>JAUMJJ010000009.1:13062500-14512500 GCA_033556795.1 Tapera naevia
AAATGCTGGAGGAAAAGGAAAAAAGTCCCTCAGCACTCTTTCTCACCAATCTCTCCTCTCTCTCTCCCCGGTTACTCAGCCTGTTTACAGGATGGCTAGTTAGTGTATGCTTGGACTAACCTCAGCCTGAAAAAGAGGGGCTTTTATAGAGCTGCAGCAGAGAGCAGAGACAAAAGGAGCCCTCCTATGTATAATGGTCTAGTTAGGATGACGTGCCATTATTCAGGGCGGTGCGCTTTGACTGTCCCATTTAGCAAGGACCCCTATTCATATTCATTGTGGTGCCACCCGGGACACCTCAGCCACGGACCATCAGGAGTCAAGGAGACATAAAACCCCTCTGATTGACACCGCACACTCATCTCTCCGTGTGCACGCCACCTCCTCCCCCTGTGCCTCATTTCCAATATAAAACCGCATCCCGTCTCCAGGAGGGAGGCAAGGGACTGCGGGGGGGGGGGGGGTGGGGGGGGGGCTGCTGGGGGCCAGCGAGGAAACCCCGGCTGCGCGCAGGAGCCGCGCGGGGATGTCCCCCTGCTCCAGCGGGAGGGCTTGGGGGACGTCGGTTGCCCCTGTCCTGCAGAGTGCCCGGCTCCAGGCGCGGCTCCCCGCTTTGTTTGCCTTTCCCTCCCCCTCCCCCGGTTCCCCCCTGGCCGGGGGTCGTGGTGCAGCACCGGCTGGCCCTCGGCCGGCCGGGTTGGCCTCAATTGGCTCGTACCTGGGTCGCTTTGTTTCAATGAGCGATGACTCGAGCAACATCTGCGGGAAGATGCGCGCTGGGAATCCCGCCTCCCTTCCCGGGCCAGCGACTTCCTTTAAATAAACAGGGAAAGCCGGGGTGCGGCGGCAAGTGTTTGGTGGCGGGAGGGCTGACTTGGCGGGCTCGGGGGCGGGCGGCAGCCCCTGGGGCTCCTCTGGTCCTGAAGCGAGGGCGGCGAGGCGGGGCGGCCAGGCAGCCGTCGGAGGAACCGTGAGGCTTCGTTCCCGGCCGGGCAGGGCCAGACGAAGGAGGGAAGGGAACCGGTCGCGCTGCAAAACAGCCCCAGGCGTTCGAGCCAGTAAGTAACTCGGGCGTCGGGTGCAGCCTGGACGGGACCTTCTCCTGCCGGCAGAGGGGCTGGGAGGAGATGCGTGGGGCCAGGCAGGGCTGGCGGGGCACGTGGGGCAGGTGTCACCACCCCAGCTCTCGGCCGTGCTCTCCTCTGCTGAGCCGGAGTAGCAGTCTGTGGGGAGGTGGGCTGGGAGGTGGGCATCCCACCGCTGGGACGGCGGCAGTAGCAGCCTACCGGAGCCCTCTGCGTGCCGAGGAGGGGAACTTGATCCTCCGCTGGATCTTCCCGGCCCCCAGTGATGCCTACGTGGTGAGTGAGGGGCTGCCAGCCGGCCCGGGGTGCATCCGCTCTCCCAGGGGGGGTCGGGTTGAGTTTCCACTTGCCAAAAGGCAGGTAGGGCCCAGGAGAAAAGTCCTTATTCCTCTGTGAAGTTTCAAAGCCCCCAGGAGAGCAAGGAGCCAGGAAAAGAGGGACAGTTTCATCCGACTGAGTCTAACTTTGCATAGTCTGCTGAGTAAAATTAAAGCCTTCTGATTTCAGCACTGTCAGCGGTGAGGAGAGAAGAGACTATATCTGAAAAAAATGGGTGCGACCTCAGTTTATCCCTGTTTCGTCGAGAACTCATTCAGTCAGTTTCCCCAACTGAGATGTTTGTCGGGCAAACAGGCAGAAAACTTGGCCAGGCAGTCCCCTCCAGCGCCGTCGCCTCCGCAGATGTGGGCGCCGCTCATCTACCCTACCCACAAGGGCAGCTCTCCGGAGTGCTACTGGGGGCAGCCTGCTCCTCCCTCCGCCCGTCCCTCCCGTGGAGCCAAGATGAAGCATCCGAACAAAACTTGATACTGTGACGGCAGCGGTGGCAGCAGAACGCGCAGGGCCGGGGGAAAACCCCAACCCCAGGGCTGGAGGCCGCCAGGGGGGCAACAGCTCCCGTCCCTGCATCTCCAGCTCCGGAGGAGACGCGCAGCTCGGTTTGGGAGAATTCAAGTCCGATGGGGACAAAGAAGAAGGCGAAAAGATGCCATCGGGAGAAGCAACAGGAAGGGTCCCATACTCCTCTCTGGCAGGGTGGGCTGCTCCGGCGAGCCCTGTTTTCCTCCGTGCCTGGGACTGCATCGGGATGGGCTCGGGGGGCAATACCGGCCTCGGGAGGAGCCAGTGCACCGCGGGGCGGGCAGTGGGACGGGATGGAAAGGTCGGGTGGTCACTCGGAGGAATATTACCAATATTTCTTCTTTCCACTTTCCCGGCGATGTCGCTGCTCCCCAGTGCCCCCGGCTCGGCTGCTCGGGCCAGCCTCGCCAGTACGGCAGCAGCATCCTCCTCCCTGGACGGGGCGGTGGGGCTCAACTCTGCTCGGAGCCGCACGGGGGGAAGGAAGGATTTGGGAAAGTAACGCAAGATTAAATCCCGAGCCCAGGGATCCTCGCCAGGAAAATCGTTTCGGAAAAGGGCAGCACTGCTCCAGCACGACTGCTGGTCATAATATTGCCAGATGCATCCAGCTTGCCCCGCTACTTTCCTTTGCCGCTGTTACTTATGCTGATGCTGCAGAGAGATAGCGAGAGGGAGAGGGGGAAAGATAAAAGGGAGGAAGGGAGGAAGGGAGGAAGGGAGGAAGGGAGGAAGGGAGGAAGGGAGGAAGGGAGGAAGGAAGGAAGGAAGGGAGGGAGGAAGGAAGGAAGGAAGGGAGGGAGGGAGGGAGAGAGGAAGGAAGGGAGGGAGGGAGGGAGGAAGGAAGGAAGGAAGGAAGGAAGGAAGGAAGGAAGGAAGGAAGGAAGGAAGGAAGGAAGGAAGGAAGGAAGGAAGGAAGGAAGGAAGGAAGGAAGGAAGGAAGGAAGGAAGGAAGGAAGGAAGGAAGGAAGGAAGGAAGGAAGGAAGGAAGGAAGGAAGGAAGGAAGGAAGGAAGGAAGGAAGGAAGGAAGGAAGGAAGGAAGGAAGGAAGGAAGGAAGGAAGGAAGGAAGGAAGGAAGGAAGGAAAACATTGAAAAGGAAGGAAAACATTGAAAAGGAAGGAAAAAAGGAACGGTGTCAGTGCAGGAGAATGGTGCGTGGGAAGTGCCATTCGCAGGCGCAAGCACTCGCTGGCGGAGCCGGCGGAGAGCGTCGGAGAGAGCCCAGCGGGTCCGGCGGCGGGCAGTGGCCGCGCTTGATAGGGTGAGAGCCGCACTGTCCCGGGGCTGCTGGCTGCGTCCCCCTCTGCTGCCTCTGCCCACCCAGGAAAATGCTCGTCATCCACCCGGGCACGGGCATTCCGGAGGGGGCTGCGGAAAAGCTCCGAGAGTGCTGCCGTGCCGGTGCAGACAACAGTAAAACTCTTCCCGACGCCGGCAGCAACGAAATTACGCCCCGGGAGCCAGAAAATCAAATCTTTTCCTATCGGGGTGTAGGAGAAGGGCGAAAATGGTAGCTGCGTGGGAGCTAATTTAAATTAACATGCAATTCCCCTGCCTTTTATTTTATTTTTTTTTTTCATAAAGTCAGAGAGATTGGGTGAGGGAAGGAACTGTGTTTTCTCTGGCAAGGCAAACTGCTCGGGATTGCAGAGGATACCAGGTGCGAGAGCATCCTGCACAGCGCCCGCGCCATCATCACACGGGGCCGTGGGAAAGGCGACCCGCTCGTTACCCAAAGTGCAAATGGTAGTGGCACGACTGTGCGCCGCTGGCGGCTCACGGGACAGGTGTGAGTTTCAGAGGTTTCTCGGAAAGGAAACTGCGTGTTTTCGAATATCGGGTTTTATGCACTTTAAAGCAGTGCCCGATTTTGAATTCTCATAGAGTTTGTACGGAAATCGGATGTGCTTTTTCTCTTGTGTGGCGTTACTATGAAACGGTGTTAAATCTTGACCTGGCCGACAACTCAGAATCTGATTCTTGACAGGAAGACGGGTTAAATCAGTATTATGCATTTTTCTTGTGGGTTTATTAGAACGCCACTAGCTTTTATGGTTTATGACCATTAGTTTTTGTTGTCTGCACTTGCTTTTGATTTCGTTTGGACATTTGACAATCGAGCTCTTAGTACAGGAATAGTTATAAACGTTAGCATCGTAATAAGGGTTTTTTTAATCCTATTTAGGACAAACATCACTGCTCTACTAAAGTTCTCAGACAATTGTCTGTGAGGCGAGCTGCTAGGAACGGGTTTTGCTTTTAGCACTGGCTGCTGAAGCTTAAATTTGGGTATTTCTAAACAACATTCTTTTTATGAGAGAACAGTCGGTATTTCCTAACCGCGTGATGGTTTTGTTCAAAATATATTAATTTGATTGATGACATAATTCAGATTGATAGTATCTTGTTATATTACACTTTGACATCACCAAAGTGAATAGACTGAAAGACTGGTTTAGTTCTTGTGTTTATCACGAATCTGCTTTCCAGAAGGAAGGCAATGACTGGAAAGGGGTGAGAAGGCTGTCCCTGTCTGCTGTAGTCAAATTTTGCAGTCAGCTAAACACGGAGATAATTCTCATCTGCCTGGATACAGGAGATTTCTTCTCTATTAATGTATTTTCCAATTCGATGGTAACAAGGGATCAGAACAATTTTTCCCAGTTTATTGAATATGAAACTCAGGTCTTTAAAGTATCTTGTGGACGACAACAGGATCGGGTCCATACCAGGAACTGCTTTTGTGGTGAATATAACTTTAAAGAAAATAACTGATGGGCATTCCAGTGCAGCTAATTAAAGATGACACTTTATTTTCTGTTTCTAAATAATGATTTGCAAAAATTCTGGAAAAAAATATGGCATAAAATCTTTGCAATAAAATTTAAAATGCCAAAGGCTAACTAATTAGAGATGTGTAAATTGCTAATCCTCTGATATATAATTGCTACCAAAAGCCTGAAATTACTTGCCATAAATAATAAAAAACAATCAACAGTTTGCTTTTAGATCCTTATTTTTTTCTTTAGTGAATGCAACTGCAACCTGTATTTTATTTAGAGAAAAGATTATAGAAAATCAGTTTGAATATTTCTAAATATATTCAAATGTGCCGTGGTATTAGTCTACTGTGAAGTATTTTGCCATCTTTAGAATTTAAGAACTCCCTCTTTTCAGTATTGTCAAATATACATTCATTAAATAGGTTATTTTTAGATGCTTGGCAAAATTTGCAAATCCTCCAAAATTTTGAAAGCATCCATACATTGCAGAGCTGAAACTGTAATACGCATTTCCCATACACAAGGCTCAGACAGTGGTGCATGCTTACACAGAATGGGCTAAACCTGTCATTCCTGGCAAACAAACTTGTCACATACTTTGGAATCAGAGCTGCCTTGTCACTGTGTTGAGGGTAAAAATGCTGCTCAAAGGCCTGTATTTTTTCTGTTTTGCCTTTATGTTCTAGGCCCATTTTGTACGTAAAACGTTAATATACTCAAATGGGCAAGTTTTCTTTGTCTTTCTCTTTGGCATTTGACATCACTTGTGGTAGTTTTCACTCTCGTTACTGTGAACTTTCTCCATCTACTACACTTGATACTGAAACTCACTCATTGATTTCTACAACCTCACCCTTATTGCTTTAGTAGTAAACAGTTACTGAGTTAGTCTTGAAGTCACGAAGGCTACTTAAATATCAACTATTAGCAAAATAGGAGATGAACAGAGAGCACGAGAGCTCCCTTCTACACCTCAAGGTCCTCTCCGTTAGAAACCACAGGCGTGCTGCTGTTTAGTAAGATTCTCAGTCTTCTTACCTAGGAGTGGAACTTTTGGTGTTGCAACAATTAAAGTTTGAATTGTGTTGTGGGCTCAGAAACAAAGAAGTTTAACGCAATTTATTTTTCGTAGCTATAGTGAAAATAAACAAAGCCATATAAATTATTGAATAGTTCTTCCACTAGACATTCAAAAGCATGAAAGACTTACTAAAGAGAAAGAAAAAAAAATCCTTGTCTCATTTTGTATCTTAATTTTAAACAATGCATGTCTCCAGTGAATATTTACAAGTTGTTAATAGGCTTGTACAAATTCTGGAAGACACAACAGAAATTATCTGCAGTCTATTCACAAACCTTTGCCATGTCTCAGTGTTTGGGGGTAGGCGTATGGACTGCCTTCACCTCCACTGAATAGAACTCTATTGTGTGGGCTTGTTCCATTGGGATAAATGGGAGGATATGTGCAATGAGATGCTAATGAAAGCCAGAAACGATGGTAAAATCTGGCCCAGCTAAGGCATAAGGCTGTTTTTATAAACTATTTCCGAGTCTCTTGCTCTACTGCTTTTAGTTAAACTGTTGAAACTTCAGATGTCCAGGGACAATTTACTATGTAAAATAAGGGGTTTGTGCTATTTAAATAATATTTTCCCACACTTACAATTTGAATGAGTTTCCATTCTCACCTTGTTTAAAGTTGCAGCTGGAATGAAGCAATCTGCTTTCAGTGGCAATTGCACCATTAATGTAAAGGCAGGTCCACAAATTGAACATATGATATGATGGAGGAAAATAAGGTGAAACACAAGTATAAAAGAGAATGATGGTCAGAAAGCAGAGACATGGGAAACAACAGTGCTGGCAATGTGTAACCCAATGGTCATTGCCCCACCATGCTTGCAGAATGACCCCCAGTCTTTGGAAGTGTTCATTCTTCACACAAAGGAGACAGCAGTCCTAGGCCTATCCTAGTGAAGTGTAACTGCAGGGGAAACTGTATTAGGTGAGTGCTTCAGGCCAGGCACAGGTCTACTGAACTGTGCAAGGCTGGTGGCTGCAGCCTGAGTTGAGACGTAGGATTACAATGTGTCGTTTCATCTGCAGACCTACAAACCTATGGGTATAACACTAGGAGCCCAAGATTTTCAACAGCTTGGAGCAGGCTTAGAAGTGCTCAGACACGTAAGTAGTGAGGATCATAGAAGTCCCACCTCTGTCTCTTAAAAGAGAGAGAGGAAGAGAAGACTAGGTCCAGCAATACCATCTTCCCTCATCAGCGTATGGCAAAGGTTAATTATTAACTATTGAAACACTGGCAAACTGTGATGTTTGTTTGCTTATTATGAGGCCTGTCAAGGCCAGAACCAAACCTTATTGAAGCTGACTGATGCCTCTCGGTTTCAATAGACTTAGAGGTCAGCCCCTAAAATTCAAATCACCATTGCAGTTCCTTGCAATAAAGAACCAATGAATATCGTAAGGAAGGCCTTAATTACTCCAATAAGATTGTTTAATTTTTAAACAAAACTGCCTTGGTTGTGGATAGGCCCTTTCGTATTTGTTTCCCAAGAAGAAAATTGATTAGTGACATGTTAATAATAAGACCTTAAAAGATCCCATGCCATCCATAGACACCAAGCTCAGCTAAGGGAGCTCACAGTTTCTTTTCAGCCACTGATGCTGCACAAAACTGTTTCCGGGGAAGAACTTGTGAGTGAAAAGCAAGCCATCTTCTTTAGTTTGCTAATATCGCTTCTGTAACCATTTTGCCTGTTCTTCTTTTACATCTGAACCAAAGGTAAGTGTCCAGTAGCAACAGCTATGCATCCAGAACTAGGCTGAGCCATTATACCTTTTCTTTGTCTGGAAGACAGTTCCTCACAGGGGTGCTTAGTTGGTAAACCTCTACCTTCACATAAAACTCAGTGACTTGAGATATTTCCAGAAAATTTAATTTGGAGAGGAAATACATGGGACACAGGTGATTCTTTGGTTGAGGTTAGTGCCCCAAGTCCTCTGCCTGGCCATCAGAAATGTCGCTGAGAGTGTGGAATGGAACAGGATCTTGGGAGCTACAGCTGCTTCTGCACCAGTTTTACACTGACACTGCTCCTGTGTTGCCCCCTTTTTTTCTTTTAGGTATTTTCTATAAATGGGGGAAGCGAGAGCTCTAAGCTTTTTCCAGGCACAAAGAATATAATTCCAAAATGGGATGACACACACAAAACCCAAGAAAAAAATCTTTGCCTCTTAACTGCCAGAATACAATATTATAAATATTTTATCTCATCCACTTATCTTTCTTGCTTGCTAATAATTATTAACTATAGTTTAGTGGGATCAACAGACCCCCAAAAGAGGGATACTTTGAGATGTACAAGACCTTCATTTAGTGGAGTACTTTGTAACTAGATAGGACAGGTGGGAAAGACTGGGAAACAATAAGCAAAAAATAAAAGGGAAGAAGCAAGAAATTATATGTATTTTTTATTTCATAGCTCTGTATGACTGATGGTCACAGCTGCAGTGGGAAGTAGCTATTTTTTCCACTTTTGAAAATGAAATTCGATTTAAAATGTTCATGGGTACATATGTTTTGGATTGTCTTCACTAAGTTTCTAAGTAAACCTCTTCTCCACAGCTGGTAGGCACCTGAAATGGAAAATCAGTGCGCTAAGAGTTCCAGATTTTGCAGATATTGCTACCTTTTTCCTAAATTGTGGAGGATTAATCTTGCATCATTGGTGTATGTGAATTATTTGGAACTCCCTTGAAGATTCGGGGAGCATGTACAGATCTGGTAGCCTTCCTGCTTTTCAGTGTTTTAAGGGTTTCCACCTATCCAAAATCCAAAGAATCACTTGTACATCACAAAATTTTGGGATTTAACAAAATCATCAGAGTTTATACACTTAGTTCCTTTAATCTGGATATTCATGGTATACTTTCACATGTATTTTTAATGAAGATTTTGAGTTGCAAAAATGGCAAGTTAATAAAATATTAGCTCAAATTTGGCCCGTTTTATTAATGAGAACAAAGGCCCATGGCACTTTCTACTGGCTTACTCAGGTATCAGTAGATTAATAATAAGTATTTTGACTTCAGCTAACACTCACTCAGGACTCTGTGCCTTTTAAAGATAAAAGTAAATGGAAATAATTAAGAGAGTATCTTTGATATTGTAGCAATATTTTGGCTTCATTCATCCTCTCTCATATACTAAGAAATTTCATTTTCGGGCTGAAAACTGTAATATACACACAGTGTAAATTTTAAAACCACCTAAAAGATATTCTGAGTGTATGAAATGTTTTCTCTTTTTTTAATATGTTTGTATATGTTCCTACCCCTCATAAGTCATAGCAAACAATACAGTATTCCACAAGAGCTTTTATCCTACTAAGCAGAAAGTGAGCAGAAAGACCGAACAAAAGAATGAATGAATTAATTAATGGATGAATGTATGAAAAAACGGCTCCACCTGCTCTGCTCAAAAAATCTCTCACTATTCTACATAAAGATTTGTTACACTGACTAATATTAAAGCCTCCTTCTTCATTCTTGAACAACACAATTTGTTTACATTTAGTGATTGCCAAAATGCAAACTATGTAACATAGACTGTGCCTTTACCAATGTGTCTAATATCAGGACATCACCATAATCATTGTCCTAAAGGCAACGAGGAAGGCAGTCTATAAAAAAATGGAAGAGGAAAAAGCGAATTTTTATATTGCTTTATCAAAAATGCTTAACACACTTGTTTAACCTTAAGTCCTTGCCTTGCCTGGATGAACAGTTTACTTGCTCGTGAAGGATAAGCAAAGGCACTCCTTCAAGAATTTTGTGCCTTTATGTGCTAAATCCAGCAATTCTTTCTTGCCTTCCAACAAATTATATTGTAATAAATTGCATGTGAGTGGACCTTGACTTTCCTACCAAACCCCAGCAGATTGCCAAAAGTTCACAGAAGGGCTGCTCTAAGGTGAGAAACAGGAAAGCCATGATACTTTTTCTTCATGTCAGGGCTACACTAGAGCCCCACTGGTGGTATTGAAGGGAAAGAGCTCATGGCTAAGGGGTGCTGGATTAAGAAGGGAGTAGGATTTGTGTGTCCCCTCCTCAGACAAAGAGCCCTGTCCCCCGCAGGAAGGTGCTGAAATGCAAAGCAAGCTCCCAGCTCCTTTTCTCTCTCTTGGTGGCATTTGGAAGTGTAAAGCTTTGAATACCAATTGCTTGAACTGGACATATGTGAATCTCTTCTAATCCTACTAATCCCGTCCCCAAGTGTTTCTTTGTATGTGGAGGCAACACACATAGATCTAAGTGAAAGTGGCCATAATCCTGGAAATGTGGAAAAATGTCCTAGTGTGGGAGTTGGGAGAGGGAAAATCTCCCTAGCAAAGGGGTCCCGCTGGAAGAGCATTGTGTTTGTGGGGTGAGCAAGGGGCGGCAGTGGGGGCAGGGAAGATGTGAAGGAGAGCTCTCACCTTCTCTGAGCTGCAAGGAGGAGAGCAAACCCACCCAGCAGGAAAGCTCGCTCGCAAACAGCCATCGCACACTTGAGCAAACCCACAGAACTGAGACAAAGTTTCCCAATGCTGGGAAATTCACTGGCAGCTTTCAGTAGCGTGAGCTCAGCAGGCTAGGCACTAATGTGCTGACTTCATTATTTCCCAACCTCGCCCAGCTGAATGACAGGTTTGTGTAGAGAACGGTGGGCTACTGCTCTGGCCTTCCCTTACCACAATGACATGGAGGGGAGCTGGGATCGTGACCCCAGTCAAAGGCCCTGACTCTCTGTCTTATGTGGGACCCTCTTCCTCTGTGCAGAAGTGAGAATCAGTCCACATAAGCAGATGTCTTTGCCAAACCCTGGGAGGACAGCGGAGAAGAAGTCAGCTTGCAAGTGATCAGTTGTATTATTCATTCAGACTCTCTGTAAAATGATTTCAGGTTTTAAATCCTGTAACTGGATGTAGGTAAAAGGAAAGAGATGGGAGAAGTCCCTCTGTCTTTGATTCAACACTGAAACCTCAGCATTTGAACAGACTGTTACTTAAAATTAACGTTCACCTGGATACTAACAAACTCTATGGGTTTTCCAAATATAAAAGTCGTATAATTCAGCCACGTGAATTTCCCAAATGTCAGACAGCTAATTTACATTTTCTCGGCCAGTCACTGAATAAAGCATGTTTATACCCCACAGTTGATAGTGTACAAGGAAATTAATCTGGTTTTTTGTATGTGCTTTCAAAAGACTTTAAAATATAGAGCAATTGATAACATTATTTGCCAGGCAAATCTTTATTTTGCTCAATAAATCTTTAGCTAAAACCATGTTAAGTAAGAAAATCTAAGGCTATATATTCTCTGGAAGTTGACTTTTTTATTACCTCACCAGACTTTGTGCTTCCATAAATAAGTGTCAGCTGAAATTAACCTGCTGTTTAGAGATAGTATAAAGCATCCCAAAACCAGCCTAGGGACTGGGAGTCCATTTTTTTTACACATGAACCTCCTGAATGCCACAGGGACAGGAAACAAGGGTAGATCCTTAACATTGCGTGGATAAAGCAATAAGGTCAGGGGATCCCTAGGGTGAGGACACACTGGCACGCTTGTTCCCCTACTTTAGGCTTCCCAGCTAGGGAAGAGAAAGGAAACAATTTGTCTATGAGGAATCTGGCTTTGTTTGGTTTAGATCACCCTGTGCCCCACGAATGCCTGTGATGCTCACTCCCTCTGGACCTGGCATATTTTACAGGTGAAGTGTAGGGGGATTGACATTTGAAGACCTCGTGCCCTGCTGCCCTCACACTGACAGGCCTCATCCAAGCCCTGATATGCAGCAGGGCTGCGGCAGGCTCACTGCCTGCATCCTGCTACCGACCCCTCCACAACACTCGCAAGGTTCTCACCAGCCTAGCCCTCCAGATGGCAGGGAGAGCTCTGGAGCGGTCTGGCAGCTCCCTGAGTCAGTTTGCATTGGAAATCTGGGGCTGCTCAGCCCTCATGATGTATATTGCTCCATATTGTGAGTGGTTGATGCCACCATCCTTGAGAGCTGCCTCTGGGAAGCAAAGTCATGCCCACTTGGCCCTGGGCAGCCATAACCCCTGGCCAGGCTCCAGGACAACACCCCCTGCTCTATGTTGCTGCGGTCTCCTCCAGGAGAAGCTGTCTGCATACATGCTTCTTGCTGTGTGGAAGACACAGCCATATGGCAGTCCAGGCCAAGGTTATCTGACCATTTCACAGCATAACCGATGAAGCTTGGCACCACCTAGTCTGCCAGCACGTGTGGTGCCATGATGTTCCTCAGCTGCTGCTGCATACACCATGGCTCCTGATCCCACTGCCTCCACCTTAGAACTCGCTGTTCTTAGGCTGTTTTGAACAGGCCCCAGTGCTCTCCACAGTCTCAGCCTGCACAGCGAGGTGGCAGCAGGGCCTGTAAGAAACAGGAGCAATTCACACATAAACATTGGTACTTTTTGGAGGATTGCAGCTATACAAAATTCTTGGGATGTTGCCTTTGTTTTGTGGACCCTTCCTCCCAGGGTCTTCAAGTCTAGACCTGCAGGTGATGGCTCTTGGTGCAGTTCAGGAGGGCCTGGGGGGAGCCACCTCCTCACCAGCTTTGGCAGGCTTCTTGGTAACCTGAAACCTTAGAACAGTACCACGGCCAGGTCCAACTACATGTCTGCTCAGGGACTGTCAGAGAGAAGGGGTGATGCCCTGGCCAGCAGCAGTGGCATTCCTGGATTGTACAGAGCTATTTGTCCCCAGTTCCCTCAGGTAGGTGCTGATCCAGATAGATACCAGGTTTTGTGTCAACCTGAGGTCAGAGTGATAGAGAGGATGTAGCACATCTTGATTTTGGCTTGTGGGGACCCAGCACGGTTCCTGATGGCATTCAGGTTTCAAAGGCCAAAGGGTTAAACTCTTCCCATCTAGCTAAGACAGGCCCTGAAGCAGCAGTTCGGCTCCAACCAAAGTCTCATTTGTTACAAGATGGTAGTCTGTAATGGTGCAAGTGAGGTAAATATTTATGTCATGCCGAGCCAAGGCAAACCTGTGTTGTACTGGGTAGTGGAAATACAGGGCATGGGGCATGGCTGACTTAAAATCAGAAGAAGATTTAATAAATCTTTCCAGAAGCACTTCAAACGCTGGTTGGGAAAGGGCCATGCCTGTGGGAGACATTAAGGGTAGGACAGCGCACGTGTGGTTGGGCCAGCATCAACCTGGCCTGTAGCTGTGAAAAGGAGTGGCCTGCTACCAGTGGAGTAGTCCTTGTTTGCAATTAGAACCTGGAGCATAAGCACTGAAATGTGTCATAGTGAAGAAAAGCAAGCCAAGATGTTGGTATCTCTGCTTATCTACAGTCACCTTGACCCACTGGCACTGGAATGTGGACATTTTTGTTCCCTAATACTGACATGAATCAAGGGCATTATATTCCAGAGTACATAAACTAGGATTCTCATTGTAATTTTATTCTTTTTGATGGATTCACACCAGCCAGGGATCTGACCCTATTTCTGTAATCTGCCCCAAATGCCAACAATCAGAGTCTGTTTCTGTTCAAATCAATGAAGCATTAATATCTTTAAAACAATTTAGTTTCAAATGGTTGCAAACAAAATGAAGAGTGTGGCACCCTGTAGGCTGAAGAAAAACCACTGAAATCAGTTGGGTGAATTTGGAACTTAATATTTACTTTTGGGATCTACACAAATTCAAGAGCCAAAGGCAAGATTAGTTGGATTAGTGCTTCAGTGGTCCTTCATTATCCATTTCTCCCTCAGTGACATGATTTGTGTCTTCAGTTAACTGTGCTTATTAAATGAAAATGATGAAGGATTGGGGGATGCAGGAGGAGGATGTTGAATCTTCCTAATCTCATTTAGGATGTTGTTGCATAGGAAATTTCAGTGGGGTTTCCTACATGTTCTTCCAGTGTTAAGGCTCTGAGTCTTACTCTGTCATTGGAAAACACAGACACAGAAATGTACTACAGTTCAGTTATGTGCCAGTCAAAAGACAGGCAGAAAGTAGAATCAGGTCCACCTGAACATGGGATTTCTGAGCACAGACCACTCTTCTTCCTCTGGTTTACTTGGTTTCTGGAGTGTGGTAAAAACCAAAAAGACACTTCTGTGTAAAAGAACTCCAGTCTGCCTCCCGTGGGGAAAGAGAGGGGGAAGGAGTCCCATAATGTTGTGAGTTCTGGCTTGGTTCTGCTGCAGACACTGAACACTATGCCAGTTTTACAGTTGTCTCGCACAAGGAGGTCCTGATGCACTGCAGAATCAGGCTGCTGCTCTGAAGGGTAAATGTATACCAGTTTGGTCTGTGTTGTGGAAAAGCCAGAGCCATGCAAGTAACTTCTTCTCAACAAGTTCTTGTCTTCATATTGGAGCACCAGTTAACGGGAAATGTGAAGCTGGATCCAGTCAGAGGGTAAAAGGAAGGAAGGGAATTTGCATGTGGCACAGGCAATGCAGAGGACATGAGGGTAACATCTACTCAAGTCTCCAGTTAAGCCTGCAGCTGAATCTGAAATCATCCCAACTATTTATTCATCGTGTAGGTAGAAACTGTTTCCCAGGGCACATTAGAAACAGCCTTTTAAATAGCCTGTTAAACCTAAACAAATATGACAACTATTTTTTAATTTCTCACTGTTTCAAACTAGGTTTAATTAGGCACACTGCAACCTTGGAAAAATCTAAGAAACAGGGAATTGATACTGATTCTTTATTATCACTTTATTTGTCTATTCTGATGTGTTAGAAGTGAAACAATCTTCCAGCTGCAATGTCTAATGAACTCCAAGATCAAACAAGGTCTTGCTAATTATGGAGTTAATGAGGACAAGTTCACAGGCAGAGTTAAGTTAGTAATTACATGTTTCAAAGCATCTTGAAGCTCAATAAGATCTTCATTTGTTGCTATAATGGTATACATTTTGCGTTTCTTCTTTCTGAACATGTTGTAGAAGGGCACCCTATGTATGGTATATGCTGTTAATCATGTGCAAATGGCGCAAAGATGACTTCAATAAATTAAGAGGCCAACTGTTTATAAATCAACTCAACACTGAAATCTCATTTACATTTCTTCTATCCCATGTAATGTGTTTACACACAAATAATGTCAACATTAGCATGGAAGGGGAATGAATTTAAATTCCACAGCATGTTTCTGAAGCCAAACCGTCAAGGAAAGGCAATCAACATTTTAAATGAGCATACAGGCAATGAGATATTAAAAAAAAGAAGCGCTACTAAATCCGGCCTTTGAACCTACAGCAGCGAAATGAACCTTATATCCGTATCCATTTCAAGGGAATGCTTACACTGGGCACAAGAGGCATAGGGCAGCTAAAGGAGTGCTGCGTTTAAAGTAAGTTATTCTTCTCAGATCTGCCAGGAAAGCTTGTATCTTAAAACTATTGTTTCTAGGACTTTTTTCTAATCAGAGTTTATTCTCTATTTATCTCCTGCTTTCATAAGTTTTTCTTTTAAAACTGATGGTAACTTTGGACTCGTAGCTGTATCTTCTGTCCTTGCACAATAGACATTCCTAAATGGTCTGCAAGCTTTGTAATCTGGACAACCAGATTGCTGCACCTACTTTACTTAGTGCAAGCAATGACAGATCACAGCAGTAGCAAGAGTTTGACTGCATTCAGCAAATAGCCATGTTGGCTTAAGTAATCCATTTCATGTGCCTTGTATTAAGCAGACCATGTGATATGGAAATAAAAATCATCTGACAACATATAGTTGTTGCTTTAGAGCTCGCACTCCTAGACTGAGAACAGTAGAGCAGGGTATACTAGATAAAGGCTCAGGGTTACCAACAATGGCCATGAATCCCTAAAAGGCCCAAGCAAACGATGAAACCTGTGGTAGTGCTGAGTAACATGGCTACATCTTGATTTAGAACTGTAAATACATAATAATAAATACATTATTCCAAATTTCTCTTACAAGTATGTGGAAATACATCTCCATTCATAGAAGTGGAGAAGATCAGGTATGCGTCACTGAAATGCAATTTTATTTTTTCATCAAGTCTCTTTTTACATAATGTAGTCCTTTGTGTTGACTGACAACCAGCTGAATATGAGCCAGCAGAGTGCCCAGGTGCCTAGGTGGCCAAGAAGGCCAGTGGCATCTTGGCCTGTATCAGAAACAGTGTGGCCAGTAGGACCAGGACCCCCATGTACTCAGCATTGGTGAGGCCACACCTCAAGTACTGTGTTCAGCTTTGGGCCCCTCAGTACAAGAAGAGTACTGAGGTGCTGGAGCGCGTCCAGAGAAGATCAACGAGACTGATGAAGGGGCTGGAGAACAAGTCCTATGAGGAGCGACTGAGGGAACTGGGGTTGTTTAGCCTAGGAAAGAGGAGGCTGAGGGGAGACCTCATTACTGTCTACAACTACCTGAAAGGAGGTTGTAATGAGGTGGGTGTTGGTCTCTTCTCCCAAGTGACAGGCAATAGGACAAGAGGAAATGGCTTCAAGTTGTGCCAGGGGAGGTTCAGACTGGACATCAGGAAAATTTTTTTCACTGAAAGGGTTGTTAGGCACTGGAACAGCTGCCCAGAGAGGTGGTTGAGTCATCGTCCCTAGAGGTGTTTAAAAGGCGGGTAGATGGGTTTCTTAAGGAGGTGGTTTAGTAAGGGGACAGGTACAGTTGGACTGGATGATCTCAGAGGTCTTTTCCAACCAGATGACTCTATGATTCTGGCCGTGGTTATTTGGGCCATTTTTTGGCATCAGTCCTGATGTATTTGAATTTTTCTTCTGCATCACATCCTCCACTATGCTACTACAGCTGTTCTCACAATCCATGTGGCAAACCATATCAAGAAATTGATCTGATTGAGAATTAAAATGTTATATTTTTTCAGGATTAGTTTTCAACCAGATTAGTTAATGTCCTCGTTTACCACACAGGCTAAATCCACAGATGGGTAAACCCATTGTGCTGGCACAGTAGGGGACAGACTGGAGTAGAAATTGAGGTGTAAAGGGAATGTGGAGAGAGGACAATTAGAGTTGGTTTAAACAGCACTGCCACAATATGTATCAAAGTCTCAGTTTACTGATTCAAAACACACTTTCCTGTCCCAAACTTCAGTTTCTTAGCAACTCTCAATACGTGAATGAGGTTTTCAACTGCTAATTTCTACAAAGGGGCACCACCCAGGCTGCCAGCATGAGATTTGGAGACATATCTGTCATGTGGTCTGCAAGCTAAACTTGAATTAGAACCATATTTAAACAAAGTATTTTGAAAACAATTATTCAGAAATTCACAGATGTAATGACAGTGTTAAGATGCTTTCATTTATGATCAGTTGACGTGGCACAGCAGTTTACCCTTTTGGCTAAGTTTCATTTGGAGGCTGGTCTTCATGTCAGTTGGGACCTCGGAATAAAAAATAAAAAGTACAATCTGTGTCACTAAAGATTCCCTGACTGTGTCCACATAGGCTTAAATTAGTCCTCAGAGCAATTTCACCTCTTACAGCTGGTTTGTGGTGTCCTCTCTGACTGCACTACATTGCATCCTTTCCCTGCCAGCACTGGCAAAGGGAGGCAGGACGGCTCTTGCATTTTTCTCTCTCTCACTGCTGCTTTCATTTGCTGCCCAGTGCTCAGCTCCCTGCCATTTCTGCTAATGAATCTGGTACTGTTTCTCTTGGCCATCCTCGCTTCCTCAGGTGAATTGGTTTCCATTTCGTGTATCCATGTGGGAGACTTAGCATTTGAAATATGCATCCCTGCAGTCCCATCCTCTGTGACTGAGGAGAAAGGTACCAGGTGCCCAGTTCAACCTCTCTCAGCATTGCCACATGCTGCCTTAGGCACATTTGTGTTTAATATTCTGACTGTTGTTCCTCTTGTTCTGTAGTGCAAGACTCTTTCCAAGGCCTGGTCTGAGGAATTTAGACCTCTCACTTGGGGCCTAGTGAGGGAAATCACTGTGTCCACGGTCAAGGAGAGCATCTTATTCCTTGCATAGATGTAGGTAGCACATACCCCAAGAAGTCAAAATTGGCTCTTAGATTTGGAAATACAAAAGAGTCCTGGAGAATCTCCTGAGTCAGGGAAAGGACATAAGAGAGAAGGTAGACATAAGGGAAAAAAACATGAGATCATACTAGGTAGAGCAACTCTGATTTTGTGTTGTGCTTGAATAGCCTGCATGAGCAAAAACTGGTGGAGCATGATACAAATTCTTTCTAAACTGAGGAGAGCACTGGCCACCTAATAGATAAGAATTCTTTCCTATGACTTCTTCATGCAACTGAAAAGTCCTCTATTGTTATTTTAATCAGAATTATCTTTTTCCTTAAAGCAGAAGTTCTAACGTGTCATTTTGTTAGCTTTGTACAGAGTTGTGCAACAAGTCCTTTTAATCAGTTCCTCAATGGTACCAAAGTTTTTCTTATACCTCTTAAAACGGGGAACAATTTCTCATTCTACACAGTCTTTGCTTTCCATTCCTTTCAACGTGATTTCTGCTTTGTTCTTTTACTGTGCCTGGAGATGACAATGAGGTTCACACACCTTCTGCTCTAGTGCTTGGAAATCTACCCTGGATTTATCTCAGCTGCAGCGAGCTGAGAGGTTTCCCCTTGCATGCCGCTAATTTTCAGTGTGCTCATATGTGACTGGCACGGTTGGGGGCTAATCCCAACAGTAAACATTATACTCTTTCTGTACTCACACTTTGGAATCAAGGGTAAAAAGTTCTCTTTGAAGCCCCTTTTCTCTGAACGGTCTGGCAAGCTAACGTGGACTTCCCAGACTCTGGCCAGAATTCAAATGTATCGCAGTGCAGCTCAGTCACTGTAGCAATTGTTCCACGCCTTCCCAGCACACAAGTCTTCCTGTTGCATGGGATCAGAATGACATGCTTCTTTTTCTTAAGCCCAGTTGCAGCCAAAATTCTTGAGCAAATCTTACCCACAGTTTACCTGTTTTTATACTATCTCTGATGCTTACACTGCAGCACACACCATTGTGGAAACAGAAAACAAGTGAATCAGTGAAAATGTTTCTGATCATTGGACATAGGTTGAGTTGGCAAGTCCGACGAGTGGAATAATGTTCAAAAGCTCATGCCCTTTTCCATTTCAATAACAATAGAGACACATTCTGTGCTCAATCTGGAAACAAATGTTGACCATATTTGGATCTCAGTGGGAGCTGTCCATGTGGAATTTGGGCCAAAGAGTCATGTTGCAAGATGTTGTTTCCCCTTGCCCCGCTCCAAATCTCAGTTCCTTCTATTTGCAGACAAGTAACAGCTGAGTGTGACAGAGGTTGTGTTAAAGTAAGTATCTGCCTGAAACCAGATTTTTGGTGCAGGTGTACATATGGATGGAACAGAATAATTCTTCTGATTTCTTAAGGGTCACTCAGAACTGGCCTGGCACAAGAACCATATCTGTTGTTTATCACCATGAATTGACATTTTTATACCAATTCCAGTTCCTTGAATTCATAGGCAGATCTTCCTTCTGTCTATGATAAAGAGGCAATATTTACAGCATTACATATCTGCAACTGTTTCTTGGTTTACTCTGATTTTATTAGAACACTAGTAAATTTTCAGATTAAGTGTGCTGTAGAAAATTGGATGGCGCTTTATGTGCTCTGTTTTGACTCTGAAACCAGGAAAGGATCACATGTAGGCATCTCGGGAAGAATTGCCTTTCTCCCCCACATACAGAACGAGGGAACTTCTGATGCAACTAATTCATAAAGGGGCCTAAACTTATGCAGTGTGCACACGTTTTTAGTTGTGAACGTTACTTGTTTAGGTTTCTTTGATATTCACAGATAAATACATACTGGAGACTAAATTTCCCATTGAGAATGCAGTTGGATGGCTAGGATGTGGTCCTAAAAACTGGGAAGCAAAGGGATAATTCCTCTCAATACAAAGAATTGCTTACAGGAGTGGTTTGTACCTCCTCTGGGTGGGCAGGATCCTTGGACAGGAGGCAGCCCTACTGATAAAAGGGAGAGAGAGTCTTGTGATTAACCTCTGAACTTTTTCTTGCAGACAATTCTACTTTCTGAATTGGACCTGAATTTTTAAGTAGATTGGGATGAACCGGACTTCATTCAGAGGTGAATTCCTTAGTAAGCAGGTAATTTTATTTGATACTTCTCTCTCCATGCTACATCTGCAGCTGAACCTTTGGCTCAAAATGAAATCCTCGAGAGCAGAGTGTTCTCTCCTTCCTTTGTTAGAGCCACAAGAGACCACACGACATCAAAGATAACATCTCCGCAGTGAAGCAAGCATGAAAGTGATGGCTATCCTTTCCCACATGGTTTACATCTCCTGGACTTCGCAGATATTCTGCTTTACATTATTGCAAGCAGGAGCAGCATGGGCCCATATATTTTTCTTTTTCATCTCTTACTTGTCTTCGCCTTGTCATGTTTTTTCATACAGGAAGGTCTTTATGACAACTCGCTCACAAGCCAACACTCTCTAGATCTGCTGCATAAACATGGCTCTGAAAACTTGCCTGAGAGTTGCTGGTAGACTGTGATTCAGTTGAACTCATTTTGATCACCTAGAGCCATTCAGTATTGCACAAATACAGAAGCACATATCTTTACTACTCTACACAGTCACTCATGATACACTTAGCAAAGCTTATGTAAATAAATATGACTGTGAAACATTCAGGAGTCACTGTGTAGTATGTAGTCTTAGCCTTGACAGTACTTGGATATTAACGTTAATTTGTCAAATACACTCCTGGCCTCTAAAACTCTGCAAATGGAAGAGCACATGAAAAGCCTGCTGCTGAAGAGTAGGATGTAGTACTTTTCTGACACGTTATGTATTAGATTTCAGATATGTTACACTAATGAGAGCAAGAACTTCCCTGCTCTTGAAGGCCCTACTCTATATGGCTTAGAAATCCTTCCTGTGCAACTGCCTTTTCAGCTTGCTTGACTACTTATCAAGGTCTTTATTTTTTCTTCCAGGGAAAAGAGGGAGGAGGGGACTTCTTCCCTATACTCCTTGTTCTCTCTGTTTTGCTTTGAATGTTGCCGTGTGTTTTGTTCCCCACTCCCAACGTGCTTGGATAACCCAAAAGAAAGAGAAGTCCTTTTTTTTTTTCATTCCTTTTCCCTGAGGAGAGAGAGGGGGGAAAAAAGAAAGATTAAGACGTAAGCTGGGTAGATAAGCCTGGAACTGGGTTTATTACTACTGCTGAATGAGAGTACAAGGATATAAAAGCAAACCTGCTTTACTGGAGCTGGAGCGAGGTTGGTGGGAGACCTATGCTGATTGTGTGCCACTCCAAGAAGGGATGTTTCATTAATTACACATTAACTATGTGCACTGAGGAGGAGGCAGAGGATAAAAAATGCAGATGTTTCTGCTGCCCAACAGAATGAAAACCACTCTTGATCCTGTCAAAAGAACATTTTGAATCAAAGGGCTCCACAGAAGTGGAAGAATGAGTTTTGTGGCTGAGTGCAATGGTGCGGCCTTTTAATCATTAAACCCTTTTATAGCGGTAAAATGAACATCCATTGTCATGGCCACTCCAATGGGGCCATCAGAGCTGGTGAAAAGGGAATGCTTTACGAAGGGCACTAAACCAGGACACAACCAGCCCTGCTGCTGGATTTCTAAAAGTAACAACAGCAGTGCATGACAAAGAATGAAAAGACAGCCCAGGTTGGTTTGCTTAAATTACTTTCCTCCCCAGGCCCTCCTTACAAGCTAAACATGCACCAGATATAATGAGCATTAGGAGTTCACAGGCTGACAGTTCCCCTCCTTTGTTTCCTCAGAGTTTTACTGTCTTGGTTTAATTTTTTCTGTTCCTTAAGTGAAGGCTCCTTAGGAAAACGGATTGAAATGTTGTTTTATTGTTAATCGCTCTCTACAGTTGTAGTAAAGCCATTAGTATTGTGAAAGGAATGATCCTCTCTTCTTGTATCCACAGCATCTCCGCCTCCCCATGTATGCAGAGACAGCAATGCTTTAAAACTATTTTTCAAATAAAACACCTCCAACCCATTTTTAGAAAGCAGACTTAATTGTAATTTGTCAGGTCATGACCCTGGAGTTTTAGTGATATCCCTTCCTTGCTTCTGTCTTCTCCTTCCCTTTAATTTCTCAGTAGAAATGATTCAATAAACCATTTCTCACATCAGCCTAGGAAGAATTGAAAGATTTATTTCCCAAAGTTCATATAAGCCTTGGAAAACCGTATTGACAGGTTTTTTGGAGCAGAACTTCTCAGAGAAAAGTAACCTCATTTCATGGGGAGTTTCATATCTAGGTTTTGTTCCAGTAGGAAAGAAAAGGGAATAAAATCCCAGCTCCTAGGACACTTTGATACCGTGTATCTTGACATTCTGGACTCTGATAGACGCTAGAAAATGAAAGCTAAAGATAGAAAGGCTTTCTGGCTGGCAGCCAGTCATTCAAATGAGCTGCTGAGGATCTGAGTGATTTGGGAGCTCTGGCTTTGGAGGAAGTGGGAGATCAACAGTTAGAGACTTTCAAACCATCAGCGATTTGCTGAATTTGAATGCTGAACTCTGAAAAAATATCAATGTAGCTGAATCAGCAGAATGGAATGAAAGTATTTTGATGGACTATTTTAGACTAATTTTTGATGGATAATCTCTATGAAAGAACTGATGGTTAGATTTTTATGGTTTCTGTGGCATTTGTAATGCAGATGTATTTAAAGCACTGTATATATCCATCCTTAAAGGAAATATAAAACATCAATGAATATTGATGAGCCTTGGAGGCTATTTGTGTACTAACTTTACTGTTTAGCTATGAATGTTTTTTCATTTTTTTATTAAGGAAGGAAGGAAAAAGCAGTATTCTTACAATGCTTACTCAGTATGAGTAATACAATCTGAGGTATATGCCTTTTATATAAAGGGCATAAACCTTGAGAAAGTCATCAGGATGTCCATATGAAGATAAGAGCTTTATGGCTCATCATCTGTAAGGAGGTTTGATGTAATAATTTCCTGGGAATATTCTTGCAGAAATTGCCAGCCCACTTTCAGGTGGAACCAGTTCTTCAAAGCTCTAGAGGGATCTAAAATATACAGAAAAATGCTTTTTTTTTTTTAGATTTGTCTCACCCTTTCTATCAACGAAGAACAATCTCCAGGCCACATTTTCATGTCTGGAGGAACTCAAATGGTGGTCCTTGATTGTTTAGTTAACTCTGGAAGATGCTGTGCGACTGGCTCAGTGCTTTACTAGAGAGAAAATGCAAAGCCTTGCATAAGGAAGTGGCAAAGTAATAGAGAAACCACTTCGTACAGAAGTTGCAAAGAGAACAAGTGCTATAAAAATGTTTCTCCTTGGCAGCAATCTAAAAGGATTGACAAACAATTCTGGGTGCAACTCTGAGGGAAGGTGAGAATCCAGTTGAAAATGGGCCATTACAGCAGGCTGGCCAGGATAGTAGGGTGATAACCAAACTGCTGGGAGGAGTGACCCACAGGACGCATTAAAAAGTGCTATTCAGAGACTTTAGAATGACAGATAACTCAAATGTGCATAAGAGTGTTCTCTGTGCCCTAATATGTTTGGATAATTATACATTTCAGTGAAGGGCTTGGACAGCTCAAGTCACAGATAAAAAGTGATTCAGGATCAAACACAGCTAAGAGATGATAATGAATCAGGAGAATATAATGCCCAGCCCAGTTCCTGTGCCTAAAGGCACATCTGGGTAACGTTCACTCTTGCATTGCCTACAAAGGTAAGGATACAAGAGTGGGCTGAGCACTATAAACTCAAGCCTCTGTCATGGGCTCTGGTAAGGATAGAGTGGTAAGCAGCAACAGATCAGGCTATGTACCCTGAAATTCTGCAATGATGCTGACCTAGAGCCATGCTTGTAACAGTTATATCAGTTTAAAATATTTCTAGATTTTCTGGGTTTCCCACAGTGAAAGCATGTAATTACAACCATGGTGTTGCAATTGTTAGCTTTCTGGTTTGCCTTCTCTGTGCCATCTGTAAGTTTTCAGCTGCATTTTAAGAAAAATGTTTAAAATTAAAGTGTTAACTTCTTATTATTTTAGCACTAGTAGTTCCTTGCTTCAGAAATTTCTGGGACATATGAAGGTAGGAATAAAGCTAACACAAGTGTGGTCCAAATTAAATGAATTCAGAGCTGGTTTTCTATGACTGACAAGGAGGAAGAATGCTTTCCCTATCCTAGCTGAGCTAATTTTCCTGCCTTTGCTGAATCATGCCAATCTACCCTTCTGCAGCTACTAACATCCAGCAATGCACCAATTCTTTGTTCTGGCTGTGGTCCATCCAACAAGCAGACTAGTGCTTTCAGTCTCCTCCACCCTGACATCTCCTTGGTCAGATGATAGTTTTTCCGTACTGCCTCATCACAGGGGTCAGCGCACCCTAGGAAAACCACCTGCTTGATCATGGCGTCTCCCCTCCCAGGTACACTTCTTGGCTGGAGCTGAAAAGAAACAATGTGTCTCTATAAATCTGCTACTGGCACCAAAGCTAGAGGCTTCCTACAGCAAGCCATGTCAGCCTGTGATCCTCCCTCTCCTTTCTCCTACAAACAGAATTGTTAACAGTGTTGACATGTCAGTTTTAGTCCGTGGGCATCTGAGTTGGGTGCAGCTGCTCGGACCTTCCTCTGAATTCAGCCTGAGCTCAGCTTCCGCAGAGCTGGAACATCCCAGACGGCAAGCAGGAGTCTGAGGAGCTGGACGAGACTCTGCAGCAATGCCCTGTGTACTCATTCAGTCCAAGCTCTGAAGGCAGAACACACGGTTTCTTTTAACCCAGAAGGGAGGAAAAACGAGTTCACAAAAAATGCTTACGTAGAAATTACAACCTAATACTTTGCTCATTGCTTCCCTAAATTTATATTCAGCTGTATTATTATTTACCTGTTCAAGTTAGCAACGAATTCAACTACTGAATACCCATCAATGTTACTTATTTCTGACAAGCAATACATCTAACTCTTTTCATACTTTTTGTGTTGGTTCTTGTTAAAATAACAAGCGCATGAAGACCTTTATTTTTTAATTTTATTTTTGAGTTTGGGACTGGTTTATATTAAGCTGTATTACCCATAAAATTACTGAACATGTGTGTAGTGCCTGAATTTGTGAGGAATGTAGCACCATAGATTCCTCTGGTTCATACAAAAACTAAAGCCGCTTGCTCCCTCTTCACTGTAGCCCATAGAGGATGAGATCACCTATTCCAACATGACCATAAAAGTGAAATTATGCTACAGTTTGAAACTAAATAATTAGAAGTAAAGCAAAACAAAAGTAAAGAAGGCAAAGAACTGATTTCTATTCTGCATTCAGCATCTCAAAAGCATTTCCAACAAGGTATCTTTAGTGCTCAGCGTAGGTCATGTAAGACAACTTGATTTCAGAAATGTTTTTGAAATTTGGGTATTTCAGTTTGGCCACCTCACTAATAGAAGGCATTGCAGCGCCTGCTGGTTTTGGAAAAGGCTCTCCCAAGGCTTTATCAGAGAGGCAACAAGTGAGGGTGTTGAGAAAGTCACTTGTTTGTAAACAAAGCATTTTACACTGCCTTGTGAGACTTTTTAAGTGAGCCTGTGTTGCATAAAGCTCCTTGGGGATCTGTCGGAGCAGCAGCAGTGCACAAAACAAAGTCACTTCTTCTGCTGCACTTTATTCTGTTGCCATGTTAAAAGCAATGAATTTATTTCCCCCTCTCAACCCTCCCTCAACTACTGCAGCCCTGCAGTAAATCAAAAAAGTAAACTCTCAGTCTCATTGTGCAGGGCTTACTTCCAGGCCTCTACAGTTTCCACAGTAACTAATTAGAAATTTGCATCTCTAAGAGAGAATTATTTAATACTGATGTAAACCCTTTCATTCTTTCCAGCTTGGCCTTTTGCAACTCAACTTCTGGTAGATGTTGGGCCTTAAGGTCATACTGTACAAACTCTGAATGTAGGTGGCCCTAGTCTTGCTTTTTTTATTTCGGATGATTCATATCCTGTGAAGAAAATGTCTTGCCAGGTTTTTGTTGAATGGCATAGGTTTGAAAGGCAGTACCCAATTCATTTAGTAGCCATTTGTTTTAAACTGTAACATCTTCCCCATTCCTCATTAGCTAACTCTTGTGTAATTGAGTCATGCATTTTTAGCCTTGTTAAACTAGTGGAGTTAGGTCACTCTGATGCACCTTTCCCATTAGTTCCATTTGCTGCCCCTGGCTTTCCGCATTTAAGCAGGCCTTTTATTTCGCATGGTAGGAAAGAAAGCCTCGGATGCTCCAAGCACACAGACAAGTTTTATAGCTCTGCCGTAGGTATTGTAAATCCAAGATACTGTCCCACAGTCTCAGAGAAGATATAAATGCTGAGAGAGGAGGAAGTGAAGGCGGTAAACTGAACAAAAGCCTTCCTTCATATTCATGCTAGAAAATCGCTTAGAACAGTTTTTGCCCCAAACTAACAAGTGCCCCTCACACAGCTGTGCCACCTCAAGCTTCAGCTTTTTTTCAACAGGCTTTGCATCAGGCTCACAGTCAGTTTGCCAGTTCAGGCTCAGCGATGTTTCAGCTACTGTACTTTTCTACAAATGCTCTGTCAAGAAAAAAAGCACAGCCATCACCATCCCTTTCTACAATCACAAGAATCTTGCCCATACTCCCCTGCCCAAGATTTCAGTAGGGCTTGTTTTATAATCTTGTAATCATACAATTTTGAAGTTTTACAATCTAGTATTATACATATTAAATTTAAAAACTACATATACTTGTACACCTTCAAGAGTCAGCAATGATGCACAAAGGGTCAAAGAGCAGAAACTCAATACTCTGGGAAATTACTTTCTTGTGTTTCCTGATGTAGTAGCATGATAGCCTCTGATGGTTCTTTCTTCCATGAGTTTGCCCAGCTGCTGTCTGAGCTTGATCAAAATCTTGGCACCCATAACATCCTGTAGCAAGGAATTCCACAGCCTAAACATATGTTGAAGAATTCTCATCTAAAGATGTTTTCCTATGGCAAGTGTTAAGAGACGATGTTTACTTGATATTTATTTGAATCCATTTCTCCTTACATTGGAAAAATGTCTAGAGCTTTTATCTTAAAGATATTTTGCAATATGACTGCGATTTAGGTCTACTGTTTTACTGTCTGTATTTAATATTAATAACTTAAGATCAGGATTTTTGGCCCTAGTTCTCACAATCTCGTGATTCTTGCTGTGACTAAGGAATGAAATACTGTTGCCTACAAGCAAGTGTCTAATCCATTTAAGAGCCTGTCTGGTTGCCAACTGCTTCTCCAGAATGGAAAAAGCTCCTTTAGGCCTGTGTCAATCTGTCCCCTTTGTCAGTCCACTGAAATGCACCTTCAGGGCATCACCTGTCTGACGACATTTTTAAGAAATTACCAAGGTATGATATTTCTTAGTGGCATCTGAAAAGCCTTTGCCTGTTGCAGTCTAGGATTCTGCTCCTTCTTCTGCTTCTTACTGTTGAAGGGGAAAACGCACACGTATATTAAGCAAGTATCAAAGGAGAACAATGGGACTGGCAGAAGTCTGCCAGCCACTTCCTAATAAGTCTCTCCTCAGAGTCAATTTGTGACAAATTGTGACAAAAGCAAGCAAAACAAGAGGTAGAGCATTTGTCAAGGTTTTTGTGTTAGCAAGCTGCATCTGAAAAGATGTCCTGAAATAGTGGGTTCAACGCAGTCTATATGCTAACTCAGTAAAAAACTCACAACTATCCAGGCAGGCAGTTCAACGGCTTAAATAAGAACTATAAGAAATAGAGAAGCTTGTCACATGATGGGAAAATACTCTTCTTTTGGATAACCAGCTGATTTTCTATTAAAAAAAACAGAGAAGAAAGTTTAATATCAGTGCTTATGTGCTTAGGAACTAAGAACTCCTGTCACTTACTATGCAGTTGTGTAAACAGCCAGAACACATCATTGCTTTCTAGTTTTGATGCCCTCAGAAAGTCTGACTTCATATCTTTAAAAGGGAAAATAACCATTACAGGCACATAAATATGTACAGAAGAGGACAGGTACATGCTTATACAAATCCACCCATGTCCATAAATTTCCTACTGACTTGACTTGATAAGTGGTCAGCAAATTTTTGACTTTTTCAAAATCAAACAGGGCATCTTTAGAATGAAGCAAGGTAAGAAAATAGAAGAGCTTTTTAAGAAAAGTTATGATTCCAGCTGGACAAATACAGGAACAATTAGTTCTATCTGAGTAGCTCTTTAATTCTACCCTGGTCGATTCTCTTTGAAACTTTCGTAAGAACATTTACTTCAATGGACATTTCCACATATGCATATGAACAAGTGGTTATTTATTTGCATGGGTAAACAATTACTATTAAGGCCTAAACCCCTTTCTTTATTTTGGGGTACTTTTTGAAAATCCTTCATTCCTTCTATAGAAAGGCTTGTTCTGTCTTGTGAACAAGTAAATCATACCTATAAAACTGGCAAAACCCATCAGATGGAACTATTCTCCATGAGACTTTTACGTGGATCTTACCTGCAAATGAGAACAGAAGAACCAGGGAACTTGCACCTAAATCTCAGCCACTCACACACGGCACATGTGAAGTTGAAGAAGTCCCCTGATCTGACCCAACAGGGTGTTTGTCAGTCACCTGGATGCAACTCCTTAGTCACAGAGAGGCAGCAAACATGGGAATTGCCTTTGCACCATTCTATATCCCTCTCCCTGGAGACACCTCCATTCAAGCCACCTCATTAACATTGCTGAGAGCAGTTAGTCAGGGTGTGGGACAGAAAAGTCCACCTAGCTTTATGTGGCCCAGATTACCAAGCCTTAGCACAAATCTTGACAGTGCAGGCACACTGGAGCTGGAAACAGACTTCACTGCAAAGGGAGAAGAAGATGCATAACTAAGGACATCGAGTTAGATTTGTAGGGTTTTGTGCTTTAGATGTCCCATAATTCAGTCAGTTAAACTGTGCTTTAATAGTGGGGTCTTTCCTGGCATGTATCCCAAGGTGCAACACAAAATGATAAAATTAACAGCTCATGCAATTATTATGGAGAGACAGCAACTACTTTCTAGGTAAGATTTCATTCTTTCTACCATGAGCCTGATGGAAAGCCCACGGGCATGGTGTCATCTGTCCTGTCACAAGAAATTCTCCTGTCTCTAGGTCTGCATCTGTAAAATATAGCCAGAAATCAGCTTTATTACCCAGACTTCAGATGTCTTCAAATGGTCTCCCTGGAAACTCCACTTGTATCATTGATAAGGTCTGGCTCAGGACCAGGCAAGCTACCACGTATGATATCACCAGCAAGTTTTTTTTTAAAAAAATCTCTGTCCATAAGAGTGAATACACCCCCCACCCCCCTCGCTTGCTATAAAGTTGCCTGAAATTCATCGCTTTTTAATTGCAGAATTCAGAAACTTTGAAAGTGTTGTACAGATGCAGAATTTTTTATATGCACTTGAAATACCGCAAGGCACTCAAATGGTCAGAAAGCAGCTCATCACCTCAGAGGCTGGCCAGCTTGATGCAGCTCATCTCAGCACTTGCAGACAGTACAGCATCGATCTCTACAGTCAGGATGGCTGCTCCTTGTGTGATCCTAAAAGCAGCAGATCCAACACAGAGCCTTCAAGGAAATTGTACTGGACTTGCATCTTGTGTAATATTATTAATATTATATTAATAGCAATATGAATATTACATTCTTTTAATAAAATTAAGCACTTGACAGTTATTATTCAATTTTTATTGGCAGCTGAGCATAAATATTCCTGATATTTGTACCTGCTATATATGTGTGTGGTGTGTTCTAAGGAATCTCTTCTCAATGTAAGAATGTCACTGCACACAGCTGTGATTTATAAAACTAGACAGAGGAAACAATGCTAAATTTCTGTAAGTTAAAGGAGATGGCAGTGAATAAATACCATGGCAAATATGGATGTTGTGCTGCTCTTTTTTTACCAGAACTGAAGTTAGCTTTAATTTTATTCATGACTGTGCTGACAGCTAAAAACTCACTTTTGAAGCACAAAGCAGACCTGGAAGGTTTCAGCATGTTGTTTCTGGATTTGGGACCTGAAGGGCATGTTACAGAATGTGTGTGGAATATGTGCGTTTCTGTGCCCGAATCACCATTGCCACATCTGCTGCTGCAGCCCACAGGGCTGTCTGTGGTGCTGACTCCCACCCATCACTTCACAGGCCAGTGAGAGGCAGCCCAGTCAGCTTTAATCATGGCTGCACTGGGCTGGTTTATAGACTGGTTGCTTTATCTCCTCAAACATCCTCCTAATTGGAGCTATATGCCATGAATTAGCATGCTGCCAGAGTGACCCAGCAACTGACACTGTTACAGGGCATTTTCATATCAGGATAGTATGGAATAGGCTCTTTAGTGGTTTTAACCTGGGAAAACTCTAGTGTAGATCAGTAGAGCCAAAGGCCGATGAGAGTTCAAATGTGCCAAGGATGCTACTCAGTGCATTTCTAAATATTTCAAAAGGTACCAGCTGACGTAAGGAGGCTGTTATGTAAATTTCTGCTATTACATTACAGTTTTGAATTTCAGACAGTTCAAGTTGTTGCACTTATTTAGATCTCCACTAAGGTTTGCACACATTGTCAGGAGTAGTTGCCTAACTGCAAAAAAAATCCAACCACAAAACAGGAAATTTAAAGCCAAAACCAATGCCCCCTCTTTGCATTTACTTTTCATGAACAACTGATATCTAAACCAATTTTCTTTGAAGTCAACAGAATGCGCTCCTCTGTTGCAATCTAATACGCCAAGCATTTTCTTCCCAACTCCATGTTTTCAGCTGAGTCATAAGCCTTTTAACTCACTTTACGGATATGACCAGCTGCTCCATGTTAACTGTCCTTAGCGGTGCTGTCAGAGGCAACTAAAATCATAGAATCTGGAAGACCGGGAATTAATTCTTTCCAGTTCAGAGCCTGGTGTTCCTGCCTCTGGCCAGACGACTTCTGCAACTTGAATTATTTCCTATCAAAAGGATCTGTGTTCTTCCTACACCACAACTGTGATAAATGCTCCTGAGTCAGCTGTGTATAACTCAGAGCTCTTAAAGGTCCACAGCAATATCTCTTTAAAGTTCAAGATTAAAATAATAATTATAAGAAATCAAACAAACATCATAGTGGAGGAAAGCCCCAGTTACCACCTACTCGCCACTATGTCCCACAGAAATTATGCTGTTCCTCCTTATAAATAATAGGGGTGTGCAACGTGTCATTCCTATTCAGTGTTTGTGGGTTTTTTGGTGCTTATTGATGCTGCATCTGTTTTGTCAGTGCGTCAGCTAATGGAGAAAGTTAATTGTGTTGGTTGTAAGGCCACCTGTCACACACATGCCTCATTTCCATACTAATAGCCCAACAGTGGCAGGCAGTGTACTCCTCTGCAGTAACACACACAGCCTCTTTGGCAACCTGGGCCAAATGTGCCTATGTAGCAACTGCAGCCCTCTTCTCTGAATGCCTCCAGTGTTGTGGCAACCCAGCCCTGTATTAACCCCCTGTGGACCTCTCCAGCCTGGAGGGCTTTTTTTCAAACCCTTGCAGACATGCTGGGCTGGGTGTCACGCTTTATCATAGGAGGGCAGCATGAAGAGCTCTGCTTTCCTGGCAGGCCGGGTGCATTGTGCCCTCCCTCACCAGCTAAATATTCTGTTCCCTTTGCAATGTTGGATTGGGCACCCATTGCCAGAAAAACCTGGCAAGCGCTGTTAATAGTGATGTTCACATTGGTAGTGAGGGCCGGTTGAAAGTCTTTCTCTTTTGTCCCCTCTGTTAACATTTTGAATGAAGGAGGTGATGCGCATCGGAGATGGGGAGAGGAAACGTGCCTGCAGCTGGGGCACACACAACTGTGCTGGGCTGCAGCAGGTCTCAGAGAGACTTAAAAAAAAAAAAATCACTTTGGTGATAGAGTCAATGCCAGAAAAGCTAAAATTAACGAATATTTTATTTTAATGTAAAGAAAACTATTCTGCTCAGACAAAACAGCCTTCCTTCCTTCTTGCTTTCACCTCCACTTTTCACATAGAAGATTACATGAGTAAAGCAATTTATTCTGAGTTGCTAAGCTTGATCTTGATCAGAGACTATATGTCTCTCATTTGTGTTTCGCTCTGCTCTGCAAAAATCCGTCATAGAACTCTGATGGAGTTCACACTGAAGGTGTGCCTTATGAAGTGATACCTATCATCCTTATGGGGAAGTTGGCCTTCATGCTTTTTATATCATTGTAGTTGAAATCAGAAATGTCATATACAACTATTGGGCTTGCAAACAGTGTCTCGTAGGCCATGAGCCATAAGTGAGCTGATGCTCCTTTGCACCTTCTATCTGCAAGCATGTTAGGTAAAGAAAATACCCCAGATACAAAGTATCACTTGGTGGTATAAGCCAGTAACACAGACAACACCGCACATGCAAATTATTTGGGAAAGGAAATGTCTGGACCTATTACACATGGAAGAATTAGCCAGAAGGTCTGCTGCTTAGTCCATCATAGATGCAAAGATGAATAACAGCCCAGGGAAGGGGCAGAGGTACAGTGGCACCAGCCATCAGGTTCTAACCAGGCTGAAAGCAACTGGGTTTCATCTGCAAAACTATACATTTGTAGGGATTTCCTCTACAGAGGTGCCTGCAAACATTTGTTTGGCAGCTGCCGTGGGCATCCGGCTTACTCTTGGGACTGAGTGGTGTATGGGCATCTCTAGCCAGCGTCTGTGCAGAGGGCTCTGTGGTGAGATTTGGGCAAGCACTCAGCCAATGTGGAAGGGCCCTTGACACTGGGACTGAAGGGGTAAAAAGGAGCTCATCTCAGGTCTCAGGCCAGACTGGCTCTGTATCATCAATGTTGTCTAAACAACGAGGAGGCAAAAGATGGTTCATATCTTGACATATCTTGAGCTAAAGCTACACAAACACATAATTTGTTTAAATCATGAGTGCTTCTTATTTTATTCATTTTCTTTGGGGTTTTGAGCCCAGTGATTCACAGTTTCTGGTTTTCCACAGCAACCATGCAGGTCAGAAACTTCCTTTTAATGGAAGCAGGGAGTTCCACAAGCATGGAAGTTTTCTGATGGAGCATAAGCAAGACAGCAGCTAGGAGGAGAGCTGACTACACTACTTTATTCACAAAAAGAAAGGACCTCTTCTATGAAATAAAACATATGTGACTGCTTTTAGAAGTTCTGTGGAAGAACCAAACTACTGTATATAAAATAAATGGTTCAAACCCGCCATGAATATGTATGTCTGCACATTTTTCTTGCTGGCTTCTCTTAATGTGCTATGTAGTCAGGTCACCCTGATGGCTAAACAATCCTGCATCCTTTGAAAGCAGACTGCTAGTTAGTTTGAGAGAGGATGCACTGGGTTGTAAAATGAGCAGTCTTTCAGGCTGATAAGTGGCTGATTCTTGTCGTGGCTAGTTTTGCGGAGAACAGTACTTCAAAGTAGTTTGGTATTGAGGTGTGTTTATTTGTTTTATGTGGACTGGCTGAGTTAAAACATCCACCATTTAGAAATGCTAGCACTTTATAACCTGTTCATTGATGGGACAAAGGTGCCTCCTCAAACTGTGTGCAAACTACTTTGCATTTGGCTGAAGCAAGAGTTTCATTCTGTAAAAAAATGCTATCAGTGACACACAGACTGCTATTGAGAGAAATGTGTGTCTGCCCAGCTTGCTTTGGTGTGCACATGGATGCTTGGAGTCATGCTGCTGAGTAGATGAACTTCCCTTTCTCCTTGCTCCAGCAGAGAACACCTACTCTGTCTCCTAAGTAGGTCTGAGGAATTTATCTTCGAAGTCTTGTGACCTCTTCTTGTGTGGCTGTTATTCTCTTCCCCATGGAAAGGGTGTAAAATTAGCCGCAAAAAGGCAGCACGGGTTATTTGGGACAAAAGAGTGTTTGTCATCTCCTCTATCTGGGCTCATGTGTTTGTCACCTTCCAGCTGCATGGAAAGGTGAAGAACTGATGCACACTATAATGCCTCCTTCTGTGCTCCAGTTTTCAAGGGAAAAAAGATGGGTAGCACAAGGCAAGAGACACACAGTAATTTCCAACAGGTCCCCAGCCTCAGGCTCTATCTGCTCTACAACCTTTATATAGACTTGAAGGTTATCAGAGCTTCAAATCTGGAGATGCAAGAATCTTTTAACATGAATACAACTTCATTTTTCCACCACATCTAGCAGGCTGAAATTTTAAAATAATTTTTTCCAGTATAGTAAAACCTTACACATGGACATCCCTAGCTCCTGACATGAAGTCACATGTTAAAAACTAGGCTAGCAGTACTGTTAGGCTTTCTGTGAGACTGGTACTTTGATTCCTCACTTTAAATCTTATAGCTGTTGATAACATAGTGATAGCACTTAGACTAAACTGTGGGATACAGTTTCCTACTCACACTCTTCTGCCTTTTGCATTGAAAGTTTTGCAGGGTCTTGCTCTTCTCCTAGATGCATGCATAGATCTGAGAAGTAGCTTTATTCCATACAAATGTGTGTTTATATATATGTGTATATACATATGTGCATCTATATAAAATTAATTTATACATGTCTTCATAAACAGTTAATAAATATAAAGTATATTTACAGATACTCGAATACTATCTCTAGAAATGGTGAAACTGTTATTTTTACAAAAAGTCATGGTCCAAACAAAACCAACTCCCATTTTGTCCTCTCTCTCAAGCCTCTTCAAGTTCTTCTGTTTTCTTCAGAGTAAAGCCAATGTTGAAAACTTGTGTTTGGGCTTAGTTGAAGTTCTCCCTGAGTTCTCCCCTCTCCCACCAAACAGTAAAGTTTTATTTTTGGTGTCATTTTTCCACAGAAATATTTACATCTTTCTGAGTCAACACAATAGGTGATACTGTGCTTACGTACCCTTCCTCCATACTGCATGCTGTGTTTTCACTATAGACCTCCTAAAATTGTCTGATTGCATATATAACCTGGTTCCACACAGTGTCAGTATTGTTCTGCCCTCTTTTTTTTTTCCCCACATGAGTTTTTACGCTCAGCATATCTCGGCATTGTGAATTTCAGGCTTTCTAAAGAAGGGTTCAATTTACCCCTGATTTACCCCTATAAATCAGCTAATAAACCTTTGTTGGCCCTGGTGTTGTTACACTTCATGGTGACAATGGAAACAGAATATGCTGGTACAGACAGAGACATTCCTGTGCTGAGGATTAAAATGAGCAGGACCCTCCCTATTTTGAGGATACATGGGGACAGCTTAAAAGAGAAGAAAAAAAACCCTACACAATAACTTCTAGGTGCATTATTTCCACTGCTGCTTCTCTTTAATGCTTGCTCCCAGTGACCAGTGAGGCAAGTTAAAGGAAGTAACTTGCTTGTAATAAAGGCACTCTACCTTCACTTACTGCCTTTCTTCAAACTGTCTTCGTTTCTCTGCACGTTCACTCCTTCACGTTGCTATTTTCGCAAGTCAGTGTACTCAGGCAGACCCAAAGACACCATCTTGGTTCAAGTGAAAAATAACCTTTTATTTTCCTACATGAAATATCTGCAACAGAGATCAGATGGAAGGTTGTGATTTCTCCATGAATCTTGGCAGCGAGTACAGCCTCAAACCTGCTCCCTGTCACCAAACCACCTCTCTCCCACCCACCATTCCCTGGGTGACATTTGTATAGAAACAGAAGCCATCTCTGCCAAAAGAACAAGGAAAATCACAGGCCTTCAGGAGGATCAGGGACGCAATTAGGGTCTTCTCCTTCTCTTGACACTGTTGTGTTTATGGGGCATCCGAATCAGATGCGATCCTTCAAACAGGGCTCATAGGCATGATACCACGAGGTCCTTAATGATAATGTAGGACCTCTTTCAGATGCTTGTAATGATGAATGAAAGTCCAAACTATTCACCCCGTGTCCAAGACCTTAGTTATATCCTTTTGCTTTTCCCAAATAAAAATTTCCTAGTGACAAATGAAACCAAATAAAATCTCTGAATAACATATTAAGTAGTCAATTCTTCTCCCAAGGAATCCTTACCTAGAAGTGTTACAGCTGCTTTAGGTAAACCTAGTTATAAAGCAATCATCTAATTGCCCAGCCAGCCATACCAGGAAAGACCTGCTAGGTGGTCCACAGAGATGCGTCATTAGCAGTCAAACAAGAGGAACCAGCCTGGTGCTTCCTCTTCTTTAAGCTGAGTGGGAAAGGCGCAGTCGGGAAAGTTGTCTCAGCCAAAGGATGTGTCAGCCTCTTTTAACACAACATAATGCAGCTCGGGTGCCTGCCAAATCCTAATATGCTGGAACAGACTGAGACAGAGTACTGCAGGAAGTGCCTTGAAAACTGCTTAAGGGTGCAGCACCTAGATGAGAAATTTTCCTGCACTGTCCGAAAATCCTTCCTTTTCCATGGTTAGGAGAACATTTTGCTCATCTTTTCTTCTCTTAGTCCCCCCCCCCCCTTCAATTTTGAAGCCCTTGGCTCTTGGCAACCAGCCTAGATGATGAAGCATCACAGCATCCTGACGTTGCAATACTGTGTTGTTCAGTGAATAGGAAAAGAAAGATGTGTATTTGAGTTTATGTAAGCGTAATATTGATTGTGTTAAAATTTAAAAAAAAATGTGTTGGTGACAATAATCCTATAAAGAATGTCTGGAGTTATTAATAATCAATGCCAACAGTGGCATGGTTGAGACATTCAGTGTTGTGCTTCAGACCTTAAGATAACCTTTGATTTCTCAGTGTCAAGGTGAGCCCTACTTTGAAGGCACAAGGTTTCTTTCTTGAAGCAGCCAAGAGCAATCACTGCTATGAAAAGGAGAGGAGATGCGACAGAGCTCAGATCTGATTTAGTAGGTAATTACTGTGTCCTCACATAGGTGCTCTAATGCTCACAGTACTGTTGTTGTTTGGCATTCACATCCACTCTTCAGGTGTTCATATAGTCTAAGACAACACCCTATAAAAACATTTTATTACACCTTTCCAAAGCAGAATTACAGAAATCAGCATTTGGACTTCATTGCTGGAGAAGTTTATAGACTCCCAAGCGACAGCCTAGCGCCCAATCCAGGTACCATGCTCTGGAACAGCTTGCATAATACTTTACATCGTGCCCAAACACTTTTTTGATAAGAAGAGTTGGGGTTTCATAACAAATTCCATTTTCACAAGGCTGTAATTTTATCCCTGTTACACTTGTGTTGTAATAGTAGAAGACCTTGCACAGAAAAACAAACAAGGTTCATAATATTTGTTTTGGCACAGAACATAGATTGATCATATCCCATTTCAGAGTGGTGATTTCTTCCTGATGGATATAGAGCCATAATGCTATTATGCAATGTTATCGTTACATAACTGACAGAGACTTCCCCCTGAGACAAAGCTTTTCTGATAGCCATGACAACTAGTTAGGAATAAGAGCCTGATTCCTAGCAAAAAATTGTGACATTATGGTGGGTAAAACACGAGGCAAATCAACTCTTCTTTATTATGAAGCACCCTTATATAAGGTAACCCCTTATATAAAGTAAGATGACACTGCTCTGGTGTTGAAAACAGTTGCAAGAAATGTCCTCCTTTCCCTGAAAAATCAGCCTTTACTAAAAGTGGATTTGGGCTCATAAAGTGAATTAAAAGGTCTGACATACTATGAAAGCATTCGGAATGTGTAGGACCTTCCTTCCAAAAGAAAGAGAAGTTTGTGCTGTGTTTTAAAGTATTTAAGCCCTAACTTGGATGCGTGCAGGAACACCAAGTGCTGGGCAGAGCCAAGTTCAACATGCTGCTGGTCTTGCCACGCTACTGAGACTAGGGCTTCCCTCTGAGTGGAGACAGGCCAGTGTCTTTCATCTTTGTCCATCTTCCTCTCCAGTGATTCTTCCTGTGAAGGTGCTGTGGTTCTGCCTATGATGGAGATACACCTGTCCTTCAATTACCTCCTACTCTCTCAAAACATCAAGGGTCAAATTCTCATCTCCTCCACAACCATGCAGATGAAAAAGCATTTCTCTGAATCGATAGAATTGCCTTGCCACCAGATATAACACCAGCACAAAAATCTTTCTTGTGGTCAGTGCTGGTCAGACCAGCAGGGTCGGGTCGTAGGGCTGAATGTGCTGCTTTGCCTTGCTTGAGTCCAGGGGCAACACCTTAACAACACTACCTTTTCATGTTTTCTTTTTGCCCTTCCCACAGCAGTTTTCCCAGTCCAGGAACTGCATCCAGTTCCCCAAGTGGGAAAGATGAAGGAGTTGATCTGCTGTTCATCCTGCAGGCTCCAATACATGCGTATTTTGGGGCACCCCAGAAGACAAAATGACATCTGCATGCCTAACACTATAGAACTAGAGCACAATGCTTTAAAGCCTCTCAGAAAATCTACAGGACAGTTAATATGATTTAAGCCTATATTTAAATTTTATGAGACTCATTTTCAAGGCTAATAACCCAGTTTACTGTGCACAATATCAAATGCAAATTTTATTACTGACTTGGTAAAAACCAAGATGATATTCATTAGCATATCTCAGTGCATCACCCTTTTTAACCAAAAGGTGCACCAGGAGTAACAGTGGGAGTTTTTATATGTGCTGTAAATTACAGTTACTATCTCATTAGATAAACACATTTAAAATCAGGTTATCATTCACTTATATATCAGAAAGTTGTTTGTTCAATTGCAGCTAGTCTCGTGTTACAACATATGGTGCATAGAATTCTTAGACTAATAAAATTTCAAGGTACAGGGAGCTAGTGTCTTGGAAAAAACTGTTTCTACTCAACGAATGGCTCGATATAATCTGTAATTGCTTCAAAACAATTATGAAGCAGGCTGTTTTGTACTTAATAGTATTTACATCCTTGGGTTTATTAGCAACAAAATCTAAGTGGAACTTGTGAAAGAGAAATTAATTTTTCCACTAAAAGGTGTGGAAATCTAAAATATATGCAATAGTCTCTAATTAAACTTATTTTTCATTGAAATTTTTCATTATTCTTTTAGATACCCTTGGTAGATTATCCCATCCACACCCATCCAAGTAATTCCGTGGCTGAGTCCTTCAGGACTTTCATCACTCTGGGCAAGTTTAGTTTTTTGCTCAATGCACCACGTACTCTGGCTTTGCCATCTCTTGGAAATCCCACACCGCTAACGTCCACGTATATTATGCCAAGTCAAGTTGAAAAATCACTCACTCATGAAGTTTTGCCTACTAACTGTGCCTACGCTGACTGGAACGTGTGACTTCAGCCAGCATTTTGCAAAATTTCATCTACTGGCAATTAAATAAGCAGCTAGGTGCACAGCAACACGAAGAAAGGCAGAGCAACAGTTATACAGATGCACAATTGCTTTGGATCAGTCTTTCCTGTGGAATGAACTGACAGAGCTCCAACAGCTTCAGGAGAGCTTAACTAGTTTGCATCAAAATTAGGTTATACCTCATTTTACCTGTCATACTAAGCACGTACCACATATGCTCCTTCTGGGTTTGTATTACATGCTAGTAATGTACAAATCATCATACATGAACCTAATGTCATAGAATCATAGAATCTTCTGGTTGGAAAAGACCTTTTAGTCCAACTGCACCCATCATCTGCTAATCCACATCCCTCAGAAACTCATCTACCCATTTTCAAATACCTCCAGGGATGGTGACTCAGCCACCTCCCTGGGCAGCTGTTCCAGTGCCTGACCACACTTTCAGTAAGGAAATACTTCCTAATATCCAGTCTGAACCTCCCCTGGTGCAACTTATGGCCATTTCCCCTTGTTATGCCAGCATTCAGCTAGGAGCAAGGAACTGCATACTACTGCTTTGTGGCTCAAATATGTGAAACAGTTTGCGAAGAGTTTGAGGGTTAAGGTGGTTTTCTTGCCTTTTGTTTTTAACTATAAACAAGATAAAATACTAGTTTTCCTTCTTTTCTTTATGATGCTTTGGCTTTGCCTACATTCTGAATTGTCTCGAACAATAAAGGAAGGGAGAGAGTTTATACAAATATTCTTTCTCGTGGTAGCTAACTCTGCACACCAATGGCAGCACTATTGGAGCCCAAGTCGCAAGAAAGCCTCTGGTATGACAGTTGTTCTCATCCTGCTCAGTACTGCTAACTTCAGGAGGATTCCAACCACACAACATCACCACCTTCCAGTTTTCCTTGTATTAACATTCTTAAATATTGCAGCTAAAATCCCTCCCTTTGAGTTCAGCTTTATCTATCTGTCTCTTGTGCTGTAACTGCACTAATTTTCCTGTTGCTCTAATCTGCAAAAGACTACAGGGAATTCATTGCCAAAGCCCTTACTATCTCACACACACAGTGCCAGTTGTACCATGGGTCAGTAAGTGTATACAGACTGCTTACTATTACCATCAAGTAGCAGGGTTTGTCAGAGTAACAGCATGATAAAACTTTAAGAAAAATCCTCCCCTTTCGTGGCTGCTTTTGAAGAATCTGTTGTTACAAGAAAAAAAGCTGACACAAAGCCTCCCAGCCTTCTTGACTAGTTCTGAGAAGAACTTGGTCAGTTGTTATTAAGTACATTTTTCTGACTGCAGAAAAAAGCCTTTAAATTTTGCAACAAGAAGAAGCAGGATCAGCCTGATTTCAACTCTGCCACTCTGAGGTACACAGAATAAAACCACAAATGACCTTGTGGAGCACCTCTGAAAAAAAATCACCAGACTGTGTGTCAAACTAAAACCCATGAACATGACAAATGCAACCTGTACCCTCTCAACCCACTCACCACTCTGCTGCATATAAGGGAGGACTAACAGTCCTCCTGCAAAGGTGGCTTTCCCCAGACAAGCCTGGGAACCCCTTCTGCTCTACCCCTGCCTACCACTGTGATTTGGAGTGGGGTCCAGGGCCGCTACAGCATTTTCTGATGAAGGAGAGGACAAGCCTAGCTGCTGGATGGGCTTTTGGGATTTCAAGAACTTTTAAGCTTCTCTGAGGCTGCTTACAAGCTACTTCCAACCTGCAAGTTTTTCTTACATTCCTGTAGAGCAGTGAAAGATTTTTTTATTTGTATTCATTCAGCATCTAGCAAAATGAGCACCATCTCTGACAAGGTCTCCTAGGTCCTACAATGAAGTAAATAATAGTCCTGGATGTACTGAGTCCCTAGCACAAGTGAGGATTGATTGTTGAATGGAATCAATATATTTGCCATTTCACAGCATCTGTAAATGAAAATTGATAGACTGGAAACCCCATACAGGGTATATGAATATGGTTTTGTCAGTCAGTCACCATCTAAACAGGCTACTTTTTCCAGATGAATTTTACCAGAATTTTATTCACCAAATATTACCTCATCATGCTATGCCTGCACATACTAATGATGGGAGAAGTAAGGTTTAGAGAATGCATCCATGAAAAAAAGACACCTTTGGCCATGGTCAATAGGGCTGAGCAAACATTAGCAAGGCTGGATGCAGCCATAGTGAGATGGGGGAAAGTTTCACAGCCGTGAGAACTAGAAGTAGCACACTGGGTTTCGCTAATAGAGGTTAAAATTTCCTGTTTATTTGTGCAAATAATGGAAGCAGCCAGGCTTTTGAAGACCCTTAGTAGATAGTTTGTCTGGCAACCCCAAATATCTCTTCCACCCTTCTAGCCTTTTTGATTTGGTATTTTGCAAATGTCTTGCAAAATAGATCAATAAATAAAAATATACAGGCACCTTCCAGATACTGTACCCATTTTTGGTATCCTTGCTCAGTTTGGACCAGGAGCAAGCCTTCTCAGATGGACTAAGGATGTCACATTGACTCAGGCAAACTGTCAGGAGCTCACAAGTCCATGGACTCCCCTCCAGCTGTCTGCAAGTCGTAGACATCTTGCCCTGCTCCTCTGTGCAGTACCCCATCGATGGTCACAAATCCTGGACCAGCCCTCTGGACCTGCTGTATAGTCCACACTTCCCAGCAGATCAGCTCACGCTGTTTTCAAAGGGGTTGCAGTTTTACCTACGCAAGGAGCACCGGCTGTGTTTGGATGCTACTGCGCTCTCTGCAAGCTGGCTCACTTCCACTACCGTGGGGAGGAAAGAAGCCCTTTTTTTTTTCCCCACTTCTCTTGTTTCTTTTAATAACAGCTACCTAAATAAAGTCATAGCAGGCAGAGCTGAGCTTGGCCAAGCAGCTAACTCCAGCAACTTCCCGCCTTTCTTCCCAAACCCGCAAAAATTTCTCACTAAACCGAGCAGTGCCATCTATCGACTACGCGGGCTTATGGCCTCGCTAACAGAGCATACCCGCGTGGGATATCTGCTCTCAGGATGTCCTTTCCTCTACGCAGGCCAGAGCGCTGGTCCCTCAGGTGGGAGCAGGGAGTGGGATTCAGGAGTGACGCTCCTCTGCCTTCCCACCCCCTGCTCTCCAGTCTTTTTCCCCCTCATACTTCTTCCCTGCCATCCATCACCACCCTGCCTCTCTCTCACTCTGTCACCATGGCTGTCACCCAGTTGTGACTAAAGTAGAGAAAGATGAGCTGTTGAAGTGGGGCAGGTCCTGGGGTGCTCAGGAACATGAGACAAATTAACAAAGTGCAAGAAATTAGAGTGCATAAATCCAAAAATCATCATGTGGCTGATCTTATTCAGAAGTAAAGCAGTCTGAGCTCTGCAGTCTAGCCTTTTTCAACTAGCCCTGCTTTCCTAAGGGATGCTGGCACCCACTTCAGCCCCTGCGTCTTCATCCCATCTTGTGGTTAACTCACTTCACTGTGCCTTAGTGCCTTCTTTCAGAAAAACCCCACTTTGCCGTTTCCCTCTTCTCCTCGGCTTAAAGGTGACATAAGTAGAAATTGTAGGAGTTTATTTGAGCTGAAACTCTGTCTGCATATGATATTTGCCACTTTTCCCCAGTTAGTTGTCTCATCCATAATCCTAAAAATAAATTGTTTCCCCTCTGCTATGGAGGAGGGAAGGCAACAACATCAACTCCAGATATATGAAGGTATTCAGGGACATCAAAAGACAGATTAAAAACACAAGTTTGTTGGCATGCAATGAAGTTATCCTTCTTGTTCTACAGTAACTTTGTGAACATAATTCTATTATAACCCAAACATAACACCAAATAAAACCTGATGCAGGTAAAGGGACATTCCTGATACAATGTTGTGTCTAAAATAAAAATGACCTCCAACCTGTTTCCTTTTTTACCTGGCACATACAGACTGGGTAATGTAATGTTTATGGTTTTGAATACCACCAGAATCGCGTGCTTGTAATAGCTCCAAATTACCAGGATATTGAATGTACTGATATGTTTTTTGGAATAACATACAGATATGAAAGATGAACAGATCCAGATTTGATCAAGAGGCACAAATAAATTATGAAACTGGGTAAGATTGTTGAATACTATGACCCACTATCCCCTCCTATACAACAATAACAATAATAACAAAAGTCTGGAGAAACACTGAGAGGAATTTCGTAGTTGCAGTAATTTAGAGGTTAGTTTATGTTTTGAATTAGAAACTCATGATTTTTCTCAATTTTTGCCATTGTAACCCTGGATATTGTTCTTATTTTGTATTTTTATTTTGATAGTGTTTAGGCAGGATCCCAAGATAATGGAATCAATGTGAAATCTCACGGCTCCCACACCATTCTTGGAGAACTGAGAAATGTTTGATTAGTGCTAAATTTTCCATCTTTCTTTTCTTTACAGGAATAGGTGTTACCAGTACAGTCTCAATTTTCTTTTTATTTCCTTATTCTTAAACCAAAGCATATTATTTACAGTCTCTGGGATCTGGAAAGCCCCATACTTTTTGATTTTCCTTCCTAGGTTTGCTTTTAGACCTTTGTTATACTCAGGGTGGCAGTGTGGGTAATGGTGCAATACTTAGTAACTCTTCATAAAAATTAGCTGACCTGGGAAAACGCACCGATTTAAGTTCAATCTCCTTTTTAAATAGCCATCTTCCTTTCTGTCTTAGAAGAAGCTGGTGATTACAGCTTAGTACACATTTGTAGTCTTCAAAAAAGAGCAACACACTTTTGGTAGACCATGTACCAGCCTAGTAGTTCAGGCACTGGGATGACAGATGGTGTTTTAGGTCAGCACTGACATTGTTTTGTGATAATGCCTAAAAATATATCGCTCGTAATTCAAAAAGGAAGAACTTCACTTGCTTTGAGGCACTGAAATTGTGTCAGGTCTGATCTGCCTAAGCCATTATTCAAGGCCATAGATACAATATTTTCTCCACAATCACCATCATGGCAGTTAACTCTCCTGATGTCAGAAGTTTTGGCTTCATGTACCTTTGAGAAAAGCAAGTAAAAACCATGATGTTATGACATCTACCAGTTGCTCAAAATGCAAGAATGAAATAAACAATACTGACTGATGATGCAGGTGTATCATACCTTGGTAGAAATGGGACTTGCACATATTTACATATAAATATAAATTTTAAATGCAAATACAAGTTGATTACATGAAGAGCACCAAAATCTACTCTTTTTCTAATGCTGCACATCATTTTTTGACCTGTGACTTGTGAATACTGTGGCAGTGATTTCCAAAGTACTGTTTGGAAACTGTTTCATTTAATTTCTAGCTGTCTTTCAAGGTAGTTTGAAGTAAAAATGAAACCTCATGTGACGACTTCAGATAATTTCTATGTCTGAAACACTGTAACTTTGAAAACAAAGGCCACTTTGAGAGGTTTTAACTTTAGCAGTTTTCAGCAAACTTGATCCTTTGTGGACTTGGATTTGGGGTTTGTTTTTTTTTTTAAAAAATTGAGTATACCTGTTGCACCTTGTAGGTAACATTTTCTCACTCCACAGTCTTGACACTTTGTGAAAAACCTTCAGCTAAATTAATGAAGACATGCATCTGTCAAAAGATGCTTAAGTTTAATCACTCTGCAGTTCAATTCTCTTTAGACTCAGAGAAAAGGTGATTTTTATTTTCTTGAAGTTTCAGGCATAGTGGCTCAGCATTTCTCTGCTCCAGATATTCAAGTCCTAATGTGAAAGTTTCATAGAAGTCAGCAAGCAGTTGAGGGAGCCCAGGAGCTTCCTGACAGCATTCTCGTCTTTATGTATTATCATCTTGCAACAGGAGATATTAATGTCAAAACTTTATTTTTAAAGATGTCTTTAAAGACATCTCTAAGGCAGTGTCTGAGATTTCCTAGTTCGTACTGTTAGGGTTTTCCATTACTGTAAACAAGTACCAACTATCCTCTGATTCCTTACTTCTATAATCAATGAAGCTATACTACGTTGCAAACACAAGCATTTGCTTGTACCAACGCAGGGATGGCAGTGAGGGAAAGGCCTCCCATCAGTTTCATGACCTGGATGCCACTAAGTATTTATACTAAACACCAAGTATCACCAAATTCTTTCATCTCCATGCTAGCTCAAAAATTAGATACATGTGATTGCTCCCAGGCTTCACTCCTTCACACTTTGCCATTATGGGAATGATGAGCTCCTAACCAGCAGTGGGTGGTGCCCCATGCAGATGTTCTGTTATCCCTCTTGTGAGATGCTGGACACTGGATTGTAGCAGCTGAGAAAGATATAGAGGCATGATCTTGACTCAGATGAAGACTAAGTTAGGCATTTGCCAAGTACCTAGTTGTCTGGATGAGTGGCTGGAAGGAGGCAGGGCAGTCAAGATCTCCCAAGGACAAAGTGGCTAACTTGTCTGGGGACCTTTTTCCCATCAGTAGGAACTGCAAGGCTTCACAGAGGGACTCTTCCACACAGGAACAAAAGGGACAAAGTGGAAATTACTACTCAGATGGTTTACCCCTCCTTCTCCTAGCACAGACTTTCTCCTGTCCTATGAGGGCCTGTGCTTCTGTATATCCTGATATATTTCAATACATAAAGGTTACAAGGACTCTCACTTCTTTTAAGTCACTTCTTCAAAGACAGAGACTGCTAGGAAGCGCTTCCTTTTCTTTGATCAGTCCCATCGTTCTGCAGAGAGAAATGGACCCTTTTGGACAATATATTTGTCATCTTATGGAAAAGGACAATTTTTAAACGCCAAAAAGAGCCCAAAGTTTCAAGGGCTTCCCATTTATACCTGCCAAGTTGTTATTCTGAAAACATCAGCTATGCAGGACTTTTATTTTGGCACATCCTGTAATAATCTCACTGTGTGACACGTCATCATGTTTCTCAAGTCTGGAATTAGTCTCCCAAACTGGGTTCAGAAGTGTTTTAGCTTTATTTGGGGTCTGAGATTTGAAGCACGACAGCTCTTGTTGACTGTTCCTGGTGTAGTACAAGACTTGTTGATTAAAGACCATGTCCACACACAGTTCCAAACAATATCTGTCTACCTCTCTGTATGTCTCTCTCTCTCTCTCCTTCCACACAGCTATCTACCCATCCGTCCATCCATCTGTCCTGCTGTTTATTTCAGCAGTTGTCTTCAGTATTTTTTCACTAAAACAGGGAAATCTTAGTGATTAAGGAGCAAGGTAGATCTCTGAGGGCTGAAGAATTGCGAGCCCAGTGCAACGCCTGCCCTTTAGGCCTAATGGTAGAGATGAGGAGAGTCTTCTCTGCATGAGGGCTGGGTGCTGTTAGGGAAAGAACCTTGGAGAGAGATTATGGGAAATAAGAGCTAGTGCTTGAATAATTTCTTCCACACAAACTGTTCTGCTTTCTGTACTCCCTTGGGGTCGATCAGACTTGGTGGAAGCCCCCTGTGTTGTTGGAGGGGTCGCATTTGCCCCAGCAAACCTATTTCCCTTCCTTCCCTCCCATCGCAAAGGCCTGCCAGTTTAAGGATCCCTGCCAGGGAATCCCCATGCTGGTTTTGTTTCCCAGAATCCCTCTGCCAAGGGGTTTTCCACAGGAAGGGCAAGCAGGTCAGATTTTCTTTTTTGGTAAAATTGATCTTCATTAACTTTGGCCACAACATATACTGATGGAATTTCTGATCATCTAAAACACCTTTAAATAAAGGACAGAAGCCTTTTTCATAAGTCCCCTATTCTCTTCTCCAAAAGAAGAGGTACTTCAGTAGCAGCTCTAAACAAGGGTATAAAACATCAATGAAAAAAAGGCTAAAAATACAACCTTTATTTGACTCTTTAAGACATCCAACAAACAGCAAGAGGGTGGCTTCAAGTTTTAAATCACTTATTTGGCACTCCAAACAGCAACTATAAATGTTTTTTCCTTCTAATTTTGCAAGTTGTTTTTAAAAACAGAGTTGAAATTCCCGGCACTTATGTTGCCAACATCTCTGCCAGCTCTGCAGCAGACTTCAGATGATAATTGCAAGCAGTGAGGAGGGCTATGGCTAGTTCATGGCACACAGAGAGATGTGCTCTTTGTGGTAGGTGGATGATGGCGAGATACAAGCAGCGCAGCTGCACATAGTGCGGTGCTGTGTGGAGGAGGGCAGCAGACAGACCTATGGATGGATGGACACTTGCAGAAAAATATAATCCACCAAAACTGTGGAAGGTGTCTAATCAGGATCCCCCCTCCCCGAAAAGCTGTCGCTATGTAAGCAAAATTGTTTATAACATGTTCATCATTAAAGTGTCCCCTGACAGCAGGATGCGGCAGCAGACACAGTGACAGAAGGGAGAAGAAGAGAGGCATATGGCCCCCATCCCCATCCCCTGCTGACAAGCTGCCTCGCTGCAAGCCCCCTTTTCACTGTCGGCCGTGCGCGCAGCAGATTGCAATGGCCCAACTTTCCCATCTGTATCCCAGGCCTGTGCCCCTGACAATGTGGCAGCCATGCAGTTTTCATCGGGCCAGGAGCAGGGGAGAGGGGAGGGGAAGGGGGAGAAAAGGAGGAGGGGGAGATATTAACAACCAATAATCACAATGCTATCCATAATGCATTGTCTCCATGAGATTACATGGTATATTTCCAGTGGGGTTTAGCCCATCCATCACAGCCCTTTATTGGCCCTTTTTTTGTTGTATAAAGCCCAAACACTGTCGTAAAATTCTAAACCGCTTAATTGCTGTGCTGTAAAAATTTGCATATCAGAGATATGTCATTCCTTCGTTAAATGGCACTAGGCATTTGTTACAAAGTCCTAACAACTGTGCGAGAACACCTCGGAAAAAAAGGTCACCACTTGGCATTATGCAAAGTTCTCTGCTGAATTATAATCTGCAGCAATTACAGGTTTAAATGTACCACAACTTAATGGATTTTGATTTTGGGTGATTCAAAATCCCCAAGGGCCCGGACTCCTTCTGTCTGATCAAACAAGCCGAGCAGCATGATGGTGGTGGCACACTCTCTGCTTCTGTAAGGCCTGCAAGCTTAGTTCCCAAAAGATTTATTCATAAGCCGAACTGTGAACCCTGGTACAAATTTTCTGTGATAGGCATATATTGAATCTGGTGTCCTAATTTCTTAGTTTAATGGTAAGTTCTGTAGAAACTGCTATAGCCATTGCATTGCTATCTCAAGTATATTCATCATTAGAAAAAGTATTCAAGAATTCATCATTAAAAGCAACCTAAAGTTAGACGTTCATGCACACGTGCAAACAAAAAGGGTCATTATAATAACAAGCAGCTTTTACATTACTCTTTTAAGCTGTAGATCTGAAAGGTGTGTTTTATGAATGCAAGAAAATATCATTGTTCAGATTTTACATGTTCAAAAACTGGCTCTGGAGAGCTGATTTGAAGCTGAAGGCCCCCTAGTGACCCTGATGACAAGAACTAGCAGTTCCCCTCTGCTTCCTCCTACATGCTTGCCAAGGACTGGAAGTATCAGCATGTCTTCAACATGCAGATAGGTCCTAACTCCGTATCTTCTCCAATAACTGCAGCAGACATTCTTCAGATATGATTTCAACCCACATACTATTTTGTTCACTTTTGTCCATATTTTAAGAATATGTTTAATCTAAGCCATTTCACTGCCGTGTAGCACAATGTCACCAGAAGTTGCACAAAAAGAGCAGTGCAGGTCAGATATTTTTTCACAAAACAGAGTCTGGAAGATAGATCTTTTTCCCTGTGCGATAGCAGGGAGCTTTTTTCTCATCTTATTGGGAAACTATAAACCAAGAATGTCACTGAAGCAGCCTAAAGGGATTTGTTAAGTTCCATAAAGATATGGCAGTCAAAGCCTCTGTTGCTGGACCTGAGGAGAGCTCTGGCATAACAGATGAGCCCTCTGCAATCTCTGGCATAAAACATAGGAGAGAACAAGTAGAAACTCTGGGCTGCGTGCACGTAACAACTTAGTTTGAGCTGGCATGTGCTGAGGCAGTGTGAGCTACTTTGAAGAGTAATAGCAGATGCCCATCATAGCAAGGTTCCAAAGCAATTTAAACCTCTTCTAATTATTCAATCTATCCTTCTTTCCTCCAGTTGCTCTCTTTCCACACACAACTGTCCATGGGACACAAACTGATCTACCTCTAGAGATCTGAGACAACCTCCTTGCCTGTTCTACGAATGTGGTCAGGCATATGATTTTGGACATGGGTAAGTGAGATACATTTTCTTCCAAGGGACTGCCAGTCTTGTCTCGCTTTACACAGTGACTTAAGAATTCCCTAACATTGTTGCATCTAGTGCCTAAGACAGAGAAGAGCAAGCAGGCTCCTGCCAATGTGCTCCAAATGTACTGGTAAGGTAAAACATACTTTCAAGCTTTTGAAGGCTTAACAGTCCCTTCTAAGAGTTCAAATCTGTTTTTTCCAAGTGAGATAGAGATAGGTGGGAGTGGAGGAGGTGCCAAACAAGGAATTCCAGCTCCTGCCTATGTGCAGGAAGTCAGTATAAGAATCCACTTACGCCACTTCAGCCTTCCAAGCCTTTTTCAGTGCTCTCAGCTAGACCTGTGCTCTGACCAAAATGGATGTCTTATGAATATTATTCCCCGAGGAGCAAGTGGGTGAGCAAGAGTGTGTCACGTAACCTGAATCTACTGCAGAAACTGATGTCTTCCTCAGCAAAAAACAAGAGGCAGAGCTAAAGTGCTGCTGTTACAGGGATCAAAGTGATTGCTTCCCTCCAAGGTATCTTGCTTATCGTTTTAACCCAGCCTGGTGACCCCAGGAACCTGGAAACATGCCACACTACCTCAGGAAAATTTCTTTTAATGCTCCTATTCCAGCAAACCATTTCTGTTTTGAAGTATCTGCTTTACATGTTTTTTTCCCAGGCATTTTTTCTTCCTACTAATAAGTATCTTTTTTAGCTGTGTACCTCTTGCTGGTGCTGTAAGCAGTCGTATTTGAAATCAACCTTACATCATATTTAATCATCACACCATGGTCATTTTATTATTATTACATTTTAATCTGGCAGGTGGGTTACTAACCAGAAAGAATTCTAACAAGCAACCCAAACATTCTAACATAATAAAAACATCACATCTTTGTTTTCCTTTTTAATTAACAACAAATATCAATCCAAACTTCTTGTCCTACATGTGAACCCAGCCACAGTCAATTTACTTTTATCTGAGCTCTTGATTAAGCAGCCCTCCTACAAAGTAGCCCCACATATCCTTCCTGAAAGAGATTTCAGCCACTGCCCTTGTGCTGATGAAACTCTCTCCCTCTGTATCACCAAAGCAACTGCAGGTACAGCTGCAGATCTACAGAATGACCCGCACAGGAAGAAAACTTTCCAAAAAAAGATGACCCAGATTATTTCAGATGTACAATTCACAGCAGTTGCCTGGAATCTCTCAAACCAGCTTATTTTGCATCCACAGGCCTGTGCCTCTTCTTTCCTCTACTGTCTCCACTTTACAGGAGGAGAAGCAAAGTCTGATTCGTCCAAGGTTTACCAGCATACTGGGGTCCTCACATATGATCCCAAGGGCCATTTCCTTTCTTCGTCCTCCAAAAGCTTCCAGCCCTCAGGAACAAGCTCTCAAATTCCTAGAGACAGTCTGCAGAATTCAGTGGATCCTGGAACGGAGTCATCAGAAAACAGAACTGGAGGCTGGTTTGCCAGTTGCCCTCCCTGAAGTTCTCATCACCCACTGACATTTATATCTGTTTCAGAAATACATTTGTTACCACAACTCGTCTCTCAGTCCATCTTCTACTTCCCTCTCTTTTGTACTCTGCCCGTACCAGACCCAGAGAAGCATTACCGTGGCCTTCAGTGAAGTTTGAGATAGGGCTAAAAGTGCAATTTATTTTACGTTTATTGAGCATTATTAATGTTTCTATTAGGACTGAATAAATTATGTAATAATGCGTCTTTTTCTCCTGCTTGAGTCATTATTCAGAATTACCCAGACAATAATTTATGTGAATTATTCTGCAATTAATTTTCCATGAGCTTCTCGCAAATACTCGCTGAACAGTATCTGAACTCTCTTGATTGTTTCCAAAGGTCTGCTGTACTCCTGGGAATGGGGTCAGGCCCAACACTGGCAAATTTTAGGGGGTGTCTACATGGATTATTTCCATTAAATTAGTACATAATCCTCTGTGAGATCTTTCACTTTGTTTTCCAAATATTTTTTTCTTCTGTAGTTTAACATAAATCTGTTTCTAACTGAATTAACCTAAATCAATACAATCCGAGTCACATCAAAATAATTCCCATGTGTATTTTTTGCCCTATTGCAACCAAATCAGTGGAAAGCCACAGCTTTAGTTAAGTTTACTCAACACTGCAAGTAAATAGAGCCCTCTGAACCAGGTTTCCAATGTGATAATTCCAGTTTGCAACACCAGCATTTGTTTCCCAGGCCTTTTGTTCATTTTTTTAACCTGTGATGTTTTGCATCTATCCTGAAGTCTTTTGAACTCATTGAAAAAGTTCCACTAACATTCATAACATCTGTATCTATTCAACTTACAGTTAAGTGTCTTATTTGATTAACAAGGACAGAAGCATAGCTAATACAAATTGCTGCCACACTATTGACTGCAGGTACAGTCAGACTTGCAGCACCTGGGGGCTTGGGGTGGTGTCCCAGGCAGAGCAGCACAGCTGACAGGAATGGCTGGCGAACCACTTAGTGATGCAGGATGTTGCTTCTGAGGCCTCTTATTAATTTCTGACCAGATCCATATTCATTACACTCTTCATTAGTTCCTAATAAATGTCTTAAGAAGCTCTTTTTACAGAAGTAAAGTAACAATCTTTTCAGTTGCAACTTGAATAAAGATGTGGCAATGGGAACAGGCCTGTGCTTATCTTTCTGGGACTACAAACATTAACACACTGATAAATAGATCTGCATTTAGACACAATATCCACTAAAAGCCTTTGATGATACCATTCATACCTTTTGCACAAACATGTTCCTGTTATTATCTGTCTAGCAATTAAAAACCTTTTAACAATGCCAATTCCAGGCTTCTCCATCACAACTTTGACTTCTTCATAGCTGCTTGCTTGACATGTAACCATTGAAAATGCTGGAGAGTGGGCGGGTTAAATAATCCCAGTAAGACTTCTCATTGCATGAGAGTCAGAAAGTTAAGAGGCAGGGAAAACATAAAACCTCAATGTGTGAATAGACCACAGAAAATTAAGAAGGTTGCAGGCACTGGAAGAAAGCCTGTCCTGTCCTGCTATCTTGACACCAGCACTCCCCAGCAAGGTTTATTAACCCTTCGCACTGCAAAGTCCATCTTCTCTGCTCCCTCCCTCTGGCCATTCAGTGGAAAGTTCTTAACCACAGCAACCTAGGGCACTTTCACCCATAATTAACTGCAACCGAGTTCATTAGGTAAAACAAGGGGTAAGCAGGCAGGGGAATGTCACACCAGCCTCTGATATGGAAAGGAAAGCAAAGCTGATCCCTAACCCACTGAAGCCCAGAGCGGGGTAAAGACTCATCTATTACAGCAGTCACCAAAGTGTAGAAATATAATAAGAAAGTTCCACAACTGTCCTATTAACATACCGGATTTGATTTGGCTCCATTATATTTCATCAAATAGTTTACAAAGCACCCAGCATAAAACATCATCATAATTGTAATCATATATTTGACGATTTAACGTGTACACCATAATGTACCATTAGTTACACAAATAACTAATAATTTGCTAATGACAATATTATGTTAAGTCAGTTTAGGGGCAATTAAAGTGAGTGATATTTACATATGCCTAATGAATCACGGTCGATGGCAGATTAAGAGATTCTAATGAATATTCATCCAGACATTCGCAACCAGCTTCACAGTTTATAAACTGAATTATGGTTGATTTGCCCTTTTAAAAATGAATATGTGAGTATCTTCTGCATGGGAAGAATGAACAATTGGGGCTGATTGTAAAAATTTTTTTAAAGCAATGTACTGGTCAGGACACAAAACATTTTTATGCACTCTCATACCCTTGGTTTCTCAGCTCTTTTTATACCACATATCAGCATTGATGAACTATCTCCATTTTCATTCCTACCCATGACATGAAATATAGAAATTGTTATGTGTTGAATTAGATGCAATAGAAGTTTTATGCAGCCTCACTAAAGAAATAATTACACAGGTAGCCTGCTTGCCCTAAGCAGAGAAGAAAAACTCTCTCTGCTATAAGTTAACAACATTCTGCTTTTAAAGGTAGCCTTCATGCATGCTCACTTGAGTGACTGACCAAAATATCATTCATTTAAAAGGAAGCTGTAATAAGGTTCTCAGAGGACAAAATTAGAGATACTTTACCACATCCTGTGCCAGAAGTTTCTACTAATATTAATACTGATAATATTGGCAGCATTATTAAAAATAGCTAAAAGCAGGAGATACATCTTTATGGTTTGGCTATCAGATTTCAAAGTAAGCTCAGAGAAATATGAAGCATTTAAAGTTCACACATAGGCTCTTCTTTGTAAATCCCTGTGAAGCGTACGTGTGTTTCTGACATAGTCATTCATGAGGCTCCTTCCTGCATCCTTGTTTCAACACCATTGCCAAGCAGCATTGACCCTAAATTCTGTGACAGTTTTGCATGAGTTAAACGTGCAAGGTTAAAAAGTCTTCGTTGCTTTCTTCTCTGCTTCTTCTCTTTTGGAAAAGAAACCACTAAGAAACAGTCCTGTGGAGGGGCACCTTGTTTGGTTTCATAGAGATCAAACACAAGGAACTCTGTAAGCCTCCTCTAGCAATTGACAATCTCCAGTAGCAAAGAAACATTATTAAACCTACTCAATTCTAATTTGTTCAATTTGGGTATTTTAGATTTATCAGTTCCAGCCTCCAAAGTGATTTAGGAGTTTATAGAGTGAAGACATTTCTACCAAAGACGTATGCAGATATCTGCCAAGTAGAACTCAATGTACCAGTAGAGCTACACAGTGTGGTTTGACTTCTTGTAACCTAACATGAATCCTGAAAGCAGGAGAGATATTTAGTTTTATCCAGGTTGTCCTGCATTCAGGAAAAGTCCAACTACAGATGGGAAAATACTGCTGTGATTCTATCACAGGACACCATAATTGCAACAGAGTTAAAGAATATGTGGCTGTAATAAATGACTTCATCTTTCTATTTTCTCTGACTGAATCTGTTTAACGGAGTTGGCCAGAAGTCCTATTTTCCATAACATTACAAAACATTTGCTAGCTATTTTGCTTATTTGCAGCCACATTCCGTATTGAAAAAATGGCTTTCATTTTTCAATGAAAACTGAAAATGCAGCAACAAATGCACCATGAAGTTTCAAAAACTTCTAAGAATTCATTAAAAATATTTTTTAATTTTATACATTTCTTTTAAAAAAGTCATGTTTTCAATTCATTTCTCATGACAATTACTTTCCAATAACAGGAACAAAATTCAGTTCAATCCTTTAGTGCTTTTAAAGAACAGAGATTCCACAATTTTCTCAGTTGCCTGTTTCCTCCTCGTTTACATTTCCCTAATGCAATGTTTTATAAGAGGATAACCAGCAGATACAGCATGAGAAGAACACTGTAATGCCAGTATCGGCTTTCAGAATTACTCGAATATTACCAAGCCTTTGACTTTTTCCAAGTCTTTTCTTCTTCCCTAGAACTGGTCTGTTTCTGAGATGTTAAAATGATAACTTCAACCACACTACTTTCAAAATCTCTGTAACTTTGCCCTAAGAAGCTATTTACTATTTTTGTTGAAAATTCCTGAACGGAATTAAGCTGCCACTAATTTCAAAACTCCCAAAGCCTGAACTTTACTGCCATCACATTGAATTGAGTTAATTGTCCTCATGTTATTGATAAAGACATTACACAATATCTGTAACAATGATCTGGATGAGGGGATCGAGTACACCCTCAGTAAATTTGCAGATGCCACCAAGTTGGGCCAGAGTGCTGATCTGCCTAAGGGCATGAAGGCTCTACAGAGGGATCTGGACAGGCTGGATCAATGGGCCAAGGACAATTGTATGAATTTGAACAAGGCCAAGTGTCGGGTCCTGCACTTGGGTCACAACAACCCCATGCAATGCTACAGGCTTGGAAAAGAGCGGCTGGAAAGCTGCCTGGTATAAAAGGACCTGGGAGTGTTGGTGACAGCCAGATGAATATGAGCCAGCAGTGTTTCCAGGTGACCAAGAAGGTCAATAACATTCTGACTTGTTGATATAAGTGTGGCCAGCAGGAGTATCAAAAGTTAATCACACTGTACTTGGCACTGGTGAGGCCACACCTCAAATACTGTGTTCAGTTTTGAGAGCCTTAGTACAAGAAAGGGATGGAAGCACTGGAGCATGTGCGAAGAAGAGCAATGAAGCTCGTGAAGAGTCTGGAGCACAAATCTTATGAGGAGGGATCTTATGGCTGAGGGAACTGGGGTTGTTTAGTCTAGAGAAAAGGAAGCTGAGGAGAGACCTTATCACTCTCTACAGCCACCTGAAATCACCCAGCAAAGTGGATGCTGGTGTCTTCTCCCAAGTGATGAATGATAGGATTAGAGGAAATGGCCCCAAGTTGTGCCAGGGGAAGCTTAGATTGGCTATTAGGAAAAAATTGCTTTGCTGAAAGGGTTGTCAAGGATTGGAACAGGCTGCCCAGGGAAGTTGTGGAGTCACCATTCCTGGAGGTATTGAAAAGATATATGGATGTGGTGCTTAGGAACATGGTTTATTGGTGAATATGGCAGTGTCAGCTTAAGGGTTGTACTTTGTGATTTGTAAGGTGTTTTCCAATCTAAATGATTCAATGAGTATTGTTTCAGCTTGGGTGCATTTGTTTGCTTTACCTCTGCAAGTTTGCTTCCTCAGCATGAGTACAAATACTGTCTGTACTACTCATACTGCTGGCAACTGAATTATTTCAGAAACTTCCATCCACTGTGTTTAGCAACCCCAACTACTCTTATTTATGGTGACAATTCATAGAATTGTCATGAATAATTTGATCTGCCATCCAAATATGCATCTCCTTTGAATTTAAGAAGGATCTATGCTTGTTTCCAGAAGCATAGGGCTTTTAACTTCTTTGCTGTCCATTATAGAAGTTCTCTACTTTTCTCTCTCACCCTCGCCACCTAAAACCATGGATCCTCTCCTGTCACCGAAGCATACTCCAGGAACCAGGTGAAGGATTGGTTCCTGTTTAAGGATTTATTGACACTATTGTACATTTCTGGATTGAGAATAATCCTAAAATACACGGATTCCAATTCTTCAAATTAAATACTTCTGTGATTTTTCTGTTGTCACACACGGTTCACTGTCTCATCTTGCCAGTCAAACCCCGTATTAGTATTTGTAAGAATATCATATCTCTGCACATAGAGCGAAGTCTTACAGCTCACAACAGGCACAGCCTATAATGAGCACTAACAGCACTTTTTAACTTCAACAGGATCAGGATTTCACCAAGGAATCTCAAGTCCTTGTTATTGGTTGTATTACTGAAAGGTTAAAAAGGCTCATACATTTCATGGGTTATACTGCTCATGGACCCTGGACCCAGAAAAAAATGATTCCTCTCTCAAATAATTTACTGCCGAATCAGCCCTCCCACTCCTCCCAATTCCTCACATATTCAGTGATCCAGAAAGCACAGGGGTTTCTTCTTAAAATGCACATTGTAATAATTATGTCCCAGATTTAAAAGAAGCGGGGTAGTCTGGTCAATTAACCCAGTTGTACAGCTCAAAGACCAAAAAAGCAAAGGCTGCTTGTTTTACACAAAAATTGCTTAGAAAAGAATCAGAATGACTCTACTAGAGTAATAGGGAAACATGAAGGAACACATCTGGGGGATTCCCTGTCTGATCTTATCCACCACCCTTCTTTTAACCTCTAATTTGCAAAGGAGCTGTGGAGAAGAACTTAGGTATGACAATAATGATTGCAATTTACTGTAGCCCATGATAAAATGGGGTCAGAGCAAAAGTTAAAAAACAAACAGTGAATAAAATCATCTGCCTGGTGAGTAATTTTTACCCAGGTTTGAAGTGAGCGATGTGTCCTTAATTACACCTCTTACCCTGAACTTATGGAGAGCTCTGTGGCTACAGTGCCCTCTTCTCTATTCCGTTCTTCAGAGTCTGCTGCAAGTTTGGGATCTAATTAGTTTCCTATTAAAGAATAAGAGACTGCAAGTACATAGGTAATACTGTTCACAAAATCTCCCGATACAAGGAAACAAGAGAAGAAAAACAAACTAGAAGCCAAAAAGAAGAACTCATTTGGCTTAACACCAGGGCTGAAGACGAGCACTTCAGCAAAGCTTCAACAGGTGCAATCCTACAGCCCTCCCTGTCTCCTACAGCAAATGAGGAAACTGATAGGCATTTAATGAACCTGACTCTAACCTGTGTGGAATAATCTTCCAGCTAATCTTCTAACTGGTTTCCATCCATCTAGCAACAGCGGTGCTTAAATCTCTTATTTGCACTTTACTAGCTGCAGATTGTAAATGTTTCATGAGCCGCTGAGCTTGCAGCATTACTATTTTATTAGAACGCTGAATATCTTGTGTTCATTGCTGTCTTACCAGCAAATTTTATCTAAACAAAAATTGCCTCCATACTTCTTGTGAATGACAATTTGGTAGGCTGATGGATGCTGTTGTTTCAGCTTGTTTCGCATCAACAGTTTGAAAATAGCCCCTTTGCCTTGCTGAGATGCAGCAGTGCACCTGTGCTAATGCCAATAAAAATACATCCACATCACGAATATATCCAATTTGGCTCCTGAAGAAAGGGTAGAGGTCCTGTCAGCCTCTGGTCCTGTGGTTAAATACACAAGGAATATTCTTCTGCCCCCGAAATGCAGAAAAGATTTCCCTAAGTTGAGTATTCCCCATAGAGTGTTCTCTTGCTTAAAAAGTCACTGCAGTATTACCAAATAGACAAACTAGACTGGTTCAGATTTTAGCTGCAACTGAGCTAGTGTAACACCAAGCACTGACTGCCAAGGCATATGACCATCCTCTTGGGGCTTTTCTCTTTCCTCACAAATCATGTGCACACTTGGTAAGATCTTGTGATGCACACAAGCTGATTGAGTAACGAAAATGGCTGGGATTTGTTCATGGTCTCTGTAGAAACTCTCTTGCTGACCAGGGTGCTGTAACACTCAAGAGAAAAAAGAGAAAACCACAGAGATCTGGGTGCACAGCTTCTGTTCAGCCCGACTGAGGGGTCCCATCAGCTGTGTGGCTGGTGCAGGGGAGCAGAGACTACAGTAGCCAAGCAGTTTAGAAAGGGAAAAGAAAGATAGGAACAGCCCTCCCTCCCTGTGGAATAAATCACGAGTTAAAGCTTTTGGTTGTCTCCTCCTTGTTGATTTTGCCATGGTGAAGGGTGAGCGAGGACCGATTCTCTCATCCGGATCTGAACTTAATCAAGTTATGTCTTTATCCATGTGTAGGCTCTGCCCCAAAATAGCAGCTGAAATTCCAGACCAGACCAGGTCCTCTTCTGCAGTATGATAAATGCAGCAATTTACATCCTCTGCTACTTAATTTTCTTTCATGTCTTAGACATGAGCACTGGGAACAGCTGATTTAGAGAGCTGAGTTTTCAGAATCAATGGATGTATCGGCACAGCCAGCAAGCTGCAATGTGCTCTGGCACAAAAAAGGGTGTTGGACCATTCTGTCCAATGTCCTACTCACACAACCGCTCCCACACTGCAAGTGCTCCCAGTTATGCCTAGTGCCAACAACTCACCCACCAACACATAGAAAAAGTCTTACTCTGGTCCTGGTGTTTGCAAACAAGGGAATGTTCAAGACTTCCATGCTCAGACAACTGTTCAGGGGTATAATTTCCTCCTTCACTTCTTGAACAAATGACTGGGGTAAAAAAACAGCACAAATCTGAAAATGAAGACCTACAAGGATGACACAGTCAAGTGAGTGGCATGGTCAGTAACGTACTCAACTTGTCAGCACGGCAAACACCCTATCCCCTTTCTACAGCTGCCACAGTCAACCTGTCTACCACAATTTCTCCAATTGGCCCCAAACTTAGCACTCCCATATCTCTCACTTCCCCTTCCCACTGACTCCCCTCTCTCCACCATGATACTCTCAATACTCCCCGTATAAAGTATATCCTCCTCTCCCACTACTTTCTTCTGTGGGAGTTGCCCACTCACCTCATCTTCTGTAACCCTTTCTGATACCCCGGTCCATGACAGAAAGTTTCCTCCTAGAAGTGTACAGGACTGTAACAAACCTACTCACGGGCAGTACAGGCACCCACCAAAGGCATTCTGGCAGGAGCAAGGCCTTCTTTCAGTCAAACAGTTGGACAATAGGCTATATGAGTCTCCTAAATCACATAATCAGCATGAAAGCAACTTTCCAGTACCAGCCAGACACACGAAAGTCACAGGTGATGTGGATATCTACCGCCTCAGCTCAGGGGCAGGCCAGGTAGTACCATGAAGAGTTGATTTGTGGACTGCAAAGCACACCTAGTTTTCAGAATCGCTCAGGTACCCTTGCTTTTATGAAGGTCCTTATTCACCATTAGAACTAAACAAATAGGAGATTTATTGTCTATTTCACATGGTGGTTTCCAATCTGTTTTTCAAGCAGAAGTTAAAACATGCATGTAGGCAATTCAGAGCTTTCTCAATGGAGTATGTTTGTGATTCATCCACACCCAGAGCAAGCACCAGGCACACAAACAGTATGTTCTCTCCAATTATTTGGAAATTTCTGGTGCATCAGACCCATTGCAAAACCAGGATTGATACTGATGTTTTGTCATCAGATGCCGTTCACAGGGGAAAGGTGTTGCTTCCAAGGCGCTGTTAGGAGGCAGAGCTTCTACTGCCACTCAGAGCTCAGCACCAGTGCTGAAATAAGTTTTTTTGTTACTTTTCCAGCTACTTATCTGATCCTTCAAATTGTTCCCAAAACCTCTGTCCTGTCGAAGAGCTGGCTTGATTTGCTCCCTTTCGTCACTCTTAAAATGCTTTATGTAATTATTTAATGGTGACAGAGGTTGGCCTTCCCATATTTACTGTTTCATGGTTTGGAGCAAAAGGGGGTGCGATGGTTTTCCTCTGTAGAAAAGAGAGACAAAATTCATCAAAGAACCTGAAATTTTCTGAAGGCTCAGCAGTTTCTGTGGCAGCTCTGTCACAGGTGACATTTGCCAGCCAACCTGTAAAAAGCTATTGCGAATTTTCCAGGCAGAGAAAAGGTGAGTTCTTCAATTTAAGGCAACGTCAAGGAGCAGACTGCTAGGCACTGTGGGCGACTCGTGGCTCTGATCTCCGCACTCTGCACCCATCACCCTGCATCCCACATCCCGCATCCTCCACTCTGCACTTGACACTCCATATCCCGCACCTCACATCCCCCACTCTGTATCACCCACATCCCCTACTCTGCATCTTACACTCTGCATCCCCCACTCTGCAACAATCACCCTGCAACCCGCACTCTGCATCCCGTTTTGCATTTCCCACCCTGTATCCCCCACTCTGCACCCATCACCCTGCATCACCCTGCATCACTCTACATGCCCCACCCCACATCCCTCACTCTGCACCCTTCACCCCACATTCCGCACACCACAGCCCCCAACTCTGCACTCAACACCTTGCATCCTGCACCCCGCATCCCCCAATCTGCATCCCACACCCCGCACCCCCCACTCTACATCAGTCACCCTGCACCCCACATCCTGCATCCCCCACCTCAGATCCTGCACACAGCAAACCCCACTCTGCATCCTGCATCTCACACTCCGCAATCCCCTCTCTGCACCCGTCATTCTGCACCCTGCACTCTGCATCTCTCACTCTGCACCCGTCATCCTGCATCCCGCAGTCCGCATCCCGCAGTCCGCATCCCCCACCCCACATCCCCCACCTCAGACCCTGCCCCCCCGCACCCTGCCGTCACTCGGCGCTCCTGCAGCGCCCCCTGGCGGCCGCGTGCGGGAGCCGCTTTTAGGGTGTGGGAGCTGCTTGTGGCACGATCGCATCGGATCTCAGGGAGACATTCGCAGGCTAAACTCTGCACCCGGAGGGCCGGTATATCCTGGTTCCCATTCCTGGGTAATATCTGTATGCAACGAAAACCGTGTATTTAAAAAGAAAGGCCAACCTTCCTTGTTTTTACTGAAAGTAGAGGGAGTCAGGTGGTTACAGTGTAATAACTGTTCTCCAATACAATATTTATGTACTGCTGAACACAGAAGTTATGTAAAACCAGAACATCCCTTTAAATCTGCTCAGAAATACCGTTCTATAAATGCTTTGTTCTCCTGTGGTGGGGGAAAACCCTTCCCTCCCCAGACAAAACACCAGCGAAAGAAAAACTGCTAAAGGCTATCTTCAAGGAAATGCTTCCAGTTGCTGTTGTCTTTATTAAAAGAAGTAAAGAAAGAAACTGAAAAAAAAAAAAGGCCCTTACAGCTCCTGGGAGAATCTTCAGCTATTAAAACCACATACCCGTTTAACTCCCAAAAGAAGTCTTTCATAATTGCAAGTAAAGCCCACAGCTGAACCAACCTCTTATTGCTTCTCCCCCATTAGGCTGCCATGTGACTGCTGTAAAACTGACTCCTAAGTGCTATTTTATGGCTGAAGTTACAAAGGAGTTTGGTGAGTGCAATAACTAATTCTCCATCCCAGTAGCTGCTGGCATCCCTAATGCTCTCTTTTATGCACACCAGACAGGGAAGATAGGGACGTGAGAATTAAGTCCATAGAAACTGCACAGCAAATGAGAGACATCTAGTTGGCCAAGAGGCAAGTTCTAGGTATGCATCGAGATATGGGAGAGCTCTGTTTGCAATAGCATGCCTGAACAGAACTATCTGTCTATATTAATGATTTCCTAGAAAGAAAGACCTACTGCTGCTTGCTGGATGTCGGACAAGGTCGTACAGACCTATCTGATCTGAGGGATGCTCTCTGCAGCAATGTCTTACACTAAAATCCAGCCAGCACAGCTATTCTGGTACTGAATGTGCACAAACGAGACTAGTACTGCTATTTAGCCCTCTAGAGGGAAAGAAGGCAAAGTGGCAAGAAATAGAGCTACACAGTTCAACTTCCAAGAGATGAATGTCCTTTTACGATCAGTGTGCACTCAGCTGCTTGGATTACAGAGGTAAAATGCAAGATAGTCTGGTTAACAGCATTCAGTTTTCTGGATGAAAACCTGCAGTTCTTGGCCAGTCTGGAAACTCTGGTGACAGACTGAAGTCCTAACTTGCAGAGGTTGCTTGTCCCATTCAACAAGTCCCCACGTCACAAAACCCAAAGCATCAGGGTCTCAGCAGATATAGTGCCTTTACAACTGTTTAGCTTGGATCACTAGAGAAACCTGGAGAGAAGTGCAGTCGCTTCTTTTTATTGCCTTTCCTGAGTGGCACAGGCCAGGACTCGTTTTAAGACAGTACCACCTAGTCTAAGAGTACAACCTCCCAGTTACTCAGAAACAATAGCTGCAGCTCTCAGGACTAAATTTATGATGTTTATGTGGTATGTCCACAGTGTGAAGTGGTGATCCAAATGTATGTTTCTTCTTTTCTCACTTGTTCTCATGCATCTTTCTCCTTGAGTCTCATTCCATCCACTGACTAGGTTAAACATAAATTCATGGACCTCTGCCCTTTGCAAGCCAGCCTCTCTGAGACCATTTCCTTGCCACACACCCAGGCACCTTGGCGCTCAGCGGGATCGTCACACACTGCTGCTCTGTGGCAGGCTCCCTTCCTCACAGCCAGTTGCAGGCCTGCTGGTCTAAGGGACCTGAAAGCCTGGAGGAGGAGCCTCAGAGGAACCTCAAACAGACCACAAAGTCCTCCACCTGGGGAGGAATAACTCCCCACACTGGTGAGACCTATTCAGCACCAGGGATAGAGGGCAAACTCTAGACAGGTACCTGCTTGTGGTTAGAATGCCCCAGTGAGTAGCAGATCTGTTGGAACCAGCTGGGGAACAGCGACAATGAGGTAAAAGAAAGGGTTGTCAACTTACCCCTGCCCTTCAGAAATTTCCGGGCTTCAGGAAAGCACCTGAAAAAGTAATATGTCCTTGTTGTGCTCAATACAACAGGTGAGAAAGAAATCAGAAGGATGCTATCCAGCATATGGGCCAGTTTCTCCCTGGTCATTTCTAGACATTCCACCTTTCGAAGCCTAGCTGCTGTAGAGATGCACAACTCACTAGGATTGTTGCTGGGGACTGACCACCCTTCCCAAGCTTAGAGCTTTTCCTGCACTCAGGATGCACCAACCACTTGCCCTCACCTGGGAACTTTCCTATCTTCTGTGGGAGGATGGGTGGATGCAGGGTGCTGTGCTTCCCAAGGCTGCACAAAGCAGCGTGCCTGTCACCTCTGCCTCTGGAGATGCAACAAACTGTATGTATGCACAATACCATTTTGTCCAAGGTCCCATGATATTCCTTGCCATATAAGTTGGAGTAGTAATTACTGTGGTGAGACACCAGTGAGACCAGCTCCTGGCTGCTCTGGAGGCATGGAGCAGCCACTATTCTTTCATGTGGAAGTTGTTGACCTGAAAGCAGCAAGGAGGGTACCACCAAGGGACCTCAGCTGTGGCCCTACACTATCTGAAAGGCTTTGTCTACCTCTGGCATTGTACAGGTGCAGGACTCAAGTAACCCAGCCCAGCAGCACCAGTATCATCATCACAGCACCCCTCTGTAAGGAGGAGAGCCTGTGTCACAGCATGGGTTAGCACCGAAGCTGGAAGGCAAAGCATCTTTGTGCAGGTGCCCTTGCCCAGCAGGGCTTCAGAACTGCTGAGATGTTGCTGGACTTCCCAGCTTCTCATGAGGGAGCAATAGCATCGTGAGCCATCTTATGTTCAACAGCTGTCACAGCTAGCTCACAGGGATGGGATGCTTTCTGGGTTTCTGTGGCAGGGAAGAAGGGCCTGTAGGAAAGACCTGGAGGAGAAAGATGCTGGGGGAGATCACTCGTGAGGAAGCTGTGACCATCAGAGCACCTGCAGGCATATAGCCTAACTCATGGCAGAATGGCGCAGAGCTCAGGGAGTGAGTGAAATCTTCAACAGGCTTGAGTGAAGGAGGCAAAGGCCTTCAGTGAAATACCTGGATGAGGGAACAGGCATGACAGCTGCTTTCCCACTCGGCAGCCCTCAGCACATCCACACTGCCCCACACTCACCTGCTCGCAGTGCAGCTCTGCCACATGGCTTTGGAGGTGTCAAGACCAGACTGCAGAATAGCCTTGGCTGGATTGCTGTGCTTGGGTGCTCAGACTCCTTCTCCATGTATACCTCTAAACTGTGCTAGTAATTTACAGCTCACATGGACTGCATAGTGAGGAAATGGCCATCATGTAGCAACATACTGTATGCAGCAGCAGCTCTTCCCATGTCAGCCCTCACACCAGTGATGTCTCCCCATCCCCATAGCCTGTCCATGCTTGTCAGAGTGATGCCTTCTAAGTTCTGCAATAGGACAGTCAGTCAGAGCCACTGGGAACAGCCAGCTCCGGGAATGCACAGAGTCAGAGCAGGTTGCCAGCAGCCTGGTGGCTATGTACTTTACTGCAGACACAAAGCAGACTCAGCAGTGTGGATATCAGAACTGACCACTCGTCAGATCCCCAAATATGTGAGATATTACTGGTAATTGTGCTCTAGCAGCTGCTCCTCAAGAGTTTATCATCATCAAGGCAACCTTGTGCAGGCGTACGGCCTCCTCCTGTACTTGGTGGGATCAAGGGAGACCTCATTGCTCTCTACAACTACCTAAAAGGAGGTTGTAGTCGGGCAGGGGTTGGTCTCTTCTCTCAGGTGACCAGTGGCAGAACCAGAGGGCATGGACTTAAGCTTCGTCAGGGAAAGTTTAGACTTGATGTGAGGAAAAAATTCTTCACTGAAAGGGTGATTGGCCATTGGAATGGGCTGCCCAGGAAGGTGGTGGAGTCACCTACCCTGGAGGTGTTTAAAGGGAGACTGGATGAGGCACTGAGTGCCATGGTCTAGATGATGGTTGGTGTTAGTGTTAGGTTATAGGTTGGACTTGATGATCTCAGAGGTCCTTTCCAACCTTATGATACTGTGATACTGTGATACTGTGAAGGGACCTTATCTTGTTTCACTGAGCTCTGCTCCATAGCAGATCCCTGAGTAATTTGTGCATGGTACATGGCTCATACTGGGACTACCTGGGTTCTTGGGTGTTCCCTGAGAGCTCACGAAAACTACAGAGTCTCTATAGGACAGGAGCTCTACTGCCTCTGAGAAATTTGTGGAAACAAGGGAGAGAGGCACATGCACACAATGCAAGGAAGCAACAGCTCCTTTTCTGTGATCTCTGCTGCAGATGGGCCTAGGTTTCTAGATATTCCTATTGCATTTCTGTGAAAATAGATTTCCACAATCATTTGCTTTTAGAACTAGGCATATCTGAGCCTGCTGTCCAGCAAGTCCTCTTGGTGGTACATGGATTTCTCCTGCAGCTACAGTCATGGTGGCTAGCCCTGTGGCAGAAAACATGGTTCAAGGAACTAGACTAAGGTTTTTCCAGAGGTAGAGGCTTCATGAACTTGCAAAGGCTCAGGTTCAAGCTACTATTCTGGGCAGGCTAGGAGGTATCCAGAAATTTCACAAGCATGCTATAGAAGGAGCTTCTGCTATGATACAGTTTATTAATTGTTCTTTGCTCCTATGACAGTGTGGTGCTCACAGATTCATAGTGTAAGTTATTGCTTGGCCTTAAATGTTATTAATATGTAAGACCCTGTTTTCCAGCCTTCCAGTTTCCGGCAGCTTACCTCATCTTTTTTTTTTTCCCCGGTATAATCTGATATCTATGAATCACTCAAGGCTTTGCCAGTTTCTCTGAAGATAAACAGACTGGGGGCACTTTGGTGTTTGCAGTGTGGCGATGTGACAATCCACACTTCCTCTTGCCATCATTTCCACTTTGTGAAAGCTTTGTCTTGTACATACATTCATTCAGTATTTTACAGGGTAAACACAATTTATTGGTCAGTCACAGGATGTAAGAGAACAGTTTTTACAACTTACAACATGAGATCAAGCAGGAATACATATTATGCTGGCAAAGGACTGTACAGTCCAGTTCAATACTGTGTGAACTTTGCAGAGACTTACATATCCTAAGTCTTATCAGCGACTGGAGGGAGATTTGTTTTTCCCACCAAGCAGGCAATGCCTGCATCTTCCGGCTCTATAATGGCCATGCAGATGTTTGAAACATCAGACCTTAACAGAGATTGCAAATGGATGAGACTCAAGGCTTGCTGCCTCTGAAAACCAGCTTGCTCCCAGAGGAATTCTGAGAGCTTCAGGCAGCCTCACAGGCTGCTGAGAGAATGAGAAGAAGGGAAAAGTCATTTGCTATTATGTAAAGCTGGCTTAAATATGCCAGCTTTGGGTGGTGAAAGGAGTAAGATGACACAGTCACTTTCCTCATGTGCGTACGTGTTGAACATGCGATGGCCTTTCAGAGAAGTGTAGCTTTTTTCCTAATATATGATATATACCACTTGTCACTGCCCTCCTTACAGCCCGCACAGCAGTGCCTACTTCCGGCTCTGCGGACTGCCAAAAATGTTTGGCACGTACCTCAGTGGAGGAACTTTCCAGTGGTGGAAGGAGCCAGAGGGGATCTCACCTGGAGGTCACAGAGTCACAGAATGACCTGAGTTGGAAGGGACTCACAAGGATCATCAGATCCAAGTCCTATCCTTGCACAGGACAACCCCAACATTCACACTGTGTGTCTGAGGGCATTGTCCAAATGCTTTGTGAATATTGTCAGGCTTGGTGCTGTGACTGCTTTCCTGGGGAGCTCTTCCCGTGCTCCACCATCCTCTGAGTGGAAAAACTTTTCCTAATATCCAACTGAAACTTCCCTTGGCACATCCTCATGATAATAAAAAAAAAAGTTAACCCCGCAGTATTTACTATACGAGAACAAGTTATGCTCTGCCTGCGTGAATTAGAGGATAAAGCCCTAATTAACTGCCTCTTTAACCTGGTTGCTGCGCCCTCCTCGCGATGACGTCGCCCACGCCTGTCCCGCAGCGGCGGCAGCTGCAGTACTGCGCTCCGGCACGGCACGGCAGCACGGGGCATCACCGCGCTCGGCCGGGGCCGCCGGGAAACAGCTCTTGCCGGGCTGACAGCCTTCCTAGGTTGCAGCCCGTTGTCCTGCAGCCGCTCCCTGTGGGGCTGGGCAAATCCCATCTTCTCGGGAGTTTCCCTGGCACGGATCAGGAAAGGCAAGAGGTGAACGGTTACAGCACTTTTATCAATAAAAATGTTGTGCGGGCAAGATACTCATTCATTTTAGCTATGCAATAATGATATTTGACACGTGCTAGTAAGGGAATTTCTGGGTTCCAGTGCTAAACAGGCATGGGGAAACTGTGGAAAAATAAAGCTTCGGGTGTTGGAGCACTGGAACAGCTCCCCAGGGAAACAGTCCTGGCACCAAGCCTGACATTATTCAAGAGGTGGTCGGACAATGCCCTCAGACACACGATGTGAATATTGGGGTCATGCCGTGCAGGTACGGGAGCTGGATTCAGTAATCCTTGTGGGTCCCTTCCAACACACGTCATTTTGTGATTGGAACCACCTGGTGGACTGGGATTCAGCCACATGGCAACACAGAGATGTGATTATTTATTGGTTTGTTTCTTATCATCAGGGAAAAATTGAGATGTTCCAGCAGGTTTGTGGGTAATTTTTCTTTCTTATGTGTTTTTTCTTTTAATTATTGTTTTTTTATTAGAGAAATGTAGCAAGCAATCCTCCCTGCTCTGCCTTTCATTTCCCCTCTCACTGGAAGCTGGCCCACTGCCCATCCCCATCTGTCCACCTGCCAATCCTCCTCAGGCAGGAAGCCCATGGGGCAAAGGTAACGTGTTTTAAATCACCTGAACCCGTGACGAATTGTTGCTCTGTTGTTTGGCCAAGCTGTTTGTAATCTGGCCCAGCCCCACTCTTCCACACCCACAGGGAGCACCTACCTGTTTTGGCGGGTCCCTTCTCGCCCCCAAGAAAAGTGACCGGTTGCACTTCTGAAAACCTTCTGATGAATCTGAATCCTCTGCCATTTTTTTTTTTTTTTTTTAAATCCAGTCCTGACAAGGTTTAGTATTTCCATAGGCCTTCTGTGCTGTGTTCCAGGGCAAAGAATTTTACTGTCTTCAGAAACCACATTTCTCTCTCAGTTCTCCTTTAGGTTAATTAATACCACATTACTAGATTTCTGGATTTAATTACAGCTATTTACAAGTATATTAAGAGCTAGTATGAAGAGGCCATAACTCGATTTGGTTGATTTTTGTTATGCAAACATAGCGATGATTTGGCTGTCACAGGCATGAAATAAATTGAGCAAGGTTGAAGGGGAGGTGAAGGGTTAGGAAAACAGTTGCTTTTTAGGATGCAATTTAACTGACAACTGCAGTACATGCTTTAGTCCATCCCTATTCAGGCCCACATTCAGAAAAGCAATTAGGCACTTAATTAACTTCAAGCACACGGGCTGTTAAGCATGTGTCTAAGTGGTTTGTTGAAAAGGGATAGCATTAAAAGCATGCTTAAAATTAAGCATATACGCTCAGCTAATCTCCTTGCCAGCTAAGCACACTTTCTAATCATAATGGACCAAATTCAGCAATGACAGAATGATATTATTCAGAACTACAGCAAGGTCAAACTTGATCTGTGGATTTCTGTCCTTTGAGATAAGGAGGAATTAATCTTGTGAGCAAATAATAAGAAATCAGACAGGTTCTGTAAAGTGCTACCACTACATATTGAAATGCTAACGAGGGTAAGGTGTATATACAGATATTTATGAGAGCAGAAGGTATCTTTCCCTCTCATTAATATTCTCAAGAAATTTTTTTTTTTTCTTCAACAAAGGGAGAAGTTCAAATGGGAATATTTCTGTTTATAAAAAAACAATTCTGCTTGAGTTTTTTATTTTTTTAGTGTTTAGAAGAGCTTACATTTCAAAGCAAATTGCTCAAAATGAGAAAGAAAGATTTTTCTAAAAAATATTAAAGGTAATCAAAAATTTTCCATCAAAGCTTGTAATTTCCCTCCACTTTGTTCTGGGACAAACTGATTTTATTTTTAATGAAATTAAAAAACCCACTGATTTTCTTTAAGTCCTATTTTCACTTCTGCTAATTAATAACCAGAAAGAAAAAAAATAGGAGCACTGGCACACACTGCTCCTTTTGCCTTCTCATCCTAATTTGGGCATTGCAACCCCCAGAAGAATTTTGACAAGGAAAAAATCCCAATTCACAAATCAAAATCAGGTCAGTTGAGGCGGTGGATCCTATGTATCTTCTAAAATTACGTGGATACCTCCAGGCACTGATGAAAAATGATCCCAGTTCCTGAAAACGTAATGAGTGTTAGAGTGGGTGTACAGACTCACATGGGAGGTGGGGGTGTGACTACTTCAGTCCCACCTTGCTCTCCCCTGCAAAAGCTTGTCCCATGGCTGCCCCGGGATGGGGAATACTGAGAGAGGGTACTGTGGAGCCCTTGGCCACCAGGGATGCGCAATTCCACTGCAAGCCTGGGGCTCCAGACTGCCAGACTGCCATCACTATGCCAGGACATGGTGGTGAGTGGACAGGAGGGGACCAGGAGAGTGGGAACTTTCTTGCTCTCTGTTGGTGGCAGTTTCAGATCCACTGCGAGGGTGACTGCAGGGCTGGGAGGCTTCCAATGTATTTCTCCCCCTCACTTGTGTTTTCTGGACAAGAAGGAGATGGCCCCATGGCCAGGGCTGCTATCAATGCCCCTGTGGCTGTGGGGGAAACAAAGCAAGGGTCAGGGGAAAGAGACTAAATGCATGGAAACCCCATCTGGCTCAGGGAGCTGCTGAGAAGAAAACATCTCAATAACATTTCCCATTTTGTTGACTTTTCCTCCACCTCCACAGCTCTCACTATGTTGCATAAGACCTCTGTGAGACCTGTTAGGTGTATGGTGAACTTCACTACAAACACATTGGCCTACCTTGATTACAGCCAGTCATCTGACATTTAGACTTGACAAATAGCTTTGACTAAAATAATGATTTGTTCTGGCAATTTGCAGTCATGTCAGAAGACACAGCTGGTAACAGAGCTGAGTGTGCTCCCTCCCTGGAGCAACTACTGCTTTAGCTCCTCAGCATGGAGATTTAACATCCACTTAGCTTGATCTTCATGTGTGTCTTCAGCAAATGAAAAAAACAGATGTTTTTCTTTAGAATATCAGAAACTAAATGATGATATCCACATTATCTAGAAAAAAATTCATATTTTACCCCACCACCACTCCATCTGTTTTAGTAAATCCCCTGTTTGTAAGGATGCAGATATTGCAACTCATAACTTTAAAGATCCAGGAAAATTATTTTGCAAAGATAACAAGATTTTGGTTATAGACCTTTGTAGCCTTTTATTAATACATTATTTTATTTTGCTATGAGATGTAACTTGCAATATAAGTAAATGTATCACACAGAGTGTGATTTTTGGAGGAAGGCTATTTTACTCATACTTGTTGTTTGACAACATGATATAGCAAAAAACCTGGTGCTTGAGTCTCAGCTGCCTTACCAATACCTACAGACTCACAAATCCAAATAGGCAAGTCAAGAATTGGACCTTACCACTGTACTTCCTGATCCTGCTCCCAGAAACAAGAGCAGGCTGATAACAGGTTGTCTAGAATCAAAAATCTCTCTGTGCTGCCACTTCACATGAACGCTATCCATGGGCACACAGGAAAGGTCAAAACTGCATGACACTGGCATGCTCTCTTTTCTTATAAGACAGTGGCGTTGCCATTCATTATTGGCATGATTATTTAGAGCAAAAGCCCAAAATATTAATGAGATCGTATTTTGTCCTTGTTTTTCAAAGGGAGGAGGCTGCTTTTGAAACACATGATTCACTGCTCTCGTTGTCCTGGTTGGTCACGCCTGGGATCCCCTGCAGTCACGGAACAACACTGCACAGCTATCTGCAAAGTTGGGTAATTCCAAGATTCCTGGGGCATGAGGTAGTAATATCTTGTCATCTTCTATGAAGATTTCCAGGCCTGTTGAGCATTTCTTCAAACTTCTGTGGAAAGCATGATGTTCAAAATCAAGTGAAGAAACATCATTCTACTCCAAAAATGACTCAAAAATTTCTTTTCTTAATAATAATATGGGAAGCTTTTTCTTCTCTGATAGTAAGCAAAGAAGTCAGAAAACAAATAAGATTTAATCATAGCTCTGAACAGTCCAAGGATAAGTTCAGAAATCTGATGGTTCTCATTACACCATCTTCCATTTCCTCTCAGCATTCCCTGGGAAATTCTTAGGATCATCCCCTTGCTTGAAAAGTACCGTGTTTCTGGTGGCACCAAAAATGGAAGTTGCATTTTGGTAGGATAAATGATTTGTGGTTTATTTAATACAATAGCAGTCATATCTGTGGCTGGTGCATGAGGCAACATTGAGTCAAAAAGAATTTTACATATTTTTTTAATGTGAATCTCAGATATACACACACATACACACAGACATCTATATGTGTTCCTACTTCAGGTTACTTTTTCTGCAAGGCAGGAGCTGTCCAGAATTTTTGGCTTACATAAAAATATAATAATTTAGTGCTATCAAAACATATATAAATATGTAAACATAAGTTTAGACTAATGAGATGGATTTAGAACCAGAACATTTTTATGAAATGTTATTTACAAGGGAAAGAGATTCCCAGCAGGTCCTTAAAACTTTCTGCATATTATTCCTTTAATGATGGTAACAGGGAAATTCAGGAGACAAGCAATTGCCTTTTCCCCTTTAAGTGTTGAAATTTATTACAAAATTTCAACGATGTGAAAAAACCCTGACTATCTCTGAAGGAAATGCTGAAACAGAGGTTATGTTTCATCTTCTTGTAAAGCTAGCTAAAAGTACTAAGCATTTAAATAAAGCCAAAATGAGTGGCACAAAGATGCAAGACAAAAAGTTTTTTCTTTCTTTTTGAAAAAAGTTAGGATACGAAGCAAAAAAAAAAAAGGATATTTTCTCTTCTAAGCTTAGTTAATTTTTTTCCCTATAGAGAGAACAAGGAAAAATATTTAGTCTCTTGGTCTGTTTCCTATAAGAAAAGGTAGAATAGGTGAACTATGTTAATGGTCTGACCTGAAAGTCAAGGAATTCACGATTGTGTGGATCTGCTCTGCTAAGTCTTAACAGAAGTTGTTTAATTCTTCATTACAGGACTACTATATTAAATTGCAACAAGATTATGATGTATACAGTTTTTCAGCTAACAAAATATATTCATTCTTCTTTTAAATTTTACCTCTTTTATCAATTATGAAGAAGTCTGAGAACCTTTCCAGATGTGAGACTTTAAAGAAGTGTATCATATAGCTATTTCTTAGCTTAAGGGACATTCAGAAGGCTGTACATTAAACAGAAGAACTCTCCAGGTCACATGGGGTTATTTTATTCCCTGATTGCTTCAGTCAGTGTGGCAGACCCACAGAAAGAATGTCCCTGGTGGCTCACGGCAAGTCGCCTGGGAGGTTAAATGTGTGGGAGTTAAGCTCTTTTGTCCTGGAGTGTCTCCAGAAGAAATCACCCTCAAATTTAAGCTGCTATTTTTGTGTGAGTTGTTTGCAATGGAAAGAGGAGTTTACCGTGTACTTTTGTGCTCTATTGTAGACATAAAAGGAAGTATCAAACTTCCACTGCTTATTGGCAAACTGAATAGAAATACTGAAGGGGAAGTCCAAGATGCTTTTTTTACCTCCCTTCAAAGTCATTACTTCATAGCCCAAATAAACTAATGGCCTTTAGACAGACGGCCAATGATTTCAGACTCACGTCTGAAAGCACATCTCTTCAGGTGGGCTCACAGCAAATTCACAAAAAAATGACGTGGAATTTGTAGTGCTGCTCTGTAGTGCCAGGGGACTCATCTTTAAATTTTCTAGGCTCTGGCTTTCTGGGAGTTCATACTTTAAGAAACACATGATGCTTTCTACACCTTTTCCACATTTGATTCTACCAAGAAAAAAAAAAAAAAGTTTGCAATCCTGTACAGCAGTGTTTTAAATGAAAACATTATGTCAAATCTTTTTTATGTAATTGACTTGGAGCTACATAATATAAACAGGAAGCTACTGCCGTATCCTGAAATCTCTACAGTTCTGAGCAGGCTGAGTCCTGCCATCCCACACAGAGACCAGCAGTCTTCACTCTTTTTGGCACATACAGAGGTGCACAGGAGAGGTCTTACTCACAGGTCTATGCCCGTGCCAGCTGAAATGGATGACAAAACTTCTGGGGATTGCAGCAAGGCAGCATGAAGCTCCAAATGCCCCATGAAATGATATTATCTATGACTGTAGGGCAACCACCAGGGCAGTGGGAGATAAGAACAATTCCAAAGGCTGTAACCATTCACCCTGATGCTTAAAAAGGAAAAGGAAGAAAATGATTATACCTGTAGGGAAAAGCAGACTGAATCTAGGTAGTCAAAGTGCAGGCACAGAATATTCTTTGGACTCTGGCCAGCAAATGCTGGGGAACCAATCCTTGCTAGGTGTGCGGAGGTGTATATTTACTGCCCTGTTGCCCCAGTTCACAGCTGGTTTATTAGCTTTTATTACCTGGCACTTCAGCTAAAGCCAGAAGAATAGAGGTGCAGACATCTGTGCATGGGGAGAGAAAGAGGGGAGTGTGAGTCAGAGACCTGTGTCCCTTAACAGCCATCCACCTTCGCATGACAGAAAATGGACTCTACGTTTAATGCCTCCTTTTCTAATCTGCATAGCGAAAATAGAGGCTGAAGGGCAGCACTAGGGACAAAAAACAGCCATGTGCAGACATTAGTCTTCTCATGGATCTGCAAACAGAGAAGTTATCTGTTACAAAATAATCCAGTTGTAGTAGACTGGGAATAAAATAAACCCAAGTCCTTTCTTCCATTTTTCCTCAGAGCCTTTGGGATTACATTCTGCACCAGTGTGCTACCACAGAAGGCCACCTCTTCTCCAGGGTGGGTGCACATATGACTGCACTCATGCTGCAGTCAGTGGTTGACTGACACTTGCGCAAAGAAAAGCTTTGCTTAGACATTTGATAACACAGTGCTTTTCTGTGGTTTGTTCTATACTCATACCATATGTATTTGCTCTGGGCTTTTTAGGAAAAAATCAAAGGGCAAGAGCAAAAGGCCCAGCATGCTGGGAAGCACCCTGGCTTTTCCTCAGTGTGGGAGATAAGAGTTCGGGATGGAGAAAGGCTGGGTTTGTTGAATCCTTCAACAAGTTTGGGAGGGATTACTTGTAGGCTTCTGAGGAAATATTGTATTTTTTTTGAGGGTGGGAGACAAGCTAAAAGATTTTCAGATTTCCAAAGCTCTCACAACGCTGGGAAAGTTCAGTTGGCACAAAAAGCTTTGGAAATCTCCAGAAGAGACTCTGGGCTTTTCCTGCTCTCCTTTTGGAGCTTGGCCTATAGCTGGATCCCTTGACACTCAGTAAGAGTTGCAGCCATCTTAACCCCTCCTGAATCTGAATTCGGTATCTGACATAAGGATTTGGCTTGAAAGTCACTCAAGAAACAGACTGGGAAGCAGTACGGAGCCTGGAAGCCTTAAGTGCTGTGCCTGGGATCGCCCACTGCAGAGGATGCAGGCAATCACTTGCTGTATCGGCTGGTGTCTTCCCTCTGCTCAAGTTGAACTTGTTTGGAGGAATTACAGTAACCCAGGGTGGATGGGAACAATCTGCAGCTCAACCTAATCAACTATTGTTAAGGTTGAAATGGCAATATTTCCTAGCAAGGAACTACTATCCACAAGCAAACTATTAGCAAACTAAAAAGGAAAGTGCCTTTCCTATTTATGCATCCAATCCAAGGTTATGTTGCCATGTCACAACCCAGCTTCCGCAGTAAATGTGCATTTTGATGCCATTTTGGGATGTTGCTTAGGCATTCATATTGAAATGTTTTTGTGGAGGCCTGAGTTTGCTAACTTCGCATTTTCCTTATTTCTGTTTCCTTCTATATGCCATGCAGGCAGAGAAAAAAAGAGCAAAGTGCAGTTTCTAATGGGCAGTCACAGGGCGTTTCTCACAGCTGAGACTGGGATGACAATTTGATGCTATGTTCAGTAAGAGGTTCTTCAACCATTCTCAGGCTGTGCTGGCAGCCAGCAGAAGCAGGCTAAGGTAAAAAGCAGAGTAGCAAGTGACCATTTGGAGACAGGGATGAGAGCAGCCAGTACTGACCAGGTGCTTGGGAGATCCATATCATAACTGTGCAGGCAGCTTGCACCACTTGTTCAACTTGTGCTGCTTATCTGGACATCTACCAGACCCCATGGCCAGGGTCCAAGGGCCACATTTGAGCCTATCTCTGCTCCAGACATTGTATGCAAGGCTATGCACATAGAGGCAGCAGCTGAAGCTCATGCCACAGGGATGAGCAGGAGCTGCTGTTTCTCGATAAGAGTAAGGAAAGGGGGTAATTCAAGAGCTTTTCAAAACTGGCCCCATCCACCTGCACAGCTTTGGCCTGGTAGGGGGCTGATGCTGCTGCTCCTTGTGCAGCATCAGAGCAGTGACAGTCTCAGACCTCCATTTCAACAGGCTGGATAAATAGCAAGTACAGAATGATCTCTCTCACTCTCTTTAAACGTCTCAAAAATGCACCTAGTTCACCTGTGCTCATTCTTCTGTTGTTGATCTTCTTCACGGTTACCTTTAGCAGAGACACTTTCATGGTCGTTTGAAAACCTATTGAGTGAAACTGTTTTAAAAATCCTTACTGCTCATTTCCCAACCCAGGCTGGGGTGAATGATGGTGATGCAAACCCAGCTAAAGGAGCAGAATGGGTGTGATGATAGCCCTGGCTTCATGTCAGGTCTGTGGGAATCCAGGCTGGCTGCTGCTGGTACATGCATTGCACCAAAACACAGTTTTCCACACAATACTGAGAACCTCTGGGCCAGATGTGAAGGACACTGACTAGTAGTTATTTCACCTGGATGACAGGTGTTTACTCTCTTTCTTTTTTTACAAACAAAAGATATTTTCTGTAGATCAGGCAAAGCCAAGAGGTCTGCTGTACTGCTAGTGCAGGGAAGAGTTGACGAAGCTGCCTTTTCATCCCCCAGGTCTGAAATAACTGTAGTCAAAAGTGTTCACCTTTGAGTTTGTCCAACTTCATTATGGGGACCATATCTGTAAGAAATAGTTTTGCTTTGGTAACACTTTCTGTTGACAGGATCCTAGGGGAGAACTGTAAAACATTTTCTTTACCTTTGATATTTGTGGCTGTGGAGCATCTCAGCTATAGGCAGTGAAATACTAACAGCAATGTTGAGTATGTGGCAAACAGACAGCAAAGCTGAGGTTTCTTGCCACAGGCTATGTGGCCTCACAAACTCAGCCAGACATGCTTGGCCAGCACCTGCATGCCTGTTTTTTTATTGTTGGTATAGACCGAGTCAGAGAACTGGTTTACAATTGGACAAGGACTTCAGACACTTCAGCAGAGAGCCGCATCTAGAGTTACGGCAATCAGGCATCTTTCCTCAGATGTGCAATGTTCAAAGCCCTGAGAGTCCTGGACTTTCCCAGCAGATTCCTCTGGAATGCAAATTGTCTTCAGATTCCCCACTAGGTGCCAGCGGGCTTCTTGGGGTAGCTGAAGGGGAAGTCCTCATGACATACTCAAACAAAATAATACTAATAATACTAATGATGATGATGATGATTAACATGTCTGTGTTTTTTTTTCCCCAAGGAAAGATGCTAGTTTGGGAAGAAGCAGCGGCTGTCACTAGAGAGTGTTATTCAGCACAAGTCAACTTGACGAATACACCTTGCTGGATATCGTCAAGGTATCTGCTCAGAGGTCTGGCCAGTAACACACTGACAAAGCTCAGGAATGTTTCCTTTGGCTTGAAGTGGAAAAGTCAAAACAGATGCTTTAAATAAAGGTCCTGGCACTGCTAATAATGTGCACCTCAAACTACATTTGTATGCACTCTGTAGATATCAGAGAAATTCTACGAAGCAACTTTGGCTTTTTTGGACCCCATGGACAGAGAAGGGAACTTTCAAACTTTGGGCTCTGGTATTGGTTCTGTCACTGCCTTCCCGGATAACTTTGGGCGAGCCCTTTCACATCTTGTTTTTCAGTTTCCCCAGACACAAAATCAAGGCATCAGCCAGAAGGCCTCCTTCACAAAGCAAGCTATGAGAAGAGCTGTGCACGATGACCTTTACTGACACTTTCAGGCATGGTCTTGAAAATGTGAGTACTGACACTGTTCCTACAGGATAGGACAGCATACTGGAGGCGACAGCTAGCAGAGACACAGCTTATGGAGAGAGTCCTTGCTGGTTTGGGTGCCTGTGTCCCAGTGAGGGTAACAGGAGAGCTGCCTGAAAACTACCTTGGCTGGTGTTAAAATATTTCTTGGAAAATTATTTTAATTTCTTTATTCTAGGTCTTGCCAGGTCTCTGGGTCTTTAAATGATTTCTGTGTTGTTCATCTCTTCCTTTTTTCATTTTCTTTCCCTCTCTGAGTGTTTCCTGTGGGCCTCCTGGCTGCTTCTGCCCTCACCTCTCCCCTCTGTACCAACTTCTCATTTTTCCAGTCTATTCCAGTTTGCTTCTCCTTTCACCAGCAGCCCTTGTGAGCCAATGTCACATTCACAGCATTCCACTGTTGCTCCAACCAGGTGGTCAGAGGTTCCCATCGCTAGACAAGCCTTCCAGCAGGAAACAACCCAGGCAGAGTGGGGGCAATGGGCAAGTGAACCACAGTCCCACAGCTGGCTGCCAGAGGGAGGCCGCCACTGAGGTTTGAAGGGACAGGTGATGTTTGAGGAGGTCCAGAGAAACACTGGACCCACTGGTCTACCTCATTGACACAGAGCAGCCATTATTCTCCTTGGCTGCCAGTGCTCTTTTCCACCTAGATGGGGCAGCAGTAGGTGGCTGCAGGATGTGAGGCTCTGAAAATGCTGCCTGGGATGCACTCTCATTCTTTCCCCAATTTTGCCTTCTTTTTTAAATGTAAGCAAAGGAGTTCTTTGCTGCCAAAAAAAAACCCCAATAACAAGAGAAAAGAAGACAGGAAACATGTGGCAAGTCAAGATGGGTCTTGACATGAACTTTCTATTTTTAAAGTGGCTTAATATAGTCCTGAAAAAAAAAAGCCTACATGTTTATGAAATATCTCCTTGCTCTTCTTAAAAACACCCTGATTTTATGGGCAGCAGATCAGGTTGGTGCTTTGGCACCTAACAATTATATTTCATTACCAGATCCCAGATATATCCTATTCCTGGGATTATAGAATAAGTGCCAAGACTGCAGCCTGTCCCTAGGCAAAGATCCTTCTTCCTGCACAAATAGAAAACATTTCCTTTTCTAAAACATAGACAACTGAAGCAAAGGATTCTAGTCAATGGGAGAGTGATAATTTTAGACATCTAGAACCATGATTACAGGAGCTGAAGGAAAGAAGACTGTATCAGCATGAGGTATATCCATGAGATTTATCAGTTATTTAACTGATAAGTACATGCAGAAAGATCAAAATCTCCTTCTGTGATGAATGACTGATTCACACAGCTGAGAAGTGCAAAGAAATTACTCTAGCTAGCTAGCTAGCTATCACTTGTTAGCTAGAAAGAAAGCATTTCTTTACACTTACTTTAAGATATGCCTTTTGTTTCACAAGTGTTTAAAGTACTACCCTATAGCAATGGCACGTGAAGTAGGAAGAGGAACAGCATGTTCTTGACAGAATAAGTAAGTCACAGTTCTCTCCTACCACCAAAATGGGAAGTCAGCACAGCTGGAATCACAAAGAGCACTGGGGGAAACCACCTCTTCGTTTTCACCTCTCCCTACTTCACGTCCTGTAGTGACAGGCCCACTGGTGCTGAGGTTGCAGGCAAGAGGACAAAAAAAGGCCCATGTGGGCTTTCCAGCTCATTTTGACTTGTCAGGTGTTTGGAAAAGCAAAGAGAGGTGAACTCTGCCGCTGCTGTGTCCAAGAGGAAAACCCTTGGGTGTTTCCAAACTGCCCTAACAGCCAGGAGCCTTTGTTCCCCTGCAGACATGCATGGCTGGGGGATTTACCGAAACGTGGAGAAGACTCCAGCAGCAACCACTACTTTATGGTGACCCTGGATCATCCAACTGCTTGCCTGAAAGAAAGCTGTCTTGGTAAATAAGCATGGCCTCAGAAAAATAAACCTCTGCCTTCCATCACCCCAGGATGAGACAAGGAAATGTAGTGGACATGGCCATTTCTTGGCCACTTTTTCCAGCAAGTCCATTATCTATTTGGGGTAGGAGCTGGGGCTCCCTCCCTCCTCCTCACAGTCTGCTTCCCAAGTGAACCATGTCTTTCAGAGGCTCCTTGGAGCTCCTCTCCTCCTCACTACCCCATGTCTTCTCTCCTTTTCCCCTTGCCTTTTCCAAGGCCCCGTAGTGACCCCTCCCACTGACCCTTTGCATCCCCTTCTCTGCCTCCTGGGTGCTCTGTTCCCTTCTCTCTGCACACCCCTCTGGTCCCTACCCAAGCCCCCCAGCCAGGCACTGCATAGTCCTCCCTCCACTCTCCACTCGCTCTTCCCATCCTGGGGTTCTGCCAAAGAAGATCAGGGAAGATGAGCAGGGCTGTGCTGTTGGTATCTCTGTTCTAGGAACCAACCATGAGTGGCTTTTGCACCTCTGAGTAACGAAGGGAAATCTGAGGTCCTGACAAACAATTGTTAAGGCTTTCAAGTGTTCTGCTGCAAATTTAATTCCCTTGTACAAGCAAAAAGGACCCATTGGCACTGCCCCAAGTCAGACATCCCCAAGGCCTTGTGAAGCTTTGTGTTTGCACTGCAGAAGATAGCACTGGCTTCTGGCTCCAGGCAGAGCACCTGATTCAGCTCAGACCACTGCCTGGGGAAAGACTCAAGTTTTTGCCGGGTCTCTGAACTGCCTGCGATGCCCCACATCACCGCACAGGGTCTCTGGAGGCCTGATCAGTCCGGGAAGAGGCATCTGGCTGCTCTGGCAGAAGAACCCATGGAAACAAAGCATTTTGTAGTAAAGGCAGCAAAAGCAGTGTTTTTGCAGCTTGGTCTCGGTGTAGATAGCACATCTCCACTAGCTGAGTTCAGCATCAACCTAAGGTGTTTCTGAGGAAGTTTTTAGAAGTGAAATAAAGGTACAGGAGAGGGTACAAACTGCCCCTCTGCCCCACAGCCCTTCCCATGGCCTGCCCCACACCTCCCTCTGTCAGCAGGCACAAAGATCACCCCGAGGATCTTCTTCCTATGGCAGTCCTCAGCTGCTCCCTGAACTGAAACAGATACGTGCGGGACATGGTTTAAAGCTGAAGAGGAAAAGGATGGGCAATACAAAGTGAAGATCGAGCAATGAGGGGAGGCAAGAGAAAGGCAGCAGGAAGGGTAACACCATCCCATGATGGCTGCATTTTCATTCATTGCATGAGCTATACCATATGCAGCCAAACCCTGGGCCTGGGACACCTTGGTCTCCTTAGCCTGTAAATAAAGGTGTTTATTTGATGTTTACTTCATCCTCAACCACATACACTCTGTGTGGCTTCCCTGCTCCCACATGTACTGCAAACAAGAGGGAGGATTGCCGATATCACTGACTTTCAGGCACTTAAGTGATGCAGCCACCCTAAGGTGGGAGCTGAGCCCTCCCGCCATCATTGGAGGAGAAGCTACGCCAAGACCTATGTCCTGGTTTTTTCCATTTAACAGGTAACTAGTCTCCCAGTTTGGGCTACCATCACAATGAGATTCCTCAGGCTGGATAACATGAATACCGCTCCCTGCCTCACCCAATGCCAGGGTGACTGTGTGTGGCATCTGTCACCAGTGGAGAAAGGTAGAAGAGCAGAAAATGTTTCCCTTGCTTTCCTTTGCTTTTAATCTATATTTCTTTGCTGCAGACTAGAGATTGCTGGGATGCCTTACCCTTTTTTGACACTCATGTCCCATTAGTGGCATACAAGTTCGGCCAGATGCCTCCAACCTGTCCTTCCCAGCCAATGTCCTGTGGGTGTAGGGTGAGAGACAGGAGCAAAAGCTGTTACTGCCACATGGCTCATAGACCTAACCCGAAAGAGCTGATGCCATGAACATGTACAGCCCCCATGTGTTATTGAAAGGGAGATTGCAGACCTCTGTCAGCACCCTTGCCAATCTGCACGGTGCCACCACTGCCTTGGGGAAGGCAGGGTCTGCAACCAGGTGTAGAAACCAGACAAGCGCATGCACACTGAGGCACAGGTTTTGGAAGGAAAGACACCTTGGTGAGAGAGCCCTGGTAAGAGGGAGGAGAGACTTGCATGCAGAAGCAGAGTGAAGTCATGAAGTTGTGTGGGAAGATTTCTGCAGAAGATCAGTGCTATCTGGTGCTGCACATAGAAGACTTCCAGCATTCAGTTCTAATTTTCTCATGCCCAGGTGGCTGCTTTGGGAGGAGGTTTCCTTAGGAGCATGGAGGAAACTGCAGCCAAAACCCTATGTAAGACTGAGATTGGAGAATGAACACTGTTTAGCCCAGAATTTTGGCAGAAGTTTTATTTTGGCAAAGCTGCAGTGCCCTAACATGCTGGAGTAGCATGTTTGGCAAAGAGATGACTTTCGGTCAGAGAGGAAGTTTTGCTGTTCTTGGAAAAATATGCCCAAATTTGGTCAAGATATAGAAGGTTTTGGAGAAATTTCAGTTTCCAGATCCTCAGAAAAAATCTCACTGGATCTTCCCCAAGAACAGCTTGCACTGAGCATTTTTAGTATCAAGTCTAAAGAAAGGTCCTTGCTCAAAGCTGATACAGACTGCTGCCAGATGTAAACACCAGAGCAGAGAGTAGAGGAGCTAACACTCCTGGGGGCTCCTGTGTCCTTCTAGGCACAGCAGTCTGGAGAAGGCAGATTCCTACCTGAATGCAGAAGAAGCAGACACCAAAAGTAGGCAGGGCAATGAATGGAACAGGCAAGGATGAAAGGCTGGGAATCAGGAGCAGAGGATCAGATTGGAACTACCTGCAATGCCTGTCACTTCTCTAATGCCCAAAGCTAGGACAGTAAAAATTGTGGTGCTGCAGCTTCTTTACATTTCTGTCAAGCGAATCTGCATCTGTCTCCTTCCCATTCTACCTTCTATTCCACATCACTCCCCCCCTGCTTTCTGCCATCTTCTGTCCCCCTTGCCCAATTACCTTTCCTCTGACTTTGACTGCTGTCCTTTCTCTGCCCATCTCATAACATTAATATTTTGCTGCTGGCCGCTGTAATCACTTAGCTTCTTTGCCCTCACACTGTCACACTACCTTCCAGCCAGCGCAGTCCAGTCCACCCACGTGCCACATCTGACATTCAAGGCACTGGGGTTTCTTGAAGTGCTGCGTTCTCTCCAGCACTGCTGAGTCCTCTCACTTACTTTCACCCAACGCTGCTAACTGATCCCCATTACCTGTCAGGTGGCTTTTGCTCAACTTTCAGCCCATAAGCACAGATGGTAGCGGAGATGCTCATACAAGCTCTCAGCTCCCCCTCCCTGATCCTTGAAGTTACCAGTTCTCTATAACCCACCTGGGACCCTTCTCTGATGGCAAAGTCTGTCCTGGCTCACTTCAGCCCCTGGTTTGCTTTTCACTTCTGCCCTTCCTAAGAGTGGTCCTCTGGAGATGAGGACTACTTCCAGTGAGTCTATGAGCAGACTGAATTCCTGTGTTACAAATTCATTTGCTTGTTCTTCCTTTCTGCCTTATTCTTATCTAAGCATCTTCATTTATTCTTGCCTCTCCATCAGCACAGAGACAGTCATAATAATTCATTTTTCTAATAGAGCATTTTTTTCTGCCTTCTTCTCCCCTCTCACCCAGTCATTCCCACCTAGGACCCCAATTTATCTCTTCATCTCCCTTTGTTACCTCTTCTGCAACTTCTCAGGTTGGTGTTACATGGCATCAGTGTCAACTTTCAGGGTTGTGGCAGGGGAAGCCTCACATTGCCCTGTATTTTCCTGCTCCCGCCATTCCTTTGCTGAGCTCCAGGAGTGCCAGTGGGACAATTCAACTGGTTAAGCCAGCAGAGAATATCATTCTTAGGATTTTAGCTGGGTTTTCTCCTGCAGGATTTTATTAGGCTGAATGTACAACAGTGAATTGAAAGCTGGCCGGGCAGGTGAAAGAGCAGCATCTGGCCAAGCAGAGAAGAGAGGCAGTGGGTGGATGAGTGGGACCTTCCTCTTTCAGTGGCCACAAGCTGTGACATTGACTCAAATCACTGACTGAACCTGATAGAGGAGAAAACCCTTTCCTATTATTGTAGAGCGCTGGGCACTGGAGTCACAAGCTGAGGCACTCAGAAGTCCTGAGATGGCAGCCACTGGTGGACATACTGCCTGCTGTGTTTCAGCACAAAGCACAAGTTATTAAAACCATTTGTAGAGCTGCTCACCTAAGAGAATTGTCAAGGTCAATGCTGCACCCTTCATTCTCTTATTTGATACACAAATAGAAAGAGACAAATAAATGCTGCCTAAACTCCTATTTTGTAATTTTTTTGATGATGGGACATTTTGTTTGGTGCATTAATATCTATTTCACAATGCATGGATTTGCTTCTCTTATTGAGAAAGATTAATTTTCCTGCATGACTTCTGTGCTCAGAAGTCATAAGCTGGCTCCATTGCTGTCTGTTGACACAGAGCAAGGTGCCTCTTAGTGGAAAGCCTTTGCTCCATGTTGGCCTGTAACGTCTGGGTTACTGCAGCAGATGCGATGTCACATAGATGCAGGGATTCTTTGTTTTTCCTAAAGAATCTGTTTGGGTGCTAGCAGTACCTCTACGCAGTCTTGGTTTTCAGCCCCAGCCAGATCTTTTCTCTCAGACAGGAGTGCATAGAATCATAGAAAGATTTTAATTGGAAGAGACATTTAAAGGTCATCTAGTTCAAAACCCTTGTAGTGAGCAGGGACATCCTCAACTAGAGCAGGTAGCTCAGAGCTCTGTCCATCCTGCCCTTGAATGTTTCCAGAGATGGGGCATCTACCACCTCTCTGGGTAACCTGTTCCAGTGTTTTGCCACCCTCATTGCAAAAAATGCTTTCCTTAAATGTAGTCTAAATCTACCCTCTTTTAGTTTAAAACCATCATCCCTTGTCCTGTTGCTACAGGCCCTGCTGAAAAGTTTGTTCCCATCATTCTTATAGGCCTCCTTTAAGTACTGAAAGGCCACAATAAGGTCTTCCTGGAGCCTTCTCTTCTCCAGGCTGAACAACCCCAATTCCGTCAGCCTTTCTTCATATGACAGGTGCTCCAGCCCTCTGATCATTTTAGTGACCTTCCTCTAGACCGACTCCAACAGGCCTATGGCTTTCCTGTGCTGAGATCTCCAGAGCTAGACACAGCACTCCAGGTATGATCTCACCACAGAGGAACAAAGGGACAGAATCACCTCCCTTGACCTGCTGACCACTATCTTTTTGATGCATCCCAGGATATGGTTGGCCTTCTGGTCTATAAGCACACATTGCTGACTCATGTACAGCTTTTCATCCATCGATACCCTCAAGTGCTTCTCATTAGGTCTTCTCTCAGTCCCTTCATCCCTAACTTGTATTAATACCAGGGACTGCATCAACCCATGTGCAGGACCTTGCACTGGGCCTTATTGAACCTCCTGAAGTTCACACAGGCCCACTTCTCAAGCTCATCCAGGCCCCCGCTGGAGTTTCCTGTGGAGGCATGAGGCCCTGAAGATATCTCTCTCCTTTCTTCTGAACACTGATTTGGGTCACTATTGCCAGACTGTGAAGGCTGCAATTCTCCTGGACACTGGATTCACTAGGAAGGAAAAATGAGAATTGGTCAAATTTCTGCAGGTAGTGAAAGGAATGTGGTAACTGTGAGCGTTCTCTAGAAAAACTGTGTACAGACACTGTGCAGTCAATGTGGTAGTAGTTGAGCACCTTGTTGAACAGCTTGCTTTGGTATAGCTGTATAGCTAACTACAGGCACAGCTCATCCAGGAGGTCCTTGCAAGCCCATCATTTTAAGCAAAAGGAGCTTATAGGCGTGATCTCAGCCATGAAATATAGTAGTAAATTCAAATACCCTTGCATCACTTACCTACAGGAAGCAGGCACTGACTGTGGATCTGGAGTTCGTTGACAAACAGTAGCTTACAGGTATGGTTCCTACAGAGTTTATTACAAAAAACCATGCTGTGATTGTAGAATCATAGAATCACAGAATGGCTTGGGTTGGAGGGGACCTTAAAGATCATCCAGTTCCAACCCCACTGCCATGGGCAGGGACACCTTCCACTAGATCAGGTTACTCAAAGTCCCATCCAACCTGGCCTTGAACACCTCCAGGGATGGAGCATCCACAGCTTCTCTGGGCAACCTGTGCCAGTGTCTCATCACCTTCACAGTAAAAAATTCTTCCAAATAGCCAATCTAAATCTACGCTCTTTCAGTTCAAAGACATTAGCCCTTGTACTATAACTACACTTCTTTATAGAAGTTCCTCCTCATCTTTCCTGCAAGCCCCCTTTAGGTACTGGAAGGCTGATATAAGGTCTTCCCAGAGCCTTCTCTTCTCTAGGCTAAACAAGACAAACTTTCTCAGCCTTCTTCCTGTTATAGAAGAAGCCGAGTGTACTTTCCTCAGGATCTCAGAGACAGGACTAAAGAGCATCTTCCATAAAACAATGAAGAGATGATAAGGACAAAAGAACTATTTTTGCACACTTGAACACAATGATTTACAAGAAAATCAGGAGACAAGTCCATGTATTTAAAAAGAATCAAGATGGGACTGCATTGCAACTGGCTCTCTTCTTGTTTACATTTGTGTTAGGATCATCCCTGCTGCGTTTCAAAGATATCCTGTGTCTCCACAGGCTTTGTGTGTTTGTTTCATTTCAGCATCTCTGCCCTCTGTCTCTTCATTGTGGCCTTCAGAAGTTGCTCTGTTGGTTCACACTATGTTTTTGCAATGACAACAATGGTGGAGGTTCATTCCCCATCCCTGTTTCCACTCTCACTTATAATATGTGCTCCCTAGATCCTTTGCATTGCATCTCAGTGCTCTGGTACTCCTAGCTTATATATGTGGCCTCAGCAGCTGAGTCCTGTGGCTGCCTTGTAGCTAGACAACTTTAGCTGTTTCTTTCTGCAGGCTGAGAAGTCTGAGGACACCCTTCCTGGTCTAGGCAGTGAGAGGACTGGACCCCATTTACTTACCTTTTTGGGAAGTTTGGGCAGCAAGCAAAGAGGTTTCCAAAACTCTTGGTAGGTTATAAAGAGGGATTAAAAAGAACAGGGAGGCATCTTGACTAGGGCAGGTGGAAGATGCGGCCAGAGCAATCACTACTATATGAAGAAAGTTGATGGCAAGATTGTGGCTGGACAACCTTTGGGACAGGCATCAATCATGCTATCTCCACCCTGTCACTGGGCTGACAACCAGAGAGGAGATGTAATTGGTGTTTCCTGGGGTGTTTTCCATCACCTCGTAGAAAAGTGTAAATTTTTTTTCATCAGGAATAAAATGTAAAAGTATGCACAAAGTAGAAATTCCTGTGTAAATATGATTTTCCACAGTTTACAGTGCAGTGGATTCAGTTTAGATAAGCTCCTCTGGTGACATTAGATTAAAGGACTAAAGAGCAGCTGAGGTCAGTACCCAGACACAGCTGGAGCCAGAGGTATCAGTCCATGGCCTAATGTCCAAGTCTCAAATCTAAATCTTTAAACTACATTTTTTTGCCTTTTTTTTTTTTTTCTATTACATCTCAGATAGGATTTTGTTCTTACTGGCAAGCTTATTGCATGGGGAATCCCCATGGATACTGCTGTTTCCCTCAGGAAAGACAAAAGACAAACCTGTCTGTCAATTCTTACCATTGCTGGGACCCTTACCTGCATTTCTTAGACTTATTTCTGAATATCTAACAGCATGTGAAAGTGCCTGTGCAGGCAAGTGACTGCCATTCCATGTTTTCTCATTTGAATCTGGAAGTTCCTCTTCGTTCAGCTGTGTTTGTCAAAAGCCGTATTACCAGAATTCCCCTCTCAGCAGATAGTCTGAGGCATGTCTTGTGTGCTGAAAATTGTTACTTATTTACACGGCTTGTTAACTGAAGACTGTTGGCATTGTTTACACCTATAGTAACCAGGCTTTTTGCCTTCCACTTGGAAATCACAGAAGGTTTGTCTAACCAGGGCTAGCCTGACTTTCAAGAAAGCTAAGATGACTCTGCTGAAGATGTGAACTAAATTTCTACAGTAAAAGCAAGCTTGGTGCCTTCTGAAGGGGTGGGGTGCAGCTAAGTGTCTCTCATTTCTGCAGATTGAGTTTGTAGTTTTAGTTGAGTCATCCTAGTTTTCCTGCTTGTCCCTGGGAGGTGGGCCAGAAATGACCAAACTCCTCTGCCCTCCCTTCTACATCCTGATGCTTCCCTGTGCCCGATAGCGGTGAGAAACCTACCACATACTGCACCACCACAAGCTGAGAGGAGGGGAAATTCCAGGAGTTATGTGGGAGACAGCAGGACTGAGCATGCACGTGGGTCCCACGACAACCCTGCTGGATCATTTCCTCCTGTAACTGAGGACTGGGGGTTGCTCCTCAAAGAGGTAGTTTGGCTCTTGCCAATCTGGCAATCCCTGACGACTGTGTTCTCTTTCTAGCAGATCCACAGGTCGCTCCAACTCACTTACTGGACACTCAGTCACTAAATGACCCTGGGAAAGCAGGAGGAATGTCAGCAAGGGACAGGAAGGAGTGAAACCTCCATTTTCAATGGTGTCCTGTGAAGTTAAGCTGCACTCGGTAATAAAATTTCTTCTGTGCCTCAACAAAAGGATAGCCTCTTTTGCATCCCCAAGTCAATGAGAATTGGGGTCATAATGCCATTTCCAGGAAGTCTTCTAGACCTTGCCCTATGACAGCAAGATAAGATCACTGGCACATATGACGAAATGGATAAGACAGGATGCAGTTCTGGCTATGCTGTCATACCCTCATATAGTCTGTGGGTTAACTCAGCTTCCCCTGTGACTCCCATCCCCTTACTTATCCACTCTGAAGAAGATTAAGTTCATTTCCATATCCTTTTGGGATACAGTTAGCTGACTTCCTCTGAAACAAATCCAAGTGCAGCAGGGAGAACCAGTTCACGTTGGTATGTCCAGAGAAGGTGGTATGGGCAATCTGCACCAGATTTGCCTTTCTTCACTTCACATTGTCCTCCAGCACTGTCTCACACAGGCATACCAAGCACCTGCTTCTCCATAGCCTCACCCCACACAGTGAGTTGTGCAGAAGCCAGGAGTTATCCCCCACAGGTTATGAAATTACCTCTGAGGTGGACTGATGTAACCTTCTCATTGCTTTAGACATGAGAAAACACAAAAGAAATATTGATTGTGTCCTAAAGCCCCAGCTGCACCACATGGAGCCTGGAGGAGGGCTGAGGCAAACGTGCTGTGACTTGGATGTGCTCACCATGCTCAGGGCACCAGCCCTGAGCAACAATACAAGCACAGTCACTGGCACTACCTGACCAGAATAGTGATCATGTATGCATCGGCAAAAACATGTTTGGCAGAGCACGGTGCTTTTCAGTTCTCTTTAGGAGGTAGATCAAAAGTTGCCAATATGTCATTACATCACCAGATACAGTGCTGTTGTCTTCCAGGTGTAATTTCTCATTACATGTTTATTACCTATAGGAACAGTAACTTGCAGTTACTGACAAAACTTAGCTACTGATGAAAGGTCCTTTTAACTTTGTTTGCTTTCATAGACATTTACTTGCTGTAATTACATAACCGCAGTGCTACCTTCATTAACCAGGAGAACTTTCTCTTTCCAGATGACTGCCTGGAAGGTAAAGCACAAATTGGTCCAAGGAATATTGTTAGGAGGCAAACCTTCCCTTTTTTACAGTGCTTACCACAAGGAAAAGGGCAGAACTAGCAATGGAAATATGGTTTTATGTGTTTTCCTTTTAAGAAGATATTCTGCCTTGCAGAAAATATTTAATGGTGCTTGTTTTACAGTGCAGCACAGAACTCCTCTTTGTGTGGGCAGAACTTCATGAAGAACAAAGGTATTTGCATATATGCATGTGATTCAAGAGAAGATAGCATGGGGAAAAAAAAGGGGGGAAAAAGAGGATTATATGTATCATCCTTATCCTCCTAATCTCTTTACCTCTTCCTATATCCATCTCTTTTTCCTTATCCTATTCATGACAAGGAATGTTCCTGTAAAGAACCATGCTATACAAAAGGAGCAGGAAAAATGTCCCAATGCCACACCATGATTATAATTAAAGAGGAGCCCAATCTGCTGGCTGAGTGAAATGCTGTTACCAGCTGGAATTTGTTCAACAGTAGAAGCAATGGGTGTGGGTACCTTATTAGGGTTCAGCTCTCTGCTCACTGGAGCACCTAGGGACTTAGGAAGCATTTGTGCTGCAGCCCACCTTGTTCAGTACAAAGCCGTCACTGTGCATTGAGGCATTGGCTGATCCTGGTGGTGATGCACCCAGGGGGACAAACTGACAGCTGCCTTACATGGGGGAGTCCTAGGCCACTGCTCCTATGGGCCCTTTTCTATACATGCAGCCCATTCTTCTTAGGTGAAGGTGCTGAAGTTCTTATCCCCAGTTGATATTTGCACATGGGAGAGCGTGCATAAAGCGATCAACTGCGAGAGAGGTACGAGTTAAGGGTAAAGCCTAGGGCCCCTAAAGGCCCTTGCTTACAGTGAGTGGAAGAGAAATGCTATGGATGATATGTTCAAAATATCCTAACTACAAAACTAAACCACAACCCTGACAGCTGCGTGCCTGCGAGGGACACATGGATTTCCCTTCTAAGAAAACCACAGGAGGCTCTGCTGCAGCACAGGGAAAATTCCCATCAGAAAGGAGAGGTTTCCTGCTGTAGGGCCAGAAAAGCATCTGAGGAATTATCTAGGATGACTCATAAGAATATTTATTTTAAGAGACAGAAAGTTCAACCCAGCATCACCTCAGCAAGTTCTGGTCTGTAGTAATTTGACACTGCAAACTCACTTCTTGCTCTGTCATACAGCCAAATTCTTCTGCCTGCTTTAAGTAGCACTTCATTTCAGTTCAACAGAAGACCTTTGTCATCTTTGTCAGTAAGACTGCAATATTTTTCTCCTTGATGCTAAGTTCTTTCGTCTCCAAACAAACCCATTGTCTCCCAAGAGTTAAACTGAAAAGCTGGAAAACAAGCTCCTGTAACACAACAGAAATGTGCGTGATTGAACTTTTATAGGCCCTTAAAAGTAAAGCTTTTATTTTCTTGAAATTTTTCCCTTTATCTTTTTTAAAAAGTCTCTGTTTATACACATCAACCAGAAGAGCACAGTCTTGTTCTCCAAGCTCATTTGAACATTTTCAGAGGAGATATGCTAACTTCATATTCTTCATACTTGATCACTACTGTGACTTGATAAAAAGGGTACAGTTTGGGGAGCAATTCTGTGTAAGCGTGTGTATGTATCTTTTTCTTAATAAATACCTGTTTCACAGAAACTGAAGCAAAACCAAAAAAGCATTTGTTCACAGCCCTCAGTTAATTTGAAGACTCACTGCTTAGAAGTAACATCAAATTCAGAGCAAGTATGCAGAAACAGGAGGCTTGCTATCCTTCTGCAAATGCAGTACAATGTGGCAGAGCCCTGCTAGGCCAGAGAGATGTTGGGCAGAGTGAAGTGCATCATACCACACAGAAAGATCAGTTAGATGGAAAGGCAATCACAAGAAGTAAGTGAGAAAGCATAGAAAGAATTTGGAAGACAGGTAAGGGGCAGGGGAGGACAAAGTGAGCCCAAAGGGAAGGGTGAGGAGGAAAGAAAGGAGCCCAGGCTTTGGGCTGTTCATTCAAAACAAGGTCTGGTCAAAACTGCAGGGCACTTTCTGCACTCCCTGCAATGGCTTCTGATATTGGATTCTCTCTGCAGGCTTCCTTCAGGGCTTTGCTCAGAGGCAGAGGCAGTGATGCTGGCCAGCCCCATCTCATCAGGCTTCCACAGCTGGTCCCCACATCCTACAGGCACCTCATGCACTTGTGCGATAAGGCATTGACGTGGTCTCTCCTCCTCTCAGAGAGAACATGATGTAGACACCTCCTTAGGATACCTGGATCTCGACTGCAACTTGGGCTTCACATAATGGTGGGTGCTTTCACAGGACTGCTTTTGGATGACAGAGGCTCAGTGGTTTGCTGGTGCCTTGCACCCTTCTGCTATGATTGCTTGCAGCAGAGGAGTGCCCTGGTTTGTGGCCCAGAGCTCCCCTGGGCATGCTGACCTGGGAGAAAGCACAAGAGGAGTGTCCTGCTCTGGTCACTTTAAGGGGGTGGGATAAATATCATAGCACCTCATTTCCCAGTGAGAGGTATCTGACAGCACATCCCACTACAGTTGTTAGCAGGAAATATGGGTGATGACTGCAACACTCCTTGTTTCATAATCAGAGAAAGAATCATCCCTCACCCCATCTCTGACTAAATTACATCATTTGTGGGGTTAAACTGACATAGTGAAGTTTTTGGAGCCCCTTTTTTTTACTGATTCACTATGGTATCTGCATGGGAGTGGGCAGCCTGCTGTTCCCAGTGTGCTCACCTCTGACTGAGTTCCCATGGAAGTATCACCTGAGGGACAGTCAGGAGAAAATGATTGAAAGAGAAGCCAGTTGTGCAGTTCCAACCTAAATTTCCAGCAGCAGTGCGTGCTGCTGTAAAAGGGCAGGGGCTTGTTCTCAAGCAGATTTGAAGTAAACAGAAATTGCCATGAGTTACAAGCATTGCTCAGGGGATGCCAGCCTTCTTATGGCCAGTCGTGCTGACAGCCACTCTTGCCAAAGAGCTGGCAACCAGGGTTACTAAAAGCAGACACTAATCCAAGGAGGAGCTCTGATAATGCTGGTGCCACAGTGGGTAACAGTTCTTGTCTTAAAAGGACAGAGGAGCAAAGGGATTGGGTGCTGAAGACACTGGCATTCCTGCTATGTGACACACAGCATATTAGGCAACTGATTCATCAATTTCCTCCTAATGTCTATATCTTTTCTACATTTACGCCATAATCTTGCAAACTGGGAACTTCCAGGCAAAGAAGGAAGCACAGGGGAGTCAGTTAGAATGAGACTGGTTCGACTGCGATGTCTCCTATAACAACTCCAAGTTTTAGGTACTGTAAAAGAATGAAAAAGGATAGGTAAAATCCTAAATCTCAGCAACGTACTGTGCCTGGACTTTGCCTGGAAGGTCTAAAAAAAGGATTCCCACTCTAAGTGATTTCGTTCCACAATGCTTTTTGTTTCTACTTTTGTTCTGAACATCAATTCCAGTTACACAGTCTCCAGTTATGGGAGTTTAGAATGGAGGATTTCTTACTCAGCAAATGGAATTAATCTTTAAATTTACCCAGTAGTCATTGTGAGAAGTAGAACCCTCCCCAAATAGAATTCGAGTTAACAGCCAGTCACCCAAATTTTCCTGCAAAGGCCAGGAAATGAAAAGGAAGGGAACAGGAAGTGGAAGAATTTAAAGGCAAGACAAAAGACTGAAAACAAAAATTGGTTTTGCTGTGATAGTCCGCCAAGAATTGTTGAGGTAGCAGGGAATGGAAATGCGTATTTGCTTTTCACAATGAGGCTGTTTTTCTCCATTGAAAATGTTGTCCTTGAAAACATTTATGAATCCCTAGTCCTTGACTCTGCTATTTTAGACCACCAGTCTCCCGAGGATTTCATGCTGCCCAAACAAGGACATTTTAATACAAATCCTCTCACCCATAATCCTCAGTCAGATATTCAAATATTCACAAAAGTGTTTCTTGAGCTGGTACAGACTTATTTCTACTTTCTATAGAGTCTCTAAGAAATTCTGTAAATAAACGGAACAATTAATAACAATTTTTCCCACAAAAAAATAGGCTACTATTACACCAGCAAGTAAGCTGCCTTAAAATCAGTTATGAATTTTCAATCTATCTAAGAATGCAGCTGATACTTGGTCTAGCAGATAGCAGGAGACTGTGTTTTTGTGTATATGAAACTATATGTGAGACTATATACATATTTTTCAAGCATTTAAAACTCCATTTTCAGTTGTAATGGCAGCACCCATTTTTCTCCTTCTTTCAGCCAATGAGAACATCAAAAGGATTCATATGTGAGATTCCTTCAATAAGCACTTTTTTTTTCTTTTTCCATTTTTGTGAATTTTCGTACTGCCTTCAGTTGAGGAAAATGTACAGTGGTGAACTATTTAATCCTACTAAACTTTAGGTTTTCACTTTTCCCTAGGTCCATTAAAACTGCACTCTTTTCTTTCTAGTCTTTAATTCACCTGCTCTGTTGCTTTGCTGAATCTGAGGGGGATTTGAAAGCTGCAACAGGAAGAAGAAAATGAAACACAACCTGATGATGCCCCCACAGAATGCCGTCAGCAAAATCTGGGCAAGTCACTAATGATCAATGTGCAGAAATCAATGTACGTTAAAGTGTTACCTGGATCACTGTTGCAACGTATCGTTCCTCACAAGCCCTTAAACCACCCTGATCCAGAATATGACCATGTCTACTTCCATTTCTATACCCTGACTACAGGTTTTTTGTTGATGCATCATAGCTTTGAGGAAATTTTCTCATGAACAGGAAGAAAACAGAAATTAAATTCACATGATATTTCAATTTTGCTTCGATATTTCCCATGTAAAAATGGACTTTTTCCAGGAAATGACAAATTCCCAAATGCAAGGACTGATTTTGTTAAAACATCATTTATTAGCAAGGAAATATTCATGTGGAAACATTTTGACCTTTTTCGTGGTGATCTTGGAATATTTCCAATTTGGGTAGAAGAGTTGATTGAGAGTAATTAAACTTTCCTGAACACTTTTTGAGTGATGAGCAGAAGGCAAGATGTTCTGAGCCATTGTTGTAACCGTAGTCCCAATAAATGATGGATTACCCCAACACAACTTCCTCTGAACCATTGGGTTAATCAGTTCTTTTGGCTTGGAAAAGATAAATGTTTTGTTTATCTAAGGGAGCAAATGTCAAGGGCCAGACTCTTCTCAGCAGTGCCCAGTGACAGCAGAAGGGGCGGTGGGCTAATCGGAACACAGGAAGTTCTGCCATAACACGAGGAACATCAACTTTACTGTTAGGATAGACCACTGGAACAGGCTGCCCAGGAAGACTGTGGAACCTCTTTCTCTGGAGATATTAAAACCCATCTGGACACATTCCTGTGCAACCTGCTCTAGGTAAACCTGCTTTAGCGGGAGCGGGGTGGACTAAACAATCTCCAGGGGCCCCTTCCAACCCCTACCATTCTGTGACTGTTTATTGTCAGCACTTGTCCAACATCTGTTACTAAGACTGAGGGTTATAGTGGCTATTGCCAGCACCCTCAGGTACAGCTTGGTTGCATAAACAGACAAAACCAATGCTCATCTTCCTCTTTTGCTGCTGTGCCTTTGCCACCCATTCCCTTCTGATTCCTCTGTGCAGCTCTTGTTCCATGTTCAGTGCAAACCTCTCTGCTCACTCTGTCTCTATTTGCATTTCTGTTTCCCCTTTCCTGCACTCTTCCCCTCACAGATCCTTTCTGAGGTCCCAGAGCTCTCTGCTGCTGTGCTAACTGTGCACAACATGCTTTCCATTGTCCTCCCTCTCCTCTCTCTCAGCCGTGCCACCCCACTCTTCCCATGCCCCCACTGCCTCACACCACCCATCAGCAGGGATGGTCCATTCAAGCTCCAATGACTACCTGCCCAAATTACCTTCCTCGCTCCTGGAAGCAGGCCATTTGTCTTTCACCTACCATACACGTCTTTAGGGGCTTGGCTGGGAATGCAGAGCAGTCAGTGTGCCTTTCCACATGGCCAGAAATGAGAAGTAGCACTCTGTTATCAATTAAGTAATTACTTAGACACTTGGAATAGTGGTGTCTTCACTATTGTGTCATGGCACGTGTTTTGCTATCTTGAGAGCTCCTTGAAAAACTCAGAACAGATCAGATTCTTGATAAGGATCTAATGTGGTCTGATGGTGACAATACTGAACTAAAATCCGGATTTTTTTCACTCATACTTTCTGCTTTGCAAAAGAAGTGATTGAAGTCCCATAAAGTGTGACTGTATGAACTCATGGATGGGAAAATGCAGTTTGAAATCTACATGTAGTTTGTCTTTTTTAGAAGCTTTCTTCTAAAACAGACATAATTTCCAGCTCTTCAGGAAAAATAAAATACAGAAGCTACAGTTTTATGGGGTCTGCGAGAACTCTAGACTTTTTTTCTGCTTCCTTTTCAGGTCAGTACTGTAAGAAACACTGGGAAGTTGTGCTGATTTAACTAAAGTCAATTTTAGAATTCGCTCTAATCCTGACAGACTCTGAAAACTCCAAACAGCATAGAGGAAAATGCTATTGACCTGTCCAGTCCACCAGGAACTAAAGCCAGATGTTTCCACTTTTACAAGGGTGTAGGCAGAATGTGACGTTTGCCCAAGTTCCAAAATCTCAGTGCAAAGCTACTGTCCTCTACACCTTGGGTACCTTAATACGACAAACAGTGACTCTCCAGGTACCCCAGAATATCAAATTGTGAACCACAATGCCCAAGGCACAAGCAGGATGCAGATCCTCCAGCTCTGCTAAGTGAGAGCAGGATCTGCTGGAGATGCAGTGCAAAGAGCTGCCAGTGCTGGCATCTTCAATTGCTATGCCAAGCATTACCAAGGCTCAACTGTCAGAGGCTTTCCCTTACATGGATTCAGACTCTTTTCTTGTTTTCCTCCTCCTACATTTAAATGTGGCTTGTGCAAATTTAGCTTACAATCATTTCACTGTACATGAAGTGTGTTGTCCCGATTCAGACTCTGCCACCCCTGGCCAGGTCAGTGGCTAAATTGGGCAGCTTTTAGTCCTAACCCCCACACACAGGAAAGGGAAAAGGGAAATCAGAGAGAGAGACCTGTGAGTTGGAAACTAACACTAAAAGAGATTTAATGCAACAATAATATTAAAAGTAAGATAATAATATCAATAAGAACAAAATTAAGTATATAAAAATATACAAATATACAAATATATGACATGGAATACTTCATAGGCCAGGCGGGGCCACCTGGCCTGCCTGCCCCTTCTAGCATGTGCAATCCCCCCTTTTTGCCACCACCTCTGGGATAGCCTTACTTTACATAGAAATAGGTGTGAGCAGTGGTCTCTCTGCACACCAGTGACCCACTACCTTGGTGACAGCTATCAGACTTAGCTGAAAAGTCAGAGATTGTTCTGCTTTAGCCCAAACCAGAACACACATGCACTGCTGAAAGCAATTATAGTGATAACAATATGAACTATCACAGCTCATTTTGTCAGTAGATCTCCAGGAGATTTGCCATGAGAATATGATTATCTCCTTTCTTAACAGTGGCTAAACTGCATAGAGAAACTCAGGAGTCTGCTGACAGACCTACTCAAGACCATTTTCTAATTTTTTGTGGTTCTTGGCGTATGATGGTACTTTGCCTGAACTGTGTTTTGAACACTCGTATACTGCTAAAGAAACAACCCAAAGCAATGTCATTTGTGGTGCAGTTGTTCAGAATGTGACAGAAATATAGAGAATAAAAGATTCTCTATACTGAACTTCAAGGTAACAGCATAGCTTTCCTAAAGGAACAGCAACCAAGAACCTTGCTACGTTTCTCTTCTGGATGAAACATTGCCATGCGGTATCACACACACAGCTGGGAATCACCATCTCAGGAACAGTCCTGATGGCGATCTCAGGAAAGACAAACAGACCTGACGAGGACTTTACTGTCCTCCTGCCTTCATCTGAAGACTCTGCTCCAGTGCTAAGGCATACTCACAACCTGGTGAGCATCTTTATGTTCGTTTGAGTCTTTCACAAACTCTGAATATATTAGCTATAAGCAAGATGTACTGGCTTTAGCAAAACATTGGCCTTCCCCAAGTTTTCTTCATAGCCAATGTGCCCACAGTATTTTTCATATCTCCTTTCTTCTTAAGAAGCCGCCTTTTTTAGGTCACAGTATCTTATCTGCTAGCATCGTACATTTCCTTAAGAGCAGATAGATTTGCTGACTGTCTTTGCAACAGAGCAAGAAAATATTTTAGGTGTATAGTTTTACACTTGTGTCTCAGGACAACTGAAACAGGAGGAAACCGAGCTGCAGATGGAAGTATAGTAGTATAGCAGACAATTTAAGCTGCCTCACGCAGTTCAGGCACCGGCTGAAGTGGAACTATGTGAGGGAGTTTCCTCTGTTTCTACCTTTGGTTTCTCCTTACTCACTGCTTAGGGTTTTGCTTTTGATTAACAGACTGTCATACCCTTGCAATCCATAGGACTTAAAGAAGATGAGGAACTCCAGTCCACATCCTGTATGAAATGTTTCAGCAGTTCCCCTTTAATCAGTTGCATACTTATTAAGGAGGATCATGAATTTAAATTTTTTTAAGCCTGACCTTACCTATTGAGTAGCCTGACAAGTATGAGTTCGTATCAGAGCTTCCTTCTGGCTTTTTGAATTATGGAGGTCTTTGGAACATTTTCCTTTCTTATTCTTCATACTTGTATATTCTTTTCATTCATTCTGTCATAAGAAAACACATTATGAGAAACAAAGAAGCTGCATTTTGCTATCTTTTCCCCAAAATCTCTGACCCAGAAGATAGGGCATGATACAGCCCTTTAGCAGAATAAACCTTGATACACAGTCCCAGCATTCAAAACAAGCAATGAGAGAAGATGCTTCAGTATTTCATATGTTTAACGCAGCTGGCTTCACCCACTGCCTGGGCTGGCAAGAGAGCTGCAGATGGCACAGTGCAGAGAGCACCACTACAGTCAGCAGCACTCTCAGCAGCCTTGTTCTGGGTGATGGTACAGTACTAGCAGTGCTCCTGAAATGACTCTGTGGCCAAACCAATCCTCCCAGCCAAGACATAGAGCTTAGTTTGCCTGGCGTGTTGCCGAGCTAGCAAAAGGATTCCAAGCTTCTCTTGGAGAAGCCCTATGACACGGTACCATGTCCATGTGCATCTGTAGACATGCACTGCACACTGAAAAGTACACAAAACAGCTACAGAAAACGAAATAAGTTTCAGTTACTCCAAGTAAAGGCAAAGGAAATTTGGAGCATGTTCAACAAAAGGCCATCAATAGGATCAGGCAAACTAGTCGATGCCAGCTTCCTCCTTATGAGGTCCAGGTCTTACCACACACTTCATCTCCCCTCCACTCTTGCCTTTGGGAATCAGGAACTCAGCAGAGGAGGCTGCTGCAAGCTGCATCACTCCTGTGCCAATGTTATCACTCCTCGATTTTATAAAGTACTTAAAATTTGCAGAGATTAGGGTTTTTTAGAGAGTTACTTTTCAATTTTCCCTTGTATTCACACAGAAAAGGCTTACTTGACAGTTTCTGTAGCTTGAATGGTTGTCAGGCACTACAAACCACAGAAAGTACGTGTCTGCGTTCTGAAAAACTCCCTCTTTGTAGTTGAAGATCAGTCATTCTTACTGAAAAAAAAAAAAAGGAACAGTTAATTGTTTTCACTCCTAAGCACGAGTGTCAGTTCTCTCTTTAAACTCCAGAGTTTTATGTCCTGCCCGTATTAGAACAGCTGCTTAAGTGGTATTTTAACCAAACCAGCCTGAACTGCTCATATGTAAAGGTAGGTTTGTCCCTGGAGCAGCCCTTGTGGGGTTCTCAAGGTCTGTACCAGCAAGAGTGGCTGCAGTGCTCCAATGAGCCTCTTAGCCCTGCACACCATCAGCAGAAATAACTGCACCCTGACCTCCAGAGAGCAGCTTGCAGTATTTCCCATACAACCTGAGTCACAGTACGCCAGCTGAATGGTACTTGTCCACTGGAGACAAGCGAAGTGGATTCCATGGGATTTTTGATGGACTTCGTTACAAAACCCTCCCACTTTTTACCTTGCGGGAAGGGGGAAATGCGTTCACATGTCCCCCAGGGTACAATACTGTTGGACAACTGACCTTTCAAGGAAGAAAGAGAGAAAGCCAAGCTGCCCATCCTCTTCATCAGGGGCTTTGAATCAAAACTGAATCACTGTTTGGTCTGTATTATCATGACAAAATACAGAGGCTTGAAACCTGAGAAGATTTTCTTCCTGCCTTTGATGAATAACTTCAGTGTCAGTGGGATCCAGGGCTGAGGGGTCAGTGATCTCTGAAATATCATGCCTGAGCTGCAGCTAGGGATGTGCAGTAGCTCCTCAGGCACCCCAGTGACTGTTGGTTCCTAGTTAACATGTTTGGGCATCCAGGAATAGGAAGGAACTGGCCAGTATTTGGCAACAGGCACCTCTCTAGGTATGGGGAATGGGATATTGGCCTGTGAGTGAGGTTCAGGATTATGCCCAGTGAGGGGAACCAGTGTCAGATGGCAGGGTCGTGGTTAAGGCCCATTAGTATAATTCCCAGACATGTGCTGCTGATGGTTTGCTAGCTCCCAGCTCTACCTAGGAAGGGTCCTGGGCTCCTACCTGGGGTCACTATCATGCTCACCTCGATTTCCTTAAAAAGAGCCAAATGTCACGGTGTGTGTGTCTGCCTGCCTGGCCCCTCTCTCAGAAATACCCTGCCAACTAGCCCAGAGCCTGTTGGCCAATGCCAACCATGACTCTCAGGAGTAGGAGTTTTAAAGAAAATGGAACTCTGCCAAATCTGTAAGAAGAGGCAGGTTATCAGAGCAAGCAGCCCATAGTCAGAGGAATACTGTGGCACAAGGATAACCCTCCTCGGACACCAGGGAGTCCACAGAGAAGGGGCACTTTATAAACAAGCCTGTTACAGGAAGATTTCCAGTAAGAACTTGCCATCACAAGATTGGAAGGCACAGCTCTTCAGGAAAAGAAGCTTTCCAAGCTCCAGGGCTAATGCATGGAACTGGCTATCCTAACTTGCTCTTCAGAACCCCCAGTGAAGGAGATGTCACAAAACAAGACTTGGGCAGTATTTATGCCCCTACTCCTATATGACTGTGTGCATTATCCATTTGGGTTTCCATCACTTGCATGCCAGAAAGTGACGAGAGATGTTTCACAAGGGAATGAGTAAATTTGATAGAGTAAACCTGACCTTAGTCCTTAGGAACGCTCAGGGTACACTGTGCCTGTGAAAGGATTTAATACCACATGTGTCTTAGAAAGTTTGGTTTGCCAAGTAGTGTGCAGAAAGGTGGTGATAGATCACCCTTTTGCTATACGACCATGTAACAAGACTTCTTGCAAGAATGAAGGTGGCTTCACAGCACTGAGCCTGTATCCTACAGGGAATACAGAGAGGTCACTGTTTTTTCTAGCCTTGTGACAGACAGACAAGACAGGCAGATGGACACATTGTTGCATGTCATTTTCTCCTTTTTCTGGCGTGCGCTGTACTTTCCATCTGTGCCGGGACTCTTGGCCTCCTGCCTGCCTTCAGTCAGCTGCTGGTGAGTCACCCCGGCCGCCTGGCAGGACTTTCTGAGAACGCCCACAAAAGCCATCAGTGACAGCAGGTCAGAGCTCATCCCCAGAAGCTGTGCACCTTTCCACCCCTCCGCTCCGTTTGCAAACTTTCACTGAGTGTGCACTCACTGGCTCTCAGCGATAGCCACTGCCAGTCCCCACCACAGCAAGGGCAAAAAAAAGCTACTGGGTTAACAATTTCCAAGAATAACAGAGAAGCACTTTTCTTTTTCATGCATCATTTTCATGAATGAATTATTCATTCAATTGTGGTAATTCCTGTATTCATAAAAATACCCAACCAACACAAACACTGTAACTTTCCTTGGCTGCCAGTGGCTGCCCAGCACTGGGATCTGTGGGGAAGGGACAGACCCACACCAATCTTCTGAGCTGTGAGGGAAGAAGGAAGAAGTGTGATGCAGCAGCACCATTCAGCAGAGCAACTGCCCCACAAGCAACGTGGGTGCTTAGTCTTGGAGTCGAATTTGCACACAACTAATTTTAGTTTGGGAAGTGAAACATCCCAAAGAACTGCAACTATTTTAATGGTGTGGTATAATACTGATTTTGTATTCTGAGGAGATTAAAATTGTCAAAACTGCTTTGTCTTTTTGTGTATCAGCAGTTCTCTTGCTAGGGGTATCCTGCTGGGTACACCTTGATGAGCAAAGCTGAGTTTCTGTTCCTACCTCTGAGCCTACAAGGCTTCCCATGAGACTCAGGCACCCCTGTGTGATTGAGCCCTGCTTTAGTATTAGAATCTTCTCAGGCAGTGGGTTCACCATTCACTCTGCCTATCTCCCACCTACTCTGAGCTTATTTTAAAATAACAGCTGCCAAGCCAATAGTACAATCCCACTGCCTGATCAGAGTTAGAGAAATCAGAGGAAATAACATTGTTGATGGACTGGAGCTAAATCAATTATTCAAAGGTGGAGAGGGAGCTAAAAAATATTCCTCTTACTTTTTCAATTCTTTACCTAGTTTTGAGAATTTTCACAATACTCAGAGTGTGGGATACATAGACATAGAATCACAGGCTGGAAGAGATGTTGCGAGGTGTCTTCTGCAACCTCCTGACAAGAGCAGGCTCAGCTGTGAGCTCAGACTGGGTTGCTTGGGGCTCTGTCTGGTCAGTCTTGAAAACCTCCAAGGACAGACTCACTGAGTGACCTAGTCCAGTGCTTGACTGTCCTCATGGAGGAGTGCCTCCTTATATCCAGCCTGAGCCCCTTGTTTCAACTTCAGCCCCCTGTCTCTCGTCCTCCCACAGTGTAGTGTCATGAAGATCCTGGCACCATCTTCTTGCTGATCTCGCCAAAGTGCTGGGGGGCTGCTGTCAGTTCCATCCAAAGATGTCTCTATCCCAAGCCAAATGAGACCCCCTCCTTCAGCCTCTCCTCACAGGACAAGCGCTTTAGCCCTGGTCATCTTGATGTCCCTTTGCTGAACATGCTCCATATTTCCTGTATTGGAAGGTGTGTGTTTATGTGTGCAAAACTGGGCACGGTATTCTGGATGTGATCTGATGAGTGCTGAGTGGAGGCGAGTGATCCCTCTCCTCCATCTACTGCCTCTTCTGTTAACACAGCCGCGCTGCTGATGACCTCCTTTGCTGTGAGGGCACATTGCTTGCTCATACTCAGCTTGCTGCCCATCCCCAATGATTTTCAGCAGAGCTACTTCCCAGACAGTCAGTCTCCCTCACAAGGACTTTTTCCTTTCCAGGCACACAACTTTATATTTGCTTTTGTTGAATTTCATGAGATTCCTGTCAGCCCACACTGCCAGCCCATCTAGGGCCTGACAGCCCTGTCTTTTAACATCCTTACATTTGGATTGGAGGTTTCCTGCTTTTATCAGTTGTTCTCCAAGTCTAGAAACCACTGGCAAAATAATCTCCTTAAACCAGCAGTTACAGCATATGAAGCTGTATTTGCAGTGAAGCTTAGCAAATTTACAGTACTTGAAACAATAGACTGCCCTAAGTTGGCCACAAGAACTAAAAGCTTTTTTTCATAAAGGTGAAAGGTATTTTTTATTCTCTTGCTTCCATTGGCAAAACATAGTGCTATTTCTGAATTATAAACAGCAGAATGCTTCAGCCAGTGCAATCCTTAGTGTATATAATGAGATGTCCATTTTGGAGAATGCTACAAGAGTTTATTTACTACAGCGAGGTTCAGAAAAAGACAAACTTGCACTGCTGCTCTGGTTTCCTCTGAATAACAACTGAAACTCCCTCCCTATCTAACATCCCAAAAATAAGAGGATGGACAGGTATGGGCCTCAATTCTGGTCTCAGTAACTCTCAGAGAAATTCCTCGCTAGAATGCTGTTATTATTCTGGTCTGGCACCAGAAACAGCAGTCAAGATCTTCAAGTGAACTCAGCAGCTTCATTATGGGCAGTATCTTTCTTTGATGTGGCTATCTAAGACATGCAATACAGCACCAACACCAGCAACACAAAGAGGAAGAAAAGCTTTTCAGCCTGGCAGCAGGATCATTCTAGGATTCTATGATTTACTCTCGGTGTTTACCAGGAAGAGAAATTATCTGATTCAGCCACGTTACTGCCCCCTCTCCAGTAACCTAAACAGTTCAGAGGTGTGGGTTTTTTTATAACACACCTATGACCTGACAGGATTCAACTCATTGTAACCCGAAGGTTTAATGGTGCTGTGGCGGAGAAACACTCACTGCATGTCTTGCACACTACTAGGGACTGCCTGAAGCCTGCTCCTGTTCCCTCCCATGCACACCTACCTCACCGCTGCTGCTGCCATCAAAAGGGCTGCAGCAGAGGGGATCTCCCCTCCCTGCAGCTGCCCTGTGCTATGATCACCACCAAACGTTATTCATAGGCAGGAGGGGCTGGTGAAATAAAATCAGAGCTGGAGGGCGAAGTCTAAGAGGGTATAGGTCGTGCCTAAAGCTGAGGGTGCCAAGCGCAGCCTCTCTGAACAGGAAGCCAAAGGACGTCATCAGTGTCGCACGCCTGGTAAAAACAATGTGCATGAGATCAGCCTCTGGCCTCAGCTGCAGCCAGCTGAACAAACTCTCTTGCGTAGCTGGCAATCACCTCAATCTCACCTAGGTTTGCCAGATTAAATATGGGATAACCAAAAATGAGTGAAATTGCTCTCCTATTTAAAGTTGGCACCTCTATCAGCAGGAGTACATGCCCTTAAAGGTAAAATAGTTTTAGCTGGAAGCAGAGCTGTGCAAAAGAAACGGTTTTACTTCAGAACTTGTGGAGCTTTTGGCGAAACAGTACAAAAGGTATAAAGTCAATGTAATGTAAAAATAAGCAAAGCAACAGACTTGCAAAAAACATTCATTAAAAATTAGTCACTATGTGTGTAGCTGGAATCAGCAGTCACTTATGCAACTGGGCTGATGACTTTTCTTAGTGGAAATGATCCACTTCCATCTGCCCAGGATTGCTGGTCTTATGGTAAAAAGTCACCAGGATTGTCTGGTAGAAAATACCTTCATTTCAGCTATTAAAAAATATCAGTTTTTAGTTAAATGGGTTGTTGTTGGGAAATTAAAAGTAATAATGGCTTTCCCTGGTCATATAGCTAAAAGTCACTTTCAGTAAAGTGGCAGTTGCGTCTTCTGAAATTGCCACATACTTGATATGCAAGATCTCGATGCATTAAGGAGTGCTGGTAAGTGTGCAGTATGAATGATTCAAGTGTTTTTCCTTTGCTTTTTCCTCCCTTATGTAATTGCAAGAGTTTGGCTAATAGTGTTTGTTAGTGTAGGGTTATAGGTTGGACTTGATGATCTCAGAGGTCCTTTCCAACCTTGTAATACTGTGATACTGTGATACTGTAATATAAAATTCTTGATAAATTAAGCAGAGGTACAAGAATGAATTCATATAGAAGTGGATATACATTAAATGCATGTATTCGAAGTTGGTATTTGAGGACAGAATTTTGCTGGTTAAGGAGAAGGTAGGGTTGCCACCTTTCAAAGAGAAAGCTAATAAGCCGAATCAGCCTGGTGGCATCTTTAGCAGGATTGGACCAGTGTGGGAAAGTGAGGTCCTGCACCATGAATTTATATCTAGGCAGATAATAAATTAATTTTCAGTTTGAGATCTGAACCCACACACTGCTACTGAAATAGCATAGCTCTTCAGTTGATCTGTTCTGATTTATTGAAGATCCAGCTCTTTGCTTAACTATCTGGTCAACAAAAGTAAAATAAGCCTATAGGACAAGGTGTATAGGACCTGATTTGAAGTTCTCTGAGGGCTAAAAGAAAGTTTTGTCGACATTGCTGTGGCAGGAATTTGACTTCCCAGGTTGCCTCATGCCACTCCCTGTCTCACTGTGCTGCCCTGGCCATGCCCCAAACCCCACCTGGTGTCAGTACCCTGCCACGATCACCCAGTCAACATGCCATAGAGCATGCTGAATGCCACCACCCAGCCCCAGGGAAACCACCAGTGTCCATTAGGAACTATTTGTTTGGCACACCATCAAAACAAGAATTGTTTGGCCAGATTTCCGTAGCACTCATCACCCAGGGCATGGTGAAAAGATGATACAGGATGGGTGAGTGAGGGCAAGGGCACCAAATGGGTCTGTTGCTGTCCTGCTACCTGCAGAGTGACTCAGTCACCTGCGTACGCTCTAACTCACCGCCATCATGAAGGCCTCCAGCTTCACTGCAGATACGTGAAATGCCAAACCCAACTGACGCTGAGGCTCACAGCTCTGCTGACTGAACTGGCCCCTGCCAGGGCTGCGATTGGCTGTAGTGGGACATGGGGTTTAAGGCTTGGTACTGCCACTGGTTCTAACTGTGGATCAGGAGCACAGGGCCACCTGCATCGGTAGGTTGTCTAGGTTGCCTTTTCCTATAAAGATGGAAAGTGAAGTCTAAAACTAGGCATTTGCATTCTAAATGCAAATTTTCACACACTTTTTAACAGGAAAAAGAATCCTTCACTTCCTTCCTACGAAATGGAAGTGTTTGGTACCACATTATGTTTATACTTGTACTGATTGCCCCAAGCTGCAGAGTGAACAAGTTAGGGAGCTGTAAGTAAACATGAGGAGACATATCCAGCCAGTAAATGTAAGGGGACATTGGACCAGATTGTCAAGAGTGAGTGTGAGACCCTCATAATTGCACGTGTTTAAGAACAGGTAATAGAGACATCTGTCAGGATCAGCTGAAGTATGTGGGGTTCTGCCTCAGGGCAGGGGCAGGACAGATCACCTCTGAGTCCTGGGCTTCTTAACTTGTCTTTCATGACCCAATAAAAGATCGTCTCAGCCTGCTACTGCAAAAAGTGTTGCAGCCTCTGCTGATGCTAAAAAGTGTCAAAACCACAGTTTTAAATACCTTGACAAAGATAGCAACTATGCAGCAGCACAGTTTCTTTAACATCAGGCAGAGGTAAAGGATCAGCAACGACTCAGAGAAAATAATGCTGTCTCCTGAATCATTGCTTCCACTGCTGCCACATTACCGTCTGCAGTACCTGGGAATTTCCTTCACCATATCCCACCCTCCATTAGGCCCAGAGCACTTTATCTGCTCATGTGTGGCTGCACAACAACCTAAGGCTGTGGACAGCTAGAAACAGTTGATTTAGTCAGGGCTATTTCTCAGTAAAAAGTGCTGTGCTTATCTGTTAAGGAATAAAATTCTCCTGCATGCCAAAAAGCACTTTCAGTTCTCTAGAGAATGGGCACTTCTCTCAGATGTCAGCCACATGGATAAAAGTGGTTGCTTCCTCAAGAAGATTAGCAAAGTGAGAATATCTAGACAACTAAAACCAGCTCTCTCCTTATCTGACAAGGATTACAGCTGTCACTATAAACACAGCATAGTAGCACACTACAGACTGCGTCAGGATGGCATTGTTTTCTGCCCCTGAGCTGCCTCCCAGCTCTTCTCCCTTGTGTGCTGTTTTCATCCACATTGCCCCACAGACTTCACAAAAGGGAGCAGAATCCCTATTCACATTCGACAGACGAGGAAACTGAGTCAGAGATACTATAGCAGAAGCAAGAGTACAACCCAGCTCTTGTACACCAAGAGCTGGCAAGTAGGCAGACAGCCCTTATGAAGATGATAAAACACTGTCCCTTCTGTCAGTGAAGAGGTTGAGCTGAGGAAACTGGGCCCAGAGCTCAAGGGACAGACTGCACTTCTTGCCCTGAAGCATTAGCTCAAGCAGCAACAGCCCCCGGGGCTTTTTGCCTGCTTTGAGATATCCTCAGCTGCAGGTAGCTCACTCAAATGCAAAAGGCATCTTCTGGTAGCATAAGCTACTGCCTGCTTCCCTACCAGTAGTGGGGTGGGAGGTGAAGGGAGAGGGACATGCCTACATGCCTGAATAACTCCCTATCTCCTGATGCTCTCAGCTGTGGTATTCCCTCCTTAGGACCGTTAGATGCTGGCCCATATAAAAGCAGCATCTAAGGCTTGTCTCTGACTGCCATCAGGCCAGGCACACATGGTCTTCAGTTCTGAGCTGTATGTGCCAGACAGGGCAGTTTTAAGGCAACCTCACATACAATCCAACTAAGACACTTGTCCCTCTGCAGACTGTCCTACAAAGCCAATAGAGATGATCACAACCATTTTCTGTGCCTCTCAAAAAGAGAAAGGCAGAGGTCCAGGGAAAAGAGCCTATTACCAACACCTGTTTGTCTAGGGAGACCATTACAGCAGCTGCAGTAGCTCCTAATTCACCCAAACTGTTTCACATCCCTAAGAGCCCTTTTTTTGCTATGACAGCTGGAGAAAACAACCTGTAAACAATGGTCCATCGTCTCACTTATCACTCTCTGCTTTACCCTCTGATGGTATCTTGCCACTGACTAAGGCTTCAGTCCCTGTACATGTGCTTATCGTTATGCAAGACTGAGATCACAAAGTATGCTTGCAGGTCCCAAGTCCAAAGCAGAACAGTCTGGAGATAAAAATGGTCTCCTTGACGTATGTGAGAAGAGTAGTTATCCCTGTTTGATCTCTGACATGACTCTGGGATGTTTTCTACCAATGGCAGTTCTATAGGCATGTTTCAAATAACCACTCAAACACTAATTTTCTGGTTACAATTGTAGTAAATGTCTTTATTTGAGAAACTGCCATGTTCCTCTGAGAGGACTGCATTACTTTGTTTTTCAAGGCTCTATATTTTCTTCAAAGCGCTTCTAATGCTTTTCTTAGAAAAGATGTTATCCTCAGCCAAAAGGAGATTAGATGGAAACTATGGAACAACGCTCTGGGAGACCTGAAAGCCTCCTCACCTTTAGATTTCTGTGTGGTGCTGTGTGCAGCTTTGTGCACTGTGGATTTATAATCACAGAGAGATCACAAACACCTTTTGGAAGAGATCAGGGAATCAACACGTCCAATTGAATAGGTTTCCCCTGGGACATTCTTCCAAAAGTTTAACTTGTGTTATTGTGAAATTTGCATAAGAAAGTTAGAACGATTCTAAAGGCTTTCCCTCCCCACTCAGCTAACCTGAGAGCTAGTGGCTTCCTGTTAAGGAAACATTTAGTCTGCTCTAGTCTTTGTTAGTCAAGTCTGGCATTCCCCTCTGAAAAAAAAAAAAAGAGAGAGAAAGAAAGAAAAGAAGATATTGCTTAAAAGAAAGCAGTCAACCTATACCAAATTAGCCTATACCTATATAAATGTTGAGCGTGGGCGCATCCTCTCAAATCTGGTAAATGAAGTGGGTTGATATGACTGACCACTGTGCTCACCACTTCCAGAGACCGTCCATTTCTAAGAATATAGTGCCTTCTCATTCCCACAGGGGCTTTTCATTCCCACATGCATGTAACTTTAGCACACAGTGCACTCCAGACCAGTGCAGCAAGGATGGGCCTTTCCACTGAACACGTAACAGAAGACAGAAACGCAAAATATCAAAGACTTCAATCTGCCTCCTCTTGAAGCAGCTATGCCAGCAAGTGGACCAGTTAAGTCTATTTTGTGGTGATACTGATCATATAACTGAGGCAAAAAAAGGGCTGGATATCAACAGCCATCCCTAAGCAACAAATGAGCTGTTGTGGCCACTGACAGGTATGAAAAGAACCAGCAAGGCTGAAAGATTTAACATCTGCCATAGCAGATTCATTATTTGTGGAGAAAGCCATAAATGCTTTATTGTGCCAATACCGTGGTGGAAATAAAGGGACATAACAGGTAAGGGTGAAAGTGGTTTGACCTTCTTTCTTAGATGAGCATCCATACTTAACTCTTTCAGTTCTGTAAACATGCACCTGCTAGGAAAAAGGTACTGTTGCTTAAAGTCCTGACGACAGCAACTTTGCAACCTAGCAAGAACTATCATGATGCAACATCACTGACTTGAGTTACTGTGCAACTTTCCAAGTCACTTCAGCCACACCTAACAGCAGCAGACTCTCCCCCAAATAATGGCAGGTTGATCATGCTTGTTACCCCTCCAGCCATGGCAACTTTGTGCTACTGGCCAGAGGCAAACCCTCTGTCACAACTGCTAGGCGCGGAAATGCCAAAGGTTTGCAGCAGCATTAAACACTCCTGTTTGAAAACCATAGAGATGAGTGCTTCAGCAACCCAGGAGTAATACTTGCAAAAGCGACTGTCACCTGACTTGCCTCCATTTGCCGGTGTCTTTTTGAGAGGTATTTAAACAGACCAGATTATTCTACAGTGCTGCATGAGTGCCCTTCCTTGAATTTCTTTTGAGTGTGTGGTACACAAGAAATAAGACACCTCGAAGAAAGCAGTAATCTTTGAAGATCTGAGTGGCAAAGGTAGACATTAAAAAAATAATTACTAGTTGCATTGTACTAAAAATGATGCTTCTATATACACTTCCTAAAGAAGGTATATCTATATTTGTGTATGCATCATTCCGTTAAAACATAGCTGTACAAAGATATTTGTTACCTGATTTGGTCATTTTTGTTTTTCTTGAAAGTGAGCATAGCTTTATGACCCATAACTGCTCTGTGGATATAGGCCTTACACAGAAGAGCTACATCTCTGCCTTTTTTGAGTGGTTACAGGATGATGCTTCACTCTACATGTGTACAAGAATCTGTGTATGTTGGTAAAGAGATTTTATATCCAGCGTCTACATGCACAGGTCTGTCCCACTTCAGCTAACCTAATTTCAAGATGTACTTAAAATGCCCACACTTCAGCAGCCCTCTCAGTTACTAGAATCAGCATCCAAACCTAAAAAGAAGGACAACAGAGGCAAAAAGAGTTTTTCACTCCTCAGACAGCCCCAGTTTTTTTGGCAAGTAACTTTGTAAATGAGAGTGTAATTTTTTTACTGGAATTGTACAATTCTTGCTTCAGATATAGCTTATCCAGAAAGACCTAACTCCTGTCAATAACATTTTTGGTTTCTCCTGCATTATAGAAGCATAGAGCACCTTCACAGGGGTGTAAATGCATCTCCTCTGGAAGCAGATGGCTGCCTGTCCTCAGCTGCACTGCTGTCTGCATATGAAGATAGAGCAGTTCAAAAATAGCCCTATGATTTTCGAGCTTATGTCATATTATTTACGTAAATACTTGGGATTTCAGTTTACGATTCTGTTTTTTTAATCAGTACAAACATGCTGAAAAGAGGGGTGATTTTCTGCCAACATAGTTGTGCTGGTAACTGTTCTGGTATGCAGCTGTCATAAATACTTTTTATTAATTATCAGCTATTGAATCAGAGCAAGTTGCATTGGTATTAAACAATATTTTGTATATATTTATTTATTAATATATTTATGTTTATTTATTTATACAAACAATCTGCCCAATAAATAACAACAGCATTTTAGTATGAAGCAGTGTGTTTATTTGCCAGTGCCCACATCCATCAAGACCAGTACGGAGAGTATATTTGTGTGTAACTATCATAAACCAAGGTCCATCCAGATAAAGAATCCTGTCAGGCTGTAATACATCAGCTGAACTTCTCTTTACCATGTCCACAGAGTCCCAGAGTCACTGAGATTAGAAGATATCTCTGGAGATCATCACACCTCCAGTCATCAGTTCAGAGGAAGGTCAGCTTGAACTGGGTGCTAAACACTGTGTCCAGTTGGGTTTTGACTGTCTCCAAGGATGGAGACTCCACAGTCTCTCCAGGAAATATCTTGAAGTGTTTGACCAACCTCACAGTAAAAAAGTATTTTCTCATGTTTAAGCACTTTCCTATGTGTCCATTCGTGCCTGTTGCCTCCTGCTCGACACTGGGCAGAGCTATGCGGAGCCTGGCTGCTTCTTCTTTAGTTCCTTGAACCAGTTATTTGTACACATTGATGAGATCCCCCTGAGCCTTCTCTTCTCCAGGCTGAGCAGATCTAGTTCTCCCAGCCTCTCCTCGTAGAACAGATGCTCCAGTCCCTTCATCATCTTTGTGGATGGTCTTAATTATTTTTCACTGGTCTCATCCTAGCAACTCCATGTCTCACTTGTACTGGGGAGTGCAGAACTGTACCCACCCTTCCAGGTGTGTCTCTCCAGGACTAAGCAGGGGGGAAAGATCACCTCTCTCCACCTGCTAGTGACTCTCCTCCTGATGCACCCCAGGATGCTGCTGGCTGGATTTGCCACAGGGACACCCAGCCAGATATACTATCAACAAGCTGGACTTTTCAGTGCAGATGAGGCAAAAGTCACTTCTGAAGGTGGGACCTGGACTTACAAATCATTTAGCTATTTCTGAAAATATTTTCCAGCTCTTTTTCCCCAAAGAAGATGGTGTGTGGTTGGGTTTATCTGAGCAGTGAGAGATTTATGTATTCTTCAACAAAGTGATAGCGTAGAGCAGGGATGTCAAACTCACTGCTCCTGCCGTTCTCCTGCTCCTGCAGCTTAACGCACATCGCACGCTGCACACATGACTGCAGCTGGCAGGTGCAGAGGGACAAGGAGCTCAGCGCTGCTGCCAGGTAGAGACAAAGTGCTGGACTGGATAAAACAGGGTGAAAGGCTGCATTCAGTCCACGGGCCATGAATTTGACACCCCTGGCCAACCACCTCAGAGAGCCATAGGCTGAGAAGGGCAATCAGATCATTTGCTGGTTCCAGTGTTAGACATCTCCTAGTCAGCCCTGCACTGAACATAGTTGCATTCAGTGGTGGCTGATGCTTATCATCCAGAGAGCTGTCCTCGTTAATAGAGCCCTTAACAACTACAGATGAATCTTAGAACTTAAGACCTCCATGAACTGTATTACAGTTTCTATCTTCTCTTCCAGATACCATTCAGGATTAGCTTGTACACATTGCCTCCTCCGTGCCACGGGTCACGATCCTGACTAACCGTGCTTGCTGTGAGCAAATCCTAATGCACCGCAACAGCAAACACAGCAGAGAAACAGTTGTCTAAATGAGATACGTGCTGTGATTGTGATGAATAAAAATGACAGATCAAGTCTTGCAGCATTTTCTACTCATAGCTAATATTAAACATTTTCCAGTAGCTGATGTTTAGGCCCACAATTTCAGTTGTTTTCACAATTTAGAGCTGCAGCAGAAGAATCAGCAAAATTCCTTTGTTTAATGACTCTGCTTTCTTGGGTTTGCTTTGGAAATGCTGGAGGTGCTTTTATATTATCCTTTTATTATTAATTCCACAGTGTAATTAAAGAAGACAAGCCACCAAATGTGTGATTTTAGTAGTATCAGTTACAGTTTTGCTATCAGTTGTTAGATGGGATTCCACATACTTTTGGTGCAATGGAAAGGAGTACCCCTTTGCTTATTAAGGTACAGGTAAACACCAGTTCTAGGAAACTGCCTTTAATTCCAAAGCCAGACTCCTAATCCGTGGCTTTGAGCTGTTGATACCAGAAACTCTTTTGATTCCACTAAATTGGACCCATCCAAACCCCAGAGATTTTTGTAAAATCAAGATTCACTAAGATTCCCTTCAATGTTAGGCCTGGATTTCTCCTCCAATATGGTCAGTATTCCGAAATACTTATTCACTCCAGACCTGTCCCCAGCTGTGTTAAAGGCAAGACATCCACGGAACTCCAAGGTAAACTGCAGACCTCTGTTTATTTATGCAGTATTTCTTACTCAATGGACCTGGAACAAAAATGCATATCTTGTTTGATCTTTAGGGAAAAGAACAAGATGCAGAGATCTGGAGTTTGTTCCGAACTCTTGAGTGCTCATTTCAAATCATGATAGGATAGATCTGTACAATGGTTGCTATTCTTCCCCACTTTTCTAAAATCTTGCTACTATGAATGCCAACTTATTGATTGCTGCATTAATAAAAGTATTATTTCCCAACACAGTATACTACTCTATGATGAGATAAACCTCACTCATTTTGCATTATAGACAGAAATGTCCATTTCACCAAACAGCTTGCTAACACATTCATATTGAGCACAAAATCACACATTTACAAACCAAACTCTCAGGGTAGGAAATTCCAGAATTTAAGTTACCTTTGGGGTTCTATTTTAGTTGCTCTGTGCCTTAGCAAACAGTCTTTTCATGACCCCACAACTACTTTTTCTGTCCCACTGCCATTTCTCTACATGTACAGGCAGCAAAGCAAGTCATTTGGTGAACAGCTCTTTGGTCTTTCGTGTCCTTCCCTTTCTCAGTGCTTAGCCTCACACCTTACCTACTATTCAAAAACAGTTCTGAAAAAAAATTACTCAGAGAATCTTGCTCTTGCCTCATTGCTAAAGCATCCAAGTATCTTTCAAGGTTAGCTAATCTTTGTTCATAAGCCCTGCAACATGAGGGGGTGGTAACAATCCACATTTCACATATAAGGAACTGAGCACAAAGTGATTCAGGTCAAAAGTTTCCATTACTTCTGTGTACTCCCTAGGACCTTATTTCTCAGTTTATTACTTTCTGTCTCCAAAGCACAGTATGCATTACCTCAGCTACAGCTGTGAGAATTCAGCATTCCTTCACGTCAGACCTGAAATCTCCACCCACACATGCGTAATATGAGGAGTACCCAACCAGTCATCACCTCTGACAAGGTAGGTTTCAAAAATTTGGCCGGCACCACATAGAAATTTTGCGGCAAAGAAGAGGATAAAGCACAGTTTCCCAGACTAGCATGTGACCACCTTCCCCACGCTGCTGTTCTTGCTCTCAGTGCAATGCCTTCCTTCAGTCTGCAGCTTCAGAATGAGATGGCGAGCAAGGCAGAAATCCTGGACACACGGGAGATGTCCTCTTCACTCTGCCTTGCATTCCTAACTCTCCCAGGGCAAATGTCTCATGTACTGTGAAAGTGACAGGCATTCTTATGTACCACATTTAGTGACTTTAGTGTTCTTTAACCTCAGAGGGAGCTATAGGAAGTATGGGACAAAGTTAATGGATAATTCCTGATGTAAAAATGGCAAAACTCAAAGAGTTTTAAAGCTAATCCATGCTTAAGCACAGATTGTGCAGTTGGGTACACACGTCTCTGCCCATTGACTCACTTTTTCGCCTTCTCATTCCTCACTCCTCTTTCTTCAAGTTCCACCTGTTTCTTTCTTATCCCTCTAATTCTATTCTCACGTTCAGTCTCCATTCCTCAAGCTCTGCCACCAAGCTCCCATCTCCTTTCTTTACCAAGTTCAAGTACTCTTTTCTAGCCCTCCTGGCTAAGTCTTCATCTCTTCAAAACTCATAATATTGGACATTTTGCTGACAGGCTTCAACTCCCTATTCTCTGTTTTCTGTCTCCTCATTACAGCCTTTTCCCCAGGATACTCCTATCCCTGTTCCATTCAGTTCCTTCCTTTACTTGATCTTTTTTCTCGAGTTCTTTCCTTTTCTAATCCCATATTTTAGCTTCTGATAAGAGCTGGCATTTTCCATCACTGATTTCCCCATCCCAGTAGTTTTCTATTCTAGTACTGATGATGAATGAATAGATTGACTGAGTTGCTTTCCTTATGCAGCTTCTCAATATCCAGTTTCCCATCTCCCAGAGAAAAACTTCTGTGTCCCCAATCTCCCCAGCTCTGAAATTCAGTCTTCTTCAACTTTAGTTATCAGAAATCACCACCACGTCTCAGCTGCCACTCAAGTAACACTAGGCTCTTCTCAAGTCACAGATATACTCCTCTCCTACAACGCCTGCCAGCAAGACAAACTCCACTAAAAGCATGAGATGGGGAGAAGCTCCATTGATAATTTATGTCACCTCCCACCTTGATTTGGACTAGGAGGGCAGCAGGAACTGTAGGAGGTCCAGCCTTGCCTATAGGTCTGAGCTGCAGCAAACCTTCTCTGGATCACCCTGCATGGTTGCACCCTGGGAGCAACATCGGATCTGTGAGGGTACGGCATATGCTCCATCACACTGTGGGAAGCACACAGTTGCAGGATAACAACTTACTCCAGCTCTGGATAAAGCTGCTTTGGTTTAATGGAAGATCCAAAAAAATAACAAAAGAAGTGGTTTGATCTGGAGAAAAATGCAGATTTTTCTGTTTCTTTTATTAATCTGAAGAATTATATTCACCTGCATTTTTACTCATTAGAAAATCTTTCATTTCTGTTTACAGCAATGTAAACATATAAAAAAAAAGAGCAGAGGAAGAAGAACAAGGAAGCAGTACTATAGCTTCCTGCCTTTTAACTAAGGAAGCTTTGGTTAACTTTTCAGTACATGAGGATACCTAGGCTTTTCTTCCACAGCTTGTATTACCAGATGGTATAGTCAAGGGTAAGATGCTCCAGACTTGGATGTTGAGACTCCCCTTGCATGTTGAGACTCCCCTGCTCTATTTAGAAACGTTTAGCTATTAATTGGAATAACCTTAGTAATATTCTTCATTGTTAACCTACGATGAAACCTACCTCCTTGGTACTTTCTCTCTTACTCAAAAAAATATATAATTATTTAAGTGCCACAGTTTGAACAAGAGGGACTGAAAGACTATTCCTGCATACTCTGCTTCAGCAGATATTTCCTTACTTCACCAAGGAGGGTAAAGAAAATTTAGGTTTCCTTCTGTCCTTACCTAGCTTGCTGTGGCAAAAGCTGAAATTAAACTGTGCCAACCACATTTTGTATATGCTTTCCCATGGCAACTGGGCAACAGGGGGAATTGGCACTTCCAGTTATGCTCACCCTAAAATATTTGCCAGGTGCAAGTATTTGGTCTGACTCCTGATGCTTTAAGGTCAGCCAAAGCATGTTTCTTGGATGGCAGGAAAACATACTATTCACTGAAAGCAGCATGGCCAAGACAAGGCATGGGGTGAGTTCTGCAGGACATGGTCCAGAGACACAGCCAGGGCAGAGAGGGGCACAATGATATGGCCACTGTGAGAAGCTATGAGGAATTTGCACGTGGTCACTCATTGCAGAACCACCTGTATTTTGACTTTAAAAACTCTCAGCCTACAAGTGCAAATAGCAGTTGGCTAGTGATAGGTTTGGAATGATATTTCTTTGAGCTGCAAATAGCCCTCCCTAATGCATAAGTCTTTCTGTTGCCATGTCAGCTTTCTGCACCAAATAATGGGTCATGAGAGCAATTTCATGAAAAACTTAGTGGAATTTACAAAGAAAAAAAATGTATTTTTTTCACTAGACTCATCCCTAGAAAAGATTGATCTATTTTAAGTGAAGCTTTTCCCCTTTCTCACCCCTCCCACCAAATTCACTGTAGAGACCAGTATCAGACACTTCATCCAAAAAATATGTGGTTTGACAAACATGGAAAAAACAGGAAACTGGGTTTTAACACTAGCGATGCTTAGTACTTTAGTATATAGGTTTTGCTTGATTCTTCTTATAATTAAGACATAAGACTGAAACACATGCTCTGATTTCATTCTTGAGAGAAGTCTTATCAGCTTTCTCTAAATAATAACAGTGATGGCTTAACATCGAACAGATACATTGAGTATTGAACTAAGGCAAGAAATGGGCAAGTGTGCGTAGGTGCCTCTAATCTGCAAAAACACTCATGCAACAGTGAATGTTCAATTAGGGGATTTACCTTTGATGAGCAATTCAGATGTTAAATTAGCTATGGACTAAAACAGCATTGTGGGGCTTTTGTGCACAGTTCAATGGAACTAGGTAAACTACTGCAGAGCTTCATTAGAATCATGCAGAACTTATTTAGAAGGAGTCATCCACTCTGCCCAGGATAGCTCCAGTACCAGGAAATCTTTCCAGACTTTGCAGACGCTCACTTTGAACTTTGAAGCAACAGCACTGCTCTACTTTGGCCTTTTGTAAACTCTTTCCATTCTAGTGCCATCTGTCCTATCTACAAAGGAACTAATATCTCTAAAGAACATGAGGTCAGCAATTATCCTGGTTTCATTAACGCCCAGTTAGGGTATACACACCAAGCAGCCAAGGGGGCAGAACTCATCCTCCTTCTGCAATCTCCACAAGAATCTACCACAAAGGCAGAGGGTGCAGAGATTACTTCCTCCCTGCTTCTCTATGGATCCAATGTACCATAGAAAGGGAACAGAGATAGCTCAGACAGATCACAATCAGTTTAATGTACCTGCTGCCAGAAGATTAAATACTCATAGGAGCACAGAGACTTCTGGAATGATGTTTGCTTAGAGTACGGCCGTGGTCCGTGAGCCGGAATAACTGCTATTTCAGACGGAGGACTTTTAAAAGACAGGCATGCCCAGGCTGAGTGTGTTGCAGAAGCTAAATGAGTGACCATGTCAGAGCACAGTTAGGAAGACACAGAGACACTGAGATCCTATCCCTAGGCCTGATAATCTTGAAGCATCACAAGAAAAGCCTAAAGCTTATCACTCAATTTCATTTTCCCTCCCACTGAGGGAAACCAGATTAAACCCCTCTCAGGGCACGGATTCTGATTCGTGGATTCTGAATCATGGTTATAACGGATCACAATGCTGTTAGATCCTCCGAATACTCCAAAAGAGATACTTTTCCAGTTCAGGACTCATGAAGAAGAGTTGAAAAGCTATTACTGAGAGTGTCAAACAGAAGAAATTAATGGGGAATGTGTGAAAATCACCCACTCTGTAGATATCACAATGCAGTCTTTATCACTATTGTTTGCATTCTGCTGCCACCGTCATATTAAAATTCAGCCTTCTCTGTTGCACCCCTCTACCATTTGTGCACACATATGTACATAGATGTATATCCTTCCTGGAGCGTACATCCCGTCTATTACCTCCATGATAGAAGAACTACAATTCACAAGCCAAGAAATTCAGAATATACTGGTCTGCATTTCTCAGCAGATCATGTGGCACAGAGCAATCTCTTCGATACCCATTCTCTCTCTTTTTCTTGTTGCATGCTGAAATCACACCTGAAAAGCAGCCATTTCTCTGGGAGAATATCATAGCTGTTCGTCAGTGCACATCGAAATGGCTTTATTTAGGACAGGAAATCACAAGACACCATAAACCTACTGAAACTGCAAGCAGAAACCTATGTAGGCAGACATAGTACACCTCATTGAAACATACCAAGCCAGTGCAGCTAGTGACCTTTACTGTGGTAACAAATCCCATGGAACAGTTACAAGCTCCTTGTGTGTCTGCCTCATGTTTTCATGACATTTCATTACAAGCTATTTGAGAATTAGCCATATAGTCAATGTTTCCCCTTTCATCTCTTCTTACAATGAACAAGTCTGGACAATGTGTGTAACTATAAAAGGAAAATAAATGGCAGAACAGCAGAAGAAGGAGGCTGAGGAGATCAGGATCAACTGCGCACGGGTCTTTTTAGATCATTTCACTACTCTTCCACAAGCCAAATATGATCCAGGCAAGGCAAAGCTGTACATACTGTACTTAAATCTTTGGTGTAAGACTTTCAACCTTTACCTTGTGCACAGTGTGGTGTGTTCCTCAATCAATCTTCAGCTATCATGTGAAGACATCTGCTTTGTTTTCTTATACACAACACCTGTTCTTCTGTACAGAGACAACTTGAAAGGTGAATGCATTCTGATCACAATAACAAGGAGTTGAGTAGCACTTCAACAGCTCTCCCGTTGGGAAAATGCGTGTTTTTCAATAGAAAAAGCAGGTCTCTATAACACAGGTCTATGAAAAAAAGAAATGCCTCCTCTGAAGCGTATGGCAAATTCATCAAAGTAGAAAGCATGCAAAATGTCTTTGGATAACAAACTACTGCAGGAACATACCAAAAATCACAGATCTATGGCCCCTCAGAAGTGGTCTGTCTCACACAGTCTGGATTATGTTACTGCACCATGGAAAGGCACTCCAACTCCATATGAAGGTCAACACACAAAGAGACGCATTTGCTTAGTGCAGGTGATCCAGGTCAGACAGACCTCAATTTGAACCCTCTAGCACTATGAGGATGGAAACACAATTACTCAGGGTGCTCCAAGCAGACCAGACAGAGATGAACACACGTCTATAAGATCTCCTAGACATGATACACTACTTCTTTCTCTTGCACCCAAATCTATCTTGAACTACTTTTACTTTTCTCCACCTGAATAAGTGAGCAATAATTTACAGTAAGCAGTTTGTGGGTTGTGTTCTACAGCTGCAAAAATTACAGATGTGGGGGCACATGACATAAAAACATATTCCCTACCATTACCTGGCATAAATCTTACCAAATTCTCTCTTTGAAGATAGGAATAAATGATTATGTTAGTGTTACCCGTAAGTGCTGTCATTGTAAAAATGGGGAGTCCCTTCTCCCTGAAATCAGTATGACTCAGAAGAAATTTCATGGAAAACAATATGCTTTTTGAGCTAAAACACATGATCAGAGTCATCCCATGGACACTGACTAAACTCCTGTTTACAAAGTCAAGTCACCATTTCCCTGGTGAATTATTAGTTTTTAGGAAAACATCTATGTACTCCAGTATTTAACTCAGCAAATGTTGCTAAATTCCCATGTGTAAACAAACATCCTTCTGTGGAGGAATTTTTCTTGGGAAAATTCTGGCAATGCTAATACAGGGCCAAAAGCTTTCCTGTGCACTTGGAAAGCTAGCGTGGATTTCTGACCACTCCTCTAAGTCTCTCAGGTTATTCCCCATGCACAGAATTTGCGCTACGCAAAGGAAATGCCTTTCCTCTGCCTTTGAAAGTCTAGGAATGAATTCACTTCCTCATTTTCACTGAAAATGTCTATGAGCTTTGAACGTACCCAAAATGTAGTTAATGTCTTAACATACAACATCCTGAAACCTATTCAATATTTAATGCTTTTGAGGTAAAACCCCAGCGAAACTGTTTGGCCGAATGAGTTTAAATCTCACACCTACATTTGTTATTCTAAAATAGGAATTACAGTAAGCACTGGGGCTACCAAACCCCTTACAAAATTCTGTTCTTTTTGATGAAATCAGAATAGTCTCTTCCTGACAGAGATGTTGTGCATGTAGCAGAAGTTACAGGGCTGACACAGAAACTACAGATGACACTCAGTGGCTTGTGTTATTGAAGTAAGATTAGACAATTATGAGCATAATAAGCTGGTTAGAAACATTCGCCATGTGCTCTAGAAGTAGATATTACTTGGCTATTTCTCCATGTTTTGACGAATTGGGGGAAATTGCAAAAACTAATCAGGGAAAAGATCAACAAGCTTCATGCTCTGTGATTTGTGACTAAATATTACCTTCATGTGGTGACTTTTTATTCACTTAGCATTTCTCACATAATTCCATTGTTGAGAGCTGCTGAGGACAAGAGATATTTCCATCTTTAGAGAAAATTGTGTCAGCAGTTCTCCCATATTAGTAAGGAATGATATGGAATTATTCATTCATGCATTCGCTATGCACGTGGAAATTAAGCACAATTTAAAATAGCTTTACTGATTTTAAAGGGCGTAATGTTGGCTTAACAAATGGAAATCTATGTAATAAAATGCATTATTGGAAGCATCTAAAAGAAATGAGAACAGATTGCAGTGAATTTCTAACCATTCAGATTATTTGAACTGCATATATTTTGGGGAGAAAAAAAAACCCAAAAAAACTTCCAGGGTGATGACAGTCCACTAGGAAAGGAGCTAAGGTAGCATAGTATGCTAAACACCTGGAAGACTGGCAAATCTGCTAACCTGCAGGCTGTTTCATCTAAGAAAGTTTGACTGACTGCATTATACATTAAAATTGCTCAAGAAATACATGAGCAAGCATTTACCAGCTCCATTCCACAACCCTTCCCAACATTTCCCAGAGGGTATAGCTCTGTGCTAAATGCTTACTCCATACCTAAAGTTAGAATAGCTGCTATGTAATGTCACCAGACAGGGAATAAAAAAGAAAGGAAAACAATAGTAGTTCCCCTCCAAACTTCAGTTGAGGCATTGTCTTTAACTATTCATTTGTTAACCAGTTGCTGACTCATGAAGGCTGAAGTGCTGGCTGAAGCAAACAGGGCCAAAGTCCAGATACTGTTTTAGGGTCCCCTGCTGTGGCGTGCACTGTACATTCAGGCAGCACAGCTGCTGTCCCAGTCTAAAAATCAAAGTAAAGGCTAAAATGGGCTTGCACTACCTAAAGCCAGTCTTTTGCTCTGTGCATTAAGGCATGCAGTTTAGGAAAGACCATCCTGGTGCAGAACCCATCCCTCCTCAGCTTATCTACACAGTGATTTATGTTTACAGACCTGAACCCAAACCAAAAACCACTATGGTAGTCACAGTTCACTGGTAAGTGAAGTCTGCTACACCTGGATGGCAACATTCTTGAAGCAGAGACCACATTGTAAATATGCACATTAAATAACCATGTGTCTAGGTGTTAAGGTACAGCAAACACAAAACAATCCTAAATACAATCCTCAAGAACTGTGTTCAGTTTTGGTTGGGCCCCTCACTACAAGAAAGACATTGAGGTGCTGGAGCCTGTGCAAAGAAGGGCAACGAGGCTGGTGAGGAGGCTGGAAAATAAGCCCTATGAGGAGAGACTGAGGGAATTGGGGTTGTTTAGCTTAGAGAAGAGGAGGCTGAGGGGAGACGTCGTCACTGTTTACAACTACCTGAAAGGAGGTTGTGACAGGGTGGGTGCTGCTCTCTTCTTGCAAGTGACAAGCGACAGGACGAGAGGGAACAGCCACAAGTTGTGCCAGGGCAGGTTTAGATTGGACAATAGGAAGAATTTCTTCACTGAGAGAGTGTTCAGGAAGTGGAACAGATTGCCCAGGGAAGTGGTGGAGTCTCCATCCCTGGAGGTGTTTAAAAGACAGGTAGATGAGTTTCTTAGGGATATGGTTTAGTAGGGAGACAGGCATGGCTGGACTCGATGATCTCAGAGGTCTCTTTCAACCTTACAATTCTATGACTCTATTCGATGATTCTAAGGAGTTTGTAGTCAAAATTGAACAAGGAAAGTATGGAAACGTGTGAGACAAGAAAAATTCTTACACTTACTGTACAACTAAGAAACTGACATACCAGAATGTTAAGCCATAGTCCCAGATCCCACAGGAAGAATGTGACAAACTGCAGGCTGTAAAAACACCAGAAACAACCCACCCTGTTTCTATGCTCTTTCCTATGCGTCTTCCCAACCACTGTGAGAAACAGGGCACTGAGCTCCACAGGTTTTTGAATTTGGTATAACTACTGCTGTTCTCATTTTGCTCAATTTTGCCACAAGCCCTGTCTAACCCTGCTTCAGAATCCACCGAAAGCACTTTGCTCTCCTAGGCAAAAATAATATCGATCTTCCACTTATTTCTTGTTGTGGGCTTATATGAATTCTCTATATTGTGCATTGCAGAGGGTCAGTAATGCCAGGCTGTGCTGCTCTCTCAAATGTAATTATACACAACTGCAGTTCTCTGCAGTTCTTACAGGCCACATGGCTCGATCCAGTTTGTACAGATACAGAGGAACATATGACAGATAAAAATCAACTTAGGAAGATATTACAATTTCCATTGCAACCTTTTCAGACATTTCACAGACTCTCATAAAACAGCACTGGAAAGGCACTCAGATTTCAGTTTGCTCACACCAGGAAGTAAGTATGGTTAAGGCCAAACTTACCTTTCTTCTAGCTAATATAACTCGTTCTTAAAAATGCCCAAAATGTCCAATGTTTGCCACCACAGGTCATTTATCACAATGTTTCACCAGCCCTAATGGGCTAATATTATCCTTAACGTTTAATCTACAGTTCAACAGAAAGGGCTAAGGAAAGATTTGAACTTTCAGCATCTTTGGAACCAACTGCAATTCCAGCCCTTTACTTCTGACTTTTCTATCATAGATATTAAAAACAAGAAAATGGCGGGGGGGGAGAAAAAGGAAAAAAAAAAGTAAAAGCAGAAGAAAAGCAGAGGGAAGCCTGGCCCACTGGCATAAATGAGAACCCCCACTCCGAGTACAGTCCCTTGCCACAATACTCTGGTAAAAATCTCCCACGGAATCCAGAGTTTCTTTTACTGTATTCAAATGAGTATAGCGGAAAATTCACAAAATCAGTTCAGCTCTTGCTCTCTAAGTGGCAGAGATGAGTTTGGGTACTTTTGGTCTTTTTACTATCACTACTTGATTTAGTGGTAAGCAACAGTTTTCTGTCTGATAGAGGCTTAACGAATTTTCCTCCCTCTTTCTCCTCTGCAACAACAAGCTCTTCTGATCACTTCTCCACCAGGAAAAGGAGTGATAAAAGGGCTCCTGGAAGACAGAAGTGCTGAACTCAAGCATGACCTCAAGCAGTGGTATTGCAGTAGAAGGGGTTTCCCTTTTATGATCCTTTTCCTCCCTTCTAGATGAATCACACCTCTTACAGAATAATCTGATGTGAAAAGACCTGGCAAATGATCAAGCTATTAAAGTCTGAATGTTACTATCCATAAATACTAACATAGTCATGTATCATATATGAGAGTATCCTCTTGACAATGAGTCATTCCTAACACAACCTCTGAAATGCTTGATGTTGTTCTGAACACTCTGAGGTCTTGGTTTAATTTAGTGAGCCTGAGGTCCTCCTTTGTGAGCAGTAAAAAGAAGAGAAATAACTAAAATAATTTAGAGATAGAACGCTGAATGGGGCCTTGAGAGATCTTTCTTCTTCCCGAGTACAACAAAGAACTCTTATTGATTGATGTGCACAAAACTGATTACTTAAATACCCTCCAAAGATGGATATTCTGCAGCTTGCCTAGACAGCCTGCTCTAAGGTTATACAAAATTCACCACTTTAAGAAGCATGGATATTTTTACCCTTATGCCTAACCAGAATCTAGGCAGTGGCAATCTATGTTTTTCTTTTCCTGTCTTCAATGGCAAGGAAAACTTCCCCCTTTCCTCAAGAGATATATAGATACATATATATAGACATAAAAGTATGTGTGTGTATATATATAGAGGCATGTGTTTGTATATGTGTGTGTAGACACATACACTTCAAAGAAGAAAATTTCCCTTGCCCTTATATATATGTATATATGTTTATATTCTGTCGCATATAAACATTATATCATAAATGGTGGGATAAACCTTGGGGCATAATTACAAGAAACAGGGGTAAATCAGAAAAGAGGAACGTATATTCATACATTCTATAATTATTGATGTTGTTGTTTTAATGTATTCCTATATTTACCAAAGAGATCCAGCTGACAAGACAGAACTTCATTTTGTACTATGCAAACTCAGATCAAATGAATTCCTGCCATCCTGCTCAGACCTGTATGATAAACATCAGCCATAGCCACATGCAATCAACTTTCAGTTTATCAAGGTGTAAATAGTGATTATGAATATTCAGATATGCTTACCATTCAGAAAAACAAAAATAAGCTGCTCCCTTTTCAAGATTTCCTGGGACTCAGCGTACCCCTCACAGGCTCACAGCTAATACCTGCAGAAATATTAGTCTCCTCACTCACACATATTTTTCTTTCCTTCTTCCTTAAGCAAAAACCAGAAGAGGATAGGTCTACTTAATCTAGTTAATCTAATTGCTGCAGTTTTACATACAAATCAGGGTACAAACCAGCTCATTTTCCCCTACTTCCTACCTTAGGTCCCCATTCCCACTCCATGGTAATACTCTCCATAGCTTCAAATGCTCTCTGTAAAAAACTCTGAGTGGTCTGGTCTCACACCACATGGAAGAAATGCTTTGGATAAGAACAAATATATAGAGAGTTTTTTCTAATCAGAAAAATCACTTCAGTAATCCGGTACCTTGGCCCACATGAGGGGACAGGAAAAATGTCCAGGAGCAGGGAATGGAAAAATTCTGAAGAAAATATACACTGGGTAAGTCACACCACAGCTGCTGACCTTATTATGCACGTAATCGCTCAGGCCCAGCTCCCTGAGGCATCCAGCCACATAGGTCTTCGTCATCCCTTAGGCTATCAGTCTTTAAGCGTGGGGCCTTCCTACCCAACTACTACTTTCCAAGGCAGCAGAAAGGCTAGGGAAGAAAAAGAGGAAAATCACAGAATCATAGAAGGGACTTTAAAGATCAGCTAGTTCAAACCCCATTGCATGGCAGAGACACCTTCCACTAGATCAGGTTGTTCATAGCCTTATCCAACCTGGCCTTAAACACGTCCAGGAATGGAGCTTCCATGACTTCTCTGGGCAACCTGTGCCAGGGCCTCACCACCCTCACAGGAAGAAATTTCTTCTTAATATCTTATCAAAATCTCACCTCTTTCAGCTTAAAACTGTTATACCTCATCCTATCCCTGCACTCCCAGACAAAAAGCCCCTCCCTAGCTTTCCTGTAGGCCCCCTTTAGGTACTGGAAAGATGCTATAAGGTGTCCCTGGAGTGTTCTCTTCTCTAGGCTGAACAACCTCAACTCTCTCAGCCTGTCCTCATATGGGAGGTGCTCCAGCCCTCTGATCATCTTTGTGGCCCTCCTCTGGACTCGCTCTAACAGATCCCTGTCTTTCCTGTGCTGAGGACTCTGGAACTGAACACAGTACTCCAGGTGAGGTCTCACGAGAGTCGAGCAGACAAGCAGAATCATCTGTCTTGACCTGCTGCTCACTGTTCTTCTAATGCAGCCTTGGATATAGTTGGCTTTCTGGGCTGTAAGTGCACATTCCCAGCTCATGTTGAGCTTCCCATCCACAAAAATAAAAGAACTGTACTTAAAAAAAAAAAAAAGAAAAAAGAAAAAATCCTCCACAAAAATCTTTAAAAGAAATTTCTGCAAAAAGAGTAGGAAAAAAAATTGGGATTATTCTTTTTCCAACCATATCGCTGATTTCTTTTTGAACAAAGGCAGAGAACAAAGGATGACAGACTGTGCAGAGCCAGACAGAGTCCTGCAAACCCTGGGAGACAGCAGGCTGCCACATAACCACAGCGAGGGTGCATGAGCTGAGCCAGCTGCTGATATCAGAGGTGAGGGGGCTCAAGGCTGAACTTCTCCAGTATCCACCTGTTCTCTGAGGCAGTCAAGGTGTAAGACCCGATTTCGAGCTGTGAAGCAACCCTAGCTTCTCATGGTGTCAGCGCTCAGGAACGGGCAGGAGCTCAGCATCTAGGAGTCCTCTCTTAAGATTGCACGGAACTTTGCTGCTCTCTATTTCATTTCCGCGTGCCTTCACGTTACCAGGCTGAGGACTCCAGAGCAGAACGCAGTACTGATCGTGCAATTCCAGCCCCCGCGCCACGGGCAGGGACATCTCCCACCACACCAGGCTACTCAAGACCACATCCACCCTGGCCTTGAACACCCCCAGGGAGGGGGCATCCACAGCCTCCCCGGGCAACCTGTGCCAGTGCCTCACCACCCTCAGCGTGAAGAATTTCTTCCAAATGTCCAATCTTCCCCCTTCCAATTTAAAGTCACTCTCCCTCGTCCTGTCACTACTTGCCCTTGTAAAAGGGCATGGGCACCCCCACCGGGGAGGGTGGAAATTGGAATAAGGAAGGAAAAAATGACAGCGCGGCTCCCGAAAAGCCCGCCCGTGAGTCACGGCGGAGGGGCTGCCCGGCAGGCGGAGAGGCGGCGGCGGCCGTGCCGGGAGCGGTGCCGGGAGCGCGGCGGCGCCCCCTGGCGGCGGCGGGCGGGGCGGGCGGGGCGGCGGTGGTTGTCACATGTCGGAAAGTCCCCGGCGCTGCCGGTGGAAATCCCCGGTGGGGTGGTTGTGTTTTTTTTTGTGTGTGTGTGTGTGTATGTGGTTTGGTGGTTTTTTTGTTTTTTTTTTTTTTTTTTGTTGTTGTTGCACCCGGGCGCTGAAACAGAAAGGGGAAAAAAAAAAACCGAAGAGACTCGGCACAGCCCTTCATTCCGCAGCGGCGGCAGCGGCGGCAGCAGCACCTCCGGCGGGGAGGGGGCGGCGGCGGGACCGGAGCCCTGTTTCACCGGGGGTTGATGGCTCCCCAGCTCGGCTGCGTTCTGCCGCCTCGGCCCCGCCACTGAGCAGGAGCAACCGGCAGGATCCACCGGAGGAGGAGCGGAGAGGTGAGCGCCGCTGCGGGCACGGGGAGCGGAGGCGGGCAGGGCTGCGCAGGGCACGGCGGGGCGGGGACCCACTCCGACCCGGCTCCATCGCCCCCCGGACCGGGCTCCATCGCCCCCCCGGACCCGGCTCCGCCGCCTCCCCCTCCGCTTGCCGGAGGGTCTGCCCGCGGGGTTGGGTTGTTCTCCGCCCGGCAGCCGCTCCGAGGGGCCGTGCCTTGGTTCCCGGCTCGCGTTGGGCGCTTCTGGGCGAGGAGTGAGGCTTTGGTACGGCGGGGAAGCCGGCGGGAGGTGGGTCCGCTGGGAGGGCTTTTTGTCCCTGCGGGAAGAGCTGTCTGCTCTGAGCGCCTTCTGTGGATCTGGCAGGTGGTTATAGCGGCTGTCCCTTCAGCCCTTCGGCTGAGGGAACTGGGGTTGTCTAGCTCAGAGAAGAGAAGGCTGAGGGGAGACTTCATCGCTCTCTACAACTTGCCTGAAAGGAGGTTGCAGCGAGGTGGGTGTTGGGACCTTATCCCAAGTGACAAGTGATAGGATGAGAGGAAATGGCCTCAAGTTGCACCAGGGGAGGTTCGGATTAGACATCAGGAAAAATTTCTTCCTTGGAACAGCTGCCCATGGAGGTGGTTGAGTCCCCATCCCTGGAAGTGTTTAGAAGACGAGTAGATCAAGCGCTTAGGCATCTGGTTTAGTAGTGGAAAGGTACAGCTGGACTCAATTATCTCAAAGGTCTTTTCCAACCTAACGATTCTATGATTCACAGAATCACAGAATGACCTGAGTTGGAAGGGACCCACAAGGATCATTGAGTCCAACTCCTATCGCTGCATAGGACAGCCCCAGCATTCACACCATGTGGATCCACCTTGCACACACATGCACCCAACAGACCAATAGCTTAACTAAACCGTGTAAACCAGTCCTGTGGTACACAAAACACCCTCTTCTTCCTCCGTAAAAAGTGATAATATGCTTAGTTCTGTACCAAGGACTAGACAGAGAAATCCATGGGTGTAAAATGTGTGTTAGGCATATTTATTTTCGTATTGTCTTAGCACTGTACATAAAAGAGCTTTTTATTTGCCATTTTTAAAATAGAGGACAGAAAAGTAAAGTAACTTTATGAAGCCACTGGCAGATCTCAGAACAGTATTCAGCTTTACTGAGTCCAGCATCCTCAGTATTACTTGTTAGGAAAGGATGCTGCCTAAGATAGCTATTTAATCATTGTTTACAGCTGCTGTTCTCTTAGAACTCATAGTCATTACATGTCAAAAGGTTAACATAGCATAGCATACAGTAAAGCATGAACTAATATAATTGTAGCTGAGTTTTCTGTTCCTTACATCTCTAGCTTAGTAGGCTATTGAGTTCTGCTTGTTTCATCACAATTGTTTTTGAAAATGAGTTGCTGAGTTTTTGCCTTGATTGACATTTAATGACCATAAATAGCACAGACAGTAATTTCCGTTCGTAGAGGGGAAAATATGCCTGCAGAATATAGTATTGAATAATATAGTTTCAGTGAATGCTTCTATAAACTCAATGCTTATTTGTTACTTAAAGCTGGAAATAACCATTTCAAGGGTCCTTGCCGGTAGTGCTTAATCATGTGATTAGTCTTTATTAGTGTAAGAAAATCCCACTGACTCAGTGGAGCTGCTTACATAAGTAAGGAATTCAGTATTCTGGTCATCTCAAAATGAAGTATTGCTGTGTTTATTAAACAGATTAATAAAGGGCTGTTTATATTAATTTCTTAAATTATCCATTAATTTAAATATAGGAATACATAAATAGCATGTGTAAAACTGTATTGATGAGGAGAGCGAGTAAGAAACTCTTCTATTTCCATTTCAAGACTGTATGTTGGTGGGTGAATGATAAGATTATGCCATCTTTATTAGCTCAAGGAAAGCTTTTCTGTGAGTTGCAAGATAGTACAGTTCTGACTCCTATCTCTAGTGCTTTCACAGGAGTAAACACTGTGTGAATGGCATTGTCCTGACTGAGTAGAAGGGAGTTCGCAGCATCTCGTGTTTCACCTGCCTCTATTTAGGGCTTGACAGGACATCCACTGAAATCTCTCCATCAGCTGGTTCTCAGAGAGGTTATGGAGGGCAACTCTTTCCAGTGCTCCAGCTGGACAACTGGAAGTGGATGCCGCCAATGGAAATGTCTAGGTGAAGAAGGGAGAGCATCTGGTCCCTGCTGGGAAGGCCGTACCTAAATCCTTCTGTGCAAGAGAAGTCTTTTGACACCACAGATCTGGGAGTCCCTTCCTGGTCAGTCTATCAGCCTGGCCCTCCAGCCTCACAACTCCATGAGAAAACTTCTTAATAACTGCATAAACAAATTTTCTGTTGCTTCTTGTCTCCCTGTACTTGGCAAGGTATACATCCAGACCTTGATATATACTTATGGCTTGATAATTGTCCCTAGATTCATAACCACAGTGATGGGCTCTCCTAATGTGTCCAGATGTAGCCTAAACATGTTAGGCGTGCATACCTTTATATGTCTTAATAGAACTTTCTTTTTGTTTTTTAAACAGAGCAATAATGTACATGGACAGAATGGAGAGTTGCTCCATGTGAAAATAGGTTATTTGTGGTGTTGCTGTAGGGCATGGGAGTTTTGAGGGATGTGGTCCCTACATTTGTCTCTCACTATCCACAAAGTTAGTGTGTTCTGAGTAAGTATTTCAGAGAGTGTAGACAGTTTGAGGTTATGGTTTGGGGATTTTTTTTTGTTCTTCCTGCTGTTGCCCACGAGGCCAGAGATACTGAAGAAAGGGATGCAGGGCAGCACTGTCCCACTGTGGAAAAATGTTGGGGTTTTTGAACCAAGTGGAAATGCTTTTTCAGCTCTGTTGACTTACCGCTGAGTAATAGCAGCACTGTAGTCTGCACCCCCACACGTAGCACAAGCACCTCTGTGCAGTAGCTCTACTGCTCACAAAATATAAGGAGCCTCAAGAAGAGTAACAAATCTGTCCTCAAATACTTGCTCTGCTACAAATTCCTCATTTGCCACTTCATCTGTTGTAAGTATGGGACAGATACTAACATGGCATGTAATTCTTGGGGCTCTTTTCATACTGTACCAAGCATCAGTTCTCAGAATCTATGGGCTGTGGAAATCTGAAATGGTCATTACCTGTTTTTTTGGCATGTCATCAGAACACAAGCTTGAAACATGCTGAAAGTTCAGCAAGTTCATATGGGATTCCACAGTGCAATTATCAATTAGTTGTTTCCAGGATAATTTTCCCTTCCCTTGATCTTGCCTTCTTTTATCCTTTCTTTGATTTAAATGCTTTTCTTTTTTTTTTTTTTGAACGATGATGCAATTTCCTTAGTTATGAGTAAATTCTCTTTAGTAACTCAGTAAATGATATCAGCAAATGATTGGAACAAGTTGTTCAATATATATATCTGAGTATAGACAAGAGGCTAATGGATACGAGCCTTAAAAACATCGTCTGTATAAGGCTCTGTGGACTGCATCCACTCTGTGCTTGTTTTAGGCAAAACTGTAGCCAGAATCCCGGTGCTGACAGTGTGTTCTCAGTCTCTGCAGAATCGATAGCTCTGTGATGCAAGAACACTAACATGCCAGTAAAAGGATCCTTTTTCATTTCAGATGTCTTCTAGAAACATGGCTGGCCAACAGATCCTTCCTCAAGCTTTGTATCAGAGCAATATGCTGAAAGCCATGAAGATTAGAGAGAGGACACCTGAAGATCTGGTCAAACCCCCCATTGGAATAATTCACCACTTCAGGACTATGCACAGATACACCATAGAAATGTTCAGAATGTGCCAGCTTTGTCCTCAGTTTCGGGAAACACTTCAGAAGGCTCTGACTGATCAGGCCACCCAGACTTCACTGGAGCGCCAGAGGAAACTGAACTGGTGCATGGAAGTTCGGAGACTTGTCCCTTTGAAGACTAGTGGTAAGTTCTGAGCAGGTCTTTGCACTCACGTTAAAAAGGGGATTGCAAATGTAGCACCTCTATTAATAGCATCTGAGTTCATGTTACTGAAACAGAAGTGCACAGCTTTAAAAAGTGTTGTGTTTTAATCTTAGTTTTTTAAACTAAAATTCTTTCCATGTGATGTACTGTCCTGAGGCTGTAGCAGACCTCTGGTCATATCACGGTATTATGAATAGCCCAAAAATTTCACATAGATTTTCATAATATCAGTAACCTGTGGCACGTCAGAGTGAAATACCAGGCAGGAACCTTGACTTGCAACCTATCGCCTTTCCATGAATCCAACTCTGCTATGTGTTGGCTGCCTTGTCGGAAGTGCTGGATGGCCCTTAATGCCAAGCAAGAGGAGACTTCAGATGCTTTGTGTGACAGGGATGCATTCCCATGTATATATAGCAGAAGTTAATATGCTGCTATAAACCCTGCCATTATAGCTGGCAGGCAAGGTTCACTTGCTGATCCAGCCTTAGCAGCACTGCCAGCAGGAGTGGATGTGGAGCCTTTGGGAATCTGAGACCTCGCTGGCTCTGATGTCAGTGCGCTGTACCCAGCCAGCTCCTTCATCCTCAGCTACCTGCTGGGGCTTGCCAGCTTTTACCCTCTCTCAGGACTCAACAGTAACCCCTGTGTATGTGAATGATGGCCACCTTTGTGTCAAACAAAGTTTGCAGTGTCGTTTTCTTTCAAGGATCAGTGCTGATTTTAGGACTTGGCTTTAGGGTTATTTTGTGTGTATTGCATCAAGTGCTATAATGAAAGTGTACAGCAGTAGTGCAAATATTTCTTGAATAGGGTGCCTGTATCCACAGGTCTCGATCAGGAAACTTTTACACATGGCTCTTAAGAGCCAGTGGATATTTCACATTCAGTGGAGGAAAGATTTGGCATGGCTATGACTTACAGTCACGCAGCTGCAACCTTAGACTCAGGATTTCCTAAAGCTGGGAAGGGTGACTGGGACAGTGAAGACTCCAAGAACATGGAAAATATGTATTCTTTGATCAAGAAGCAGGTGACACTGCTTATAGAAACACTGGATGTGGTGAACCTGCAGCCTCACTGAAGTCCTTACGTTATGTTCTGTGGACGCTTTTCTTATCTGTTTATGTACTTGTTGCCCTTATCTTCCTGGTCCACATTCTTCCCTTCCCAAGTTCTACTGTATTTCTCAGTCTGATTACGTATAACTGTGTTGTACAAAAGCCACAAAAATAGGACCATGGTGTAGATGTCACTGCCCTGACCTAGAACAGCCTGATCCTAATGTGCGTCTCTGTAACTGTCATAGAGGCACAGACCTTCTTGGTAGGCTTTTGTGGGCTGCCTCTGCACTGGCATAAAATTCTCATGACTGTAATTAGGCTGTGCATGGAGATCGCGTTATCTCGAACTTCCAGGGTGACTGAAGTTGCTAGGGCAGACAGCACTTTGCAGGTACTAGGAAAGTAACATCACTCCAAGTGTTGCATCTTCAAAACTTCACCTAGGAGATACGCACATTGTCCATTTTCCTAGGAAGTCTGTTTGAGTGTAACTTTTGCACAGGGCAAAGAACAACAGTTTTGGTATCCCCCATCTCCTGTTAATATAAGTCCTACAGGGGGTTAGCACTGCCTGGACAGGCCCTTGCTGTTAACAACACTATAATCAATAACTATGACCTCTTGCCTTGTCTCATGACTGTTGGCTAGCGTTACAAATGGGAACAATTTGTGGACTGGAGACTTGAATTCCGTCCATGAGCAGGTGTACCAGTACCTAAGATGCTGAAATATTATGGCAGTTTGAGGGAAGGCAGAGCAAGGGCTCAGTTTGTGGTCCCCCTGTACCCCGCATAGCCAATGAAATCCACTTAATTTCAGTGCTTTAGAGACATGAAGTGCATGAATAGAAGGAGTGGCTTTGGGAACCTGTGGTGTATGCAAAGTAGTCACAGTGAGGGAACTCTGCAGGAGAGAGAAGGTAGACTAGACTGAAGGAGAGGATCCCTGAAAGAATGGACAGAAGCCTGGAGAAGCCCTGTGCTATCCCAGAAAATAACAGGGGAGGATTTTTTTTCTCCGACTTGTCATAAAGAATTTTTTTTAAAGCATTTTACTGCTTGACCCATAAATGTGAGAGGAATGCTTTAGTTCCTTCAGCTGACAGTGGACTTTCTTCAGAAAATTCTTGACTTTTTTCTGATGAAGGCTGCAATTGTTGAAAACAGAGAAAGTGTCTCCTATAGAATCTTTCAACATGTATTTTACCTAATATGTGTAAGAGTTTGTGGAATGGGGGCGGGATAATTTAAAACCAGCCCTGTTGAATCACCACACGTTTCTTTGCAGACCTATGAATGGAGAAGAGAAGGAAAGAAGTAGGAGGTATAAAAATTGAAACTATGTTAAAAAAAAATTAAAATTCCAGCATCTATTGGCTGTAGAAATTTCACTTGTATAATGAATTGGCATTCATTCCAGCTCGCCCAGCCACACCCTCCGGGAAAGTCCGAGGAAGGCTTCGCTGCTCAGCCCTGCTCGCTGCAGAACAAAAAGTACCACTGTTGCTCAATTGCTAGTCAAACAGCACGGGGGAATTCCAACTGCTGTGTAAGGAATTTTGGGCAGCGCTTCTCAATAAAGAACTGAAAGTGAGCTCTCAGAGAGAGAGAGGGAGAGAAAGAAAAAAAAAAATCTTATCTTTGCTCTAGATTTTGCAAAGGGAAAATTTTAATAGGATTAATATGTCATCTTTCTTGGTCAGAAGGAAACCCAGTCAGTTTTTCTATCTTATATATTGTTCCCTGAATTTTGAGCTCAAGTAAGCAGCCTGCAGACTTGAAGTAAGCTTTGCAAGACAGCATTCAGAGGTCAGAAAGCAGTTATAGGAACCTGATATGCACTGAGTCCATAGCAATTTCGAAAGTGTTAAGTAGATTTCAAATGGTATCTCTTTTCAGATTCTGGGGTCTGTTGTCTGTTTCTCTGCAGTTTCATAAAAATGTAGTAAAAGTGTTCACAAATGGTGTACTTGAGCTCATAAGAAATGTGACAGACTAGGTTTATGTCTTTTGTGGGTGTTCTTTGGATGAGTTTTTTTTCCACATGGGAAAAATCTTGTGCATTTACTATGGGTGATGTCATTTATTCCAAGGAAATTGCTGTGGTTTCTCAGCATTCTGTGAATCTGGTTACCACTGTAGTAAACACTGGACCTAGTTTTGAATTTTTGGATATGGCGGTAATGATTCTTGATGTCTTCCTTTGGAAGAAGATGGCTAGAGATTGAATTTGAGACCCAACCATAGGCATACTTTTTCACACCTTTAATGCACTTAGTTAACTCCTCTGACTCTCAGTTTCCTCCTGTCTGAAACTGCAGAACATTGCTTTCCTTCCTACCTGTACAGTAAAGAGGACTTCTTCAATGCAAGGAATGTGTCTAAATGACAATCAAATCATTGTGGTTTTCATTTATTTAGCTTTAATTTTGGATTTTAGAAAAATAGCCCTTTAAATAGAACTTTTAATGGCACAACATGCTACTGGTTCTGAGAGGAAGGCAAGAGGTGTTACTACAATTATTTTACATAAATTACCAATTATTCTCTTTCCATCTCTTTTTTTTTAAAAATTACAATTCCACCACCAAGCATAGCCAAGTACCAAGCCTTTCAGTGCATTGCTCATCGGGGAATGTGAAGGGTGGTATTGCTATAATATTTTCTTAGTAGTTTCCGTTACCTCTACCCTGTGCTATCAGGTGTATATTTGTATAAACACTGATGATCGAGAGTTACACATTCTTTTGTAATTTTAGGTTGGCATTGTTGTGTTTAAAAGCCATCTCAACTGTGTTGGACATTTGCGGTTGACTCCAAAATTTAGTTTGTGATATCAGTAAAAGTTAAGGAAGATGGATAAGGGACAAGCTTCCAGTGTTGCCAGATGACAGCTTAACACCAGTTCGTGAAAGGAGAAAAACAGTAGAGAGGGAGTTTTCTTCCTCTGTCTCTGAGCAGAGAGTTCACAGCTGCGGTCTTCTTGTTAAAACCCTTCTGTACAAGCCTTGGAGAGAAGTGCACAAGCAATATGGATATGCACAGCGTAATTCTGCATCCTGCATGCTTGTGGGGGTTTACTTAAGTAGCCATTTAAAAATAATGCACTCTTTCTGTTTTTTTGCAGGTGATGGAAATTGCCTCCTGCATGCTGCATCACAGTACATGTGGGGTATTGAAGATGTTGACCTCGTCTTAAGAAAAACATTGTTCAGTGCGCTCAGGGAGACTGACACACGGAACTTAAAGCTCCGCTGGCAACGGGAGGCTATTAAATCCCAGGAGTTTGTAGAAACAGGACTCCACTATGACACCCGGGTAAGGTGGCCTGAGGGAATCATGCTGTTTTCTGAGTGCTCATCGGCGTTGCCTTGCTGATTTCCTATGATGTTTTAGCTTTATGGATTCCATCATTATTGGAGAGCGGAACTAGTCTTCCTTTGGAGGAAATGGGAAAATGTGATTATTTTAAGCACTGTTGTGCTGCAGTTGGTTCCTGACCTGCATGTCTTTAAATTGTTGCTGATGAATGTTTCTTTCCTCAGAACTGGGAGGAAGAATGGGAATACCTCATTGAAATGACCTCCCCAGAAATGTCTGGGGCTCGAAACAGGCTTCCATATAATGCTCTGGAAGAAATCCACATCTTCATCCTTGCTAACATCCTCAGAAGACCAGTCATTGTCCTTGCAGGTGAGTTGCTAAGTCAGCCATCTCACTGTGTTACTCTGTGCTGTGTTAGTAACCTTACTTCAGTAATTGTTATCTGCATTTCAGAGCAAGGTGTTTTCAGCAGTTGTTCTAAAATACCCAGAATATGTTTCTTTTTACCTATAGCACGTACTTATTTTTGTTTATTTGTGTTTTCTTTTCTTCCTTATGCAGATAAAGTGGTGAGAAGTTTAGAGTCAGGCTCTAGTTTTGCTCCTCTGAACGTTGGTGGTATTTACTTGCCTCTCCTTTGGCCAGCTGAAGAATGCTACAGATACCCAGTTGTGCTTGGCTATGACAATATGCATTTTACACCACTAGTGACTCTGAAGGACAGCGGGCCAGGTATTTTTCAAGTACCTTTTTTGATATTTATGTAGCTTCTTCAATATTGTCATGCCCATACAGCATTTCAAATATAATCTTGTTCAGATTTGCATTTAAAAAGTTAAAATAAATGTAAAAGATTTATTTGGAACACATGCTTAAAATGTGAGCAGAAACAATTTTGTCTGTAAATCTGAATAGAAGCTAAAAGCTACGTTCAAAATGCTGGTTCAAAGTAGAGAACAACTCAGCTGCTTGCAGGCTGGGATCAGTCCTCTGCTTCGTTGTGTTCTGACCTCCTTTCCACACGCCATCATAAGATAAGAAGCTTTGAAGAACGTGGTCTCACAGCAATGTGCCACTGCCTGGCAGGGGTAATGAGATATATGCTTTGCCATTTTTAATGTATCTCTTCTGAATCAATAGGATTTCTCTAGGTTCACGTTAGGTCATCATCCCATGGAAAGAAATAATGAACTACAGTGCTGCTCACACTGAGAAGTAAATTGCTATGGGGACATTAAAATTCCCATGGGATGGGGATAGGTTTGTGATGCACATGTCTGCATGTGCACTATTGAGAAACCAGTTGCTGTGGCCAAACCGTTCTCCTCTCTCTCAGAAATTCAGCAGCAGTGGTGACATTGCTATGTGTTGCATCTTGTAGTTACTCCTGCCTTATAATATATGTATATATTATACTGACCTCTCTTGTTTTCCCACAGAAATACGGGCTGTCCCTCTGGTCACCAGTGAACGAGGCAGATTTGAGGACTTGAGTGTGCACTTTCTGACAGACACAGAGGAGAGAGAGAAAGAACGGCTGCTAAAAGACTACTTGATAGTCATAGAAATTCCAGTGCAAGGCTGGGATCATGGTACAACTCATCTAATTAATGCTGCAAAGTGAGTGTCATTCCTGTTTCCTCAAAGTTATCTTGGTTTTGACAGTGGGAGAAGCCGGGCAGCCCTATGTGTTCCTTTGGTCTTGCCTTCTTTCAACAGTAGCACCTGTGTTTAACCTTTGCAATATTAAATAGTGTTATTATTGCTGACGTGTTTTAAAGTGGTATGAGCTCAAGCAAGTCTCAAATTTAAGGGCAAAAACATTTTTACACTTAGAAGACTGAAACTAATATTTTAGAAGAGTAAATCAAATGGATTAGTTTCACTGACTTTAAGGTTGCAGGAGGGTGGCCGAAAAGTGATTAAACCCAGGAACTAGTTAGACCAAACTCTTGCATTTTATGTAAGGACACATTGCATAAAGCACAGCTGGTGTAATATTGTCTGCCCTAGGGAAAGTACTTGGTGGTATGTTCTCAGCACAGATGCCTTGACACTCTGGGTTGTTGCAGTGCAGCAGTAGGCAGGAAGCTGTGGCCAGTGGAGGAACTGATGTCTGTGCTCATTCTTCTGACAGTTTCGGTGTCAATAATGTGTAGGGGAGAGCTGGCAGCACCCATCAGCTTCTCACATTTAGGGGACGCTGGCGATGGTGTCCACCCAGCCCCTTCACAAATGTGTGAGGGAAGCGGCTCACTGTGTCTTCTGTCTTCTGTGGCCACACAGGAAGGTATCTGTATGCTGTTCTCTGGTTCTGCTTTAGGAGCCTTGAAAACTGAAGTCCTCCTACCCAAAGGATATATGCATATGTAAAGAGTAGCAACTGGGTTCTCCTAGTCCTACTGCATGGATTTGTTCTTGAGTATTACCAATAATGCTAGCTCCTCATCCTACCAGCTGTGGTATGGTGAAGCTCCTGTGTGGGGTTTTCCCTCTGGCCAGGGGCAGAATAGGGATGGTGTGATGGATGCTAGTGTTACACACACCGCACTGAAGCCCTGTGGTTTGTTCGAAGAATTCCGCCGGTAGATACAGACCCAACAGGACAAAACCAGGAGCCAATTTCATGATAAACTATCATGAAATGCTTAACCCACTGTAGGAAAGCCTTGTTCTTAGCATGGGCTAGGGAAGAGAGCAGTCTTCTACTTTAACCTCTGTCTAGCTGAGCACTGGTTCTCAGAGAATTTCGTTGTGCAAACAGCTCTAAGACAGAAAACCCTAACCTAGAAAATCCTTTTAAGAATACTTCTGTTTAACATTGTGTCAGACCATTTCTTTAGATGTGAAAGTCTCCATTTGACATCACTGAACACCTGCTTTTAAAGTTATTTCCATTTACAGCAACATCCTGGATCTTCTAGCTGAGTAATCTGGATGTGCATTAAATCTAAATTTCCTCCCCATGTCACTTGTATTTGCTTCCACCCCCACCACCTGCCCTTTTCCACCACTGATGCAATCTTCTTTTTTTGGCTCTTAGGTTAGATGAAGACAACCTACCCAAGGAAATAAACCTCGTGGAAGATTACTTTCAACTGGTACAGCATGAGTACAAGAAGTGGCAGGAGAACACTGAACCTGCTAGAAGAGAGACCTGCCCCAGGAACAGACAGGAACTGTCTCTTTCCCAGCTCTCCCTCTTACAGGTGAAATGTGAAACACCAAATTGCCCTTTCTACATGTCTGTGAACACCCAGCCCTACTGCCATGAGTGCTTTGAGCATAGATCCCAGGGAAGCAAAGGAAAAAAGCAGACCTCCAAAGCAGCATCCGAAAACCTGAAGGCAACTGGGTCAGGCTCCTCACATGGGGATGTTTGTGAACCTGGGGGGTGGCCATCTGAAGGGCCTATAACAGGGCCTCGCTCCGCACCTCCGACTGCTCCAAGCCTTTTCCTATACAGTGAGACCACAGCCATGAAATGCAGGACACCAGATTGCCCCTTTACTTTGAATGTGCAACACAATGGGCTTTGCGAACGCTGCTACAACTCCAGACAGCTTGGACCTTGCAACAACTTGGATGACCAGAGACATTTAGACTATGCCACATGCAAGTTGTGCTGTCAGAAGGCCAATAGGACCTTCAATGGCATATGCAGCACTTGCTTCAAAAGGTCTACAGAGCGCTCCTTAAATGGCAGCCCTGCTTTCCTGCCCACTTGCCATCAGAGATCAACGTCTGACCCGTCCCAGATCTCACAGAGCCTCCTCCAGCACTCCTGCCTTCAGGCTCCCAACAGCCACAGTGAGGAGCCCCCACCACCGGCACTGCCTCCCGAGCAGAAGAGGGGAGGTAGCCTCTGCAGGAAACCTGGCTGCAGGTTTTTTGGGACACCGCAGAATGAGGGCTTTTGCACACTGTGTTTCTTTGAGTACAGGGAAAACCATGGTAAGTGGAGATATGGCTGCAGATCAGCCTCCTTGAGCTATGAGGCTCTCTGTGCACTGGGTCCTATAAAGGTGTGGAGTGAAGGAAATAGTGTGTAGCAGAAGCAGCAGTGTGAGGAGGAGGTACTTTTTTTGGCCGTTCTGGAAAAGGACATGTGGTAAAAGAGTGGGAAATCTGAAATCTGTTGTAAAACTGCCTGTCAGTTTTCATGGAAGCAAAACTAGATCAGGAGGGGGTCATTTCTGATCTCTCCCCACCATCCACTACAACTGCGGTTTGGTATGAATTTTATTCACATCTAGACAAGTTGTAGGGGCTGCTGAGGGAAATGCTATTGTATTGGTGCTACTGAAACCAGTTATGTTAGTAAGGCTTTTAAAAAGCTTGGCATGAATAACCACTGAAGTCACTTTAATAAGCAGGGCAAGTAGGACTTGACTGTAGATAATGTGCTTGTATTTCAGAGTAACTTAGGAGTGTATTGCTATAATCTACCTTGAAATCTTTCTTGGTAGTATCATGTGTGTCACACGTGTGCGCACGTGTATTTAAAGGCAAGCTATCAGAAAGTCCTGTGAATAAATCACAGCATGAAATCTTCATCTTTCATGCTACTGTTCTGTTATACAGGCAAAGAGCCCTTGGGTATAGAAGGTGAAAGGCATGTAAGACAGAATTTTTGCTTATCTCTTAAGATGATTTCATTGCTGGCAAGTGTGCCAATGCTGGGCTTTCCACATACTTTCAAGTTAGGGAACTTACATGCCAGCATTGGTCACGATGAAAACGTTTTCCTTCTAATTGTGGAATATATAAGGTTGGTTCACAACACTAAAATGCATAAGGCACTTCTTCCCATTAAGCACTGTGCTGCTGTCCTTCCATTAATCAATGTGCCTGAAACGAGGGAAATGTTGGGGCAGATCACAGGTGACATGCTGAAGCCAAAGGTGAAATTCCTCTTGATTTCAATGGGATCTGGTTTTCCCACTGAGGGCATTCTCAAATGAGGTGTTTCAACAACTTCTGGCATGAAAATCACACTGTATTACCTCTCTTATTTATGTAACATGGAGGAAAGTACATTAGCTGAGGGTTCTCAGGGATTGTCCAAAATCCATGTTGGAGGCTAGTAGATTTTAAAAAAAAAAATATTCTTTTTAAACTAGAGAGCTTTTTATAGTTGGGTCATCAGATCTATTGGGTACATTCAAGTTCTTTCTTTCCTTACTTTGCATTACAGACAGTGCTTTGCTATGCCGCCAGAGGAGATCTCAGAAGAAGTCCTCGGCAGCAGGTCAACTGGGGACCTCTGCTGCCGCCTTCCGTAACAGTGTGTCCTGTCAGCGGCGCGACTGCGGCACCCTGGGCAGCACAATGCTGGAGGGATACTGCCAGAACTGCTTCATTAAAGCCCAGAACCAGCGATTTCAGGAAGCTAGGAGGACAGAAGAAGAGCTGGTGAAACAGCCAGAAGTAAGTATGAACTTCTCTAAATCTTGCTCTTGTTTAGTGCTGCACATTTTTATCTTGTGAGAACTACCCTGGGTGCGTACTAGAAAATCCTCAAATGACTGCATCCTAAGTATCACAGAAAAACAAGTGCAGAGTACCTCATGATTTTTACCTGATGCAACTGAGCAGCACTCCTAAAAGTCATAGAATCGTAAGATTGGAAAGGACCCTTAAGTTCATAGAGTACAACTGTAAACCTAATGCTACCAAGTCCAAGTTGCTCTCAGTTTAGATTTATCATGGCCATGTTCAGTTTTATCTCAGATGGGATTTCACTGGTAATTTCAATGGAAGCAATTGAACCAACGGTTTGTTTGCTGGTCAAGGAGAGGTTTTCATTATTGTGCTTAGAGTTAAGCAACTCCATCAAGAGTTTTAACCTGCTTCGTATCACCTTTTTCATAGAGCCCATTACAGACTTTTTGTTGTTGTTGTTGTGGATTTTTTCTATTTGTTTCTTTTGCCTTTTTTAGAATTGGGAGTTACCAAAGATAAAAAACATTTTTTCCAAGAAGTGAGAGAACTTGTGATTTTCTTTGATATAGCCCAGCTTGACTCTTGGTACTGTACTTTTGAGAAGAATGATGTGTCTGCAACAACCCCCAGTGGTTACCTATACAAACCATAAGCAGAGCTGAAAGTAAATGAAAAGCTGCTTGTGCCTGTTGTGACCAGCGCAGCAACTGACAATGTGTTTTAATATTTTTAAGAGAACGGGACAGCACAGAGATTTGCAGCGAGCAGCCCTGAGTAACCAGAAGAGACAATGTGCTGTGGCTTCGTGTAGAAACAACCTGGCCTGCAGAAGCAATGATTTGTGCCAGGAGTGCCGGCGTCTTGGTCAGCTTCCGCCATCGGTGAGTGCCAGGGACCCAGCTGCAGAGGAGCCGCTGAAGCAACACTGCCGAGCCCCTGCTTGTGATCACTATGGCAATGCCAAGTGCCACGGCTACTGCAATGAATGCTACCAGTTCAAACAGATCTATGGCTAGCAGAGAGGAGGAGTTGCTAAAGAACAAGAAAGCAATACCAGCTACTTCCTTCACTGAAATGGTGCTATGTCCAAAACACTTAACAGTCCTGGGAGTGGGAGAGCGGGGGAAACATAAGCTGTCTGCTCGTGTTCAAATTTATTCCCTAGAATGGGAATAAATGGGTACTTCCTCTAAACACTGCATACAAGGACTGCTGAGAAGGGCAGGTTGCCTTCTGCACAGAGCTGTCATTCATGACTAAGCTCCTACAATGCCATATTTAATTCTTGGACTTCCCAGGAGGAAGTGTGAAGCATTTGAATCCAAAGAACTTCCCAGTTCTTCTTCTTTCTTAATACCTCCCCTGCTCCCAGGCAAGGAGCCACGGCTACTGTTGGACATGCAGGAGTTCTTTGCATTTGCATACATCAGTCAGAGGCAAGTCTTTCCTGAGAGGCATCCCCCAGGACAGGCTGATGCAACTTGCAGTTGATGTCTGAAGAAACTTGCTTTGGGATGCCCACATCCTTGCTGGTGTTCTTAACAGAGCTCCTCAAGGTCAGAGCTCCTGGAGGTGTTCCGGGTGTTCAAGGTGAGTGGTTCTGTGTTTGCAGAGCCCTCAGCAAACCCCAGTCAGAAACAAGACCAGCAATGGTCCTCTCCTGTAACATGCTTAACCTAACCAGCATTTAGATCTTTTCCCAATTCCCAAGACAGCTGGAAAGACAGATAATTACAGAAGCAACTTTCATGAGCATATGCATGTGATGGGAAAATTGAGTCCTCTCCTTCATTCCTATGGAAGAAATTGCTTCCAACAGACAAAAGAAACCCAAAGCTCTTTCTCTCCAGCTTCAGTTCTGAAACCAGATGAACTCTCTTCTCTTGCACTGTAACTGTCAGGAATACGTGTGCTGCTGTTTGTACTCTCCTTCCCCTTTTGTCACAACTCTTTACCCTCCCTGTTATGTCTCACTTTTCTGTTATGCTTAATGTGACTCTGTTACTGTAGAAACATCTTGGAGCTTCTTAACAGAGTGTGTTAGGGTCGAAGTTTTACTCCTGGAGTTCATGCATCCCCTCCTCAATCTGCAATACTTTCTTTAGTGACCTTGCTTTTACTGTTGTGCCTGGTACCTACTTCTCTCTTTTTCCTTTCGCACATTTTAAGTTTTCAGCATCTGTTTTGCTGCTATGATTTTATAGATGATACCTCTTCTAAGTTGCTTCTCAAGTTTAGAATCTTTTTCTAGTTATTAAAAAACAGGTTTTCAAAAGAAAAAGAAAACTCAGTACTTATTGCTGTTAGATTTTATATATTTTGTGAACCTTAATGTGAACATATGTTTTATTAAACTATTTATATTATTTGAAACAATGCAACTTGAAATTTGCACAGCTAGGATTTTTTTTATGTATACTTACTCTTGTGTTGAAAGTTACAAATTTATATGTATAATTGAAAAACATTCTCTGATATAAAGAAATAAATTATTGAAGGATTGAATTTGCTGGTTTATATTTATGAGAGAGGGCACAGTTGAGCATGCGATACCCCCTGAAGAAAACGTCTCTGTTCAGGACCACCACCATTCAGCATGTTACAAAGTACTCCCTGGTTCAGATAATGTAGCCAAGCCCTCTGAAGAGGTGATAACTTGCTGTAAGTCTCTCCATACTCTCACCTTACATCATCATCCTCTTGGGAAGAGCTCTTGGTACCATGGGAAACTCATGCAGTCAGTGTGCATAAGGACTTGGCTCCTGTGGGTACAGACTTTCTTCAGTCCCTGGAGCTATGGGTGTGGGAGAGTAAGGATGGTGTAGGACCAGGCTGCAAGGGAAACTAGGCTAGACTGACCTGACTTCTTTCTTTATTCATCCATCAGTTATGCCAGGGATTCCTAACCAGTGTTGCCTGAGTGCCGCCTTGGGAGGTGGTGATGGCAGCATGTAATTCCTCACCTCTGCCCAGCCATGTGTGCAGCTCTGAAGGCACAGACCAACCCTACCACCTCCCCTCACCAGGGGCAGCCGGGAAGCCTCTCACCTTTTGGTCTTGGCATCTGGGTTGCTCGATAGCTCTTGAAAAGCAAGGTGTCGATTGTTGCTTGAAAAAGTACTTGAAAGCAGTGTTTTCTTTTCATCCCAAGCTCAGCCTAATGCAGCCCCACTCCCAGGGGTTTTCTGCTCTGTGACACTCCTGCAGTGTGGCACGAGTATGCCTGCAGGGGCACTCAGGTGTTTCAGGCCTCTCCCTAGACAGGCGATAGTGTACACCACCATGGCTTCTTGGTGTTGCCTGTTCCCTAAGAGGATGATCTCTCCACATCAACTGCTCTCTATCCTGGTTAACTCTTTAATCCCTTCCAGCTGTTGAGCACACCTCAGCATACTTCTCAGTGCTGTTCCAATTGGAACCATGTAGATGTTAAGATCTTGAGGACTTTTTCCACAAGTTAATTAATCCTTGTAATTCATTCAGCTCTCTAGCCCATGTTCCTGGATGCCTGTCCACCTTCCTCATGCCCACTGCTCAACTTACAGTTTAGCCCAGTTCCCTCTGGACTCATGAACCCCTCTTTTCAGAGCATACAACCTAGAAGTAAGCCTACTCCCCCAGAGCAGAGCTTACTGGATCTACCAACCCCATCTCTGCAGCATATTCCGCTTTTTTGAAATCTGACTCTCCTTCCCCTTTTTTTACAACTCCTGCAACTCACATGTCCTCCAGATTCATTGAACCTCTGCACCAGGCAGACATCTTGATTCTAAAAGAGTGGGCAAAGACTGGGAGAGATGTCTCCCTCAGGCCATGGAGGAACCTTACAGCATCCAGCATCAGCAGCCATCAACACCTGTGCTGAAAAGGTAGAGCCTCCATCACATTGGGAGGTGGATTAACTCCAGTTGCTGTTAATTGCAGCTTCTATATAGAGGAGGGCAACAAAGATGGTGAGGGGGCTGGAGCACAAGCCCTATGAGGAGCGACTGAGGGAGTTGGGGCTGTTTAGTCTAAAGAAGAGGAGGCTCAGGGGAGACCTCACTGCTCTCTACAACTACCTAAAAGGAGGTTGTAGTCGGGCAGGGGTTGGTCTCTTCTCTCAGATGGTCAGTGACAGAACTAGAGGGCATGGACTCAAGCTTCGTCAGGGAAAGTTTAGGCTTGATGTGAGGAAAAAATTCTTCACTGAAAGGGTGATTGGTCATTGGAATACGTTGGCCAGGGAGGTGGTGGAGTCGCCGACCCTGGAGGTGTTTAAGGGGAGACTGGATGAGGCACTGAGTGCCATGGTTTAGATGATGGTTGGTGTTAGTGTTGGTGTTGGTGTTAGTGTTGGGTTATAGGTTGGACTTGATGATCTCAGAGGTCCTTTCCAACCTTACGATACTGTGATACTGTGAAGGATTTCAGAGTAAATGCCCTAGATCCTGCTGATTTTTCTCTGCTGCTTTCTGGGCCCAATACTCATAACCCTAAAGTCACAAGAGTCTTGTCTCATTCTGAAGCTCCTATGTAAATGAGTATCCGGGTTTTCTCTTGTGATTTACTTGTGTGGGAACATAAAAGCTGGTAGGGCTTTTTTTTTAAAAAAAAAAAAAAACACTCTGGTATTTCCATGATGTCTTTAGGGGATTTTGACCCTTTGATACTTTTTGCTCTTTGCCCAGACACTTCTTCAATTTCATGTGTTTTTTTCCTTCCTGTTCTGCAAGACAGAACTTTTATTTGGATTCTCCCTTTGTGACCACTTCTGGAAATCTCTTTGCTAAGATGCACATCCTTCATCACCAGAGATTCACTTCTTAGTAGAAAGGCAAAACTAGTATGAAACAATTGGCTTAATGACTACTTGCATTGCACTGGAATTCCTTATAATACAGTGCAGCAAAAAAAACTGCTGCACAGGCTGTGCCTACATGTTCATTTTGTTTGGAGAAGGAATATTTTTACATGATTATATGGATATTATTTATGTTTCAGGATTTCTCAGGGATCTAATGTCTGTATTCATAGATAACATGATATAAAAGAGAGGAAAGCACTATATTTTCAGTGTAGAAAGAACAGAGATTTGTCTTGTGATACTTCAGTGCACTGCTCAGAAAGTCGTTGGTGTGATCTGAGGTATTAGGCCACTTAAGTGGACCTGGAAACACCAAACAGCATGTACTGTATACTAGATCAAAACACTTAAACAAGCTATGACCTAAGTGTTTATCCTAGGAGCCCCAGGCAGGACTCAGTGTGGTCGGCAGTTTGCAGGGAAAGCACGAATAGTCTCTGCTATTACAGTGTTAGGTCTGGGCTGCAATATTGTAAATTTACACAGAAGGGAAAGACATGATATTTATCATCTGTAAGCCATCTGTCCATCCTTTCTTTCTGCACTTGTTCAACACCATCCCCATCCTGCACAGTACTCCCCCTCTTCTAGCAGAGCAGAAGAGGAGTTACCTGCAGGTGCAGGAGACCTGCAGTGCTACTCCTTCACTTCAGGCAGACCTCATGGACGAACCGAGCCTCTCTGAGGCTGTTGATGAGAATTGGTTACTGAAGTAAGGATGTTTTATTTAATTAGCTGTTCATGAGCTGCTTGCCCTGAACTTGGTGTACAGATTCCAGCTGGCCAACTGGTGGCCTGAAGCAAGTAGGAATGCAATGAATGGAAATGAAAGACATTTCATATAATCATGGAATAATTTGTATTGGAAGGGACCTTTAAAGGTCATCCAGTCCTACCCCCCTGCCATAGGCATCTTCAACTAGATCAGATTGCTCAGAGCCCCATCCAACCTGACCTTGAATATTTCCAGGGATGGGGCATTGACCACCTCTCTGCGTAACCTGTTCCAGTGTTTTGCCACCCTCGTTGCAAAAAATTTCTTCCTTTAATCTAAATCTATTCACTTTTCGTTTAAAACCACTACCCCTTGTCCTATCATAACAGGCCCTACTAAAAAAGTCTGTTCCCAGACTCTTGCTCAAGTCACTGTAGATGTAGAAGTGGCTTCATACCTACTTTTTATGTGACTGATTGATTGAATCACAGGTAATAGCCATTCTGCCAGCTGTCTTTCATCCTGACATCCCTGCACGTGCCGCAGACTGTGCTAATCTATACCACTCCAGTCCTCAGTAGTGTCTGGAGTTAATTTAATATGAAAACCAAAAACTTTTGCCTACAAAACTAGGGGCTGTAGATTGGCATCTTTTTATACCAAAAGTCAGCTCAACCACCCATACCAAGCATCTATGGCCTTTACACTGACAGTGATAGAAATAGCAGAAAAGGCAGTTCAGTGATCATGATACACGCAGGAAAAAAAACATGAGACCATAGCTCCTGGGATATGCTAAGGTGTGCTTCCTACCTGGAACTGGGATATTTGACTCCAAGCTCCCTTTCCAAACAGACACCAAGGAGTCTTAAGCTGCTATGTCAGACCTGGTAGTTCAGATGCCAAAGACAGTGCTTTGTTTGAGAATCCTGCTGAGACTTTGGCACCAGGAGGGCCTCTGAGCACCTCTGCAGTGTGGGGATGGGGACACAGACTCACCAGAAAGGTTCTCAGTACCTGGGAATTTTACTGACAGAGGGGCTGAAGGACTTCAGCAAGTATTTGAGGGGGCCTGTGAAGATTTCAGTAGCGTCTAGATGTTGGATATAAGTGGTTTGGATATAAAGCTGAACATAACTTTGTGGACTTGTGACCACGAGACCACAGTGCTTGACATTAGCTTGCACGTTCAGTCTTTGCAAAACAAGTGGCTCAGTACTGTGTTCAGATACGTTTTATTCAGTGAGAGCCACAGGGGAGAAGCGACTCTATAATTCTTGAATAGGACACTATGCTGTGGCATGTACAGCACCCAAATAGAAAACCACAACTCTGAACATTTACAATTTCAGTTAAAATCTGGAGTTAGAAGTAAAGGTGCGTTTGCATCTGAGTGCTGTTTCTCAGGTGTTCATGTTTAATAAGCGCTGCAGCAAAACTATCACTGATGGGAACAGGTTCAATGTGCTAACATAAAGGTGTTCAGACATTTCTGTGCTGATTCTTTCTCTACATTGGTGAGAAATACCAATAGAACCAATCCTTGCTTGGTTTAGAAGGCTTGTCCTGGCTGCATGAGACAAAACACAAAATTCCTGGAAGTGGTTTAAATGAGCTGCTACTTTGTTAACTCTCCTTTGCTTGACCATCCGTGGTTATTTTGGTGAAGACTGCCACTAGCTCTTACACGTGCTGTTCCTCTAGCTGTTCAATTTAGTATGACACATTTGGATATATCTTACACTCCAGCCCTGCTCCTGTACAAGTGTCATCACTTCCCAAGCTGTGGCCAAGTGAATTCAGTCATGCCCCTCATGGTCTGACAGCCATCCTCCCACTGCTTCCCAGGGAGACCAGCTGTAAGAAGCCTATTCAGCCTGGTGTGATTGCATCTCCACTTGTCAAGTTAAATTTCTTATGAAAAAAAGCCTGTATGTATATATACAGATATATATTAAAAAAAAAACAACAACCCAATGTATTTAATGTCTGTCAAACAGAAAACTAAAATAAGAGCAGGCAATTTTGTTTGGGAGTTTTGTGATGACTTCTTTTTGTACTAATGTTAATTTTCAAAAAACTCCCTGTGTTTAATATTGAAAGACAGCCTACAGCATGCTATCCAGACTACCCCCTCCTCCAGCCTCAACAAAGTGAATAATACTATGTACATACCTCTGTCCCCTCCCACCACTCCTGATCTCTGACAGCAATGAGTCTTTCTGTTATTGATTTGGCGTTTTTTCTCTCCGCCCTCTCCTTTTTTTTTGTCATTAAGCTCTAGTACACACACATAGCATTGGGCAGGAAGTCAGATTTCCCCTGGTGAATTACTGGGGGGCAGAAACTTAGGTTTTATTCTCGGGTTATGGCTTCATGTCAAGGGATTCTTATGAGCTCATATGAGTGCACATCATGAGTTAGTCCAATTCCCAACTGGTACTGTTCTTTTTAAAAAAGCAGCTGTTTGGTGGCACATCACAAGAAGGAGTCAAAATCCCCTTCTCATTTACAATGCAAAGCAAAGGCAGTGAGCTGGAGATCTGCCTCGAGGAATGCAGCTTCGTGCAGTTGTTTGCGCTTTGAAAGCAGTGTTTTTCATACTGGCAGCTCTCAGATATGCTGCTGAGTACTGTGGGGCAAAATTTGTTCATGGCATGAAGTATTTTGTACTGTGAGAGCACCCGATCAGAATTCTTATTTACTTACATTACATTACTTCTTGCAGGACTCATTTTGTTTCCTGTTGCCTGGCATTGGTGACAAAAGAGCATGCACTGCAGTGACATCTGATAAATATCTTGCTGCAGACTCCAATAACATTTATATTGATGTAAATGTTTAATAGTTCAATTGGCGTCAGCAACTTTACTCCAGGTATGCTGTTGCATAACTAGGATGGAGATTTGGCCAGCTATCTTATAAAAACAGTCTCTTGTTTCATTTATAGATTCTGGAGTGTAAAGATGCACCTACAAAATCCTCATGCCACAAAGAATGCCTATCTAAGCATCCCTCATCGTTAAGACCTCTTTGAAATACATGCACATCTTGCACTGCTTGCTGGTTACAGTTTAATGGGAATTAGCTGCTTTAGCATTTGTTGTGGTTCTTACCTCACAACCACTTAAAGGGCAAGAAAAGTAGCCTGATATTTCAGCATGATAGATTATAGTTTATTTAGCCTGGAACTTATTACCTGCAATGAAGAAAAGACTTATTTCTACTGGAGGGAAGATAGCACGGTATTTTTCACTTACATATTATATATATAGCAGGCTAACAGAAAAGGATGGTGTTGCATGGCTTTTTCACAATCATGTGCATGTCTAGACCAGCCTACAATTGCCTAAAAGAAAAAAGTCATCATTTCCAGAGACTTTGTTTAAAAAAGGGAAGTTTGGGTGATGATGATAGAGCAATGAATGATGACCCCTGGCAGAGCTGTTCTCTCTGAAAGCTGGCACTGGGTCAGGTGCTTGGAGGCAGGAAAGCCACCAGTGCTTGCCGGCGCTCCTGTGCATTTGAGTCATATCAGTAGTGAGCACCATTAAAGTTCAAAACGCATTAGTCAGACCAGATATGTAGCTCAAGCCCCATCAGGCCCAGCCAAACTTGAATCTACATGAATGTCAAATTTAACATATTCATCACTAGAATTTTCTTCCTCTTGCTTTTTCTTTTGAGTACTCACAGGGAAGACCTATTAAGGCAGAATTTCATATCACTGAGGTTTCGTTATTTAATTAACCAACTTTCAGTTCAGACAGTTTACTCTTACATCAGATCTTTAGGCTTTGTTCATCCTTCCTGCACTGGGGCTACATCAAATTTTCACTCTGTGCTCCACTACACACTTAGAACTCCTCAGAATGGTGAGATTTTTTCCGAGGATTTGGGTTTTTCATGTGTCTGCACATTGTAAGTTGATTGCAGCCATAACGTCATCCACAACGTTGAGTTACCTTGCTGCCACACATCTATTCTCTGCTCCAGGCCTACTCTCCTCTCTCAGAAGAGAAACCTGCCAAGATTTGGGACCAGGAACAATCTGATCTCCAATATGCAAAGCTTCATTACACTTTCCACATATGCATGTGCTGTAGACAGCACAGCATTTCCAGCTTTAACCAACTCCTTGAGGTACCTGTGATTTCATTTTGCACAGCAACGAGGCTTCTATGTCATTGTTCCCCCACCCTCATGTCAGCTCTGGGTTCACCTCAGTTTGCTCTCACCAGTGAGCCAGCTCCCAGAGCAGGCCTGTTCCTCTGTTCTTCAAGGCTTTGGAGAAGGCAAGGGTCACAAGCTCAGCTTGCTGAAAATTTCCACCCGCTAACTCTCTTCCTTGTGCTTGCCTTCATCTTGAAGAAATGCAGAAGTCCATCCATGTTCTGCAAAGGGTTGACCTTCCAATTTCACAGTACGCACTCTTTTGAGTAAACAATGCTTCCTATTTTGAAATAACTTAAAATTACTCTGTCATCAAAGTCCAGCAGTAAACACAACAGTTAAGTTTTATCTTTTTTTTCTTCTCTACAATGAAGTTTCAGCCTGTAACAATAACATATGTAGTATAGTTGCCAGAGATGTGTTTGTGCCTAACCTCTTTTTATTAATATGCTCTTTCTTTTATATTTCAGGGTGTAACTAAATATTTTCAGTTCCAGGGAAAATCTAGCTAGATCATATTGTTCATGACTTATTTTTCCCCAGTTAAAAAGTAATACGCTATTAACAATACTTGCTAATGCATAAAAGATTGAATAAATCTTTGGTTTAATGCTGCAATGATGAAAATACCATCAGTGTATCCAGCAAAGCCTATAATAAATGCAAAATAATCACGGGACATCACAGAAATCTGCAAAACCAGGAGATGATAATTTTATAAGCATATAGAGCCAGAAAGTTTTTAATCTATAAACTCTCTTGTTCTGAGCTGGGTGAAGCAGAGACAAATAGACACAAGAAAACGTACAAACAAGTTCTTTATTCTGAAACTGCATTAGAGCACTCTAAAGACAGCATCAAGAACTGCGTGGAAATCCCCTGGATATGTTTTATATTTTTTTCCAGTGAATCTCAGGATAGCAAGTGCAAGAGGAGAGGGTAAGCTGATGACTACAGATGGTGTAGACTGTGTTTTGGTATTCCTCTTTCACAGTGCAGACACCCAAGGCGGAATTCGTCTCCATTGTCTTTCCCTCCCTTGACTACAAGGAATGTCAGGTGAGCAGTCCAGATGTAGATGTTTACACTGTAAAGGCAACACTTTTGATGAGATGAATCTTACAACCTATTTCTAAGGTGATATTTCTACTTGGAGAATCTCAGAAAATCAGAGTGATACATGGGTTGCCTTTTATTTCATAGCTTCCTGACTAATCACTTTGATGCTCAGCAAACCACAGAGGCACTCAAGACTTCTGGCGACTAACGCCTTCTGAAATCAATGGGTGTTAGATATTTAAATGCCTTGCATACCTGGGGTAATTAACCTCTCACTTCTTCCTTTTATGTATTTGTTCTGCATGAAATTGGAGAAATCACACTTGCCTAACTGTCCTCAGTAGTTATGAGATTAAATTCATCGATGATTTCAATACGCACTGACATCTTGAGGTGAATGGTCTGATATGTAAATAAAAATACTCAATATTTCTATCTGCATTGAGGATGTACTTACTCCCAACTAACAACATAACTTCGGGACCAAATGAGCCTCCCTTTTGAGCTACATCTTTCTTTTTTTTTTTGACATCATTTTGTTTTGTTTTCTTTCAAGTACTCCATGCAATATAGAAGAATCAAAATGAAACTTACCCAAGGGGAGGATGTGGAAACAGATACATGTTTCTGCACCAAACAACAGCTCAATACTAAGCCTGCTTCATTACAATTTCCTTGATTATTTTACCAGTGTTCTAGAAATGGATTTGAATTCTCAAATTATTCCCAGTTTGGGCCCAATATGTTCCCAGTGTAGAAAATCAGAACAAATGCTATTATATAAGGGTAGTGCTGTTTGGATTAAGTGTTAATGGCAAGATACTTGGCATCATTGCCAAAGACAATATATCCTCCACTTGCATTAATAATGCATTCAGGAAAACAGGGTTTTCCTTTCTAGTCAATGGAATGGTGTCAAAGGACCACCTGTCTCCATCATCGACTTCTCTTTCTAACAAAGCAAAAGATGCAAAATGTTGTCAAATTACAAGGAAAAGTACTGGGCTACAGTTCTCTACACTGCTTGCAATTGGCTGCAGATGGGTACATTCAGCTTCTTTGAATCATAATGCAGTTGAGATGTACTAGGGAATTTGTATCCAGCTCACATAACGATTAGTGTTATAAACTGGGGGAAAAAGAAGAGCCACTTGTTACTCCATGGTTTTCAAGGTTATCAAGGGAGATGAGAAAAAGCCCTGCAGCATGCAGAAAGAATTTAGGAAGTTCATCTAGCTGGCTTTTATCTATTACTGCAGTGACTTATTGCCACAATCAAGGGATAAACACACTCTTTGCAGTTGAAAAATATTAATAATAAAGATAAAATTGTGATCTCAGTGAGACCTGGGAAGTACCATTGAAAAGACTTAGAATTACTAGAACAGGAAAAAAATCTCAGCAATGAAAAATACAGGGGGGAAAAAATCACCTCTTTTCTTGGCCTGCTCATGTATCCATGAATTGCATCATTCCCTTTTTGCTTCTGTAATGAACTGTGAACTACTGAGCTATGTGCCCACTGTGCCCCCTACCCTCTCTGTTGTTCTCAGGCTATGATACTCCACCTTGTATTTGCCTATATCAAAGTGCATTCGTTTCAGTGGGTCTAGTTTGCTAATGTATCTATTTTACACTGTTTGATTCCTCTGCTTCCTTCATTTTCACTGTTTTCCCAGTCTTCCTGTCATCTAGTTTTTATCAGCAGTGACTTAATATTTTGTTCCTGGTCACAGATGAAAATGTAGAATGAGATCAAATTTGGCACTGATGTCTAAAGAAAAGCATGAGAGAAGTCAATACGCTGAAGAATTCTCATTGCCAACTTACTAGTAATTCTGCCAGGGCGCCAGTTCTCAGTTTAATGGGCACGGGTTTTTTACCAGCAAGAGCTGCTGGGTTTTCTCATCCAAACACTGTAAAATACTGAAACAAATCCTTCACAAATGTCTATGCAATTGCTTTTATCAACCAGACTACTAACTGACATCAGCAAAACACGGAATTAGGTTTATTTAGGAAGTTTTGTTTTCTAATAATTAACATAGAATGGTACTTATCATTTTCGCTTTTCAGGCAACTGTTGTAGGATTTGTGGGTGTAAGTTGCATTCAGGGAAGAACTGATGTTATTTACTTGTATCACATAAGAACTGTAATTTCCATTACATTAATATTTAAGTGAAATGGTAGATACAGAACCAGGACATTTACTAAACAATTTTTCCCTCTATGTTTAGAATTTTATTATCTCCAGAGGAGACATTTACTACCACTGAGATTAATTTCGTAATAAAAATTTCTTTATTGCCTTTAGATTTGCCAACCTCTCATTTTCCCTTAATGTCAGCGCAACTCAGACTTGAGAAGACATCAAAAATGTTTCCAAATTCATTCTTCTACAAATGTTCATGTTCTGCTTTGATAAAGTGGAATTTAATCATTTTGTGCAGTCCATTGACTGTCAGTTCTGAACTACAAGAAACTTTCAACTTGATACAAAAATTGACCCAGGGAGATAACCTTCAGTATAAAGGCTCTCCAGTATCATTAACCTTTAGTAGCCCCTGTGCACCCATCTAATACACATGAAAAATAAGAAAAGTCAAATCCTTGAAAAAGTTTCACACCAGGGAAAAATTTTTACCTACCCTCTGTTCAAAAAGTGTAAATCACCCTATATTCTGGCATCTGGTGCTAGACTTTGAAGAGTTTCGATCCCTGTATGTGGGAGAGAAGTGTTCATGCTGTAAACAAGTTAGATGTCAAAAGAACAAATGAATGACACACACGGTGCTGGGTTGGACTTCAACCGTCAAGTTTTGGAATTATGTGGCAATGCAAGAAGTTACCTACTCCTACGTGTCTGCATCATCCACCCAGCTCCACTGCAATACTCTGGCTACTGAGCTGCTTCAGCTCAGCTGAGGAAAAGACCCTTTGGTCTCCCAGTCTTGGAAATAGGATGTTTTTTATTTGGAATTCTACTCAATTGCTGTGTTGTACATGACTAAACAAACTGCAAACGCAATTTAAAAGTTTGATTTTTTTCCTATATTAAATAAGGGAAACTAAAATGCCATCGGCTTCCTCCATCAAGTCACTGAAAATTTTAAAAAAGGAAAGCATGAATTTAAGAAAGTGTAATTCATGTATGTGTACCAAGATTTGCATAGGGACACAAGTTAAAGAACTTAGAAATATACTTGATATCAGAATAAAAAGTGCCATGTAAGTGAGTATTAAATAGCTCTCAGGTTAGTTTATATTTGAGAAGATAAAAAAACAGAAGACTTATAAAGAATTGAGGTATTTTAATTTTTCTAAAAGGAATGAAAAATGACAAATTTACAGCAGACGAACTAACTATCAGCCTTTATGCTATGGATACTTTGTGTTGACTAGAGGTCAGCATGACCACACCTACACATGTCTACGCTTGCCCAGTCCTGGGATGGGTTGCTGGGACCCCTTGTTCAGCTCCAAGCTTCGTTGCAAGCCAGCTCAGCCTGGATCCAGGCTGTGTTCAATGTCAGATGTTCCATCAGCAGTCCTGGTGTGGTGTGGTGTCGCAACAGGGAAGACAAGATCCGTAGCAGCTCACCTGGATAGAGTACAGCGTAGACCGTCCCCAAAGAACAAATGAAAATCCCTTGTTGTACAGGAGATATTTCTTTCTTGGGAGGCCCTGGTCACCCTCAGTGCAAGGCTAGTGTTGGACCTGGCTTTGGAGGTAATCCAAGGGAAACCTGTGAAGGCCTTTTCTCAAGAGAAAAGTACGTTACCTCACATTTTTCAGCTCCCAACACTCCAGGCTGGAACTCCCAGGACTGAGAACACTTCAGAACCATTTTTTCCAACAGATTCAGGCCTGATATATCTGAAGAGGAATGTTACTCTCTGAAGTCTCTGTCTGGGGAGATCCCAAGCAGCTCTTTACAAGGTCATTTGCAAAAAGGGGATTTCCCATTAGTGACTGCAGGAGATTACAGTGTTGCCTCTTTAAAAAGAGTTAATTGCCAGGTAGAATGGCATCAGCCCACTCTCAGGTGCAGGCTGGCAAGTGCAGTCTGGGTGAACTGCCCAGATGTTCACACCGTTCTCCAGGTGCTCAGGTAATTTGGTCATCCTGAGCAATAGCAGCACACTGCTGCACAGCGGGCACCAGGCCACCCCACCTTCAGTAGAATTTCCATTTCTTTCCTCCTCTCAATGTATTTTGTGTGCCAACAAACACCAGTGCTGCCACTTTACCCTTGAGGTCCACGTGGTTGTAAACTGAGGCAGTTGCTGGCAGGGTGCTCATGCAGGTCAGGGCATCCATCCCAGCAATGCCCTAGCTGGTCCCTGGGTGCAGGAGCCTGAGCACTCCCTTTGGGCTTTCCAGCATGACCCATGGCCAAGGCAAGGCAGAAAGTCAGGAAGGTTGTCTCATTACTTACAGCTTGTTTCCCCCAGCTCAACTCAGCCCCTACCAGTTCCCCCCACATCATGAAAATATGGCCCAGTGCCTTTAGGATGTGTGGCAAAATCCTTTGAAACTTCTTTGCTGCTTCCATAAATACAGATTAGCAGAATCTAGGGGGGGGGGGGAGGGGGTGGTTCAGGTTTTGTAATGTTTTTCCATGAGTTTTGAAAGCAAATGCCTCAGAAAGTCCTCAGATAAGTGTACTTTCAGCAAGGGAAGAAGGAGGAACCTCAGTGGTGTGCCTTCTGCCTGGCCTGGCTGTTCACCCCTGCCCAAACTGCCTGGTGAAGCATGAGCTAGGTGTGAGCTTCTAACCACTGACACCACCCCAGTCACCCACAAGGACATAACTTTTTTTTGCAATTAAATTCTGATTGAACCATCTCACCTTTTCTCAGAATGATTATCTAGATAGCTGGAGGCACGAGCATGGGCAGACAAGTTTATACTGCACCAGTCACTCGGGACAGATTGATATTCAGAACTGTGCTTAGCCTTGCTCGCAGCAAATGAACCAGGGCATCTGTGTGGTAAATACTTCCAGGCTTTGAAATTTCAAGGGAACTGTTATTACAAATAAAGAGGGAAAAAATCTGTATAACCAATTTTTCCTGCAAAATTACAGTCAGGGTGAAGAAATAGAAAGCAGACATTTTTAGGATTTTTTAACACTGCAGCTTACCATTATAAAATGATATCTGTCAAATTGACAATGTTTTTGCTATATGGAACATAAAGTTGTTATTTATCACAATAAAATATTAGTGAAAGGCTGTATAAAAACCCACAGGGATTACTTACATTGTACCTTGCTTTCCTCTGTAACTAATTAAAGTTAATTAAAAAGAAAAAGTGAGAGGAACATGAGGTCTTGCTTACAGCATTATTTATCTTGTCACCAGAACTAAGTTTATCACATAAATATAATAACTGCAATTAAAAAGCCATCATCTCACTAAATAATGGTGAGAAACAGGAAAAGATAAGTCACACCACACCCAGAAATTTCTCTTGCACAGTCACAGAATAACCTGAGTTTCCTGAACAAATGACAGGTGATTTTTTTCCAACCTTCAAATACTCATTTTTGTCCTCCTACTCCTAGCTTAATTAAAGATCGATCACATGTGAAAATCTTAAAAAAAAATAATTCATCATTAAATAGTCACCCAGACTGGATGGGTCTGCCCTCTGTGCCCACTGGCAGTGTGATGCATGGGCTGATCTCAGCAGAGGGCCTCCCCTCTGTCCCACCCCCTCTGCCCCTCCAGCAGGCATGCAGTGGTCAGTAGGATACTGTACCACCATCTAGCAGCTCCTATATTACTTTTGCTTGGACCATCTCCAGATTCTGCTATCCAGAGGAATATAGGTACAAAAGCATATTTGATTTCACTTGAACAATACCCACTTGAGAGTAATGAGGGATTACTGGGATTACTTAAACAGATGTCCTCTAATTTCCCCTGGGTATTAATTATGCATATTCCTCCCCACTCCTTGTCAGTAAGACATAGGGGAAACTAGCCACTAGTGATGGCCTATCTGCATAGATTTCATGGGGCCTGTCATCACAAGACAGGGTTTGGTAGATTGTGCCTCTATTTTGCTAACACAGTGGTTTATTCTGACTTCTGTCAAATTTGTTTTTTCGATCCATTTTGAAAGTGATTGCTGCCAGAAGATGTCAGCTGGGATGTAGGTCTTTGACTGGAGTAGCACTTCATGCACACTCATCTGATGCCCTCAAATGATGCCTTTAGTTCCCACTACATTGTCTTCCGGGGTTGGCAGATCTACATAACCTCACAGCATGCATGGTCTCTCATCTGCTTTGGCGTCCCAATGTCTCTGTGCTTTCTGACTGCAGAAGCTCGTTGCTGCCTGCCTATGCCACAACACAGGGTAGGTGCGCTGAGGACCCGAGCCAGCCAGCCAGCGTAGCAGGGCAGCACTCATGGTAGGCACAGCCACCAATATGCAGTGAGAGTTCTGCCAAACTCCTGGCTGAGAAAAGTTTCCTTGCAGGTAGATTCTCCTTCCCAGTTCCTCTTTGAGCCATTTTCTGCCTCCTCCTTACTTGTCACAGCCTCCTCCTGCCTGCTTGACCAGCAGCTTGCCTTCCTGCCTGCTGCATTTTGTCATCCCTTCTGCAAACTAGCATGCTGCTCTGCAACTGGCAGCCATCCTGGCGTGGCCCAAACGCCTTGTTTTGCAATGCACAATTCTGTTGGCCTCCCCTTCACACCACAGCTGCCCTGCAAAGCCTGCAGGACTGCAGCCTGCCTGACTCTGCTGCCTCTCAGTGCTTCTCTGCCTCTTTAAAAAGGTATCACATCAAGAGGGAAGAAGTGCTTGGGGTTTTTCTAGGAGGTTATTTAAGGCTGCATGTTGCATAATTAGGAAATGTTTCCACCAAGTCATTAACAGCCTACCCAGCTGTGAGTATCTTTAATTCACTCTAAGCTTGGGAGCACACCCAGGCTTCGGGCTTTGTGCTGAGCTATTTGCACTTTACTTTTGCTGCAGTGGTTTTCAGTGGGAAGGGCTGCAGTTGTACTCATCTCCTAGAGAGAGCTACCAGAAGGCCTCAGGAATGGCTGGCCTCAGGTGAGCTGCATCTGTCTCCTTGCCCCACATAGGACAGATAGAAAGGGCTCCACCTCAGCTGGGTAAGGCAGGGCAGTCCCTCTCACTGCACCCTCCATATTTCAGAGAACATGATGTGGGTGTAAAACCTCACCTTGCCTCTCGCTAGCCAGAACAGCCAGCACTTCAGCTGCCCTGGTGCAAGGCAACGTTTTATTTCTGACTTTAACAAATGCACGGGACAATGTTACCTAATGAGCAAGGAAAGTTCTCTTTTAGACCTTCCAGAGAAACAACCTAGTCATCTGCAGTCATCTACAGATTTCTATACCCGTCTTTTCAGAGGCATGCAGGTGCCCTCTCTTCCTCTTCACTCAAAGCCACCGGCAAGCGTGCCTGCATATCTCCTGTGGGTCCAGCAGTTTGCATGGGACCTTCAAGAGCTGCTGTGCTCTGCTTCAGTGATCATGGCTAAAAATGGCACAAGGGATTGAGGGATTGGAAGAGTTGTTTCCTAAAGAACCACTTCCTGTCATTAAACTATGGGATTTTTTTTTCCTTTTTTTGTTTATTTTATTTTGAGAAGTCACATAGTTACTATTCATAAAGGTTTCCTTCCTCTTCAATAATTTTCTCTGTGTCCACTCCATTTTATAAAAGGGAATTCAGATGCCTTCTGGGCTTTCCAGTGTTTGTTGAAGGTACAGAAAGAAACCCAAAAACTTCATAGCTAACCTTCATCATTACATTTCTACATTCACATGCAGAAAATGTTCAACCGCCACAGCAATAAGCAAGGTATAGCTTTGCAGGCTATATCTCACTTCAGAGCTTCATGAGAAATTTGACCTATATTTCTTTCTAAAAACAGAAAAGAGGGAGGAGATTCAAGACAGCCAGCACAGCGTCACCAAGGGCAAGTCTTGCCTCACCAACCTAGTTGCCTTCTATGAGGAAGTGACTACATCAGTGGACAAGGTAAGACCCATGGATGTCATCCATTTGGATTTCTCTAAGATCTTTGGCATGGTTCCCCACAATATCCTTCTCTCTAAATTGGAGAGCTATGGATTTGATAGATGGATAGACCATTCAGTGGATGAGGAATTGGTTGGATGATCACATCCAGAGGGTAATGGCCAATGGCTCAATGTACAGATGGACATCAGTGTCAAGCAGTGTCCCTCAGGGATCTGTTCTGGAACCAGTGTTTAATATCTTCATCAATGACATAGACATGGGACTGAGTGGAACATTAACATTTAGCAGATGACACCAAGCTGAGTGGTGAGGTTGACACACCCAAGGGACAGGATGACATCCAGAGGGACATTGACAAGCTGGAGAAGTGGGCCTGTGAAAACCTCATGCGGTTCAACAAAGAGAAGTGCATGGTCCTGCACCTGGGTCAGGGCAAACCCGAGTATCAATACAACTTGGGGATGAAGAGATTGAGAGCAACTCTACAGACAAGGACCTGGGGATCCTGGTGGATAAGAAGCTGGATGTGAGTTGTCACTGTGCACTTGCAGCCCAGAAGGCCAATCGTGTCTTAGGCTGCACCAAAAGAAGTGTGGCCAGCAGGTTGAGTGGGGTGATTCTGCCCCTCCATTCTGCTCCGATGAGACCACATCTGGAGTGCTGTGTCCACTGCTGGAGCCCTCAGCACAGGAAAGACACAGATTTGTTGGAGTGGATCCAGAGGAGGGCCACTAAAATGATCAAAGGCCTGGAACACCTGCCCTACGAAGAGAAGCTTGAGAGAGTTGGGGTTGTTCAGCTTGGAGAAAGAAGGCTCCGAGGACCTTCCTGTAGCCTTTCAATACTTCAAGGGAGCTTGTAAGAAGATGGGGAAAACATTTTAGCAGGGCCTGTAGCGACAGGGCAAGGTGTAGTGGTTTTCAACTGAAATAGAAGTTTAGACAAGATATAAGGCAGATATTTTTTACAATGAGGGCAGTGAAACACTGGAACAGGTTGCCCAGAGAGTTGTTAGATGCCCAATCCCTGGAAATATTCAAGGGCAGGTTGGATGGGGCTCTGAGCAATCTGATCTAGTTGAAGATATCCCTGCTTACTGCAGGTGTGTTGGACTAGATGACCTTTAAAGGTCCCTTACAATCCAAACCATTTTATGACTCTATGATTCTACGCACTTCAGATGCATCAGGTAAACAATCCGTACTTGCCTGAGCACCTTATTTATGTATTGCTCTCGGCTTGAAGGCGGCAGACAGTCAGTGACAGTTTTCCCAGTGGCTGGTGTCACTTGAAGGTTGCCAGCATAAAATGCATCACTCTCAGGGCTGGGTTACCAGCACAGCAGGCCTGTCTACCTAGGCATACTCATTCATTGATTAAAACTGCAAGAGAAGAAGATCAGAGAAGACTCTCTTTTCTTCTTAAACTTCACGCTAAATTCAATATTGAGACTGGAACTGACCTAATGTCCATACCATCTGGAGAGGGACCAGCAGCGAGGCAAGATGTTTCAATTCAATATTGAGACTGGAACTGACCTAATGTCCATACCATCTGGAGAGGGACCAGTAGCGAGGCAAGATGTTTCTCATTAACACACTTTAGTTCTCTGATAATGAAAACCCAAGAAAACCTCATTGCTACACGCTGCCTCTCTAGCTGTGTTTTTACTACTTGACATCCTTTTCCTGAGGAAGACATCACTTCTACATGCCTTCAGAAAAGTGCACAAAACTGACATTGTTTTGCCTGCCTGTCAGAGGAGCACAGGGGTATTTTGTGTCTGCAGCTTGAAAACTTCTGTTGCCACCCCTTCAAATCTGAGTGCAAGAAGTATGCCAGTGCTTGGTTTAACACTGAAAACCTTTCAACAAAGCTTCCTGGCAGCTCTTCACTTCAAAACTTTTCTTGTACTGTGATTGTTGGTGGAACAATCTAATACCAAAGATAGAAAATGTCTGAAACTAAAAATACAGAGCAGCCAAAGGTATTGTGTGTAGTTGAATAAGGGGAAGTACTTGACCTCGTGGTGCCCTGGGTTCCAGATGAGCAGTCCTGAGACTGTTGAATCAGTATCTGACATCCTGCTTTTTCATCAGTGTTCATCCTTGACTAAATAATAACTTCATGTAAACATTTGCAGATGGACATTCAGCACACTGAACACGTGCTACTTTCAGCTACTTCAGAAAAGGTGAATAAAGTATTCATTATGTGGAGAGAGGAAACAAGAGCCTAGGAGTTCAGTTTCTGCTACCTACTATTTAGATGAATCCTTTCTATAGGCCTGTCTGTGAATGAGATATTTTTGTGTTTTTTGGGTGATTTGAGGCAGTTCTTGAGTTTCCCACATTTTTCCTATATAACCTAGACAAATCGTTTAACCTATCAATGCTTCAGTTGTTCTTAATACCATTCCTAGTAACACTGCTCTGTACAACATTTTCATGTACTAGGTCAGGTGTTTGAGATATTCTATAAAAATGTATATTATATATACATGCCTAATCCTGCCTCCTAGTGCTGGTGCAGCATACAAAAGCCACCAGCATCTCTTGAAGGTATGTTTGTGCAAGAGAAGACAATGGTCAGAGCTAGACAGCAACTTCTAAAGAGGGGTTCATAATCACAAATAGCTTTCCATTTGGTGTCACAACAGACAGTTTCATCAAGGACTGACTAAACAGGGTTGCAAGGTTATCTTGACAGTCTGTTAAGAAATCCCTCATTTACCCTTTTTAGAAAGCTGCAACCACGTATTTTCTCCAAATTTGCATGAGTCCTGTTCCTGTTACTAGAAAAAACAGAGAGAACTCTAGAGACTTACTGGCAATTGATATAAATGGACAAAAAGTTAATAAATAGATCGCCATTCAGCATAAGAGTAGTCTCTAGAGTGCAGTTGTGTAACTACTTATTTGCATTATCTGAAATTTATACTGATTTCTATTGCCATGATATTAATAAAAAAATTTAAAGAAGTTTGCAGAATTTTTATGATATTCTGTAAATAAATTTGCGGTCAGTACTTTCACATGATATACTCTGGAGAAAGAGCCTTCCTTTCACCCAGGATACTAAGATGAAGGAAAAAAATTGATTAAACTACTTCAGCCTCAGCTAAATCTCATCTCAGACACTTTTAGCTGACACTGGTAGTTTTGTTTTGAATATATTACCTAATAATCTAAACTCAAATCTCACTACTGGAGCAGCAAAAATGTGTAGAATAAAACACCTATTCTCTTCACCCGGGGATGTGTTACAAGGTTTTGAAGATGGTAGTCATGGCCAACAAGATACAGCAGTCCTTCCTGGTGGGTAAGCTGTTTCAGTAGCTGCTGCCTGAGCTGCCTGTCATTCTTCATCACTATTTCACCTTAAAGCCTGGCAGTGCACACCAGAATCCCCAGAGTTACAGTAACTAAAAACTCAGCCTAGCTGCGCAGAAAGGCTTTTTGGTACCACAGTGCTCTTCTAGGATTCCTCAGTGAGTAACCTATTTTAAAAATTTCATCAGATACGGATACAGAAGCAAAGATTTCCTATCAGTAGGCACTCTGGATAAGGCTTGGTAACTTGGATGTATCAGTGCTTCAGATCAGGCAGAACTGCATTGAACTTCGGCTCCTCTCGGAAGATGAACCTACATTCTTCACATTTTAAATGTACAAAAAACTGTTAAAACATTTATATTTTTAAGAATCAGTCTTCCTCTCCTAATCTGTATGTAAGCAAATAAGGTGCTCTATAGTTTAAAGAAATTCCTTAAAATAAGCAATTTAGTTGCCCAGCCAAGAATGAGATAGCTCCAGTAACTGTAGGTGGAAAAAACTTGCCATACTGAAGACAGTGACAGATTTTCCTTTTGCTTGTCTATGAGGCCAGGTTTCCACATTTTGCCTGAGAAATCAGCCTGGATATTGTAATGATTATAAAAAGGAGGTAGACAGGAAGAAAATGCATTATAAAAGTTACTCACATCCAAAGTGTTTGAAAAAACCCTGACAGAACTCAAAAAAAGCAGTACTATCAAAGCAATATTTCACAATATCATGCCAGTTCTGCCAAAATACTCTTTCAGAGGAAATGAGAAATTACTGACATGATCAGATGATCTGCTTAAATTTCTCATTAAAAAAAATAAAGACTACTGAAACTACAGGTTTTTGTTAAAGAGAAATTCCTGTGTGAATTGAAGTTAGACTAATTGCAAGTCTGGACTCCTTTTCTTGAATTGTTATCGCTTGTCTAGCATTTTTTGGTGACAAGTTCAACATATACATTTAAAAAATTTCAAAATCCTTTATGAAAGAAAATCTTCAGTGTCTTTTAATGATTATTAATTTCCTTTCTTAAAGATTTTTAACATAATTATTTGATTTCTAAATGGTAAAATAAAAAAAGAAACTGTCTTTATGTGGATTTGAGACAAGCCATGGTCAGTCTTGGAGAAGACTATTTTGGGCCCCTCACTATGAGAAGGACATCAAGGTGATGGAGCGTGTCCAGAAAAGGGCAGCGAAGGTGGTGAAGGGTCTGGAGAACAAGCCTTATGAGACACAGCTGAGGGAACTGGAGTTGTTCAGCCTGAAGAGAAGGAGGCTGAGGGGAGACCTTGTCACTGTCTACAACTACCTGAAAGAAGGTTGTGGTCAGGTGGATGCTGGTCTCTTCTCCCAAGTGACAGGCAATAGGATACGAGGATATGGCCTTAAGCTGCAGTAGCCTTATCCACATTTGTCTTCTCCATTGTGGTTGTGTGCAAAACTAAGGAACAGAGAGACCAAGTAGAGAGACCTTCACAAGGCTGGCCTGCCATTTTATCACTAGGGTTGTAAATCTACGAGAAGAGACAGCAGAAGATGCAAGTCAGCCAGCCCTAGATACAGGGTAGGTCAGTAAAGTGACAATGGTCAACATGAAATTACTGTGATAAAACTCAAAAAAGGTATCTTTTTGGCTTACTCATCCATAGAAGTGCAATAAAAAAACATATGGACAGCTAGCCCTCTTTGATCTATGTTTCAGGACACACAGGCTAAATGGAAAGCCGTATATTAAATGTATCCTTGGTCACCATCTGCTAACGTGTATGCACAGAGGATCCCATGAGGCACAACAAAGGAGGCACCTCATAGCCATCAGCTGATCATTGGGGCCTCCATAACAGGTACCATATCCAATAACTCCTTTGCCCCATTGTCAATGCTGGATGAACTCCCCATCAACTCAGGATCATCATCAACAAGTATAGTCAACCTGGAACCCTGGGGAATCACTCCACTGGCCCAGACCACCTCCCACGTGCTCCTCAGCCAGCTTGTCTTGGCATGACACTTGGAGATCCTGCTCTGGGTGTTATGGCTTTGTTATTTTGCAAGAGCCTGGGGCTGCCAGTCTACTACTTCTGCACAACCTTTCAGAGATGCTGAATAAAGGCTAGATGTGCCCAGGCTGCTGGGCACATCCCAGTACATCTAAGGGCAGGTCCTTCCCAGTTGGTCATTGAAAGAAGGCTCAAAGCCAAGTAGACACTGTAAGGATTTCATTTCCGTGATTTCTAGAGGGCCCTCTGAGACTGAGCAGGAGGGGAAAAAGAGTAAGAAGCAGTAGAAGGAATGCCATGGTCAGAGAAAGCAGGAAGAGGACAAGAGGCTCCATAGAGAAGCAGATATTCCCTGTAGTCCATGGAAGACCCACACTAGAGCAAATGGATATTCCTGAAGGGCTGCAGCCTGTGGAGACCCCATGCCAGAGCAGAATTTTCTTAACAGGTACTGCAGCCCATGGTTAATTCACACTGGAGCAGAGGAAAAGTGTGAGGAGAAAGGAGTGACAGAGAGAAATCACTATGTACTGAACATACTCCCCCCCACCCCTTACACCCCTTGGGCCAGCTAGAGGAGTTTGATCCAGGAAAGAGGAGAGAAAAAGTATTGTTCTGATGTACTTTTTGTTTCTCACTCCACAAATCTATTTTAATTGGCAACAAGTTACATTGATATGACTCAAGTTGTGTTTGGTTTGCCTGCCACAGTAATTGATAAGCAACATTCTTGTTTTCATCCTGGCCCACTAGCTTTCTTATACTATTTTCTCCCCATGTCCTGCTGGAGGAGAGAAAGACAGAGAGAACAGCCGGGTGGGCATTTGGCTGTTAGCCAAGGTTAATCCACCACAGTTTTCTTTTGGGATCTGTGGACTTCTGCTTTGGAGGAAGGGGTAGAGACATGATACTTTTGCTTTGCCGTTTCTCTGCCACCCAAAAGTATGACCGACACAGTCATAGACTCATCAGTAGTCCCGGGACATCTCAACATGCAGCAGGAGTGCCTTCTTGGCAGGAAATTTGTCTTTGGCCTCTATTAGAATTAGTCTGGGACTAGCCCTAGAGGACAGCTCAGGACCAGGATCAGTGCTGACCAAGCTGTCCTGTCCAGGCTGGTTTTGTGAAGAGCTACTGCACAAAATTCTGCACTGCATTGCACTCCACAACCCTTCATATTTGGGGTAGTCCAACTACCAGTACACAGAATAAGTATCATCACTTACACTGCCAATAACGTTGTCAGGGTGGGTTATCCTGCCTCTTTGGCCTGTCTATGTGAATTAAGCCATTAAAAGACTGACTGAGCTTAAAAAATAATGTATCTTTAGTATGGATCACAGCAGAATAAGGATGCATGTGTGGCCTTTTGTTAATAAACGCAGCCATCTAGTGGTGAATTCTTGTTTATTCCCTACAGTTTTCAAAAGAGAACAGTGCTGACGAGAGACCAAGAGAATGAGGGTGGACAAGCAAGAGAGTTCCCTTCCTCCTTGTCCAGTGCATAAGGGTTACCCTTGATGTCTGACTTGAGGAGGCTACTTGGTTATCTCAACTTGTGCCTATGGGTGGACTTTATAAAAAGCTGACATGATAAGGTCTGAAACCCCACCAATACCAGATGGGTAATTCTTGACAGAAATGGCAACAGTTCTATTGATCCTTGTATGAATTCAGGGTTTATGTGATTGTGTATCTATAAAAAATCCCACATCTAAACACTTCCTGCTGTATTTTGGTCCTTTTCCTTTACACAATACAGACTCATTTCCTAAATAAAATATTTTCTCACATATTTTCTAAAAAATCCTAGCCTATTTTAGCATTTCTATTTTGAGTCAGAGAAATTCTGATTCAAAAGTCTTAAAGAAATGCATGAAAATTGAAATAAAAAAGAAGAGAACCTGTTACATATGAGGTTTATTTCATATAAACTGGTTCACACATTCTAAATAAATTGTGTGTGAATGCTTTCTATTTAGCTAATAGTCAAACAATAAAATAATAAAAAGGAATTGCAGAAGAAACTGCAGAAATGTCTAAGGATTGGTCTAATTCATATCACCAGCTGAATACTAGAAAACTTGCTGGTTCTTGTTAAATTACTACCATGAGGTAACAGAATTCAACTAGTTTCCCATTTCTATTGCATCTTCTCCCTTCGCCTTCCAAGAGGATGCCAGCTGATCCCTGGTCTGTGACAGGTACCACCATACACATCACCCTCTCTCCCCTGCATGGAGGAAGCAGTTGCCCATGGACCATGCAGAGTGGCAGCATGAGGAGCAGGTTTATTGCAGCAAGAGGAAAGAAAAAGCAGTTTTAGTCAATTAGTCCCAGTCGTAGGTACCCCGGTGCTATGCTGCCTATGTGCTGTGTGAGATATTTAGTGGCTCCACATAGCTATACCGCTTCAGAGTAATGCCTGAAACGGAGAAGGAATCCCCCCTCCATCTTTTAACAGTGCTTGCTTTAACCAGGGACACGCATCGTGGTATAGCCTTAAGATTGTCAAAAATAAAATGAAATAGAATAACCCTCAGTGTCGATATTTGTATTTTCATACCAATACCACTTGCTCTACATTGTGTGGCAATCCACCTACAGAAGCAAACCAGCATTTTAATATGAAATGCACACAAATGAGTCAAATCCTATTTTAGCAGGTTATAGGCATATCACGAAGACAAGCCCTTTCAGGCACAAGTAATTAACATAGGAGAACATGTGAATTTATAGAGATTTGTGAGAAAAACATAGAAATCTAGGACCAGAACAAGAATTTTAGCTCCCTGGTTTAATCTCCTGTATCACACCAGGAACATATTTCACTGCTAGTCTTTACTTTGACTGCACTTAAGCGTGAATATAATTCCACTTTGCAGGAAGGCAATGAGCTAGTCCTGCTGAGCTCTCCCTTCAAGCTCACACACTCACAGGTCAGACATGTTTCTGCCACCCATAACCCAGGATCCACCCAGGGATTCAGATGCCTGCAAGCCAAGGTCCAAATTTGCAAGGCATGATTGTATGTGGTGCAGCTCTAGTGAGGACACTGCAATAAGGTGTTGGGAAGTACTTAAGCTAAAGTCATGCAACATAAGACAAGTAAAAGCAACAATAGGAGTAAAGTTGTTTAGGCTGGATTAGTTCCTAACAAGAGGATTCAAGCAACAAATGCCACTGTGAAACAGTATAAACCCCTAAGAAATAAAGCAGAGACAAAATGGCTCAACAGGACCAAGCATCAGCCTGTTCTGAGGACTGACGGATGCTGCTGCTTCCACTCAGCACTGAGAGATGTCAAGTCAGCAGTGCCACATTATGTGTCTGCATACCAAAATGTAGTTCAGTAGCACATTAGGCCCAGCTATCTTCTGCGCATTTTAGTCAATAGATGATTGCTTTATATGTATAAAGTTTTTTGTACTCATAAAGTTGTGCTTATTCTGCTTGCACAACCTCCTTGCACAAGAGGTGCCTGAGCAAAAGCAAACCAGTGGAGGGATGGTTAAAAGTTTTCCTTTTCTGAGAACATTCTACCATCCTACTAAGAATGTAATAACGATACAGTGTGATGTTAGCATCAGGATTTTGATGGGGAAGTAAGGGTTTAGGGCCCTCCTGTTGCAAGTTCTTTTATTTTTGTGCTATTTGGTGTCACTGAGCTTTGGCATGTTACAGCGTTGGCTGACATCTGACCCCCACAGAGCTCTATGTGTGCGTGCGCTGAGCACTTGAAAAAAACTACACCCCAAAGCAGCCAGAGTGGGTTTGCTGGGTTTCCATTGATCAGGCAGAGCTCTTCCCATGCAACTAGCTTGTGGCACCTTCCCCCTCTTGGACAGAGGTCATAGATCCATATGTCCGTCCCCATCTGGGGAAGACCTAGCTTTAAATCCAAGGTACTTCTGGAAGCCTGTACCAGGATTCATGTGAGGCTTTTTCATCTGTGTGGAACGTTGGCAGTTGGAGAAGGCAGTTTCCAAGCTGCATGAAGCAAAAAGGTGGCCTAAGGTGTTGCCTGGGCGCTGCTTCTTCTTCTCTTAGAAAGATGAAGGCTGTGGAGTTGGGCTTACTGATAGTCATTCAAGAGCCCTGAGGATGCTACAGAGCAGGGACTGCTCAACCTCAACGCTTTGTACCACAGGCACAAGTAAGAGCTCCTTCTGCACCAGGCATGCAGAGGCTGACCACTGCCGGTCCACGGTCTGCTACCAGACACCCCAACTACCCCATGGCCCTGCAACAGGAGTCCCCTGGCCTGTCTCCTCCTGTGTGGTTTCACGGAAGAATTACAAGCTCTGCTGGCTTTCTTACGGCCATGCGAAACCCCTGGCGTGAGAGAAGTTCTCAAACAACTGATTGCCCAAAGCGAAAGCGTTTCCACCAACGCTCGTTCTGCGTTCGCCTTTCTTCTGCCTCATCGGTAGCCCTGCCCTGCCCTGCCCTGCCCGCCCCTGGGGAGCGCCTGGCGCGGAGCCGCTGCCGCCTTCTCGCCACGCCCGGCAGTGCCGCTGGGCGCCGCCAGGGGGAGGGCGCGGGCAGAGCGGGCGCGGGGGGAGCCCAATGGGGATCGAGGGGCGGGGGGGCGATCCCGGCGGGGGTGGAGGGGCATTCCGGCGGGGAGGTGGAGGATCCCGGCGGAGATAGGGAGGGAAGCGGCAGCCGAAAAGGCGTTTCGTTCTGCAGGGAATGCCTGTAGGGAAATGCTGCTCCGTGCTCGCTGCAGAGATAGGCGGACGGTCGGTTGGGGTTGGTGAGACACTGGCACAGGTTGCCCGGGAAAACTGTGTATTCCCTTCCCTGGTGGTGTTCAAGGCTGGGTTGGATGGGTCCTTGAGCAGCCTGGTCTAGTGGGAGGTGTCCCTGCCCACGGCAGGAGGGTTGGAACTGGATGATCTTTAATGTCCTTTGCAACCCAAACCGTTCTATGACTCTGATAATTCTATGATTCTTAACGGTAAAAATCCCTGGATCAGAGTACAGCGGCGATTTAAGCACGTAGGTGACAGCCAGCAGTTTTGAGGGCAGCAGTCCCACTGGGAATGTAAAGGTTTAGCTATTTTATTATTCACAGGAAACGAGGTAGGGCTCCCAGACCCAGGTGGGTGCAAAGAGCAAGGATGATCTTGGGGCCTGTCAGCATCTCTGTGGATTGATAAACCCCACTCTCTGGAGAGCTCGGCAGGACCGACTGAGTCAGGTCCGTGCATCCCCTCCATCCCCTGGGCCACGGAAATATTTTCTCCCAGGCTCTGCGCAGCCCAGCCCTCCTTTGTGGAGACAGCTTGCTTGTGTCTGGAAACAAAGGTTTGCTGGCTGTCACGGCACTGACCAGAGTAAGCAGTCACATCCTAGGTCTTGAGAGAGGAAAAAAATTGCCGTCTCTCTACTATGGCACCGTTTATTATCAAAGGTGTCTGGTCAGCTCAGGAATTTGCTGATTTTTGTGTGCAGTCAGTCCCGATTTTTTTGGTCCCTGGGGTTTCAGTCTTTCAAGTTAAGCACCCTGTCTTTGTCACCTAAAAAGAAACAGCACAAAATGAGAGTAATTATCTCACATTGAAATAAAGCACACCATTTTGCGTGACAAATCTGCCCATAGAATCTCTGGGAATTAAGTAACTATTTCAACAAAGGCTGAAAGTGGCACTTGCTGCATTCTGTGACACTTTCAAAGAGCAGCTCACCATGTAAGCACCTCGCTGCACCAGCTTGAGGTCATGGCATGCATGCTAGTGTGCACAAAAGTTTGCACTTTTTCAGTATATTTATGCCCATAGTTTACTCATAAATATTCTCTGTTGTTTTGCATAAGAACCAACATCTAGGACTCTGAGCTGGGAGCCCAAAGTAATTATTTCTCTAGCAAACACAATCGTGAGAATTAAGCCTGGCAAAGATACTCTCCTAAAGCAGGTATGGCCTTGCAGGGAGAGAAATAATTCAAATTGCTTTGGTGAATGGGTGATCTCATCATATTAGGGAATTAGTTGAAGTTTTGTGGGTCTAGAGTCGACCATGTTTTTTCATGCAATGAAAGCACTCAGGGCATTTTTTTTAAGGTAAATGAAATAATCCAATTTTTTTTTTGCCAAATTCCAATTTGAATACCTTCATCCAGCCTACTGGAAGTTTCCTGCAGGTTCAACTACTGTTGTTGCTGCTGCAACATATGAGTACTTTCCAAGTAGTTGCCCACTCCCGCACTATGCTGTAAATCAGCTCCTTTATTAACCTGGGCAGTGTGGAGAGGTGTGAAATTAATTATTGTACCAAGTGGAGATATTGGATTCTTTTTTAAAAAAAAAAGCTGCTACAGCAGCCACATTTCTATAAATCTTTGCCCAAGACATGTGCAGGTACAAAAATAATCAATAATTTGCAAAATAATGCAAGCTAATCTTATTCTTTTCCTGATTATGATCTGACTCCACAGTTAGGGCAGTGGAGCATGACTGACAGAAAAGCAAGATAAGGAAGCAGATTTCAGTGCAGAGTTGTAGCTTTTTTTAGTAATCCCTTTGATCCCCCTCTCCCTCCTGTGCGGGGGCTGAGGCCATGCACTGTGAAATACAGCTCTAACAAAAGGAAACAGAAATTAATCTCAAATTGTTAAGCCACTGTATCTTTTCTTCAGCATGTGAGCTTGACTAACCAATTTGAGGAGATGACAGATTCCATCGAAGGTATAGTCATGGGTAATTCCCTAGGTGTAAAGGAGCTTGTGAACTGGAGATCAGGAGTTGGAGAGTTGTACATGAGGCAGGACGGTCGGGTTGGCAAGCGCTTTCTTGTTGAAATCACTCTGATTTGGGTGGAGCAGGCTTCACTCGGCTCCAGCTGCCAGTTTCACTCTGTCACTAGGCCAAGGGAATCACATTAACCTGCCTGGAGTTGCTACAATTAGACATCAATTTCTGCCTCACTGCTCATTAACTCCTTAATGCCACACAGCCTATCAAACCATTTGTTACTCAGCTGTAAATACGTATCTCTAACAACTTACTGCCCCTCCTGCAAGCGTGCAAGCAATGACTTTTCTTGCCCAATTAATTGCTTTTCTTATGGACATGATACCATCTCCTTGGCCCAGGATAAGCATAGAGCTGGCCAGGGCAGAGGCAGTAGCTGGAGAAGAAGTCTGCTGAAGGAGCAAGGATGCATCTAAGAGAGATGGAGATCTCTGCTATGGTTCATGAAGTGCTTTTAGAAAGAAGATGATGCCTGTCAGGATACTGGCAGTGTTTGTTCACATTTCCTCTGTGTCTTCAGGAAGCCTGAAGCTGATTCCCCCAGCAGTAGATAATCAAAATGCAGTTATAACATGGTTAAACTTTTCAGTAGCTGGAGGGGGGCCAGAATATATCTGTACAAGATAAAATTATATGGTTGGACATGATTAATGTTGGTCTTGCATTAGTTGGAAAGGAATCATTTAGGTAACTTCTTCATCCCTAACTCAGTGGGCATGACATGTCAAGTATTTTTGTTCATTATTTAATGTCCATAATTTTGCAACCTTTCAGGATATTTATGCCTGCAGTTTGTTCTGTGTAAATAGTTTCCTTTCACTCTTCAGTATTGGGCAGAAAGATGGGGATCTTGCAAAAAATGTAGGTAATGAAATGGTGCACTGTCAGAATGAAGTGCACAGATTCAGATTGGCAAACTCCTGTTCTGCTGCTGACTATTCCTGAAGGTTTCTGAATACCACAGGCACCTGGCTTTTTGACAGACACTCACAGGTAGTCACAGGCCATGGAAGCCATAGGTTCTGCTGCTTCTCATAAAAACATGAGTATAGCTCCTTCTCTCATGTTGAGCCCTATGGCTTCACATCCCACCAGGCTACTGAGGTAGCAGAGTTCTGCAGCACAGTGATAAAGAGGCTCATGTGCCAGAGAAAGGAGGAGATGCAAGGAACTGGATTATAGCCATACACATATATTCATGACAATGTAACAGTTATAAATATATAATTCATACTTTGAGAAAAGGTAGAATCTTAGGTCTAATCTCTGAGCTCAGGGCAGTGATCCCTTTCATTTCTTGCTTTGATCTTTTATTTACTTTTTCCTCTTCAGTGTCGCCACCTCAGGAGGGAGCATGAGTGCCAACTGGCAGAGGGAAGCTGGGGGTTTGAGCCACCCCAGGCATCAAGGGCAATTGCATGTGGCATCCCACGTTGAGTGCCAGCAGGATTTCTATGCTAAATCAATAAATTTAAGGGAGTTATCAACTCCTTCGATGTTAGAATGACCACTAGTTTTGGAAGCTCCTTGTGTCTTTGTCAATAGAGATGCTAAATTATAGGTCCCACATAGGGAAAAACACATTTCTCAGCCCTGAATAGTATCTAACACTCCAGTTAAGGTAGATTTTAAGAAAAGCCCTTGCCTTCAAACGTTTGTATCTTGCATTCTTGAAAGAGTAGCTGTCCTTTACTGATTTACCCAAAGTGGCTTCCCAAGGTGACACAGGGTGTGAATGGCAAGCAAAACAATGAACTTTTCTTTGGCTCTCTATGCCTCTCTTCTCATAATTGTCTGAGGATAGAATAGAATAGAATAGAATAGAATAGAATAGAATAGAATAGAATAGAATAGAATAGAATAGAATAGAATAGAATAGAATAGAATAGAATAGAATAGAATAGAATAGAATAGAATAGTTCCTTTTGGTTCAGGTCAGTTCGGTAGCAAGGGACCTACAAGGATCAGCTAGTCCAACTCTCTGACCACTTAAGGGCTGACTGAAAGTTAGTCAAGGATAAAAGGGTATTGTTAAGAGCATTGTCCAAATGCCGCTTAGATAATACCCTTAGACTGTAAGTATTTCAAGCCCAGGACACTTCTTGCTCAGTGCATTGCTGCAGGTTTGGGATGGCGCTGAACTGCGTGAGGAAACATCAGGCACTAAGAAGCAAGAAAAAGGAGCACCTCGTCATCCATGGGGCCTGACTGTGCTGGGGAATTTATTCTCTTTGGATTGTACTCTATTTTAGACTAAGTATTTTGATTTCTACTTGTGTTATTCCACCTTAGTGACACTGAATTATGTAAGCCACTTTTCTTCCTCTGGCAATTAGTGCAGCCTAACACTCCTATTGAACGTGACACCCTGTCAGCCCCTAATGCCAACAGCACCAGTCTGGCCACATCGCTATTTGTGTGTTTATTTCTGTACAGGTCACTCTACTCCACGTACTCACATGCAGCATGTTCTACATCAGCAAGCTTGGAAAATTGAACCTTCGGTTCTCTAACCTGCTGAATAAGAGTGGGTTGTTGAATGTCTCTGTAGCTTCCCCTACCCTCCAAAGCTTAATAGTGCTAAGAGTGCATTGTGTCATTGTAATGTGATGTGAAAGAGGGAAACAATGCTCTCGGCAGTTGCAGACATGTGCAAGCCTTGTAGGCAATGTGAACAAACATCCACCAAGTGGTATATGATGACAGGACCCGGCCAGTCTATTAAATGATTCACTGTCAACAGTTTGAAACCAAAACTGAGAAACTGAACTTTGTTTTCAAGCTGAAGGTTTGGCTCTTTTGAGCAGAATCCCACACTGGAAAATGTGTCAGAGAATATTAAAAAAGAGGGGATTTCTACATGTTTCACTATCTAAACAGTCAGTCTGTGTGTCAAAGCTCTGTATGTGTGGTCTGCTTCTGGCTGAATCAACTGAGGTTTTGCTGTGGGCTGGAGCATGGACAACACAGGACTCAATTTAGATATACATTACTCACAATAGCTCAGTTTGAAGTTTTTACCCCTCTGGGAACTTTCAGCCTTCTCGTTTACCATGTTGACATTCAAAAAGCCCTCAGGTCATAGTACCTGCAACCCAGGCACAAACATAAAACCCACCTGTTACCTTTGGAAGTACAGAAGCCAATACTGTTGCTATGATGTCTTCTCTCTCTCTTCCTATATAGAGAAAGAAGTGATTTTGTTTGCATACAAGGAATCAATGCTTTTTTACAGAGCTATGAAATCTGGACTCTTTACCAAATACACTCCTTAAGTTCAAACTCATAATAACATTGAGTCTTCTAGATCCCTTATTAAAATCTCAGTGTAAGCTGGTTTGGGTGTATGTCCATGGGAAAAATTAAAACTTTCTATTAGAGCACATTAATGTAATATTTAGAGCTTCCAAGACAGTTAAAGTGCAAGTGACACTTACTTTATTCATACATGGTCTAAATAAATTATATCAATGGAGTTGGGTTTCTCAAAGGATCTGAAGGGAACTGAGTTCTCAGATGTCATAAAAATGAATAAAAATAGAGATCCTTACAAATCTCTGCTTTAAAATCCACCTTTTCTCTCTTACTTTCAAGTAACTAAATTTGGATGTTATGTCAAGTGGTAGATAAGATCAGTTCCAAAATAAACAAGTGAACAAGAGACATACAAATATTTGTGAGACTGAATTTCAACCTTATCCATGTAAAATGCTGTGCCCTCTCTTCAAATTCTTGAGCCAACATTGCTTTGATTTAATGCCAAAAGGCACATGAGACCGATAATGAATGGTGACTGGAAATTTCTAAGAAACTTTCAAATCAATTTAGTAATTGCTGGGGCAGGGGGGTGTTAAAAGGCTCTCCAAGACCATCAGACCATCTGTACTAGTGTTCACAACTCTTCCTTCTGAGAAAAAACGCACTTTCATAGCTACAAAGTTCAGCCAGCTCTGCACACTAAGGGCAGTGCTTGTAGTTCTCCAGATAATCTCTAGCAGGAGTTACAACCTTCTTACTCCAAGAACTGAGTCTCTAGATACGAAGTAGAGATGTCAATGTAGCTACTACTAATACAGAAAGCTAAGGTTGCTTTCTAACTCAAAAAACTGAGAAAAGCATAGCTTCAAAAATTAACCAGCCATGGCATCAAGAAGTGAAGTTGTGGTCAGCAATTAGGATTTATATGGGAGGACTCACTGATCAATTTTTAAAGTTATTGTAACCATACATAACAAGTTGTTATTTTTCCTACATGATAAATAACTTCTTACTTGCAAAATCCTATAAGAGTTAAGTCCTCCCCCCTCACCACAGACACAGACGGGCTCGAGCTGCTCTCATTTGAACAAGAAAATCAAGACGTAAAAAAACATGAGTGAAATGACCAAAGCTCTTCAATACCTTGAGTTTTTTTTAGAAGATACTATTCTAGCTGTCGTATCCGATCTGAGAAAGCAGACCGCCCTTTTTAGAGCAGTTTCAAAAGGGTAACATCCTTGAGATTCTTGTGAGATATTTTTAAGAGAGCCATCAAAAGTTCTAACACTTTTCTACCTGGGAGATAAACTTGCCTGGTACAAGAGGTTTAATAAATATGAATCCTTTGTGCACTCTGATTAAGACTCTATCCGCAGCTAATTATTGTTTACTTGGATTTCTTTAAGATAAACTTCAAAGAACCCCAGGGCGTAAGCTCCATAAACTGCCGTTGAACTTGTGACAGTCTTCCTAGTGAAAAGGCATTGCTCTCAAAGACTATCTTTTGATTATTTTGTGCATAAGAGGAAAATATACACCAAGTGGAATAGGCATAAAAATACTATCAGAGCTGCCCAAGATTCACTTGTAAGCCTGTTTAGTAGCAAATTTGCACATGGAAGTTGTTTGTACAGATATCAGGTTGTAACAGTTCCAATGCGTCCTGGTAGCCTTTCTGAATACTGCAGTTAATTTTTCCTCTTGTGTGCACTGTCCCCTACTTATTGCATAGTGCATGGCAGATTGCACTGAGAGGTTTTTTTCTTCTTTAGGGGGGTGGATGGAAAGCTCTAGCCATGTGACTAGGTTGAATCTTTTCTCGAAGAGATCTGCATGGTAAAGGTCAAGCTCAGCGTGGTGTGAAGTGAAGAACTGAAGTGAAAACTCCTGTGCTCCAGCCTGAGCTGAGACTGTGGCCGTAGGTTTAACTACAGCTAAATTCATCATCTCTGGAGGGGGAGATGTTAACGAACCTCTGCAGGTTCATTGGGCAAGAAAAGCAGATATAAACCCAGCACTTGAACCGCCTTCTATACAATATAGTCAGAGGGGATTTTGCCACTCACTTTCAGAGGGGCTAGGCTTGCAAGAAGTTACAGGAGCCACAAATACATAAAAATTTGCATGCTAACACACAGTAGTCAGCAATGTTGTGCTTCCTGGCAGCCTGGTTGAAGCAGGTTTCCTCAGACTAGCTGATGGGGTGCACGGTAGAGATGACTTTGCTGGCTTCCAGCTCTGATAGATTCAAGCTTAGGGATTCAAGCAGGGAGACTGATCTTACCCAGCTGTAAAGAGCAGGGGGTAAAATGGAAGGAGCATAGGTGACTACGTGTAATTAAAGTTAGTAGCTTCTCAATATAAATTGATTGATTTATTTTCTCACAACACCGTTTTGTGGGATTTTTAAATTAAGCAATTTAAAAGATTTTATATATTAAGTATTTACTCAGTAATTCCAGAAAACATTATCAAAATCTAGAGCCTGATGTGGCCTCCACTTTATGCCTGTCCTCAGTTGACCAAGAGAAAAATTAGTATTAATTGTGTGCTCATATTACAACAGAAAATGTCAATATTACCAGTGTCAGTATCAGTAAAGTCTCACATTTTGACTTATGAAGCACTCATGACTTTGAGTAAACCACGAGAGGTCCATGACTTGTTAAAATTTTCCCAAGCAGGCCACTAAAACCAACTCTTGCTTTGTTTTACAGACCTCCTGTGTTTGAGACCTGCCAGAGGCTAATGCCAGATGCCTCTGGCTGCTTCCCTGCAATATGGATGGAGAGTCATTCCTCTTTCCTGACAGTCCCCAGAGTGTCATCTCCAGCTTGTTCCAGGAGAGGAGATCTTTGACCCATGTAGGTTTCTCTGGGTCAGGAGATCTCGCACAGATTCCCAGTCACACCAGCAAAGCACTGAGTCATACAGGCCCACGTCTGGATGAGGGCTTAGTCTCATGCTGACCACAACTCCGCAGCATGGAACAAGACCTGTAAATTCTGAGCAGAGTTTTCTTCCCACCTTAAGTTGATCCAGGAATTAGAACAGACAAAGGGGATTTGATTGGATTTTTTTTTCCTACTAATACTTCAAAGGAATAAGCATTTAAAAATTTTGGAAAAGTGATTTCATTCTTCTGACAGATAAACTGTAAAGGTAAATTTGGCAGTATTGACAATTCATTCATTAAAAAATAACACTCGTGATAGTGTCATGCAAGACGCAAGATTGTAGTGGCAAGTTCCTTACAGCCTTAAAACCTGAGATTATTGAAATTGGTACACAAATAAAGTTAGATAGATATATAGATAGGTTAATCTCTCTTAGACGTCTACACCAAGTTTGCTCACCCTAGGCTCACCTTCTCAGCAGAGGAACATGAGATCATTTTCCTCATAGACTCTGATGACTATTGTCAAAGAAAGCTGCATTGCAGCTCTCTAATTTTTTGTCCCAGATCCATTTCAAAGTTCTGCTCTTAGCTTTTCTTATTTTCATGTTTCCTGCACGCTTATTTCACATGAAATGCACCCAACTGTTAGTTGTGTTGGAAGACACAATCCTGCCTTTGTTTGCCAGTAGGTATGGTGTGAGAAGCAGCAGTGCAAGCTTCTCCAATGCTGTTTAATGTATTTTAACTCTTGATTTAAGAAAGGAGAAAGAGTAATTAGTTCAATCCATATTTCCTGCTGATAGTGCCAGTCGGCTAACTCCATTCACCTTTTGGCACAAGGAGAAAATAATTTTAATTCTGGCTCTCTGCTTCAAAGGAGAATTTTTCTTAAAATGATAGAATTCCAGTACCAAATACAGATCTATTGTACTCAAGGTATGACTTGCAATATTAATATAGACAAGTGGTCTTTGTTTTGCTTGATTAGTTTGGGTTATCTGTGCTGTGTACTGAGAAAGACAGAAGATCCTGAGATCCTGTAGGTATTTTACATGTCCACTTGAAAATATCTTGACCTTTTATGTGCTGTTATATCTTTATTTCCTCTAGGGTGCAATGTAATTTTCCTTTGAATCCAAGGAAAGCATTAATGGAGATTTGCGCTACCCAGAAGTGCTTTATATTGTCACTTTATATGAGCGTTTCTGAAGGATGTTTGTGTGATTGTGAAGGAAACAGGCAAAGAATTAAGTGTAGTTTGAAAAAAATAATTCTAAAGAAGGTCTTGCCAAAGACGTTGATGAAAATATGGTTGGGCCCAGCTAAACTCTCAGAGATGCATTTCATATTGCAAACGCAGGGGATCCAGTGACGACAAAATAAGTGATTCCCAGATACCTTTTTCTCCATAGCTCTTTTGTCAACACCACAATTGCAGAAGTATTTTCCAATTTATGTCACCGCTAATCAACAAGACTAAATAACATAAATCAGAGGTAAGTAGAGAGTTGATGGAAAAAAAGTTTGAAATAATGCAGCTGGCTATACCTCAAACAAGTCGGGGAGCATTAACACAAGTCACTCTGCAGGCAGATCAGTGAGGTATAACCTATCATGGGAGGCCATGCAATTAATAAAGGGAGTACTAAGAAACTAAAAGGGAAGAGCATGCTCCTCTTCAGCCTTTAAAGACTGTCATAGCCATTGCCAGGTTTGGGGAAAGCAATAGCTCTACTTATGTCTCATTTTAGGGGGCAAAATTGATCTTTCCAGTATTCATAAATAAGAAGACTTGAGAATCAGACAGTTTCATAGATGGACAAAAATTCTTATGGCTCAAGCAACTCAGTTTAGAAGTGGGATTTCTGTGCTTCTGGGCTGAAATACAATCAAGGGGGTTTTTATGTTTAAAAATGAACAGCAGAAAATTAGTCATTCAAGTTATAGCCCCATGATACCTGGGGTAAAAGAAGTAGCTTCAGTTGGTTACCTTTATATTGCTACCTGGAGGCTCCCTCATGAGCCTTCTGAGGTAAAGACTAATCAGTGCCATAGCTCACATACTACCTAAACCAAATGTATCGCTATTTGCACAGCCTCTCATTAGTGAAATTATAGATTTACACACACACTCACTCATGAACTGCTTTACATGGATTGGTTTGCTTGTTTGTCTTACCAAACCGTGTAATTGATAAAGCTCCACCATTCATTATTTCCTGTTTTATTAGCAGAGAATAAGAATTTCCATAATGGTTGCTACAGGATATTAAATACTCATAAATCTGTACAAAGTTCAAAAAAAAAAATTTAATTAAAAGTCCTAAAATCCTTCATAGGTATTGTTCCTCCAAAAGCTGCTGTCTGGATGCTGTTAGTCTCTGTGTTCAACTTCACACACTCACACAGACTTTACAGCTTTGCTTTTGTTTAATACAGAACAGAGTAATGCCTGGGAAAAAAAAATCAGAGTAAACATGTTTGTTTCCCGGTCACTTGACGAGGTGGCATCTGCTATCTGGCACCTCTGGCTGTAAAGCCAGGGATTTTTCCTGAGCATGCACTCCTATCCATTGCACGTGCCATTTCCTGACCTGGACAATGGCAATGTTAGTGTTTCCTGGCTTTGTACATGATTTGTCAGTCTTCTTTGTTTAGTGCTTTTTCTGAGCCAAACCCTACTAAGCCTGAACCAACACCCTCATGATTCATCATTCCCCTTTGCAACAGCAACTTGTTGCTCAGTTACCAGAAGAAACTGACTTCAGCTTCACTGCAACTTCCAAGAGACCCGAGGTAGTCACTGCTATGCCATGAACTAGGAGGAGAATGACAATGCTAGCACTGCTAATGTGCTGCAGTAAACCCAGTGCCAGCACTACTGCTACCAATCCCAGAAGGTAGTCTTCAACCTCTTTAAAATACAAACCTTAAACTTTCAGCCAGGCCTCAAAAAAAAAATGATGCTAATTTCTGCTAGAACAGGTATAGCTCCTAAGCAGTTTACTGGCTGCTCTGAATCAACAATAAAATTTATTGAAAATATTCTGAGTATTTTGAATGTGCTTCTAATTAAGTTATTTTGTGCTGTCGCAGATGTTCCTTCTCTAAAACACGGGAAAGGGCAAAAAGGGCACTATTGCTTCATCTGCTGCAATCATCGGTGTCTGATGTGAGCAAACTGGGATTTGGGGACAAAGAGGAGTAAGAAGAAGAAAAATACCTTCATTTCTTTTCAGATCAGGGTGGTGTTGGTGTTGCCTTGGGTGTTGCCATTGAGGAGTGGCTATGTTGGCATCCTGAGGAACAACAGGCTCAGATTTTTTGCCAGCTTTAGCAATCAGTTGCAGCTAAATGTAAAAACATCCACAGTTTCAGTGTACCTTTCAAATATGCAGCCTCCCAACAACTCTACAAGATGCTGTTATGCCTGTTTCACATGGAAACAGATCCCCAGAGGAGGTAAATGGCACTGGAGGATTACAGTGCTCTGTTCCTACATTCACTGGATTATTTGCCATGTTTTTCTGTTCATCCATCATATCCACACGTGTAGGCAAAGCTGAGGTTTCCACTCAATAAATCACAGCTAAGCTCAACTCCCTGTAGGTTTCTTTCCTCACAAACTCTCACACACAACAAAATGCTGAAAGGTGACAGCTTTCCTGAAGCAAACTATAACACTGAAAGCCCAGGTTGCGCATGCAGCTTGCTAGCATCTTTCCCCATAGTACTCCCACATGGATCACTAGCTGCAGCAGTAATGAGACGTGAGAAATGACATTGAGAGCAATCCACGGCGGTACTTGAGATACTGGCATTTCACATCAGGATTAGCAGCCATTTCAAGCTTTCCTTGAGCTGCTTCCTCCCTGTCACCTCTTCCTTTAGAAAGGTTCTCAGTATGGCCCCTTCCTCCTCCTCCAACTCTACACCACTCACTCCTTCTGTAGTTCACTTACTGACCTAACCAGTCATGACCACTCTACATTTCCTGGAAAAATAAAACATTAAAAATGTAACCGCTGATCTTTTTTTATAATTTCTGCATGGGTACAGGTTTTCTTTCCCTAAGATACTTAGAGAAAGCCTTCTTTGGGCTATGGAATGATGAGCTATCCTGATTTTCTGCTGTTGGAAGACTTCAAGTGTGATCAGACAAGAGTGGGAAAAATGTAGATTAATATTAACTTGTTGAACTGGAATGCAGACTCTTGTCTTGAACATGTGCATTTGTCCTTTGGCCCTGCTTCCTCATTGGTAAATAACTGAAAGATTTTCAATTAGTGCTACTGCCGATCACTCAGTCAACCTTTTAGCTTTAGCACTAATAACCCCTGAAGAACCATGAGCAAACCCTTGTGTCATGTCATGGCTGCTTATTTGTGCTGCAATAAAAGCTCCTGCTAAACTGGTAATATTTCAGCTTAAACCATTTGCTAATTACACAATTAATACTCTTCCCTTTCCTTGTAATCTATCTTGTACTACACAGGGAGCAAAGGAAATGTCATTGATGCCACCTTGAAGCAGAAGCCAGTATTTTACAAAGCATTATCCTGAACAGTAGCAACCACGCTAGTCATAAACTTTGTGTATTGCAACTTCTCGCATCATGAAGAAAGACACAAACTCTTATTCAGCCATGTCTCTATGTCCAGTTGTGCTTCTCCTATGGCCTTGCCCAAGATTTTTCCTTGGGTGCATATAAGAAGATCGGCGTACCAAGTGCTCGATGGCCTCAGGCAAGCAGTGCAGCCTGTGCTGGGCTATTGGTTTGAACATGGCTTCACTTTAAGGCAGCGTCTGACCTAGCCAAATAGGCTGAAACCAAGGTACAAAACCTGAGGTTTGATGCTTTTCAACTGGACAAGTCATTTACTATTCCCATCAGAACAGATGTTTCTTCTAACTTTTCATTTCAATTCATCTAACTGCAGAAATATTTCTCTTTTCCACATTTATTTACATTTTTTTTCCTGTAAAGAAGTTTATTAATGAAAAATGACTCCTGGTTGATAGCACCAGTCCAAGTCATTTCACCGGAATCAGAATATTTATAAAACTCATCCTCCAAACCTCCATTTATCGACAGTGATCGATGATAAATTTATCTTCTGCAATTTACGTTTTAATACTTTGGTATTTCCACACATTGTGAGATAGATCTATGAATCTAAAGGATAAATTATTTAAAACATAAACTGAGGATTTACTAACATTATTTTCATAAGGTCAAAGATCTTCTATTTTAATAAGATTTCAAAAGTCATCTCATTAAGCACTGGGTTTTTTTTGTTTCAGATGAATAAAATAATATCAAAATAAAGTGCCTACATCTGTAAATGAAGTGTTACAGTCTACTTGAATAATTTTGGTGTGAAAGTCTTTATTAAACCAAACTGATTCTTGAAAGTTCCTTTAATTTTTTTTTTTAATGCAAATCTGTTTTTTCTGATGGGAAAGGTTTCTATATGAAAAATTTTCACAATCTCCATTTTAATGGCCACCCAGGCTCTTACCAGCTGCAAAAAACAAACATTATAATTATGGGTACAGAAACAGAAACAGGCTGGTAAAGGGTTCAGTGTAAGTCCATAAACTTCTAATTATATTGTTGCTAATATTACATTCTGCTAGTCACAGATGGTAGAACAAGGACTATTAAAGTTAAAAGGAAACTATTACGCAGATGAAGGGAGAAACATCCTTTTAATATCTTATTTGAGATATTAAATTATTGTCATTATGATGGGTAAAGTTGTTGCTTTAAATTACTCACATGAGGTTATAGTGTTTCTTTTATTTACTCACATGAAAACAATGGATGGTGCAGAATTGTGAAACTCTCCTCTTTCCACCAGTGAATGAGGAGAAGGAAAGAATGTCAGAGGAGGATCTGTGTGATAGGCAAGTGATGTTTCCATCATGTTTGCAAGCTACTGACCAGATAACACAACTCATCGGAGGACTGCTTATTCAGACATGGTAAATCAGAGCATTTTCAGCAGTTACATACATCTTCCTTCTTCCTAGAAGTCAATGCTACCAGCTTCCATCACAAATAAAATATCCTGGTTTCATCTCTGCTGTTTAAAACCACCAGGAAATTTCTATTTACAAACCTTTAGAGATGAAATTGTGGGGTTTAGACATTTGAAAGAGTAGTTGCAAACATCTTAAAAGTCTGTATTTAAACTTACAATGGCTTATGAAACCTGCAAAAGAATTCATAAAATTTAAGCAAGAAAATATTTTAAAATACTATTAGTTATACAGTTTTGATGTTTCACCTTTCAAAATATCGTAAGATTACTGAACAGCAATGGGCTCTCCAAGCAAATTTCTGGGTGATCTAGGTTGAGATAGAGGTAAACACAGGACTCCTCACTGGAGAATACACAGTACAACATGCAGATATGGTTAGAAAAAAGGATGTCCTTGCTGACACATTTAGCTTAGCATTTCACTCTAGACAAGTTATATCTGGCTCATGACAGAAATAACATCCAGGCTGAAGCCTTGCTGCCTCATCTCAGTTTCCCCCTCCTTCTTTTCTGACCACATTTCCATTTTACTCCATGACCATTTTGCCCTGTGGCTTTAAATATAATGACAGTGAGTCTACAGGAGGAACTTCATTAGGCTACAAGGCTGAGAGGCTGGTGGTGGTGACATAAAGTAATTTCTCCAGATTGCAGCTTGCTACTGACCTACACAGAATGGTCCTTCCTGGCCTCCTCCCCGTATTTGCAGGATGTTTGCAGTCACTGTTAGGAAGGGTACAACTGTTAATTGGAAATTAGGGCAAGAGGGTGGAGGCTCCTACAACATAATTACAATGCACCATGCTATGTCCCAGTACTGCCATGGGAAAGCAGCTCATAACTTTAATTTCAGTGCTGTGACAGCTTCTATGCCAACACTCTCATTGCCCTCAAGCGATTGCAGAAGAGCTGCTCCCCAGCACGAAGTGGGAGATGACTGTATGGCCTGTGCCTTCTGTCTCTTTGCTGAGCAGGTTTGGAACAACCCAGCCCTAGCCTAAGGGACATTTTCTGCCCAAGAACTGATAGTGAATGCCTCATCGCCAGCGTCTCAGCCCAGGATTTTCTGCCGATTCAGCTCCTCAGGACTGCACAGTGTATTTCTTAATCTGTTGTCATGGTGGAAACACACTGTTCCTAAAGCTGGAACAGAGGCTTTCTCTTGCCCAGATCAACTGTTTCATGCAAAGCTTAATATTCATGTGAGCAGATATTCTAGATGCCTACTATTTGCATCTATGCAGTAATTTGGCAGTCCCAAAGACTGATGGGAATTGGTATTTGATGAGAATCAATTCATCTTTTTTTTCTCACAAGAGGTGGATTATAGCATTACTTGTCATAGCCATAAGGGAAGAAGGAAGCACAACTGTAAAACTCTGCGAGACAGACACAAGCATGCAAACAACCCCTGTGCATCAATTAATTATTTTTTTTTTATTACTAGGTCAGCCCACATCTTCATTTTATTAACACAGACTAAATGAAGCTTCCTAATGTAAGCAAACTAAAATGTCTGTAGAGCTGTAGTGAGGCACGGATCATATTTTTAGTGGCAGGAGAGTAGAGCAGCAGCACTGTAACTATTTGGCATTTGTCTGCAGTGCCTCCCTGCCTTTAAAATGTTTTTCACAGGCTGTCAACAAGTCTTTATGTTTGTGTTTGACTTGGCAGGGACTCTCAAAACCAGGCAAGTAAGTGAGGAGGAGCCCATGTACAAGCCCAGTCATCTGTAACTTGGCTGAGTCATCTGCAATCTCTCATCTGATAACCAGTAAGGCCATGCCTTTCTCTGCATTTCACTCACTGTTTGTACCTTATCGCCAGTGACTTGAAAGAAAGAATCTCTTTAGATTACATCAGCTATACCACCATTTTTAGTAGCAAAATAGCTCTGATATTTACAATAGCAGAACAAGGACAGTTCTGGGGCAAACAGGTTATTCACTAAAAAATACATTAGATCTCTGCTTGACTTTAAGCTCTCATATTTGTTATTTGTGAATATTTAGATGCAATATAAAATAAAGATAAAATAAGTAAAATGTTGTATCTGCATACTTTTGAAATAAAATTTAAATATTTAATGTCAAAATTTTACTATTCTAAAATGTGGAAAAAATGTACTGGCAAAAGGAAGCTGAAATAAAGATTTTCGTTTGGGCTGAACTGAAGTTTGTGAAAGTAGCTGGATAAAAAGAAACAAAAAATACCCTTAAGAAATAATACTTTAAGTAAACTTAATACAAAACTTCTGGACTTTTTTCTCCTTGTAAGATATAAGTAAACACAGCTCAAATTGAAACTGTTTTAATGACACAAGGTTGCTTAATATCAACCCCTATTTCCAATATTAATCCAAGTTATTTCCCCACTTATAGCAATGTTTAGAACAAAGAATCGTTTGCCAAAACATGCAAAGTATATTATCTGTGTAATATTCTATGTAAACTAACATCACATATAGGAGTTGATAACCCACTGCGGTGCTTGAAGTCATCTTTCCTCCTTGGAGATATTTTTCTTCAATTGCTTTGTTTTAGTTGCACTCCAGTTGCAGGTTCCCCAGCAATTTTTGAGGTGTATAGCCAGGAGGAGGTGAAAATGTATTTGAAGAAGAAACCCTCCTGCTTTCTTTGAACCTCTAGAGGATTCATTCATGTGAACACCACAGTTCCCAAGTGCCCTCAGGAGCTTGGGAGGCGAAAGCAGAGCATGTTGTTTCAAGTTCACTATTGCAAAAATGTTTTAGCAAACAGTTCTTGTGTCCTTGTTTGTCTTAACTGCACAGATGGAGAACAGAAGTTTACTTTTACCTCATTCTTCATTTCCTTTTTATTTTTTTCCCGATGCTCCCTCCTGCTGCCCTGGGTGCTGTTTAGCCATGCACTGCCACAGAGATCAACAAGGCTCCCTTCCAGCCTGCTCAGCCAAGGGCTGCTGTGGGCGGCCGGCTTAGAATAATTGTGCTCTAGACTGGGCGAGTGTAAGAGGCTGTGTTCTGCTTAGGGAGGGATGTGTTGAAGGAGATGGAGCAGACAAAATGCAAGGTCTTGCAGTCAAAACACAAGTCGTGCTGGAGAAAAGCTAAAAGGCAGTGATGCTGCCCCAGGGTGAGAACTGGGTATTGCCGTCAGCTAGTGATAGGTGTCAGTTGGAAATCAAGGCTGACTCTCAGAGGGTGATATTTCAGACTAGCCTCCTATAAAAGACGGATGGCAAAGCAGAATGGGATCAAATTATTAACAAGATGATAAGAAATTTTCTCTGATAATCAGGGACAGAACTTAGTGATCCAGGAAGTCTCTTAGCCATATTGTGACTCAGGGCAAAGTGCTAAGTTTTGATCTTTGAACTCATCCTCTTGTTACTAATCCAGGGAGTATTTCTTGGTGTCAAAGAATAAGTCCTAACAATTATGAAGATATACAGGTGCGTCTGTAGCCTCCCTTTTTCCGTCTGTTATACAAGGTTGTAAATCTTGACACAGTGTATTTTTTATTTTATGAGAATATTTTTCTGTCTTAGGCTAACCAAGAGTTGCCAAGTCTCTAACCTCCATCTTCCCCCACAAACAATCCTCTCAACTGAATAAAATGGCAGTTTCATCTTGCTAGCCACTTGTAGGAGACTGTAGGCTAAACCTGAGGGAAACTTTCCACTCAGGTGGGTATCCATCCTTTCCTGCCAGTAAGACACCAGCCACCTCACACAAGGGCCATATGAGTCCTTCAGGCTTTCCCCAAGGGCAATGTAGGAGGCAGAGATGATGGTCTGCTCCTCCTTCTGCATAATGGAGGACTTGGAAAACAGTGTCCATTTTTGGTGACGTTAGTGAGCAACTGCAAGGCAGCAGAGAGTACATACTTAGATGCAGGGGAGACTGCAAGGGAAATTGGCTGCGAATCACCCTAAATCATTTTATTGTCGGGATTGTAAATACCTTTTGGGATACCCTTTTCTCACTAGACTGAGTTTTCCTTTTGAACCTCTGTTCTTGTTTCTTTTTTTGAGGATCAATTCTAAAACAGCCTGAGAAAATCTTCCATTCTTCTAATTTGCCTAATGTCACCAAGATTTCATTACTTCAAACTCTTTTTATTCAAGAAGGAGGGTTAAGGAATAAAAGCCTAGTTGTTTTAGTACTTTATATAAGCTTCAGATATGAGTGTGGCAAGTATGGGTGTGCTTGTCAGGACAGGGTGTGGTAAAATTTGGACAGTTTACCAAGCAGCAGTAACACTGTACAGGAGTGAGGTGAGAAAATTTCCATATGGGAGAAAACAAGAATGAATCACTGGAACCAACAGTGCAAATTCAAACGTGTTTTATGTAACTTTGGTCCATCCTCAGTCACATTGAGGTAAACTGCAGACTAATTGGTGGTACAAAGTATGTATGCATGTATATGCCTTCATGTAATATTTTTCCTTAACTGTTTTTCTATTTTGCATTTAAGTCTATTTAAAGTGCTTGATGATGGACTCTCCATGGATGCCTAATAGAATTTCTTTTCAGCATGATATGATCATTAGAGTAGGTTTTCCCTAAGCAGTTTTTACAGAAGAACAGATGGCTTAGGCAAGCAGTGGCTAACCAAGAAACTGCGGTTTGATCTTCACCACAATTATCATAAACAGTAAAACTATTTTGAAAGTTTTTCCCATACATTCTCATCACACCCAACAGACACATGCAATAAGCTATGATAAATCCACATTTTTGCTCTGATCATAAAAAATTGAAAGTAAAATCGGAAAAAAAATACCGTATAATTTCATATATAGGAAATCTGTAGAACTAATGTGTAACATTAGTGTGGAACAGTGTGTGTTAGACAGGCACCGTCTATGTAAACAGTTCTGTTGACCCATCGGAGTCATCTGCAAGCTTAAGGTTACCAGGTGCTTTTCTAGATTTTGGCATTTAGCACAGAAGAACTTTGCAGATAAAATTTAGTCCTAGACATTATTATGTAGCTACACCTGAGAAGCAATTTTTTATCTTGAACATAAAATTTCTAGCAATAGCAATATTTTGACAGTGAGAAAAAGATAAAGGAAGATCCTCTCTCCACCTGTTATCGACTATATAGCCATCTTTCAACTCTCAGTTTTCTTATTTGAATTTCTGATATGACTCTGAAGTAACTCTTTGGTTGTTGAGTTCACTATTCTTCAAGCAAGATAGTTTGATTCCCACTTTCCAACAAATGGAACAATTTTGTTCTTCCTTATAATAAACTTGATTTTTTCATTCTTTTCTTAAATTTACTCGTCTTCAGAGCACATAGAATCAACTGAATATAGAAATATGCAGAGAAGTGTTCCAAGAAATTGAATAACTGTTGCACAATTGAGATGTGTCAAAAGGAAAGATGAATCTTTTTGCTATGACCATGTTGTATATCTGAGAAAATGTGATTTATTCATGATCCAGATTTTGCTAGTCTTGCACGCCTTCCCTTTGTTCTGGGAATAGTCCTATCTGCTGTAACGCTTGTTCTTTATCTTGTACGGACCAATGTCCTACTCCAGAAGGAAACAGAGATGATAAAATTGATGGAGCAACCCATAGAGGTACTATTGACTCTGAGCACATGTGAAAAAAAAAAAGGGTCTGCACTTCAATAGTGAAATGCTAACCTCAATAAAATCAATAAATGTTTTGCAAATGATGTCAACGGGGTCAAAACTTCACTCATAGCATTAGTTCGTACAACAAAATAGGCACAACTTTAATACAGTTGTAAATTAGATTGCATTTGAGTTATTGATTAGGTAAGCTGTATTTTACGGCCAAATGACAAGTGTCTGAAAAATGTACAGTGAAAGATGAGCATGTTTTCAGAGGAAATTGGAAAAACCAAGATGTCCAGACATTATACAAGCTCTGATAGAAATATGGGAAATTAAATTGAATACATTAATTACCAGTAGAAATTTTTTTATTATTTCTTTTGCTTCAGTTTGTGCCTGTAGGTCTGCTTGACAATCCACTTGTTTTCAACAAAATTTATCCTTCTTTTTTCACTAACATAGTTGAATTAAATAAAATTAGTTTGTTGGAGGATATTTCCCCAATACTTAATTTGATAGGAACAGTGGCAAAGCCTGTGGCAGTCAAATCTTTGTACCTGTTACTGTAGCAGACCTAATGTTCTCAAAAGCCAAATCTTGCAGACATCTGTTTTTTTCCTAATCTATGTTTAGTGTTACCATTGAGCACAAAGTAGCTTTAAGTCTTATTTTGCTGGTCTTAGTGGCTAAGTGCCCTTTTCTGTTACAGGCAAGACTTGGAGCAAGGATCCTCCCAAATGGAGATGCAGAACTAAAGGGATGTTTCCTCCTCCTCTGCCTTCTCCTTTGCTTGAAAATCCAAGCTTTCTTACACTGTTTTAGCTCAAAATAACCTAACAATTTGGTTAGCTAATAATATAGTTGACCTGGTAAAAGGTTAATTTAAGAATTTAGTTGATAAACTATCTAGTTGATGAACTATCTAGTTGATGAACTATCTAGTTGATAACCTAGTTAGCTAATGATCTAGTTGATCCACAACTTTGGCTTCTGAATTTAGGTTCCTTTTCTGTCAGAACCAATTGCATTGTGTGTGCTGCTTTTGCCATTCTCCCCTACTAAGGCAGTCACAGGAGATTGCACTGGGACCTGTGCAACAGTTTTATATTCTTCTTCTCACTGTTTTTCTGCCATGAGGCTTAAGATGTGTTTTTCTAGAAATCTGTGGTGAACTGTCCTGGCATGACTCCACTCCCTGTGATGCTTTTGCTCATTGGATATTTACCTGACCCCCTCCTCTTTTTAGAGAAAGCCTTTTCCTGCAGGAACTGGAGCCAGGAGCTATGCTGGTTCATCTCTCTTTCTCTCCTGGGAAGGGGAAAGTGGCTGTGTGGAATGCAGACTGGGGCTGCATCCTGCAAAGCCACAACCACCAGACCTGACACTGTTCTATCACCCTTAGGGAGTAGGAGGAAGAAGAAGAGGAGAAGGAGAAAGAGAAGGAAATGGTAAAGCTGCTGAGATCAGCATGGGAGAGGAGAGAGGAAGGGGGATGATCTGTCGCTCGAGATTTTCTTTGCCTTTTAATTATGTTCTGCTCTCTCATCAAGGTTGGAGTCACTCCTTAATCTTGTTTTGTGCACCTTTCCCCACCTCCAGATGTTGGGTCAGTGTACAACTAATGTTAAAGAACCTGTAAATACAGTCAGTGGTTGTTCAAGTTCCATTTTGCTTCCTCAGGGTATTGCCACATCCATTGTAACCAAAACATTGAGTAGGACCACACTGGCCTCCTATTCAGTGAACACAAGTGCATTGCCCTCCATGCCAAAATGAGCTGTAATACACTATAGCACAGAATCATGTGCATATTTACTTGGCACCACATAGCCCATAAGCAAATAGAGGAAACCCACTATTTTCATGTGTTTGTGAATGGGGCTCAGGAGACAGCCCAAATAGGACTGAAGAATATTATAAGCTGATGTCATGCTATGTTTGTAAGTTACTCTCCCCTTTCAAAATCCAGTCTCTGTACCCAAGTGCTCCAAGGTAGTGACTGAGAAGAGGAGTCTTTGGGGTCTTCCACACTTCCCCACTCTTAGTAGATAAAAAATGTAATGACTCTTGTTTGAAACAGTGCATAGATATCATCATTTATTAGTTCTAATAAGCATAATGAAAAGATTTATGTTTTTCTTTCCTGGACAGATAGTATTATACAAAGAATTGCTTGCCATTTTATACAAACTGCTTTCTCAACTCCGTTTATTTTCTCTTCCTTCCAACCACGAAATATCTTCTTAATGTATTTGCAAGCTCTCATCTAACTGCTCCCTTTTGCATATATTCTCCCAATAGTCTGAGACATTTCTTGTGTTTATTGATGAGAGCTAGATGACACTCAATAAAAGCGAAAGGAGTTAACTCTTAAAAAAAAAAAGTTCTATGTCTTTGTTGATTTCAACTACCCAGAAGTTTTAATAAAAAAGTTTTCTATCTCTCATTCTTTGCAGTAAAGAACATTTAGCAGGGCACTTTACATAAAGTACAGGTAGTTACAAATTTGCAGGATGTATTATAAGCTAATAATCCTCTGTAGCTGAGGATTCCGATGAGACTTCTTTTTCCACATAGCAGAAGTATCCATTATTTTCACTTAAGAGAAGGAATGGAACATTACAAAGTTAGCATTAAAAAGGCAGAAACCAGCTAAGTCTTGAGTATACTTCATTCTTTGCAGCACTGTGGAGTATGAGATGCTGAAAAGTGTTTTATGATGTGATTTTCTCTATGAGATCCTAAGTATGACATGATAAGGGCTATTTATGCATTTTTCACTTACATACAACAGCATACACTTTACACTTTTTAAATACTTGTGAACAGCAAACCAATGAAAAAGGAGCTTTTAAACAAACGTTTGACACCTACATTCACACCACTCCAGGTCCATTCCTGATGTGTAGGGGAATCACAAGTCCTTCCTGACACTTTCATGCTGGATAAAAGAGCTGGACCACTATAATAGAGTTTTTTAAAGCCACAGATGCACATGAAGAAAGCCACACCAGAAGCCTCTTCAAACCAGGACTATAGGTTGCAGGGGTGGCTTGGAATCCCCTCTGCCTGCTCTGTGCTGGCTCAGCAGCAGCACACCAGGATTTTTAAGGTTTAATGATGGCCTTTGTTTACCTTACAAATATTCGGAAATAAATACTTACATTCCACGTGAATGGGTAAATGTCAAGATGCTAGTTTTGGTAGGGGACTTTCTCTTCTCCTTTTCTTACCTGTCCATATGGCTTAAGTGAATTAATGAAAAATGGAAGCAAAGCTATAAAGTGTTGGCTGACTAATTTACTACTCTGGCAGTCAGTGGATTAAGGTATTTGGCTTCTTGAAAAATGTGCAAAATCTTCAGTTTGAAAAATGAGACATATAATATGGGATTTTTGTGAGCTGCTTTCTTTCAAGAAGATGATATGTGTTATTTTGTTTACTGGCAGTTTAAAAAGCTTTTTTGAATTTAGTTAGAAATATAAATGTATTTAAAATGCAATGGAATCTGCGTATACACCATTCCTGGTAATGAATGAGGAAACATAAGGTTTTTAATGTTTAGTCTTTACCTAACTAACCCACATCAGATATGAAAGTCCAAAATAGAATACATAAATTTATTGTTGAATGCCAGTACCGTTTTTCTACATGCATTTGAAAAGTTTCCAACCTTTTCTGCTAACATCTGATGATGATAGTCTGGAAAATGTAGCTGGTCTGTCAGATAGCTCAGGAATATGAACAGGTTTTTCCTGCTGCTTATGGGGAAGAGTAAAAATATGTGGGCTTAACATTACCCAGGATCTGATCTTCATAGTTAGGAAGGCAGCAGAAGAAGAATCCCAAGCATATTTCCATAATGGCAGTGGTCCAGCCAAAGCCGTAGGCCCAGCTGAACATGTTGGTTCCTCTCAGTCTCATTTCACTTGTGAACTTTACTGGATAAATGACCAGACCCATGATGGAGAACATAGCTGAAGAAACAGGAGAAAACAAAAAAAAAAGTTTAAGCTAACACCCATCACGTTGCTTACCTCCATAATATCTGCAGCTAAACCCATCAATATTTTGGAGGATTTGAAAATGGATCCACCACCATGACAGACTTTGCATTATTTTTCATTGAGTGTTCAAGTGCACAGAGGCAAAGACCTAGATATAGAATCAGCTGAGAGAAATACCAGTTCTAGTATGGATATAGCTACACCAGCTAAACTTGACTTCATATACTGTCTTACCAGCAACAAAAAGCAAGCCTCCAATCCCTCGTATGAAGTTGAACCGAAGTGTGGGAATGGCAAAAGCTATGATGGCCAGAGCAAAACAGATGACTAGAAGTATAAAGCCGACTAGGTATGTGGCAGCAGCAGCTCTTCCCCAAGCTGAAATTAAAATGAAGATATGTTAGAAAGGAACAGCAATTACAAAACCCACTTACAGTATTTTTCTCTGGTTTATAATGAAAGGCTAATATTAAACAAGTGTGAAAAGGTCAGGTCCCAGGAAGAAAAGCCTGGGGGCTTCCTCTCCTCATGTAGGTGAACATTTCAGTTCCACAAGAAATAATTCACTAAGAACGCATAAGGACTTGATCTCACATACAGAATGCAATGGGACTTGCTGCAAGACAGCTATGAAGAACTGAGATGAAAATGACAGTAAAGATGTAAGAAAGGACACTCCTTCAATAACAAGTGTCATTGCCTCAGAAGATACCGTAAAACCAACAGCTTTTTGCATGGACGAGAAGAATTAGACTGTCTCTAAAACTAACCAAATTCTTCCTTAAAAAAAAAAAAAGGAACTGTTTATGCAAGCACTACCATTCTGGTATGCAAATTTAAAAGTATGGCACTGCTCCATAACTGTCAAAATTCAGTAGTTTCTGCCTTTTCAGCCTTTGTTTATCTTTGTGTCCCAAATGGAGATAAAGATTTGGAATCCCTTTTGTAAGGGGAATTTGACCTTTGCTTTTGATCTAAAGTCAGAATTATTACATTATAAAAATTTGTTCAGGATATTACTTTCATTTTCAAATTATATAACTTTATGTTACAACATGTCAGATTTAAGCATATTGTGCTGGCATAACAACTGAAAAAGTATTACTTATTCAATGCTTTAAGTCTTGAGGGACAGTTACTGCTCAAAGAGCTCAAAGTGCATCCTCTTCTGAATGCATAAAGCCCTCTTTGACACTTTTAAAATTGTATATGCAGGTGTAGTAGGCAGTTAAAATCTGCTGGGCATCTACAGACTTCACCCCCTCACCTACACGATGTGTTTGTAAGGTGTCAGCTTCTAACCAAATATATACAGCAGCAGTTCTGAAAAATTATCATAGCTCAAACAACCCTGACAATAATTATAACTCAACCTAAACGCCACACACACTGTTCAGTAGAAGTTTCTAGTGGAACTGAGTAAGTTAAGCTTTTCGATATGCAATAATTTCCAATTTCTTTGCTTTGAGTGTGCAAGAAACAAAATGCAAAAGTGTCCTGCCACCCCCCTGGCCAGTGTCAGGTAGGCATGAAAATCACTGTCCTGTCCCCAGATAGGGGAACTTCGGTGCTCTACTTCTCTTCCCCAGGGCCACATACCACCTCTGCTATTAGACTAGAAAAACAAATCTACTTTTCTTCCCATCAGCCTATCAAAAACAATTTCCCTTTTCGTTTGCTTTGTTACTGCTTTGTGATCCCTTCTCTGTTCTGTCTATTGCACTGTATTTTCAGCTACCTGAGAAGACTCAAGGGGCAGCAAAGATGTACTTACATCTCACCTTCTAGCCAAACTCTTCTATCAAGGAGTTTATAAGAGGCTTAGTGGTAGAGCACGAAACGTGGAGATGCAGGTGGGGGGACAGCACCTCAAGCAGAGTACTGAGGGAAACAGCCAGGAAGAGCAATTTCTCACATTGCCACAAGTCACTTTACCCTGTTGAGGATGCTCTGACTCCCAGCCTCTCTTCTACCCTTCTAAAACAGAAAAAAACCCAGAACCTGGCCATAAGAGTAGTTGCTCAGCAGCAGTGACCTCACTGCTCTTGGATAGAGTGTTCTAACTTCTGGCAGAAGAGTGAAAAGACAAGGACATCTAGAGCTGATTTTTTTTGTTAGGTGCACAACTGGTTGTTGTTAAATGCAAAACTCCTGGGCAAAGGGCTGTCCTTTCGCCCAGTAGACTCAGAGCAAACCACCCACCAAGGGAGTGCTGAGGCACCACAAGACCTGGGGGATTCATCTCGTTCACTGCCACCGGTACTGCAGTAGGCAGCAGATGGTCTGCCAAATCTCAGCTTTGCTCCCAAGAGGAGCTGATGGCAGAGCACTGTCCCCTGAGCTGGGACCGTTGCCTGAGCTGGGGACTCTGCAAACAGTGCCTGGTGGTCATAGCCATGAGTGGTAGCACCTTGCCCGTGCCACCTTCTCTCTCCTCCGCCAGGCTTGCCCAGGTGTTTTTCCTGAAATAGGGTTACAAATGCTATGACTGTATGAAAGCAGATTGGATGCACACCCAGCCCGCCAGGCACTGGCTGTATGGCAAGAAGAAACATGCTTGTTTTGGGATGCTTACAACTTTAGGAGGCATTGCTTAATGACCTAACAGGCAATTTTGTTATTCTCAGTTCTACAAAAGAGAAAAAAAATAGCTCAACATTGTAAGAAAACCAATATGCAGCTCCAGGTAAGGTAATGATCTAGCCCATCTGTCAAAAAAATCAAGAACAGAAGCAGAAACAGAGGTAGCAGCAGGTTAAGAGGCATTGGGCTGAGTCTGTGAAAATATTCAGTAATTTGTAAGAACTTCTTTCTCAGTCTTCCAAAGTGGCAGTGAAGTTATGGCTGTTTAAGAGTTAAAACGTGCTTATTAGAAAAAATAATGTGTGTTTAGATGAGAGTGTCCTTGAATACCAGCAGCATCCTGTAACGCTTATATGTCAGTTCAATTTCTCCCCTTCTCGACTCCTCTGTCAGCTGAAATAACATCTAAGAACACTATGAAAGGTTCCGTAGGAAGCTACACGCTGTCTCCTCTTGAAAATAACTTCTAGCTGGCAATTTTCTGAGCAATTTTGCTGTCCTAAACAGGCAAAATAAACCCATGTTTTTTATGCCTATCTCCAGCAGAGCAAGGACAGTGCTTCTAATTACAGTGTTTTGTACATCGAATTGTGCAAGTTCAGACTACCCACAGTGAATGCAGTAATATGTGACAACTGAAAACTGAAAATAAATGCCTGCATTCTAAAACTGCCTGCTATGTGAAGAGATCCCTGAGCTAATTTAGAGACCAGAAGAAGTCCACCCATGCCAGTACAGAGCTTACCACAGCTTATGAGCAAGAAAATTAGCTAAGGCAATATACAATAACAACACAGCTTTATTTATTTTCTATTAAAGTTAACACAGTTTAGAGGTAGCATGACTGCCTCTAGTATTGCACCGTCTAAACACGTTCTGAGTACCCTATTGCTACCTGCAACCACAGGGAAGCTGACGGTCTTCGTTAATGATCCAGTACCAACAACGTCTCCAGTTTCCTCTCTTCCTGATTTTACTCCCTTGTGCGTTTTTCAGTTTGAAAAAACGTAAACACAGTTTGTGCTTTACACATCAGGAAATAAACTTCCTTGCTCACTAGTAAATTGAGCCAAGATTTAATCTTTCCTTAATCTGCTGTGTTTTGTGCTCCAAACAGAGCCATCAAAAAAGAGCTGTTGTGCCTTGAAAAAGCATGTGAAGTCTACTTTCTACATGAGAAATACAAATTTCTATGTTTCTGATGAACAAAACGTGGGAAAACATTCACAATGATGTTCTGGGGTCTTTTTTGACCTGGTATCCTCAAACCACACAAACTCTCTGGGTGACATTTTCTGCAAGCAACTCCAGAGTGTTCAGAAGTACTTCTTTAGTCAAAAAGAACATACTTCTCTGAATTTTCCTCCTGTCTTGAAGCTAAATATACAACTAGCACTGGAAAGAAAAACAAATATTTATTGACAGCTTGCAGATACAAACCATTATCTACAGGTTCTTGCTGACTGATCGTTTTAACACATCAGTGAACTGTGCAGCAATTTTAGGAAGGATAGTTTTAATTCTAGAGAAACAGCAGGTGGGGGAAGAAAATGTAACAGACTAATATTTTGCTGTTAGCCTTCATACCACCAAGGGAAAGAAACACAAACCCTGCAGTTCTAGCTCCAGTCTTGCAAAGCAATTCTTACAATAACTAAAATCTGCTGTGGTGGTGATTCATCCCTGCGTTGTACGTAATGAGAATGTTTCTAGGCTGAGTTTGCAGAGCTCAACCTGTTTTACATCTCTCTGATTAAAGGGGAAGAGCATTATTTTGGAAACAAAGCTGAACTCACCTAGGTTTCTCAACCTGAGGTTCTTCATCAGGGTGTGGTGAACTCTGCAGAGCATATGCTTCACTTTGAAAAGGAACAACTTTGACCAGGTTTTATCCATTTCATTTTGTTTGCTCTCCTTGAGAAAGTTTCCATGTGAAAGTGAGCATGTCTACAGAATATGTCTTCCCCTTAGCTTGAATTTTAAGATAGCCCATCAAGCTGATTAATCCATACTTCAATTTGTCAGCTGAAGGTTATTAGCTGTGTATATGCAAGCCACTGTTAATAAGGACTCTGAATTTCCCATGTTACCTGTGCAACACTGGATAAAATCACATTGTCTAGAGATCATGACTCTGTAATGTGCCAAGTATGGGAAAAGTCAGAGCTTTTTTTTTAAAACAAATGAACATTGACATTTTTGGAAGTGATTGCTGATCACATGAGCTGACATTGAAATGCCACAGTGCATGTGTTTTTACACGGCCAAGATAAATCAGAAACTGTTAAAGGCAACTTCTTATGAATAAATTCTATGTGCAAAATCAAAGCTATTGACTGAGATAATTTCAAAGGAAGTCTATACAAACTAAGAAAATCACATTTGTCATGGATAATTTATGAACAGAATAAAATCAGGGAAAAAAATCAAAGGCATTATTGGGTGTGTGTTATTCTCTGAACTTCTACATTGCAACTTAGAACAACTGCATTCTCTGAAAATCTTTCCCTTGGGAAGTCAATACTCTATGTTTTTCTTTATATATTTTTTGTGCTAGCTTTTGTTCTTTGGAGTGGACCAAAATGGCCACAGGAGTGGTCCTTTTTGGCATCCATTTTTGGTAACTCCGTTCTTTTTACCCTATACTTACTTCTCTAGAATTCATTGGCAAATGAAATGAGTACATACGGATGTCTCATTTAATAATAGAATATTATCTCATAACTTGCAAGCCATTTTTATGTGAGCAGGAACCGGCTTTTAGCTTGCCACTACTTAAGATACAACCATGAAAATAGAGAATTACCTATTTAGGTTCATTGTAAGATAACACCATTGTAAAAGTGATAGTGGTGGGTCCCACATGAATGAGAAAGACTTGGGACTTCCGGATACCCCATAAAAATAATTTTAGATGACAAGAGTCAGGAAAAGAACATTATGCATAGGCTATCAATAAAACACAGTATATATTAGCAGAAAACAGTCTGGTCTCAACCAGCATATGGTCTTGACCACAGCTCAGTGCTAAGGTAAGAGCTTAGTTTGGTTTGGTGGGCTTTAACTCCTGTAAAGTGAACAGTTATTAATTCCCCACCTCTCTCTTCACTCACTAACGCATACAGGCAAAGCCTGCATCCAAGTCTTTACATACTTCTGAAAACCTCTTCTCTTACTGAGGTAAGTAATGGAAATTGGAAGCTATTTTTATTTGAGTTTGAGGGGAGGAGCAGTTACATCTTGAGGGAGTTGTTCAATTTCATCTCATCATAAGCTTAGGCATGTACAAGCTTGACTTAGAAGCTGGTTTCTGCAAACCTTGTATTAATGAGGGCTGCTCCCTGAGGCTTACTTAGCGCTAGAAAGACAGAAGTGGCAGAGGGTGTAGAGCCATCATCAAAGGGAGCATTGAGACATTAAGTTAGCTATTAAAATAATGTGCAAACAGTGCTTCAAATTAAAGGTTTGCTCACGAGTCAGGGTGTACCCCTATCTCAACATTATCTTCAGAAGCAGTTGCATACATTGAGAGCATCTCAGGATTAAAGCTCAGTCTTACACACCTTAATGCTATAAATTTTTTTCCTCTTTATATTAAATTACATCAGGATTACTTACACTTGGGCGTGGATATGGGGATGAGAAAGTTAGGTAAATAAACCAGGTAACATTGATTAATCAGTACGTATACATTAGCTCAGTTAATAAGTGTAGCTAGATGTAACTGCTCCCTAGGTTCCCCTGACTTAAAGGTGGGTGAAAATATTACATATGAATTAAACAGAATCAACTTCCATGGTAACACAGTCAATGAACTTTTAATTGAAACAGTAGAGTGGATCCTTTCCAAAAATCTCTTTTCAAGTTTTATTTTCCCTGAGATATTTGAGGCCAAAGAACACTGAATTTACATCTTATTTCCATATGCACCAAGTATTGTTCTCACTCTTGATCTGCAGTTTTCATGCTGTGAGCAAACTTTGTTCTGAAACCTTGCTAAGAGTCACATTTTGCACTAGGGAGTTTCTTTCTTATAGAGAGCCATTTACAAAAAAATGAACTGCCCAACATATAAGCAGAAATAGCACTTTGTGTTTATAAAATATATCATAAGCTCTAATTACTCTTCTTGTGAATGAAATAGGTTTTAAAATGCATGTTAAAAGTCTTTATCACTTGCTGCTTATTGCTATGGAGTTGCTGATGAATTGCACAGAGCCTTCCCACACTTGGGGCCTGATTTGAGCAGTGTGCATAGTCAAAGTAATAGATGACATTAGATGTATTCAATTACAGATTAGTACTTCAGCAAGACTGTGTGTGATCTTAAGTCTTAGTTAACATCAGTAGAAGGAAGTGAGAAACCTCTGGGATACTGCCATCATCGCTCCACAATCAGCTTGAGTTTCTGGTAATTTTGGCCAATGAGAGATCTCCTGATGCTGCTTGACAAAAAAGCGTGGCATTACAATACTCACTGACTCAACTTGTTCAAAGTTGCTCAGAACAATACAAGCTGTCAGTGAGAAATGGTATGGAAATGTAAAAAACAGCGTAAAACCCCAGAGTTTTGCTTTTTTTCCTGTGTAACTGCTTTCCGGCTTAACTAACCAGACTGTTTAACCCTAGAGTGGAGTTCAAATTCTGTCTTGCAGTCCTTAACATTATTCAGACTATGGAGAGTTTATTATAGTCCTGCTGTATCAGATCACCTCAATAAGGTAGAGGAACAGATGAGGTGAAGAGAAATGAGAGTCTAGCCACAAGTTTTCACACGTTTTCAGCAGAGATGCCTCTTCTGTTTGCTGTGAATTATGTGCTCTCAAGGCCTTAACGTCCTGACAGTGTGAAGTGTTGAGGATCTTCATGAAGTCCTCAACACCAGCAGATCATATCTCCCAAGAGGGAGATGAGAACCCTCCACACAATTGCTATTTTTCCACCCAGTTTAACTGTAATTATTAAAAGGAGGTTAAGTAATAAAGTGGGATGCCATCTGCAATTACTCTCTGTAGAGTTAATTGCTGATGAGCATAACTGTTATTTAGAAAAGAGTCTGATTAAATGAGTCTGCCACTAAACATATAAAAGGACAAACCCTAAAATTGCAGGGCAAAGCATGTTAGCTGTTGTGGATGAGGACTGAAAATTGCTGTGATAATTAAATGCTCTGGGCTTGATTCTTTCCTCTTACACCTCTTCAGTAACAAGAATGTCTCCTACAAGCTGTGGAAGAAACAGATTTGTTCTTTCTTTCTTACATCAGAGTTCCTTAGATCCTTAAATATACTGTTGTCATATTTTCATTACAATATACATTTAATTGAGCCAGTATTTTCTAGCATTCTAAGTTTTGAATAATGATTGAATGTTCTACCTTATTAAGTAACTAATCTTGCAATCTCGTTTCTCACTGATTAGTGCCAGGTAAATGTTACACTTTTAGAAGACTGATGACTTATGTACATCTCTATACATTGTCATTAAAACTCCTGGCAATCACCACATAAATATAACTGTTTTACACTACAATGCAGCTGGAACAGCAACAAGCTTTCATTTTCAGTTCACCCTGTGTCAAAGGAGTCAAGGTTTGCACTGTAATCTGGGCACTGCATACAGTGTAGAGCTGGGCTCCATCCTGGGCTCTCCCGCAGGCTTCGTTGGACTGGTTAGAAACCTCCCCATCTTTTGTGCCTCAGTTTCAAGGATGCTTTTTCAAATCTACTTGAATTTTACCAAATTCTGAAACCCTCTATGTGCAGAACTTTGATTTCAGGCAAAGTCTGCAATGAAGGTCCCATGACTTGAGCTGGTCCCTGCTTCAAAAGCACAATTACTTGTTTGCTTCATTTCTGTTCCCACATGTGGATACCACAGGTTGTCAGCTGCTGGGGCAGGTGCCTTCTCCTCCCAGGCCCTGCTGAGAGGACCTGTCTTCCAACCTGTCTCTCAGGAAATACACTTGTGCCACTCTGCTCACAGCACCCACTTCAACCTGAAGCAAGTGAGGGCTTCCCCATGCCTGGAATTAGGTGCTGACTGTCGGATATGATGGGAATGTGGAAGAAGATAAAACAGTTTTATGTAGGCAGCGTAGCAACAGGGAAACTTGGTGCCTGGTCTGTCCTGTGCCCATGGTGTGATGAGTCACTGCTCTGTTGGAGAAGTTAGTTTTCCAGAGGGAGAGTTGTGGGACCAGTAGTGCAAGGCCAGTAGTAGATGTACTAGCAAGAGGGGTCCTTTGCTGCTCAGAGACTGATCCTGACCACACCACCTACATCATGGCTGTATCATCAGCTGGGGATTTTTAGCAAGCGATTTCCATTTTATTATTCCTCCATGTTGCTTCAACACAGCAAAAGAATTCCCGGAGCCAAAAGCCTCTTACAGACAAAACAAGGAAGAAAACCTACTGATCAATAGGGTTCTTATGAGACTAAAGCAGAACATTTCTTTCCTCAGGTAGGTATTTCCTTTTGCAGAGCATTCTCTTCTTTCACTTATCCTGTAGATATACCCATATGCTGCCAAATTTGACATAATTATTTTTCTTTATAATCATACCATACTAGCCATCCTAACTTGTAGTGTTGCATTAATATACATTGTTTGTCTGGAAGACAACATGCATGAAGCTGTTCTTTCCAGATGGCAAAATCATTCATTCCTCCACTAATCTCCATAGCCACTGGTTTAGTGGCTCCACACAACCTAGGAAAAGGCTGTAATTGAACTCTATGATGTGAAATGTGCACTTGGAGCCCAGAAAGCCAACTGTATCCTGGGCTACATCGAAAGAAGTGTGACCAGCAGGTCAAGGGAGATGATACTCCCCCTCTACTCTGCTCTCACGAGAACTTACCTGGAAAACTACATTCAGTTCTGGAGTCCACAGCACAGGAAGGACATTGCACAGTTAGAACAAGTCCAGAGGAGGGTCAATAAGATGATTGCAGGGCTGGTGCACCTCCCATACAAGGACAGACTGAGAGTTGGGCTTTTTTAGCCTAGAGAAGAGAAGGCTCTGGAGAAAACTTAGAGCAGCTTTCCAGTACTTAAATGGGGCCTACAGGAAAAATGGGGAGGGGCTCTTTATCAGGGAGTGTATTCAAAGGATGAGTGGTAATATTTTTTAGCTGAAAGAGGGGAGATTTAATTTATATATTACAAAGAAATTTTTTCCGAGGATGGTGAGTCACTGGAAGAGATTGCCCAGAGAAACTGTGGATGCCACATCCCTGGAGGTGTTCAAGGCCAGGCTGGTTGAGGCTTTGAGCAACCTGATCTAGTAGAAGGTGTCCCTGCCCATGGCAGTGGGGTTGGAACTGGATGATCTTTAAGGTCTGTTCCAACCCAAACCATTCTATGATTATACAAAAATAACTGAAGATAGGGATTCTGCTTATTATATGGAAGTGCTTTTTCATGATTTTTCCCTCTAGGATCTGTGTGCACCATGCAAATGATCTGACCAAGTCAACCTAACTGTAGATCTTAAAGCTTGCAGTTATTTTGATGCCAGCATGTGTACATGGAAGAGCTGCAGGGCCAGTGTAGCCACGAGTTTTTAGTCCTATTGTGCGTCACATTGGGACTAATAAAATAACATCAGCCATTTCTCCCCAAACAAACCCACACATGTTTAAACATCTTCAAAGCCTGCAGTAGAATAAATTACACACAGAAAAACTGTCTCAGGTCTATGAGACACACCTTCTTCAAGAGTCGTTATATAGCCAAAAATCAAGAAAAACAAGAGTGCTGTGCTAGCTTCATGAAGGGATTTAATATCTGCGTTTTCATTAGAAGCTCAGCCATTTCCCAGCCACATACATTTCATATTGTTTTCATTATCAATCAAAAGAATCTTTGTCTTTATAGGAGTTCAAGTACATTATAAACTCAAGACCTTTATTTCTTCCAAGTGCCAGAACATTGCAGAACTACAGCTTGCATCTCTCAATTCCTCATCCTAAACTCCATTTCTAGTGTCCTAATGCATGAGATATTTTTTCCTTGAAAGCTCTATTTTTTTAGGTAAATATGCTTGAAAACCAAATGATAAAGTCTAGACAAGTGTCATGCGGTTAAAACAGAAGATCTGAACACTTGAAGAAAATAATAGATTATATAAGCTCTTCATATTCTCACTTTCTACAGAGTTCATAGACTTTGCAGAAGGCCTAGAGTGTGTAGATGCTTTCACACAAGATAATTGCCCTGGTAGAGTTATTCTTCTGGCTTTAAAAAAAAAATTGTACAGGCATCTTGCCTTCTCTGAAGTTTTAAATTCTGTCAGCTTAAGTAACTACAAAAGATACCCTAAACTCCAGTGATGCAATCAATGAAACTTTCAACCTTCTCACATTCTAAAATGATGGACTTCAATGATGTTGGCTTTGTGACTTCTGTCTGTGTACATACATATATTAAAGCAAACAGCAAGAATTCAAGGGGAATTACAAATATTGCAGGTTCAGAATTTGATTTGAATTTGTGCATTATGATGAACAACTTGCAAGGACATTACCATTACATCTAACTATGATAAGATAAAGATGTCCGTAGTGGACTAAGATAGCTACACTGTTCAAGTCATGTTGAGAATATTTACTGACAGCTGCTGGGGTACACATGCATGTAATGTATGTCAGAGAAATCACCTCCACAGGAAGAGCAAATTTCAGAACCTACCCAGCCTGTAGCAGATTAGGAGGGGAAGCTGAGAGTAAAGCCCAGAGAAACTGTGAAATAGAGAGCGCAGAGAATGAGCTCCTCTCAGGAAAGGTGTAAAACACTTCTGTCCTTTCTGTTTGCAGCACATCTTTTTTTTTTTCTGTGCTCAGGAAGGCATGTAATTACACTTTGTTTATTGCTCACTATGCTTAGCTTGGCACGAGATAGAGATAAACATCCCACAAAACATGATGCTGAGTGCTTTTTTCCATGCACTTTCTTGAGCACTGTGGATAACAGTAATCCTAGACTTATTAAAACTCTATGTTTCAGCACTGAGACAGGTAGAATCAACCCCAACACAAGACCTGGTTGCCCACGAGTGAAGTGTTGTCTCGTGGCCTGGTCTTTTGGGTGGAAGCCAAGACCAGCACCAGATACCCACACCCTGTGTGAAGAAAGGCAGGAGCCCCAGAAGAAAAGTACCAACCCCACACCAACTGAGCAAGGGAAAAATGATAGGAAAACTGGATGGGAGGACTGGATCTGAATGTATCCCATCTTTGGAAAGAAGGTGTCTGAAGGAAAGGACTGGAAAGGGTCAGAGCAATGACATGAGTTTGCATCCTTAACGGTCAGATTGACAGCCCTCATTTGGGTCAGGGGTCTCTCCTGCTCTCCAGTGCCATGTACCAGAGGCAGCAAACTGGCTGGATCTGTTCCCAGCCACACAGCTGACGCAGGAGGTATGGGCATGTTGTTGAATGGAGCCAGTCTTGTCCTGGAGCCCTACAGCCAACGAGGCCCGCTAAAATTTACTTGTTGCAGCTGAATTTGGTGCATAGAAGGTAGACTTTGACTGTAGGTGACAAACTTTCAGGAAAAATTTTGAAAAGCTGTAATAAATGATCCCTGAGACTGCTTCTGCAAGTATTCTTACGCTCATTTTCAACAAGAGCAGCTGAGATTCTGAGACTTAGAGAAAATGTTCTTCCTTTAATTCGAATTAACATAAATTGTAAGAACACTTGAACTTTTTGCTCAGCGTAACAATTCGTCACTCACAATAACTTATTTCAGACCGAGACCAGTAGCAGACATAAAAGAAAAGACAATTTAGAAAAAAAAAGAGAGAGAGAGAGAGAGAGAGAAGCAGGGCACATCTAGAGTGATTCTTCTCTTGGCCTGTTCTCCTAGACTCAATGGTTTACATCGTTTCAAGCTGAAGGTTGCACCAGAGTCAACACATTTAGTAGCATACCTAACCAAAACTCAGTACAAACAAGAAACCCTTTCATCATTTAAAGCTTTCTTTCATAATCACAAGAAGACTATTTCACACGATCCACCTACCGGAGCAGTTTCAGGGCAGCGTTCTGCAGCCTGACACTCCCTGAGAATATCTTCCTACCATCTTACATTTTTACCTCCCCATTTCTTGCTGGCACTCAGGAGTGGTTTATCACTCTAATGCCTGGCTTGCTTACCCACACAACTTGTTGTTTGGACCTTTTAACAGCAGTAGCTGTTAAATTTTGCAAAGTAGTTATTACAAGTAACTAGCTGCTTGTAAGAGAAGAAGAAAACCTCAAATGCTGTAATATTTTCTGCACCAATACATTACCATGTGTGGGGTTTTGTACTATGCAACCCACCACCTAAATCAACCAGGTTTCTTGCTGCACAAGGATGAGGGCATATTTCTTCTTCATCCTGTTAGTCAAAAGCCTTGATGCATTTCAGTGACAGTCCCTATCGCCCATAACCTTTCATATAAATGCCAGATATAGGGTGATAATGTTAGGAAAGTTGAGGGAAGATGAGCTCGGAGATGTGACCCACTCTTCCAGAGACTTTTCCCCACCAACCTTAGAGGTGCTTACCATAATTCATGAGGGAGTCGCAGGTCCATTGCCCACCTTGGTCAGGCCTTGTACAGCTCTCCCATAACGATGCTTGGTTCACATAGGGCAAGGTCTGCGATTCCAGCCAGCCCCTGCCCGCCAGCGCAATGATACCAAAGATGACACCTATGCCCAGGAGCAGGGGTAGGATCCATCTGCACCGCGTGTAGTCAAGGCCGTACTTCACCATCTTCCAGGGCTGTGGGAGGCTGGTGGGATGATGGCTGGTGGGATGATGGCTGGTGGGATGGTGGCTGTCTCTGCCACAGACTCAATGATGGGAAGCAAAGGGTGCTTCTGCAAAGCTCCTGGAAAGTGGGTGCTGGTACCTTCCAGAGTGTGTGCATATGTTTGAGAAAAGCTTTTAATCAGGAGCAACACAGCAGGGAGGGAGGGAGGGATGGAGGGAGGGAGCTCCACCTAGATTCAGATGAGTAAGAACTGCCACAGAGCAATAACCAGTTGAGCTGGGGAGAAGCATTGAGGCTGGGTTTATCTGTGGGATCCTCTCTGCCCTGCTGACTAGGTAACAAATCAGGTGCTGTTTACCCTTGGCAGTTAACGCTTTCCTTCCTGCCACTCCTCACCAGCAGGAGCATCTCACAGCTGTGTTGATGTCTTTCTGTCTCCTGAAGCATTTGCATTAGGGCAGGCGAATATAAAGCCAGCAAACTATTTGCATTGGAGGGTGTTTGCTTCTGAAACTTGCCATCTAGAGGCTGGAAGCTGCTTTTCTTGGAGTCCATTTTAAAATAAAATGATACCTTACCTTTTACAGTTAAAAAAAAATTCCTCTAGCTGCTATAAATTTAACACGACAAAGAATGTTTGACTGCCTTCCCTTCCTCTTTTGGGACATAGCTGCAGGGGGAAATAAAACAACAAGATTTACTATTAGAAATACAGTATGATCTGGGTATAGCCTTGGTGGAAGAACAAAAAATGAGCTTTGATTCTACTGTGGCTTATGAACACTCCCTGCACATGGCTCTGGCTGTACGTGTACTGCCTGGGGCCTGTGAGAGCCTGTCTGCAATGTTCTATGAGAACAATGTGGAAATGAATGATCATGTTGCCATGCCCTGAGAGGCCACCCAGCCAAGTGTGAGTCGAGTTATTCTGAAGCAACATAGCCATGTTCATAGCACTCTCCCTTTAAATCAGCACATGCTACTACCCAGTATTTTGGTAGGACCAAGACGTATTTACATCTGGAAGCAGCTGTAACCCTTGCAGATTGAAGCTGGATTTTCTGAAATATGATTAAGCACAGAGGATGCGAAATATCCTTTGCTCCTGTGGTAGATTTTGTCAGAGGAGTCTGCATCCAAGTACAGATCTCATTTACTCACAGAGGTATTCTACTGTATTACAGATTTCACAGTGAAATCTGAAATCCATACTGAACTGCAAACTCCACAGCATTTTACTGAATTAATATTCATAAATCAATAATGGACTCAATAAAATAAATTAATAATTTAGATTTAATTTATTCAGTATACAGGAGAGTGCATGAAGGGGCACTGAGCTTGCATAGACCCACACTGGAACGTCCACAGCAATGAGCTGCAACACTGTGAAGAGGTAGCAGCTTTGTCATGAAAGCAATTTGAATGGGATAACGCAACACCATGCCTTATCTTGAATCAGAGGTAGCTTATTAGCCTGGTGGTATGTGAGCAGTGATGTGGTTGTTTTGCCTCTCATTCTCCAGCTGGTGCAATGCTTGCTAGCTGTAGCATCCTTCCAGCGGCTCCCCCGGTATGACACATCCCTGCAGTTGTGAGAGGTCCACCAGGGCATTGAAAAAGTTTCCATTAGAGCAGGAGACATTTTTACAGATTTGGCCTTTGAATTTGAATGTCACTTAAAGCAAAATCCAACTATAAAGGTAACTCATCTGCTGTCTGGAGTTGGAAATAGGGGACATTCAAGTATTTTTTTGTTAAGAATACTTTAGGGAACCACTATCTCCTTAGATCATTCTATATTGTCCCTCATACACTATATTTGCACTATCCACAGATTCAGTTAGGATTAACCTAAAAATTATGTTTAAAATTCCATTTACTTATTCTATAAAACTGTAATATGTCATTGTTTATACATGATCTTTTAAAAATATTTACCTTAAAATAAATATCATTTGAAGCTCGTCCTTAGAGCGATATGCTGGTACTTGCAAGATATCCAGGTCTGTTTACACACGTTCTTTTTGTTGCCACAGCTGAGGTAGAAATGGACATAACAAACTCCAAAGTATTGAGAGAACATGAATTTGGATGTTAAATTTTTAAAAGATGGCTTCAGAAACACTTGCGCATGGCCAAGTCTTCATTCAACTGTCTATATCCAGTCTTTTGCCAAGTTTCAATATTTCAGGAATAGTAACAGTTTGCTAAAAACTCAGCCATTTTTTTCCCCTCAGAGAAAATAATCAAATCAAGTCAAAGCAATTTTGTTGGTGAAACCGCTGTGAAGTCAGGCACTGCCAGGTATTTGAGAGCCAGTATTTATTGAAGAATAAAATTATCTTCCCTGCTTTTTGAATGCTCAGCCATGTTTCAGGTAGGCATTTATGAAAGAAGAATTTGTCATCAGTTTTAGTTATAACTCACCTATGGATGAGCGTATATTGTCACAAGCCTTAACATTTGTGAGATGATATCACAGAACACATTACCATGCTCTGAAAGAAAAGTGAGTAGTGTTCAGTCATCATGGGTGTTTCTGTGTCTTGCCCATCTTTGTCATCCTTAAACAACCTAAAACTATGAGAACTTGTCACATTCACTACAAGGATAATTTGTCATATCTGGAACAGCAGAGAAGTAGAGATATTCATAGGTGACAAAATAAAGTATATCTTTTATAATTCTGATTCTCCAATGGGAAACAGGGAAAAATTATTTAAATCTTCATTAAGTAGCCTGTTATTTGAAGTGATGACTTACCCACAATGTGTTGTGTATTTTTCAGTTTATAAGGTGGCTGTTTACATGAAAGCAAAAGCTTTCCACTATCTGTGGATAGTACCTCCTGGTTAACATCAGAATCATATGTTGAAAATTAAGATGTATTATCAGTGTTAAACCTGGTAGATTCTGTAATGAATATTCATTGCCACTTGAAATAATTATATAACCAGTATCATATTTATAAAACAAACAGTTCCATGACATTAGAGCTACAAATAAAAAATATGCCCTTCTCAGTCAAGACAAAAATTGTTTTCTTAATGGAAGGAAATCTAACACATGACTGGCAGCACATTTTAAGCCACCTTTAGTCTGCTACCTGGTCAGCTGAGCTATATAACTGACTAAATTGACATGGGCTGATGGGCTGTGGTGCATGTCCATGACTTCTGCTGCAAGCTCATTTTTGTGCTTTTATATTCAAACTACTACTAAACAAGAAGTCCCTGGAGTTTAGTTTATAAAGCCTTGCTGAAATTATATCACAGTATCATAGTATCACACAGTATCACAATATCACAAGGTTGGAAAAGACCTCTGAGATAATCTAGTCCAACATATGACCCAACACTAGCACCCACTCGTCATTTAAACCATGGCACTAAGCGCCTCATCCAATCTGTTTTTAAACACCTCCAGGGATGATGACTCCACCACCTCCCTGGGAAGTGCATTCCATTGGCAAATCACCCTTTTGGTGAAAAATTTTTTCATAATATCATGCCTAAACCTCCCCTGACAAAGTTTGAGACCATGTCCTCTTGTTCTGTCACTGGTCACTTGAGAGAAGAGATCAACCCCTGCCTGCCTACAACCTCCTTTTAGGTAGTTACAGAGAGCAATAAGGTCTCCCCTGAGCCTCCTCTTCTCCAGGCTAAACAACCCCAGCTCCCTCAGTTGCTCCAGCCCCTTCACCATCTTCGTTGCTTTCCTCTGGACACACTCCAGCATCTCAACATCTCTCTTAAACTGAGGGCCCCAGAACTGGACACAGTACTCAAGGTGCAGCCTGACCAGTGCCGAGTATAAGGGGATGATAACTTCTCTAGTCCTGCTGGCCACACCATTCCTGATGCAGGCCAGGATACCATTGGCCTTCTTGGCCACTTGGGCACACTGCTGGCTCATGTTGAGTTTCCTGTCCACCATCACACCCAAGTCTCTTTCCACTTGCCTACTCTCCAGCCACTCTGTCCCCAGCCTATAGCACTGCATGGGGTTGTTGTGTCCAAAGTGTAGAACCCGGAACATGGGCTTGTTAAACATCATCCCATTGGAATCAGCCCATCTCTCCAGTCTGTCAACGTCCCTCTGTAGGATTATGATCCTTTCTCTTGCATGCTATCTTACATCTAAGAAGTCAACCTGAGCAACTGAGAAACATTTTCTGTATGAGCTATCATAAATCTTATGACTGTTATTATGTTTATTGATATATTTACAACCATAAGTTCTTTTTTTTTTTTTTTGATAATGCCAACCTTCTCTTTCCCTTTGGATAGAGCTACCCCTCACTTTGCAGTGGGACTATTTCACTGTGTTTATTATTATAACCATAGCCTTTACAGTCATGCAAATCAGTCAGCCAAGTCCTGCTTAGGCTAAATTTTACCTTCTGGTCACTCTGTACCCTGTACCACCAGGGCACCAAGGCAATAGTTCTCAATACGACCAATATTTCATCCATAGTAAGCACGTGTAGAAAAATACCTTTAGACACCAAAGGACTTCACAGGGTAACCCAAGCTGCAATTTCTTTGTGTTAATTAGAAGGATGCTAGAAATGCATTTTGAACAGGGTCTGACCTTACTTCACTGCAAAGTAAGAACACTCTCCTTAAAAAAATGAACCCAGTTGAGATCTTGTAGTTTCCTACACACCAGGCCTTTCTGACAGACTCTCCTGCAGTGGTTGAACACTGAAGCTTGTCTATGATGCTTGCGGTGACCTGGGAGTGGTCAGTGCTCAGTCCTGCAGCCGCCCATCTGGGAATGCCTTCTCCTACCTGCCTCGCTCAGCACAGGAAATCTCTGCACAAGTTTGAGATCTGTTCTGTTTGCTGGCTGCTGATCTTGGAGGAAAAATTTCACAGGGTCTTGTTAAGAGTTTTAGCAAGAGCTGTCCTGGACTGGCTTGCTCTTGGACCTTCAAAGTCTGCCCTGTGAGCAGTGGTCACTGACTCTTGTCAGTAAAGAAGGCCTGCCTCAACAAGACAAACACCTGGGCTCAAGAGATGCTTTCTTCCATACCTTAGTAAGGTTACACATGCAAAACCAGAAGATTATCACAAGAGCAGATTTCAACAGCTGGGTTGCAAACACGAGGCTGCATTGGTATTGCTGTCTCTGTGATCAATTCAAGACTGTATTAGGAAAACACAAAAGTCTATGTACCTGAGCTTGGATTTCATTTTCAGCTAGTTTCTTCAGGATGGCCTCTATACTGGAGCAAGGTTTAACCCCTAGTTATTTCTTATGTATGCTCTGCAAAATTTGACAAATTCAGCCTACGCTCATCAAGCAAAAAGCTGCCATCAAGGCTATCTTGTAAACCCACTATGCTGCTACCAGCTGAAATGGCTTCTGGCCATTTGTAACCATTGTGAGGGTCTGTGTCTTCCTCGAGCAACTCTCAGGAGTGAAAGCTTTGACACGAAGAAAGTTGCATACATGTTTTCTTTCTATAACACTGTGTAGAAGTCATTAGATTGGCACAGTGCATCTCTCTCATACATATGGGAAAATTTTGCATAAGCTACTTGCTTTGGGCCCCACACTAGGCTAGCTAAACAGTTGTCCCATTGCAGAGGATCATAACAGTAACTCCCTTAAAAGCATATATTTTAGCTGCCTTAGGAGAGGAATAAAATCAGCCTTATGTAGTTAACTCCCAGGTGCACGCCTTTACTACTCATATTTTTTGACAAAGAAATGGCTTTCATTTACTGTGCCTTGTGGGTCAGTTGGGAACAGCACCAGCTACTTCTTTAAGCACTTTGAGAATTACAGATAACAGATGCATACCAAACATATCTTTAAGAGTTTCAGCCATTAATTTTCATTTTGAGATTCTTCAGCCATAAGTAGGATTTCAATGAAACCACAATGTTATATGGAGATGACTTCATCAGTTTTAAATGTTTGATACGGAATTGATTTGGGAAGTGGGATGAAATTAAACTGGTGATCACCTATCAACATTTTCAACTTTTCCTATTGTCCTGATACAAAATGCCAGTTATGATTTTCCTAAGTTTTTTTGTAAGTTTTTTTGTCTCCCTATTGCAAATCAGAACTGAAATTTATTTTCAAGTATCATGATTCATCTAAGCTCTTTTTTTCACAGTAAGCTCTGCTTATTTCTTGTTTTATAGGACTGCTAACACAAAGAGAGTTTAAAAATAGGCTCTCTACTGAGAAGTGATCATAATAACCACACATCTGTTCCTACCCCAATTATATGCCTCTGTGTATATGCCTCAAGATCATAACAGTCAACTAATGTACTTTAACCCATGATCAGATTGAAAGTTTATGGGTAAGAATCAGAGACAGACAACAAAGGGAGCCTTTTCAGACAGAGAAGGACTTGTGGGAAATTTGATGGTCAGAGGTCATCTTGGACATAGTAATCATGAAGTGATAGAGCTTTCAATTCTTAGAGAAGTGAGGAAAAGAGGGTCAGCAAAACTGCCACCTTGAACTTCTGCAGGGCAGACTTTCACCTGTTTAGGAGACTGATCAACAGAGTCCTTTGGGAGGCAGTCCTGAAGGGCAAAGGAGTTCAGGAAGGCTGTACGTTCTTCAAGAAGGAAAGCACAAGAGCAGACTGTCCCCATATGTAGAAAGACAAGCAAGCAGGGAAGAAAGCCAGCCTGGCTGAACACAGAGCTTTAGCTGGAACTCAGGAAAAGAAGGAGAGTTTATGACATCTGAAAGAAGGGTCAGGCAACTCAGGAGGACTACAAAGATGTCATGAAGTTACGCACACAGAAAATTAGAAGGGCCAAAGCTCAACTAGAACCTAATCTGTCTACTGTGGTAAATGACAATAAAAATGTTTCTATATTATCAGGAAAAGGAGGGCTAAGGAGAATCTCCATTCCTTATTAGATGCAGGTGGAAGCATAGTGACAAAGGATGAGGAAAAGGCTGAGGTACTTAATGCCTTTTTTGCCTCAGTCTTTAGTAGTAAGACCAACTGTTTTCTGTATACCAATCCCCCTGAGCTGGAAGGCAGGGATGGGGAGAAGAACGGAGCCCCCCATAATCCAAGAGAAAATGCTTAGCAACTTTCTACACCACATAGACATCCACAAGTCTATAGGGTCAGATAAGAATTAACCAAGGGTACTGAAGTGCTCACCAAGTGACTTTCCATCACTTATCACCAGTCCTGGTTAAATGTGGAGGTCCCCGTTGATTGGAGGCCAGCAAATGTAATGCCCACCTACCAAAAGGCTCTGAAGGAGGATCTGCACAACAACAGGCATGTCAACCCGACCTTGGTGCTGGGAAAGGTTATGGAGCAGATCATCTTGAGTGCCATCACGTGGCATGTACAGGATAACCAAGTGATCAGGCCCAGTCAGCATGGGCTTAGGAAAGGCAAGTTCTGCTTGACTAACCTGATCTCCTTCTACAACAGGGTGACCTGCTTAGTAAATGAGGGAAAGATTGTGGATGTTGTTTACCTGGGCTTTAGTAAAGCCTTTGACACCATTTCCCACAGAGTTCCCCTGGAGGACTACAAAGATGTTGTGAGATTATGCAGGGAAAAAATTAGAAGGCCCAAAGCCCAACTAGAACTTAATCTGTCTGCTACAGTAAATGACAATTAAATATGTTCCTATAAATATATTGGCAGTAAAAAGAGGTCTAAGGACAAAGGATGAGGAAAGGCTGAGGCACTTAACGCCTTCTCCACCTCAGTCTTTAATAGTGAGACCCGTTGTTCTTTGGGTACCCAAAGAAATATGGAATCCAGCTCCTAACTCTCTGCCTTAACTAAACCTGGCCAGGAGGAACCTGAGGAAGCATGTACATGCCTGGTGGGCCTGGAAAGACCTAGACATTCACTGAGGCACTATTTTCTCATGGAGCATGAGGAAAATAGCTGTACTGCCAAACATTCCAAATAGAAACATGCATGCTCTGTATTACAGCTTGTTCCAATCTCCTGAAGATCATTAAAGCTTTGTTTGCTTTACTGGCACAACTCATCAGCCTGAATCACAGTTCCTTTTCACTTTAAAGGGAAAAGGATGAGGGAAAGCCTGTGGATGTTGTTTACCTGGACTTTAGTAAGGCCTTTGACACTGTTTGCCATAGGGTTCTCCTGGAGACACTGACTGCTCACGGCTTGGACAGGTATGCTCTTCACTGGGTAAAAAACTGGCTGGATGGCAAGGCCCCAACTGTAGTGAATGGAGTTAAATCCACTTGGCGACTGGTCACAAGTGGTGTTCCCCAGGACTCAGTATTGGGGCCGGTTCGATTTAATATCTTAATCAATGATCCAGATGAGGGAACTGAGTGCATTCTCAGTAAGTTTGCAGATGATGTGAAGTTAGGTGGGAGTGGGGTGGTTTGTCTTAATGTGTTTTGACTTTTTAAGATTTCCATCCTGGGAAAAAAATGGGAAGACATCCTCTAAGGGGGGGTGACTCTGAGTCCACATGTCACTACCTCATTATTATGCTGACCATTTCATAATAGGGCAGAGACAAATCTTGGTGGATTCCAACCACCTGCCTTACATAGATGCATTGAGTTGAGATGCATCTGCTTGGGGCTAGGAATGCTCTGCTGAGGGAACTGGACAGGCTGGATGGATTGGCCAAGAACAGTTGTATGAGGCCAACAAGGCTAAGAGTCGGGTGCTGCACTTGGGTCACAACAATCCCATGCGGCGCTACAGGCTTGGGGATGAATGGATAGAAATCTGTCCAGCGTAAAAGGACCTGGGGGTGACGGTTGAGAGCCATGAGCTAGCAGTGTGCCCAGGTGGCTTAAGCAGACAATAGCATTCTGGCTTGCATCAGAAATAGTGGCCAGCAGGACTAGGAAAGTGATTGTCACCCTCTACTCAGCACTGGTGAGGCCACACCTCAAACACTGTGTTCAGTTTGGGGCCCTTTGCTACAAGAAAGACACTGAGCCAATGGAGTGTATGCAAAGAAGGGAACAAAGCTGGTGAAGGGTCTAGAGCACAAGTCTTATTAGGAGCTGCTGAGGGAACTGGGATTGTTCAGCCCAGAGAAGAGGAGGCTGAGGGAACACCTTACTGCTCTCTACAACTACCTGAAAGGAGGTTGTATCAAGGTGGGTGTTGGTCTCTTCTCCCCAGTAACAAACAATATAACAAGAGGAAATGGCCTCAAGTTGCACCAGGGGAGGTTTAGACTAGATATCAGGAAAAACTTCTCCACTGAAAGGGTTTTCAAGCATTGGAACAGCTGCCCAGGGAAGCTGTTGAGTCATCATCCCTGGAGGTATTTAAAAAATGTGCAGATGTGGTGCTTAGGGACGTGGTTCAGTGACGGACTTGGCAGTGTTGGGTTTATGGTTGGACTTGATGATCTTAAAGGTCTTTTCAAATCCAAACAATTCTATGATTCTAACCTTGTGGCTGAGTCTACTACAGGCCGCCAATCAAGAGGAGCCTATTCACAAAGTCTTCTTACTCCAGAGGCATTGTGCTTGCAGGCTCTCAGTCCTACTGGGGCACTTCAACCATCCAACATCAGCTAGAAAAGTAACGCACTGAGCTGTAGGCAATCTAGGGGACCCCTGCAACAAATTGAGGATAACTTATTAAGCCAGGTAATAGACGCTCTATATGAGGGCGTGTGATACTGAAGCTGATGGTCACCAACACATGTGAGATAAGCAGTGCCATCAAGATGGGAGGCATCCTGGGTTGCAGTGATCATGCATTGGTGGAGCTCACAGTCCTGAGGAATATGGGTCAGGGGAAGAATATAGTCATGATCCTGAATTTTAGGAAAGCAAACTTACAGATCTTCAAGAAGTTAGTCAGTAGAACCCTCTGGGGAACTGCCCCCATGGGAAAAGGGAGCGAAAATGAGCTGTCAGATCTTTAAGGATGCTTTCCATAGAGCACAAGAGCTGTCTATCCACAGGTGTAAGAAAGCAGGAAAGGAAGGCAAGAGACCAGCAAGGCTGAGCTGAGATCTGCTGATGAAACTAAAGGGCGAGAAGCAAATGCAGAGGCAGTAGAAGCAGAGACAGCTATCCTGGAAAGAGTATAGGGATGCTGTGTTTTTGTAGGGATGGGTCAGGCAGACCAAGGTGTAGCTGGAGCTGAACTTGGCAAAGGACACAAAGAATAATAAGAAGTGCTTCTACAAGTATGTTCAGCAGAAAAGGAAGGTCAAAGGAAGCATACTCCCACTGATAAGCAAGACTGGCAAACTGGTAACAACAGATGAAGAAAAGGATGAAATACTCAACAAAATTTTTGCCTCAGTCTTCACTGTCAACTTCTTCTGACACAGGGAATGTGTGGGAATGTGGATGGACGACAAGATGGGGACTGGGAGAGAAAATTCCCTCCCACTGTAAGAGAAGATAAGGTTTGTGACCACCCGAGGAACCTGAACAGTCTATGGGACCTGATGAGATGCATCCCAGAGTCCCGAGGGAATTGGCTGATGTAGTTGCCAACCCACTCTCCATGATATTTGAAAAGTCATGTGAGCCATTCGAATCCCTGGTGACTGGAAAAAAGGAAATATTGTGCCCACTTTTTTAAAGGGTAGAAAGGAGGACCCTGGGAAATACCGACCTGTCAGCCTCACCTCTGTGCCTGGGAAGATCATAGAACAGATCTTCCTAGAACTTAAGGCACATGGAGGACAGGGATGTGATTCGAGACAGCCAGCATGGCTTCACTGAGGGCAAGTTGTGCCTAGTGGCCTTCTATGATGGAGTGACTATGTCAGTATACAAGGGAAGAGCCATGGATGTCATCTATCTGGACTTCTGTAAGGCTTTTGACACCTTCCCCCACAACATCCTTCTTTCTAAATTGGAGAGATATGGATTTGATGGGTGGACTCTTTGATGTATGAGGAATTGGTTGGATTGTTGATAAGTGGTGTTTCTCAGGGGTCATTACTGGGACCAGTACTGTTTAATATCATTGTCAGTGACATAGACAATAGGATCGAGTGCACCCTCAACAAGTTTGCAGATGACACCAAGTTGAGTGGTACAGTTGATATGTCTGAGGGACAGAATACCATCCAGAGGGACCTAAACAAGGTTGAGGAGTGGGCCCATGTGAGCCTTATGAGGTTCAACAAGGCCAAGTCCAAAGTCTTGCAGCATGGTCAAGGCAACCCCAATATTGATACAGGCTGGGGAATTAAAGTATTGAGAGCAGCCCGGACGAGAAGGACTTTGAGGTACTGGTGGATGAAAAACTGGACATGAGGCAGCAATGTACACTCACAGCCCAGAAGACCAGCTATGTCCTGGGCTACATCAAAAGGATTGTGAGCAGCAAATTAAGGGCGGTCATTCTGCCCCGCTTCTGTGCTCTTTTGAGACCCCACCTTGAGTACACTGTCCAGTTCTGGAGCTCTCAACGCAGCAAAGACATGATCTGTTGGAGCAGGTCCAGAGGAGGGCCACAGAGCTCTGAGCAACTTGATCTAGCTGAAGATGTCCCTGTTCACTGCAGGGGGTTTGGACTACATAATCTTTAAAGGTCTCTTCCAATCCAGACTTTTCTTACGAGTCTATGATCATTTCTCAGGGCAGAACAGCAGAGGACAGGAGTTAGTTGGCTTTTAGTCTCACAGCTTCACTATGAGTGTTATAGATATGCCTGCATGTTTTCCACTACAGTCTTCATTATAAATTCAGTTTATTAAATTTAGATATTCAAAAATTATCATTAAAAATCCCTTTTAATTATTCTTACAACTCCCAACAATTTTACAGAGTCAAAATTTGGGGGCATTGAGTTTTTCCCCAGAATTTATGGATATCAAGCACTATACCTGGAATAGCTTGGCTCACATCTTTGGATGACAGGAAAGCCCCGACAAAAGGCTGCTTACTGTACCAGCACAGACCTGCACCCCGGATACATCAGACCTATCTTACAAATGCATTGCACGTGCATAGCAAAATCAACACATTCTATGTCATTGGGTCTACCCATACAAACTGCTGCACCTATGCAGAAACACTGTGATATCCCAGATGCTGTGAACTCATTGCACATGGATTTCACTGCTCTGTACAAACACCTGTTACAGGAATCACATTCAGAAACTCAGCATCCCTATTTCGGCAAACATATCCTCCAGATTTGATTATGTTTTATTCTGGTTGTGAGTAGCATCTCTCAAGTCAATTTTCAAACCTGTGCAGCTTCACCTACTGGCACTGAAAGCACTGTTTTTCCAGGATGCTGCTCCATACTGCCAGCAACCTCCAGTGCATTGTGGGACCAGTAACTCAGCTCTCTCGGCTGTTATACATCTCCTAAAGCATTTTTGATTTCCATTGATGTATGTTCTTGGTTCATCATTAATTAATAAGTGCTCAATGATTTCAGCAATTCTTTTCTTGTGTATGTAACCTTTCCTTTTAGTACGTAGGTGGTTTTGTTTCTATGGTGCTTATCACCATAACAACTCTCCCCTCCAAAAAATTTGTCTTGAATGATCTGTCACTACACTGTCTTGATTTATGCATGTATTGTAAGTACAAAATTCCTTATATGAAGCATGCAAAGGCAAGATCAATGCTTCTCAAGAATTCTACCTTGCCAAGCAATTGTCTAAAAAATGAGTCAACTATTTTGTCAACAAAAACTACAAAATCCCAGTGGGGTGTGTTGGCTGTTTGCCGTATCCATGAGGTTTAATCATCAATCATCCCATTTGGGTCAATTAGCCTTACCCAGCACTCAGTCATGCAGTTTTGATTGCTTGTTACTCCTCCTGAGATGAGAGCTAAATGTGCTCAAGATTCTCATCTGTTCCCCATGGTTGGGTTAGAAGATGCTACCCTGCAACCCAAAGTTCGCTGGAATTGCTCAGTGGATTTTAGCAAGCACAGATTTGGGCTGCAACTGAATACAGACTGGTAGGTAAACAATGGTACAAATGTTCTTCAGGTCAAAACATAGGCAGCATACAAACTCTCCAGTTATCTTCAGAGCATTTAGGAAAATATAAAAGGAACAAAAATCTTTTCCTAATTTGTGTATTTTAAACCAAAAGTAATTAAAGGAGAGGGGGAACCCCCAAAACAAAAAGAAACACATGCAAGCCACCAGAATTCAGGATGGCAAGTGTATTTTAAAATTAAGACATTTAAGCAAGAGGACAGGAAAAAAGACTGGGAGGATGGTGAACCCACCTTTCCAGAAATCAGGAGCCACAGGCTGGTTTAAGACAGCAGTGGCTGACAGGTGATTTTTTCTCTGAAGAAAAACACAGATGGAGAAAGAGCTGTTCAAGATACAAAATGTCATTAGCACAGGGCTACGTACAGGCCATGAGTAATCTGAGGTAAAAATAGGAAGGTTTCAAATCATGGGAGAAGTGCAGTCTTCCATTGAAAATAGCAAGCAAGTACTTCATCATTTTATCCATATCTAAAGTTCTTCATCAGTGTATGAAAGCTATTTGGCAGTTTTAATAAAAAAAACCCCACACTTCCCACATCTGAGACCTCCTTTAGATCATCATGTCCTTAGAAAGTTTAGAGTTCCCCCCAAGGTGTGATGCATTTAAGAGGTTTTGGCTTAGTGAGAGTTTACTGTGCCTGACACTTCTGATGAAAGTGCACAGACATGTTTTGCAGTGTAAACCCAAGCTTATTTGACTAGAAAATGAAGTTGTTGCCTCCTGGACATATGAGGTCTTTAACTTCACTTTATTAACATGACACTTCATGGATACTGATAGTCATGTTAAGATAAGTAAAGAATGCCTATTTGCTTGAGTTTGAGGTGAATCCGTGAATCACAAATAACATCAAATGTCCACAACCATCAGTTAAAATAGTTTTAATTAAGCCACCACATTTGAAAGGAGTGCCACATACATAGTATCACTTGAGAGTAATTAATGACTATTTGCAATAGCTTTCTCCCAAACTTTAGTTGTGTAACACTCTGGCTATGCTTCCACCCCTCCCAGTATGTTCAGAGCCAAGTTTATTTTACATTTGTCCTTTTCTGACAAGCTATGACAATGCTTATAAAAAACATACAAAAGACTTAAGTTATGCTAAATCCTATTACTGTATCATCCTCTCTCTCAGTAGGAAGGGTGTCCATTTTATTACATCTTTTCTCCTACTCAGCTTCAGCTGTGCAAGGATTTTCCAGACTTGGGATTCTCTGCTGTGTTTTGAATTCACTAGAAAGTTAGGCACTAACATTACTCATGATAGAGAGAAGCCTACAGAGTATTCCCCATCAGCCAGTATTGTACAGAAAAATAAAAACAAAATATACATTTGTCACAGGATTCTCTTAGTCAGCAAGAATCATAAATACAGTTGATTGGATATGCCACGACTGAGCTTGTAACACAGTTCTGAATTCTGCAGATGTTTACACTCCATCAAGTTATAAAATACAGGTCTGGAAGGGACCTTCAGAAGCCACTTGGCCTTTCTAAAACAGAATCACATGCAATATACAGAATTACCAAATTAAAAAAGGTGTTAAAAACCAGAAAGCTATACAATACATAATACAAGAACTATTGGGCTTTGAAAAAACATAGTTTTAAAGTACTTTAGCTTTACAGTACACTAGTTAACGCTTTGTAATTTCTATTTTGCACGTGTATGAATACATATACCCATACACTTACCCTCTCCTAAGTACTGTGTTCACTACAGTGAGAAATAAGTCTCCAGCAGCTCCTTACACAGGGTAACACACAGCACTTCTTTCCACCTTACCTGTGCCCCTCTCAGAAATCTGTCTCTGCTAGTGCTACTTCCCCCATAGCTGGAAGAGAAGCTCCACAAATGAACTTCTTCCTTCTTCCCCAGTTGAAGAAAGCTTTGACAAAGACTACAGTCTCTAATTAAATCTGCTGTAAGCTGCTGCAGGTCCATGACCAATATAGACATGGCTCTGCCTCGCTTGAATACTTATTTGAAAGTGTTGGCTCCAGACACACAAGCTAGGAGACAGCCAAATTACTCCCGAGATGAGTGTCTGTATGAAGTTTGCATAGGCAAATTGCTCCCAGAATTGCTTTTCTATTTTTACCTGTTATCCCTAGTGACTCACAAAGCATCCGCAAGTTTAGTAAACTCTGGAATACCTGCAGTGTGCTTTAGAAACTTTTGGAGGTTTTCGACACCTTATGCTAAGATGCCCCTCCAAAGCATGACAGATAATTAAAACACTGCAGTTTTAAAAAGGTAGACATGAAGAACAGTGTATATTTCTCAAAGATATTTTCTAAATCAGAACCCCTCAAATACCATGTAAAAATATATGTAGTTCAACATCTGAAGTTTTATTGATTCTCTCTATGACAATGTATATTAAGTTTTATGTGGCTCCCTCACAAGTCCTGCAGCAGCCACAAAATAAGTATTACATCACACACTGTTATACACACCAGCTCCACACTTTAGAAGAGACCTCCATGCAACAGCACCAACTGGTGGAAAATAGATTTTAAGTTTATTTACCCTTAATTCAAATAGCTAATAGTCAACAATGGTCCAATAAAGGAATGAGAAGGGATTCTTAGGCAGCAGGTGACTGCAATACTCTCAGGAAAGTTCTTTCCTTGAGGCTGACTTTGGTGGAAGAAAAAGCATTCTTTGGAAGGTTGTTTTTTTTCTAGTCCCGTTTAAGGCAATTTCAGAGATGAAAACAAAATAACTTGCAGGCCTCTCTAATAGGTTGTTTAAAATATCTCCTCTTCCTTTCTACACTTAAAACACTGCATCTTTATTCATAAGCAAACGTTTGAACAAAATAAGGATGACTCAATTAGTTGGGAGGGGAAGGAGCAAGTAAACCACCCAAACAGAATTGACATAAGAATTTATAAATAATACTTTAAGTAAAAGCCATTTGCTTAAAGATGCCAATGTTTTCACTAATTTATTGCCAGGGCTAGTCAGAAATACTTTAGAAAAGTGAGGTGGGTTTTTTTTCAGTCTCCTATTTTTTCAGTCTCCTATTGCACCAAATTTACAGCAGAGGTTCTCCTCTGTTGTTTGACAGTTGATTGTACTTGGATTTAATCTTTCAGTTTAAGTATGGTGTTCTCTCTGGGGAAGAGTAGTAATAGGTAGGCTTGATGTTTCCTAGGACTTCATCTTCCCAATTGGGGAGGCAGCAGAAGAAGAAAGCACAACCAATTACAACAACAGTGCTCGCCCAACCAAAGCCATAGGCCCAGCTGAACATATTATCTCCTGTCAGCGGAATTTCTTCCGTGAATTTCACTGGGTAGATGACCAAGCCTATGATTTGGAATGCAGCTAGAGAGAAAAAGAAAGAAAAAAAAGCAGGAATAAGTGACAATGAATGAGATTGCATTTCCCACTTAAAAATCTACCTGGACATAACCGCACATGCTTTTAAGATATGTGAGGATTAGCTTCAGTCCTACAATCAAATTTACATTCTTACAGAGGTACATGAATCTTAGCCAAAGCAGATCCCCACACCTATCTGGCTGCAGCAGCTATGGCTGACATTGCCAGGTTGCCAAGGCATTCACCTGCATGCTATGACCTGTCCTACAGCCAGGCATCATGATCCCTAAGAAGGCAGTTACCTCCCACTTGTACCATAGCCCTGTCACTCTTCCTCCCCTCAGGACAGTGGGTTTTCAGCTCCTAAGTCTTAGCATGTGACATGCAGGGTGAAAGGTGTTGGGTGTTCCCTGTATACTGCTTTTGGGAAAAGGCTAACTGACAAAGGCCACTGGAGCTTCCCTAACTATTATCCTCTCAGGGTATAAATCAGCCTTCTGTTGTTGCCCATGAAAATGAGTCATAAGCCAGACAAAGACAACTTATTTCATAAGGGAGGCTCCATCAGGCATGTTTTTCTACTGATGCCTGTTTTACATCTAAAATAACCTTGTCTTTGTACCCAGCCTTACCAACAACAAAGAGCAAGCCTCCAATTCCTCGCACAAAGTTGAAGCGGAGTATCTCAATCGAGAATGCAATGACTGCAAGGGCGAAACAGATGACCAGGATCACAAAGCCAACAAGATACGTGGCTGCTGCTGCTCTCCCCCATCCTTGAAGAAAACACAAGAAAGATGTTACATACAGAAATTCACTGAACTCTAAGCCATTGCAGTTCTTTGGTTTCCTTTAATCATTTTTTTGTTGAAAGCCTTTACTGTAAGAAGCAAGCCTTATGTCAAAGCAATACTGGATTCCACCAAAGCACACAGCTGCAGAGCAGAGAGACACCATCACCGGTGGTGGTGCCCAGAACTCTCTGCCTGCTAACTTGGAAAAGAGGGATACCGTAAAGCATGGCAGTGGAGCTAACGCCTCCAAATTCTGTATCCATAAGAGCCCCACAGACATCTGAGCAGACAGGGCACACAACCACTGAAAATGCACTTTCTCTTACCATTCTTGTTTGACATCCAAGTTTACAAAACCACTTCCATGCATAGGGAAGTATGGGAGCAGGCAAGAAGGAACCACTACAGGAGATAACTCCTGGGAAATAATAGTACTGTCAGCACACACCTTCTTGCCTGTCTGTTTAGGAAAAGAATAATGCATGTGGAGCAAAATTAGCATGACCAAAAAGAAACAGATTTGGAACAGCCAAAGAGAGATGACAAAGAGACAGCTCTTGAAGGTGAATATCTATTTACAGCTGAAAAAATTTAGAAACAACTAAAATGCAGCAAGTGGAGGAGAAACAGACAAATCTAAGATAAAGTAGAAGAGTCCTCTTGGAACCTTTACTTTGACATTTGATGGGACAAGGTGGTACAGATCAAACAACCGCAGGCTGGAGACGCCCAGGCACGAAGCAAGTGGCTTTATGCCAGCAGAGCAGCACCAGCACCCAGAACTAGCCCACCACAGGCTAGGGCAACACAGGTAAGAAAACCTCCCAGAAAACATAACTGCAATTCCCCTTTTGCAGTAGCACAAGCTTGTGAAAAGGCCCTCATTATTGCCAGACTCTTCTCTTCAGAAAGCAAAGAGAAGTTCAGGTGAGCCCAATGCAAACAACCACAAGCAAAGCAGTTAGTGCCCTGAAGGCAGGATGGCTGCAGACATGGGCTAAGCCATACTGGCTAATGCCTTGGCTTCCAGTCAGCTGTCATCACAGCTCACTTCCCACATCTGCATAAAATAGGTTTCTACTTTCACACATTCAGACAGCGGCAGGGCCAGATCCTTAGCTCCCTCTAATGTGAGAATAAAGAAAATAGCATGATCTAGGGCAGAACATTTTTCATATCTCTTTCACCAGAGCTGCTTGTTCTAACACAGCTGAAGTGAGTTTGGAGATATCCTGCTTTCAACATAGCCTCTGTCCTTTCTGTGCAAAAACTAAAAGGAAAAACACAGTGACACAGACAAACTAAAAAGTTACTCTCCACAATAATTCACGTACTCTACTAGTCGCATAAATGGGGAAAAACTAGTAATATGAGACAGAGAATGCAGTAAAACTATCTCAGTCACCTCTACTCTGTACATCAATTTACTCTCTGAAAGCAAAGCATTGTTTTGTAGCTATTTTCATCAGATCAGTCTGAACTGGTTTTTTTCCTGCCTATTCCAATAGTAAAAGTGAGCAGCCATCCATGAGAGATTCAGCCTAAATCCCCCACACTGCTGCCACCTGAAGACAGTCATGCTGGCATAGAAAGGGTAAGGAAAAGGATTATCCTTCCCCTCTTCCTTCCTTTCTCCCTTTTTTGAGCCAATCAAGACAACAAATATTTTTCAAATTAGTTTTCCTTAACCAGCTGTGTTTCACTCTCCTCCCATAAGGGAGTGCTGTGGCATGAGGAAGGAGGGGGGACACCCAATGAGAACCTGGAGATTAAAGCTATGTCAGTTGTCTGATAAAATCTTTCAATATAAAATATTCTCTGATGTATCCAATGCAGGTATTGGATATTGTCTCCACAATAAGTTTTATTTAGGGACAACTAATACGAAGGGATATTTATTGATATTTGCCCTATTAAGAAATAAAGCACAACAAGGAGGAAGAGCACTTAGTTATCAAAGCACATTCCCTTTCAGATGCATCACATATGTTGGCACAGCATAGGAGACTAAGTCTGGCATACACCTGAGAAAATTTAGGTTGCAAACTCAAACACGCCTGCAGGTGTTGGTGCAACACAAATATGACCAGAGGAGATATGAGCCAGAAAGCCCCCAGTGCTCTTTCTGCTATTTCCATGTCTTCTGTCTTACTTTACAGGTATAACAAGCTTTTGGATACAGGTTATGCCCAGCTCTGCTCAGTGATTTATTTTCTTGTCTCTGGCTATGTGAAAATGATAACATACAGAGCTGTAGCAGATGTCTTGTCCAGAAGATTAATATCAAGCCCAGTTTTGTTTCAAGTCTTCAGAAACAGGGCAGTAGCAGATACCATTATGAAATTCAGTGGGGTTTGTGCTCTTGTGTGACAGACCTCAATGCTGGTGACTCTGTGCCCTCCTCTTGTTCTGCTGCTAGATTACCTTCTCCAGCACTTATCGCTAGGTTCATAGTGATTCTAAGACAGATTTACAGGCACCAGCCACAGCACTGGATGAGTCTACTCTACGCAGGGCTAGACAATAGCCATCAAATTGCCAGCCTGCCAGATAAGCACCAGTGGAAGTCACAGGAAAGGCAGCAAAAAGCTCTGGATTTACATAAGAGAAACATCAAAAAATAACTCGGACTCTTAATAAGTGAGTGACAGAAGAGGTTGCAGTGGGAGGCTGCACCCTTACTAAGTGTAGGATGCAGGCCTGGTACTCTCTTTTCCCCCACAAGCTGTTGCTACCCCCACTAACAGGGAGAGCTTTCAGCAGAGGGGTTGCTGCAGGGCTCCAGCTGAAACTGATATTTCTCCTTGCAGGATCCCCTTCATCCCACACCTATCAAGTCAGGCTTTCTCAGCTCCTTCTTCTAGAGGCTTCCAAGAACTGACTGAGCTCCTGCAGGCACTCAAGTCTCTGTCTCTATCTGAAAGATCCTCCACCTACGGCTCCCAGTTTCTGTGAGGGGAGATGTGTGGGTTTACACTCTCACTGTACACCACCTGAAGAGCTGGAGAGACCTTGGCACAGCGAGACAGATCAGCCCCTGCTTCTAGCTGGTTTGTGCTCAGAAGTCCCTTCTACCAATGAGACATTTAGCTAGAAATTGTTTTGCATAAAAATAGAAATTTCTCAGGTCCATGAGTGGCAGAGAGTATATTTCTTAAAATAGGCAAAAAAATATGATGTCTGTTTATGAAATCAAAAGAACACCACAGTAATTTGGGTCTACATAAATAGGAGAGAGCAGAAAAGCAAAACAGTTGGAGCTAATAGCACTCCCTAGTTCAGTTTTGCCTCAAAGAAGAGTCACATTCCTTGTATCTAATCAGCAGAAAAGTATTTATCAATTAGGTGGTGTTGAAAGAACATTAAAAAACCTACTGTTCGGGTGCTGAAGGTCTATAATTACTAGGAATGAATAAGAGTCTTCTTACATAGCCTGATTAATGATGAATATGGAAAGGAACTAAGCTGCAAATGTTATCATGCAGATAACTAGGAGGGGGTCAGAATTATTTAAAGTTAATGATGAGCACCAGTAATACGATGAAATGCAAAAAAAGGCAATGGAGCCTTAGTGTTAGGTGTATTTCCTAATTTTATTTGGCCATGCCTCAGCCTGTGATGGAAGCTCTACAGGGTAGGATATTTAAAATCAAGATTTATGTTTAGAAATTTATTACTAAAAGGACTGGGAAAACAACCTAGCAGGAAGATGAACTGCTATAAAATTTGAAGTAACACACCTTTCTCATCTTTGTTCACTTACAAAAGCAGAAGCTAGTTTGTTAGGTTGTGAATAACCGGAATCTTAGGGCAGAAGTTTTACCGTGATGGGCATAGACAAGACATGTTTTTAAGCTGAGGTTATAATAATCTTCTGTATATAAATGGCTGCAGCAATTCTTGTTCAGCCTTGAGAACCCCTTATGCAGAATGCCCAAAAATATCTGCTTTTGTTGACAAAACTGCAAGTAATAGAGTACTGTCAGTAATATTTTTTTGCTCACATAATGTGTAATCTTCCACAGTAGCATGACTGGAGAAGGGAAGGTATTTACATTCTCACCATGAGCACAGGACAGCTCACAATCAAAAGTTTGCCAGGAGGGCTGGTTGGGAATTAATACTAGGAATAACAGCTCTGTTTTGGCTTTAGGAATGCCAGAAAAGCAATTGCTATACTACCTATTAAATAAAAGCTCACCTGTTTCAGTTTCAGCCACTTGGCTCTGCCAGGAGCACAGGAGTAGCACAATCTTATAAATCTCCAACTTTTAATGCCTGTGGGCTGCTAGCAGTGGAAGTGCACCTGCCCTGTGGGCCAGCAAAGCCCACTGGCAGGGATACCAGCCTCACTTGCTCACTGGGATCTTTTACTGGGGGATTTGCAGTAAATGTTTTCTGGGTGTAGATAGCGACACCGACTGCTACACCTTTTCCATTAGCATTTTCCTAGTGCCTGCACTCACCTGACACTATAAACTAAGTTTGTCTCAAATACATCCTGGCACCATAAATGAGACTGAAGCATGCCTGAAAAGAGGCATACTGAAAAGATAAGTGTACAGGTAACACTCCTCCTTTCTTTACCTGGCCCCTCAGTGAAGTCAACACATGCACTCAGCTTCACCAATAATGTATGGTATCAAAGTCCATGCCTCTAGGGACACAGGTACAGTGGCACAGCTGTGGTGAAACATGATTCACAAAGGCTGGGCTCCTACTGCCAGGTTACACCTTTTTTTTTTTTTGGCCCTTGCTAAGGATCCAGATAAATGCTTCCCTTTTTTTAAGTCGGCTGTTTTGTACTTAATGAATACCAACTGGTTGCCAGGAAGACAAGAAAGAGTTAACCTCCATGGGATCACTTTTACAGCACACACACCCATCTTTTACAGTGATAATTCAAAGCGAAGTCACTGGGAGCAGTGTTCAAAATCGAGAGGACAGACACCCGTGAATATTGTTCCCAGACTTAAAGCCTCCTGACTTTAAAGACAACCACCCTCCCCAAGTAACCACATTCCAAACAATCCTTGTCATATCTGATGGCTTACTGATATGACACAGTTAACAGTTTAATCCTGCAATGGTCCAGACTAAGTCATCTTGAGTCATACTATAGAGCAGTACAGCAGCTCTGCATTGCAACATTTTGATAATACACAGACGCTGTCAGCCAGGTACTTCCCAGACACAAGCCAATATAGAGCTCTTCCCCAATTCCCTATCAAATGACATCCTACTCTTTTTTTTCCCTTTCCACTTCTTCCCTCTCATGCGGCATTTGCAAATGTGAGTTAAGAAGTAATGCAGCTTAGGAGACATTCCTATTTGCAAATCTTTGTCTCTTCCTGCCTCTTCTTCCCCCATTTAAAATAAGTTACTCACCTGCTTTTCCTCTTCCTTTTCTCAGTACACAGGACGCAGCTCAATAAAGAAAATGTCTAAGGGAGCTTTGTATTAACGAGGATCCACTCTGAAGTTTTCAGTTCATCAGGAGAGGCACAGGATGGTTAGTGCATAGTAGTTATTGTATGCAAAACACAAGTTATGCATCTCAATTAATTAACTTTTTTGTTCCTGCAGCAGTGCCTGTTAGGCATTTTTTTCCTTTTTAAATACCCTGACCTATTTTGAGCCTAATTGCATTAGCATAGAAAAAAAGGAAGCAAAATAAATGAAACCTGAACTCATGTTACATCCTGTATCTAGATGTAAATACTATCGGAACAGAGAGTGGCACTGCTGTCATGAAAATTAGAGAAGAGGCAAAATCAAGTTAGTCTAAATAAGCCAAGGATTTAAATAAATTTTGGTTTAAATAAGCCAAGGCTTAAACAAATGAAGTCGAGGACTGTATTCTTCTTCGACGGCTTGTTAACCAGAAAAAACAGCAGAAAGTTGCTCTTGCCCCACAACAATGAGGGCTGATGAAAGCACACGCCCATAAGTACTTAGGGACAGGAGAAACAGTGTCACTACAGGAGAATGCAAATTCAGCATGTCTGCTGTAGGAGAGCCTCTTCCCTGCGCAATGCAAATTTCAGCAACTCTACTGCACTAGCTTTTCCTCTCTCACTAATGGGGGAGATGGATATTTTTGTCAAACTAGCCAGATTTCTTCCACCTAAAGTTAAGTCCCGCAGTCATCACCTGGCTGCAAAATAAAGCCACTACTCTTGCAATATATTCAGTATTTAGCTTCTGAACAAGTGTTGCAATGGAATGCTTCTGGCAGTCAGTCCACCGAGCTTGGGTTGCAAGGGATCTACACGCGGCAGCAGTCCCAGCACTCCCAGCTGAAACACACCCTTCCAGCTTCCTAGTCCCCAAAGTCCCCTTCTCCAGAATCTTAAGGCGGGTCTGCTTATTTGTCCAGAAGTATTTTACTTGAGGGAAAAGCAGATGTAATCAGACCCATCTGTTCTAGCAAAGAAAAAAAAATCCCCTAAAAGCCCTGAAACTGGGAGTATGCAGTAAGAATATTACACTGGTGATGCTGGATTAAAAAAAAAAAAATTAGCAGCTCAACAAGTTAAAACAGAAGTACAAAAGTACAATTATGTCACAATTTAGGTTGTAGTGCAATAGAGAAAATAGAGAAGTATACAGAGAAAACAGCATATTTTTAGTCTGCAAACCCACATCAGGCCATTTTAAGCTGCATGTCAGGAGGTATCCAAACAGCCACATTCTCACGGCCAAGAAAGTTTAAATTAAGGTGCACTCTTCCTCTGGAAGGCCAAGGGAAGACCACTGTACTGTTTCCCGGGTGTGGCTCTGCATAGGACGCCCTGAGTGAAGGTCTCCGTGCTCACATCCAGGCAGCATGGGACAGCGGAGCTGGCCGCTGCCGTACGAAGCTGCTGGGACTGCAACCTCCTGATAGTTGAGAGAAAGCAAACAAAAGAGCCAAGGAAACTTACGGCCAGTTGGTTTTCTTAGTTCAGTTGTAAAAAAAAAAAATTAAAAAAAAAAACAACTCAAAACGCCCTAGCTTCTCCGTATTGTACAGATACAAATGATTTCTCTGAAGCAGTCTGGACTCGTAGGTCTTTGCTCGTGTAAGCCCTGAAACAATATTAGTACTGGTCCTGCAAAAGAAGCCCCATCACAGAATGCAGCCGTGCCACGACAACAGTAGTGCGACCATTCACGAGCTGAGCATCCGCAAAACCCGCTGCTTTCCAGCCACTGGCCTTGGATGGCAGGGCCAGGGTTCCAGGGAGTTCTTACCGTAGTCCATGAGGGATTCACAGCTCCAGTTGAGGTCCTCCTCGCCCCGCGTGCAGCTCTCCCATAGGGACGCTTGCTGCACATAGGGCTCCGACTCAGACTCCAGCCACCCCCTGCCTGCCAGGGCGATGATGCCCATGATGATGGCCAAGCCCAACAGCAGGGGCAGGAGCCACCTGCATCTCCAGCAGGCGAGGCTGCACACCACCATCCTGCCGGTCGGATAGGACACCCAGCAGCTTGGGCGTCGCAGGGACGCTCCGCCGGGACAGGAGACTGCGTGTGTCTAGATCCAAGAGAGGTTTTAAGGCGCAAGGGGGAGGAGGGAGTCCCACCCACATTCCTCTGACTAAGCCTGGCAGAGAGGAGAGGAAGGGAGTGCAGGGCCGGTTCCGCTCCTCGCTCTGCCCCTGTTCCCTCCCTGCCCCGCCCCGATCCCTACCTGCCCCGCCAGCCTCCCATCCCTTCCCGCATCCTTTCGAAGCTCGGTATTGCATTTAACCCCTTGCTGGCTGACACCCTCCCGCCTCTGGACCCCCTTCTCCGTCCTGGCCCTGACAACCGCAAAACGTAACCACAGCAAAAACTTTAGGTTCTGGCTAGGTTTCAGAAGCCCTGCCCTCCTCACGGGTGTTCAAGCTCGTCTTTGTCCTCTCTGCTCACTAGACAGCCAGGTCGGCCTTACCCAACTTTATGATGTTAGTCACTTCAGGTAGTAAAAGCTTGTAATAAGTTGCTTTGAAATTGAAATGGTCAACTTATTGCCCCGTTTTTGGACAATTCCAATGCAAATGAGAAGAAGAAAGAAAGGTATTGTATTATTTGAGGATAGGAAAGTGACATTATTAACAAGGAAGCCATCACCTGTCTGGCATCAAGCTTAGCATTAAACAAATGCATGTTTCCTAATGGCCATCTAATAAGTACTTGATTGCAATTGTGCTTTGACTTCCAACCAGTCTCAGCCAGACACAATCCACTCAAGACCCATATCCTGCGTCTGGAAATGCACTCCCAAGATGACAGAAACAAAGGTTTCCCCATCATATGGCATGAATGAACATATAAAATTTTTGTCATGGGAAAACACTTCTTCACAATAAGATCTACACACATCCTATCATGTCATTCCACTGCCCAGCACCAGTGCAACCTCTCGTCACATGAGGAGACATATACGTATCAGAGGACTAGGGTTGCATATGTTTTGGGCAGGTAACTCACATGTATTTGGTCAAACCTCAGAGCAGCAAAGAGGTCAGAAGAAGAACAAACCTTTGACATCTGAAGGACTGAAAAAAATAACAGGTAGGGGTGACTACATGGTTTCAAGGAGGATGGGGGGAGTTCTTACTGGACTGCATCAAATGTGATTTTGTCACAGCCATGTCAAACATGCTCAAACAGTGCCTCATGTCAGTTCCTCAAAAGATACTCAAGGAATGTATCCCTCATGAGAAGGGATGCTGCACCTCATTTGGGTACCAATTGCTGACAAATGCCGTGGAATGGATTGAGATGTTAAATCCAGAACAATAAGATGATCTCACTATAGGCAAGTTGCAAAAGTCTCAGGCAGTTTACTTCTAACCATGTAGAGTTTCACCGACCCTCCTCAAAGTTCCCAACAGAAAAATGTAGAAAGATGCTATATGTATCTAGAAAGTATGTACCTGTATGTACTTGTTAATAAAATGTGACTGAAAAACAGGACTGTGACAAGTATTAATTCCATCAATAACAGAGTATATAATTTTTGTTAAAAAGTAGCTTTAAAAGACTGTTAGCATATTTGCTGCATAGCATGTGGCTTTTCAAAGAGTGCAAATGAAAAGCTGTAGCTATGAATTATTGTTACATTTCCTTAACTCTGATAAAAGGGGGGTTTAAGTTGATGTTTTGAAAAATTCCATTTTTAACACATTTGAGGGACTACTTGCCATTTAACTATCTCAAGGGCTTTTACTGGCAAGTGGATATTGACTGGCAAAATAATGAAGGGCTGGTTTTAAGATCTAATCTAGTTTTGACTCATCTATTTTGAAAAAAATAATAGCCTGCATATTCCTGCAGAGTAAGTTATATTGTGACAAGGTATGGGTTTACTGTTTAATAATATATATATGTATGTACGCATACATATATACTTTTGCACATAAATACTCTTGTTCGTTACTCCTCTTCCACCCTCCACATCTGGCCAGTGCTTCCTTGCAATATCAATTCAAATCATAGCTACCTTTGTATTATTCTTGAAGCTTCATCACCACAAATATGGTCTTTTCAAATCCAACCAAATCTTCAGTAGAACACCACAACCAAAATAATCTTCCTCCTTCATTCCTGATGGTCATGACCACGTTCCAGGTTTCATTCCCAATTCATTATAAAATAGAAAAGTAAATAATTTTTTTGCCTCAACTGCTTGCAAGCATAATTCTCCAGCATACTATTTTTGCATAAAGGAGAAGTAGGGCAGAATTTGGTATCATGACCACCCCTTTTTGTCACTATAGCAGAACTTCATTTGAGCAGTGCCTGGAGGTGATTTGCCAGCAATCTCACTGTCAACATTCAAGTTACCTACAAAGCAGACACAGAAGGTATTTTCTTCAGCACAAAAAAGAAAAGGGAGAGCTGTTGGAAGAAAAGGAAGGTTAAATTTCATCCATTTTGCAAGCAACAGAGTAGGAAAGCACTGCTCTCTTCATCACAAGTTCAAAGGTTAGAGTTACCTCAGTTCAGATGGCAGCATAGAGCCGGATGCCATTTTCACTAGTTGCATTATTTGATTTCCCAAGGCTGTGCCTGCACCTGGAATGTTTCAACACCTGGTTGCTGCAGCACCACAATATACCAAAGCCCTCCAAGTCCACTTCTGGCATTAGCAGCTCTTGTTGGCTACCCTGCTGCTCCCAGTGACCTTGTGAAGAGAGAAATGGTTTTAGGCATTTGGCTTTTAAACAACTGGAAAATCTATCTGAAGTTGAAAGATAAAATAACAAAGATTTCATTCTGTGTGACCAAGGGCCTACAACACAGTCAATGAAGTTGTCTGCCTTCTGTCCTGATGTTACTTGTATTTAGTAGGGAGGAAATATAGCAAACTAATAAACTGGTGCCTCCTGCAGCAAAATAGGCAGCTCCAGCAGCATATGTAGTTTTTCTCACCTCCAGGCTGTGTAGCCCACATGTTCACAGAGACCAGATGGAAGGAGTCAGCCCTGTGGGGCTGCGACAATACATGCATGAAAAACATGTAGTGCTATGGTCATGAGGAAACGATGTCCTAATACCTAACAAAACACAATGGAGGGTTGCTTTACTAAACAGCCAAAAATGCCTGCATGTATTTGGGCATTCTGGATCAAGCTGCTCTGTGAAAAGTACATAATCTCCAGCTATGAACACAGCTACACATTCTGGAGTTATGAAAATCTAGACACTTTTCCCAAATTTTTATTTTGCCATGGCATAAAGGAATCGCAAGTTTTTTCACAACAGTTATCCTTACCTTTATTTATTATGCAAATAATTACATGATTTCATACTCCTTAGGGCTCTACAATGATTTTTTTTCTCTGCCTTTCTAGGATATGCCCCTTTAAGTAGACGGTGCTTTACGTGGAGTAAATCATCTACTATTGCTGGAAATCATTCACCCAGCTATCAGAGAAAACCAAGCCATGCTTAGTGGAGGTCAGGGATCAGTTCCAGCCCAGACAGGCATGGCTGAGCTCTCATGGGAATGGCTTTGAAATGGTCTGGAGGGAATCTGCAGGCTGGTTCCCAAGAATGCATTTTGCAGTGGAACAAGATGAGCAGCACAGGCACCCCTTTGCCCTTTAGCAGGCAGCTATGGGGCAAGGCGCAGTGTCCCCTCAGGGCTGGGGTACCTTTCCTTTTTCCATTTAGTCTGCATATATTTTTCTAGCCTGTTTACCTCTCAGGTAAAACCATTAGGAAAAAAAGCAATGTCTGCAGACTGAATACCTGTTGTAAACCCAATTACTTTATAATTCATGGGTGTTGTCCTTTAGCAGCGTCTTATGCTCACTTTCCTTCATGTCCAGGTGCCCTAATTCTACTTGATGTCACTTCAGGCATCACAGCCATAATACCTAATTATCACCGCCAAAGTAAAGCAGTCATTCAATCCATAAAACAGGACAGGGATGGGAGGTACTTGGTGTAACCCGCAACAGCTGCTCCAGCAGTTTCCAAATCAAAATTCAATTTCCTCTCATATACCAAAAAGCTGTCATTATCTTTATTTCGAAGAAAGATTTTTTTCTGACCAACTCTTGTCAGTAGCCCTTTGTTGAACACAGTTTACATTAGAGACTCATTCGGGCTAGCACAGCTGAAACAAGCTGGCTCTGTGCAAATGGTGTGCTGTTTAACTTGTTTCAAAAGCCTCATGACGTCAGTGAGGCCTGCAGTGGTGTGACTAAACCTTTCACGTTCCAGCAAGAGACATGTTATGTGACTCCATCAGCCTAGGGTGACCTAAAATCTTAGAAATAAAAGGGTGTCAGAGCCCTCCTCCTTCTATGCACACTGTGCCTATGATTGCCATACAGATGGTCATCAAGGCGCATGTGCGCTCACTAGCGCAGCAACTCCAGTTTTCTACATTCAGCTTATGAGGGGCCCCTGTATTGTCCTGGAGCTGCACTGGATGAAATGCCATCTTTATTAAAGAAAATGGCAGAATCTGTGGTGGCTGGGATTTACCTCAGAGCTCTCTAGAGGCCTCAGGTTCACTTAGACCATGCCCATACAATATCCAGAGTCTTCAGACAATTTAGATCTATAGAACTGTTGCTGCAGCTTTTCTTCCTTTACCTCATCCTCTCATTTGCTTTTTCAAAATGTATGAAGAAAAAGCAACAAATAAAGAATTGGGTCATCCTTGACCTTCGTATCAATTTTGGGTATGTTCTTAAATACTTTTCTAAGGCTGTAAGTTGAGCATCTCTGTACATGGTTTTTAAGAGCGGTAACAAACTGCTAGCAATTGACTGGCTAACACAGAAACTATTTCTGCAGGAATGCATGCTTGGTGCAGCATGTGAACATTATTTCCTGGAGGTGCCAATATTACTTTTTGAACCATGCTGCCAAGAAAATGCAAGGTACAATGTATACTTATGCATGTGAGAGTTTTTTGCTGATTTTTAGTTTTAACATTAATTTCTATTTATTCAGAGATACAGGGAAGACTTACAAATTTTTGCAGAGCAGCATGCTTGTATTTATTCTTAATTGTGTATTCACATCAAATAAGTTAAGAGAAGATGTGTCTTGGAAAATATAATATTTGTACAATATCAGGTACAAACCTGGAGATGCAATTACTGTAATTCTCTGTCACGCCATTCTAAGTGTAGGATTCAGATCTGAAACTCAGCTTAAGTGAGATTACTCCTACAATTCCACTATTTCTAATGGAGTGTGTGATACAGATATATGCACTTCCACCTCCCCTGTGAGGTCAGGCTCAGAGAGTTGTTGGTTCAGCCTGAAGAAGACAAAGCTCCAGGAACACCTTGTAACAGCCTTCCACTACTTAAACGCGGCTTGCAGGAAAGAAAAATGGGGAGGGGCTCTTTATCCAGGAGTGCAGTGATAGGACGAGGAGTAATGGTTTTAAGCTGAAAGAGGGGAGATTTAGATCAGATATTAGGAATAATTATTTTACTATGAGGGTGGTGAGGCCCTGGCACAGGTTGCCCAGAAAAGTCATGGACACCCCATCCCTGGATGTGCTCAAGACTGGGTTGGATGAGGCTTTAAGCAACCTGACCTAGTGGGAGGTGTCCCTGCCCATAGCAGGGGGCTGGAACTAGATGATCTTTAAGGTCCATTTGAACCCAAACGTTTCTATGATCCATTTACTGTACGTTTGCTGCCTACCGGGCAGGGGCATCCACGCTGCGAGCCCTGACCGCCAGGGGGCAGGAGGCACCCCCGAAAAGCCGGGGTGAGCTGCCGGAGGGCGGGCAGCAGCGACATCCCCGCCCCGCACAGGGGCCTGTCCTGTCCCGGACACTAGTCCTGGCACCGCAGGGACTCAAGAGCAGCTTGGCCAGGCTCGGCAGGGCCTTTTCGCAGGCACGAAGTCCGCTGTCCTTATTCCTGCTCCTCTAGCAGCGAGATGTTTAGGTGTTCGAGCCTTTCCGAAACTGCAGGACTGGAACACAAAGTGGAATCCTTCTTGCTCAGCTGTTTTATCATAGAGTCATGGAATCACAGAATTACCTGAGTTGGAAGGGACCCACAAGGATCACTGAGCCCAGCTCCTGTACCTGCACAGGACAACACCAACATTCACACTGTGTGTCTGAGGGCACTGTCCAAATGCTTCTTGAATATTGTCAGGCTTGGGGCTGTGACTGCTTCCCTGGGGACCTATTCCTGTTCTCCACCACCCTCTGAGAGAAGAGCTTTTTCCTAATATCCAACCTAACCCTCCCCTGGCACATTTCCCTGCCATTCTCTCGGATCCTGTCATTGGTCACCAGAGAGAAGAGATCAGCGTCTACTTAGCTTTAGGCTGAGGCTGAAGTGAAGATAGATATCCGGTTGTGTCCCCACTGATGACGGAGATTTATCCAGTGTGTGAAACTGCCTCCTCTCTATGCATCCACACCACAGATGTGCATAAAGTAGAGCCTAATGCTTTTATGCCTTCCAGTGGGAGTTCGGCACTGCTTTCCATTTGTGGGTTTGTGTTCACTCACAGACTCAGAAGCTGCTGCCCTGCTGTCCATTCTTAGAACTGAGGTTTTTTTAAATGCGTATATTACTCGATATTTTTGAGGAAACAGTGAAATCTAGAAAGAGTTTTTCATTCAGATATTTTGAGGAAAAGATATTTGGTTTGGAAGATTCATAGCAGCTTTCATTGCCACTAATATGAGCATTTCCTTGCATTAATACGTATTTCCTGTCTCAATTCCTCCTTCTGCTCTCTAAAGACATGCACAACTCAAATCAACAAACACAGCACTGTACAAGACTGTCACATTTTTTGTCCTTTCCAGCCTTAGCACAGGCAACTTTTGTAAAATGATAACCTAGTTCCCAGAAGTGGCATCAGGAGCTTTTGGGATAAATTTAATCTCCATGTGCACATCCAGAAGCAGACAAGGTACATTTCATTGCGCAGTTCCACATTAAAGACCCTATTTAGCTTTTATAAATGACTCATCCAATAGCTCAGTCCACCGAGCACTGATTTCTAGGAGACAGTCTGGTCTTTAAGTACATGATCAAATGAGGAATCACAACGCCAAATTAGCAGGGCATGTGGACATGACACTGGATTCACACAGCATGCATGAGCATTAATACTTTGAGTCATTATTTTTAGGGGCAGATTGGGAGTGCTGTTTCTTACGCAATCTCTCCCAAACCTCGTTAGAGCAGAAGCTGCCTCCGTGTTCCTCCCTGGCATTGACACATTTTGTTCTATTATTATGAAAAGCATTAGTTATAAATAATTATAAATAGTTATAATGCTGTGTCTTCTGTCCCATAGCACTGGACAGAGAGGAGAAATTTCCGCCTATTTGTCTTGCTGCAAAAATCTCACCTTCTTCATATCAGCTTGATCACACCTACAGGGTTAGCTGCCCATTACTGCAGATACAGTACTGTATCTCTGACCTTAAAAGCAGACCTTGAACACCTTGCTGTGATAGACAGAGCTGAGTGCAGGAAGATGAAAGTGGATTTTGCAAAAGACAGTATCTATAAGTACCAAAAAAACGTGGGGGAAAAGGTAATTTTAAAAATATACACACAAGCAGAGTTAACACGACCATGCATGACCAAGTGTTTAGGAGCAGTAGGAGGACACTAGGGTGGAGGAGAGAGAATGGAGAACAAGACCTATGAGGAATAACTGAGGGAACTCGGGTTGTTTAGCTTGGAGGAGGTTGAGGGGAGATCTCATCGCTGTCTACGGCTGCCTGAGAGGAGACTGTGGCAGGGCGGTTGTTAATCTCTTCTCTCAAGTAACAGGTGATTAGGAGAAGAGGAAATAGCCATAGTTGCAGCAGGGGAGGTTCAGACTAGATATTAGGAAGAATTTCTGTACCAAAAGGGTGGTCAGGCACTGGAACAGCTGCCCAGGAGGTGGTTGAGTCACCATCCCTGGAGGTGTTAAAAAAACAGTTGGATGAGTTTTTGAGGGACATGGTTTGGCAGATGGTGGGTGCGGTTGGACTCAATGATCTCAAAGGTCTTTTCCAACTGGAAGATTCTATGATTCTATGAGAAACACTGTGCTCAGAAGGAGGAGTTTCCATTTTGGCATGGGTACTGCAGAGAAGCATTGCTTCAGCTCATGAACTCTGACATTATGTACCTTTTTCTTTCAAGAGTTGGTGAGCAAATTCTGTAAATACTTTTGTGCTTTAGAGTAGTAAACACTGAGATAGAAGCATCAGATTAACATAGAAAAGAGTGGAGATGAGGGATTTAGTTTAAACAACGTCACTGATAACAAGTAAGCACTGCAGATGTGTGCTTACACAGAAAGAGAGGAATGGTAGGCAGGGGAAAAATATCCTCTTTTTACTCCTTTCTTTCTAGTTTACACATCATACAGTAGATAGCAATTACATTGAAATCTAACTTGTGGTATAGCATGATCTGTTCAAAAAAGTGAGACCACAAGAGACTTCAATTGATCACTCAATAACAGATGGCGTAATAAAACCTGGGACAATAAGGAATATTTGTGGAACAAATCAAAGATCAACTTCCCTTCTGTTGCAGAAGCAAATAAATAGGCAAGTATTAAAGAACAATCTAAAAGGCAAATTGATGAGGGAAAGAACATATGGTAAAGATAGGAACTGTTAAATACACACAGAGGAAAATGTATGTTTTTGAACTGTCTTTACAGCATGCCTGTTTCTAGCCTTCACATGCTTTTTTTTGGTACCATTTGTGAAGAAATCCTCCATTCTGCTGGGAAAAGAAGAAACATAGGAAACATGAAAGCCATTGATAAACTGCTCAAATACTGGAATCTCTTGCAACTACTCAGTCAGTTCACACAGCCTACTGGTGGGCAAAATGCGGTGCCTGTTCAGAGATTCAGCCTGCATGGGCAGCTCCAGGCACAGCCAGACCTCGTTTGCTCTCTGTGGGGTTGCAGGACCTCATGCATCTGGCTCTTCAGCAGTCCCAAATGGTATTCAGCTTCTGGGTGAAGCAGATGTGCAGAGGAGAGGTACTCAGATCAGTGCTCACTGCCATCCTCAGCTTGGCCCGTTTAGAGCAGGATGGATCCAACTAGTGGTCCTCACCCAGCAGTGACTGTTCCAGGGCCCATCTGTGAGAAGTTTATCACAGACTCAGCACCAGCAGCCTGGCTCCTAAAAGAAGGCTGCTTTCAAATGTGTGCCTGAACCGCAGATTTCAGTGAGAATGTCACACCCTGTTGTTCCCTCACTCTGTGCCCGGCTCTTAGCTAGGAACGTCCCACAGAGTTCACTGGGGCTGTCCTATATTTGAAAGAAAGACCTGCTAGCTATCTGCTAGTTGCAGGAGTGACAGGACTGTGGCCTACATGTGCCAAATCATGTACTGGAATAAGCAGCAGAAATGTATAAACCATTCCTTGGCCCCATAGCTGGATCTAGGCTCATGCAATTCTTCGCAAGATCAAAAGTACAGTTGAATAGAATTGAGATCAAAGCCCTGGATTTAGAAGTAACACCGGTTTCTTTTTACTATATTTCTATGTTTGTTCTAAGCAAGTAGTTTCTTTATGCTGCAATTCACCATTCTTACGTAGTACGAAAAAGACAAATATAACAAAATGACATGGAGAAGTTGCTACCTACATCATTTGAATACTCATAGTGAATCTTGTCATTTGTGGTAATATGAGACCAACAACATCGAGACAACAGCAACACTGATGCTTATCACCTGGGCTATTGCTGCAGAGCAGTGTGAGCTGTATTCTCAGCAGAGCTTTTCCTGGGTTATGACTCATGCAGAGCCCTGGTTTTCTGCTCCTCCCCCGCCTTCTTTGACAAACAAGAGTGTTACAGATAAATAAATAAAGAACCAGCTATCATTATCAACCATAACCCAATAAAGAAATTTAGTCAAGATACTGCTACGTCTTCGGCATGCAGATACCTCTAGATCCTGAATCCAACATCACACTTGTGCAATGACCTATGCCTTGCTGCCTCCCATTCTGAAGCCTCCTGTCTCAAGGCTCCTATTTCAAGCCTTCTCATTTATTGTTGTTTGCTTATAGTAGTAGGCCAGCAAAGAAAGGTTTCTGAGGACTCATCAGCCAGGGAAGAGTAAGTGGAGAGATTGGGAGGCAGAGATGAAAGGACCAGAGGATGCAGCAGTAGGGTAATGCAGAAGCAAGTCAGGTCAGTGGTTGAGAACTTGCTGACAGCTGCTGTGTCACCCTAAGATTTTTATAATCCTGTAGGCAGAGTTTGAGGTTTATTTTTAAGTGTTTCACTTTTCTATTTTTTAAGGATAGGCATGTCTATGTGTCTCACCACAGTTAAAGGTAACCAGATGGAAGTTACAAGAACGAGCCAGAGTTTATCCAGGGCTGGTGGAAAGTACCCTTCATCCTACCGACAGTGGCAAAGCTGAGCCTGCAAAGATTTCAGAAACTGAACATTTACTTTTAGGGCCAGCAATCTTGTACCATCCAGTTAACTTTGACAAAATGAATTAACATAGGAGGCATCCACACACCCAGATGGGAGAGAACGTGCTCTATAAGCCTGCTTTGCCTATGTTGCCTTTAATCTTTTTACCAGCTTAATAAAGGGACAAATTCTTGACATAATTGTAAACTCTTAACTACCTGAAAGCAGAGATGGCCTTTGTAAGGCTCATTAAAATAGCTATGTACAACCTGAATATAAACAGTAATAATAACAAGACTGTTCATGTATAACACATTAGGATACAATCAGGATGCACAGCCAAATGACTTAATCTACTATGAAGATACTTTTATTGGGACCCTATTAAAAACTGCTATAAATTCATTCTTTTGGTTGAACTGGCATAAGCACCTCAAAACACAGCAACAGATTTGCTGTTTCTTGAGTGTTGGGGTTTTGTTTTTATTTTTCTGAAGCACTTAGCAGTTTCCTCTCCTCCACTCATTTTATGTTATTTTATTTTTTTGAGGGGGTGAAATATTTTTTGGTGCGCTAATACCGCAAAAGTGATGTTCTTCCCTCAGGCTGGTTTTATTTTGTGGTGTCTGAAACATTTGGGATCAAATTACCAACTGGCAAGTATGACAATGGCATTGCCATAATGAGCTGGAGGGTAATTTATAGACTTTGCAGATGTGAATGCATTAGCATGCAAATCATGAGCAGCCCTTGCCTATAAATAAAAGAACTTACCTTGCCAAGAGATGGCTGTCCCAAAAATATAATGAGTATTACAAATTATAGACAGGTGTCAGATTTCAGCTTGCTTTGTATTCTTGTTTGTGCTTCTGTAAGGGAGCATTTAAAGACAAAATGCATAATACAATGCATGACACAGGCAGTCATAATCTTTGCTGCCCAGTGCTGTTATACCTTTTGCCAATTGCCACTCCTTCATTTGTTAGAAAATGAGCTATTCACACTTGTCAGCAAATTTGAATAATATGTTACTATGTGGTAGTACTCTGAAGAGGAAGGATGAACTGTGCTTAAGGCACTGAACTGTGGCTCTGTTTAAAACTCTGCCTCAGATATAGCTCTTCCTGAGACTTTATGTGTGGCATTGGGCAAATCGTTTAAGCAGTCTATGTCATAATTTCTTTAGCTAAGAAATCAGCAAAACTGAAGTTTGGTTTACTTGTGTTTTCTGTTTGGATAGTGTTTTGGTGTAAAATCTCTCTTTACTGTCTAGCTGTAGAGGGCTGTATGTATTGGCACATGTGGGGCACTCCTGGCAGCAGAAGTGCCAGCAGAAATTACATTTTAATGAGTTTCTGAAGTTACAACTTCAGAAACTATTTAGGAATTAGCTAAAATCTTGTAAGAGCAAAAATATAAGTTTTTTTTTCCTTTTGAAACTAGATGAGAAGAACTTAATGAGTCTTTACTTACTAATGTGATTGGCTCTATCAAGTCATGAATGAATGCAGTGCTGATGTCTCTATGAATTTTCCAGCTTCCTGCAACTCCCTAGTGCCTTGAAACACCTTTAATGATTGAAGACCAGAAGCATCAAAACCAAGACACTCCTACAAGTTTCATCAAAACACATTGCCTTGTGGAGGAAAGGATTCCAGAGTATCGCATTCTCCCCTAAGAGATAAACTCTACGGTGAGCTCACCGAGAACTGAAGAACCGTTAACTTTTGCTACTCTTAGTGCTATTCACTCCTTCCTAAAGTCATATTTTTGTGAGGTTCATTCCAGTGGAAGAATAATCCTCCTGAAAGTGAACTAGGCCTGCTGGAGAGAAGGCTCACTGACAGCTTTGCTTATTTTATGGACATGTTACATCAAGCTAAGCCTTTGCCATCTGCTCTGCCCCCGATTGTAAATGGGGGGGAAAAAAAACAACAAACCAATCAAACTAAAAGAACAAATCACAAGAGCATCAAGGTGATAAAAGTGATTTAGCTGCCTGTATATGCTCTGCCAGCAATGCAGCTTGCACTGAAGATGGTTTTTCTCATGATGCAGACACAAATCATGAGGAAGATATTTCACACACGACACAGTAAATTTCCTGCTGAGTTGGAGTTTTCTTGAAGCAAACCTGACTCCACAAGAAGGTTCAACTGTATTTATATGGAATTATGTGGCCTTATGTAAAGACTGTCCTTAAATATTATTGTATTGTTTGCAGCTCAGGCAGGAAGGCACAATGGGGTGTGAATTCTTTAAAGGATAGTGCCCACGGTAGAGGAATATGTGAGGCAATAAACGGCTTTTGTAGGTAACAAAACACCACAGCAAGGCTGTGAGATAGCCAAAAAGCGCAGAAGGCATTCATTGAAAGTACGTTCCAGTGCCATGTTCAACAAGGAAAAAGTTAAACAAATGCAAGTGTGAAGATTGTGGGGTTTTGGCCATGTGAGAATTTGGTAAATCTGTGCAGCTAGTTTCCTAGAGAAAACCCGTGAAAAACCACTGAGGTGAATAGATTAATGGGGCAAATAATTAAGAGGGGGGGAAAAGGTTATGAGATGATACAGCACACGCATAAATCAATAAAGACGCATGATCCATGGGAAGCTTACATTTTGAACTCAGCGATAAATCCTTGTATTGACATGCAGCTTGTTATACAGCATTCTTGCTGCATTGTTAAGCACAAAGACAAAATATATGAACCATCCATACAACATAACATAAATCATTGTAATGCCCATTTAGGAGTTTTCCCTTAAGAAATGAAATTATAATAATCTAATGTGTTGTGTTCATCTGTGGAATGCAAATTCCTGTAGAACTGGATTCATAGTGAGCATAATGGGGAAAGATCATTAATGAAAAGCCTAACAAGCAGTTTATCTATTCCTTGAATTTCTCTTTAAGTTAATTAAGTCAATAAAATTTAATTAGCATCCAGACATTTGATTTTCTCTTAGGATTATGAAACTAGAAAATCAAAGTTGGGGGGGATGTGTGTATATATATATGCTTTGGCATAAAAAATATAGGTCTATCTCTTCTGCTAGTGCAAGTCTATTGGACCATCTTCTGCGACTTTGAAGGATCTGTGTCAGTTTGCAGTCTTGCAAATACCTCCAATGCCTAAACTCCATTTAGAGCAACAGCCTTTGAGAATGAAGGTAGAGAATATAGGAACTGCTGCTGCCCTCCTCAGAGGTTAGAGTGCATGCACATACACTGAAGCATCTGGCAACTGCAAGAAATATGTGAGGTATATTAACTTGTTTTATTAGGAAGGATTTTGATAGCTGCAGGACTTGCTTCCACTGCTGAAGGGAAATCTTAACAACAGGGTTGACCTCTGCTGCAGAAAGCTGTGTATTCATTCAGTACAATAAATTAGTTTACCACATTTTGCACAAGGCTGAACAGAAACAAGTGGAATCTGGGAGCTCAATAAAAAATAAAAATTAGTTATTTTTCATAAACTTCTTATTTATATATCCTTAAGTAACACTGATAAATTCACTTATTCTAATATCTGCACTGCTATTCATTAATCAGTCAATGATATCCTGCTTTTCTGCACTGCAGAGATCAGCTTACTCTTGACATAAGCAACTGTAGGACTGATTTGTCCTGAATGAAGAAATTATTCATGTTAGACACTTGGTATTTAAGAAGATAATGTTTTCATCTTCCACACAGATCAGAAAAGGCACAGTAAATTAAATGAACACTATTTAACTGTAGGAAATAAATATTTTATCTATTATATATGTATATCATTTATAGACTTGGGTAGCATTAAAGTTGAGACTACCTTAAGGTAACCTGGCAACTGCCACTGTACAATCTCATTTTCACTCTGCCAAATACTAACTAGGGTTGAAATCTTCCTTCTGGATGGGAGCAGGGGTGATTGCTTTGCATTTTGATCAGATCAGTTTCACTATTCCTAGACAAAAGGGAGAAGATAATGTTTTGCCAATATTAATACTATCTAATATATGTTCTTTGAGAAGATGTACTGTCCCTGTTTGTTCTCACGAAGAATTTCATCCAGTTGGCGGCCAGTCACCAGTGGTGTCCCCCAGGGATCGGTATTGGGTCCCGTCCTGTTTAATATCTTTATTGACGATTTGGATGAGGGGATTGAGTCCATCATCAGCAAATTTGCAGATGATACCAAGCTGGGAGGAAGAGTTGATCTGCTAGAGGGTAGGATGGCCCTACAGAGGGACCTGGACAGATTGGAGAGCTGGGCCGATTCTAATGGGATGATGTTTAATAAGTCCAAATGTCGGGTACTTCATTTTGGACACAACAATCCCATGCAGAGCTACAGACTGGGGACAGAGTGGCTGGAGAGTAGTCAGGTAGAAAAGGACCTGGGAGTGCTGGTGGACAGGAAGCTCAACATGAGCCAGCAGTGTGCCCAGGTGGCCAAGAAGGCTAATGGAATCCTGGCCTGTATCAGGAATAGTGTAGTAAGCAGGACCAGAGAAGTTATTGTCCCCCTGTACTCGGCACTGGTCAGGCCTCACCTTGAATATTGTGTCCAGTTCTGGGCCCCTCAGTATGGGAAAGATGTTAGGATACTGGAATGTGTTCAGAGGAGGGCAACGAAGATGGTGAGGGGGCTGGAGCACAAGCCCTATGAGGAGCGACTGAGGGAATTGGGGCTGTTTAGCCTGGAGAAGAGGAGGCTCAGGGGAGACCTCATTGCTCTCTACAACTACCTAAAAGGAGGTTGTAGTCAGGCAGGGGTTGGTCTCTTCTCTCAGGTGACCAGTGGTAGAACCAGAGGGCATGGACTTAAGCTTCGTCAGGGAAAGTTTAGACTTGATGTGAGGAAAAAATTCTTCACTGAAAGGGTGATTGGCCATTGGAATGGGCTGCCCAGGAAGGTGGTGGAGTCACCTACCCTGGAGGTGTTTAAAGGGAGACTGGATGAGGCACTGAGTGCCATGGTCTAGATGATGGTTGGTGTTAGTGTTAGGTTATAGGTTGGACTTGATGATCTCAGAGGTCCTTTCCAACCTTATGATACTGTGATACTGTGATAAAACAAAAAATGTATGAATGACTTACATATGAGGGTTATGCTTTTTGCTGTGTTTTTGAAATCTTGTTCAAATCTCTCCAAATTTCAGAAAATCAGTCTCCACATGTTCACTAAGGCCACTAGATTTTATCAGCTAAAATCTCTGAAGAGTCCATTTATAATCATATGCTGATAATCTACACAGTAAGGGACTAAAAAGTTTTCCTGTATTTGCAAATCTGCACACTGGTCATTAGCATCTGACGCAGGAGCTGAGAGCAAGCAGACTTATCTTGTACTATAATGGTGTCGTGTAACTTAGCAGTGGCCCAACCCAAACATAAATTGTTTACTCGTGTCCTAAATGGAGAGTATTGCAGTAACACATAGCTCAGTCCAAGTTACTCTAACCTGATTCTGAACTGTCCCACATACAGGAATATGTCATCTGATTTGAAAAAATCTACAAAGGGATAGATTTCAATTTTTTCTAAATAAAAAAAAAAAACATAAAAACATAGGCAGAGGGGCTGACTGAGGGGAGATGTTGGCAAGGGGCAAGGTAGGGTGATGCTTGTGCAAGGCAAACCATGACTGGCCTGGAAAGAAGCATGGAGTGGGAAGGCAGTGACAATAGCTGAAGATCCCTGCAGAAAGAAAGAAGACATGATGAAGCACAGAGAAGCTAAGACAGAACTGGGCAGAATGAACAAGCAGGCTGTGACTTTGAAGAGTGCAGAAGATGGATGAGCATCTACACTTTAACACAATGCACAGGCTGTATCTCAATGTTGTTTTAACAATTGTGGTTTTGTGTGTACATTGTAACTAAATATGAGAATATACCAGACAGAATAACAAAGACAGATGAGAAACAAGAGGATAGACTCATCAGCTCTTGTAAATGAGCTGTCAGAAAATCATAGCAATGTTAATTCAGAACTTCTTTAATTCAAGCTAAATGTCAATTATTATTTTACATGTCTGAATATTCCTTGGTGCTTAAATTTTACACAGAAGAACTTTTGTGTTAAAATCTAATGTCTTTTTGTAAAATATGCCTTATACACATATTTTTTCTGAGAAATTAAGTACTTGAAAACACAAGTACCTTATCCTCCAATAAAAGAGTAATTTTCAGTCCAGTGGTCTGGCTTCTTATTTTTCTTATCTCCTAGTTCCTTACAAGTCCAGAAAAAAAATACATGCAAATCAGCACAGCTCATGTGCAGCAATGCAAGCTCTTACAGGTCAAAGCAGAGAAAAAGCACATTGAAAAAGTAAAGGGCTATGGTAGAAAATCTCCTCTCTTTTCCTGCCAGTAAGACTTGAAATCAGACAATTCTGCTGTTTGCAATTGTGGTAAAAGAATGTGAGGGAAAAGAGTAGCATAGGTCTATTCATATACTGCTGAAATCTGTATGGCTTACAGCAGTACTGAAAGCAAGGCTTCTCCTAGGTATGTTTAAGAACAAGCCAACTAAATACATTCAGAATGTATCCCTATAAATAGTCATTGTTCCTTAAAAGACCATCATTCTAGGAATCTCCCAAACATTTTAATCCTTCTTCTTTCTGCTTACCCTATATTTATCCAAACTAACAGAAACCAGATGAATCTGTAGCTTTGGTTATTTCCCCTTTTTCCCCAAGGTTTTTTATTTGTAGACTGAAGCTATTGAAATCCAAACACAAAACTCTGAAATGCCATCCTTTAAAATCCATTTTCAAAATACATGTTGGGAAAAACTGTCTGCTAGATTTTCCATTTAATGTGAGAGCAATTTCCAAAAGCCTTAGAAACAATACATTTGGATAACAGTGCTCTCCCTCAAGCCTACAAGGCTGTGTGCTTGTGGGCCTATTGCTGTAATAAGAGGTTTTGTGTTGTTCAATATCCACTTAGCACTGAATTTTCAAATCATGATTTAGAGGCAATTATTGTCTACTCTTATCAAGTTGGAAGCTGAATGCTATATCCCCTCTGATTATATCTCCAGAAAGTATATGCCAATAACAATCTAGGCATTGATTTCACATTGATTAATGCTAGTAGTGAAATAAAAAAGGGCATAATGCAATACGCAAGTTCATTGGTCAGCTTATAGCAAACTGCTGTCTTGGAGAATATCCCAAGAAAAACCTCCAAGAATGTGACTGACTAAACCACAGGTCTACTTACAGGTTGACTTTACTGCTAATTTGCATTTTAAGTGTCAAATCTGGGAACTCGGTCCAGTGCCCAATCACATACGCAGAGAGAGATGTATAAGTAAGTGATAGTCTCCTAATTCATGTTGGAAGGATTGCACAGACTTTATCTTTGAGATTATAAGAAGTAGTGTCTGCAGGGACAAGAGTATATGGGGAGTAACGTCCTCTATACTTTTGCAGAGCTTTTGCAGTCCAGGGCTTACCTTTCTTGAAATAAGCTCCTCCTTATTATTGTGCAGGAAAAAGCATAGTAAGTAGGAACCAAAGTATGTTCTAGAGCTAACTCGCTCTCCTCATTCAGAACATTTTATCTTTTAAATCTTCTAAGTTGGTCTTTAAAGGTGGCAAAACAAGCACCATTGATGAATAGAGTCAAACCACATCTCAGAGAATTCAAGGGCAGCATGGAGAAGAAAAGGGAAACACTTTCTCATGTTTAGTCTTTATATGTGAATATTATATAGATGTATAAAAAGAAGGCTCTGACTTGCATTTTGCCACTATTGCATTGCAAAACTAACAAGATTCCCCTGAAACCAGGGAATTCATTTCAGATCAATCTACCTGTGGCAGAACAGAATCTGCAAATCAACACTATTAAACTTCTATTTAACCTGTCCCTTTGTGCTTCTCTTTACTTTGCATTACATTTAACAAATTTAGGGATCTGTCACAGAGGAGTCATACATTAAAATTTGAAATAGCAGCATGAAAATCTATTTATCTGTTTTAAAGAGAGCACATTAGGTTGAAAACATGCACGATTTCAGCTTTTCTAGGAATATTTCTAGCACTTCAACCCATTTATTTACATGCTTAACATCAGACAGGATATGCAAATCACAATCCATTTCCTGGCTGGCAGAGACGTAGCTAGGTCTTGCTGACCTTTCTTGACTTTGCATCACAAGCATCTGACAGCTGAAGATGTCATGATATCCTTGTTTCCTCATAACAAGAGATATCTTTTTGTAAGTCAAAGGCCACAGCAGATTTTAAAGCAGTTTATGGCCCCAAATATGCATAATGCATTTGTAACTTTAGAGACCTACATTCCATACAGGTACATGACAAGCTGACAGTTCAGTCTCTTTCTAGATATAGTGGGAGAGAGCTTGGTTTTGCCCATTTTGCATATTGCAATTATATGGTGGCTAGGTGGTACAATCCTGACTTTAGTATTCAAGCTGTTGAATGTACTGTTGTTATATTTTTAGATTCGCTTTCCATAGATGAAGACCATGGGAATCTTCTGGATTACAGAGAGAAAGGTGGGACAAAATAAATCATCTGAAGTTTAACTGTCTTGCCAACCTGAAACTCTTGCAATATCAAGTTTAACTCCACAGTTACTTGTCATTTCCTTCCCCCTGAGGGTTTTTCAGTAGAGAAAAAAAAAAAAAGGGAGAAAAACGCTTTTATAATTTAAATTTCCATGCTGCCTTTTCCTGTGTTTTTACTGTCCTTTCCATATTCTTGTACTTCAGGATAGAGCAGAACTGGAAATTGTACAGAGAAGGCAAATCAGTGTGACCAAAGAGCACATATGAAGATTAAACAGAGTAGTCCACTGTAGACTGGAATAAAAACAATTGAAGGAAGACACGCTCAGTGCATAAGGAATCATGAATGTTGAGGAGAATGTGAATAGGGAAAGCTTATGTAGGGTTTCTTTACAGTACAAAAGCTAGGTAGCATCAAAAATCTAAGCAAAAAGAAGTTAAAACTGTATGAAGAAAAAAGTGTTTTCTTTTGTTTGTGTGCAACTCAGCTGTGGAACTCGCTACCACAGGATGCCTGTGAAGGTCAAAAGTATAAATAGGTTCAAAAGGAATAAGATATACTCACAGCAGAAAAATCTGTCAGGTATTACTAAATACACAAATATAAAACCACTGTGTCAAGAAGTCTAGTCTGCAAATTAGTAGAAACAGGGAGAGTTTACCAGAGGAAGGGGCACTATACTCTTTCTACCCTGTCTTTAAGAATCCCCAAATATCTTTTGTCAGAAATAAGCTACTAGATAAAAAGGACCTTGACCTGACCCAGAATAGCTATTCTGCATTCCTGATACTCCCTTCGAGAGCCTTTGCAATTCTGTAGGGAGATGAGAAGATTATGGTAGATTAAAGGCAGTTAAGGGGATTTTTGCTTTTCCTCTGTCTTTGCAGAAAGTATGCCTCGGCAGGGCCAGAGGGTCTTGTCACTGATTTCTATCCTGGCATGGATCTCAAGACTTTACTTTTGCTTCAACTGTTCTTCACAGAATGAACGATGCAAGGTTATGTTGAACAGACAGTATTAAGTATCTGCTGGATTTATTCACAGCTCTTGCTCTAGAGGGTTTTTCTTAACTCTGTAACCTCTGCGCTCAGTAGCACCTGTCATAGCTGTGCTTTGCCTTTGTTCGGCAAGGTCATGCTGTGGAGAGTGCAGAAAGCAGCACCTGCTCAGAAACTACTTCACTGAGCACTTAGCTAGCCTCTGGTAATATGTTGTGTAATCAGGCAAACAATGACAGATGTCACCCTATCATTAATGGTGCGGTTACTGTCTAGACAACCAAAAAATGAAAACAAACCTCGACAAGGGTCTTGCTCATCCAAGACTTGCTGCCTTCTGTGAGAGTAAAGTTGTCACAAAGGTACTGGTGAGCCCTTATCCTAGTTACAGCTTCCTTCACTTCAAGATTTTTGAGCAATTTATCCTACATAAGGGGAATCACACACACACAGCTTCCTGAGGAAAACTGAGTCCAAGCTTGTTCTGCAAGTCTGGTCAGTCCAGTGATAGGGGTGTTTCTGGAAAAAGAGTGTTTTTGAAAAACCTGACTATGCACCATTTTTGAACCATGGAACCATGGTTTTCATGGAGGGTATTTCTTAGTATTTTGTAATTAAACTGAAAGTTCACAGGGACACAGCTTATCTCTTTTATCCACACTACCCAGTGTCTGCAGTGTACAATGAGTTCCTGACCAAGCATATTTTTAAAACATCCAAAACACAAGTTATAAATGAGTGATAACTAATAGCAAATATATATTATTATCTCTCAGTCTGACGTGCCTTTGTCTCATACTTTTCCACTCTATATTTGTTTCTTTTTCAGTATCTCAAAGACTACAGTGACAGGGCAGGTGTGTGCATGGCCAGTATGGTTGTCTGACACAAAAAAAAAGCCAAGACAGTGGCTGTAACTTTTTTTTATTTAACAAAGTAAGAAAATCAACTACAGTCACTTTCAAAATAGTTTCCTTCTGAATTGACACACAGCTGCGTATGATGCCGTCCATGTTCAAAGCAATTGTACGGATCATTTTGTGAAAGGCTGTTGAAGATCTCCATTGGTTTTGCTTTCATGTCTTCTACCAACAAAAATGGTTTCCTTTGAGAACCCAAGCTATAGGGTTAGTCTCTGAGGTTTTTTTTGTGTCAGACTTTGTATGCTATGGGTAGAAATTTAAGCTAGCACCACATTGTCTTCCATAGCTACTGGAAGCAGCAGAGCCCTAATAGCATGGAGATCTCTGAAGGTAAGTATACGCTGCTCCTTTGCTCTGCTTACTAGCCTAGAAAGAGAATTGTACTAATACAACTGTATCATTCTGGGTATTTTTAGTAGCTTGGCTTTGCTTACACACTTGGCTGTGTTCAGAATTGTGGATATATCTTGGGGTATTATTTGCATTCATGTAATGCAAAAGATCAGTAATACTCGCTGCCAGGTGAGAGTCCTAATAGCACGCTGCCTATCTGCCACTGCATCTTAGTGATATATAACCACTGCATCCTGCAGGTACCAGATCTGCATAGGATCTTTCTGACTTTAGCTGGACAAGTGTTAAGCTGTACAAGGGGATCATTGGGCAGCTCCTACCACTGGAGAAGGCTGCTGGCTTTCAACAGCCAGGACATGGCATGGAGGACTTAGGAGCTGCAAGACTGATCACAGAAACTTAGCTGTCTCTTAATGGCAGAATATAAGAGTTTTTTCCTCCATGATCCCTACTCTGTACCTAGACTTCCAGATCTGGTAACATTTTAGGCCACTTGCCTTGAAGGGGAGCCTGAGACGCATGATTAAATGTGACCTCTTACCTATGCAAAGCGCACTCAGTGAGTGACCTGCAGCAGGACATGGTTACTGTGTGTACGATAGACAGCAGAGACAAGGATTGATGGGCTCCTATTCATTTGGAGATGGAGGCCCTTACATGAAAAATAAAGCCAGTAAGCTGCTCGTGGTACTCCCACATATATTTACTTGGTAAGATTCATCATGGTTTACTTACCTTTTCCATCTGAATAATCTTATAGGCAGACCTTAAGACGCTCTAGAGAGCCTGAACATGACCTTTGTTTCTCTCACTTTGCTGACATAACCACTGGGAAAAAGTTTTAGCAGCACAAAATTAATTTTGCTTTAATTAATTGGACAGTGAGTTAAACACAAATAAATGCAAATCTTGATTCAGTGACATCAATATCCATGAAAACACTGTAGCTCTGGTGAGGATTTCAGCTGCAAATGTCTTCCTGTAGAGACCACAGAGAAATTAACTATCGAGTTGATGATGCATATAGCTAGAAAATAACCTAAAATTCAAAATTAATTCAATTTTATCAGGGGCTTCCCAAAAATAAGCAACTAATTATTTACTACTAATAGATAAATATTTATCTTTTAGTATTCCACAAGTCCAAGTGGTCTCTAGTAAATCATTGCTCCACTAAAAATACCTCAAACACCATCATAGTCCTTCTTATTGGTTTCCCATCAGGAAAAAAAAATCAAGACTTGAAAAGACAGAAGCTAACCCCCATGCTCATTTCCACTAAGCACATCACAGAATAAAGAGGAAGGACATAAGCAGGGAACAATTCATCATCACTTCAATTTGAGCTTTGGCTTACAGCATCATGATTCACTGACAACCCTGGCCACTAGCTAGTACCAATTTTTTATTCCAAGGAAGGTGGTGAAGCACAGTCAGAGAAAAGAAACTTTGGGAAAGTACTTCCAGGTTTTTTTTTTACCCTGTAATCTGAAGCTTAATGGTCTTTCTGTTGGACCTTTTTTTTTAAAAAAAAAAAATCCTCAGTTTGCAGCTCAAGGCATCCCCTAGGCATCTCCAGATCTTTCTGGCATCATTCTAAATCCTTTTCTTCAGACATGAGTTTTACACTCTGGCCTCAAAATGCAACTATGGATTATGCATTCATTATACTTCCAAACACAAACAGGATCAGCCCTTGTAAGTATTTGGATAAGGGACAGCCTTTGAAAGCCGAATATCCCATGGGAAATGCTATGGCTGATTCACTAGGTGCCAATATTCTGTCTGGTAATTCACAATTGGTACTCTTCCAATTAGCAGGAGGAGACATGACTGCTAATACTGCCAGCTGCTACCTGGACTGCCTTACTTATCTGTTGTCTTTTTCTTTTCCTAGCCTGTTTGCCCTCTGGTACCTTTTGAGAGATATTCTGCAACAAGACAACAGTGTTAAAGCACTCAATTAACATTAACTGACGCAGTCACAGAAAAAGGGCAGGTAGCATATCCTAAAGATAAGGCAAGGAAAAAACAAACTGAGATAGCAGGAGTTTTGCTGGGTAGAAAGCATTTGGGGTGTGAGGAGGACTGAAAAGAGGTTGTAGCAAGGTTGGTGCTCGTCTAATCCTCCCTGTGATGAGAGAGAATGGCCTCAAGTTGTGCCAGGGAGGTTCAGATTAGACACAAGAAAATATTTCTTCACCAAAAGGGTTGTCAAGTATTGGAACAGCTGCCCAGGCAGGTGGTTGCGTCACCATCCCTGCAGGTGTTTAAAAGACAGGTAGATGAAGTGCTCAGGGATATGGTTTAGTACTGGACAGGCACAGTTGGACCAGGTGATCTCAAAGGTCTTCTCCAACCAAGCAATTCTATGACAAGGTCTGAGCCAGTAGAGTGGCTGTTCTCTCTCGTGGGGCTGGTTTGTTGGGGGGACACCGGGATTCGCATGCTTCTCGAGGTACAGGTGCACAGGTGAGTGTGCTGAGCCGTGACCTTCAGCACTCACCTGCCGGGAAGAAAGGTGCAGGTCCTGCAGGGCACACTGCTATTCATTTGATTCCAGAGGATCAAATTGATTTCAGAGGATGCCCAGCCCCTGCACAGGTGCAGGCCCGACTCCTGGCGAGGCTCTGCAGGCGGGAGGGAGGGGCTGCCCCCCCAGCAGGGCTGGTGAGGCTGGGGGGCAGGAACCCAGCCCTGCGCGCCCGAGCCACTCCTCAGCCAGGAGCGCGCCTCAGCCTCAGCGCTGCCAGCCCCGAACGCGCGCACTGAGCCGCTGCAGCCGCTGAGCCGGAGCCGGGGCAGACAGCGAGCCCCCGCCTCCCGCCTGCTGGGAGCGGGCAGGCAGGGGCCGCCCGCCGGTCGGCATGGCAACCTGCCATCCCGCATCCCGCCCGCGCCCCTTCCTCTCCCGGGGGTGGATGCAACCTCTCCCCGCCTCCCGGCGCAGCGAAGGGACCGGCTGCGCTCCCGGGGTGGGGGAAGGCTGTGCCCGCGGCGGGCGGGGCTATCACCGGTCCCAGCCCGGCTGCGCCACCGGAGGCTGCCCGGGGTGGGAGAGGAGGAGGAGGAGAAGGAGGAGGGGTTCTGCGGCGGCAACAACTGACGTGTCCCCACCATGGAGCTCGGTGTGATTCATCAGCGGCGGCGGGGCGGCTGCGGGGCGCCGCGCACCCTCCCCGTGTAGGCACGGCGGCACTGGTACCGGCACCGTTCTGCCGCCGCAGCATCCTTCTGCTCTCCGCTTCCTCCGAGGCGGCTGCTCCTCTGCCCCCGCGGCCACACCAGAATCCCCGAAGGAGGCAAGATGGAAGAAATCCTCCGAAAGCTGCAGAAGGAGGCGTCGGGCAGCAAGCACAGGGCCATCAAGGAGAGCTGCACCTGGGCCATCGGTAAGGGGACCCGGCTGGAGCCTCCGACGGGGAGGTCTGGTAACGGCGGGGGGCAGGGACACCTCAACAAACTTGTTCGGTTCTGGCGACTGAACCCCCGGAGGATCGAGGGGGGACTGGGAGCCCCGAGCTCTTGGAAGGTGCTATGGCACAGGCTGGCATCCCGAGAGCATCCCTGTCCCGTCCCCCCGCGCCGGATCTGTTCCGTGGGTCTGGCGAAGCAGATACAGTAATGAGTCGCTATCAGTTTATGTCTATGTACGTCTTTTCTCTAAAATCTTCCCCTGTTTCGTAAATAATCCTAAATAAAAAAATCCTCCAGTGCTGTTTTCCCTGATGGCTTACATTCAAGCATCAAGTTTTAAAAGATGGATTTTTTTTTTTTTACTGGATTCTTGTGAGCTCTTTTATCCTTGCTGTATGATAGAAATAACCTGATCAATAAGATGAGTTCTCCTTTCAAGGCAACATGAGCTCATTTTCAGAGGCTGGCTGTGACTTGAAATGCTTTTAACGGTAACTACCTAGAGTACTAGTTGGCAAAACCCTTAACATATCTGCATAACTGTGATACTTAAAATTCCTTTGAATTTTTATTTTTCATCCACACATAGTTACAGCAATCCGTGGTAGTTCATACCTGTTGCTGTCTTATTACTGGCCTTCCAGCTTGATTTCCTGTGAATTGCTTCTTTAATCATGTGTTATCTCTACACATAACCATGCTAATATCCTCTGTACTGTTCTAGTTTTTGTATATATGCTGCCAAAGTGCTGATATGTGAAAGGGAGTTCACTGAGGAAAACGTGGTACTTGGTGTCTTCTCATTGGGCATCTGGTGTCCTGATAGATTGATGCAAATCTTTGGAGACTTGAAGCAGCAGTGATTGTTGTTCTGTCAGCCGGAGTAGATATAAAGTCTAGGATCACTGGTTCAGAGATTGTAGCTGGATGTGATTGAACTAAAATATTTCTTTTAAAAGCCCTATTGTTTCCTTTATTCGTGCAGAAACTTTGGATTCTCCTGATGCTGCTACCAAGATACCACCATATCAACTAAGGTAGGACCATTTAGTGCTGGATCCTGCAGAGCTATATTTGTGAAATTGAACTAAAAATTTGAATTACACGTGAAATAGATAGAGGAAAGGGCTGAATCTATGTGATTTCTTTAGTTTATAGATATGTATAACTAGGCTGGCAGTAGTGGGCAATTTGCTGAATTAGCCTTTGGCCTCTGGCCATGAATGAAATGGGCGTGAGTATATATAGAGGTGGCACTTGGTTAGAAAGGAGGGCTGTCTTACGGTCTGAAGAGTTTTCCTTCTAAATTACAGCCTTCAGTGTAAGTGATGATGCACCTCAGTGTGTTTGTTTTCTTTTAAATCTAGATCGATTTTTGTTTACTGAAAATAAGTATTCTAGAAACTGAAAGGTTATGTTATCCTATGGCTTGGACACTGAGTGGAAGCTAAACTAGATTATCTTCAGTAAGTCTTCTCCCTTCTTCCTGCCACTATTTGTACATCTATAAAATGAGAGAGGTGGCAATTCTGGAAATTCTAATTGCTATGGAGAAAGCGTATAGTCAAAATTAATCACTATCTCTTCTGACAGAACCATTAGGAAGCATCGAAAGAAATAAGTGCACTGTTCAAAACAGGAGAACACTTGTTTCACACAGCTTATAGTTAAGATGTGAAGTGCTTAGGCTTGCTTTATTAAGGAATGTAACGGATACTGGAAGTTCACATGGGTTCAAAAAGCACCTCAGCAAATCCATGGGAGAAATTGATTGAAGTCTGTCAGATGCAAGGTAAGCCTTCTTATTCAGCAGTACTTTAGTGAGAGATGATTGAGTTTATACAAGAGTTTGTAGGAGTGTTGCTGTAAATTTGGCCTGTCTTGTAGTCCTCATAGATATCCTCTATTGGCTGCTAGCAGATGTGGCACTTTTTTGACCAAAATATTACTCTCCTGGGAGTATTTTTATCACCTAATTACACCCCACTCCTTCTTTCAGATATGCTTGGTGTATCTTTATGCAAGAAAAATTAGGGATTGAAGAACTAATTATTCCAGAGCTCACTAAGTAGGGAAGGAATAAGAGCAGTTCTTTTGCTGCCCTAAAATCCTGCAGTACACAAGGGGCCTCAAGTCAATGGGGAGTGAATGTAGCACAGATCTGACATGACCAGTGCCAGACACATGCATTTCCAGCAGAGGCTGGACAGCTGAGAACAGCTAGATAAGTAATTCCCAGTAGCTTCATTAGAATTAGATTATGTTTACTTGTTACTGGAGAAAACTTGGCTCTTTGTCGTCTCATTTATCTACTTTCATCTTTAACACAGTGTATGGTGTCTCTGTGTTTATGTACTATCCTCCTTCCTCATGAATTAGTTATTCAGCTGTTACCACATTCATTCCTTTTCCTCTTGCCTACAGCCTCTTTAGAGATATGACCACCTGTTTCTTTTCTTCTCCCCTTGTTCTTAATGTTGTATTTGTGCAGTTATTTTATTTTCTACTTTAAATCATAGTCTTTTTAAGTAAAGCTAATACCTTCATAGGTGTAGCTATGATGAAGTAGGCTCTTAACATTAGGCTTGTCAGTAACAGTGCGCTCAACTTTACTATGTATTTTACAAAATGAAGGGTGCACTACAGAATTTGAATGAAAGCTATGGTTGTAGAGTCCCTGGCATGGTTCTGCCACACAACCTTGGACAGTGTGGGAGATGTTACTGTCACAGTTGGAAATCTTGACCACGTCCCTTTCCTGCTTTCGTTTTGATAAAGTGCACATTACATCGTGCACTGTTAACACAGATCAGCTTCTGGCTGCTCATCCACTTTGAATCTGCCCTTCACCCTTTCTGCTGTGATATTTTTGGGTGTAGCAGTAGAGCCTGGGCACGTGGTCTGGAATATTCCAGAGCGAAGGTATGTATCATCTTTCTGCCAAATTACCCTAGTCCACAACTCTGATCTGAGATCCATAGTGGTAACATACTGAAAGTATTAAGCGCCAAACAGTTCAGGAGAAAAATTGTATGCAGCAGCTGAATGAATGTTTAGAGTACCCCATGACAGGGAAAATGTTCCAGCTTGTTTAGTAGGAAAGTTTGGTGTGTCCTTAGAATATGCTAAATACAAGGAAGGTATATTAGCGCTTCTCTAGAGTATATTTGAGGAAATTAATGATCTCGGGCACACCTGTACTGCATAAGAATGGAGGACAGAGATTCATGACCTGTCCTGTCCCACTGATGGATACCGCATTGTTTTCAGAAAAGTGAATCTACTAAGTACTCCAATCAGTCTTGTTTCTGTTTCTCCACAAAGCAACATATGGCTCCCACTATGAAGTTGTGCTAGTGTTAACTGCTGCTTAACAGAATGACCCCGCCCTTACTTAAGTCCTTCTTTTTCTTTTGGAACTGAAGAATGAAGTCTACTCACAAGAATGTGTAAATGTTATAGTCCCTTTTTCCCCCCTTAAAATGTTAGAGGCCATTTGCTGTTTTTATAACAACAGTTCTGGATAAGTAGAGGTTTTTCATAATGTTTTCTTCGAAGACAGCGATCCTAGTGGAGTTTACATGTGTTGTATAAGCTATATACTTAATCTCCACCATACTTTTCAGATACATTATTTCTATGTTCTGACTCGCTCCTGACCTATCCATAGCTTCCTCTCTTATGCTGAGTTTACGGTACTGAACGCTGGGCAAGCCATGTGATAGTTTCCTGAAGCCCATGCAATTATTTAGGGAGTTCAGCTGTAGCATTTATATGGGAGCTATTTCCAGCACTTACCTGCTGACTGTTTAGGTAGTGTGTGCCTGCTATGTTTGGGAGCACCTGGGGTACTCTTGCCCCAAGGGAGTGCAGTGAGTGAACGTTCAGCCTGGAATGTCATTCTTTAGTTTGATAGAGATCTGTTGAGTATATCTTCAGGGAGATAAATTGGACTATTTTGCTGGACATCTTCCTTTGATGTTAATTTGACTTACGAATCCAGATCCTAGTTAATGACCTCGCATATTAATTCTAGTGAGGGACATTTAAGTATCTCACTTCCTAAAGAAATGCATATTTCCACCCAATACAGACCTTCCTTGGGATAGGAATATGCGTGTGCTTTTTTAGTACTTAACTTGTGGTCAGACTATTGAGCAAGGGTATGAAATAGTAAAGAAGATTGAAGTGGGCTAGGATGGAAGTGACCTTAAGGCAGTTCAAGGCTTTTTCATAGACATCCTGTGAATTCTCGAGAAGGAAAGTCATGTAACCCATTGGTAACTGGTCCATTGTTGCCTGACTAGTATGATGTTTGTCTCTGATAAACAGGTGTTGTGAAGATTAGATATATACTAAGTGCCTGAGGAGGCTGGATGGATGACTTATAAATAATGGATTAGATAAAAGGAATTGATGGGCTGGTGTTTTAATTGGCAAATTGATCACATGGAAAATAGCTTAGGAGAGCTTTGTGCTGTCTGCCTGCAAACAGTTGTTTCCTGCTGTTGGGCCACATTCACTTCAGTATTTTCAAGACAACAGATTCTGCCCTAAGGCCAACCACCTACACTGAGCAAGCCTATCTTCTTAACTAATTCCTAGCTAGTTTCTCCACTGTAATTTCAGGGGCTGAAATGTGATCCATAAAAGGTAATTGAACAGACACGAAAAATGAGCCTTGAAAGAGAATGTTTGATCAGAGAACTTTAATACTCAAGAGGATTATATACATATCAGAGAATAAAATAAAAGGCTAGACAGCACTTGCCAGTCACGTAGCACTTTGAAAAAGCTTGGTTATACTAGAGTTTCTTGGAATGCTTTATGCAATTTAATCATGCCTTATAGTCTATATGAAACTTAGTGGCTTTCTGTCAGCACAGACATGGTGCTGCGAAGAGGAGGCTGGTTGGAACTTTTGAGGGAGGTTGTGGTTTGGTGGGTAGTTTAGCTGTTGTGTTTTGGTGTTTCTGTCCATGCTGGAACCTGGAATCTATTGTATAGAATTTCTTACTATGTCCCTGCCATTCTTCATTAGGATTTGTTTTTTTAATTATCCTGAAGAGGTTTTTCTCATAGTTCTAAGACACTTCCTGTAATTCCTAGGCCTTTCTACTATCCTGTCACTACTTTTTCTTTTAACCAGAGCAATGGCAAAATAGAGGATTTGCCCTTTTGTCGGTGTAGCAAAGCATCACTGCAGACTTGAGTTTGAGCTGTTCTGTGGAACTTGTGTGTTTGTTGTCTGTTTACTCTCAGAGAAATGTGACTGAGTGCAGAAACTGCATAGGCAAGACTCTTGACAGTATAAATTGCTGTTCGTATGAGCTTAAATCTTCCCCTGTGACTTTAGAGTGATGGCCATGAGATATGTTGATGAATGAAACTTTCTGGCATAGTAACTGATGTAACTTACATTGCTTCTTCAAAGAAGAACCAGAAAGGCTTTCCAAATCCTTACTTATCTCTGTGCCTAAAACTTGCAGAAAGTAATTGAAATCAAATGGAGGTAAAGACTCAGACCTTCAAGGCACCGGTTCTGGATGCCTAATTGGAGAGTCTTGGCTTTCAGAGGTGCTAAATGTTTCCAGGTCTTGTTTGTGTTGGTAGCAGTTCTTATGTTCATTACTGCAAAAGCTTGCATCATTCTGGTATTTCACATTGGCCTTTTAAAAATAGACAGTACTTCTGGGGATTAGAGCTAGGAAGTCAGAAATCAGTGGTGAGCAGAGTCCTCTGTAATAACCAGTTTATGTCCAGTTCTTGCCTCCCTTGTTGCCCAGTGCTATTCATCTTGGGGCTCGTTTTTGAGGGCAATTTGTGAACTTGGGAACCCAGTACAAAGAAGAACAGTCAGGAACAGAAATAAACCTTAAACTCAGCTGAACTCTGAAATGCCTATCCTCCTTGTATTTTTTTTCCAATAATTGTGGGAATTTGGGGATTTGGTACTTCTGCTGTTTATATTTGTATCTCTAGCTTTGCATCTGAGATACTTCTTGAGAAGCAGATGCAGCTTACAAATTCTTAAATAAAAAAACTTGCTCACACATTTTAGCTTGCATGTACTCAACAAATAATTAAAGCAGGTGAATGTGGTGTGAACATCACCATACATCCAATGCCGTGTAGACTTCGAGTTCACTTAGCTTTGCAGATAATTCATCCACTTAAATAATCTTTAGGCTTGGGATGCATTTTGGCTTCTCCATTGTGAAGAAATAGTTATAATTTCATAATTTAATTCTTCTACAGTTGGCTTGATTTTGTATACCATTTCTGTTGGTTTCTTTCTACTGGGAGAGAATGGATAGGGAAGCTGATATGTATAGATGTATCTGTGTTTATCTATAAAGATCAGATTCCCTGACCAGAGGAAAGGAGGAAGGGGGAATGACTGTCTCTGAGAGGTTTTTTTTTGAGCAGTGTTTTCAGCATGTCTTTCCATTTTACTCTTTCTTATTTTTAAAACACTTTGCTTCCTGCTTTTGCTGCCACAGCCACCTTGCAATAGGTGCTCCTGTGCTTTCCTCCTGAACCTGACTGCTGAATATGTGACTCATGCTCCTCAACTATTACACAGCTGCTATCTGGCATTCAGCAAGTGGGTGATGAGTTTCCTAGGAGAAATCTGGCCAAGAAGAGATTCTAGTGGCAGTGTGGTCTGCTGAGCTGCATCTCATGTGTTGGCAGTTTACAGACTAAATCCAGACTTTTACAGATATTATCAAGCCCGTTTGATGTTTTAAATGGTGTATGTGCTCTGGTCTTGATTTAAAATGTTGCATTCCTAGTTCTAATGTTGGGGAGTGGGTGAGAGGACAAGATTTGTGATTAGAAAGGCAGTGTGGCACTGTCTGATATAGTATTTGGATTAATCTGCGTGATTATTCTGTGCTGTGTAAGTGGCCCTATTTCTTATTTGATGGGCAGTTATTTTTATATCAGCAGAACTTTACATCTGTTCTGGGATGCCAAAAGACAGCAGTGTTGGAGAGGAAAGGGGTGTACAGGGTCAGTTTCTACCATGCCTGTCTGAACTTACTGCCAAGACAAGATTCTGAAAGTGTTGCTTTGAAGGTCTCTAGATCTAGGAGTCCCTAAAAACTTTTCAGCGTGGTTATGGCTCTTGAAGATATCAAAGAAGGATTGGTATTTTCATGGGAATAGGTGCATGTTTCTGTAAACTTATTTCTGTTTTTCTTACTTGTGGATTTTTGTGGTTAGGGGTGTTGTTTGAGGGGTTTTTTGTTTGTTTTTGAGGTTTTTTTAAAGGTATTGCTTGCTCTTTCTGAAACTAACTTTCTGCACTTCTTGACATTCTGTGTAATAGTGAACCTTAATATTCCTTGCTGATTTGGGTCTTTGTTCTTTTTATGGATTCTTCTGAAAGTCCATTACAGATTTGTGAAAAAAACCCAGAGTGTACTAGTTTTGACGGGGCTAATGCTGACTTTCTTCATAGAAGCTCATAGGGTAGGAGTGCAGAGAAGAGAAGTGGTGCTGAAACGGAGAGGACTGTATTCCTGCTGAGTGAGGCTTGAGGCTGTCGTGGTCTTTCTGTGATGCTGCACAAGCCATGCGTTTTCTTTGTTTTGAAAAAGGAGTGAGTGGGAATAGTAAAATTTTTTTCTCACAGTTCTTTTGTTTGCATTCCATGAGAAGTAATAATAAAACTGCAGGAAATACACTACCTTTCCTTTCCTTGAAGGTTTGTTTGCTTAAGAAATTGAATATGCTGAGGTGCAGTGACTACGAAAATACATAATGCAGTGCAAAGGTGGGGATATTTGTAATAACCATCCCTTAGGTCTGTCAAGATTAAGCATTGCACTACTGCAAAAGCTGAATGGAATTGAAGTTTACAGTATTAACCTTCAAAATGTAATGACCAGAAATATACCTCATCTTCCCATTTCTTCATCCTACTGTTTTGTAACTAACTTCAGGCCATCCAGAAGTAATGAAGAAAATAGGATCATTTGCAAGATGTCTGTACTGTAGTACTTCTGTGTGTCTTTTCTGTCCCCTCAATGCCACACTGTCTCAGCACTAAAAACTTCTCCTAATGTAAGTTTAATTCTCACAGGATACTTTATTTGTTGTTTTCAGTGTATTGAAATTTTGAAACAAAAATATTTTCTCAGCTTCTCTTCCAAGCATACCAAACATAGGGATGAGAGATTTTATAGAACAGCTTGATAAGCTTTGAAAATTGTAGGCAGCGTGTGCTCTACCTCAGTCCAGGAGGTATGCACTAAGGATAGATACTCTGCTTCTCATATCATCTTCGTGCTGTGCTTCAAATGCTAATAAATAAAATCACCTGAAGTATACAGATTGCTTTATAATTAAGACCTTGTGAGGTTTATGTATGTCATCAAATTTCTTAAGAGCAGGGTTAGTAAGTTGCTGTCATACCTTGCACACAAAAGGCAAAAATCTGCTGCGGTTCTAGGGCAGGGATGTCGAACTCATAGCCTTTGGGCCGAATCCGCCCTCCACCTTTTTTTTTTTAATCTGTCCCAGCACCTTGTTTCTACCCAGTGGAAACACTGAGCTCCTTGCTCCTACGCTCCTGCCAGCTCTGGTCATGTGTGCAGCGTGTGACAAGTGTTATGCTGCAGGAGCAGGAGAACAGTGGGAGCCATGAGTTTGACACCCCAGTTCTAGGGGGAGTGATGACAATATATCACAGAGAGAGTATATAACAGCTTTGGGGATTAGAAGCATCCTGGTTATTATTTTGGCCTTGTTCACTTTAATATTGTCTAGACTCTTTGTTGTCTCTCTTCTTTTGTGCTTATATTGTTTTGTTCTGTTTCAATCTTATCTTGACAACATCAGGCTCCTATCTAGGAACTTTGTGTTTGTGTTGAAATCAAGATGTTATTAGTGAATATAGCAAAGAAGCAAATGACCTTAGAAGTGCTCTCCAGCTGAGTGACTGTGCTGAGCTATTTAATTATAATTGTATGAATTCTGTGGTCTTGGCTGCATTAGACTGAAGGAAAATTAAATTATTCACTTTTGCCTTTCCCACGAGTAGAGCAATGCTTCTGCTGTTATGACAAATCTGTTTCTCTTGGAAAGTATGTAAATAACAAAAATTAGAAATGCCAGTGTGTCACTTTTTTAATACCAAGCAATATTAAATTACAATTTCATTCAACATTACAGGTAGAAAAATTGTTACAGTTCTAGATAACAAACTATATGAAGTTACATTAGGCATTACTCCTCACTTCCTCTTCCCAATGTCATTAGGTGTCCTCTAATAAGCAACTCCAATACTTCCCTCCAAAGGCAGGTTCATTTTAATGTTGTGAGAAGCGATTGCTTTGTGTCTTGGTTTAAAAAGCAAAAGGAGTCAAGAGAAGAGGGAAATATATGAAGCAAAGAGGATGGAAAAAGGAAGTATTGAGTGGAAGGGAAGACCCAGAGGGAACTCAAAGAGAGAGCTGATGCCAGCAGCTGAGGTGAGAGAGAAACAGATATGGAAAAAAAGAAGGAATCAAGTCATATGAAAAGAAGCCTTTGCATTGTAATCGAATAGAAGTGAAGACTTTTATTTTGTGTGGGGAGAAAAAGGGTTTTTTTTTAAAGAAAGAAATTGCAAGTGATGAAGAAGAAAAATAAAAATCATAGAATAGTTTGGGTTGGAAGGGATCTTCAAAGGTCATCTAATATAAGCCCCCTGCCAGGGGGCAGGGACATCTTCAACTAGATCGGGTTGCTCAGAGCCCTGTGAAACCTGACCTGGCTTTCAGCCAGAAATGATAAAGTGGATAATATAGGTGGAACCTCACCTAGTTATGTGAAAGGTGGATCTCTTGACATGGAAAACATGCACACAGGTGTCTCTATGCTTGTGAGTAACAGGAGGTACTCCTGGCCCTGCTGAAGCACTTCAGAATTTATATCAACGTACTAAACATTTTTGTGCTGGAGAGATCTGTGGTAGTCATCTGATCTGACTTCTTGCATTGTGGAAACATGAGAATTTGCCATATATTTGTACCCTATGAGCTCCAAACTTCTGTCTGAGCTAAACTGTGATACTCTTTGTAAGTGGATGTTTACATTTCTGATGTAGATAAAATTAATCATTTCTCTAGAATATGAGCAAGGACTTCAGATCTACTTTATTCTTGATAACCTGTTGCTTGAAAAAGTATGTGTTTTTCCTGTTCCTCCTCCAGGTTGTATGTATTTCCATTATGAACCATAAAGTTGTTGGTAGAGTTTCCTATCAACAATCTCTAAGTTGATAGGGAAAGAAGACTTATGGGTGTTTCTACTTTTGTATGTACATGTGTTTATATATACCCTGCTGGAATTTGTGTTACACAAATTAAATTATTCCCTTTTGTGTAGGGACAGTATTTGCTGATGTTTGGTTTATTTAAGGGTAACAGCTGGGAGTACCTCCAGAATTTTGAGAATTTATCTTTGCCATTTATTTTGTCATAGTGGGCCAACATTTCTGCTTGAGTAAGTTAGGCTAATGGAGTTACACACTGTGGTACTTTGTTCATTTTAAGCAATCAAGACTGGGAAGCTCTTCTGAACTGTGTTACTCTGACTGAAAAATGTTTCTGGCTATGACTGTTATCTTGCCTAACAAACAGTATATTGGAAACAGCCATGAATCAAATTCTTTTCTGTGACGGGTCTGTGAATTATGCCACGGAATGCAAATTACATGCTGATAGGGCCCTGAGGTTCTGAATTTTGCTTTTGCTATGTAATTTTCAGGGGGAAGATAATGCAGAGAGATGTCATACTTTTAATCTCTGTTTTTAATTCTGTTTCTGAAAATTAACATGATTATCAACACTTCCATGAAGGGCCTAACTCTTACCATGGTAACAAAGACTATATATAGTGTCCCCATTTCCTACATCAGTATTGTGGAGGTGAAGGTGGGCCATGGGACTGTGTTCCAGGCACTAACAGGGAGTTAAGATCAGCCGTTTCCTATCTTCATTACCATTTTCATCATGAGAGTAAATTAATGAGCCATTTTTCTTCTCTCACTAAAGGCTTTTTCCACTACAATGAGGATAGAAAGATTTTTATGATCTCTTACTCACAATAGTAATCTGTCTTGTTCTGACCTTCTTGGTAGTCTGTTTTGACTGGCCTGTCATAGCCTCCCTTGTGACAGACCTGGAGGGAAAGAGGTAGGATGATGAGCCATGGCAAAGTCAGACTAGAAAGGTCCTTGTAACCCAGCATGCTGCGTACAAAGGCTATTTACGTTCTCATGACTCATTCTGCAGTTTACAAAGCTGACAGTCAAGTAGTAGGGTAGCTCAGGAAGGACAGCCTGTGCTCCTGGAGATGCTGCACCTGGATTAGGATTATGCACTTGGTTCTGTCTCTGACCTTTTAGCTTGGTCCTGGGCAGGTCACTTGGGATTCAGTTCAGATAGGTGGAGGTCCAGTAACAAAACTCTAGGTAGCCTTAGTAAGAACATGACCGAGTCTTTGTCCTTAGCCCTTTCTGCTTATTCTGTTTTGCATGTAACTATGTCTACTCTTTCCAAATGGTGTTTTCTTTAATGGAGTGCCTGTTAGTGCAAATGGCTACTGGTTTCCAGTGACTTTAAAATACATTTTTTTTATATAGTTGGGGTTTTTTTTAATTGGTCTTCTGGGTCAGTGCAGGAGGGTGGTTAGCATTCTTTGTTTTGAAGGGAGGGGGCTACCATCATGTTATACTGATTTGTTCAGTACTTATGTATTATAGCAGATTTTAATAGGAACACCACAACACGGAAAGCTGTTTCATGTCTCTGCATTTACTTTCTGTGCTGTAAAATCATTCTTCCAGCCCCTTGTTCTGCAGTGACTCTCAACGTATCGTTTGCACAGGTCACCTTAGACAACATCAGCCAACATCAGCAGGGAAAGAACACTAAAGCCAGGATCTGTTATTGGTGCATCTTTCTTCCCCTCTGCTTTCCTCACTTCTTTTTTTTTTTTCAAGGGGGAGGTAGGGAATGATGTGATATGGTGGTGGTGTTTGTTTTTTAAAATGAGCTGTCTTTTGAGAGCATTGCTGTGTGGACATAGGTAAACAATGCAATTAATGTGGATTTCAGTATAGTACACAACTTATATCCAAGCGTGGCCTTTTTCTTTGCTGTCATTCCTCCTTTACACCATCTCAATTTCTTTCTTCCCTCTAGCTTCTGTTCTCATTGCTTTGTTTCATCTGTCAATATATTTATCCTGAAGCTTCTGGTAGCTTCCCGTCCTCTGGGTCAAAGGTGCTCCCTTTCTTTCATGCTTCCTCTGTGCTGTGCTTGACTCATCTCATTCAGGGTTAAGTTGTTACTTGTGCCTAAAACTGTAGGTATATATATGTCCACATCTGCATGCGTTAGTATGGAAACACAGGCATTCTAGTGTGAAAATAATTTCTGAACAGTAGCGTAAATGGAAAACATTCTTAAACGTGTTTTAAAGTGCATTAATGTGCACCAGCTTATTCTGAGAACTTCACCTATGTAAAATGTCTTATGTACAGCACTATAAAACCGGAATGAATTGTCTCTTAGTATGTAACTGCAGAGAGTGGAGTAAGCAATGAGATCCCATGGTGTAGGCTCACTCAGGGCAAGGTGGGACTATAAAGGGCTGTAAAGTATAAGAGGAAACCTCAATCCCTTTCTTCATTGGCCTGTTGAGATCAAATTCTGGTCTGCGTTATCTCTTGTGCAGCCTTATTGAATTCAGTGCTTAAGCAATAGACCTTAGCAGAGACCAACTGTGTTCATTTACATCATCCTCTCCCATTCTGCCTGAGGATTATCTGCCACATCCTTCTGTGTTCTCATACTAACAGGTGATGCGTTTAATTGGCAGGTCAAACTGAAGTGTGGAAGATGCTCAAGCTAATCAAACATTGAGGTATCTGTAGGTGTTTTATAGCTGTATCATAGAAGTGCTAAAGATTTAATTGACTGATTGTGCAGCAAGAACAGGAAATGACACAATGGCAATTCATTTTCTCTAAGAATGCAGCGCAAACACAGGCTGCAGCAACATTAATTAGATTTTCAGTTAAACGTTTTTAGCGAGGATGGCAAGTTCAGCTAATTGAATCTAATTTCCATCCTTCTGTTTGTCATTTTTTGCTCTTCACTTTGGGAGATATCTCAAGAAAGAGTTCTCATTGTTCTCTGTTCGTTACAGTATGTGATGACAGATGGTAGGCAACATGCTGATGTGCAGGGTAGCTACATGTAAGCTGTAGGAGCTCCCACCTGTCTTCATTATAATGAAACTGAACTGGATCCACTCCAGTCACTTATGACTGCCTTCCCTTTCCTCTCTCCTCCCAGTCTCCATCCACTTTAATGTGAGAATAAGTTTATTGTCTGTTAATAATGCCCTAAAAGTTTAGTTGCAGTGAACTGTAGAAAGTACAGAAGAAATGTGGTGTTCTGATTTGAAGTAGTGCAGGTCTAAATAATCATTCATTTTTAGTATCCCTTCAGTTAATACTGTACACTATTGTGATTTTTTTTTTTTGTTTTCCTTTCCCCCCCGTGTGGCTGGTTTATTGAGTACCAGTTAATGCAAAAATACTTTGTTTGGGCATCTGTTGATCTACTAATTTCAAATGTGAGTTCTCCCCGAGAGGGTGACAGCGACAGCTTTTTACAAAAAAATGTACTTCAAAGTCACAATGTAAAAGTTCGCACTTAAAGGTGCTTTGTGGGTTACAGATGTATTGCTGTAGCACCTCTCTATACTAGAAAGTCCTATCACCATCTACCTTCATGCTACATATGTCCCCAGCTCCAGGCAAAGCTGACAATAGGTACATAGGTGGTAGCCAGCTCTGTACGGGCTAGAGGAGTACCTGGAGTAGATGTTTTGGTGGTTTCTGTAGGTCTGGATGATGTGACACTCTCTAAAGAAAAAACTTCCTAGGTGTTCTGTAGTTCAAACTGTTTTGGATGCTAAACTTACAGGTTTTAAGAGTCCTGGTTAAATTGTTTCCAGAAACATTCAAGAAATCAGCTTCTGAGAAAACCGGGCTTTGTGCCTGCCCATTTCTCAGAATATTCTAAATGAAGCAAATGGTTAGTTTTTAGTTAGAAATAGAAATAGATGCATATGTATCTATTTCAAGATACACATGTAGTCTGCTTCAAGTTGTTTAGAATTCTGCAGAATTCATGTTTCTTCTAAAAAGCTTCTTGTGGTGTTATGCCAAGAGGCCTTTAAAAATTTCTGTAACCTCGAAAGAAGGCACAAATATGAGGAGACCTACAGATTCTCAAAAGGTTTTTGCCAAGTACACAAGCTTGTAAGATTGCTTAACTGAACCATGCTTGTAACACTCAGGTCTTTAAGGATAAATTAAAGGAAGGGGTTGCATTGCAAAGAGTAAATATAGCGGATTTGTCCCCTTGGGATAGCTTGTGATTTGTGCTTTTTGGGAAAAGGTGGAGAGAAGGGAATACCAGCTGAACATACCCAAAATAAATGACTTTTCAGAGTGGACAGTCAGTCCCCTCTGCGAGCAGGATCCGCTGAAAGAGTTACAAGCTAGGTTTCCCAAAGCTGAAACAGCTGGTGTTTGGTAATCTCTATTTAAGTTTTTTAAAAAGTAAATTCAGGCTGTAGGCTGCTGATTTTGGAGGGAAGTTAGTAGGTTATGGACATACTGGGAAAGCATAACTTCAGGTAGCTTTGACAAGATGTCTGAAATTTTGGTAATCACTTACTCTAACCTAGAGCTTCTCGTAGCTAGTTATAAGGGGAGGATTTGTGAGAGGAGCAGAATATGCCTCCTAGTCTACTGCACGTGTTTCATTCATGCCAGAGGTCGAAACTTTAGAGTGGTAGGATAGTTATTTAATATTTTTTTATATATACTTTTGAGAAAATAAACTGTCATTGGGTCAACTGAAACAAAATGAATTTGGGTCAAAGGCGGTTTATAGGAATGAAAGAGAAAAACTCTTCATTTTGGTATTTTTAGAAATTAAACAACTTTGAAAAGACAGGATGTTGGGCTGTGTGTTTGAATTCATTAAGACTTGACAAAGATTACTTCAAATGAAACAAGTCAGGGCTTTTTGGTTTCCAATTGCGTAAGAAAAGACTCAGCTAGTTGTTTTCTGTTATTTCTTATTTTGCACACACTTGTCTCCATGGAGAGGAAATCAGTACAATTCCAGAAGGGCATCTTGGGGTGCAGTGCAGGCATCTGGAGAACCAAGGCTCTTCAGAGCTGGCCTGGAATTGTATGCCATGAGCAACTATGCATATACAAACGCAAAAATAGACTCTGTATGTACAGATAAGTGCCCCTTGTGATATGTTACCTAATGAAGTGCTGCAAACCTTAAGGGACACTGGAGTTGAACCTGGGCTGAGTATCTCTGTTCAGGAATGAATTCCCTGCCATCCAGCAGGGTTTGTGTAAGTGCTTCTGGTTACTAGGTGTTCCTCAGATGCTGCAGAGCTTCTTTGATAAGGAGCAAGGAGTAAAGAGAGAAGTTAGAGCTCCAGGCACTCTTTGGTTTGGTCACCAAATAAAAATTCAGTATCTGAGCATCAGGTCAAAAGCATCTAAAATACTATACTAATTAGTTATGTATTTAATATTTTAAAAAATGATGTTATCATGTAATGAAATACAGCATAGTCATAGTTCAGAGCAGATGCTAATTCAGATGTAAGACAAACTTGTTAGTGTATGTTTGCTTTTGTCTACACCATTTATAGTTGGAGGGAGCTAACATGAAAGGGTACCCTAGCAATCTATTAAACAGGAAGTGACTGGAGTGTAATGATAATCACACTGAGTTGAAGGATCACTAGTGATCCGTGAATCCCTTCTTTATGCTTTGCACGTTCATGTATGCACACAAAGGGCTAATAGTTGGGAAATATTTAGTGAAATTTCAATTAAAAGGCCATTTTTAACAGTATGTGAAGAAATACACCAGCTTTCTTTAGAGGGTAGAAGTGCTTCACAGAGTTGTGAAATTCTCCTTGATTACTTTATGCAAGTGTTATCTTACTGAAAGTGATACAGCCCTTTTGGAACATTATTCCTTTGAATACCGATTTTAGTTCCATTGTTCCTTCTCACTTCTATTTTTTTTTTGTTATTTTTCCTAGGGAGAAGTGTCTCCTTCCTCTCCAACTGGCTCTGGAATCGAAGAGCACGAAGCTGGCCCAACAGGCTCTAGCAGGGATGCAGGTATGGCTTTTCAGTGTGGGTGTGTTAATAGGCAGTGAGTGTCAAGGAAATCTAGTCTTTTCTTTTGAAAAATAATACAGAAAAAGTTTCTGTCCTTGGGCAGACCAACCATAATGTTTGCATTCCTGTAACGGTGTTCAGAAGTTGGATGCAAGTAAAGGGTCGTGATTCTGTAGAAGTTAAAATTGTTCTGTAGATAGCTGGGAGTTCCTGACTTTCAATGTTGAAATGGAGATATGCTCTTCCTTGTGTGGCCCTGTGCTACTCTTAGTAAACCTTGTCACTGCTAAATGTCTTAGAAGCTAAACTGAGTCAAGTATTTCTGTTTTCTTTGGTCAGAAGAGAGGACTGCAGAGCTTGAAAGACAGAGAATTTAGTAAAGGATCTGGGACCTGCATTTTCAATGTGTGGGCCCACAGGATTTTCTGCACGCTGAAAACAGTTGGAATAGCATCTGATTTGGAAGTTCAGGAAATTGCAAAAGAAAATAGCAATGCAGCATAAGTAACAAAAAGACTTTCTTAGGTTTGACAGTGTAAAAACTAAAGCCTTTTACCTTTTTTTTTTAATTGGGAAAATGAGTACGTATATGTAAATACTTATCACTAGGGGGATGCTAGTTTTGGAAAGGCTGACACACTGCTGTGGTGTAAAGTGTATGCCACCATTCTCCTAAAAGAAAAATTGTTCCTAATATCTAATCTAAATCTACCCTCTTTCAGCTTAAAACCATTACTCCTTGTCCTGTCACTACATGTCATTGTAAGAAGTCCCTCCTGAACTTTCTGTAGGCCCACTTTAGGTACTGGAGTGTTGCTATAAGGTCTCCCCAGAGTCTTCTCTTTTCCAGGCTGAACGACCCTAACTCGCTCATCCTGTCCTCATATGGGAGGTGCTTCAGCCTTCTGACAATTTTTATGGCCCTCCTCTGGATGTTGTCCAATAGGTCCTTATCTTTCCTGTGCTGAGGTCTCCAGAGCTGGACGCAGTACTCCAAGTGGAGTCTCATGGTGCCTCATCCAGTCTCCCCTTAAACACCTCCAGGGTCAGCAACTCCACCACCTCCCTGGGCAGCACATTCCAATGGCCAATCACCCTTTCAGTGAAGAACTTTTTCCTAACTTTCCTTGATGTGCTGGTCGTACTTCTTTTGATGCATCTGGGGATACAGTTTTCTGGGCTGCAGGTGTGTATTGCCAGGTCATGTTGAGCTTCTCATCAACCAACACCCCAAAGTCCTCCTTCAGGCTGTTGTCAATCCATTCTCTGCCTATCCTATATTTATTTATGCTTGAGATTGCCCTGACCTATGTGCAGGACCTTGCACTTGGTCTTGTTGAAAGGTTCACACAGGCCCAACTCTCCAAGCCTGTCAAGATCCCTCTGGATGGCATCCTTTCCCTCCAGTGCATTGACTGCACCACACAGCTTGCTGTCATTGGCAAACTTGCTGAGGGTGTGTTTAATCCCCCTGTCCATGTTGCCAACAAAGACATTAAGCAGCATCAGCCCCAATGCTGACCTCGGAGGAACACCACTTTTCACTGGTCCCCACTTGGACATTGAGCCATTTACTGCAACTCTTCAGATGGACAAGGGAGTGGTGTGCTTTTAAAGTGCAAGCAACTGTAGACTAGTGGGACTTGAACATATGTCTCTGCTCTTGTACCAGTGCAGGTATGGCTGTTAAAAGAACAACACTGCAGAATGATGATCAACTAAGAGCAGTGTAGGAATTATGAATGAACCGCTACCCACTATAGTATAACTTCGGAACACTCAGTGAAGATAAACATTATCTTTTATTCTTCTAGCTTACTGCACATACACTTGAGTTCTGTAAGAATTGGAATTGAAATGTTGCAGGTTTGCAGCGTGGTACCTTAAATAAGAGTGTTACTTCTTATACAGGCAACAGTACAGTCCTTCATCTGTGTTTATGATATGTTAAGTTTTCTGAAGAGCAAAAAAGAAAACCACACAACTGATGCTATGGAGATAGGTTAAAAACATGGATAAAAGACAAAAGTGAGACGCAGTACAACTTGAATTTACCAAACATAGGTCACAGGATCAGAGGATGGTGGAGGTTAGCAGGGACCACTGGAAGTCATATGGTCCAAGCACCCTGCTCAAGTAGGGTGACCTAGAGCAGGTTGCCAAGGACTGAGTCCAAATGGCTTTTGAATACCTCCAGAAATGGAGACTCCACAGCCTCACTGGGCAACCTATGCCAGCACTCCGTCACCCTCACAGTAGAGTTTCCTGATGTTCAGAGGGAACCTCCTGTGTTTCAGTTGTGTGCACATCGCTTCTTAACCTGTCAGTAGGCGCCACTGAAAAGAACCTGGCTTTCTCCTTTTTGTACCTTCTCTTTGTGTATTTCTACACATTGATGTGATCCCCCGTGGGCCATTTCTCCTCCAGCCTGAACAGTCCCAGCTCTCTCAAACTTTCCTCATGAGGGAGATGCTCCAGTCCTTTCATCATCTTAGCAGCCCTTCACAGGACTCTCTGAAGTAGTTCCGTATCTCTCATACCAAATTAATCATTCTCTTCTATATAGAAAATACTATTGTTTTCCTTGTAAATTGAGTTAAATCTCATCAGGCTGTACAGTGTTAAAACACTGATATACTGCTACGTGGTAAATTCTTTAAAATGTTGTTGTGAGTTAACCCTGGCCATCAGCTGAGCCCTACCCAGCAGAGGGTAGGTAGACTCACTTTCTCTCAGTGGGATGGAGGAGAGAATTGGAATGGTAAAGGTGAGAAAACTCTTGGGCCAAGATAGAGCTTAATAGGGAAAGCAAAGCTGCATGTGCAAGCAAAAACAAATTAGGAATTCACTACTTCCCATTGGCAGGCAGATGTTTAGCCATCTCCAGGAAAGCAGGACTCCATCACATGTAACAGTTACTTCAGAAAGCAAAAATATTCAGTGTGAAGCTCAGTCAATCCACATTGAATGCAGTCCTATGTATGTGTGTGGTCCTAACAGTATGCTTTCTCCTGAGGACTTGATTGCATCCATGATTAGTCAACTTCTGAATGACAAACCCACATCTTGTCAGTGACCAGAAGTACCACCTCCACAGTGCTTGTGGTCTGTGCCCTATCCGAGCAAGTGGGATGATAGCTGACTCTCTCCTACTGGGCAAGATATCTGATAAGACTGATTTGAGGCCAGGGTGCTAGCCTGAATGATTTTTCTTTTTCATTGTTGTCTTTTGGAATTTTGAGGAGTATGAGGGATCCATCCTCTGCCCGCTTTTAAACTTTTGAGGGGTTTTGCTGAGGGTGTTTCTTGGAATGGTCTGTGATCTCTCGCATCAATTACTGATGTATGCTTTCTCCTGGACACTGCAGAAGTGGGATGGAGAAAGATGATACCAGAATGGCAGCTGACTCACAAGATGTTAACTGTCCCCTAATCACAGCACACATCTAGTTTTTGCTGTACTTCCACATTTTATATTATTGGATCAATTTTAAATGTGTACATGGAAAACCTAGCCACAGTAGTATCAAGTACTAATAGATTTAAGTGTAGTAGTTTACATCACAAGTAGGCAGAGGCCTAATTCTCAACCTGTACATTGCCATTTTCTCTCTGCAGAAGCTGCTGTCTGATGAGAGGTTTGTATCCGTGGAAACAGACTCAGATGAGAAGCAGTTGCTTAATCAGATGCTGAATGCTGTCAAAGTGACTCCTTCACTCAATGAAGACCTGCAGGTTGAAGTGATGAAGGTTAGTGTTTCACACACGTCAGTGCTTGCAAGGGAGGCTGCATGACTGAATGCTGGGCTTAGCAAACAAATTAGCTGTTGCCTTGGAAATCTCCACCTTAGAACAGTATTTGATTCCCTCCTTCCTGCAGGCAGATGTTAGTTGTTTTCATTTCTACTTGGTTTGTGTTTCTCTAGGTCAAATAGGAGAGAGTTATCTTAAAAGTCAGTGCACTGTAACAAAATGGAACGGCAAACTGGAACAGGACAATCAATTCACTCCATGGGAGTTCATAAATAAATGACTTGTAGAGTTAGAAGATTGTGTTTGATATTGAGCTTTAGTGCTTGTGATATGGGCTTTGCAGGTATATAATTTTGAATTGTGTGCATGCAGATGCTTTATAGTTTGTTAGTTATATGTTCTTTTTTGTAAAATGCTAATGATGGAGCGTGATTTCTTTCAGCACCTAAATGTCCGTGAACGTAAGGGAAATTTTTCTATGGTATGCTCAGTGGAAACTTCCATTTCTATAAATGCTTTAGCATCTTCCTGTGTATGTTAGGAAGCTCAGCTGCCAGGAGGTACTGTTTTGGAGAGGAGGTACAGTCAAATTTCCTTGCCTGTCATTGTGTTTGTTGTATGACTTCCCAGTACTGCCATAAAAAAGTGACTTCCAGTATTTGTATTATCTGTATGAAGCAATACAGTGGTGAACAACTGTACTATAGGGTTTGTTGTGCTATAGCTCATCTCTAGTAGAAACTCTTTTAGAACAAGCCTGGTGGTCCTTTTTACATGTTCACTCTACGCAGTTCTGATTGATATATTTGGATCTACTTACTTGACTGACCTTTACTTCTAAGTACATAGAGTAGGTGTGTTTTGTGTTAAATGTGCCATCCTTATTCTAATGAATATAAGGTATTCACTCTGAAAATGCTGTGTGCTAGCTGTACTCTTTGCCACTGAAGATGACTACCTGGGTGCAATGCACACTCAATGTCAGGACGTGCGGAAGGGTGAGCCTAGCAAAGGGAGGAGCATTTGTGTAGGCTGTTACCATTTTGTGGGAGCAGACTTCTGCCCGTGTACGGGCCTAAGTGGTAACGCCCAAATCTGCATCCCTAACACAGCATGCCTCTTTCCTACCTCTTTTATTTCTACAGGGGGAAAGAGGAAGAGTTAAGAAGTAGCATTACTAAACCAGCAGGTCTATCTTGCTATGCAGTATTTTTTATTCACGCACACTGTTTCTTTGAAACACGTGGCATAGATCTGGGGTGCATTGCCTCCGCACTGAGAACAACGTGGGCACTGTATTTTACTACAATTATAATATGTTAGGGGAAAAAGAAAAATTACCAAACCATGTAACACCCAAGCCAAAGCCTAGGGATTTATTTATGTCCACTTCAAAAAACAAAAAACAAAAAACAAAACCAAACATAAAAACTTAAAAACATGTTCAATTCCAGTTTAAGCCAAAAACAAAAAGACAAACATCGTCTTCATTCTACTGAGTGGAATTTTGCTATGCAAATCCTTTTCTGGCTAAAAGCACAACAACATTCGTTTGTGGTAGAAATCAGGCTACATCCTTATGTCCTGAGAAAAAAGCAAACTTTTGACTTAAAAATTTCAAAACACCAGAGGGCCAAATGTATTTGTACGCCGGGCACATAGAAAGTTAAATCTGAGACTTGCCTAAAAGTGAAATCAATTAGAGGGCTTTTTACATTGTAACCTGAAAGCTACAGATGCAATTGCAACACTTGAAGATGTTGTGGCTAATCAAGGTCTGACTTAATGGCTAAATCCTTTTGGGGGTTTTCAAGCAGTTGGTCTCAGCAATGTGTTTGTATCACTGGATCTGCTAAAATGTGTCCTCAAGGCAGCATATGATTGTACATTAGACTGTGTTACTCCATCCAGAGGACAATAAATACATCTTTATGCAGTGCAGCTATTAGACACACCTGACCGTGAGCAGGGCTGCGTGAAACTGGGTCAGCAGTAATACTGGCCTGGTTCTTTGTGACTTGCTGCACAGTTGCACCAGTCTTGCAGGTAATAAAAATGCAACCATTGAAGATTCCACAAAAGCTTTTAGCCGTGCAAAAATGGATGTGGAAGTAGAAGTGGAGTAGAGACTGCACTGTAAACTGCTGACATGTAAGCTCCTAAATTACTTGATGTTGTTTAGTTTTGGGGTTTTTTAGGTTCTTGCAAACCTACCCAGAATATATTCTCTTATGTCCCATAAGTGTACAGCAGAAATTCACCCTTCACATACCTTAAACACATGTTTTGGATATTATTTATTTTAATGTTTTGCTGTCATCCACCTGTATTGATTGTGGAAGTGTGAAGGCATTTGATTAGCTGAGGAGAGCATTCTGGTGGCTGCAAGTTTTAACTGACAATGAAAAAGAACACAGGAGAGAGGTGTAAGTGCAGTTAGTTACCTGGCTTGGTAGGCTTTTTTCAAAGGGGCAGCATTAGACAGGAAAGGAACAGAGTAACTGTAATTGTTGCTGCAAATCAATGGAGAGGAGTGCTAGCTGGACCACTTCTGGCACTGAAAACAACAAGCGCTTAGGGTGACTTTTGTAAAAGTGCAGTGGCACTCACTAATTTATGGCTAGGTACCAAATCCTTCTTATTTTTAAGGGTGAGAGTCATGGCATGCTCTGCAGATTCCCAGTTTGGAGGATCACAAACCCAGCATACTGACAGGCTTAAAGGACAGGGCTGGGGACTGTGCAGCCAGGGAATATTTATGCTGTCTAAATGCAGCTATCAATATAAACTTAAAGCCTTCATCTCTCACAATACCTCTTTGCTCTGTGCTAGATGAGGTACCTCGTATACTTCTCATAAACTTTGATTTAAAGTAGAATTTTACTTTTTCTAATTAACAAATATTAAACTAAACTCCAGATTAGGGACTACCATCAGTATCCAGTTCTTATGGATACCAGTTGTGAGTTGCATCTTTCAGTTAGATGTTTTGTGTAGAGTGGTTATGTAGGGGAATTCCCCTCTTGAATTTCTGGAGTAGAAGTGGTACTCCAAAGTCCTTGTTGATCTTTTTACAGAACACCTTTGTTGTTAGTAAGCACTGGGTAATTCTTATGTCAACAGCACTTTTGTGCCCAAAGGAAGGCAGTGGTCTTTTCACTGAGGAAGAAGAAAAGACTAAGATTTTTCTGTGAAGTGAGCGGGCACCTTAGCAAGCACAGGTGCACTTACTGCATTTGATTTCCCATGTAGTAAAGCAAGCTTTCTGAGATGTATAAATTTTGCATTCAGACTTACATGTTCTTTAACTGCTGAGCCTAGTATTATTTCTTTAGGGTATCTCCATGTCTGTGCTATGCTATGTATTCTCTCTACCTCTGATACAGCTTATGACAGAGATTTAGTAGTATTTTCACACTGAGGACTAAACTGATATTATTGAAGTGCTGTAAATCATATTAAAAGACACTGAGAAACCAGGTAATCCAGAAAGTGTGACCACAGGGAGCAGTGTATCTGACACAAGGCCGCATTAACGTTCAACTTTGCTGTTGCCATGAGGCTTTGCTATCACACTGAAAAGCCCTCTAATGTATGTAATATCACTTTGTGTTTTTACTGTGCTCAACTGGCTGTATTGAGGGAATGGAAGATCACACAATCATACAGTGCCTTTTTGTCAATCTTCTTGTAATACATCAATAGCTTAATTGCAGTTCCAAACAGAATAATCTATATACTTTTTACTTTTGTATTTTCTTAGCAATATTTATTTGAGTTGGGAAGAAGGACATCTGTCACTAATGAATTTGGTGTTTTATCAGTGAGGCATCGAAGCGACTCACTGCTCTATTTATACAGTTGCAAATGTATAGGAAAAATAAGGGAGGGAGGCAGTAATTCAACTTACCTGAGACAGACACGGTCGTGCAACATAGCTGGCCCAGAAATAGGAAGAATTTTGTTATGTGACATGGAGCCATGTTATAATTGAGTGAAAAGCAAGAGTGTATCCAGTGTTTAGGATTAGGGACACTTTGTTGACCTTAAGCATGAGACTAACAAGCAAATTGGTAATCTGCAAGAGAAAGGGGCCTGTTCTCTATTGAAAATTAATATCATGGGTTTGATGAGATCCTGATTTATTTCCTGGTTTGGTGCTTTTGAATTCTGGTTTCAGATGGTTTAAAATGTGTGAAGTACTTCTGTTTCATCCAGTTAGACCTTTGCATGCAGGAACACACATGGTATTGAGAAAAGCACTATCAGATATGGTGAAATCAGCAATGGAAAAAGAAACTAATGTATAGCTGAGCCTCTGAATTGAGATCCCTTTCAACCTCAATGATTCTGTGATTTTACTTTCTCTCTCTTTTGGGTGCTGACAGTAAACAAGACATTTTTAAAAAGAAAGGCATGATTGATCATTTGAAATTTCACTTTCTCCTGCCTCCTTTTATTTTCTTCAGTTACAGACAAAGCCATGTCATGTAACCCAGTGCATGTTAGTTTAGTCTGCCCAGATTTCCCAAGGAATTTATAGCTAGCAAGACAGAAATTTTCAAGCAAGAATGAAAATAATGACCTTTTATAAAGGAAACTCAGATTTCTGATTTTTTTTTAAATATTTGGTCTTTATTTTGCAGTTCTAATTACTGCTATTATGTTATGCTGGATATGTTCTGAATATATCTTACATGTCTTCAGTGGGACTTCCAAGCTCCGATCCATGCTAACTCTGAGAATTCACACAGTATTTGTGGCTACTCTACTTGTGGTGGTTTTTCTGAAGTAGACTTAAGGATTTTCTGGGAACCAAAACCATATTTTTCCAAAGTGGTTTGAGAAAAACTCTTCTAATTCTCATTATTTGCCTACTGTCTGTGGGGAAAAGCTATTTCATTTGGGAAAAATTAGTTTATGCCCAAGGACTCCAGCTTGCATTTGTTAATGGATTAGGTGTGCTGCTTGCTGATGGGCAAAATTTTTATGGGTTTCTTCTGAGGGCTTTCAGAAGTCAACCAGAAGTCTTTTTAATCTATGAGTAAGGTTTAATGAACCCTTGCTAAATCTGCTATGTTAAGGCAATCTTTTCTCTTTGTCTCTTCACTGATACATTAATACAGCATTTAGGAATTCTCCACCAATAATATTAGACAGCTCTTCTTGTGCTTTCAGTTTTCATCTTTTATATATTGAGAACTGAAATCTGAATTAGAGTTCTGTGGTAAAACTTAGCTTGTGTAAGGACAGGCAGAATGGGGCAACTGGCTCTGCCTCTGAAATGCTATCTTTATGTCGGCTCTTTGTAATTGTTCTTCCCAGGGTTGCTGCCATGATGTTTTGAGTACTAAGAGCCGTTACTAGTCTTTACTAATTTTTTCCTGTAATAACTAATTCAATTGATGTGACTCCAGTGTCAAATTAGCACTTGAGAGAGTCACTACTGAAGATCTACAAGGAGTAGTAGAAAGTCTGGGGACAATATTTTGTTTGTTCTTAGTTTTTAAATCATAGTTGCCTTAGTTTAGGTTCTACATAACCATTCTATTACAGGTTCAGGAAGATAGTCCTGATCTAGTACAAATACTGGATTAAGCTGGATTGTGCTTGAGCATCTGAGCAAATCTTTATTGTTAACTTTTTCAGAAAACTTGGCAGGAACTCAGTTACTGTTGAACAGGAAGCCTAACTTTTTTCCTTTTATAAGATGTGGAGGGTTTGATGAGGGCTCGTTAATTTTTTTTCTCTCTCTGTGGCAGACAACAAATTACATTATGTATTTGAAAAGTAGTTTTAAACTGTTTGATCTGAAATGCTGATAGAACATAACTATAAAATCCCAGCCTCCATGGATGATTGTTCTGCACCTTTTTTTTGGATATTGGTGAATGTGCTGACTATTATAATAAACTCTCACAAATATATACGTCTTCTCATTGTTATAAGGTTAATGTTTATGAAATGTTAATTTCCATATACAACTTGATTATACTTCATAGAATATCATTTTCAAGTGTTTTACTTTGTCTTGAACTGTAAAATTAAATGGAGGAGAAAGCTCAACTGGAACAACTTGGATTTAAAGCTATATGTAAACTAAGTTATTCCATATTTTGTCTTCTTGAGGCAAGGCACATATAATAGCTTTATATAGGAGTAAACAGAGTGATTTCACTGCCCATTACAAGTAAGAATTGATTGGTTCAACATTAAAATTTAACTGGTAAATGGAGGTGGAGGAGAGAGGCTGTCGTTACCAGGATAAGAATAAGCAACTCAACTGCTGATATTCAGTGTTGATCTACATATTTTAATTACTAAGTAATTTTGGAATAGCATCACTTTTCCCTGTTGATATACTTTGTGCAGTGCTTTATTGCAAATATTTTTCAATATCACGTGCAATATAAATTGCAATCCAGTGTCTTTCTAAGCAGAGAAGGAATATGTTTCAAATAAAGTAAAAAAAAAAAAAAAATTGTTCAACTTTATTTGCATACTTTAATCCAGAAATGGCTTCAAATTTATATTAATAAGAAAAAATAATAACATGCTGAAAATTTGTAGGAGAAAGTTTCACCTGAATGTGTTCATTAGGTCTTGTAACAGTGGAACCGGATATGAGCTGTCACAGACAATAACTGATTTTTATCAAGTCCCATGGATGGGAGAAGGTTTCTTTATTCCAGATTAACTCAGTAGGGGATTTCTTTACAGGTTACCTTGTTGAATGACTGTTTGGTGAGGGGAATTATTATCTGTGATACACTGTGATCAGATAGTATATTACAGTATACATGCTCAGAAGTCCAATTGCACAGCTTTTGCTATTGTTATGAGGGTTTTGTTATTATGGAGTACTTGTGTCTGGCATTCTCTTTTGCAACAGTGTGGATTTTGCAGAAAAGAAGAAATTGAAACAGTGCTGGAGTTTCATCACTGACCTATTCTGTGCTGTGCAGCATATGCAAGCAGTGAGGTCATTGGATCATACCTGCAGGTTTTCTAGTGTTATGTGGAGAGTAGCAAGTCCCCAGCCCTGGAAAGTGTAATTTAACACCTATATTGTGTGGAGGGGAAGTGCAAGTTCTTAAAGACTTCCTTTAGTCTTAGATCTGTACCAAGGACCTAGACATTGCTTAACCATTAAGAAAGTGAGCTGGAAAGACATTGTATGATCATAAAACTGAATATAGAAACCCTTTAATTTTCATATATTGCCGTTTAATTTTTTCACTGCTGCCAGAAGTTATTGCTTGCGGGAGGTGACAGTGCCAGGTTCTGCAAGCCCAAGCCAAGTTGGCCACGTAACAGTAGTATGGAACCGTCACTTGCCATAGCTTTTACATGCAATTATACACATATTCCAGATGCGCCACAGATGGCCCGCACCTGGTTTAGACCTTATCTGCTTATAAGCTTCCCATGATGAGGGCAGCTGCCACCATAGCTTTTAAGACCATTTGGTCTTGGGGGGCAGCTAAGGAGAGAACTTGTGTCTCAATAAGCTGTTCTGACACTGCCAGCTGGATCCTGGGGGTCCTCTTCCCTACAGCTCCTCACGTTTATCTCTTGTGAGAGAGGAAAGAGAGATGGAAGCTTCAGATGGCCTAGTGGTTGATGTTGCAACCACAAAACCAACATCCGCCTTTTTTTTTGTCTCTTTCCTGGATGCAGGTCAGGAGACGGTTTGGGATATGGTGAAATCCTCTGGCAAGCCAGACAGCCTGTAGGATGGCCTTTCTTTGGTTGCCTTCAGGCTGTCTTCTTGCTAGTTAATCTGGTGACTTGAAACAGTTAGCTGTTGTAAAATACATTGCTACACAGAAAGTTCCCATGATGTAGTTTTGGTGAAGCCTTGCATGTGTCTGAGGGTAAGGGAGTTGTTTTTCTCTCCCCTGTCCAAAAAATTCCCACATGTCAAGAACAAATGTCAGAGTTTTCCATCAAGGAGACATGCTGGTTGTTTCGATAGCTCTGGTTTTACTTGCACCCATGTGTGATAGTTTTTGATCATTTTGGTAGAGGATGCATGTAACTTCATTTTTATTGAGAAGATTCTAAAGTTTTTGTTGTTGTTTTTCAGTTCAGTGTTTGTCCTTGTTCAGTTGTGTTTCACTCGGGTGTTTTCTAATTCATGAAGTGATACAGTGTATCTAAGTAAGGTGCAGTCTGTCAAATGGGAAATGCCATCCGAGCAGTGCTTGTCAGCCTTTTTTTTTTTTTTTCAGTTCTCCCTGCCTTTAAGTGTTATAATTCTAAAGATATAAGCACTGTCAGGGCCATTAAGGAAACATGTCAAATATCTATTAAGCAATTGCTTTAAATAATTTCTTTCCTTTCTACAACTGTACTACATAAGCAGAAATTTCACTTGGTTTCGTACTCCATAAATAGTGTTCGGCAGTAGTTCTGTTTTAGTCTGTTGAACTAACAGGCATTGTCTTCTGGGAGCACTCAGCATGTCACCACTGGTAATGTGTGAGCTTCTTCTGTACCAGATACAGTCCTTTTGTTTGAAGCCCTGGTGCATTCATAATGCTGAGCACCACTTGCAGTTGTGACACTGTCTCGTTTCCCTCCATAGTTGAAATCTGCTATGTTGTACAGTGATACATGATGACACAGTGGGCATGAGTTCATTAATGCACTTTGTTTATTTTACACTTCTTTTCCTTCAAGGCCAAAGGATGCGTTGTGACCAGGTTACTAGTTGTTCTACCAAAAAGAAGGACACCTCTTCCCCAATCTGTTTAGCAGAAATACTAATGACTTCTTTAAATGTCAAATAACTGAACGAGGTAAAAAGTTGTCCTGCCTTGTCTTCTGACTGGGTTTTTCTTCCTGGGGGTAGGATTTGAGAATCATCCAAGCATACATTGTAGCATAAGAATGCCTAAACTGGTGAGTGCTTCCACATACTCTAGTATGTGGCTTTCAGGTTTTTATCTGTGGAAAGCATTGAGTATTAACAAACTGTATAAAGCCAAGATGGTACAAGAGAGCATAAAATCACATGAAGTGAACAAGGATTTACAAGTAGGGAAAATCATGACAGACAAACTGCTGAATAAGATTAGCCATGGGCTTGGTTATCCATCTTAGCTCTTCTAACGGTAAGAAGAGATTTGTCAGTGGGAGGCAGTTTTCTGTCTCAGGGTTTATGAACTGTGTGCTACACCTGTGTTTTACACAGCAGTGTATGGAGACTACAAATTATAGCTTTTGCTTTTCCTTAAATACGGAATGTATTTTTTTTTAGCCAGCTGCTGAGTTCTCACATCTATTAGAAATGTCAATAAAATTTCAGGGTAGTTAATAGCTGACAAGGTGGGGCCCATCAGCTGCTTGTGAGGCTGACCAGTAGCTTAAAATTCACTTACTGCCAAATAAAATTGTTCAGTTTTGAAGTTTTAAATTCTGCAGGTGTAGGCTGAGCAGCAGATGGAAATAAGAACCATTCTGACTTATGTACTTATTAAGCAAATGAGATTATTGAGGCTTTTATAATTGATTGTTTACTTTTCAGCTGTTCATTTGGAATTGTTCTGTGGGCAGGAAAAAAAGGTATCACTGTTCCTTCTCAGTGACACTTATCCATGTGCCAGCAAAAGCAGTGGATTGCAGAGAAGTTTGCTGAATTCATATCAAGAAATACAAAGTGCAGCATTCTAAATAATTTGTAATTAGAAACAGATATCCTTCTCTGTCAAGTTCCGATATTAGTCCTCTATAGCTTGTATCTCTCCTTGTAATACAGAGGTAGGCTGTGTGACACATTTAAGATGAGAATATCCATTTTGCCCATTTCACAGGAGGAGGAAATGATGAAGACGAAAATGGGTTCAGAAACTTTATGTTGTTCTAAAGCTAAATATTAAATATCTAAAAAAAAAAAGATATTGTAGTCCAGAACTGTAGTACTTCAGAAGAGTGACATACCCTTTTCTGTTATCTCTAGTATTTATCCGAATTACTCAGCTTCCATTTATAAAGGACTTTCAAGAGTCAGGACAAAATAATATGTGAAGACAAATGTAAAATTACCATTATGTAATGGTTTTCTTGGGATAATTTTAAAGTAGAAACATTTTACATAAGGATAGGATCAAGCTCCTGACTGGCATTTTTATTTACGAAACAAAGAAGCAAGAAAAAAGCTTTGTAGTAAAATGTGACAGCTTCAGAAACTTTCTACAGAAAAATAGCACGCTCATCCATGGATCCTGTCTAGGATTTTCTGTCTCTGCCTGTTAAGAGCAAGTAACTAATGCTCAAAGATTCTTTTGTAGGGAGAGTTCAAATTCCCCTACAGTTATTAAATACCTGCTTTCCAGTAATGCATTTCTGCCCCTCTCCCCCACCCCAGAGCAAAATAATTGCAGAGAGGAATATTCTCCTAAGCAGAGATTCAGTAGTAATGATAGGTGTTCAGTGGCTGCAGCATGCTGAGTGATGCTGTACTGGAGCTGTCTGCTTCTCTTAATCCACAGTCAGCTTTTTTTTTGGTTTTTTTGCCTCTTTATGAAAGCCCTGAGATTGTCATTACCAAGAGAGTTGATACAGCTTGCACCGGAGAGTTGGTCTAGTTTGCTGCTTCGAGTTGTTATATTATGGCTTTCTACTGTTCCAGTGTGTCATGGAAACTGTGCAACACAATGAAAGAACAAAAACCGACACTTCTACAGGGGCCTAAGGGCAATAATATTTCCAAACATGTATCCCTTCACCTCCTGGTTTTTGTTTGTTTATTTGCAAATTCTGATCAGGCACACTGTGACAAAGTTGTTTGTTTTGCTTTCTAGGCGAGGGAATTTATGATAAAAACCACTGAGAAGCATGTAATAGGTAAAAGAAATTGCTAACAGTCAGTGATGCTGCCTTTATGCCCCAGATTCCCTTATGAAGCAGAGAACAGTGGTTCTAAGATGCTGAGGAATTTATAAGAACTGCTATATTAATGTTAGTGAGATTGATATTTTCCTGGATCGCTTACTCCAAAAAACTCATGCTGTTTCAGACCAAGCAAAGCATATGTTACAGCGCTGGAGGGATTTTATGCTTTGAAAGAGAGAAGATAGTAAGTAACTCAGACTGTCTGTCTTCCACAGAGCTGGAGTGACTGGAAAGGGAAACAGGAATGGAGGAGAGATGTCTCCAGGCACTAAAGTCATTACACCACAGCACCCCTTGCCACATTTCCCCAGACACCCACCACACTACCCACTGGTAGATCACATCACATGCCAATTCCCTTCTCTTCAAAGTAAGGTGTTGGATGGGACATGTAATTCTATTCCTCCTGCTGAGTTCAAGACAGGAGAGCCCTTCCCTCATGAACTGGAGATTATGAAATTTTTTTTAGCTGTTCATTATCAAGTAACTATAATACACTTACTGGAAATATCCAAGCCTGGGAAATACTCTTCATATCAAGCAGTAATTAATGGCTTCTTTCACATAATACATACGTATCTGTGTCATCTAAGAAAGAACTGTAATAATCATAAATAATTATATACTTATTTATGCATATTGTATAGTACATATGATATAATAATAACAGCCATAATTATAATAAAAATAAAATGTATGCATTTTTCTGTCCCTCCTTTGTTATACTAATGCAAATGAATGAACAAAAAGAATCATACAAAGCTTCTGGTTAAAATAGGAATAGATTTTGGCTACTGGATCCAAGGCCAGAGTTGGTCACCAGATTGCCTTTTCTTCTGTGGTCAGACATAGGAAACAGCGATAAATAAACCATTGGAGTGTACCTGGGGAGCCAACAGTTGCAGTTTCTCAGGAGAAAGCAACTTGATTGTGCCATCTCCTTTATCTCAGTAACATGTGGTGCTGAGGTGCTTCTAAAGCCTGCGTAAAAATGTAAAGAGCCGTGGCTAAAAGCACATATGGTGGGGAAGGGAGGCGATAACAGATGAAACTATTTTTTCCTTTGTCCCTCTCTTTTGATTCAAGGTCTTGCTCTGTATAACATATACATCCACATTTGAGCTGAATGGGAGTTCAGTGCTGAAGATTGCTGAGGTAAGTGCCTTTGTTGTACCATTGCTCATGTCACTTAATGTTGCTTTGCTACTTAGAGTGTGTCTTCCATACACACCCTGAAACTCAACTGGTCTAAATCACGAGTACCAGCTTAAGGACTAGTTTACGTTATATCTAGTGTGAAGAATGGCTACAAGTTGGGCAGGGCTGATGGGTTGCATGGGAAGGTGCTTTTGGAAATTGACTGACGGAATTGCACATTTACTACTCTTCATATTTACTTTGACTTCTGCAATAGAAAATTTCCCTTTATAACAACACTATGCTGATTCCTTACCTGGTGCAAGTCTAAAACTGATGAATTTTTCTCAAGAGAGTAGTGTAGGCTGTAAAGTGCTATGTTAGCACAAGTCCCATGATGTGCCTTTGTAGCCTTTGTATGTATCTTTTTCTTAATACATCCAAGTAAAAGATTTATTGCATTTCTAGATAAACGATGTTGTCCTGGTCCTGTTACTCTTTTCCATTTAAGCCATTAGGTTTTAGCCTGAATTTAATTGTAGAGTAGCTTTGGCTGTAGAAAAACATTAGTTGCAGGTCTGTTAAGTGAGCCTTTGTAGGTGGGTGGTGTTTTTACTACAGTGTGTAGCAAGCCATGGAGCTGTTTGTTCAGGTTAAAGAAGATATGTAGGAACACTGGGAACTATTGGCAGTGCTACACTTACGTTCATATTTTCTGTTCTCTCTGCAAATTTGGATAACACTAGGTATTTTATTCATTTAAAGCATCATGAAAAATGACAGTTTACTTTCGTAGATTGGAGTAAAACTGTGCTGTTCTTGGTACTTGCACTTCATTTTTATTCCCAAAAGACTAGCTGGGCTCTTAAAACTATATTGGTATGAATTAGCATGATTATAGTTTGTTGTTTTTCTTTGAAAGTGAACAGGAGCTGTGATTCAGGCTGATGAGGTGTGCCAGCAAAGCAAACAGCTTTCATTTCCTTCAGGGAGATGGAACAAACTGCAGCACAGAGCATGCATGTTTTTATTTGAAGTGTTTATAGGTACAGCTGTTTTCCCCACTCTCCATGAGAAAATAATTCCTCATTGAATGCCTAGGTCTTTCTAATTGTCATGGCCCACTAGGCACGTACATGCTTCCTTGGATTTCTCCTGGCCGGATTTTAGGTAAGGCAGAGACTTACAGCTGGACTCCATATGCCTTTATATCTGAATTCTGCAATGTATAAGCAGTAGGAGGCAGAAAATGATATCCAAGTTTAGCATTTTCTTAGCCTCGGCGTTTATTCTGATTTCCTTTAAGGGAAAAGTGGCAGAAAGGAGCTTTCTGTTCCAGTGTCCCTACTCTTTGACCTTCATTTCCAGGTCAGTCCCTTAGTTTTCCTAGCCTGTCCTCTGTAGCAAAGTGCAGCCACTGCAAAATTGGAAAGATGCTGCCTGCATTACCGGTAGAGCTCTCCGAAGACTCTGGCAAACAAGGCTACAGTCTGGCCATTTTGCACTGTCTGATCGTTCTCAATTCATGTGTACAGAATAATGTCATCCTGAATCTTTCTGAACATTATCAGCTTGAAATTAAGGAACATGAAGAGTATTAGATTTTGTGCCCTAAGTGTTGTGTTCAAAACTGACTAACTCTTGCTATGTGCACCTTCCCGTGCTTGCCTAGACCCATGCAAGAAAGTTTAGTTCATGCTGTTGCTTGTTTTCATTTGTGCATTTATTACTCCCATCTACCTTATGGAGGTTTGTGTTGTTTGACTGTTGTGTTTCACTGGCTAACCCTTCTGTGTTTTGCTCTTAGTTGTGTTTTGCATGCCATAGAGCTGGAAGTCCCCGAATGCATGAAATGATCAAAATGTCCATTGCACACCTCCTTGGGGCCCTGAGCTCTCGCATTTTTACTGGTGCTTCTTCATCAATGGCTTTTCAAAAGGTACCTTGGCCACCCATTTTAGAACACAGGCATTCCATAAGATCAGAGCTGAAGTGGACAGTACTGGTGCTCATTAACTGTCATGGGGAGGGGAGAGAAGAAGGGAGATATCAACCATGCTCTTTCCAGAAAGTCAGCCTACCTTTTAAAGTGCTGTTTCATCAATTAATTCAGGTATTCTAGAAGAAGACTTACAGCTCAAGAGAATTATCTCAGCAGCGAGGGATTGGTTTGGCCTCTGTGAAAGGCTTTAGGATTTTTTTGTCCAGCTTTGATGTGTGATGTCTTAAATCAGTCACTTAAAATGTATTCTGTTTCCAAGAAACTCAGTTATGTTTTCTTGTGCTTGTCACTTCATTGAAATGCTGAGATGTGGAGTCCTCCAAAGTGAGGAGGCAGAAGGGCTTAAGAGCTTACCTATGTTGTTTTACATGTTCGTCTTAAATTTCATAGCCTCAAACCCACAACCTTTTCTTTCTTAGTCAATTGAATAGCTTGGTTTCATTTCAGTAGGAGTTAGAAACAACCAAGAGTCTTTTCCGTGCCTTTGTAATTGTATTACTTTAATTTTTCCCTCTTAAAAACTCATCATCATTAGGGAACTACAGAAATGGCTTTACACCATATAATAACCTTCTCATTCAAAGCCGTACACCAGATACATTTATGTATATTCCACACGCAGATCATTTATACTGTATATTGGTGGTCTTATTTTTTTTCTAAAAGGTAGTTAAATCTGTATTCATGGTTCTTTTCACTAACTATATATCCAAGTGATGGCAGAATAAAAACACTAAGACCGAAAAGTATTTGAAGATTCATTTACTTTTTTTTTTCTCTTTATGGTCATTGTTACTGATGAAGCTCAGTGTAGGCCAAAGGACCAAAACTGCTTCTTTGGATCACATTCCAAGAAGATTTTATTGTACCAGTTCTGTTGGAAAACCCACTCAGCTCCGCCAAGACTGTTACTGTGTAGTAGTTACAGAGATTACTACAGTTATGGCAGCTTACAGAGACCAGCCTCTTCCACAGAAAATATGATCATGGATGGAAGATGTGTTTTGCCATGTGCTGTCTCCAGGATCCAAGCTGTGTTGTGCTTTGGCAACTATTTATTTTACGTCATCTGGGGGCAAAAGTTAAGCACAACTCTGATCCCAGCACAGTGGTAAAAAACTGTGAGCAACTGGGCATGGATCTGGGAACTGGAAGGTACATGAGCATTCTTCCATTGCTACGTTGGCTTCTGTGGGATCTCTGAGCAGAGGAGCTTGTGTTGTTTGAGAATCATTAAAAGACAATAATTTGTGTTATTTTTGGGAAAACACTTATTTTTTGCATTGGGAAGGGCCATCAAAGGCTTTCAGATATGCTGCAGTGTATGATAATTAATTGTGGAGAAAGTGGTAAATACCTGTACAACAGAAGCAACAACCCTTAAGAATTGAAAGCTATTTATCCTGCAGATACAGACTTGCAGAGTAATAGTTACTAATAAGTATGTAGAAATAAACAATTAAAGCAGCATTTAGGGAGTTATCTACAGAGCAAGGCAAGTGCCAAAATCACTTGTGTTTGACAGAAGGGGAAGACTTTGCCAATTCTGCCTTACCATTCCTGCAGCTGTGAGACTGATCAATTGCATTGCTGCTTCTAGTCTTCCATATTGCTGAAAACTTCTAATGTGTTAGTAAAGCAATATGGACCAGTAAGGAAGGCTGACTATCTGTATGAGAGAGACCTTGGTATCCTCCTATAATACGTTTCTGGTAAGTTACAGTTCATATCTGTGTACTGCTGTCTTGTTTCCTCATCAGGTTTGCATTGAGACATATGTATCTAGCTGTCACCAGCGGAGCATTAACACCGCTGTGCGGGCAACCCTCAGCCAAATGTTGAGTGACTTGACTTTACAGTTACGACAAAAGCAAGAAAATATGGTGAGCCTTCTGGCATCAACGAATGGTTCCATGTCCATGGCTGCGTACCGTTTTGTTTTTCTGGATGCAGTGCATTGTGCTGGCTTGTTGTGCCTTATGGCTTTTATTTGACGCTTCCACAACTGATCCTGTTTAAAAACATTTTTGGGCTCTGACTCTGTGCCTGCCTCAGAACAGTGTATCGTAAACGCAACTCTTGCATTGTCAGCTCTACTTGGCTAATTTTTTTTTTCTCTCCCTCCATTAAACAAAAGAGGCTTTGTGCTGATGTCAGGCTGCACTGGCCTTTTACTTTTCCATTTATTATTTTGTTTACTTGTTTTCCTAAGGTTCGCTGAAATCCTTTTGCCAAAAGGTTTTGCATGACAAATATTTAAATAAGCTAAATTGAAATTAAAAAAAAATTCTCATCTAAGGAAAGTGTAATTGAAGTTTTTCTTCCACTTTTTTTTGTGGAAGATAATTTAAGCTTATGAAATTCTTTGGTTGTTAGCAAAAAGAAAAAATACTGCTTATTGCATTAATAAAATCTATGAGAACTGTTTGGATGAAATCCCAGCATGGTGGCAGGAAAACTGTAAATATTCTGGACACTTGTGATAGTGCATTGGCTTCTTTCATTCATACTGCTTTGTTTATTATCGTACTATCAAAAAAAAAAGTATTTCTTGTAAAAGCCAGTTGCTGTTATTAGGAAATTTTAAGGACTGTAGTTGTACAGGTTATTTTCCTTACGTCTGTTTTTCTTTCTTACTTCTGTTTTGGATTAATAGATTAGATTACTTTTATCCTAAGGAATAACTGCTGAAAAGAATCAATTGGTTTACTTAAACTTACCTTCTATGCTAAGTACGTTCATTTTACGAGTCAAAACATTTACCAAAAAAAAAAAAAGACAAAAGAAAACAAAAGAAAAACCACCAAAGCCCATAGTTTTGACTTTTCAGTTTGGGTCTGAAAGTTTAATTTTGCTATTTCTGTTCTTAGCTGAGGAGTAGGTGAAAGTATATGTAAGCTGTATTTAGTTCCTGGCAGTTTGTTGTTGATGCTTGAGAGAAGAATTTGTTTTGACCCCTTTGTGCATCGGTAGGAAGAGTCCTGCACCGCAGCTGAACTAAATGATATAAGAGGTCATTTCCATTTCCTGACTGCCATTAATTGTCTTGGCACTGTATCATTAAAGATGACAATGTGGTGAACTCTATAATACTCAGTTGATTTTGGTTTCTAAGTACTTTGTGAAATCTAGATTATGATTTCCTCTCAGTTGTTTCAATGCTCTTGCATGTCTAGTTATTATTGAGTTGTTTAAAGTGTAGGAAATCCCTTAAGGACTCACATGTCATTGAGCTGAATTAGGATTTTTGAGTTCCTTAAATCTAAATGACTGTTAAAACAGTTCTTAAGGAATTTTTGAAAACATTATGCAGAAGCTTCACTTTAAAAATGTTATCAAACAAACTCCCAATCTGTTGCTAGAGGATATGGATTTGTTAAGAAAGCTCTGCTGTTAAAGTATTGGTTTTACAGTGTTTTTTTACCACTTCCACTGATGACACCAGCTTTCTCTTTCCTCAACAGACAATTGAAAACCATGATATTGTGCAGAAATTCAAGACTCAAGGTATTTGTACCACTTTTTTAGTGACTCCTTCCTATCCAGATTTTTTATTCATCACTTTCCTTTAACCAGCACAGTACTGTTTGATGTCACAGGAATTGCTCTCCAGGATTTCTCACCTGCTCCATAGCTTCATGTTACTTGTGGTAAGAACTGAGACAGCCCTGTTAGTTCCTGGTAATTTCAGTTGTGTCTTGATTTGGACCATGGTAACAGCATTGCACTCGATATAGTAATAAATGATTGTTTCAAGGTGATAACTTCTGTAATTAAGAAGCTGGAGAAATTTCTAGTAAGTGGCTTTACTTCCTAAATTGAAACAGATTCATGGAGTAAGATGTGGAATCTGGAAATTACTGTGTTACTGTATTTCAGGCCAGAGATGTGATTTGTATAACAGCAGGTTTTGAAAGCACATCACTAGCAAAGGTGTGCTCGTGCTTGCCAAATTATTATTTTACCAAAATAATTCTTTCTAATCCTATTCTGGGATAACTTCCCCAACAGGTAAAAATGATCATCTCACTGGGTTCAGCAGGAGAGCTTGTGTGGAGGGAGGCTAAAATCTTTGAAGTTCACAAGCGTCTCATTTTAAGATCAGGACCTGACCAGACAGCGGAAGGGAGAGATACAGACTTCCAGCTCCCGTGTAGAAGTACTGGAGTTGGTCCTTTTTTATTAGTTATTTACGTGCTTATTTTATTATCTGAATTGGATTTCAGTTAATCTTTTGTAAATGCATGTAAGCAATCAATGCTCTCTCTGGATTTAATACTACGGCTTTTTCGTTGTGTGGAGATCACTTTCCAATCTAGGACTTTTCCTACTGCATCTTCTCTGTGAATTTTGGCAGCCTGGATCATTGTTCAGAAGCTCTGACCGACTCTGAAAGTCTATACAGTGAATTGAAATTGTAATCCAGCTGCACATGTGTAATGCCTCTGATCTTTGTCCTTTTTGGAGGTACTTCAACTGAGTCTCTTTGTGATGATGTTGTATCTGTCCTCACTGTGCTCTGTGAGAAGCTCCAGGCTGTCATAAAGTGAGTTATTTCAGTTTATAATTTGAATTTATTACCTGGAGATTGAGATTATCGCTCATACATTTGATTGTACTGTTATAGTTGTGGGATTATGGAGTAAAACTATTTAAATGAAGTGTTTAGTAGACGAAGAATTGCTCATGATGCATTAATTGAATCATCCCTTGAGATGAGAAGCTGATTTGCCTTCTCTGTGCACTCCAGCTTTAAAGAGCTTCCAGTAAATCTCATCTATAAGTAACTCCTATGCAGCAGCAAAATACTTGTCAAAAGAGAAGTTTTCTTTTCTGGCTTGAAAGCAATCAGTGTAGAGAGAAAAACAGTTACAAGAGCGATGGAAAAAACTAACAGAAACATTTAATATGTAGAATTAATAATATGTCCTTAGAAAAGCAGCATTTATCCAATTGAAATAATTTGCATTACTAAAGCATGTCTTAAATTTAGGTATATCATACACTACCTTCTTGGAAATGCATGAGCCTGACTTTTGAAATCCAGTTATTGTAGTCAATAATGGCATGTGACACTGCATTAAAATAATGGACTCTTTTTGGTCCGTACTGTAACAGTAAATAATTAATCATGAGTTAAATTACTTCCTGTGGCATTCTAGCATGGCTGGACTAATGGTCTATTAAGAAATGAGCCAATAAAAAAACCCTTAAGTGTTAAGAGGGATGACACACTGGTCAAAAGCAGTGCAAACACTATACAGCAATTATTTAAAAACTAGAAATATAGAAAACTGGAAATACATCAAAAGTTTTAAAATCGCATTCTTACTTGACGACATCTTTTCTGTATCAGTAAAATAAGATTTAACTTGCTGCTGCTTCCAGTTGCAAAACACCTGACTGGCAGGAAAAAAGCCATCTCTTTGGTTGGGCTGTATGTCTGAAAATAGCCTGAGTGAGGAACTCAGGGAAATTGGAGAAATACAAGCCAAGCGTGCATCCATAATTGCTTTTATATACTCTACCACTGTCAGGAATTCTGTAGGTAAAGAAATAACAGGGCCGAAGACAACACAGACATCTTTGTGTGCATTTCTTCTGTAGACTTTCCTCCGATAAATATATCTAGTTACAGCAAGATTTGAGTGGTAATAGTGCCTTACTGAGCATTATTTAATCAGTGTCAACATTTGGGAAAACAAAAACATGTTTCTGAATCTTCTAAAGGAATATTATTTTTTTTCAGTTGCGTGCATAAAGGGCCATAAGAAGAGATCTTCAAAAATTGTATCTAACAATAGCAAGTGCCAAAACCAACTGAAAGACTAATTCTTTGTATCAAGTTTTGCCCACGTGTGAAACTATTAACAGCTATCATCTTATAAGTGTTGTCCATCAAATGATAATCATTTTGAATTACTGGTTATGAAATATCAAAACTAAAATACATGACAGGATCTCTCAAAATCACTGAAAATATTTTGAAAAATTAGCTGCAGTCCCAGCTGCCCATAAAACTGTACTGAACTAGAACAGATTGAGACATGCTCAAGTACAATAAGAAATTTAGAGGACTTAAAAATACTCGCTGAGCCATGATTTACTTCATGCTTGTAATTATGTACCTAGAATGTTATGATATCTAATTACATGCAAAGCATAGTAAAGTGTTCTGATTGAATCTGAGGAAACTAAACTTAATTAGAATGACTCATTAGAGAACTAACTCCATAAATGAAAGCCTTTATTTCTTCAAGGACAATTTTGGTATCTTCTTTGAAGTACTTTGTTAACAACAACTTAAGTTTCTAACCTCCAGGTCAGTGAAGGGAGGCTTTGTTATGCCTGTTCTAATTTCTTAGTTTGAAGATTACATTAATTCCTCCTTCTAAATGTCAAGCTTTTTAGAATTTGATTTTGAGGGAGGCAGAGCTATGCACAATGTGAGGCTGAATTTTTTTCTTGGTGACTTTGGTGACTCTGGAATTTGTGGCAGCTGTGATATGAACACAACAGCTACGCTGAAGTGTGCAGGAGTGCAGTATTCATTTCTGACCTGCAGGAAAACAATTTGGTAGTGAGAGACATCAGAGCAATCAAGGGTGCAGGGATGCGCTGTGCATGCCCATGCAAGTGTCAACTCCAAGATCTTGATGATCTGCATTAAGACATATTGTAAGAAAAGCTGATGGGAAAGGAGGCAATTGTATCTGGAACGTGTGTAACTTTCCAGATACATGTGATCTGTTGTGAGGAAAAGGCTGTCACCTCTAAAATACGTAACCAGCAAGGCATTCTAAACCCTCCATAGCATAGAGTTAGAAATCTAGCTCCGATCCTCAGGATTCACTGTTTTCTACACTGCATGTGAAACAGGTACTGTTCTATTTGGGTGAAAACTCATCTATATGAGCAAAAGGAATTCAGGCAATGACAGAAAAACAGACATTTCTCATTCCTTAATTTCACTTAAGAGAAATCCAGCTTAATTTATCTACCATCATATCCTCAGAAAATACTTTCCTCTGGCTCTCATCTTGGACAAAAAAAAAAATGATTAAATCCTAGTCGTCTTACGAAAGTAAAACAGAATCTGAATGCAATTGGCATAGGGAACACCTTTCATAAGGCAGGTCTCAGCCTTGCTTGTCTCCTGAATCCTACAGCTAGTTCTGAGAGTAGGTACAAGCACACTGTACCTTACAATTCCAAGTGTCCACAAGATGTCTCACGTTCTTTCTCACGAAGCTTAGTTTATGTTTATATTTTTGACGGACTAACTGTCAAAGCCCTGAAAGGTAGCCCGTGTCGTCATGCAGTGTTGAACCTGTAGACACTGACTTCTGCCCATTGTAGCTGTCGCCAAGAAAACAGAAAAAATAAACAGAAGCTTAAAGGCTTTTCAGATTGCTTAAAGAAAAAAATATCCATTAGTCCAAAATCTTCTGGTTGTCTCCTTTTCTTCTCTTTAAGGGTTCCTTCCTCCTCAAGTTTTTATACTGAATTTGAATAATTATTTTTGTTTTCTTCTTCGCCTTTTTCCCCCATAGATTTTCCTTTTAATTTCTCACTCTGAAATTTGATGATTTAAATTTATTTTCTTTGTTACCTACAAAAAATAGCAGATGGCTGCATGTGATCAGTATAAAATAAATGGAATGATAAACACGATCACATCATTGTACATCCATAGGAAGAAGCAAAATAAATCACCACTGTGAAATGCGGTGTAATTTTCAAGTGAGCTAATGTAGTTAATTTAGGAAATTTAATGATCTTTGCTTTAATGTGACACGAATGGCGTATTTTCTCTTTGCCAGTGACAATCGGCAACTTCAGCTTCTTTACTTGGAGTGCATCCTCTCCATGTTAAACAGCTCCTCTCCCAGCATGCACCAGCACAAAGGATTCACTGATCTAATATGGTGAGTACATCTGAAGACTAATGCAAATGTTCAGTTTGTAAGTAAAAAAGTACATTCTCCCCCCGAACCATGAATGCAAACCTGTAATAAATTTCCACATGTGAACAAAGCTTACTGTTTACCTACAATCAGTTCATTCTGTGCCTCATATAAGATTGGTTAGGACCTCATGCTCAGCTAGTACATTAAATCCCTGTAGCAAATTATCACTCTAATGAAGTCTGATCTGTTTATCCAGAACAGAAATGAGCTTATGCTTTCTGCAGTAGTTTGGATTTGTGTTTAACATTAAACACACAAATATTCTGCTTGTTCTTGAGTGTATCTGATGACTGGAGAAAGAAATGGAATAAGCAGACTCAAAGTCATTATCTGATGTATGTTTAAAAGCGTTTTTTCTTTCTGTAACTTCAGGAGGCTGAACTGTTCTAGCAAGCACATTAAGAGATGCAATGGCAATTCTGGACTGCATAAAAACCTTGAGAAAAGAAGATGTACTGACCTATGAGGATGTGTTACTTTTCATGCTGAATGTACTTGTCATCTAGTGCTTGTGCTAGGCACCAGCTTGAGCCTCTGAGGCATGTGGGTGAAAATGAGGTTTGGGACTGTATTCTTATGCAGGACTTGGCTTTTTAAATTAGGGTCTTTCAGACTGAAGTAAAATGTCAAGTGAGTGAGTGCAAAGTTGAAATAACAGCTAGGGACCAAAATGCTGAGTTGATTTTGGCTCTGGTTCCACAGAACAGTGATCTTCTCATGTGGAATCACTTAAGTGGAGTGTTCATGCAGTAAAACAGTTGAAGGGAACATGGCGTTTTTAACATATAGTGGCATATGAGGTGATACAGTGCACACTTCAAGTTACTGTGGAGGACTTTAAAAAAGCCAGCAAAACAGAGCCTCAGAACTAAGGATGCTTACTAAAAAACATGCATGTAAGTTCTGTGATGGAACATCAGGCCTTCTAGTTAAGATAGACTTGGTTTTTTTTGGCCAGGTTTTTTTAAAGCTCCCAAGTTGGATGGAAGAAAAAACACTTGGCAGTAGAAAAGTACAGTTTCTAGCTTGTGATAGGTTGCTGCCAATGGAAGAGGCAGGCATGCTGTCCTGTGAACTTGCAAAATCATTATCATGTTTTTAAAGCATCCGAAAGTATTTCCATATATACTGGTATGCTGATGCTTGGAAGGTGAAAAAAACCTAGTGTAATTTGTTATTCTGTCTAACAACTGCTGATGACTGATCATTAAAACAAGAGTGTGTGTCTCATTTAACTGTAGGCTATTCTCAATCTGTTCCTGTGAGATTATTTTTTCTAGTTACCATCTGCTGCTTTTCTCTTTTTCTCAGGAAGCAACTCTGTCCAGCCCTAGTAGTAATCCTGGGGAATCCAATCCATGACAAAACTATCACCTCTGCCCACAGCAACATCTGCCTTGAGACTGATTCACCTTCCTCAGGGATCTCTGATCATGGCCGGGGTTCAGGTTGTTCCTCAACAGCGCCTGCCCTTAGTGGGCCCGTTGCACGGACCATTTATTACATTGCAGCAGAACTGGTTCGACTGGTGGGGTCAATGGAATCCATGAAGCCTGTACTGCAGTCTCTCTATCACCGGATATTGCTTTACCCACCACCTCAGCACCGAGTAGAAGCGATCAAAATTATGAAAGAGGTAGGATGATCACATGTGCCAATCCAGGCTTGTAAAGCAGATAATATATTTATAATAATAACTGTTGCTGGTATGTGCATTCCAGTCCATTCCATACTTTAGCACTAGGGATGCTGAAATCGCCCTTCTGAGCACAGCTCTCTGACAAATATTTTTAGTTTTGCAAGGTTTGTCTCCATAATGCAAGCTGCTATGGCAACTTTGTCAGTATTCATGCTGTGGTACTGCATGAAGCAGATCTTATCACTGAGTCATGACTGCTCTTTGGGAGAGATCCAGTATACTGATCTGGGTCTCAACTTCTTTGGCATCTTTTGCTGCTCTCTCTGCTCTTGCTAGAAGGAGGTATTAATCCTCACAGTGTAGTATTCCGAGCATTAAGGTCGATAAATGCTTTGATTATGTGCCAGCTTTTTGAAATGCAGTTTCCTTGAGCTTTTTAGAATAGCCACAAGGAAGCTGCCAATGTCTTAAATGGCAGTGTCAAGACCAGTCCCTTTTGGCCTCTTGCCCAGTGCTTTTGATAGCATTAGAAACTGGAGCATTGGGAGACTTCTTTGAGCAGCAGCTGAAATCACAGGCTTTTCCATTTCTCATATGTGACTTATTCTCATGTCGTAGAATACAAGGCAGCTAATGTAATTTTTAGTAACCATGGAGTCTCCTAGAGGATTTTTTTGTTCTAGCTTGCACATACCTAGGCTGTTCTGTGTCTGAAGATCTCTCCTAACACCACACAGCCATCCAATGGGTTGTTGTCTGAACTGGTATTCACCCTGGCATTTGTCTTCCTCTAATTTTAAACAGATGACAGTGGATGTCTTAGGTAAAACTCAGTCTAATGTTGTTTCCTGCAGATCATATCTGTTGCATCTTTCTGCTTCTTAATATGGGAATCTTTGTAAAGCCTTCTTGTATTTCTTGGTGGACATTAACAGGACATCACTCAGCAGGCTGAGTCAAAAGGAATCACTTTGCCTATCTTTGCATGACTATCATTTTGTAACTGCACGACTGAAGAGAAAGACCCCCTTTGGTATATAATATAATGCAAGATACTTGTTCTATATTTAGGCACAAAGATTGTCTTATGTGCAGAATCAGTTGAAAAATATTTGGTTAAAATGTAAAGGACTGAAGAACATTCTATGTGATTCTTTTTCAATATTCTGCTCTTCTCTGTCTGCTTTTCTGCCTTTAAAAAGAGGAAAGGTAGTTTTAATAAGTAGAACATGAGTGTGCTGTTTTCCTTTGCTGTGAGAAATTACAGTTTGAATTTATTTATTACACTCTCGAGTTCCAGGGCTTGGTAGAACTATGACTCATTTATTGTATTTAAATAATGCTTAGATAATCCTCAAGTAACTTCTTGTTTCCTTTCCTTTCAGATACTTGGCAGTCCATGGCGGCTTTGTGATTTGGCAGGGCCCTGCTCTTCTGAGTCAGAATCCAGGAAGAGGTCTATTTCTAAAAGGAAGTCCCATCTGGACCTTCTCAAGCTGTACGCTTTGTTTCCTCCTTAAGCCCCTTCTCTCTTAAACCTGTGTACCCAGGACAGTTAAACAGTAGTGCCTTCAGAAGCATACCTAAATATGAGCCAGGATGTCTCCCTGGTTAAATAGGCTGTTGAAATGGAAGAGGGGTAAAAGCTCTTACTGGTTTGTTGTCAGTCTGGGCCTGTTTGTAGAGGCATAGTTAACTGCCTTGTGGAGTTAGCCATAATACCCAGCTATGTTGGTTAACAGCTGAAGATCTTGGCTTTGGATTCCTAACCTTGCAATTAATAATTGTTCTTATGAAGAGGTGCATTTCCAAGATGAATTCAAAGGAGGTAATCAAAAATTTAAATGCTGTATATCGAGGAATAACAATTCTCGATTCTTGTAAAGATCATATCTTGTCAATAAGATGGTTTTCAGGACACAGATGGTTTTAAATTTACCTTCAGTTGGGTGTTGAGGGCTTGCAAGGGAAAAACTTGCTGTGTATGCTGGCACAAATGCACAATAACTCTTTCCCTGGCTGGCATTCCCTTTACACAATGGCCATGTCCACTTGGGAGGCTTAATAATTTGTACTAATACTAGTTGTCTTGCAGGATAATTTCACTTATTTTTTTCCTGATAATGGAGGGATGGTGTTGGGATGATAGTAACGTGCTTACTATGTGTGCTGCATCACTTAAATAAAATCTGTTGTAATTGTAGTATCATGGACGGGATGACAGAAGCGTGCATCAAAGGTGGTATTGAAGCATGTTATGCTTCAGCGTCCTGCATCTTTGCCCTGCTTGGAGCTTTAGATGAGCTGAGCCAAGGCAGGGGTCTTAGTGAAGAGCATATACAGCTGCTGCTCTGGCATTCGGAAGAATTGAAGGATGGGACTGAGACCAGCAGGGACTCCATGGAGATCAATGAGGCTGACTTTAGGTGGCAGAGACGTGTCTTGTCCTCAGAAAATCCTGGCTGGGAATCAGGAAATGAGAAGAGTCCTGATATTAGTATTAGCGTTACCACGGACACCGGTCAGACCACTTTGGAAGGGGATATGGGACAGACCACTCCAGAGGATAATCCAGAAAGTCAAAAAAACTCTCTGCCATCTCCAGCTGTACATGAAAGCAAAGAGATCCATTATAGAGAACCAGAGTCAGAAACCATTGACCAGCCAGATGTGGTTCAGAGAAGCCACACCATAGTCTATCCGGATATAACTAACTTCTTGTCAGTTGATTGCAAGACCCGGTCCTATGGATCCAGATACAGTGAAAGTAACTTCAGTGTAGATGACCAGGACCTTTCTAGGACTGAGTTTGATTCATGTGATCAATATTCTATGGCAGCAGAGAAGGATTCGGGCAGATCAGATGTCTCGGACATAGGCTCTGACAATTGCTCCCTGGCTGATGAGGAGCAGACACCACGGGATTGTCCAGGTCACAGGTCCTTACGTACTGCTGCTCTCTCTCTGAAATTGCTGAAAACACAAGAAGCAGACCAGCACAGTGCACGGCTGTTTGTTCAGTCACTTGAAGCCCTTCTTCCTCAGCTTCTAGCTCTTCCCAGCATAGAGGAGGTGGATGGAACGCTACAGAGCTTCTCTTCAACCTTCTGCTCAGGTTTGCAAGCAAGTATTTACTGTCTAGCTGGCATGCACAGTGTGATAGCGCTGTACACAGGTTTTCTTGTAGAATTTTATCTTCAGAGACCATATCCAGAATAAGAAGGTTTGTGCTTTACAAAGCACATTCCTCCACAGCAGCATACTTCATTTAGGGCAAAGCAAACTGGATATCCAGGCACTGGTTCAAAGGGAGTTCAAGCCATCGACTCTTAAAAGGCTCTGGATTATGTCCTCAGTCAATTTTCTATAGTAAGATACCTCTTCACAGGTTTGTGAAGATCCGTTGAGAAGATTTGCACATGTTGTCATTAAAGAGAGGCTGGGATTTCCCTTAGCATGAAATGGGTATGGGGACGACCATCGTATGCTCTGAAAGAGATTTAAGTAGCTTAGTACATCACTGCATTACTATTAGTAATGCCAGCTTTGCAAAGAAGGTGGTAAAAATAACACAGCAGTAAGCTCATGAGAGGATAAGAAAAGAGGAGCAACTCTCTTCTTCATTTTCTTGTTTTCCTTAATACTGCTGTCTATCGTGACTGGAAATGCAAAACACAGAAGCCCAAACCAAATGAAAAATAGCTAAAAATCTTGTGTTTTAAGAGGTTAAATACCTGCACATCTTTCAGGGTTAGAAACTTTGGGATCTTCTCTTGGCCAATCAAACAAAACAAAAACCCATGCAAAAGCTAGTTTGTTCTTTTGACAGTATGTGTACAATGTGTATAAATACATATATATTTAGAAGCTTTCCTATTTCCTGACAGTGGCCAAAGTGGAAAAATAAAAACTGTTAAAATATATTTTTTTGTTTCTTTACCTTAATTCACTACAGCTGCCTTTTCTATTGCTCCTCTCCTAATCATTTCTTCATTCATTTGTGCTCTCTCACGCACATCAAACTCATATAGAGTCAGAAGGGATGCTTCCTACCAGCATAATTTAGATACGAAGCTAGATGAATAAGCTTATATTCCTGACACCCTTTTTAAATGCTGCCCAAATAAGCCCTAACTCAGGAAGGTGGTAGATGATATTCTTAAGAAACATTGACTATGTAATATCACAGAACAGAGATATCTTAAGGAGACTTTAATATTACATTCCCAACTGAGTTGCCCAAAAGCATCCTTCCTGTCACAAGGAACTTTCTTTTGCCTGAAAAAGAGTGATCATGAGGTTGTGCCAAAAGTCCAAGACTAGAACTCTAGCTCAAACCTTTGTGCACCTGTTCCCTTGTGCGTGTGTATACCACTTCTTTTCTCTTTTGTCTGTCAAATCCCTTTAGAATATTTTAAAGCTTTGGAAGACGTAGACCCAGCAGACTTCTAGATTTTAAGGCTGAATACAGCTTTTGTTGTCATTCAGAATGACTAATACTGTGAGAATGGTGGAAAAATATAACTCAATTTCTGCATTACGTCCTTATTTCTGGTTTGTACATTTCTAAGAAGATACCTAGTCTTGGACTTAGACTGTTGACTTGAGGAAGACCTTTCACTTTCCTAAGAAAACCACCTCCATGGCTAAATCTGTACTTAAAAGTGTGTATACAGTGTTTCCAGTTTGATTTGGTAAAATATTCTTAGAAGCTGCCCCTCAGTAACAAGTTATGGACAAATACAGTAGCATGTTACTGTATTAATGTAGCTTGGAAGAGGTATCTAAAGAGCTGTGGCTGTTAGAGAGTCTTAATTGTATACTCTCACAAGATCTATGCAGATCATGGAATGAGACTCAATCCATCTGAAACAGTCCCTTAACTTGTACCATCAGATCTTAAGCAAAAGTCCATCATCCTCCTGAGGTAAGGACTTGTGTTCCTGTGTAGGCAAGAGAGGTATGAGTTTGAAAATCTGTGGAGAGAGAGAGGGTGTTTGGGAGTATGAACTCTCCCTGGGAGAGCTTCTGAGACACCAGTCCGAACTGCCTCGGTAGGCAACATGTGAGTCCTTTCTTCAGTACTCCTTCATTAGCACCACTAATTCAAGGCACAAATTAGGTGATGAAGTTAGAGGAACTGGTCCTATTCATTGTATGTACAACATCCATTAATGTATAACTCCTGAAGAATACATTAGGAAATTTGAGTATTGGCTAAGATGTAGGTTGAGAAGAGAGGTGCAGTTCTGAGACCAACCAGTATAGATAGAGTGTTTTTGCCTTTCTGAGAGACCTTATGCAACTACTTTGATTCAATTTTTCTCACACTTGGAGAAAAATACATTAGCTGAAGTATAAGCATGGAAAAAGCAAACTCAGCTAAGTAGAGTTATGGTGAAATTACGATTTGGAAGGCAGCTGGTTAAAAGCCTTCCTAATCTACAGTTTTCACCTTTTCTCAGACAATTCCTTCTTGCTGCTAGATAAAACCCATGCCAAAAGAAAATCCTTAGTAACACCGGAGTGTGATGTCCATCTTAAAAAATACTGAATTGTCTAAAAATTCTCAAGGTTGTCTTGACTTGCACAAAATTGTTTTACATTTTTTAGGTCCTTCTTTTATCTGGCCAATTTAAATGAACTGTTCACCTGTTAAGACAGTGTGCCAACCTCATTGTTTATTATAGATGGCAGTTTTTTATAATCAAAATTGATGATCAGTATTCTCTTAATTCATACACAACAGTTTTCATGAACTGCAATGTCAAGGCATTGGTTGTAAAAATCATGTGCTATTGTATGAATAATCATAGCAAACATTTTTAGCATCTCTTTTCAGTTCTGATTTCATAGCTCTTAGCAGCAAGTTTTTTATGTTGTTAAGTATTGTTCCAATTTACACATCACCTAATTTTCTGCTTTTGAGATCTGAACATCTCCCAAATACAGTTGTTTGTTTTCCCATATTTTAGAAGAAATTAGGGACCATATTTTTCCTAAACACTATTTGGCATACCTAATATGTATTTGCCGCTTTTCTGAGCAATTATACACCTTTCTTTTTACTTGTAGTCTTGTATAGGAGGCTGCATATCTTTTAAATATTTGAATGAAAATAAAGTGGGGCTTTTGTGTTCTTTTACATACCTCTTTGCCTTTAGGTTTTTATTACTCCAGCAGATTCTAGTTGTCCCCAAGATACACATTTAAGAGAGAGATGGCATCAAATCAATATATTCTAGCTACATCAATATCATGATCTTCCATCCAACAAAGTTAAAATTCATCTTTACCTTCAGTAGAGAAGGAGTCAGCAGAGCTACTCCCAGGCTGCTTTCACACATGTGGTTATAGTTTTGGTGCCAGGTAGAGTCTCTGTTAAGGTTCACCAAAAGAAATCTACCCCAAGCACATACCAGCTCAAGTGGATATGGTGTGTGGCCAGCCCTATCACCCCTCTTCCACAAAGGTTGCTCCCTTGAACAGCTATTCATTTTTTAGACCCACCCTGGAACAGTTACTCTCTTTCTAAATCCACCCTCAAACAGTTACTCACCTTATCCACGCCCCCAAAGTGACGACAGTGGAAAGTCCGAGAAGGCAGCAGCACAGAGCTTTCAAACCCTCACGAGGCAAGAAAAACATTTGCTTCTTTTCTGTGTGTGGATTTTTTTTTAATGTTAATGGTTTGTTGTATTTTGTCTAAGAAGAGGCATGAGTTTTATGGTGGGAGGAATATATTCACAGTAAACCACTGCAGCAGTTAACAAATTACACAGCTTTGTTTCATAACTAACCTCAGAAGCTGTTTTTTGTTTCATTTCAAACCTTCCTCTAGGATAAAACTTACTCCTTTAATCATTCCTAATTGGCACTATATGAATGGATTTCACAGTTGATGTGAAATCCATGAAATATTGTGGGTCCTGTAGGGGACCTAATGTTTGTTTTTTTATGGGTCAAACTACAGATCATTTGGACTCAATTAAGTATTGCTTATACCTCATATATGCTTTTCTATCAGTAGGTCAGCTGACTTGGAAGAAAATGTATGAGGAGATTGGTGTATGGAGCATGGTTGTAGGCTGTTGTTTTCATACAAATAGTGTGTGAAATACTGAGCACTTACAGGTGGCTTACAGGTCTGACAGAGCTGCGAGTGCTCAGCTATCTAGAAAGCAGGTCTTGTATGAACTAAACAGGACTTGGCCTTGTAATGAGTTCCAGCCAGCTTGACCCCAGATATTTGTCCACATAACTCCAGGCCGTGAAGACAACGGTGGTTAGAGCCTCATCTGGCAAGGTGCAGAGCACTCCAGTCCCATCCAACAACTGGCTTAGCCAAGGCAGCTTTACTAGGGGAGGGGCAGGGCGCTAAAAGGGCTGTCACCTTCATTAGCACCATTTGATACAATGTATGCTCAGTTAAGTATGCGGGCTCTGCCTCTGCCCCCTCCAATCTCACCTTTCCAATTAGCGTTGCGGATTTGCAATTGCTTCGTACCTGGCAGTCATCCCAATGAATGCTGATGCATCTTGTGTATTTCACATTTAGCACATTGCTTTGCTGGACTGTGACTGGAGTGTTCAGTTTGCCTTGCAGCACTGCATTCTAGGTGGACTACTTATTTTTCTATTCCTTGTTTTAGTACATTTAGTAGGGTAATTTCTACTGATGATTCATTAACTATTCTAGCAATCTGTTGCTGCTGAAACGCTAGGGTTAGTTTCTGATTTTATTTTTCCAGGCAAAATCTGTGTAAAATGTGAGAGCTCACATGGTGTTTTTGTTAGGTATGATGCACTCACCGGGATTTGAGGGAAACCTAAGTTTCAGCTTCCAGACTCTGATGAATGCAGACAGTCTGTACATGGTCTCGCATTACACTCTGCTGCTCAACCTGAAACTGGCCAACTCTGATTACTACAGGAAGAAGCCTACCCAAGCCCCCGTGTTGCTGGTGAGTTGTGGAATATGGGAAAACTGTCAAAAAAAGAAAACTTGTTCTGCTTCCCTTCAGGTAAAACAACCCACACAAAGCCTTCAGGTGCCTCGCTAAGTGGAGAAATAGTAATTACAAATGAAGCATTCTCCAAGTTGCTTATGAATCTTGCATGATAAATGTCATGCATCTGTATTACACAGCTTCTCTGTAATTCGGGGATGAATGAATGCTTCTTACTGATTATCACGAAAGTAGCAGTCATTTTGATAGACAGATCTTCATTAGCATCATGTGATGCAGCAGGTGTTGTTTGTGCACGTTATCAAGGGATATATCCATCTTGCAACTACTTTTGAGTATAATGACAAATTTCTTGCTTAATACTTGACTTGTATTTACATAGATAAAGACTTGAGAAATTAGAGTGAAAAATAATTAGGTTTACGTAATATGAACTGATGATTTTTTGTGGCACTTGATATTCCTCAGCTTCTTGGGATTTTTCAAAATTGTTTTGAAGGCTGCAAGACTTATAAAACACAGATCTATGGTTTTGCTTGCCCAAGAGATGTTTCAGAGTTTAAAAAAAAAAAAAAAAACAGACACACACACAAAAATCCCCAGTGATATAAGGAAGAATAAAATGAAAAATAAAAAAATTCTTTCCAAATGTACTATTATTGCTAAGCTTCTCATGAAAGAGCATTTATATTCTAGAAGACCTCAAAAGTAAGTGGATTTTAACATCATCAGTTCTAGTCTTTTCTTCAGCAGATGTGAGGGAAAATTGGAACCTTCTTTAGGGGCAGGACTGTGCACAACTAGGCTGAATATGACCTAAGTACTGTTGAAAATAGTTCAGATCTCTAACTGGACCCCAGTTCATCTGTGGTGACTGTTCAGTGCAGAAGGGCCTCATTGCTGGACAATTTCTTTTTATTGGAATTGAGATCCTACCCCCACCTTGTGGAAATAGTGAGAGATCAGCATGTCCCATTATCGCTGCACAAGAATTGTCGTTATGATTTGCATCTTGCGTAAATGGCAATAAGAGAAGAGAAAGCTCCTTACTCATGTCTACCACAGGGACACATTGCAATCTTCAGTTAATTTTTATTTTTGCATAACTTCATTTCTACTCCTGTGTTCTTTTACATTTAGGAGTAGGCCCGGGAGCTGAGGTTCATACTGTACGGCTTACTGTTGTCTTACATCTGGCTTTTATGGTTCTCTGCAGAAGGATTTCATGAAGCAGGTCCAGTCCAGTGGAGTGTTGATGGTATTTTCCCAGGCCTGGGTTGAAGAACTATACCATCAGGTACTGGAAAGGAACATGCTGGGGGAAGCTGGATACTGGGGAAGCCCTGAAGAGCACAGCCTTCCACTTATCACCATGTTAACTGGTCAGTATTATGTTATACTGGCAACACTAACTTCCAAACATGTGTTTAAAACAAGCTATAGTAACATGCTGCCTCTTTGCACTCCATACAGAACAGCATGTCATCATACAACACGTAGCGTATCACTAAAATACCAATAGAGAAGGAGTCAGTCTTAACTGTGGCAGGGACTTAAGTGTTTTGGATCAGACATAAAGCTTTTGAAGTGTGTTTTTTAAGAAAAAGAACTGTCCTGGAAGTCAAGGAGAATAAGCTTGTTCACTGAACAAAAACATTTCTTAATTGTGTGAGCTTGAGTTCTAGTAGACTTGGTACCTGCTGATGATAAGCATTAAAGCTACTGTTTCCTCGATGTTACAGCAAAGCTATTTTAGTGTGCCTGTGATGCAGTAAAAGTATAAATAGTGGCATCTGAATCTGGAAGCCTTCCACGTATTGGACTCCCCTTGGTTCAGATTTGAACTCAGCCTGGGATATGCCGAATGGCACTAGAGAGAAGCTGAAAATCTGGAGCACCTCTGACAAATGCTTGAGAACAACCCTTAGCTTCCTTTGAGGGGAAGAAATGAAATGGTGTCAGCTGAAAGGCAGCATTTTATTGATATAAAGTGCTTGAATGTATATACTGTATGATTACAAAGAGGTAATTAAAACAGTGTATGCAGGGAGAACACTGCCTTGAACTGAGCCATTAACTGGTAATCAAAGGGCACTGCTTTGAAAGTTTTTTTGCTGATTGTATTGAGCTCAGTGTTGCTTTTAACTATTGAGCTGAAACACACGCTTTGGAAAAACAATAAACATTAATTATGTGGAGAAGAGACAGAGAGACAGACGGCTGCTAAAAAGGAGATCAGTTTGGCATCCCTAACATTAAACTCTGTGAGAAGCTGATCTTTTGTTGTGTTGGATAAATGGTTGTATTTATTTTGTTGAGATTGAACCTATGTAATTCTACTAAAATTGTATTTAGGACATAGGATCCCAGTGCATCTTGAGGACTCAGACTAAGATCTGGGAACATCTAGATATAGGATTTAGCAAGATTTGAAAGGTTATGCTAAGATATATGAAGATTTAAAGGTCTGAAATTTCTGAACTGTAAGAAATACCATGAATTCTTTGCTGACAATTCTGTAGACCGTGTAGCTTCGGGGAGGGGTGTGTATGTCTTTTGAGACTAGGATGTTTCCCCTCTTCAAGAAAACATTTCTTTTACAGGGCAAAGCATAAGATGTCACAGCTCATGTTTATGCTAAGTCTCCAGAAAGCTACCAGAAAAGAGCAGCTGAATAGCATACCTGAGAAGTCAGGAGCGCTAGTGTTTATCTGAACAAAGAGCCAGTAGGAGATGCTTTCCTTACATTGTCTTTGTTGGAAAGTAATCTGTTGTTTTCTTAATATTTTGGCAGACATCGATGGCTTGGGAAGCAGTGCAATTGGTGGTCAATTGATGGCATCTGCTTCAGCTCAATCTCCTCTTTCCCAAAACCGGAAAACAGATGATTCTGTTGTTGCAGGTATTAAGACTGTATTATAAGTACATATGTATCTATCAGCAGTGGATTGTTACATACCATAAGCATATCGAGACAAATTGTGTTTTAGAATAACAATTAAGGTTTGAGGGAGATGTGTCAGTATAGCCTACATGTGAATTGGCAGTCCAGAATGCAGAGGACAAATAGGACTTGTTTTTTTCACTACTAATGATAAAACTGCTGTTGTGTCATTTTCCAGTAGCAGCAGTAGTAGTAATACATTTCTCACTTCAGGAGTTGCTTTTGCCCGATACCTTCTAATTGGCTGCTGGAAGAACTTGATTGACACTTTGTCCACACCACTGACTGGCCGTATGGCAGGCAGCTCCAAGGGGCTGGCATTCATCTTGGGAGCAGAAGGAGCCAAGGAGCAGAACCAAAAGGAGAAAGACTCCATTTGTGTGAGCCTGGATGGACTGAGGAGGGCAGCCCGGCTGAGCTGTGCTCTAGGTATGACTGCACGTGGGATGTCATGGCAGACTCATAGAACAGGCTGGTAACTTCCCTTGAAGGCATCTGGGAGAGAGAAAAGCAGCATCCTCTTCCAGTCTTGGATAGGAATCTGGACTGTAGGGACTCTCTGTAGAGCCTACCTACCCTACAGCATAGACATATCCTGCCAGCTTTCCCTGACACAACCTGTTGTTGAGATTGCATGGGATTGGAGAGGAAGTTCTGGTTAAACAGTAATTGTGTGGCTGCTTTACAGGAGTTGCTGCTAACTGTGCATCTGCTCTTGCCCAAATGGCTGCTGCATCCTGTGTCCAGGAAGAGAAAGAGGAAAAAGAAATCCAAGAGCCCAGTGATACTATAGCTCAAGGTAACTGTGTGCTTAAATTATCTACCTGATTGCATATTGCGTGCAAAGATGCAACTGAAAAGTACTTTGCTGCACATAGAAGGACAGACAGGAGCGCCACTACTGTACACCGCTTGCTTGTAGGCATAGGGATGTATATCTAGAGACTTCAGTACATGTCCTTTGGTCCTAGGTTCTTAACGTTATGTGACACTAGTTATATCTTATGAGGAACTGAAGCCAGTGGAACAACAGATAAGCCGAGAACACTTTTGAAATGTGCACATCGTAAGCCTTGTGACACTAGTACAACCACAGGGCATCAGAGAAACTTTTTTTCTTCAATATGATGAATTGAAATATAAACTGAGTTTGCGTCCCTCTCCCTGTCTTTTGTATGCATCCGTGGTTGTCTTTTGTCATCAGATATCTAAGACTGCTTCTGATTCATGTAAAAATGAACCTGGAATTAAAAAAGTATATATGTATAGCATGTAACAAGTTCTGCATCTCTATAGCACTACTTCAAACCCAGTGGAAGTCAATAAAGTCAATTGTTGTCTCCAGTAGCTGTTTGGAGCAGCACATAAAATGTATCTAATAACATCTGATATCTAATGACAAGAAGACCATAACAGAATAAGGTTGCACAAATGACCCTCCTTGGCACTTAAATTTGGTGTCTCAGTGCAGGAAACAAAACTGAATAGACCTGAGCACAAACTACCTTTTAACCGCTCTGCTGGTTATGGCTGAAATGAGTTGGCCAAGCCATGCTGATGAAAAGAGGAAGCAGAAATGGTGGCCAGAGGCCAACAGATCTGGTCTATGGAGGCTTGCAAAGCTTCAGAATTTGTTCCCATTCCAATGCAGCATGAAGAACAAGTTTGTTAGAGATTCTAAGGAAAAAGAATAAGGTCCAAATGCTTATAGTTCACATCAGGATTGGTTTTGCTTTGACAAGAGTATCCATTAACAAAAACTCTTTGTTGAAACTTTTGTATGGAAATAGATGTGAAATCTATAAACTCTTTTTTTCCCCCACAGCAAAGGAGATTTTGGTAAAAATAAATAAGTGTCCACCCAGCCAGCTCTGAAGAGAAACATATAATATCACTGACAATCTGCATCTGTTCTGTGGGCAGCAAGCTGTGAATTTGGGGGTGGAGGGTGTCAATTTGACATTGTTTTCTTTCATGCGTGTAAGATCAATCAAAAGGGATTTTAATTTTAAAACTGTATTATGTTCATTGGGAAGATATGAGTTTCTCTATTTTGCTTTTTTTTTTTGGTCTAAAATCTACATTCTTTTATAGCTTTTAGGCTGTATTCCTTTGCTATCACCCTGTATGAAAACCAGTGTTTGTTTAAAAGCTAGAGAAACTAATGTTTGAGTTTTTTTATTTATTTTTCATCCCACAGTGAAACAGAAAGTGGAACAGAAACTGGAGCAGATGGGGAAAGTGCAGGGAGTCTGCCTGCACACTGCTCATGTTTTGTGTATGGATGCAGTTCTTAGTGTGGGCCTGGAGATGGGCAGCCATAATCAGGACTGTTGGCCTCATGTGTTCAGGTACTCACCAGCTTTCCCAAAAGAGACAGAATTTGTACCGTGTTGCTTAAAAGTATTGGACTGAGTAAAAAGATTTTACATGCTCTGGGAGCGTTCTGTATAAACAGTGCAAGAGTGAATTAACTGACAGTGTCTGTAAGAGAAAAGGTGGCATGGTTTTCTACTACTATTGAGAGACAAAATGAATGCTTAGAAACTTCAAACAAGTCTTACAAGGAGCGGCTGAGGAAACTGGGGTTGTTTAGCTTAGACTGTCTACAACTGCCTGAAAGGAGGTTGTGGTGAGGTGGGTGCTGGTCTCTTCTCCCAAGTGACAGGTGATAGGATGAGAGGAAATGATCCTAAGTTGCACTAGGGGACGTTCAGATTAGACATCAGGAAAAACTTCTTCACGGAAAGGGTGGTCAGGCACTGCCTGGGAGGGGTCTACCCAGGGAGGTGGCTGAGTTGCCATCCCTGGAGACATTTAAAAGATTGGTAGATGAGTTTCTCAGGGACATGGTTTAGTAAGTGGACAGGTACAGTTGGACTCGGTGATCTCAGAGGTCTTTTCCAACCAGATGTTTCTATGATCCTATGCTTCTGTACACAATTTTGTTACCAGAAGTCTGTGGCAGACCCAGGAAGCTAAATGGGCTTTTCAGGCACCATCCAGGCACGTGGGAGGCCAAAGGGTGTAAGAAGACAGATTATCAATCTGTACTCTGAGAGTGAGAGATTGTCTGTTTATGAATTGAGGAAAATGTTCTTTGCATCTTATCTGGTTCAGATTTAGAAATCGGTGTCTGCGAATTGGCAGCAGGTTTTCATGTAAGCTGGCTCCTCTCAGTGATGGTGCTGTGAGGCAGCCAAGAGCTGTACTTGTGCTGTCCTACTCTGGAGTACAGACCCAATCAGTTCTTCAGTAAGCCTAATGATTAGCGGGGGAGGAGTCTTTGTTCTGGGGCTTTTATTAATCTTTTGCTTCTCCCATTTGTTCTCAGGGTCTGTGAGTACATCAGCACGCTGGAGCACACCCACTTCAGTGACGGTGCTTCTCAGCCCTCCCTTACCATCACCCAGTCGCAGCAGGCACCTGGAGGGCTGCACCCCGACTGTCAGCCTGGGGAGTCTCCCCAGGCACTAACTGCCGAGCAGGAGACCACTCTCAATGGCAATCCTGTCATTCAGCCAGTTTCTATCCAGGAACTCATCAAGGAGAGCAGTAAGGGCAGAGGTTTTGACTTCCGTGGAGGCAGCCTGCTGTGCGGGACAAGTGCTGCCAAGGCTGTTCTTGCACTCTCCACGCAGGCTGACAGGTAAAAGCAGCACAGTCAGGAACCAGAATCCATGTTCCCAAAACAGATCCAAAATATACTTTTCTGTGATGCAGTGGGGCCTGATCTTTGTTTGTTGCAGCTTCTTATTTAAGCTGGGTTTCACAAGAGTGCATCACAAACAGCATTTCCTAAAGGACTTGGTTTTCTGCATCCACCTGCAGTACCCTGCAGGTACTGGTCTGAGTGCATCTGGGCACAGCAGTGAATACATCAAGTAAATCAAATGCATCCTGAGAGCAGTGAATTTATTGCTTGCGTGTAAACTAATCCTTTGTGTTCGTTAGGGCAAAATAAGTGGGTGTCTTGTCCTGACAGGAAGGGACTGAGTGACAAGACCAGCGTCACTTAGAAGGTAGCTGCTTCTGTCAGAACTGTGTGGACAGCTTGATAGCCTGCCCCAGCATGCCCAGAGGGGCAAGGGCCACCAAACATGTTGACAGAATGGCAAGGCTAAATGACCCTACAATGTAGTCTGCACCCTGATACGTCACAGATCTTTTCAGTATTTCTGCTGTTCTTTCAGCAGCCCAAGCTAGAGTTGAAAATATCTTGAGTTTACATGTTTCTAATACTCTTTTTCTCCAGCTGACATTTTGCATTCTTGATCTCTGCCCATAGGAGGGTATTATTTGTAAAGTCAGAGGAAAAACTAGTGCATGCTGACACTGCTTGCAGGATTTTGACTCTGCATGGAAATTATCTTTTATTCAGGAAGCTCACAATACAACTTGGTTCCAAGGACTGGAATGAGCCTGAGGGAAGCAAACTAATTATTTTTTTAAATTTTGAAGTACATAATTCCAGACCCAATCCTGTAGATATTCTGAGATATAAGATAGGATATATGTAAGATACATACAAGAAAAACAATAATCTAGCTGGACAGAATACATAGGCAGCATTGTCCAGGATAGTTTCATAATACACCATGACTGAATAAATAATCCCAAGTATATATAAAAGGCACCTCTTTTAGGCTCATCTTTGCAGCAAGCGTTTGTACTGTTATCTGTATTTAGAAAAAAAGGAAAAACAAAGATAGTACTGTAGGTTTGATTTTGTACTTCAGTGCAGATGTTATTAGGTCTCAATCCCCAGTTTCCCAGGACTGTAGAAATTTTTGCATGGAAAGCAATGTCAGAAAATCATATTTATCTCAACCATGTGAATTTCACTGTGGTCTCTTTAGAATTGACATCCTGTTTACTGCTTTAAAGGTATGGATTTTAACTCTTAGGAGCTCATTGCAGTTGTAAATAATAACTCATTTGTAGTCCTTAATAGCAATTCACGTACAGTAACTTCAGGTGTAAGACTTGAATTAAATTGTTTTTCATCTAAGGGGCTCTAGTTTCAGGTGAAGCAAACTGGTGTAGCTGTAAAGTTATGGAAGCTATGATGATCTGTGTTGTGAGGACGAGGGATATTCTCACTGTTTTTTGATTACTGGTTCATGATCTGCCTGTAGCATTAAGATCCAGTAATGGGGAAGCAGCGATCCCTTGAAAAAGTGGCTTTTTGTTTTAGTACCATGGTCGAATCTTGTAAGGGTTCTTGTTCCTACAAGCACTCTACTTTCGATCTTCCAGTTACTAAAGTTTCTAAATCAAGGTCTTTCTGTATAAATGAAAAAGTGCTCAATAACCTAATGTGTCACAAAAGGCAACGTTTAAGCACCCATGTATGCATAAGGGTTTTCCTCTGAAATCCATATTTAAGTCTGCATCTCATGAATTTTTCAGTTAGTTAGATTCTGTTCTTGTACTCACAGGCTCTTTGAAGATGCTACTGACAAGTTAAACTTGATGGCGCTGGCAGGCTTCCTTTACCAGCTCAAGAAGGCTTCTCAGGCCCAGCTTTTCCATTCAGTCACAGACACAGTTGATTACTCTCTAGCTATGCCAGGTAAATTGCCTGAAGATTGCCTTACATAGTGCTGGGTTTCATATACAACTGTATTGCTTAAAGGACTTGCTTTGTATTCTTATAGTTTGAATTTTTACAATTGAAATTTCAAGGTATAAATAAACCACAATATTTATAGTATTTATTCTAAGATCTTTCTGTAGGAGCAATTAAAAGACTTTAGAAAAGGTTGAGTGCTTTTTTTGGACAGGGGCTACTTCCACATATGGCATGAAAGACTTCAGAGGACATTCATTTAGCTCTTGGACTTTGAGGGTGTTAATTATCTGTAGATATTTGACCAGACCTCCATTTTGGAGCCTGATCCAGTAAAGAAACTCAGGTGAACGTAGACCTTTGAAAATAGATTTTGATCAGACATTTGACAGTGGGATAACCTCAGAAATGTTCAGAAAATGGGTGACAGCAAACAAAGCACAGAACAGAAAAATGTTAATTAAAGGAGTGGGATTTGGCTTGCTTGCTCCTCCCCATCAGAGTGGAGCATGTACCTTAGAGTACAAAGCCTGTAACTTGTCATTTCCATTACTGTCTCAAATAGAGCAGAAGGATTGGACCTGAAGGAAGATTAAAATTAAAACACTTAAATTTGTGCTGTGCCTTTAGAAGTTACATTAGTCACACAGTGCTTTGTTTTGTCCTGTGGCAGACACAGATTTTTATCTAGTATATGTCTCCAACACTTCTCCCTGAAGTGTTATAATTTTCTCAATGTGACACTTCAGGTTGTTCACTCTTGCTCATCTCCAGGCCTCAACATTCATCACTTTATTTTTAATAAATAGTGACAGTCTTATCATGTATTTAGTAGCCAGCAGTAGTTAGTAATAATGAAATTAAAAATAGAATTGAACAATTTATTGCATTTTTTTAATATTAAAAGTGGTATGACCCCTGATCATGCCTTTTGTTAGATATAAAAGCACCAGCATATTTTAAATGAGGAGATAAGTGTCTTCCCAAATGTAAAAGCAATGTAAAATTAATCCCTTTCAATAGGAAATAATGAGTATCACTGACTGAGGAACAGAAAAGTATTTTCTCACATTCTTTACTCCATATCCTTTACTTGATCAAAAATAGAAAAAGACAAACCAAAACTAAATAACTTGCATTTTATGTTCTTTCCTGTAGATGTCACCAAAGTTTTTTGCAACTGCTGTTTTGGGTCTTAATATCCTTGCCTCACTTCTCTGCTCTACTTCTCAAAGCCTTTGTCTTTAAAATGGTTCGAAAAAATTGATCACTTAAATAAAACTGTAGTGTGTTTGATTAGTTGTTCTTAAAGATGGGGTCCATCTCCTGTTCTTTTACCTACACAGGCACAGACTGTGTTTTACGTTGCTTTTTATTTTCTTCTTTTTTCCCACTACCATCCCTCAACCCCACACACACCTTAAATTAATAATTTCTAATTGATTTAGACTCCAATTTAGACATCTAGAGATGGACATGCTGCTCTTGCTTCACTTCCATTCATTTTCTTACACTTTCTTGTAGGTGAAGTAAAATCTACCCAGGACAGGAGAAGTGCGCTTCACTTGTTCCGACTTGGTGATGCCATGCTCAGAATTGTAAGGAGTAAATCTCGACCACTGCTGCACCTCATGCGCTGCTGGAGTCTGGTGGCACCTCATCTTGTAGAGGTAGGACTGGGGGAGAAAATGGGAGTGTATGCAAGATGGCAAAGCTGAAAAAGCTGGATAAGGCTTCTTAGCTCTTAAAACGTGTATCATCCTTCAACACTGTCAAATCTGGTTATACTTCTCTGTTGAGATACTGTGTCAAAAAAAGCTGAAACAACCCTAAGAGATTACAAGTAACTCCTCCATCTATCTGCTGTCTTCCCAGTCAAGGTCTGAATCCTTGCAAGTCTTCCCATAAAAGGATGCAGGCTTTCTTTTCCCACATAAAGTTAGCTCAACTGGGAAGATGGTGACATTTTTCCCTTTCCTTCTCCTTCCCTGTGAACCTTCATCACTGGCGTGTCAGTAGCAGCCCTATAATGGATTTCAGTCATAACAAATGACCTTTCCTCAGTCAAACTTTCAGTCTTATCTGGTGAAATGCTAGTGTCTTTTTGGTTAGTGTCATTGGTATGAATATACATACAGTACTTCCAAATAAAAAGTGATATTTGGTCATGCATACATAGATAGGATGAATATGAGCAGAAGATGCCTTTTTGAAAGGAAAAATGGTCACATAGTAGAAGCAAAAGACATTCTGCACAAGTTCTGTTTTGTGGGGTTTATTATTTAATTTATTAATTTTTAGCTCTGTGCTTCTTTGACTTGTCAGCAAACCTTCCTGCATCTGTGGGACTCTAAGCAGCTCAGAGCCTCAGTTACCTGTTTCCATAGCAGTACTCTCCGATTTTCATTGCACTGGGGTCCCTAGTCACTTCAGTGGCGAAACCTTTTTTAGGGTTCAGCAACATGAACTGCTTACCTCCCTTAGAAGTGTCTCACTAAAAGCAATTTTTTTGTTCGGACAAACTCTAGTATTCCTCCTTTCCCTGCAGGCTGCCTGTCATAAGGAGAGACACGTGTCTCGGAAGGCTGTCTCCTTCATCCATGACATCCTCACTGAAGTGCTGATGAACTGGAATGAGCCCTCTCACTTTCACTTTAATGAGGCGCTTTTCCGCCCCTTTGAGCGTATCATGCAGCTAGAGCTGTGTGACGAGGATGTCCAAGACCAGGCAAGTCAGCCCTGATCAGGGTGTCCATCTGACCTACAATACCCATAGGAAGGATGGTCTCCAGAGTGTGCTTGCTCCACTTGGGAGTGTTTCCCAGATTCTCTTCAAATGATGCCCTTTAGTCATCTTCAAGGAATCAGGAGGGCTCTACCTACCTAAGCCGAGATTGTGGTAGAGCCCACAGACAGTACACTTGGCTTCAAAGCAATTAAATAAAACTTTTTTATTATCTAAAAAAAGAAATAGTATTAAAGTCGTCTAGACTGTCATGGTAAAATCTAGGAATGTATTTAAAGCCATCCTCATTCCATCTGAAGGTCCATCTGTGGCATTGGTTCTGGATTTTGGTTTTATTCTTGTAACCTCTCTTACACTGTCTGCAGGTGGTCACCTCTATAGGAGAGTTGGTGGAAATGTGTTCTACTCAGATCCAGTCCGGATGGAGACCCCTGTTCAGTGCCCTGGAAACAGTGCACAGCAGTGGCAAGTCAGAGGTTAAAGAGTACCTTGTAGGGGAATACTCTATGGGTAAGACCTTACTGCTCTGACTGTTTCATATGCATATGTTTATCTTATTCCCTGGGGACACAATAACTAACTCAATATATTTAAATGCCCTGTCTGAACGGTGGCACAAAGCAGCTGCATTGCAATACTCCAGGACTGTACTGAAGGATCTGGTTTGTTAGTTGGGGTGGGAGGGAAACCAGAGGTATTGTTCTGACTCTTTGTCCTCTAGGTTCTGGCACATGAGTAGAATAAGAAAGAAATGCTTCAAACCTACTTGAATATTTTTGAGCAAAACAGTAGTACAGGAATGAACTTGGCTGAGCCCCTACTAGAGAAAGAAATGCGTGCTGTATACAAACACCGTGTCTCATGTGGACTGTCTTTCTTACTATGTGACACCTATTGCTCTTATATATCAGAGTAAGCTAGGGATAATCTAGGTGAGTACTTGTCTGGACACTTAATCACAAGGCTTCAAATTGCTAGCACTGTTACAAACCGTGTAATGATTCTGCATCCCTCCCAGAGATGTTTGCTTGTATAGAAACTGGGAAAATCACTTTAATCTGCTCTTTTCCTCTGTTAGAAGGTATAGTTAAATGTTACAAGTCATGTGCGAGTGATATAGTTTTCCTCCTACGTTTTGTCTTTGAGATCTGTTATCAGCAGTGGCAAAATACAAGTGTGTACAGCTTTTGAAGGCTGATACTACTATATCTACTTCGGAAAAGCAAGGCTATTTTGTTACCATTTAGTCTGCATAGGTTTTGATGTGACTGCTGTCACCTTGGCAGTTATCAAGAATAAAAACAAGAACCTCCACAAAACAGAAGTGTTTGTCACTGAACTAAGTTCAAGAGCTCAAACCATATGGGCTGACATAATCTGGTATTTTTCGTAGATGAGGCAATGGAGGGAGTCTGTGTTACTTCTTGTGAAGGGCTATGTGGTTGCCTCAGGAGCAAGAGGTTTTACTTCTAAGATGATTTCTATGTCTGCCCAGAATAGAAGAGATTCTTCAGATTCAATTAAATTGTTGGAAAATCACCTTTCTGGAGGGTGAAGAAGAATTCTCATCTTGTTATTTCTTGTTATTTCCACAGGGAAACGCCAGGCTCCAGTGTTTGATGTATTTGAAGCTTTTCTAAACACAGACAGCATTCAGGTCTTTGCCAATGCCGCCACCAGTTATATTATGTGCCTTATGAAGTTCGTCAAAGGACTGGGTAAATAATTTTATTTTCCTTTTATCCTATTAAATCATGATATGTCAAACTTAATCCTGCAGAAGAGGAGAATTCATTTATGCAAGATGTAGTATGGTAGAGGAGAGGCAGTTAAGAAACTGAGTCCAGAATGCTTAAAAAAATAAAACAAAGACCAAGGTATTATTTCAGGAAAGTTTTTAGTGTTATCAGCTCTTCAAGTTGTTATAGCAGCAAAGATACACCTCATTATTAAGTATCTGCTTCATTTTATCTTCTTTTGCATCAAGACACATAGCTTCTTTCTACCCTTGCTCATCTCAGCCGCAGTAGTTTGTCATATACAATGCTGAAAGCCTGCTGAACCTTCAGTGAGATCACAAGCATTGCAACTAACAACACTCTGTCCCCATGGTTAGGTTTTTTGTTGTGTTACTGAGGGCAGCAGTGACCAGGTGTGTCAAGTCAAGGTGACCCTGTAGAGTAATTGTAATGCTTCACCAAACTTCATAACAAAGGCAAATGGTGTTGGATCGTTCTGCCCCCGTGTTCATGATCTCTGGCTTGCCTTAAGCATTTGAATTTGTCACTATTCATTGAACTGTGGCAATGATTGTTTTTCCTTATGTAAATTGTAAAGCTTATAATGACTGGTAAAATGGGGTGCTTTTTTTATATGTATGTTAATTCAAAGAGATGTTTAGGTCTGTAAGCGACTCACTTTGGTTTAAATGAAGCACCTGACTGCAGCTGGTCTAGTCTTTAATGTTACTCTGGTCTTACAGAGGCTGGAATTGTGATTATTACTACAAGAGAAAAAACTTGCATGTCCAGTACCAGTAAAGGGAACTCATGTTCCTTCTGGAGAACTTAAAAGCCTGACTTATATTTCCTTAGGTTTCTTTCTTTCATGAGATAATTTGTGCCCTTTATAGTTGCATGTCAAAATCAAGATCTTTATTGAAGGTGGTAGGACTATGTGATACTTCAATACTGTGCAATAGCAAATGTACTAGAACTTATGTGCCTTTTAACATTTAACTGAAGGATTCAAACTTCACTGGCTGTCTTAGCTGAAGTCAGTAGTAGACGAGACTTTATAAAATATATTATGGAGGGAATAGTTAAGGGCATAGAAAAAGCAAACAAACACAATGAGAGGAGCATAAAGCAGGATTAAATAAAAGGACATTATTTGTCTTGTGATTTTTATGAGAGGAGTAGCTTTTAAGGTAATCAAATGTTAATGTATAAAGACATTTAGTAAAGCTTCAGATTTGGCATTGAATGGGAAGTGTTTGGCTAAGCTGGAAAAATGGTTACCAGCCAAGTCGTCTAGGGTGGGCAGAACAGTGGCTGAGAGGGGAGGAAAACAGACTCTGCAGAGAGGGAGGATGCTGGAGTGAATGGGGTTATCCAGGCAAGAGATCTGCAATAGGATGCCTTGGGACTGATGTGCTTATTTATTGCACCTAGTGAGGCTGACCGAAAAGTAGGAGTCTGCTGATGCCACAGAATTAGTAATACCTGTGATAGTGAGGCATTAGAGCCTGAGAATACTATACAGTTGAAACTGTGAGACCTTGACACATGGATTAGAGAATAGAAGGAAATATTGTAGCATGAAATATAAAGTCGTATTTGGAACTGGGTTGAACCAGTTCAGCAAATGAATAGAAAAAAAATAGTATATTAATTGAGTGAAGGGTGAATATGAGCAAGTAACTCATACACCCATGGAAAAAAAGTGGGGTGGAGTCAATAAGACAGATGACTATAAAGTATGATTATAAGAACTTCCAAAGGTGCTGCTGAAGAGTTATTAAGTAGGCATGTATTTATTGAAGTATTTATTCATATAAAAGTCCACGTATAAACTGCAACCAATATTAATATATCGTTTATATGAGAATCCTCTGCTTGTCATCTTTAATAAAATCAAACAAAGGATGTTTTTTGGATTCTCTTCAGATACTGTGGCACAACTGAATGAAAAAGAAACCTAATGCTGTGTTTGTTTCTCTTCTTCTGTCCTTCCCAATGCTGCCTTTCCTGTCACCAGGGGAAGTAGATTGTAAGGAGATGGGTGACTGTGTGCCAGGATCAGGATCTGCATCTACAGACTTGTGCCTTCCCGCGCTTGATTACCTCAGGAGATGTTCTCAGGTATGATGAATAATCTTGTACCGGTGCCTAGGAAATGGTTCTAACCTCCAGGCTTGGCGTCAGTGTTTCGAAGATTTGCATGAGCACAACAGAATAACCTGTGCTGCCGGATGGAGAACGGGGATCTGAAGGAATCTTATACTTTCTAGACCAGCTAATGGTGGGAAGAGTGAGGAGATAAAAACACTCAGACCCAAGGAGCATGTGGGAAGATGTGCATGTACAAAACCTAGTAGTAACATATTCAAAGCTACAGTCATTCTTATTTAAACAGTTTCTTTAAATACTGTTGGGAATGAAGGAGGAAAAAAAAAATACCCTGAGAATTTTCAGATCTTCTGAAGAGCAACAAGATACACCCTCTAAAATGCAGGAGCAGCTTATCTGTACCATGAAAACATATCTGAAGCTTGGGGCAAATCCCTAACAATTAGAATACTGGTATGTATCCTGTAATGTCCTTGCACACGGCACAGATTATTATCCAGGGTTATTAGGACATTTTTTGTCTGATTTTATAGTGTTGTTTGTATCCTGTAGTACCTGTAGGTTTTTTTATTGGACCCAGGCCATGTTTTTTCTGGGTACAATACAAATGCATAACAAAGGATATTACCATAGCTGAGAGGACTTAATATCTGAATTCAGAGATAACGAGTGGATTCAGTATGCAGACTGAGGAGAGAAGGAAAGAATAAGGCAGCTCAGAATAATAAATAGCAGACATACCAAATTGCTGTGACTATCTTGTTCACCTCAGAAAGTTTAGTGAGTATCTACGTGTATATCTAGTGTATGTTCTGTCTATACGCTCTGTACATCACATCACTCCTCTCTATCCTTACTTACAAACCCCAGTCCACAGTGAGGAAGGAATGTTTTATCCTCTTTAAAAGAAGCAGTAATTTTTATCTTGTTATACATTTTAATGCGCCAATGTAAGGACAAGAATGACAAAAAGAAATCCTGCCTGTATATTGCAAATAGGTGGTTTAATTTAGAAAGGCCTGGTAAAATACTGGTAGAATCCCAGCTATAGCACAATTCTGCAATTTGTATTTGTTGTGTAATGGGCAACTCAGGCAATGAAGCTCTAAAGTAAACTTGTACAGGTCTTTTTATCAATATTTACTTAGTCCTTCAGAGCTCCAAAATATTCTGTGTAGAGCTAATGGAGCTTTTAAGTTGATAGGTGCAATCGGTAAGTAGTAACATTTCACTGTCACAAATGAGGAGAGAGCATGCTCCTTTCCCAAAAATGTGTTATTTAAATTGCTTTTCTCCCTCTCTTTATTGTCCTGACCCCTTACCTGTCAATGAACAAAAGAATTCTGGCTTCTGGTTGTGTTTTTTGTGTTTTTAATTTACACTATTGCTGGATGAGCACAACAGATGATGACATTATGCTGCTTTCCTAGCTTTAAATTTATTTTACATGCTTGTGTTGTATGTGATAACATTTACAAATGATAACATATATATTTATCTTCTTTTTTTCTCTTTCTCCCCTCCCCCCATCACAGTTGTTAGCCAAAATCTATAAAATGCCCTTGAAACCCATCTTTCTCAGTGGCCGGCTGGTTAACTTGCCCCGAAGAGTGCAGGAACAGTCAGCCAGCAGTGAGGATGGGATTGAGTGCATCCTTTCTGACTTTGATGATGACACTGGTACGTGTGTTGAAAGCAGTAAGGAATTAATCAATTGCTTCTTTCTCATGTCACTGTAAATTTTGCTAACTACTGACAGCACAAAGGAGGGGAAAAAACTTCACAGTTTATTGTCTGCCTGTTTGCACACACATACGTGCACACACAGAGCTTGCAAGTTCAGGTCATATCTCCTTCTTTATGCTCATATATCAGAAAATTACAACCCATCTCTTAGGACAAGATAATAATATTTTAATTAATATTTTAATTATCCTGATATTCATAATAGAACCATTATAGCTTGATGAACTAGATCTGTGTGGAACCACGCAGTTGAGGAATGCAGCCTTCCTGCTTCTGGACTTATGGTGACCCTTCAAAGCAGCATGTCACTTTTGAATATTTGAATTATTGAGCTATTCCTAGCTGGCTGCCTCTGTGAAGAGCTGGCTTGCAGAAAGCAAGCTAACTGCAATGCATTTCATTCACATGCCAGAACACTTTCATTTTCTTCTTTCTATGTTAGCTTTTTTTTTTTTTTCCCCTCTGGAAATTTTAGGATGTTTGCCTGGGATGTGGGAGTTTCAAGTTGCTGAAGTCTCTGCTTTGAGTCAGACTTGGAAGTTGATGCAGGGTCTCCCCAGCTCACAGGAGCACCACTTGCCTGCTGTTCTGAAGTGGCTCTGCCTGTCAGTGTCTTTCTTGCTGTGAATAGAAATGCCACCCTGCAGCAAAGAAACTTTCTAATATGGTTCTTGTCAGAGCTAAATGCTGAAACTTTCACCCAGTTTTTGTTAAGCTGACGTGGCTTTTAATCTTTGTTTCCTTACTTGTAGGCCTTATCAATGTCTGGATTATTCTGCTGGAAGAATTAACAACCGCTATATCCAACTGTCCCCGCCAGCACCAGCCTCCTACTTTGGATCTGCTCTTTGAACTGCTGAGGGACGTTGCCAAGACACCTGGTAATGAAAGTGTTTGATAAAATATGAGCTACTAGAGCCCTGACCCAAACCTTCTAGAATTCTAAACCAATTGTGAACTGTGTTACTCATGTTAGAGACACACAGAGACGTTTTCAAGTAGAAAGGGATTTTCTCTGAGCGTGATCTGTTTTTCCGGTTAGTGCATTGTTCTGTTTTGACAAAGGCATCTTGTAAGAGTATGTTCAACATAGTCTTACATTTCTTGCACCAATAAAGTGGTGTGTCCTAGCCACATAAAATTTTGTCTGTGTCCAAGAAAAGGAAAAAGAAAATTATATAGTCCCTTAGACCTGATGGAAAACACAGCAGGTAAACAAATCTGCTTGCTCCTCTCATGCCAAAAAAGAGTTTCTGAACCTGCTTGCTTTAGCACCCCTCCTGGCCTCAAGCTTGGAACAACTTAGCAAATTTATTGTGCACATAGGCTTTGAAAGCTTAAAAAAAAAAAAAACAACCATCATTGTGTTTATTTTAAGGGCCCGGATTCGGCATTTATGCAGTTGTACATCTTCTTCTTCCCACGATGTCTCTTTGGCTCCATCGCAGCCATGGTGACCATTCTTACTGGGATGTTGCATCAGCTAATTTCAAGCATGCCATTGGCCTTTCCTGTGAACTCGTAGTGGAGCACATTCAAAATTTCATACACTCAGGTATGTCATTGCGTGTCACATCTACTGACAGTCATCAGTGGCTTGTTGATGAATAGTTACTTGAGATCGTTTAATTGCTTTTTGGTTACTCAAGCATAAATAAGAGGAAGAGGATTGAAAATTTCTTTTTGTTTGGGTTTTTCTTTTAATTTTCTTTATAGGGTTATAATTACGGAAAAAAATAACTTATAAGGGACCTATGGAAGTTACTTAGTCCAACTTCCACTCACAGCAGGATTATTTTCAAAATTAAATCATCACAGTCTATATTATACTTTTCAAAAGAAGCTAAGACTTTGATCATAAAGAACTAGAATGTTCAGAAACAGGACCTAGCAGAATTTCTCCAGTACCATTTCAGCCCAGGCATTTTGTATTGTCAACATCAAAAGACTGGTTTTATTTCTTTTTATTTGTGTGATGCATGTTTCAAATTAAACTGGAGTGATAACTGCATAAAAAGGTTTTGTTTTGTTTTGGAAATCTCTGAATGGCAGAGAGTGTGGCGAGACTGTTCATCTCTAATTATAATGAAAAGGCAATGATCTTAAAATGAGCCTGTGTCTTTTCTTTTCCTTATAGATATTGGTTATGAAAACATGATCAATACTATGCTGAAAGATCTTTTCAAGTTGCTGGTAGCCTGCGTAGCAGAACCAACAGAAATTATTTCCAGAGTTGGCTGCTCTTGTATCAGGTAACAGTCTGTTCACTCTGTTAGCATATTCAAAAAAAAAAAAAGATGTCTTTATGTCATTGAAGGTCTTGTGCACTGATTAAGTTGGCTAACATCTCAAAAGATGTGTACAATATACCTGTCTCTTGTTATGTGAAAAATGAATTTTAGACTTACCGACCTTGCTGTTTTCTGTCTGCTTCAGAACCTATGATTTTAGGCCTTGCTATGGTACGTTCCCATAAAAAGAACTTGTGCATTACTTACATGCAGTTGGTCAGTAATTAATCCTTAGGGAAAATAAACAAGGGTCTTTCTGTTGAAATTCACAGGTCTTTAGAGGTAATTAATACCTTTCATGGTCTTCAAGTTATTACAGTCATAATCAAAATAGGCGCTGCATTATATAGTTGCACAATCTGTGGTTCCTGTGCTGGCAAGATGACTACTTCAAGAGGAAAAGTGAAGGGAAAAAAAGTCAGAACTATAGCGTAATTACAAAAATGGGTCAGGGTGCCAACTGAGGAGATTGGATATAATTAGCTAAATACTGAGTAGGCATTGGTTCTGTTTTCAGCCTTCTCCCATTACAAGTAAGAACTGTCTGGTTCCTTCCTGAACATGGTAACATTTTCCTGTGTCCTTGCAGGTATGTGTTAGTGACAGCAGGGCCAGTTTTTACTGAAGAGATGTGGAGGCTTGCATGTTGTGCCTTGCAGGATGCATTCTCTGCCACTCTGGAACCAGTAAAGGTAAACTGCTCTTTTGCTGACGGTCAAAATGTAATCGTACTAGTTATAGACTCACTAACTTTTGACAGGTTACTTTTTCTTTTTCAGATAAGTTTTTGGGTACACAGCTAAGAAAAGCAGCATAAGGATTATGTGGTAGCTTTTGTTATTTTGTGAATTCACTCACATTAAAAGGAGTTGGATCAACAATGGAGACTGAAATCAGTTTTTCTAAACATGCAGACAGCAGTAGTCACTAGCAGTCTGGACTTAAATTGCCCTGCCAATAGGAAATCAGAAGGGTTTAGTAGGTGAAAACTTAACTTTTATCCTATTTCTTCCTCTAGATTGGCTAAAACTAGACAGAAGACAGATTTGCTTGCTTGATCCTGTAGCTGCATGCTCCATATAGATTATTTCTCAGCTCACTATCTTTCTTTTAAAAAAAAAATCCTGTTAAGTCACCACAGGCTGGACTACGTAAGAATATTTAATGCCTTTGCATCAAATACATCAAATGCTAAATAGCAGGTTACTGGCTGATAGTAATGGGACAGCTCAGTCTGAATCTTGTAGTACAGAGGAGCAGGCTGGATGGTGCTACAGTCACCAACTTCATTTAACGCACAGTGAGAGTCTGATGTTGTGTCTCTCTATAGAACCTGTTGGGCTATTTCCACAGTGGTTCTGAAAGCTTTAGTGGAGATGCCTGTGAAGTGAAGGTGGCAGCCCCTTCCCTCTCACCAAGCGCTGAAGCTGAATACTGGAGAATCAGAGCCATGGCACAGCAGGTACTGACTGATGTTTCAGGGGAAGCCATACTTGGGGCTTTTCCTTACAGAAGTACATCTTTACCACCACCTTCCTCACAAACACTGTCTACAAAAGTCTTATGACCAGACTAACATTTATTTGTCTAACAGTAGTATTGAGAGAAATTAATAAAAAACTAGAAAAAAAAACCTTAAAACTGTTCCCCTGTAAGAAGGAATTAGGAATGCTTAGGGTTGGGGAAGATGCATAAGTACCTTAGGAGGACTGACAATGAACCTGTTGTGCAATGTATCTTTAAAAAAGGCAACCCTAGCATACATCAGTGAAAATGCTTCTGACTGCTAGAGAACAGGGGATAGTAGTGGCACTATGAATTCTCATCTATAATGCCACATACATTTTTATTTAGTCTGTTAAAGAATGATAATTTCGAAGAGCAAAAAATGCACTAGAACAAAGACTGAGATATGAAGCTAGAAAAACAAGATTTGTTCAACCTATCAAAGCAGAGCTTGAAGAAAAATGCAGATTTTTTTTTTTTTCTGTAAATACGTGTGTATAGGTTACAGAGAAGAAAAAGAGTTACCGAGAAGTGGAAGATAATGCTGATATTTAGCAAATAATTTAAAACTCGCCACTAACTCCTAATCAGCAGAGCAAACTTGGAGACAGTCTTCTCAGGGTTATTTTGACTACAATGGTTGTTGCTCATTTATGAAAGTTGTTATATAAAACATGTTCCTTAAAATACAGCAGACTGAACTGAATGACCGGCAGGGTACTGTAAAGCTGTAAATACTATATGACAGTTTCAGCATGGGAAAGCAGCTGTATTAAAACAGCCAACAGATGTTTGGTGTCAATTTCTGACTTGATTAACCATACGCTTATGCTGCTTGAAAATCTGAAGCACACAGACCAGGATTTGTGATCACAAATAATGTGACAGTGACAGACTTTGACTAGAAAAAAATCTTTTAAATATGTGGAACTCAAGAAAGCTGACAATGTGGCATTTATACTATTCTAGTAGACATAAGTGTCATTCCCTGAGTCCTCCTCAGTGGGGATTTGGCACAACTACTAAGATACAAAACAAAGCTACAGCAACTGAGAGTCATTTCCCCATTTCCCACTGAAAAAAGTGTGAGTTAGGTGTCTGTATATTCATCTTTGAAAATAATCCTTTCAACAACCAACCTGTCTAGGTACTACAGGTTAACTATGCAAACAGGTCAATGTCTCCATGAATATGATATTTTATGATAGTAGCGTGGAGGCAGAAAGCTTGTTTTGGCATTTGGTATTATGCCTTATACAGGCTCAAAGAAGATGATGTCTGTAGTTTCCCCTATGCTCTACTAGACGTCTGGAGATAATCCATGACTCTGAGGCTGTTTTGCAAAGCAGCATGCTCCAGGGAAAGTCTGCCTGGGGGAATACCTTGCATTCTCTCCATCTATGCAAAATAAGTCATCATAACAGATCTAATGCAAGTGCTAAACTGATTGTTTTATTCAACTTGCTTTCCAGGTCTTCATGCTGGAGACTCAGTGCTCCCCAAAGACCCCTAGCAACAAGGAAGGGTTTGAACATGCCCAGTCATGCGTGCTCATCATTGACCTGCCACCAGATAAGAAACCAAATGGGCATACGCAGAGAAGGTAAAGTATCTTCTCAGGAAAATACTGTGTCATTAAAAGCAAGATTAAAATATTGTCAGGCTAGTTGAGATGCGAACAGAGCCTGGCAAACCTTGCTCCTCTGTAAGGCCCATCAAAAAAATCAAATACACCAATCAAAAGTAGGTTTTGTGACACAGGAAACAATGTTTACTACTGTCTGCTCTCCAAATGTTCCCGTGATCATACACCAGTGTGCAGGCATGTGCAAGAGTTATAAACAAGCCTGCATGAGGGTCTGTAATATGGCACGTGAAATCTGAATAAGGAAAGTGCTTCTAATAAATAGTAAAAGTTGTTAGGTTACAGATACCTGAAGGATACAAAAGTCGCACAAAGCCTTCAAGAGGGGGAAATGCAGCTGAAATTAAGAAAAGGATTCTCATAGGAAATACTAGGAAAATCTTTCCTATATTGAGATTCTTTTCTTCAGTAAGTAGAGTTGAAAATATCAGTTTGAAGAAAGTTTTGGAAGTGCTGTTATGTTTGTAACAATATCTAGCAAATGAAATAATGTCTGCTTCATTGATGGTTTTCTAAACTCAGTGTTACTGGATTAAAGTAGAAAAAGTTAATGGATAAACTGAAGCAGTGTAAATTGAAGAGACTACATCCAAAGCTACAAAACTGTCAACACATTGATCTAGGGAATGTTTTCACTTGACACGTCATTTTAGTGGAAATCTTTCTATATGTTGACACCTCAAACTCATACATTTGCATGACAACCTGATCCTGTCAAAGAATATTTCTTTTTGCTTGCACTCAGTTGTTTAAACAACTGCTGTAACGTCAGTGAAGAATCAACAGTTCTGCGTTCAGAGTTTGTGTTTGCATTGCAGGGTATGTAATACATGGCTTGAAATTGTCTTTACTAGATACCAAACCTGCTTCTGTACTGCTTCAGGTATCCTCAATGAAAACTAAACTATTGCTTGCAACAAGGAGCCAGAATGTGATGGTCCTTCTCTAGATGGACAGGAAAAAAGATCATGCCAGATGTCTCTCTTCTTGGGGGGAAAACTACGTGTAAGAGCAGGTGCTCTGTTGCCTTGCCTTCAGAGAGCAGGGCCCTGTGCAAAGATGAGGAAAGGCTGAGATCACAGTCTAAAACATTCCTCCTTGGTGGGAAAATGTCATCTTTTACCAAAGGTTTGCAGATCATTGTTCTTGTTATAACAAATGCAAAGCAAAAGACTGGAGTACTCCCCTCTCATGGCATGCAAGGACATGCGATCTAACAGACTGTGTTCGTTGTAGGTAGTATGGGTCTTGCTTGTCTTTAAACAAACAATTAAATAAATAAAGCTTGCAATTAATACAAACTCTGAATGCTTTTGCACTGCGCTTTGTCTAAACAACTGCAAAAAATATACGCTGATAGGGAAATGTTACCTCAACAATGCTGATTTTTCACCAACACAGGGCTCAAAAGTTGACTGTGCCACTGTTTCTCATATTATTTGCTACAGCAGCCCAGTAATATGCCAGACTTGCAAGCTAGTAACTGTGGCCTTTCAGAAGTTTTACTTTAACCTCAGTGGGGTTTTTCTTCTCCCTTTTTGCTTTTGTTTCCTCAATGCTGCATCATTTCACAGGAAGCTGGGGTAAGGGAGCTTTTCTTCTTCCTAAGAATTAATGCTATATTTCAGTTTGGGACTTTGGGCATAATAAGAAAATACTATCCTTAACCAGCTTTGGCATTGTGTGTTTCCACCTGTAGCTCTGAACTAGTTTGTTTTGGAATTGAGCAGTACTTTAAACTGTCCTTGGAAATTGAATTCTTGGCTATTACAAGGAAAAGCAGATCTCCACTCTGATCCTGCTTTTGGAACAGGATTAGTCTCTTTAAATCAATGCAAGCACTTATTTAACTGTATACATGCTCTTAAGAGCTTCTCTGAGTCAGAGCCTCTAATGATTTTTACAGCAGAAAACTAAGTCCCCGTAAAGAGCTCAAATGTGTGTATTAATCATCAAGATTTTAGCACTGTCAGATAATAGACTATTAGACAGATAATAGACTAATAGACTATTAAATTTTACTGATGTATCAGCACTGACAGCTGTGTCACGATAGGCAAATTGACGTAAGTAAATTAACACTAGCAGCACACTTTTGTCTGAACTCTAGCTTCTGTGTGGCCAAGGTAGTCCCTCAAAAATCTCAGGCTTGTTTTTTTGTTTTCTTTGGGCTTTTTGTGGGGTTTTTTTTGTTTGTTCTTTTTTTTTAAATCAGGATCATCTGTGCGCTTCTAGTAAGTCCATTAACATAAAGCAAAATTTTGGGAGTTGAAATATTAGATTTTCTGTATTTATTTTTTTAAGTTTCATTCTGGAAACTGAGTTTTGATATGATCTCTCTCAGAAAGAAAAAAAAGATAGCAGTGCTAATTAAAATGTGATCCATCATAGTTCCCTAAATCAAAATAAGTATTACTGTGTTTACCAGAGCATCAACTCCATTTGCAACATCACTACCGTAATCTTATGCAAAGATTTTTTTTTAAAATGTCTTAAAATAGGTTTCATGTTTTTTAATTTTAAATTTAGGAGATACTGAGGTACCAAACAACAATCCTGTCCACCCTTTCTTCCTAGGCTCCCTTGCCTCTAAGCCTCTCAATGTTATTTACTAGTGAATGACCTGAAAACTTTGGCTTGAGAATTTGCTGTTCCTGATTTACCCGTAAAAATCAAAACTCAGTGAGACCTAGAAAAACTCACAGCATCTCTCTAACATGAGCACAGCTAAGGATCACCCAGTATTTCATGTGAGAAAAAGGGTTAGGAACAGATATTTCCATTCTAGGTTCTTAGTGTTCAAGTTGAGCAAATAGTGAAATGTGGAATGTGCGTTCAGCAAGACTAAGCTTCTTTGCATGCTCCATTGCACTGCTGGTGTTTCTGTATTTTTTTTTTTTTATCAATGGATTGATTAGCTCTTTGTGTTTTATTTTTAAGTTCTCCTGGCATTAGTGGAAATGGAAATTGAGTGATGAACTAGTTTTGCCCTCAGTTTGTCATGGCAAAGCTAAGGTTTGCTGAAATGCCAGTGGAGGAAATTTAAAGGTATTTCAACCTAGCTAAAATTCAGGAACAAAAATAGAAATTATAGTCAGGGAGCAATGGCAGAAGTGCTGCATAAATTGTGTGTTAACTAAGTCCTTAGTTATACCAGGCTGACGTATTGAGAGTACTTGCAGCTACCATGAAATTGAAACAGAGAACACTTAATCCTTCAGCATTATAGACATCTCTGGAGAAGAGGACAAATATTATAACAGAGCTTTGGTTTAATACCACCTCTATGCAAGTTCCATTAGCATGCTTGTTGTGGTCATTTATTTTTCTTAACCAATGTAAGTGTTCTAGCCTCCTATGAAAGTATTTGAACGAGTAGATGAAAGACCTTTCTAGACAACTTTTATCTCCCTATGCTTTCTTGTAACAAAGCTCTAAAAATTTGGCCTTTTATTTGCATCTATCGTTTTGTATTCTAAAATACAAAGTATTCCTGCACTTCTAATAAAAGCACAATACACCATTTTAATGTTATTTTATTTTTTTTCATCCCATGCTTGGTTTACCAAGTATTCCTTTCAGGACAATAGTGGTGAGCTTACTGTCCCACCAAGTATTGCTCCAGAATTTATATGACATCTTACTGGAAGAATTTGTGAAAGGCCCTTCTAACTTGGAGGAGAAAATGATAATACAAGTACCAGAAAACAAGTTGGCTGGTTTTCTTAGGTACATCTCCATGCAAAATCTGGCCATCATCTTTGACTTACTACTGGACTCCTATAGAACAGCCAGAGAATTTGACACCAGACCTGGGTTGAAGTGTTTGCTGAAAAAAGTGTCTGGCATTAGTGGGGCTGCCAACTTGTATCGCCAGTCAGCAATGAGCTTCAACATCTACTTCCATGCTTTGATTTGTGCAATTCTGACAAACCAGGAGAGCATCACTGCAGACCAAGTGAAGAAGATCCTCTTTGAAGATGATGAGAGAAGCACAGACTCATCACAGCAATGTTCTTCAGAAGATGAAGACATTTTTGAAGAAACTGCCCAGGTCAGTCCCCCACGAGGGAAGGAGAAGAGACAGTGGAGGGCTCGAATACCATCTCTGAGCGTGCAACCTGTCAGCAATGCAGACTGGGGATGGCTAATCAAGCGGCTTCATAAGCTCTGTATGGAACTGTGCAACAACTATATCCAGATGCATCTGGACCTGGAGAATAATGTAGAGGAGCCTCCAGTGTTCAAAGGTGACCCTTTCTTTATTTTACCGTCCTTTCACTCAGAAACTTCCACCCCATCCACCGGAGGGCAATCTGGGAAGGACACACCATCGGAAGATGACCGGAGTCAAATCAGGGACCAGCTGGGAGACAGCCTGACACCCCGAGGTGGGAGTGGAGAATTGTTGCTGCTGCCCCCACCCCTAAGTCCTAAACCAGAGAAAAAAGAACAAACCAGGAAAAAAGAATGGTGGGAGAGTGCTGGTAACAAGATCTACACCATAGCCACTGACAAAACTATCTCCAAGCTCATGACAGAATACAAGAAAAGAAAGCAGCAACAGACCATGACATCCTTCACCAAAGAGATCAAAGTGGAAAAGAAAGGGGAACTCCTGGGTTCGAGAGGGGCAGACTCACCCATACTTCAGCGGCCACAACATCTTATAGATCAAGGTCAAATGAGGCATTCATTCAGTGCTGGTCCAGAGATCCTGAGACAAGAGAAGAGACCACGCTCAGGATCCACGGTCAGCTCCCTGAATATATCTGTTAGGGATGCTGAGGCCCAGATACAGGTAGGACATATTTGTAGGATGCTTATACTAATGGCAATAATTAAAGAGATAGATACCTATAAATATTTTTTCTATTGCTATTGTTATCATGATTATAATTTCTTCATTAAATATTAATTTAAAGATGTCATCATGATGAGGACTGAGTATTTCAGCAGCAGAACTGTTAAAAACTTGGTTCTGTCCTGTCAAAAGCAAATCAGGCTTCAGGGATATGTTATAAGGCATATACCAGTACATAAAACAGTTCTTCTGTGACTGGTGCCCAAGCTGCGCTTAGTCCTGAAAACTACAACCTACAATGAACTCCTTGCTTACTGCTAAGGGCTCTACCCATTTAAGGGCTGTTGAAAATATAATGCTGCTTGTCAAAATGCTTTTGTGCTTAGGAAGGTTTTTTTGTTAATTCCACGGTGGAAATAGTGGGTTCTGTTGCTAAACAGAACCTTGTTGCTTCCATATCCAAGTGAACAAAGCATCAAGTTTGAAAGTCTTTGTTCACTGTAGGATGAAATAAAAGGTAAAGAAGGGTAAGCATCATACCTGCAACAATGACTTACAGTACTGATTGTGAATTAGGAAGACATGGAGAATATTAAATGAATATGCTAGTGTTACTCAGTCCTCTTCATGGGGTGCAACCACCAGATATCTTATTTTCTGCCTAAACCAATGTTTAGAAAGATCTTCTAAAGAGTGCTTTTTTTTAATCCAATTTGTTTGTAGGCATGGACCAACATGGTGCTGACAGTTCTCAACCAGATTCAGGCCCTGCCAGACCAAATTTTCACAGCCCTGCAGCCAGCAGTGTTCCCCTGTATCAGCCAGCTGACTTGCCACGTGACGGATATCCGTGTCCGCCAGGCAGTACGGGAATGGCTGGGAAGAGTCGGCCGAGTTTACGATATCATCATTTAAATCTAGCTGTGCTCTGTTGCAAAGGGGAAAGACATCCAAGGTATACGGCAAAAAAAGTATTTGGGGTTCACTAATTGCCTGTTGGTGATAAATTAAGGAATTATGAGTTTATTGATGTGTATCCACTTGAGACAGTGCATCCCTCACTCACACTAGCAAAGCAGGCAAAAGCATGAATGTGTTCCCTCCACGCGACCCCAAAGAGGGGCTGGAATGGCCAGAAACTGCCAGTAACTCAGGCTGGTACCTAAAGGGGTGATAGGTTTTAGTAGCCTTTATTTTAATTCAAATTTGCAGTGGTGGGAGCCACAATAAACTGCAGTAGAACTTCCATACTTTCCATTAGCTGTGAACACAACTGTCATCTGGATGTCAAACCAGGCCAGTAAGCCTATGAAACTTTAAAAAATAAGTAAATAAAAGTCAAGAAAACAGTGGGGCTATAGGGCAAGTAAAAAGGTGACACTTGTTTAGGGTAACTGGTTTTCTTCTCTCATGCTAGTTTCAGAACAGAAAAGCAAATAAAGATTATTTTAGTAACTATATACCTCAGTCACTGAGAAAATGGAAATTTTATTTTGCTCTGAGAAGAGTCTTTGAAGTCTGGTCACATTTGGGGTAGCTAATAAGTTACTGTTAAAGTATATTGGTCTAAAACTGGTGAACTAAGCACAGACTGTTCATCCTTTCATTGCTCTTGTGGAGTATTGCTTGAAGAGAAATGGCACTGTCAAGCTGCTCTCTCTACAACACTGCCCTAGCTGCCTCTTCAGCTATGCCTACAGCTGATCATTTTTCCGCGTGGCTAATTCTCCCCAAGGGCAACTGGGAAGTTTTGTTTTGCTGTTTCCTGTGAAGCTGGCAGGGAAGAAACACCACAGAGCAAATACCAGTATGTGCCAATATCCAACATTCGACTAAACAGAGTAGAGCTAAAGTGTTCCAGTTTAAACAACATTACTGCAAAGTTAACTTATGCTTCTACTGGAAATTTATATGTTTGCTTATATAGAGCTGCTATAGCCAGGAATACCCTTATCACCTTTGTTAAACTTAGCCTATCACTCCACATTGAGCTGAATCAAGATGGAAAATAGTCTGAAAGGAATGTATGTTTCCTGTTTCTCTCCCATTTCTTGTCTGCTGCTGTAAATAGAAGGGGACAAATGCTCTTGGATGCTCTGTGCAGCACTCTATTAGAGACTTCTACAACTTGCTGATATTATGAAGGGGGTGGAGAAGAGGAAGGATTGGCTGTTATATTGTCAGATACATATGCAATGCTGTTCACATTAGACACAGCAAAGAGCTACCATGCTGCACGAGTTATGTCACAGCCCCAGGACATTCCATCTCATGCTCCCATACTGCACAATTTGATTATTAGAAGTTTAAATAATTTCCTGAACGTAAGTTGATTTTAATCTTGGGTGACCCCTTAATGATGTTTTCCCAAGACTTTTAAAATGTGCACGCCAACTAAATATACAGCTTCAGTCCCTGCTCCAAAGCATCCTCAAAGTATCATCTCTTTATATCAGGCCTGGATTTTGTACAACTGCTTTCAGCATCTTAAATCTAGAAAAAGAAAGGGAGCCAGGAGACTCCACTGAACAGCCATCACCCAAGCTGATGTGTTTACAAAGAGTCTGCCTTTATGGTCCTGCTTTTTCCTTCCATTGCCTACTTCCCATTTGTCACCTGCTGGACTTGCTTGTGCAGGCAGTATTTGTCCCGTAACTTTCTGTAGTGTCGGTCACACTGTTTCCCTTTCAGAACTTCACCTTGTTAAACTGTTCAAAGAACATAAAAATTCCTTAAAAACAGTGATTTCTTACCACCAATCTTGACTCCATAAATGAAAAATTTAACAATTTTATCAATTGTCATTTTCCCAAAACATTTTAATACTTACCTGGTGATGGGTGAGATTAACCTTTGGTATATGGTTTGATTTCTGTTGCCATGTATTTCTTATGCATCTTTAGGTAGAGTAAAAGGGTGGTTACATTTTTGTTAAAGTTATATTGAACTGCTTTTAAAGTACTACATTAATTAGGCAACAGCAGAAATCAAAATAGTAACCTGTATGCAAAACACCCAACTCTGCTATTGTACATGCATTGAATGGAAGCAGATATTGTACTAATTTAAAGCAAAGCAAATACCTAAATTATATTGGAGAAGTAAATTGATAACAATACCAATGGAATCGCTCACGACTCCAGCATTTGGCCTAGTGTCTAGGAAACACTATGGTTACGCATTATGCTTGCAATACAAAAATCATTCTGTAAAACAGAAAGAAAAGCTCTAGGAGTGATGATACCACCCGCCCTTAAGGCCATGATCACATCATTGCCTAGTGTTACTTGATTAGCCACTGTCTTGACCCAAAGTATAATTTCATTTCAACTTTTGACACTACAAGTACCTTAGTGGAAATGAGTAGGAGTAAAGCTGGGGTATTGCTCTTGCCCTATTTTAAACTTTGCCCTCCAAATACTGCACTAAGTGCCCATTGTTGTCCTCACTGCCTCTGCTCATTAACACCCCTCAAGAAGAGGTCGTGAGTAACTTTGCTTATGTGAAGCCTGCTGCTTCAATGATACCTCCAACCCCCCTTTTAAACTGCATTTCTGGAATTACTCAAAGTTTAGCATGTGCAGCTCTTCCTTTCCCTTATATGTAAAATGGGAAGGAGTTGAGGAGAGCAGTTGCTTCATGAACCATTAATCTGAGCTGCAGAACTTCAAATAAATTAATAATAGGGTTTATTTATCTGATTCTCAGCTACTTTTTTGCTGGTTTAGCTATAGACATCAGCCCCAGTGAAGTATGACACTTAACATATGAAGTCATCATTTCATAGCCCTGTTCAACTGTTTCATCAATACTGTGGGCTTAAGACTGGCTGGTAATTTTTAACTGAACTGATTTAAAAAAAAAAAAAAAGATGTGGCAGTTTGGCATCCTACTCAGGTACCAGAGCTGCACCTCTGCTGCCTTTGCATAGTTCACACCACCCTCCTCAGGGCCACTACAGCAATTAGAAGCAATGAGATCACATTTTAAAATCTGGTAGGCGGCCACTAACAGAGAGAGATACTGTTGGCCAGCACCAGCTACCTTTTATGCACATGGAATAGCTCATCACCGTGCAGATATTTAAAGCTGAAAAAAAAGCAGCATGCTCACCAGGAAAGTGATACTTTTCTTGTATCATAGAGACAGGGTTTGACCCCAATTGGTATATTCTCAGGCCATTCCATATGTTTGCACTTAATATTCTGTAGTGTGAATATCTGCAGATATATGAGACAACTGGTGTGTTTATGTATAGGTTCCTCTTGCTCCAGTCAGTGTCATACTCTGAGCATTCATTCTGCACATTTGCACAGCGATATCCACATTAGTTGAATGTTTATCATGCACTCTGAATATTTATGTCTCATCTGCAATAGCTAATGCAGTTGTTCTGGTAATGTCCCCACAGTAGTCTTTTCTGAGCATTCAGCAGCCATAGCATTACCACCACCTCTCAGTTAATATGCTTTCAAGTCTAAGATATTGAGATATGAATTTCCCCTCAGATTATATGAATAATCCCTCGGATTATTACCCGCTTCTGGTGGTCCAGGCTGGTGGTGATGAGCTAGCGAAAAGAGGGTCAAGGGTAGTTAAAAAGGAATTCCAGGAGCTGGGAGGGTCAATAGATAGGGCAGGAACACAGGTGGTGTTCTGCTTGGTTCCTCCGGTGGCAGGGATGTATACAGGTAGGAACAAGAGAATATATGCAGTTAATAAATGGCTTAGGGGCTGGTGCCGGCAGAGGAATTTTGGGTTCTTTACGGCACCCGGCCTGCTTGACCCAGATGGGTCTCGTCTAACTCTGAAGGGTAAGAGGATTCTAGCTCAGGAGCTGGCAGGGCTTGTTGAGAGGGCTTTAAACTAGGCATGAAGGGGGAGGGGGGGAGTTACTAGGCTCACCAAAGATGTTGCTGTGGAGGATGAGCCATCTCAAAGGGTGTCGTCAGTAACCCAACTGAAGTGCATGTACACAAACGCACACAGTATGGGGAACAAACAGGGGGAGCTGGAAGTCCTGCTCCAGCGAGAGAGCTATAATATAGTTGCTATCACGGAAACGTGGTGGAATGACTGTCATAACTGGAGTGTTGCCATGGAAGGCTACAGGCTCTTCAGGAGAGACAGGCGTGAGAGGAGGGGTGGAGGGGTGGCCCTCTATACTAGGGAAACCCTGGATGCTGTTGAAGTCGAGATCGGTGATGACCAGGTTGAGTGCCTATGGGTAAGGGTCAGAGGGGCAGTCAGGTCTGACCTCCTGGTTGGAGTGTGTTACAGACCACCCGACCAGGAGGAGGACTTGGATCTTCTGTTGTTTAAACAGCTGGAGGCTGCCTCTAGATCGGCTGCCCTTGTTCTTTTAGGAGACTTTAACCTTCCGGATGTCTGCTGGAAACTTAACACTGCTGAGAGGAGGCAGTCCAGGAGGTTCTTAGAGTGTATTGAGGACTGCTTTCTGTCACAGCTGGTGAGTGAGCCTACCAGGGGTGAGGCTCTTCTTGACCTGCTGTTTACAAACAAAGAAGGGCTGGTGAGTGATGTTGTTGTCGGAGGCTGTCTGGGGTGTAGTGATCATGAGATAATTGAGTTCTCTCTAAACAATGTAATAAGAAAAGCCAAGAACAGAACATTGATGCTGGAATTTCGGTGGGCAGATTTTGGATTATTTAAGGAACTGGTCAGGAAAGTACCGTGGGAAATAGTTCTTAGTGGCAAGGGGGTCCAGGAAGGCTGGATGCACTTCAAGAATGAAGTCTTGAAGGCGCAGGAGCGGGCTGTCCCCATGTGTTGTAAGAAGAGTCATAGGGGCAGATGGCCGGCGATGAGCAGGGAGCTTCTGAAGGAACTAAGTAAGAAAAAGAGGATGTATCGCCGTTGGAAAGAAGGGGACGTAAGCCACGTCGTGTTCAAAGATGTTGTTAAGTCGTATAGGAGGACAATCAGGGAAGCAAAAGCCCAGCTGGAGCTCAAATTGGCCACTTCTGTTAAGGATCATAAGAAGAGTTTTTATAAATATATCAATGGTAGAAAGAAGGGCGGCAGCGACCTCCACTCCTTGTTGGATGTGGAGGGAAATATAGTAACCAAAGATGCAGAGGAGGCTGAAGTACTTAATGCTTTCTTTGCCTCAGTTTTCAACGGTAAGGATGTCAGGTTGCTTGACAGTTGGCCCTCCGAAGTGGTTGATGGGGGCAGGGTGAAATATGGCCCTCCTGCAATCCATGAGGAGGAAGTTAAGAGACCTGCTGAGCCGCTTGGACCCTCATAAGTCTATGGGGCCGGATGGGATCCATCCTAGGGTGCTGAGAGAGCTGGCGGATGAGCTTGCTAAGCTGCTCTCCATCATCTTTCAACAGTCCTGGCTCACTGGAGAGGTCCCGGAAGACTGGAAGTTGGCCAATGTGATGCCCATCCACAAGAAGGGCCGTAAGGATGATCCAGGTAATTACAGACCTGTCAGCCTGACCTCGGTCACAGGTAAAATCATGGAGCAGATAATCCTGGGTGAAATCATGCGGCACCTGCAGAACAGCCAAGAGATCAGGCCCAGCCAGCATGGATTTAGGAGGGGTAGGTCCTGCCTGACCAACCTGATCTCCTTTTATGACCATGTGACTCACCTGGTGGATGAGAGGAAGGCTGTGGATGTGGTATACCTGGACTTCAGCAAGGCCTTTGACGCTGTCTCCCACAGTAGACTCCTAGGGAAGCTGGCAGCTCGTGGCTTAGATGGGAGCACTCTGTGCTGGGTTAGGAATTGGCTGGATGGCCGAGCCCAGAGAGTGGTGGTGAATGGTGTCTCATCCAGTTGGCGGCCGGTCACCAGTGGTGTCCCCCAGGGATCGGTATTGGGTCCCATCCTGTTTAATATCTTTATTGATGATCTGGATGAGGGGATTGAGTCCATCATCAGCAAGTTTGCAGATGATACCAAGCTGGGAGGAAGGGTTGATCTGCTAGAGGGTAGGATGGCCCTACAGAGGGACCTGACAGATTGGAGAGCTGGGCTGATTCTAATGGACACAACAATCCCATGCAGAGCTACAGGCTGGGGACAGAGTGGCTGGAGAGTAGTCAGGCAGAAAAGGACCTGGGAGTGCTGGTTGACAGGAAGCTCAACATGAGCCAGCAGTGTGCCCAGGTGGCCAAGAAGGCCAATGGAATCCTGGCCTGCATCAGGAATAGTGTAGTGAGAAGGACCAAAGAAGTTATTGTCCCCCTGTACTCGGCACTGGTCAGGCCTCCCCTTGAATATTGTGTACCGTTCTGGGCCCCCCAGTTTGGGGAAGATGTTAGGATACTGGAATGTGTTCAGAGGAGGGCAACGAAGATGGTGAAGGGGCTGGAGCACAAGCCCTATGAGAAATGACTGAGGGAGTTGAGGCTGTTTAGTCTGGAGAAGAGGAGGCTCAGGGGAGACCTCATTGTTCTCTACAACTACCTAAAAGGAGGTTGTAGTCGGGCAGGGGTTGGTCTCTTCTCTCGGGTGACCAGTGGCAGAACTAGAGGGCATGGACTCAAGCTTCGTCAGGGAAAGTTTAGGCTTGATGTTAGGAAAAAGTTCTTCACTGAAAGGGTGATTGGCCATTGGAATGGGCTGCCCAGGGAGGTGGTGGAGTCGCCGACCCTGGAGGTGTTTAAGGGGAGACTGGATGAGGCACTGAGTGCCATGGTTTAGATGATGGTTGGTGTTAGGGTTGGTGTTGGTGTTAGTGTTGGGTTATAGGTTGGACTTGATGATCTCAGAGGTCCTTTCCAACCTTATGATACTGTGATACTGTAATTTAATACTCTCCGAGGGATAAACACTTGTGTAAATAACTGACTTAATTTAGCATCTAGAAAAAATTATTAGGGAAAGATTTACATAGACCTGGGCAAAACTTTCCTGTAAAACTCCCAAGCACAGGCAACACAGCTTTTGCCTCGTTACAGATGGTAAAATCATGTGCTCTGGACTATAGCTAGATAATGTCAAGTATAAGCAGAGTTTACATCTGTGATTTGTAAAGTACTTTGCCTTTCAATTTCAGCTTCAAGTTTTGTCTAAAACCTAAACCTGACTGTAAAATTCACTGACAAATCCTCATCTGCCAAAGACAGAACCTTGACCTCTGAATACCTTGTGTTACCATATGTAATCTGCATCTGCACTTGATACAGTAGCATCTCAGTGTTGGTATCATCACTGCAGAGCTCAGCACAGCACCAGTGTGAAACCAAGTGGCAAAAGATTTAGCAAGCATAGAGATCCAACTCTGTGTGCTCCTTGCATTTTGTACCTCTCTCCACAGCTTAGGCCCACTCTTGAAGTGCCTGAGCTGTTGAAATCAGCGCGAGTTACATTAATGGGATATCTTCAATACTCAGGACTCAGTTCTTGAATCCTTCAATCCCTACATACAGGTTCACATGTTCTCAGGAAAAGGGAAGTAAGTCCTGTACAATTCCTGATGTCACCCTTTCTGCTGCTGTCCTCTATACACCTCCTGCTTGAAAAATCCACAAGAATCACCACATATTATGCAACCCAGTGCCCCAAAACTAGAACCTTCACTTTTGGCACAGACACAGTTTTAACGTGTAGGAGGCTGACCATAGCAAGCAAAAGTAGTTTATTTCTATCTAGCTCATCTGCATAGAAGCTTATTCAGAAATTCAGCATTTGGTTTGGTTATTTTCACCTTTAGCAATCCATTCGAGAAATGTCATTACTCAGATATATTGTTTTTAATATGAAAAAAAAAGGTATGTAGTTAAGTACTTTCTTCCCTTGCCCTTGCTTTTGTGGGCTTTTGCTAAGATTATCCTTAAGCAAGCTATTTACTCGTTACTCTGGTATAGTCATTTCTGGGAAGACCTATGTACAGAGCTAATCATGGCATGTGAAACGAAATACAGTTAGGGGTTTGAAGAAATAATAGAATACCAACAATTTAAAAAAAAATACTTTTTTTTTTTTAATTATAAAAGGACCAATCTCCCACAGCACAGAAGCACAAATGTTGGATTTTATGCAATGTAGATTACAGCATCCAGCAGCTAGAGACCCATTTTCACTGCACCTCCCTATTTTGAGTGGAGCTTCTGCAGGGATATGATCTAAGGGTCTCATAGCAGCCCTCACCAGCAATGTGCCTGGGACTCCAGGGAGTTGTACAGCTGCAAGGAAGAAGTTGTAGCTCCTCTTTCTGTTGCTTCCACTAATCCCCCTCAGGCCATGTACTTTATAGGTTATGTGGACTGCATGATACCATACTAAACAAACAGCTTTGGCCAAACATGGAGTGCTGCCTGTTGAAAAACAAAAAATACAAAAGCACATAGTGTAAATATGCATCGGTCTTCTTACTTAGTGCTCAGAGGTCTCCAAGCTAAAAACATAAATCAGAGGAGAGAAGAGGTGCCCCCTAATTCTGTGGATATCAGTGGAGCTACATTGTATGATCCTGGATTAATGCAATAATGAAGGTCCCTTCAATTCTCTTTATTTTTGTCAAACTGGCGAGTTGGAGGCTTGCATGGTCTCCATTGCAACATTGAATCAGGGACTGATGGAAGGTGATTTTTGTTAAGAAACATGGCAACGGGATCTATTTCAATCCTTTCACCCCAACATCCCACTTCTCAAAAGGTAGTTATGTACTTCCATAAATATCATCTAAATACAATGGAGCACCAAGGCCCCGTTTCCTAACCATGCATTTGGTTCATCTGGGCTGCAGTGAAGTGCTGTGCTTCCACAAGAAGCAAGCTGACAGGAGAGAGCTGAGCTGGCAGAGAGGCACAGGCACACACGTTCAAGTAAGGGACAGGTATCACCTCCACAAGCAGGCTGTGGCTCCTGAGCCCCCAGGAAAGCAGGATTCAGTACCAGACGGAGAATAGCCAGGAAGTGCAGAGCACAGTGGTGACAGAGCCCTGTACTGCACAAGGTTTGCTGAGGCAGATGGGAGCAAGAGATTGAAAATTATGCAAAGAGAGCAGCAAGCACCTTTTTTTCAGTCCCCTCCATTTTCTCTCTCCCTCTCCCCTTTTTGCCATTATTTGTGAGACAGCAGATACAATTCTGTGGGCCCTTCAGCCAGAACTGAAGCCTGAGAGCAAGCCAAAGGGAGTGGACACTCCATTTTGCCAAAGATCTCTTTGAAAATTAAACAAACAAACAAACAAATCTTATTTCCAAGATAATGGCTGCCATGGGAAGCATTTTACCACAAAACATAAGTCCCAGGACTTCATTTCTCTAGCTGTATATTCAGGAGGAACCACTAATACTTCTTAAGAGAGACTGTAAATCACTTTGTCAAGCAAGTGCTTTCATTGGGTTTACCTTCTGCTGAGTTCATATCTAGCTGAAAATCCCTAGTCTCATCCATGTTTCCTCCCTCTACCTTTCTGCTCTTCTTTAGAAAAACACCTCCCTGTGTCCGCCGCGTCCTATTGTACTGCTAGCTTTGTTTGGTCCTTGGATGTCCAGTGGTCAGGCAGTCACTGTAAGCTGGCTTGCAAATTGTATTTTGTGTATATTTTATTCTGACTGAATTCTGAAATGGAAATATTTTAAAACAAAAATTATAAACTATTTATGTTGCTTGTGTTGTAGAATAAAGATGCAAATGCAAAATAACCCATGTTTTTTTGTTTTGTCTAAAGATGTTATTTTACATTACTGATTAAGCAAAGGAGCAGAACTGAGACAGCCCAAAATACTTGGTACATACCTGCAGGGACTGCAGTTTTCACAGATGACCTGGGGATTTTCACCACTTTGAAGTGCTAAGTTTTTTTCAGTGGGAGCTGAGATCTAAACACTAAAAAATGAGCCCTACACCACTTCTGTCTAGAAGTTTGGGCTTGGGTAGGGTGCAGGGTGAAGGAGAAGGGTGAAGCTACTGAGGCAGCTATACGTCAGTCACGCGCCAAAGTACACTGCATTCCTTTCACTGAAATCCAGACAGTGCCTATCCCACCACCCCTCTGGCCCTCAGCACAAAAGCCACTGCTTTGAGCACCACCAGGGACAAGCAGCCAGGCAGCCATCACAGGATTCCTGAGGGCATTATTTCATAGACAAACTTTTCTTGTTTTTATTAAGCTAAGCATCACCCAGCTGCATTTCCCTGCCACACTGAGCTTAGCTAGCACTCAAAAAGCATTCCCAATCTACAGCTGCATGCAAACAGCATGGGTGCTGCCATGTCTCATCCTTCTAGAAAGTTCAGCAGGGGCTCTCCCCTGTTGCCTAAATCCCTTTTTTGATTAAAGTTGGATCAATGACCTCTCTGGCTAGAGAAAATAAATTTTAATTACTGAAAAATCTAATTAAAACAGTAAACACGTCCTTCACAACAGCCACACGTGCTTTCATATGCAACCAAAATTTAGCTACAGATAGTACCCCTGTTAAGAGAATTGCTCCATGAAAGCAGCTGCATTTCAGCAACAAGATGTAGGAGCATCCAGTAACCGTTAGGGAACTGATATCACTGTGCTCTCAGGGATGTTATGCAAAGCCCAAAGGCAAGCTTTCCATGTAATCTCAAGAGTGAAAATGCTGCAGACAGCATTCCCACCAGGGCTCACTGGGATTTCTGGGCATGGTCTCCCATGCACTGAAGCAACACAAGGGCTGGCCTTCAACAACTGTTACACAACAGCCTCATCATCATGAAGGTTAAGAGAAACGTATTAGAGCAGATCATAGAGCAACTAAGTGGAGTTGTGATGCTTTACTAATCTTAAGGCATTTCTGAAAAAAAAAAAAAAAAGTGTGTTAAATCCCAATCATCAGATCTAATTCCATTCCAGGAAACTACCTTCAGCTGCTCCACACGTCTTGTTTGGATCCCATTAATAAGATTTTCACGTCCTCCTAAACAGCATTCATTAATGTAAAACAGCAACCAGGTAAATACAGAAAGTACTATTCCACTCCTTTACTAACTCTTTACGTGTACAAATTCCCAGCTGCCTTCTCACTTAATGGTGGGGTCAGACCAACATAGCTTCTGCTGTCACCAGTGTGAAGGGAAGAGGTCCACGCACGGAGGAAGTGGTGAACTTTCTTTTTAGTTCTATAGAAGGCATTTGGGTCTCTTCCTTTGTTGACTTTGATTAAAAACATTGATAAAAAACATTTGCCCAAGAAAACAGCTGTCAACATATATATTTTTTTTAAAAAATAAATTAAAATAAAAAAGCCTGCTCTCCCTTTCAGTAGAGTCACTGAATTCATACACCAGATTCCAGAGAAGCGTGCAGGAAAGGCAGCAGCCATAGAACACACTGCTTTGTAGACAAACCTTAACAGATGGCATTTGGTTTCATTAACTGACCAGTGATAAAAAGTTCCTATAGAAGCTGTTATGAAACAAATGCATTTGTCGTGAGAAAGCGATCATGGTTCAATTTTGAAAGGCTGACTTTTAGATCGAGGCAGGTAAGGTCTGTCCCTCTAGAGCCTACCAGAAGACGTTACCCCTCCTAGAGGGCTCAGAGGAAGAATAACGCTCACCAAACCACATGAAGCTACACATTCTCACAACTGGTTTGGGAAAGGTTTTCCTTCCTCTGCTGTTACAAGAAGCACCAAAGGGCATGAAGTTACCATAATCTCCCCCATGTTATATACATTTATTTATGACACAATGTGGCTACGCTGTATTCATCTGTGGTCAACTAAAAGTTAAAAACATTCCCTCATACCAAGCTGGATGCCTTTCCTAATTGTTATTTTTTGACAAAGCGCCGAGATAGTGCCCAGAGTCACCAGTATCAATTTGCAGATGGGATGAAACCAAACTGAGCAAGTTAAAAATAAAATGTCCTTGAACTCAAAAGGACCCAGGACATGCTCTGGCCTCTTGAGTTTGTCCTAGGGCTGTAGATCTGTGGGATACAGGCAGATCTGAGAAGAGGGAGAGAAAAAAGCAACAGTAAAAATAGATTATGGGAGGAATATTAGAAATGCAAATTAGCAGTACTCACAGATACTTCAGGTATAAGACTGAAAGAGAAGGAAAATGCACTTTGATTGCAACATCTAAGGCATGATAGGGCTGCATGGGAGACCAGTGGTGCGTAGTAATAACAGGACTGTGTTTCCAGTAATCCTGCTGGATGCACAGCGTCTCCAAGACTGATGCTTCTTCATCCACATTTGACAGACAGAGAAACCTTTTTCATCCACTGACTGAGCCTGTGACAAAAGCAGAAATAACAGGTAGAACCAGGCTTGTGTTCTGTCCCCTGAGCAACATGAAACAGAGGGCGATCTCCAGTTTCTGAGCTTCTGGGAAATAAGCTTGCATCAAGATAAACCTCTTAACATCTAATATCACCCTAAACAAGCACAAGGTGAACTCTTTATCTGAATGCCTGACATAATGTCCTAGAACAGTGCACTCAGCATCTAGGTTTTGAAATCCACATGAATCTGAAATAATCAAAACATGTTAGATGTAGGAGTGGGGCAATTATGTCCCAGTCTTATACTGAAGGAAAAAAAAGAGGAAAAAAGACCCAAACCCCAACACATTAGGTTGCATGTGCAATTTTCTGAGTACCGACAGATATCCATGGTAGTAAATCTGGTTTGGTTGTTTTGTCTTTACAAGAGAATTGCACCTTTGTCTACACTGTATTTAGTGGGATATCTATATCCATAGACAATATTCCTGGCTTGCTAGGTCTAAGGAAATATGGCCGAGATGAAGAATTTTGTTTGCTGTGGTTAGCATGACCACTTCTAAGGAGGTTTCTCCAACCATCCTCTTTCATAGTCAAACAAAATTGCTTAAGATGAAAATAATTTAAAACACTCCTGTGTAGCATTTCTCAATTATTTACTATGCTTTTGGATGCTATATTACATTCCTGGCAGATTGCTTTGTACTTCAAATCAGGTTCTCCTTTGTTACAGAGATTACGGGGACAGGAACAGGTCAAAATAAAGCTGGAAAAGATGCTATATTGAAATCTGTCCTTATAAGTAAGTACACCCAGGAGATCAGAAACAGACAGATCTTTAACAAGATCATAAAAAGATCCGGGAAACAAGAGCATAAAAAATAATGAGAAAGTAAAAAATGATTTTGTAAATATAGCACAGTAACTCATACAAGGAGTAGAGGGTGACAAGGCTCTATGTTGGTTTGAAATACTTACCTGCAAAAGCAATTAATCCTCCGTTGAGAAAACACAGGAATTGGCTTCCGGGTAGAATTACAATAGTTGCACCACAAGAGCAAATGTTCTCTTAAGTCCCAACAGCAGGCATGGTCATCAGAGCAGATCGTACATCTCTCTTGCATACATTACATTTTTCTTTTAAAAGGAAGCTAAATAATTGAATATCTCAATGTAGGTTCTTGTGACCAGCCTCAAGCCCAAGAGAATAAAGATTATTAGTTTGCAAAGCCAACCATGAAAAAAAAAAGGATAAAACTGAAGGTTAAATCTAGTTATAAATTTTCAGTCAGATCTCCTTTACCATTTCAGGTAAACAGGAGGAGCAAAAGGGGCGGAATGGAAATATGGAAATGCAATGTAATAGTCTACCATAGATGTTTTTTGGACAGAGCTGTACTGAGACCAGGCCAAGGAAAATGGCCACCATTAAGTGTCCCTCAGGGGTGGGGGGATTTATGGCAAGTTGTGCCATCCTAAACAACAGCACAGGTCTGCAGAGATTGCTGAAGGAAAACAGGATGAGAACGAAGAACCCAGGGCAGGGCACAAGTGCCAAACTAGATCCCTTTTAGCATCTCTTTTAGAGCCCGAGCCATCACATGAAGCCAGGCTGGCTGGGCAATCATCATTTTCAAGGTGGCATCATCCTGCACACAGCAAATAGCGATGTTTGAAGCCAAATAAAGCTTTTTTAAAAACCAAAAACACAAAGACCTGAAGAGCGGCATCAAAACACAAATGTCTTGACCAACCAGTTCTAGTGCTGCCCCTGCAACCTGGTTCCTCCTGCCATAACACACCAAGTCATTTCCATACCTGGAAATGGGATGAGAGGCTCCTCATCTTGTTACAAGAAATAACATCAAACAACTTTCTTAGCTGGTTCACAGCTGATTGTGTTTGTATATCACTGCCCTAAGCAAAATCCAGTTCTTTTTTTAAAGAAAATCCACGTATAATCAGCCTGGATCCAAGCCTTCTGCACTATACAACTCTGCTCCCATAGAGCAGCACTGGAGATTCACACAGGAGCATTTTGCTCAGCAGTGTCAGTGCAGGCTGTGTAGGCTGAACCGGAACACACCACGGGGCACCCTCTTCCCATTCATTACCCAAGAGAGGGTCCCTGCAGTAGATATTTTCTCAATATTCTATCTAATGACAATCAAGTCTTCTGGCTTTAGGATATGACAGGCTATACACATGAAAGAATTGTTCAGATCATCCACTCAACCTACCCCAAGACACAAAGGAGAATTTTCTTTTGCTACTGATTTGTTCCTTCTACTTTTACTTATGTTGGAAAATGTCTGCCCTTCGTGTCTACTCATTCCCATTTGCGTCCTGACATTTTAGTTTCCAGTCTATGACTTGGCAAGAGTTGCTCAGCCTTCCCCTCAAGTTTTTGGTTGGTAACTTCAGTAGCTACTAGAGGTATGACTATCCAGCAGATATTACCCAATTACACATACACACAAAGCCTAGCATCCAATCAGCATGCAGTACGTCCACTGCACCGTGTGATGCAATTGATGCATATCTCATGGAGAGCTCCTGTTTTAGTAGGATCACACAGTAACCAATATCAGATTTTGTTTTGTCACAAACAGTCATAATCAGTCTTGCTAAATATGTATAAAATACTAATTCCCCTCACAATACAGAAGGAAGGTGGAAAAACCTGAAAACACACCGGGAAAAAAAATTCCAAAAGCACTAGAAGGTTATTGTAACAGCAGAGTTTTTTTAAAAAGTGAGATTCAACTTGTGTGAATTATACATCTAACAACAACAACAACAAAAAAACCCTCCAAAACAAAACACCAAAAAACCCACAACAAAAAAAAACACAAAGGGTAGGTGCTGAGCAAGAAACAAGAACTTGGTATTCGTGAAAGACTGGAGTTGCTGGACTACAGAAAACCAAACAAATTTTCAAAAGAAAAAAAAATGCAAAAAAGGACAGTCAACTTTTAATCCACCCCCCAAACAAGAAGGTTGGGGAAAAAAAAGAGAATCCATCAGTGAAGGCTCCCTTTGTGATCTTTTTCTTACAGTGATGATAGTAGTAGAGATTGTACATTGCTGAGGGGAAGGGTTTTGTTGTTGTTGTTATTTTTAAAAAAAATTCCAAATCTTTCAAACATGTTGCAAGAGAAGCTGAAATTTGGGCAAAGTTCTCCAGATTTTCCCTTTATTATGCATTATTTCACAATTCCCAACTTACTGAATAAATGTAGCACAAGACTCTGCAGATTGTTTGTGATGTCTGTATAGAAGGCCTGCCCAGCGTTACACAACGCCAACAATCAGGGTGTGTAACATTGAACACAATTCCATACTACAAAAATACATGGTGTTCGGTCAGATGCAGATAAATCATAAAGGTTTACTTTAAAAAGCTAAACTGAAGGTTAGTCAGATATTTATGTTTTCTTCTTGATATTTTATTCCCATATATTGTCACATAGCACGGCAGGGGGAGCGGAGGGGAGATAGCAAAATAAATGTGTGAATAAAGGACACAAAAAAAACATGTGTTAATCTTTAATATCAGTGGTTTAAAAAAAAATCTGCTCTATTTTTTGAAGTCTTATAAAGAAGGCATTCAGCCATCACTGCATATGCTACAAGAATTACAGTTAATAATATGACCATAGTTAAATGCAGGCAAATTTTACCGCTACATTAGACAATTTATTGAGTATAGGCCTCCCAGATATAGATGACATTTTAATTTTTTTTTAAGGCACAAAAGAAATAGTTCAGATTGTTATTAGTGGTTTAATCTAAATTATGTTACATTGCTGGTATTAGAATGATATAAGCTTTATTTTTTTTAAAAAAGGAAGAGGGGAGATATTTCATGTTGCTACCAAATAAGTATCTTCAATATGAAATCTCAACGAGTGGCTTTTTTAACCATATTTAAGGAATGACTATTTTTCACTTAAAGGCACTCCATTTATTTTGATATACTGTAAGAAGTAAGCTTTTCCAAAATAAGCTTTCCTCCTTCTAGCAATATCTTCCTGGTTTTGTTCACAGACACACACACACACACACACAGAGCCACCCCCTCTCATCTGCCCTCCTCCCTCTGTCCCCATCTTCAAGCCGCCTGCTACTGTGGAGCTTCTGCTCCCTTCTTGGATATGCCAGCAGCATCAGATATGTACCCCTAGTTAGTGCCTTTCCACTTTCTTGTTCCCTTCGCCAGATGCATTTCTAATCCACTTTTTGACTTTTTGGAATATCCTCCTTAGGAAGTAGCAAACTGCCTAATCTCTCACTAAACTCATGGCAGCACTTCTAGAAGCATACGCAGCCAAAAGCATATGTGGTCAGTTTGGTTCTTCAGAAATGCCCTGTTGTATCAGGAGGTGCTTAAATATATGTGCAATTCCAGCCTTTAGTAACATTGTCTCAGAAAAGATGCTTGCAAACCACTCACAATCTCATTTTCGGAAAGAAGAGGGAGAGGGGAACTCTTACATTCCTGTGAAAGTCAAGTTAAACTAAATATTTTTAGAAGCCAAGAGATAACAGCTCTGAGAAAGATCAAAAGAGAAGCTGTCCACCTCCCTGATGCCTAGCTACCTGTTGCTTCCTCTTATCACTGCCACAGGACAACCCACAAATAACACCCAGTTTCCAGTTCAAGTTCACTATTCCCAAGCAGAACAGTGGTAATCCCAAATCACTCCGCAGTAAACTGAACTCAGCCACATGTTTAGGAAAGTTAGGATAAAATGGTGGAAAATTTATTACATAAATTGAATGGCTCTTTTCAATTCCTATAGTCTGTACATATAATTTTAACTCATATTTTTTGCCAAAGTGTTTTCATAGATGATGTGTTGTGAAATTCAGTTTAATTATTGATCAAAATAAAAGCTCTTAGTCAGTATAAGTTGCAAAAAAAATCTTTAGTGCACCTCACAGAGAAGCAGAGTCAAGAATGCTTTTTCTTCAAGATCAATGTCAAAGCATCCAATAAGCCGCAATATGTACTCCCAGGCAGGAGGTCACAGAGTCACCAGAAGGCTACAGCACCAGGATAAATTAGCCTGCCGAAATGTGCAGACAACTGGAGAACTCATACTGGGGAAACTGAACGACCGTGGCTAGCTTTATAGCGCATTCCTTATGCCAGATAAATGCTTTCTAAGTTAGGGTTTACTAAAGAAAAAAATGTCCTCATTTGATTACAATTACATTCAATAGAGGTAATACAGTACAGTGGGAAACTGGACCACAGTCAGTTCAGCTATGACAGCTAAGATGATAAATACATCTTATTATCCACTCCTTTACTCAGAAGTAACAGTGAAATTTTGACTGAGTGCAATAGCAGAGTCAGAGCCCAAGGATGGCACAACTTCCACCAACATTAGCACAAAGAGGAGAGAGTCTGACAACATCAGGGAGACAGAATAAATAAATGGGCATATCTGAGCCCAAATACAGAAAACACACCGAAAGAGTAGCTGCAGGGCTCCCTGATGCCACAGGCAGCAGCTGCACAATGGGACCTCAGGGCATGTCATCAGGCACATGAGCCCCTATCACATAGCTTGGGGAAAGCTGTCAATCCCACAGAGACCCTGACTCTCTCCACCAGTCACTGGTTGCTGCCCAAGTGAAAACGGAACAGCTCACTTTATACAGCAGGTTGTTTAGTGTCCCAGTGCCCTGAAAGGTCTACCAAGTATTGGCAAGATGGCTAAGTGGTTACACAAGGCAACATGGGCTGAACTGAAAAAAAAAACATAAAACCTAACCACAACCAATCAAACAAAAAAGAATTTCTGTAGTTTGGCTAAATAAGAGCAAAATGCCATATAGTGTATACTGGCAGACATAACAGAAAACAAGAATTCAGTGTAAGAGTGACTAACTGTAAGTGAAGTGGGTTAAACCTGGCTTGACAGAAATTACAAAAAAATAAATAATCCTTCCAAAGCTCTAGGCAATATTGTCAGATGGACATTGGTCAGTCAGCCAACACTCCATCACGGCTACAGAGTTCCTCGAGAAATATTATATGCATGAAACAATAAGAGATATTCTGCAAAAGGCAATTCTGCCCTGACAGAGACTTGAAGTCTGTCCCTGTCACTCTAAGTGCTATGCTTTCAGTTACCCATCTGCAGCATCAGATCAGTTCCTCAACAGTATTACCTCCTGCTTCCATGGCCACTCCAGATCCTACACCAAGGTACGTAGCATCAGCATGCATACATTTTGTAACTGGGTTTCCCTGTCTCTTTTTCTACAGGCTGTGAATATGTGCAGCTTGTCTGCTCTTCAGAATACTGGATTTCAATGGGGCTATACCATCTTGTATCTGCAACGAGCAAGGAGAACCATGCAATAGACTCAACATGAGTGGTAAAGCAAGTTCTCGTTTATTATGAAGCTCATTCATGACTATACCATACCCATGTCTACTTAAATTGTGTCTACTTGTCTAACAATCATTGGCTTGTCTAACAATCATTGCCCCTTACATACACTTGTCTTATAATCATTAGTTTGTCTCCAAAAGCCCTATAATCATTAACTTAACTCTAAAAGTTAGACTACCATGCTCATCTTCAAAGCTCTAAGGCTACATTAGCATGTTCCTCCTACTTGCAGCTACTGCTATATGCTCGTGTCCAGGTCTCATCCTAGCCTACTTCCCTAAGTTGTTTATCAGTCATAAGGTCTTCTTGACCTTCTCTTGGGGATTTTCTCACTGCCTCCCTCCTTGTCACCGTGACTTGACAAAGCCCTCAGTACTTTTTCATCACAGCCCAGCTCAGTTGATTTCTGTCAGGGCTGATTCACAGAGCTCCTCTTTCGAGCCATGTCCACACTCCCACAGCCATTCTGCAACATGTATCTATCTTTTGAAGTGACAGTGGGTTAATTTCATAGAGAGAGGAGACTGCTCTTCAGAAGGTGCTTTTGTTTTGAAAAACAGATGTATTGACATTAACAAAAAAGTAAAGCAAAAATCTCAATACCATGAAAAACCTACCAAAAAGAGCAAGCCACTGTGAAATTACTCAACTGAAAAGGAATGGACACAGAAGCACCTATCATCTGATTATAGGCAAGAGGTAGGATCTCCCTCTACTTCATCTGATGACTCTACACCTGATAACTCAGTACCGTTCACAGTGGTCACCCACTATAATTCAGTTTCGCATTGTTCATACACAAGAGCGCAGCCATTCCAGCAGGGAAGGTTCTCCATTGTCAGTGGAAAGCAGTAAAAGAAACTGGGGCAAGAAACTAGCAAGAAATTTGAAAGGCATCTAGGTCACTGTGGATGTTCTGTTCCCTTCAAATATTAGTGGCAACACAGCTTAGAATTACAGTGCTAGCTTTGAACATCTCAGGAAATCAGAAATATGAATTATTTATGATAGTTTGAGCTTCATACTGAGGACAGTGAAAGTGCTTATTTTCTGCATCCTCTTCCTCCAAAAGTCTCTCCCTGCTCCCCTGATAGAACACTGGAAGCAATATTAGCAACACCGCCACATAACTAAAAACTTCATGTTGTTTCACAAACCTTTAACAAACTTTAATCAATTTGGTCATTGTTGTAGTTTGAGTTAAATTAGAGACAATTTCCTGACTCTAGCTCAGTCTCACCTCTCTGACTTCATTTTCTGAAAGCTAACTGCATGTTTTTCAGACAGTTTCTCTCTAGAAGTGATAACATGGAACTTTTCTGCACACCAGTATTATACTTATTCCTCTAGTAACCAAGGCCGTCCCTGAGCTAGTGAAAAGGATTGCGGGTTGCACCTACAGGGAGGGGCAGACAGGGCAGGTGACCCCAAACTGACCAACAGACTATTCCATCCCGCCTACTTGGTATAAAATTAAGAGATCACAAGGGTCCAGTGAGGACTTCGTCTGTTCAGTTGCTCCTGATTCTGGATTGGTGTGTTCCTTGAGTCCAACTCCCTCCCAGCCGTGGCCCTTGTGTCTGCTCTCTACACTCAAGAGGTGGAAGATGGGGGCCCCATCTCAGATATCTGTACATATTTTATTGCTTTCTAATTATTTTCATTATCATAATCATCATTATTATTATTATTTCATTAAAGCTGTAGTTTTAGTTTCTAATCCATAAGTCTTTTTCCTCTCATTTTTCCTCATTTTGCTCATTTTTTAGCTGCCAAAATTAGCCAGGTTGGGGCTAAACCATGACAGTCTTACTATTCCATGCCAGCTATTTTCTCCAGATTATTTAAGAGGGCAACTGTTAAATTAAACCCTTTCAAAGAACAAATCTGGTGGGGGAAGAGGGGGAAAGTTTTGTTCATGTCAAGGTCTGAAGACCTCCAAAGGTTTACCTCCCCATGCTTCGAAATGGCAAGGCCGACATACAGCTATTGGGCTTGGATTCAAGGAGGTTCCTCCTCCCAGCTTCCACACTACAGCATGCCCAAGCTATGGCAGTATTTATAAATTTTTTTTGAAAAGAAGATATAAGCGTCACAAGTGCTGCACAGAGCTGGTAGAAATCTGTGACAGATTTGCCATCACAAATACGGTCTTGGGTGGTACTGTTTCAGTTCCACACAAGAGCAGATCTTCCCTACACGGGTATTACGCCAATAAGCATTCAACCACTTACAGTAGAAAGACACCAGCTCCATTTCTCTCCGCAATCTTCCTTTTGGGCAGAGCAACAATTATCATTCTATGTTCTAATTACCTGCACGTCAAAGGCCACCACGTTTCACTGAATTCCCATTTGGCCTCAGCTCTACAAAATTAAATCATTCTTAACCATTTGCAAGAGGTGAAGAATGCAAAGCAGCATTTGGTAAACTGGGTCAGTGAATCTTAAAAGTGTATGCCTCATTCTGGCTAAAGTTCATCTAACTATAATCCAAGGATGCCAAACAGAGTTTATACCATAAGTAGACATAATTTTTTGTTCTCCTCGTTATCATGACACAGTCCCAAAGCAAATTTACAGAAAGTTTCTAAAAATAGCATTAATCATCTTAGGGGTTGTATTAAGACCCTAATTAAGATAGTATGAATGTTTCTTTCTTGCTTATGAGATGACAGTTTTAAGCTAGGCAATCACAAGATTCCATAAGGGATTTATTTTTGTAGCACGAATTTGGGAAAGATGGTTGTCATTTCTGCTTCCACTACAAAGTGTCAAGACATCAAGAAAGGTCTTGGTTTGACCTGGCTTGTCACATTTAGGACTCAGCTTCTCATGGGATGTTGTAATTCACAGCATAACTCTGCCAGACTCCAGTTGCAGCACCTCTGAAAGTACTTTCCAAGATGACAAGCCCAGGAAAGTAGGAATCTTCTTACAAGCATACAAAGGCATTCTTGAGATGACCTTTCTAGATTCACACAGGATCTCCTCAGCAGAGGCAAGAGCAGAGTCCAGTTTCCAATGAAGAATGTGGTTGCTTCAGCATCAAGACCAACCCTTCACTTGATGTTATTGCTCTCTGTCCCCTGCTCAGCTAGCAAATTCAGTAAAAAAAACAAGACAGATTTACCAAACAAACTTTTTTCCCCAGCCCAGGTTCACCTGCAGGGTAAATTCCTCCTGCATGCTGCATTTGCAGTGACACAAGCAGACTTGGAATAGGCCCTACCAGAGTTCTCTCATTAGCAACATCAGTTGTTGGCACTTCCAGCTGCCATTGTTAGAGCTGCAGCAGTTCAGCCTGCTGCGAATTAGACCTGCAATTTTCTGGGAGGAGGGAGCTCACAAGAAGAGCTGACGAAAGGAAGTCTGAGCAAGAAAGAAGAGGTCACAATTCTGACCTCAATTTTGACCTTGATAAACCATGCCAAATACATCACAATTGAATGGGATATTACCAACAGCCTCTCCCCTCTGCTCACTACAAGACAGAAAAAAAGACACATTCAACTTTTCAATGAGAGTAAATCTTTGTTTCAATTTTCAACTTAGATTAAATATTCCTCCCTTTAGAGGTTAACTTATATCACTGAATTTTTTTTCTGGATAAAGAACACAAAGACATCCTGCTGGAAACAATTGCCATTTAAATATGCATATCCTAAAAAGCTGTAAACAAGTCCTGATTTGATTGAACTGACAACTCGTTATTACTGAAAGCAAACGTATACTCTCAGTGACCAAAGCTTTCCTGGCAGAGCTCCCTCTCTCTCTCTGGATTTATCATTAACATCTACATCCTAACACCGCTAAATAATTCAGTACAGCATTTAGTTTTGTGTCCTTGCTTCTCTACCCAGAAACCACCCTCACTATTTAGTGTACGTTCCAGCAACAGGGAGCAAAAACCTGCCTAAAGGTTTATCATGCTGCATAACTGAGGGGGAACCTTCACTCTCAACATGGAAGTGCAAGATTTATTGATTTTATTTTTTTGGAAAAAGTGTTTATTACACTCCTAAATATAGAGCGTTATTTATCCCCACAGAGTCAGGACCATGTGGGCTCAGATTCACATGCAAATTCCCCTTTTAATAATCCTAATGCAGGGAGCGCTCCAATCAGAGCGCTATCAGCCCCAGCTCCCTGATACCTGATGCCAGCTTTGCTGGTAATGTAGGCCACCGAAGCAAATCCAGAGAGATTGAGTTGGAAGTGGAAAGAGGCTCTGAGATCTATTTGCTTGGTTTCATGATGAGGCGGGGTCTGTCTAACTTCTTTTTTTCTTTTCCACTATAAACGGGATATCATTTAAGAGGAATCATAAGCTGAGAGCAGCCCAGCTGGGTCAAGGCTGAGAGGCGGGGACGCCGTTGCAAGCCGTGAAGCAAGGTGGAGGCACGAAGAGAGAAGACCAGGTTAATGAAAGCATGAGGTGGCTCTTAGGTAGCAGCTGGAGAAAATTTGGACACGCTGACAGGGGGAACTATGATTGGCTAAACAGTGAACCAGGTGGGCCACTTCTGGAAACAGAGCTTCAGGTCTGTACCTCTCTGTTTGTCTCTGTGACTTGTCCTTTGACTTTACATGTGTGTGTATGTCTGTGTAATGCCTCAGTGTATAGCACAGAGTAAATACCTGGGGACTGAGATTTATCAAAGCTGTAATGCTCAGTTACATAGAATCAAAGCATTTAGTTATTGCCTTTGTTTTAAACCCATTTGTGGGGAAATAACATTAGATGGAAAAATCTTGCTGAACAACATGTAAATAAGTTTAATTTCTTTTAAGCATAATACATTCTGCTATGCCTTGATTTCCTTTATTTTAATGTACTTAAAATACACTTTGGATCTGGTTCCATGAAGCCTTTCTGCAGATGTTAAGAGTCAGTAGCAGTCAGCATTGAACTCTTCTTCCCTAAGCTGTGTGCTGATTACTTCTCCTAGAGAGGATCACATGCAGGCAAGTGGGGGGAGGGAAATAGCCCTCGGAGATGAAAACACAGCCTGCTTTTCAGCTTTGTCTGGGAAAAAGGGAAAGGGTTTCTCTGACCAGAAACAATAATTTAAGGTGCACATATATCCCCAGTAAATGTCCTAGTCAAGTGGTGTTAACAAATGAACTGGTCACACTACTTAGTCAAGATATAGTGTATTATTGTAAAATAAAAGGAAGTAGGAGTAAGTAGTCAAAACAGGACAAGAAGTAGTATTTAAAGGTCTCTACAATTTTAACAAAGTCTACCTAATTAGTAACATTGCCAGAGTTAAAATAACAATGGCAATGTTTTCATACCTTGAGACTGGTTTTGTCTGACAGTGAAAAACTAACAGCATCACCGGAGTCCCCTTCTAACAAATATTTGAAAATCCATTGATCCATAATTATTGTAAACCTAGACTCACTTCAAAATTATGTGTCATAGTTAATGCATACAAATTTTTTTTCTATCTACCAGAAGTATATGTTTTTGCTTTTTACAAGCAATAATCAATCAGCTTTAAGAAGTAGGATGGAGCTTGGAAAATCACCTATGCATGGACCACAGCCTAATAACTTCAAAGCAGACTTTGTTCCAAATCCACTTAAAATATTTCAGAAGTATTGGTTTCCTGATTCAGTTTCAAAAGGCATTAGTATATCTATGGGCTATATTAATAAAAATAATTTTAATAAAGTTCTTAGTACCCTAGCAAACCGTTAACAGTAAAATAAATCCTGGCACCAATCAAACAGTCCCTGTAATTGGGATTCAAGCAAGCCAAATAAAGTTTTAATTTTCTATTCTTACACAAAGCCTTCCTTTAAACTCATGTTTGGCCTTATTAGGTCATTCCCTTCAAAGCCAGGAACAGACAAAGAGCGCAGTTCTAAACCCATTCCATTACTCATCATGGAAATGCCACAAAACTGGGCTGCACTCTGCATTTCATTCCTTTACCAACAGGCACAAGTAACAGCTCATCTAAACTGATACGGGTCATGTAATCTGTAAGCTGGAAAGTGTACATTCTCAGCATATGAAAAAAATGTAGGCAGACAGATTACTAATGAAAGGCTTTATTACTTCTAGTCTGTGCTCAGTGTGGAAAACCGACCCTTTGCATCAAACCTCCTAAAAGGAGGTTGTAGTCGGGCAGGGGTTGGTCTCTTCTCTCAGGTGACCAGTTGACAGAACAAGCGGACATGGTCTCAAGCTTCGTCAGGGGAGGCTTAGGCTTGATATTAGGAAAACATTTTCACTGATGATTGGCCATTGTAATGCGCTGCCCAAGGAGGTGGTGGAGTCATCGTCCCTGGAGGTGTTTAAAAACAGATCGGACGAGGCACTTAGTGCCATGGTTTAGATGATGAGTAGGTGTTGGTGTTGGGTCATAGATTGGACTAGATTATCTCAAAGGTCTTTTCCAACCTTGTGATACTGTGATACTGTGATATAAATGAAAGGAAGAGAATAAACATGAGGCTACAATGGCCAAACTATCAGTTCTGGGAACAGAGAGGAGGTCTTAGAAATGTAATCCCTTTTACCCTCATGCCCTATTCTGCCTTTCTCTTTCTAAAGGATAACTCTGTATTTTGTGTCTGTAACTTCTTTCATGCTGGAAGTCAGAGCATTATTTTTGTCAATCACAAACCCAACAAAATGTTTGGCAGGAGGCAGTACAAAATGGATGTGTAACTCCCTGTGAATTATGCTTCAGGTTCCAGGCATCTTTGAGGTAATATTAACTTGTTAAAAACAATTTCAACTCAAATAACACACTAAGTAGCTTACTGATTACTTCACCCAAACAGGAAAGCTAAGGCTTAACGTTAGCTCTCTTTAAAAAGCTACAGATACTTTTAAACACAGATTGAGGAAAACTAGTCCTTAATGTCACCTGTCAGTGCACAGAAAAACATATTATCCAATCTTTAGCCTTACCTGCTTCACATGCTACCATTTTAAATATCATAGTAAGACATAATGTTCTTTCACAACTGCATGGGACATGGCATTCACTTTGCTACAAGACGTTCAATGTGATACTTTCTCAGCATACAGCCCAAGGCCTTATTTACTGTATGTTTTTCAAACAACAAACCTCCAATGTCTTGTTTTATACACGTTACTGAGTAGATAGTCATCAGGTACTTGTGTCGTTATTTTGGACAGAACAGTTGGAAGGGACCTACAACGACCATCTAGTCCAACTACCTGACTGATTCAGGCAGTACAAGAGGATAGGAACTGTTTCATAACTACCTATGTCATTTTTGCCCATATCCCTTAGTATAATAAAGTACTCACAGGCTCACGGCACTGCTGATTCACCTCCAGAGACAGGAAAACAGATGCAAAATCTCAGTAGACCAAACCCAGGGATCTCAACCCAGGCACTCCAAGTGAGGTATGACTAGCAAATAACCCACAACAAGCACCTCAGCTGAATTGTCTTGCCCATCCCACACCCCCGCCCCTAGGATTCATTAACAGAGACCAGAATACAGCTCTCTAGGAGAGCATTCACCAGCCTTAACTAGCAGACAGTCTTTTCTCTTCCTTCAACCTTCAAACTCAGTCCCTACATATTCTACACACCCTGCAACCTATCACCTTGGCCTACTGTGGTGTTCTTACCTAAGCAATCTATCAGATACATGTCCATTGTGTTTCAAATTAAAGAGTAACAGATTTCCAAAATGCTGGCATTTATTCAGCCTTGAGAGCTTGATTTTGCATTTTTAGAAGCAATGTTGTATATTACTCTTGGAGGGTTTTTTAAAAAGAAAAAGCAAGTTGTCAGCCCAGTAACCACATTGACATCCAAATGAATCTAGGATGTGCTATTATACCTACTTCACAGACTGTGGCCATCTGAGCTAGCTCGTACTATAAATAGTTTCTCTTCTTCTATTTGCCTAATATTAGGTAAAAAATTGGACCCTTCAAGATAACACATTTTACGTATTTATATTAACAGATATTTCTTTGTAGGACACAAGATTGCTGGATTGAGGCTTTGGAGCAAAGTATTGCCCTGATACCCAACAACATTTGTTAATTCTTTTTGTCAAGCTTAACCTGTTCTTCCCCTGTCTCCTAGTTCATCACTTCCTTTTTTCCTTCTTTTGCAAAGAGAATGAGACTGGTACAGTGAGAGAGGAGCCCCAACGTTTGCTCCTCAGATTTGTCTTCTCAGTTCTACCTAATCGTACCATGCTCACTCTCCATTCCCTTTTGGTTTTCCTCCCCACAGCTTTGCACCTTGTGCTTCCTTCTTACAAGCCAAAGCTCTCCATCCGCAATGGTGTGCAATTTTGATCAACACTCTTCCCTCCCCTGATGAGTCCACAGCCCTTCAGGAAAACTGGTTCTTATTTTGTTCTTCAGATCTGCACCCAACCCAGCAGCCCTTCCTCTGTCTCATTACCATCCTGTGGTTTACAGGTGGTTACCTGTGGTTAACACAGGTTTGAAGTATAACATGTTGTTCGTTTCATTAAAGACCCTCTGAGACGTCGCTGAGCCAGCTCGAGGGCAGACCCTATACTGAAGCAGCACTGCCCAGTCTTTGTATGAGACCGTATCTTATAATAGGATGTGTCAGCCAACCATAACAATAGTCTATTCTTCTGGTAGCATATGAAGTGTACATCATCCTTAGTCAGTATTTAAAACACAACTTTCCTTTCAGTAAAATTCAAAAGGAAGTTTCACTGACTTTCATGATAAGAGAATCAGGGCTTTCCATGCTTTTTACTAGTCTCATGTAGGAAACACTGGAAATCTCACCTTCTGTCCTCACAAAAAACACAGCAGTGTACAATCTACAGATCTGAAGAACGTTGCTTCAACTCGACTGAAAGGCCACTCCCTACAAATTAAAAGCTAAACTTACACTTGGATTTCAAAAATGTGTTCTTCACTGATCATGAATAATACTATCCAATGCAAGCTGAGCTCTTCTAAATATTTATTATAAAAGTAGTGGTAACATAACACTACCAGTGAATCTCAATATACATAACCTCAACATATATGGTGCACAAACATAATAACAGAAGGGTTTTTCTCATATTTCCTGTGAACTGTTATATGCCCATTATAATACACAATAACAAAGTGTTAAAAATATTTTTAAGAAAATATCCTCATTTTTAAAGGTGATTTAATACCTGCATTAGAATAATTATTGAATAGTTTCTTTCAACTATGCTGTTTCCTGTAGTTCGTTTAATGGTCAGGTAAAATAACATCCTGTACTGCCAGAAACTCTTTAATAAGAAATGATCAGTAAGTATGAGGTAGTTCTTTACTGTGCATTTTTGTGGTAAAAGACAGCTGTAGAAAAACAGCTTAATAGCTAATCCACAATAGTTCTGATGCATTTCAAAACTAATGGCTTTGGCCTCAGACCCACATTACCTCAGGAAAAAAAAAGCAAAAGTCTCCCCTACGCTATGCATTAGAAGTCAAAACCTGTTTACTTCATTTTTTTAGACATGATCTCATAATAAGAATTGCACAATACAACAAAGAATTGGAGAGGTAAAAAATGCCTGATAAATAGTATTTGGTTGACTGTAGGTTACAGTATGATTTCATAGCTAAAAGAATGACTGTGATTCTTGGAAGAATAAGCAGAGAAAGTTTTTATAGACTAAGAAGGGGGCACTGAAGTTACTGGTCATTTTCAGGAAGCCCGTTTGCATCCCTGCTTCCAAATGCTTTGAGGAAAGAAACACTCGAGATCCCATAGCTTGCAATACTGTCTTTGTTCAAAATAAAGGAAATTTCATCCATTGATCTGTTTAGAGTCACCATAGAAATGTGAAAAAGACATCTGATTACAGTCCTCCAGCACTTACAAAGAGAATGACTTGATAATAAACAGCATCTCAGGGGTTGGGGTTTTCCCCATCTCAACTAGACTCTGAATGAGAGCCAATTATTAAAAGTTAAAGCTAAATTCAGGCTAGAAATAAGATATAAATTTTAAAAGTGAAGCTAATACAATAGAAGGGCACAAATGTTATTTAAAAAAACCAGACAAACAAACAGCTTGTAACTCCTTTTACCAGCACAGTACAACTCAAAAGCTGCAGGACAGAGGCATTTTGTGCTATGTTAAGCTGACCAAATAGCCATAGCTGCTGTTACTCTTACACCAGAAGTCCTTTTTCCACAATTTTAAACAGGGAAAACGATTCTTGAGTAGCTGGCAGAACAAGCTCAAGAAAGAGCCCCAGTCCAGGCTGCCCTGACATAAAATGTTTTCTTTGGGGCTGGCCTGTAAGGTCAGAACAGACTAAATAACAAGTATTTTAGGTAGTGGGTCCTGATAAAAGGGATATTGTTGTAGTATTTGTTCTTTAAAGTAAACACTAGAGTTTTCCAAACAGAAAGATACAACACTAGATGGTGGATCAGCAGCCTTACTCCTCTGTAATTTAGTGTTTTCCCAGGTTTAGAAGTTTAACAAATCCCTGGTAAAAAGGGCTGGTATCAGCATAATCCAAGGGTAATAAAATCTCATACCAAAATTCATACAATTCCAGGTTGCTGAGGTTTGCCCCTCTCCCCAGCTATGGAGGCAGGGTTTTGAGGAAACCCATCCTCTTTACAACTTCTCCATTTCTGTTTTTCTCTAGTTGCCAAAATATTTTATTTTAATGGACCATCAGATACAGGTTGACTGTTCACAAATCTGCAAAATTTGTTGCTGAAGTGCCACTAATGCAGACAGAAAATAACTTGGAAAAGCAATGGTTAGATGATAACAGAGAGAGGTGGAGAATGTGTATTTTTGCTTTGGTTAAACAGTCTCCAAGAACCTAACACACTATATATTTGGCTTAATTACAGAGCAAACAACACGCAAGTTCAACCAAAGACGACATAGAACCATTTCTGTGCATCATTTTGCCTGCCACCATGATGCTCTTTTTGGCATTCCTGCTGCTCTTCCTCTACCGCCGTTGCCAGCGCCCCACTACACAGGGACAGATCTTCAGCATCGACTTGCCTGAGGCCCTGCCCGAGCATGACATGTCCAATTTCCTTTCTGTGCTCCCCTGGAGCAGCGAACAGAGTTTCCACTACTCCACTCTGCTCCCTGATGCCACGTTCCTTACCGTGTGTTTGCCTCCATCCTACGAGGAGGCCACCATGAAGACTTCCTTGGACGAGGCTCACATTGAGCTCTCTCCGGATCCAGTGCCTCCATATGAAGAGAGCACGTTGCAGTCCAGCAGCGGCAAATAAACAGAAGCACCTTAGCTGATGCATGCAGTCACTCAAGGCACAAACATGGAACTGCCATAGCCTTTAAAATTAGCAAAAAGATTCCAAATGAGGAGCCAAATCAATTAATGAAAGAAGAAACTTGGAGTAAAACAGAATTAGTGTCTTCACATCATCCTTGGATTTTCCACCTTTCACTTGTGACAAGCATACACACACACAGTAAATCAGTACCAGACCTGTAACATGGGTATTCCGGTTAACAAAGAGTGTCATGAAGGATTAAACTTAAAGACAGGTGGAAACCTGTCCCTCTGCAATCCCTCAGCTATAAGGAAACATGAATTATGCTATAGATTCACCAGTCACAAAAAGGGCTTTTAGCACATACCTATTGCAGTTTGAATTTTTCTTTTTTATGTGTTTATTTTTAATTGAGTTTGTGACAAGCTGATTTACTCAACCTATGTGTGCTAACATCACATCATATCACATCACTGTGCAGTGCTCTGGAATAATTTTAGCGGCTCTCAGGAAAGCAAATAAATATATAACCTCTACAAAACTTCTAGCAACTGTTCCAAAGGTTCAGACATGCACTGTGAATAAAGGCTGTCTTTTCTCACCGTTGAAAAAACAAAGACAACCAGAGAAGACCTGATCATCTTGGGTGAGGAAAGCTCCAGCACCACCACACAAGAGCACATGCACAATGTTGATGTAGACTGCTTGCCAAGGTCTGCAGGGTCCCGCAGTTCCAGACCAACGGGTTGATTGTTTTCTAATTAACAAGACTACATTAATAAACCCCGTGACCTATTTGATGCAGCACGTGAAAGAATGGGGGAAAAAAATAATAAAATCAAATGCACACACACAAAAATCTGGTCTGTACTTCAAAACTGCATTATACTCCCTTCCCCTTCATCACTAGAGCAAAGTAAATCCCATTCAAGTGCATTGGTGGCAGTTATTCAGTTTCTCAGGAGGGCTTGCACATGAATGCTTTTAGACAATGATGCTGTCTTTTATTTCTTTCTTACAGGACAGAGTTTTTGCTATGTTGACAAATGATCTTGTTATAGCAGACCCTGACAACCTCAAAAATTATGACAGCTTCTGCTTTACAGGTGCCATCTCGTCTGTAACATTACATTTGTCTGTGGCTTGCCGATGGAACAGTTATTACATATTACTGTGCGCACTCCTGGCATAACTCCTAAACCCAAAGGCTGTCCTGTCTTATACCTTGTCAGGAGGTGTCCTGCCTTGTGAATATATTACTGCCTTTAAAATAAAATAAAATTAAATTAAATTAAATTAAATTAAATTAAATTAAATTAAATTAAAATAGAGAAATAGATCATCACAGTACAGCAGAAGAAAAAATACGTCACCTTTGAGCTGCAGGAAGTGAAATTTCATGTTATTATGTCAATAGTGGCACAAATGACATCATCACAGTAACAAAGTAGTCTAGGTCAAAACCTATTAAACCACTCACACAGTTCCCTAAAACCAAAAAAAGTCTGCCTTTTGTAATTGGGAAATGGAATTATTTTCTTGAACTACACTTTTGAGATCATTACCTTTTCTAACATTCCCTTTTGTTAACCAGACTGTAAGAACAGCAGCAGATGTTTTTGGACAAATCCAGTGTAACCAACCATTTTTCTTTTCGGACATGTCTGGGGTGAGTTCCTGGTATTTGATGATGTATTTGAACATACACACGTAAAGTCTCACCATGATGTGAAGGGTAATTATATTTCAGTTTTCCATTAAGAAAATTCTAGCAACCATGATGAGATTAGTTATGCACGTACAACCCCTTGTTTACACTTAGTATGAAACTATGGAATTATACAGGCCCCCTCTTAGTAAAGAGACTTCCTGTAAGAGCTGCCAGAGTCCGTTACGGTCACAGATTCATTACTCTGTAGACTAAGATGCACACATGCAAGTTTCTTCCTCAAAAGACATATAAAGGAAAACAGAGGTAGTTTATACAAAATGGTTCTACTAAATATTCACTGAAAGTATGCAGCACACATCTCCAACAATGATAGTGATTGAACATTAATAGAATATCCCATCTCTCTTATTTTACCTAAAGGAAAAAAAAAATGACATAGCTCTTTGCAGCCACAGTGGGAGCTCAGAAACAAACATCTTTGATAAAACTGAATCATACTTGGACATAGCTTCAGCATTTGGTACCTAAACTTTGCTGAGCTGAAAACTAACTCACAACACACAAACTTGTACTTAGCAACTATAAAGTGTGTTTTCAAAACAGGACACTCACTGTGTGGTCTCACGAAGTAACCAGCTTCCGCTCTTGGTCTAGGAAAGGAAAAATAAGCATTTCTGCGCACACTCTTCATTGAAGAGGGATGCTCATTTGTTAAAAACATCTTAACTAGAAATTTAGATCCTGGCTTCATTGAAGAATATAGAAACATATAGAAAAAAACTCTGACATGAAGTCAGAATGTCTTTATGGTAGTTCAATACCACTACAGTAACCAAGAAAGAACTGCCTTCAAAACATTTGGCTTAATCCAGTCTTACAAGGATTTAACTTGGATTCCTATGCCAGGAAAGCCTCCAAATACAGACACAAACCTACTTCTTCCAGTACAAACTCCACTAGCCTGAACTATATACACTCTCGTAGTAAAAGAAATCTCATAAAAGTAAGTTTTATCTATATGGGAAGTTGAGTCAGCAGTCTTGTTTTAGCTGAGCTGAGTGGTTTGTGGATTTTTGTCTTTTGCAGGGCGGGGGGGAGCTATTTTTAGTTTTTACAAACTTTTAAGGAGGAAAATTACACAATGCCCCCCCAGCCCTGCCCTTTATTCCCATGCTTCACTTCTCTCTCCTTTAGTTTAGCTCACTTCTATGACAGCTGTATAAAAGGCAACACAGAAAGGAAAACTAACTCTATAGATTAACCCACATTCATAGAGATCAAAACTAGGTATCATGTTACATTCTACCCATAATCATAATGTATTATATTGATATATGTGATACAATATATCATAAAATACCAATAATGTTTTCCATTACAAAGTGCTTCGCATGAAACCAGTTTCCACTACAGGTTAAACATACAAATTCAGGCATATTTCTACAAACAGCCTTTGTAGCCAACAACACGCCAAATTATCAAAGAGCAGCCATTAAAAACACAGTTTTAGTTTCACAGTTCCTTTCTCTTTTTCTTCCATTTGATCCTACTCTGACATTTTGGTATAGCCTCAAATTTCTCCAGAAAGACTGTACATCTACATTTTAGACACAAAAAATCAACCTGAATGGAATTAACTTGCTCATCAACTCTGTCTTCATACTCACCCTCTTTACGGGCAAGTACAGTTTTCCTCTGTTAATGATGCAGAGCCTAAACATACCTATAGCTGGCTGTTTTCTTGTGTAATACACATATCAACAAAACTTTTTGGTCATTAGGAACAAGGAAATGTGTCTGTTGTATGCAATGGAAGAAAAAAGAAAAAAAAAAACACAGATCTGTTACCACAGCCCTTAAAATGCCTGGTGCAGTAGGAAGATCAAAGCACACAGAGGACATTAGTATAGAGACAGATGAAGCAAAGTCAGTGCACTCCTGTCTAGCACAATTCTGAGACCTTCACAGTGGCTCTTTTCCAAAGTATTACAAGAAATCATCAGTTGGAGAAGCAGCACAGTGGTACACAGCAGCTGGCATGGTGTCCCTAGCCCACGACTGGTGAGATGTTCCTTAGGTGTTGATATCAATAGGCCTGGGTAGTGCCACCATGAGGTTCAGCACAACTCCCATGTTTCTGTGCTCCTCTTCAGCAGCCTTAGTCCTCCCACTCCCACTCATAAGAAGAAGAGATCAAGTAGTCTCAGCCTGTTGGGTCATAAGAATTCTATTGGAAACAAAATAAAATAATCTTATTTTTTAATAAAAATATGCTCTGAGCACATAGAGTTAACAAACTGATAACTACTGGCACACTCCTAGAGGTTATGGTAGATTCTCTATAAATCAGGCACCAAATAAATTCTACTTTCTTTTCCAAAATATATGACCTGATACAGACTAGAGTACAAGAAAAGAACTGCTGTTTGATATTGCATTTTATGCTTTGCAGGTCAGCTGTAAGTCAGAAGGCTTGTTTTCTAACCTATTATTCTTTATCTAGCTTATGCATATCTTATTTAAAATATAATACATAATAGAGATTTTGGAGATAACAAGCAAGATATTTTTTATAAGCTTGAAGTACAGCTGGATACTGTATCCAAGAGCTCCACGTGAACAGCTCTCTCTCTTTAGCCAATATCACCTCAGAAACTTATGGCCTCCTTTTAGACCTGTGAAGTAATACAAGTATTTGGCAGCTATCCAGACTCCTTCCAAGCCCTCCCCCTGCTCCAACTAGCTGAACACACACTTGTCAGAGGTGTTTATGGGTTTGGTTTGTCCAGTTTTATTATTACCAGATTTCCAGTGTTATCAGGGACTGTTATGGACTATTTACACTGAGTGTATTGCTTTCCAATAAATACAATTTTCTAGCTTTGTTAGCTATTTCCAGAATGGCTTCTATTTAGAGTGATTATGCCCATTTTCATAAAGCTGAAAACAGTTTTTCATTATTATGACAATCTGCTTCCCTGGCACACTTTACACTGTGCACATCTCCCAGTTGCCAGAAAAGGAGAGCACAGAAAAATCTTATCTCCACTAGGGAGCTTGCCATCATGTCTAACAGCGCAGCCACTGAGATTAAATTCCCACTGTCCTGAAGACTCAGCTGATTTGGAGGAATAGGACACCATCACACCTAACAACCGCTCTGAAAGAGAGGTTGGGTTACATTGCTGTTGCGCCTTAGGGAATTCACAGTGGCTCCCCTATCTTACCCACTCTTGTGTCCCCAGAGCTAAGCCAGTCCTTTTCAAAGTTTTATGCCTTCATTCAGCAATCTTCATAAGTAGGACCCAACAATATAAACTACTCCAACTGGTGTTTTTCCAATTATGATGGGGTTGAACTATAAGTTTTCATAACATGTACATGTTGTCCGCTTCTCTGAGAAGCCACTGAGCCAGCTCAAGGGCAGGCCCTGTGCTGAAGCAGAACTGCCTATGTCAAGGGTTGAAATACACCTTAGCCAAGGAGGGGGAGTTATCATAGAATGGTTTGGGTTGGAAGAGACTTTAAAAGTCATCCAGTTCCATACCCCCTGCCATGGGCAGGGACACTTTCCACTAGGTCAGGTTGCTCAAAGTCTCGTCCAGCCTGCCCGCCTGGCAGGAGCAACATGGTTCTGCCCCATCCCACCAAGCCAGCCCAGTGCTGCCAGACCATAGAGGCTGGGAGCAAGGGCAGGAGAAGGCATTGCAGATGGCACGGTAGGGTAGGCAGCTGTTGTGTTTACATACCCCCTCACCCCAATTAGGCCTCTTAATCAGTTTTCTCATCCCCCTGATAGACTCCCTCCCAACAGCTAAATAGTGACTGCACTGTGGGCTGAGAGGCAATTGGCCACCCTTGATGGTCCAAGAGCTCCCCTGAAAAGCGACTTCTGACTGAGATTGTTGGGAGATGTTTTTCTGTGGACTTCAAGTTCTGCGAAACAAGCACAATCTGCCAAAATCATTCTGCAGCTCCAGGGGCCCCATGAGTGCTGGACCAAGCAGCAGCTGCATCTAAAAACCTAAGTGACAGTTCAGTAACATTGTATTGAACCATGAAGTAAATACCTGGTAAATCAGCATAGTTTTAAATATTTCATACCAGATATTTTGCTCTGAGTAGGCTAGCACTTAAGTAATTTTTGTCTCAGTTCCCCTCACTAAGCACTCTCACACAGAGGGGACAGGTGGCTTCCAAGCCCAATCAATGTTTACTCCTGTATTCCCTACTCTCTTGCCCTCCTTAGGGGTGCCCATGACCAGTAAGTGCCCTAAGGAGGTAACAGCATGAGGAGGTACGAGGCATTACAGGCAGCACACAGTGAGCAAAGTATATGTAGAACAGGAGTGCTTTCCCCAGCACCCAGGGTCACCAAGTCACAAATCCTGCTGCACAGCCACAAGGCCCGACCAGTACTGACTTTCATTATCTTCATCCACTAAATGCGATACTGCAGCAATTCAGAAGCAGATTCACTGGTCTAGCTTTGGAGGGGGCAGGGAATCAGTTTTACAGAGTGCAGTGATTAGCAAGGATAACACCTACAGTTGTCCAATTTTAATCCACAGCCTCCATACCTCTGGCAGTCAGGGCACCCTCAATCTAGCTGTTGCCTTGAATCAAGGGCACAGATGCTGATAGGTAGCAACAGCAGTCCTTTCAGCAGTCAGCTTAAGGACAAGAACTAAAAGAGGAGGCTTTTCTTAAAAAAGCCTGTTCACCTGAGGAATTGTTTAACATGTAGCTCTCTCTAAACCTGCTTTCCAGTTTCTTTCTCTTGAAGGCCTTTCAGTATTGCAACCTCTTGTTACACCACTTGCACCACTCAGAAAGTTATAACTTCAGATTAAATACAGGTTGTAGTGACAAGCAATGGTAGGACAATTCTGATAGTAGGTAGAGCAATCTGAACTTTTGGCCTGAACCTCCTTGATTGCAACCTTTGAGAGGATTTCCATGACTATTTTCTATACTATATACAAGGTTGTATTTCAGCTTTGATAGGGCTCTCTGAACAACAAATTTTCCCTGACACAGTATTGTGAAGACAAGGATCCTTCCAAAAGCAGAAATGACTTCTGTTCTGGTCACAGTCAATAAAACAGGAACAAACATTGCAATGTAACTAAACATCCTCTACTTACCAAAATACCTGTAACAAACAGAGCCTGACAAGCCACAGGAAAGCAAAGTTCTGCTCTTATCTAACATTACACTGTCTTCAGATGTAACAGCCACGTTCATTGAGCTTTTCAAAGCTCAATAGCAAAATTAATTTCAACTCTTAACAAGATTTCACCTGTGGCTTGATTTTTGCACAGCAATCAAGAAGCTCCCAGGATTTAAATCAACACTTGAGCAATAATTATGTGGCCAAAATTTAATTTTCTTGGCTGGTCTGGCTAGTTTCAATTAGATGCCAGTGCACTAACTTCCCTGAGAATTATTTAACTGCTGCCACCTGTCCAGGTCTTTCCCATCCCCCAGGGTAGCCCCAGTGAGCCTGGTGCAACATCCACTCTGCATCCAACTTTTCAGTCTCGCATTAATGCCACTCAAACACTAGGGAGATGGAATTAATCTGTTGGAATTGGTTATCCTCGCTGAAGTAAGAGCAGAAATGAGTGTATCCACCTGCTGTGGATTAATTTGTGTGGTGCTGCCAAACAGCGTGCGTTCCTGTAATCCAAAGGGAATCTCCAAAGCAATAAAATTAGAAAACTAGTACTTACTTTACTGTATTACAGAACTGAGTTTTGATTTTCACCAACTAAAACATACACTGCCTGTAGCCAAAAGCTGAATTAGCCTGTAATACAGCAAAAGTCATTAGTTTCTTACAATATACATCCATTAGGGTGATTCTTACGCAAACTCCCTGCATTTTATTTTGCTTTTTTTTTCTTACCTAGGCCACAATCTACGTAGATAATATCACATCATATTACATTCAATAAGCACACATTTTCCCTACTTGGTGGTGTGACTCAGCGCAGGCAGGATGCAGGAACAACCACAAAATGACAGACGAAATGCAAAGAGTAAATTTATTTTCATTGTCTCACCTACCAGGGGACAAATCACAGCCAGGCAGAGGCACAAGCTGGGACACAGGCATCACAGAGCTCAGTTCATGCTAGAGGATCTCCAACCTTGCTGTTTTCACCATACAGTTAGTATGCTGTATGTATTTTTCTAAACCCCAGCTGCAGGTCACTTGAGCATGTTTATAATCCTCCTCACCAATCTTCCGTTATTATCCCACATTCCACCCCATTTCTCAAGGGACCAGTTCCTCTGGGGCTGACAAAGCTGGAGGTGTGCATTTGGGCTTGCAGAGTGTCAGGTACAGTAATTTACAGAGACGTGTAATAAACTAATACAAAAAAAGGAGTAAACCTATCCCTAAAATAATGCTTTGAATCAGGTGTCCCACCCATCCTGCCAGGTAATTAAACCACTCAGCTAGCCAGGTACCACTAGTAAATTGTTTTATTTGGTGCATTAAGTCCTGGGGATGTTGAATGTCATCATATACGCTGGTTGATTCTCAGTTGTGTAGAAGCAACACATGCCTTCAAAATTGGAGCAGTGTTCATGGCGTCAAAGGAGGAGATGGTCCACCACCAACTGATTTTTGCGATGTTCCTTGGTGTACAGCCATTATCTACTCAGAAAAAATAAAGATAAGAACTGTTAATAGCAAGAGCATTTAGCATAGTATAATCCTGTAATACAGCTAGTGGGGTTGTCACAGCTGTGTTGTCTAAAGATCTGCAGCTCTTAATCCTCCCTCAGTACAAAAAGCAAATGTGTTAGTTATAGTAGAGAGCAACCAACTATAAGTATTTGCACGGTGTTCTTGTGGAATTGTAGCCAGGGCATGTGCTTTTAGTAAACAACTACAAAGCACAATGAGTCGAATTGTAATAATGGAGGAAAATAGGAGTGTCACCTCCTTCCAGCAATACGTACGCTGTTCCTCCACCTTCTTCAACACAGATTGTGGAGCTATGGCTTGTGCTTTTTCAGATTGAACTTTATTGTGTCACCAAGAACACCATTCCAATGCTACCTCTTCTAGACAAGGCAGGGGAAGTCATTGAAGGTACCTGAAATACAAGAACTCTAGAATGCAATATCAACAGAGAACGTAAAATAAGAGAAGCTGGGATACGCAACGATATGCATTCTCAGGAGTTATTACGTGATTCTTCATGTCTAGAGTAATAGATTGCAGTCCCACCACACAATCTGTCAGTGTAAGCAATGCCTTTTTTGTACATGCAAATCCTCTTGTGCCCTGTAGAGTGACCACGTTGTGAGGCTTTAGTACAGAACTCCACTGTCTGTGTATAAGTAATGTGCTTTCTCTCCTTCCAGAGATACTGCAATCAATTCAGCCCCCTGACTAGGCACCTCTATACCTGTTTGCCATAATACAATTCCTGGAACTGGAACATATGCAACTGCACTCCACTGTCTTTGTCCAGATGCTCCTATCGGTAAACCAGGCATCATTTTTGTGCTTTTCTATTAACTCGTCACAAGGGGGAGCATCTCCCACAGGAGAAATTTCCCGCAGAAATCTTTGCTGAAAGTAATGTTTCCGTTTCCAACGTGTGGCTGCCTGAGCTCCTTCTGCACGGGCCTTCAATATATCCTAAGTAACCCCCGCATGAATAGATATGGATGTGTGTACAGTCACAGTATGCTGGCCTGTGATTGTTTCAGTTTCTTGTAGTACCTTAACTACAGCTAAAATTTGTATTTCCATCGGGGTATAATGTACACTGGAGCCTTGTAATGCCTCAGACCAAAATCCTACAGGTTCTTTCTGGCTGTTTGCCCCAGTCACCTGCCACAATCCCCATGAAACTATATCATCTAGAACTGCTACTTCTAATTCAAAAAGATATCTTTACATAGGACCGTATAATTGCACATGCTCAATCAAAGCATTTTATGAGGTATCAAAGGCTCCTTTTTTTCGCTTGGTCCACTGCCAAATAAGCTTCTTTGTAGTTAACGTCTGCAGAGGGCGCATTAATACTGCCATACATGGGTTACAAGTTCTCTAGTACCCTGTAAGTCCCAGGAAAGTCTGTAGCTGTTTTACTGGTTGGTACAGAAAATCGCTGGATTGCTGCTGTTTTGGCATTTGCCAGGTAGTGCCTTGCCTTGATCTAGCAGGCAGGACGGAGATGGGCGTTGGATGTGGCAGTGGGGCCGAGTGCAGTTGGCTTTTTTGCGCATGTGCTAACTTTTGCCATTGGTAAAACAGTTCTGATGTTGTGATCCCAGTTATTTGTCATTGTGGAACACCAGCTTGTAAAAGATCTTTATACATTTGTTTCCTTGCCACTTGTGATGTAACTCCTTTCAGTTTTGCCAGCTTTCCTTTATCCAACACCCTCACAGATGGTCTTGAAGTTGCATCCCCAATTTCCCTCAAAGTATTTGCTAGGGCACCAACATTACCACTAGCATTTATGACTACTCCTATAATCAAAGGTTTTAACAAGGCAGGCACTCCTCTCAAAAGCTGCATTTCAATACTTCTTGTTATTGCTGTCCTGTCTGGATTGGATCCCTTAATCAATGCATGAGCCATCCCCATCTGCCGCAATAAATGAATACCCTCCTCCATTGTACACCAGCTTCCAAGGGACAACATTAGTTCAACAGGTTCAGCAAATGCTCTTAAAACTGCTGCACACAACCATTGATGTATCATTGGTGCTATAACATCTTGCCCATCAAGATCTCTGATACTTTGCAACAGTGTGTATCCTTTTTGTATCTGATAATCACTGCTCATAGGGGTTAATAAATCTTTTTCACCCCTTAGTAAATGGATAGATGCAGCTGCAGTATCCCAGGCTCACAAAATCCATGACAGCATGCCTTCTGAACTCCTTTGCTGATAAATCTGTAAAAAGTCCCATAACTCTTTTGGGATGCAAGCACCCATAACCTGCAACCCTACCCACTTGTTTCTGTTGCCCCTTTGTTTGTACGGGAGGTCATGCTTCTACCACCACCACCTCCCTGCCTTCTAAATCCAACTCAGCCTCAGAGTCTGAGGATTCACTCCAGATACTTCCATCCCATTTCTCAGGATCCCAATAAGGTTTTGTGGTGACAACAGGAACTTGGGAAATCGAAACCTTACTTCTTCCATATTTGTTTCTTTGTTTATTAGCAGTACGTGCTACAGGCTGATCTACAGTACTTTGCAGCTTAAGGCACTGCTTTGCTTGAATAGTAATCACTTCTCTTGTGACCACCTTTGCCTCTCATACAGTCCAGACTTCCTTTTCCAATTCTGTCATTTTTTCTCTGTAACGCTACAACTTTACGATCAAGAGCTCTGAGACCAGTAACTAATAACCATCCCAAACTCTCTGCTAACTTGTGAGAAGGCTCTGATGCTACTTTCCATGGCAACCCACACATAGCTTTTCCAGTTGTCTGGGGGGCAACATCTGCTCCGTCATCCATCTCATGCCATGCTTCTGGCAGAGCCCATGTAGCCAAAAAAGTAGCCACAGGGGTTCAGCAATCAGTACTGGACCATCCCGGAATACAGGGAGTCACTGGCCTCCCCAGTCCCCAGCTTCTTTGCCAACCAGAGCATGGGCGTTCCTGGATCCTTGTGAGTTGGCACAGGCAGGATGCAGGATCAACAAAACCATGGATGAAATGTGAAAAGTAATGTCTTTCCTTTACGTCGCCAGTTGGGAGATCCCTGAAGCAGCACGTGGGCAGAGGCACACCAAGCCAGGCCACAGGCACCACAGAGCTCAGTCAATGCTTGAGAATCACCGACTCCATTGGTTTTGCCTATTTATCAGGGATTTGCGCAGGCGTAGTTTACCAGTGTGCTTTGATCTTCTTTGTAGCAGAGCAGGAATTTCAAGCATGTCTGATAGGGTGCCTCTGTGTTTATCATAGGCCTGTGTTATCTAAACCTGGATGTTCTACTTGTCAAGCACACAAGGATAAACAAGGACCAGTATGATATATGTATTTTTCTACACCCCAGCTGCAGATCACTTGAGCTTGTTTATAACCCTCCTTGCCAGGCTTCCGTTATTATCCCACATTGGTTCTTCATATATCATAATAAAAACATTGTGCCGACAGGAGCTAGGGAGGAGAGGAAAAAACTTGTGTACTTTGTAAACTTGAAAGGGACAAACTGAATTCCAGATTCCATTATCTTCTCAGTTACAGACTGCTGAAAAGTGCAACTGAAGACTACCAGGAGAAATGTAGATCCTTTCTGTTGTTTTCTGTGTTCCCACTTTTGGCCCTATTTGATGCTATTTTTCCAGATATTATCTCTCTGGGCACCAAGTTCTCAAGAAATGCAAATCAAGACATGCAGCCATTTATCTTACCAGTTTGTTCATTGAAAAAATATATTTTGCCCCAGAGCCACCTCTCTTCACAGATATTTAAGTCTAAACATTTGCAGGAGAAGAGATCACAGTAAAATAGACTGTAGGCAACTGTCTTGCAAAGCCATAGGAGAGGCTCACACACTGTGGGCTTAAACTACACCTTGACACTGGACACCGGCAGCAGAGGTACTTCTCACCGTGCATAGAAGTGTACACTGTGAGTGCCTGTCCATACTGTTACTAGTAAAGTGTTGTCACTACTATCCATAGCTGTTCACATTTCTTTCATGGGTGTGGGGACAAAGTGGAGTAGCTAAGGATACAGGGCAGAACTTCTAGTTTGTGGGAGATGGGTGTGAAATGGGATACTGAGCAAGAAGTCAGAGGTTAGGTTCAGTGTCTGGATTTCTGCTAGAGAAGAATGAAAAAAGACTCATTGTGAGTATGGAAAGAAGACACGCTACGAGAGGGGAAAGGTAGTGGACTCAAAGTGTTGGCAGATCGTATTAAAAGAGGTGAGAGAAACATACCTGCAGGATACTCCCCTCTGAATCCTCAGTCTAGCAAACTGAAAGGTTTCAGCTGTCTATAGTAACTGAAGAGCCAACTAGGTTGGAGGCCTCCGTGCACATGGACTGGCACAGAGCAGGAGTTGCTGCCACTTGACGGCATTTTTGCCTTGGAAGTCCCTGGCTACTGCATAAAGGACAATCAAGCTTAGACTCCTTTCGTATTGATTATTCCTGGCAGGCCTTTCAAAAGATATACCAGAATCACAAAAAAGTCTTAATGTTAGCAAAATATTTGAAGGAGGATGAGGAAATATGTGTTGAAAGAATACTGCTAAGGCAGCTAACATAAATAGATCATGACATGCGGCTCACACGAAGAAAGAGAAGTCCAACAAACAAAAGTAACAACAAGAATGACTTTGGAGAAAGACAGTTTCAGTTTATTGTCAAGATACTTTCTTCTCTCTTTTCGCAGCATGTATTTTAGATAACTTCTAACATGGACTAACAGTTTCTCTTCTAAGGGGACACTACATTTTCCCAGACATTTGTGATCACTTGAGACAAAGCATGTTTGTGGCATGAAACCAACATGTAATTTTTGAGATTCTACATTCCCAAAATCCAACCCAGGTCTACAGAAGTTGTTAAGTCATGTAAGAAACTCATTCCATGAATTAGATGACCAGTACTGGGCTTCAGAGCTGCGCTTCAGAAAAAGCTTTTATTTTACTCGAGTTTGTTTGCCTAGGGTTGTGCTTAACAGTCTAGAAACAAAGCAGTGTTGGTGATCTTTTAAACTCGGAAATATAAACTGTTTTTCATGTCCTCACATGCCACAATCTTCACTTCACTTCTGACAAACTCTGCAAAAAATGCATCAGTAAATGGAGAAAAACTTCTCACTGTTCCATGTTGGAATAAACACAGGGCTACTCTCTTGAATAGTACATCGAGGTACAACTTTTTTTCCCTGTATACCACATCACAGAGATTTTTCTCTAGAATTTAAGTTAGTTTGATTCTGAATAACAGACTTTTGCCCTAAAAGATCACGTGTGTGTGGGAATATACCAGTCTCATCTTGGATCACCAGCAGTTTGGTACTGCATGTCATGCCCATGTTTTTCAAGCAGACGTAAGAGCCACACTTTTAGCTTCTGTGCAACTGCACAACCTCTGCTCCCAGCCATGTGCTCCCTGGTGTACACATTTTTGCTGTCTTAAGATCTTCTTGCTGAAATGTACTTTTGCTCTGTATTAGGACTTTATAAAAAGTCATTACAATCATTATCACTCCCTAGCTTGTGACTGCCGTACTAACTATATAAATCTAGACTGCTGGGGTTTTTTTAATCCTTTTGACTACAATGCAACTCTAAGTTGGCACAGCAATTTACAACAATTGCCTACTTTCAGGCAGACAATTACAACATCCTGATTAAGGAGAAAAGGTGGGACTGTCTTTCAGACTCCATTAGAGCAGCTTCTCAACTGGTAATGCTGTGTTGGGCACTGAATGCTCTTGTCACTATAATGCTCTTCCAACAGTTTTAAACTTGCCTAGAAATCAGTGTACTTTTTCCAAATGAAATCACTAGCTATGGTTCTAACAGTCTTTTTACACTGGGTTGCAGAAAAATCAACACAGAAATTCCTGCCTTTAGGAGTGTACAAAGTACATATATTTGACTGACTTGTAATGAAGACATTAGTTCACTACTGAGATGTACAAGAACATGAGCGTTACTTCTTAAATGCTGTGTAAGCATTCTTCTTCAGATGGCAGAACATTTTGTTTCCTGTATTTCTTATTTGTTGCCAAATTTAATCTAATTGTTTTTGTAATTTACATACCCGTATCTATTTATTTTTTCCCTACAAATTAGTTTTTACCATCTAAACACAGAACTTAAGCTTTTACTTTTTTTAAGAGGTAGTGAATACGCAAAAAATTTTACAACCTACACACCCTGACAGATTTTTACTTTTTTCGTTCAGTAGCTCAAATTTCTATTTTTATACTGAAAGTTCATGCATACTGTTACAAGAAGTAGTTACTATTACAAAAAGTGCAATATTTTGATTTATGTAGAATTGGTTTTATGTAGAATTAGTTTTCTAACTAACTTCAGTTAAGTGCTAAGTAACAGTATATTTTGAAAATTACACATACACAGACTGTTCTTCTGAAAGTATGTTTTTTTAAATAGTGTTGTTCCCAGACAATACTTCTCTTCCTATCTAAGAATGCAAGGTCAAACAGAGAACTAGCTCCAAACCTCTAATTAGCAGAGTTTTGGCTGTTGTGAAGTTCATAATAAAATTAAAGTTAGTCCTTGGAAGGTAGTAGAATATGCATGAGATTTCTGGGAGAATTTATATATATGCATGTAATTGGGAATTATATTCTGTCCCCAGTTCTTGTCTCATTACACATGAGTGATGGGAATTAACGCCTCATGCATCCCGCACTGAAATACAAAACGTGTCTTAGAGAGTTTATTTACTGGTGTTTCGGTATCACACTACAAACAGAATCAACTCACATACATTGAGATTGGCCATTCTCTCTTCTGTATATACTCCAACACATGCATATACACACACATTTGGATCCCTATCAACAGACAATTTCCTCCTAAAAATCAATAACACTTTGCATTAGCATTCTTGGGAGAATTGATTGGCCCTTTAATAATTGGTTGTGCATTATGTGAAAGAACTAACTGCAAAGAGCCAGATTTGCAGCATAAAATGTACTCATTCTGCTGAGGAAACACTATAAAGGATTTTACTCAGTCTTTCAGAACTATATATGACATGGCACTTCTTGATCAGACATCTCTGTATTTTACCCTATTGAATGTTTATTAATTCACACCAGTATGGCCACAGTCACGATCCAGTACTGAATACCTGCAAGATTTTAATCATGCACTCTGATTTAAATCATGCACTCTGATTTAAAGTTGATAACACCTCTTTATACCTAGGAAATGATCCGTTTTATGTTAGAAGACTTTTCTAGTCTTAACCATAGAAGAAATAACCTCTGAAAGTTATTCAGAAAATAAAGTATAAGGGGGGAACTCAGAAAGCTAATATAAGGTACCTTGAATGTTATATAGACAATATGAAGCAATTTGTAACTTTGTTGTCTTTTTTGTGAATACTGAAGTTCTTTTAATTAAAATAGATAAAATGTTTCCGCATTGCCACTGTGCTTTTTTAGCACTTCCTTTTATTGAAGCCCATCCTTCTAATCTTCTCTTATAGAAGAAAAGAATATAATGTTTTGAACCACTTAAATAAATGCAGAAACAGCTCTGTTGGAGTAGTAACTGCTAATACAAATGGCTTCTCCAGAAATTTTGGGGTTAAAACAATACCTGATAAGATACATTTGCTTGCCATATTACAAACAGATTACCTCTGTGCTGCATGCACAAGTGGCCTCTCTTCATTCCATGAAATGACTGAAGGTTTAGCAAGTTACCACCATTCAGGTGCCTCTAGGGAATTCTAAGCCAGTCAGTAGAAATCACTGTACACAGGAATGTTGGCAGAAATTAGGCAAGATCAACCTGAGCTTTAGTTTTCCTGATCCCATGTTATTTCCAGAACTCAGGCACAGATTTTATGTACAGAACCCTTCCAAGAGTTGTGATCAAGCCTGTAACCACCTGCCCAGTGTTCCCTGACATGTCCTAGAGCAATCTTTACTTCAGCCTGTTACTGCTTCTCTAAGATCTTAGAATGTTTCCCCTTCTAAAACATTTTTTTTTCATGTTTCACTGGCTTTGGTCTTCTATACCCTTTTAACTGGGAAGAAAGACACAGGCTAAAATTTTTCTTTCCCCTTTGTTCCTTTGCCTTTTTCTCTCTTCTGTACTTGCTGAAGCTTTTTTATCTTCAAGAATCTGCATTAGCCTATTCACCTCATACCTTACTGTCATTCTGTGCATTCACTGTACTTCTTCTCGGGGATCTCCCTGCTTCACCTTTTCTGCCTTTATGCTGTGCCTTCTTTCAGGCCAAGTCTTATGCCTAAACCAGCATCCAGTCCTGGTTCATCAAAACTCAGTCTTCATCAAATCCACTTCTTTCCCAATTCCTTTAACTGATTTCCAGTAACCTTACAAACCTTCTCTCTCCAAATTATTGCTCCTTGCATAACCATCCTTCATTTACATTAAGATTCTCCTCTCTCTAGTATACAAACAGCAAAGGCTTGCAAATGCCACACAGCTTTAGGAATGTATTAACGTAATAACCGAGCATAACCTAATGCCATTAATGTAATAAATTCCTCCATCAAGTAACAGGGGAGTCAACAAGGAGACATTTTATGCTGGACCTTGTTTTCACCAACAAGGAGGGGCTGGTGGGGAATGTGAAGCTCAAGGGCAGTCTTGCTGCAGTGATTGTGAAATGGTGTTCAAGATCCTTAGGGCAGCAACAAGAATATAGAGCAAGCTCACTACCCTGGACTTCAGGAGAAGAGATTTTGGCTTCTTCAGAGATCTCCTTGGTAGAGTAGCATGGCGTAAAGCCCTGGAGGGGAGAAGGGCTCAAGAATGATGGTTAATATTCAAGGATCACTTCCTCCAATCATAGAATCTTCCGTTTGGTTACCTTTGAGATCATCAAGTCCAACTGCACCCATCATCCGCTAAACCATGTCCCTCAAAAACTCATCTATCCATTTTTTAAACACCTCCAGGGATGGTGACCCAACCACCTCCCTGAGCAGCTGTTCCAATGCCTGACCACCCTTTCAGTAAAAAAACTCTTCCTAATATCCAGTCTGAACCTCTCCTGGTGCAACTTGTGGCCATTTCCTCTTGCCCTATCACCTGTCACTTGAGAGAAGAGATCAACACTCGCTTTGCCACAGCCTCCTTTCAGGTACCCATAGACAGCGATGAGGTCTCGCCTCAGCCTCCAAGCTCAGGAGTGATGCACCCCAACAAAAAGGAAGTCAGGCAACAAAAAAAGGAGGCTTGTAGAGATGAACAAGAAGCTCCTGGACCAATACAAACACAAAAAGGAAGCCTACAGAGGGCAGAATTAAAGACAGGTAGCCTGGGAGGACTACAGATAAATTGTTCTAGCAGACAGGATCAGGTCAGGAAAGCTAAAGCCCCGACTGAATTAAATCTGGCCAGGGTCATCAAGGGCAACAAGAACGGTTTCTACAGCTATGTTGGTGATAAAAGAAAAACTAGAGAAAACATGGGACCCCCTCCAGAAGGAAACGGGAGAGACGTGGTTGTCTGGGATATGTAGAAGGCTGAGCTACTCTTTTGCCTTAATCTTCACTGGCAAATGCTCTGGCCTCACTGCCCAAGTCGCAGAAGGCAAAAGCAAAGAAAAGGAGAATGAAGAGCCATCCACAGTAGCACATTCAATGCAAGACCATCTAAGGAACTCAAAGGTGTTGAAGTCCATGGGCCCTGATGAGATGCATCTGCAGGTCCTAAGGGAACTGGCAGATGAAGCTGCTAAACCACTATCCATCATATCTGAGAAGCTGTGGCAATCTGGTGAAGTTCCCACTGACTGGAAAAGAGGAAACATAACCCCTGTTTTTAAAAAGGGAAAAAGGAACACCCATGAAACTACAGGCTGGTCAGTCTAATCTCTGTGCCTGGCAAGACTGTGGCATAGATCCCCCTTAAACTCTGCTGAGGCACATGGAAAATAAGGAGATGACTGGTGACAGCCAACATGGCTTCACTAAAGGCAAATTGTGGCTGACAAATTTGGTGGCCTGCTATGACAGGGCTACCAAAACACTGTCTTTTGCACACCAGCCAAAACCTGAGCCTCTGTCTAAACTCACCTTATACCACATATAGGTTTAAGATGACCATCAAGGCTACCTGTGGCCAAAGAAGAAGAAATTCAGCCCATGCTACATTTTTTAATCTCACCTACCTGCATTGACAAAATCATGTGCATGTAAGCTGGGACATTCAAAGGAATTCCCAATATAGCCTGCAAAAAAACCTGGCAGCATCAGTCAGCCAGCATCAGGGAAACACGCTGGTTAAGCTCCCTCCTACAGGCTTTTTTCGAAAAATACTTTAAAGTACTGCTCAAGTTGCAGACACCAGAACTATAACTTTCTACAATGATGCAATTTTTAACTAGAGATGATGTTCCCATTTGTGAAAAATAAAACAAAGCTTGAGTTTGTTTAAGTTGGAAGGGGGAAGATTTAGACATTTGCAAGAAATTCTTCACAATGAACGTGGGGAGGACCTGGCAGAAGTTGCCCAGGGAAGCTGTGGATGCCCCCTACCTGGAAGTGTTCAAGGCCAGGTTGGAAGGGACCTCAAGCAGCCTGGTCTGGTGGGAGGTATCCCTGCCCATGGTGGGGGGTTGGAACTGGATGATCTTTAAGGTCCCTTCCAACCAAAACCATTGTGTGATTCTATGATTCATTGACTCTATTTTCCTGTCAGGATGGTGGCATGAGGACTAATTCGCATTTACACATTGCTTTGAAAGGGAAATCATCTGCTGAGAAAAGGACACAGTGCTCTATGTTTCATGTAATCAGCTCTGGGAGAAACACAAAAGCAACACTTATGAGATGTTAATCACCTGTAGAATGTTTTGCAGTATCTCCTTGCAACAGTATGCAGTTGAGAGCAGTATTAATAATAACTGAAACAATCTACTTTATCCAATTAGGTTTTCATTTAATTAAAAAAATCCAATGGATCTTTAAATACATTTAGCACGCGAAAATGGCAGAAAGTTCGTTGTGCACCAGTTAATCCCACTCTTGCTCCAGTGAGTGCAGCTGGATTCACCTTCTCCACTTCATTTCACTTCTCACCCACACTGCTTATAATCTGGTTCTCCAAGAATTTTAGTTTTCTGGGACAGCTTGCATGTTAAGAGAGAAGTAGTAGAAACACGAATGACACTGGAAAAAGCTTAGTATTATTTCAATGTTTTTAGTCTGAGCATTGAGATTCTAAAGTGGGATGGATATGAGTATGCTTTAGTTGTCTCTGAAGTGAATTAGTATATTTTGCAACAAAAACTGGAGATTAGTAGTTGGATGCATGTTTTATGGCATTCAGTGGGTTGCCATACGCTCTGGGGGACATCTTTTGAAGAAGATCTTAATCAACTCAAAAGACAATATGGCAACTGGCAGCCTTTTTCTTTATTGAAGCAAAGTCACAGCATTTTCATCACTATTCCCCTCTTATGAAGGGAAGAGTTAAACGAAGGCCCCTGAAATTTACATTACTAACAAGTAAAGGATTGAAGAAAGAGATTACAAGCATATTTCTCTAAAATAAATAATCTACAAAGAGTGCTTTTTCTTCTTCAAAGCAATCTAAAAATGTATAAATTCTACGGTAGGGAGATCAAAAGATATTTTAACAACTTTCAATATTTACAAACAATACAAAAACTGCGCACGCCATCAAACGATGCAGAATTCTTCTTAAAAATTAAAAGCTTCATTCCTACTAAGAACCAAAAACTCCAGCCAATATTTCAGTTTTAATTAATGGCCTTCTTTACAATTGGAAAACTGTTAAATGTTTTTATTATCTGTAAAATATACAGTAAAAACGAACATCACTAAATTATTAAGGTTAAAAAAAGAAGAGAAATAACTGCAGGCGATCAAAAGGGGAAGTAATGGTAACTTATTCTTTGGTAACCAAAAGTTAGCAAGTATATGTATTTCAAGTGATGAACAGTAATAATCTTCCCATTTTCACAAATGGAAGAAAAACAGCTCCCAAGTTTCAGTTTTGAAAGACAGGCTCCACCTACAGCTCTGTAGCACAAGTTCCCAAAGTCAAATTTTGCTTTTGAATTCAGAAACTTAACCTTTCCAAACTCTGGCAGTACACTGCTTAATTCCTCTCCCACTTTCCTGTAGTCTGCTCATATCCTCTTCACATATCCAGTTGTTCCAGTTCTCCAAGGGAATATTCTAGTCAAGGAAGCAATTCACTTGGAAACACATGTTTCACTAAGCGTACGTGTGTGGCTGCATAGCAGCTAGTAGTGTGTTAAAAAACTTGGCTCCCTTTTCCATGTTAACCACATATTTCATTTTCCCTCAGGAAAAAAAAAGTACCATGGACCAATCCATAACCTGATGACATCATTGCTCTAGCAGGATATGCTTCATTGAATACTGGGGTATACCCCAGTAATAAGCCATGTAACCCCAGCACCAACCCTACTACCTTCTCATCAGTGAATGTGCCTCATCCTGCCTCTCTCTGCTTAATGAATGCACTATGCTGCACCACTACAGTGCTTTTGAAGTAAATGTCCAGCTTGTACCACAGGAGCCTTCCTATTCCTCATTTTCAGGCTTATTCCTAAATTTTGAACAATTGCAGTCTCAAGAGAAAGAAAACTTCACACCCCTACAGGCTCTGAGAAAACTCCCACCCCCCAAAAAGGACTTCTAAGGCTTTACACAAAAAAATTCCGTTCAACTGTCCTGGAGCCACAGACCACTCATTCAAAGCAAGGCCTTCCCACCTCAACCTTGCAGAACTATCATTGACTTAGCATTTAAACACACACATGCAGTTCATGGAATAAATGCTGAGCAAAGTAAATTTGTCCTGGTCTGTGCTTTCTTCTGGAATCTAGTCCTCTCATTGTCTAGACTAATATCCAATGCCTTTTGTCACTTTGTCCAGCTGAAGGGCTTAGTTACTCCCTTGAAGCACCTGGTTCAGTCATTAAGTCTAGATGGGTTGGATCCAAGGTCTCCTTGTAGCCTGCCTCCTCAGCATACGCAAAGTCATTAATGTCCATTTCATCACTGTTAAACACATCAAGCTGCCTCTCGTGCTGCTCTTCCAAAGTCCTTCGGACCCTGCTCTCTGATTGTTCCACCATTTCCCCATCTCCTTCACTAATGACGGTCATGGGGCTGCTCTGGATGCGATTCCGGACATTGTACTTGCTGCTGGCAGCAGAGGGGGGTGTTCGTGACCGGCCATACCTAGTGCCAGAGAAGGACATGCTCCTTGGCATCAGGCCCTCGCTCTTGGCCCACTCTTCCTGGGCCCGTTTGCTCTTGCTGGGTGAGCAGGTGGCAGAGCTGTCTGTGAGGTCAGCGGAGGCATCTGTCTTTGCCCGGTGGAACCGCGGGTCTGTGTTCTTCAACATCTCTGCCGCAGACATGCGGGAACTGGTGTCACAGCGGCTCCCTTTCTTCAGCAGCAGGGCTTTGAAGTTGTCGTTGCTGGTGCTGCTCTTGCGAACGCTTCTCTGAATCGATCCGGCTTGTTTGAGGGTAGCTAAGGTTGGGGAAGCACCAGTAGGAGTTACGGGGGGGGACGGAGAATGGTTGCGGGTACGATCCTCTTCAGAATCTTTACGGCCAAGGACTTTCCTTTTGGATCTGAGTTTGAAAAACAACAAAAAAAGAAGACTAAAAAAAAATTGAAACTTTTAACCTCCCTAACTAAATTCAGCTTAAAGAGTTGACAATGAATTAAGCTAAAGCAGAGAGAGGGCTAAGGGAGAAGTAATCTAAATCAAAAACAAGAGTAAGGACACCACCAAAACTGTACAGGCATTAATGCAGGTGTTGGAGGTGTAGGCTAAGTTTATTGTTCTTTTTCTGCAAATCTGGAACAACAGAGAGGTTCAAAGCACTTCAGCAAATTTAATGAATCAAGTTTTCTGGAGTCAGTATTCAACTGCTAATACGAAGGTATTATAAGAATTACACTGAATGCCATTTGTCTGTTAGTTTGGGGATCTGATTAAAAATATGCCATCCAGAGTATGTTGGGTTGTTTTGTTTTACTATTTCATTTTATGTTTTCAGAAGAATTAGAAGTGTAGTTTAGCGCACTTGCTTTTAGGAAGGATATCACAATGCACTGCTGTTGAAGTTAAGATGAAATAAAGTGAGCCACATTCTGGATTAAATTATTATTTTAAAAATATCCCCTTCCCTAACCCAAAAAGTAAATGAATAGTGAAAACTGGGTTTTCCAGCTTCAATTAAAATGTACAGACAAAATTCACAGTTCTGTTGGAGCTCTGTCATTGCAACTCTTCGACTAAATGAAGAAGAGACCAACTTCCTGACATGAAAGTTACCTTGCTAAATGAAAAGGCAGAGTGTTTTTTAATTTAAATGTAAAGTGGAGGGATAAGAAAAAAAGTAAACAATCATGGAACTGGAAATAAGTGGAAACTGGACTTCTAGCATCCCACCTTCACATTATTAGAAACCTGGAAGAAAAAAATGTATTACATGCCTGGTATCTGTAGCAAAGCTGCTTTGCTTCTTTGCATGCTAAGCAAGAATTAATTCATAAAGATTGTATCAAGGCTAATTTTACATATGCTATTTTGGCTACAGTTTAAAGCAAGTCAGCAGCTTTGTTACAAACACAAAATTATCATGCTATAATTCCATGTATTCAACACAGACCATTTCCCCTGTAAAACAGGTTTCTATTTAATGTGATCTTTGGCTGTACTTTTTTAAAGGCCTTGAGATTTTGCCAAAGTGAGCTCAAATGTCTTTATGCATTGAAGCCTACTGATAATATAAAAAAAAAAAAAACCAAACAGAAAACTAAGTTGCAAGATCCATCAGCTGAGTAGGTGGCAGCAACAGACATTGCCATAAACTCTGCCAAGACTTTGGAACAATCCTGTCTCTCTTAAGCGGTGAAGTTTATGCATATATCACTTAGGACACCTCCCACAGGCAGCTGTAACAGCTGGTATTTTCAGCTGTTGTCTCCACCTGCCTTTCTGGAAGAAGAATGTAACACCAACAACCATTCAGCCTGAGGATGAATGGACATCAGAAGCTAGCATATGGATAAAATAACGACTTCAGCAGCAGCAAATGTAAGAATCTTGTCTAGATTTAACTGTGGGTCAGTACCACAGGCAGAAAGTGAATTTGGTGCTTGGATGCTCTGTGAGTCTGTATGCAAACGCATGTGGATTACTTACAGGGAAAAAGATTTCCCTTCATTAGGGTTTTGCCTGCCTATAGGTACCTTTCTGAGATTGTACTGCTGCCAAAAAAACAAACTAAATTCCAAATAAAAATAAAGCAAAATTTGATTGCAAAGATCTGCAGGGAAAGAATTAGTATCCTGGCATCAAGCAATTCATTAAGACTGCGAAAGCAGTGCAGAACAGACTGTTTGCTGTCAGCATCTAACCAGCTTTTCTCAGCATGTATGAATTACAGCAGAAACTTGTACTTCAGAAACAAGATTGGTTTTGGTGGCTTTTTAGACAGAGACAGGGTATATATTGAAAGAAAACCACTGACTTAAACTTAGATGGTTCTTCCTGCCCTTAACACGGATGCCACTAAATTTCTTGTCTTATTCCAAAGCAAATATTCAAGAGTTCCAATCACTGAAATATTACCTTTTAGAAATAACAGAGGGGAAAACAAAACATTTTAATTAATTAACAACCAAGGAAGATAGCAGTTCAAGTCTAAAGCCAGCAAAAGCAAGGTCTTAATAACAAATGTATCAAGCACTTTTAACTATGTCACATACAGTTCCATTGTCCATTTCCCCATAAACTCATGAATTCCACATGTGCATACACAGAGATCCACTCTCTTTCTGCACACATGATGGAGAAAGGCTACTGACCAGAATATTTCGTTTTAAAACCAGATTTGTCACAGTCCTAGTGAGCACCATGCAACAACATGAATGCAACAGATCATTTTTAGAACAGCTCCTACAGGCCATGCCCTAACAGGTAACCTTAAGTATATGATGTAAGTTATAAGAAGTCAGTATAATACAGATGTCATTTCAGTAACACATGAAACAGAATCGTTTCAAAATTAAAAAACAACATTTGCACCTCAAATGCTGCAGCCTCCCAGCTCCCAGCCATTTTCTCACAAAAGGCTTCTCCTATCCCTCAGTACTGCTGATGCAGAATTCATGTACAGATGCACAAACTGATTAAACACCTGCATGCTGCCAAGCACTTTCTGTGACCAGTTAAAAGAGACAGACCCTCTAAATTTTGAAAATTTTGAAGTAAAAGACAAAGCCACAGGATGGCACTATCACTACATTGAGTCTAGTCTAAAAGCAAGTTTAGTATTTCAGAGTGGTAATGGTCTTCTGTGTGTACTGGTTAAATGGTGCACACATTTTATTTTGTGGTTTTAAGCTTTTTTTTTTTTTTTTTTTTTTTTTTAAACAACCTAATGTGAACAGCAGAAAAATCTATTTTCCTATTCAGGTTAATTTTGGTTTTAAGGGAAATGAATAATGTCATTGATAACAGAGCCAGTACTGCACATTTCATTCATGAACCAGTTTGACACAAAACACCCGACCTCAGGCTGGATTACGGCAAACTATAATCCAGCATTTGCCATATGGATTACCATATGACTGACATGTTGAGTTACTTGCCAGTTTCAGCCACGCTTGCCATGAAGCATTAGCGTTGAGCCTCTGTCCCAAACTGCACCATATAAGCAGCAAAGAGAGTAAAAAGAGATGAAGAAGAAGGACAATGAAAACAAAAAGATACACAGAAAAAGCAACAGTAGATTTAATACGGCAGACTGAGAACAGTGCAATCAATACTACACGTAATTCAATACTTAAGGGGCAAGATACTTATAATCTACATTGAGTTAATACGGTAGTTTTTACTTCAGAATGGATTAAATATGTTTGTAAAACAACAAAAATGCAAGCTCTTTTCATTATCTTTTTTCATACATAGCCTTAGAAGAAAGGTGATAAATGTGTGCTATCTGCTAAGCAATTACTGTTGTAATTAGGTGTCTTAGTAAAACAAGGTTAAATTAATTTTTGAGAAAACTACCAGACATGACAGTATGGAAAAGACAATTTCTCCGGTACCTGTGAATGGCTGCAAAAAGATCCTCAGTAGTCCTTGGTCTCGCTGGCGTTGCAATTCCGTCCGTCTCTTCCCCATAACTATTGCTTGGCAGGAATGCACTGTTTGCTGTATCTGATTCAAACACCTCCACTATGCAGACAGAATGAACAATATTGTCAGTCCATCATGGGAACCCAACAGGCTTGCAATCCCGAAATTAGCCCTTCCTGCCTCTAAGGCAAAGCATCCAAGAGACTGAGCAAGTGCACCGTTGTCATTATTGAGATTTCAGAACAAGGCTTTCTTAGGTAACAGCAGTGCACGAAATGCCTATGTTGCTCACACACAGAGGCAGAGAACAATACTGAAAGAAAATTCTTATGGTTCCGTCACATCTTTTAATCCTAGCACAGTTAAATAAAGCATCATTTTCTTTCCACGTCTGCAACAATGAGAAGTTAGAAAGGCATTTTAAAAGCATTAATCTTATCCCTGCAACTTTCTTCAGGCTTTTAGTTTTAATTATCACAAGAGGCTCTTCTCTCTGCAGAAGTCCACCTGAATGATAGGATTGCTATTCTCACTCCCCAGCTTCTTTACAATTTGAAGAAGAATCAGGGAAAACAGACTCACCGCTTTCGTTCTCTTGAGATACGTGCCCGTCAGCGTTACTGCTGCTGTCCTGGCTGCTGCCTGAACTGCTTCCTTCATCAAAAGCAGACTGCTCCTCCTGCCTGGGTTCTTCTTGAACTGGTGGTGCAGCAGGCTGTACCACAAAGGCATTAGCTCCCACTGTCTCAGAGAAGGTGAATGCTGCAGCTCCTCCCTCAGGAACAAGGCTGCCAGAGTCCATCTCGCTAGAACTGAGTCCATCTGTAAGACAATTTCTCGCCTCCTCACAGTGTGCAAGCACAGCGCCTTTCTTAGTTGGGCTTGACGTGCTTCTGACAGTATCACTCACTTCAGCTATTTTCTCCACTGTAACATCTAACTGTGGAGGTGGTACAATGAGGAACAGTTTGGGTTTCTTTGAAATAGGAGGTGGTTTCTTGCTTGGCAATACACCCTGAGTCTTGTTGGGAGATGCTGGTGATCCCTGAAGTGACATGTCAGAATGGGGGTCTTCAATCTGCACTGAAGACTCAGGTGTGTCTTCAGTAGCCGTACCCAGTGAATTAGCTTCAAAAGACTTGTTTAGACCTTCTGCACATAAAGGCTTTTGATCACTGCCAAATGCAGTTACATTATTGGAGAGAATGAGAGGAGATCCCCGAGCCAGTGTTTGAACTGAGATTTTAAATGAAGTGCCTTGAGTTTTCATTTCCTCTTCACCTAAGCTGTTATTGAGTCTTAGTGAGAGAGATGGCTTTAGGGAAGACTGCGATGATGAATTTACAGTATCCTTTTCCTGAGAAACGGTTTCAGAAACAGATCCAGGTGATGGTTCACCTTCCGTCACTTTTTTCACAGACCTCAGCTGCACCATTTGCAATGCTTTGGTAGTTACTAAGGGCATCACAGGTCTCGAAGCATCTTGCTTGTGGTGTTTCACTGGACTGTAGCAAGAATATTCTTGGTTATGTTTCTTAAAAGAATACTGTGAGCATATTGTTGCACCTTCTGTTAGTTTTGGATCAAGAGGTGGTGCTGGTGGCGGGACAGCTACAGGAGAAGTAGAAGGAGGAGGAACAGGGGAAGAGAACGAACTGAGGGGGGCTTCTTGTGGAAACCATGGGACAGTCTGGGTAAAGGAAGAATTGACATCAGCTTCTGGTGGAGGAGGGGGAAATGTGGGAGAGGCTGGCAATGGTGACAGATCCATGACTTCTGCTGGAGGAGGAGGAGGGGGAGAGGGAGAAGAAAGTTCAGGACAATGCAGAGGAGGTGTTGGAAGAGGAGGCGGCAGAGGAGGTGCACCAGAATCCGAAGGAGAGCTCAGGTTGGGGTCCAATTTCTTCACACTCACACTCCCTTCAGTAGATGTATTTGAAGAAAGAGAAGTGGAAGATGAAGACATAGAGACTGAAGACAGAAGAGAGGATTTCCTTTCAGGCACTTTAGGCTTCAGCTTGGATTTCCCATTTCCTGATGACACAGATTTTAAAAGCACAGGCACTGGAGTGAGTGCAGTGGGTGTATTGGACTGGCTGGAGTACCCACTCGATGGCGATGTGACTCTGTGAGACTTCTCTGGAGAAGTGCTCTTTGGTTTGGCCAGTCCACTGGGCACTTGTGGCACAGAAGCCCTTGAACCATCACTGAAGTGGCTGATGCTGTAATCACTGAGAGCAGATGAGGTACTGGCAGAATGGGTCACTGGGGATTTTACCTGGTCATCTGCTACTGCGGCATAGTCACTGTAGTATCCCCACTGGTCAGCATACTCCGACTTGATGCTACTTGTTTCACTCTGAGAGGGAGTGACTGTGCAGATGGAGTACAGGTTTGGAGCAGTAGTGGAGATCATGCTGCTGCTTGCACTGACTGAGCTTTGGCTGCAGGAGCGCAACACCCAGGGATCCTCATAGTCACTGCAGGGGCTCTGGGAAGGGGAGCTGCCATTTTTGCACTTGAGATTCAACTGCAGAGAATGCTGAAGGGTGGCAATGAGGGTTTCATCAAGTACCTGCCCATTGGACTGGGCTTTTTTCTTGGACACCCTTCTGAGTGAGTCCGTTCTGGATGGTGGCAAAGGTGGTTTCTTTGCCTTTTTCAGAGAGATGTTTCTTGCAAGGGATTTGTCACCTTGGCCTGACTGGTCATCCTGATGTTTCTTCTCCTTTCCTTCAAAGACATTTATCACGCTGTCTCTGGGGTTCCCAAAACCATTAGTACTATTGCATGGCATGTCTGACTTCAGTCCAGAGTCCATATGCATGGAACTATAATAACCATCATGGTCTACAGAATACAGAGAAGTAGAATCATCCTTGACTGAAGTCCTCTCCAGGCTGCTGCTGCTCAGGTTGCTACCAGGAGTGGCACAACCCGGTGTGGTACAAACCACCTTGCGTGAAGGAGTCTCACTATTTTCCACAGACTTGTACAGCCAATGATCTGTGCTGTTCCCTGCTGCTTGCACTCGCTCCCCTGAAGAGCTAGATTCGTTCCTACCATCTCTGTCCTGGGAAAGGTTTGGTAAAGCAAGATTGTTCTTACAGCTGTAACTTACACTCTGAGACCCAGTCTCTGTATTTCCAGGAGTGCTAAGAGAGACAGCAGAGTCACCAAGAGAAAGCATCATGACAGTATTAGATGGCATGGTATCTGAAGTCTGAGAGTGTCGTGTGGAGCTGCTCTCACTCCAGTTTCCACTTGATGAATGGTGATCTTCTTTACCACTTACTGCACTGCTGGCAACAGGATTGTCTCTTGGCTTTGGGTAGGTAGTAGAGCTGGTAATTTTACTATCCAATGATCCAGCACTTTGGGCAGTGTGAATAAGGATAACTTCTGAGGAGGATGACAGTGTTGCATTGGGTATGATGCTGGTTGAGTAGGTGGCGTGAGGAGAGACCACACATGCTGGGCTTGCGGGCTTTTCATTATCATAGCTTCTCACCTCTTGAGATTTCGGCCTTGACAAAGTCCCTGTTGTGGAATTATTTCTCAAATGCACAACACTATCATCCACTTGCAATTTACTTATCTGTTGGGGCAAAGCATCAGCAATGTCTTCTGACTGCTTAGAGATGTTCTGTGTTTGCTCTAGGGATTGCAGAGACACTCTTGCACCAGCCCGAGGCAAGCTATGAAAACCTATATCACTATTTGGGCGAGAAGCAAATATTACTGCAGCAGAATCACTCATCACTGACATGTTTCCAGATGAGCTAGAGAACTGAGACATTTGGGCTGCGATGCCATGTCCTTTTTGTGCTCGTATTCTTCTCATTGAAGGGGGCACAACTTTAACATCCTCCGTCTGGCAGCTGGTGTCCTTGGTTTCCGAGCGCTGCATAGCAGAGCGATAGCTGTCTAGTCTCCCTAGCGTGGAACAGTGATCTGGGACATACATTGAATGCCCTCGGAAATCACTTTGGCCCGTGCCAACTGCTGGAGTCAAAATAAAATAATTATTCCTTGAAGCATAAATTCACCTTTATCTTCTTACTAATTTAAAATAAAAAAAAAAACAAACCCACCAAACTGCTTGATCCCCATGCTCTTGAAGGTTATGCCTTCTGAAAAAGAATCTGCAACAATGGATTTTGCACAGGCATTGTGTGTTTTCTGCATTTCTCTTCCCTTTTTCCTTATTGTCAGGAACCTTCTGCTTACAGAATTATCTGTGTTCCTGCTGCACATTCGACACATGAAATCCTCTGCTTATGACATAGTAATAATTTCCATAGTAATCAGTTATGTCAGAAACCAAGTAGCGCTGTTTGACTTCCAGTAGGCAAAGCAGCAGGAACAGACAAAAGCGTGAGAAACGCGAAGTATGTTTCCACGCTAATGCCTCATGCAATAAAGAAAAGAGGAAGGAAATCGGGAGATTAAGGCAAATAATCAGTTCTGCTTTTTAAAAGCATTACACTTTGAAAAAACAATTCAGGGGACACAGACAGCTTTCCAACTCTTGCAGTTCATCTGAAAGGAGGCCAATACATTGAAATATGCATTGTTTCACCACAAATAATACATATACTATAACAGCATTTATACAAAGACATTATCAAACACTGCAAAGAAAACCAATTTAAATAATGTATTTCCATATAATTACTTTCTATTTATCGTAAAGGAAAAACTCCAAGAAGTGGGGAAAAGAAACAGCTAGTACTGATGGTCATCTCATCCTCAGCATTATCAGGGAAGAAAAAATAACTGCAGTCTTTAAAAATTAAGTAATAATCACATATTGGCATTAAAAAACCTTTCAGGACAAGGGAAAAAACAGTTTAGTTTGAAATATAGTTATCACTGGGTGAGTAGAAAGGACTCTGGTTCTTATAAATCTATATTTTCATTGGTAGCTGCCTTTTAAAAAGCACAAACCAGAGCACTGCTTTAAAAATAGTCTGCAGAAGGCTGTTGCTTTTCAATTCAGTTTCATTACTGTATAAATAGCAGACACAAGAGGCAAGCATGCTGCTACAGATGCTTGTAAGGATGGTGCATGTGTCACTGCTGAGGAATATTGGTTATTTCAAGTCTCCACCTTAAAGCTATTCTCAGGAGCACACCTGATAGGATTGTTCTCCTTTCATATATACTATATGGAGCTGGATCAGGAGAATAGGTATTTTTATCATGCGGTTCTAAACACCACTTAAAGGACATATAATTATCCTTATCCTTGGCAAGCAAGAGGCATGTAGGATAAGGAAAAGAAGGCTCTGAAAAGGCTACAGTGAAAGCAGCATACACAGAAAGATTGTTTACTTCTTTTCCCCAGGCACATTAAGTAGTCTTTTAGCAGCTGAAAGCCTATTCAGTTTGCTTTGTGTAGATTCCCTGACTGTCATGAAAATGCAGCCTCTTTCTGCTCTGGTAGAGGTTTGCAGCAAAACTAGATACTGGGATGCTGGCAAACATCTTGGATAATCTAATAAGCAATATTGTCAGAACAGATGTAATACTGCAGCCAATCAAGAAAGGTATCTCCATATTATGTATATAGTTCTTAGGAACTCTACAGTAAGAAAAAGAACTTAATTTTGTTTTCCACGTGTATCTTTTCAAGCGAATCAGGTTAAGAGCTAGAGAAACATGAAAGTAGACATCACAAATGTTTCTGGAACCATGACATCACTGGTAACAACTGTTAGCCAATTAAGAATAATTTAAAAAATCTGCATACTAAGTTATTTATATAATCAAAGAAATGGGGTGTTTTTCTTTCTACTACTACGAAATGTACACACACACACGAGACAGAGGATGGGGTTTGCAGAGAACGAAGCTGTCAGCACTACAGCAAGTATCTAACACCGTCACATACTGACCTGTGGCTGAGAACACCTCATTTCAGTATGCAATACATCCGTATTCACAAAGGAAGCTAAATGCACTCCACAAGCAGTGCAATGCGCACGGACAGTTTATGCTTGTTTAAAACATTACTGCTAGGGAAGGTAGATGGTAAAGCAGGACAGCACTGGACTTGCTAACCTCCCCTTTCCTTCTTCCAAAACCAGGAGTGTCAGAGTGCATTACTGGGACATACTCCTCATTGCAAATGCACAGCGATGCTTTAAAACATCTGAGATACCAAATTGAACTTTGGTGCTATATCTAAGCTACTAAATGAGAGAGGCCAAGGACCCTTCTTATGTCAATCCAAGCCAAGCTCTTTTCTGGCAAGGATGGCTGTACCAAAATGCCTGGAGGAGCAGCTCCAGCCCTATACTCTGGCACTCGTGCACAGACAGAGCCTGGGAGACTGCTGGCTGGCCCAGGCCAAAGCAGTGCCGGAGGAGCAGGCTAACAAAGTGCAGCATAAACAACTGCAGGATGCTGTTGAGCATTAGTGTTTATTAGCTCTATGTTTATTATTTGAATAGACATAACTTAGGGTTCAGTCTAATACGCTCATGGAAACTACATAAATTGACTCAAAGCAGTAAACTTTCACAACCTTGGTACTGCCCGTCAGGGCAGGTCTTTGCACCGGTGCAAGGCTTCCTGTAGTTAGAGTAGCTCAGAGCCCAGATAAACAGAGGGTTCTAAGAGGGCAAGTCAGCTCAGTCTCAGAAGTATAAACAACAGGGCTATATCCTTCAACCATGATACGGGATATGGTCAGGGAAGCGTCTTCTCAAAGTGCTTGCTAATACAAGAAAACAAATTTGTGGTTTTAAATATTTTCTGTAGAAAAGCAGCACGTCCTGAAACTCTTTTGGTTTTGGCTTTATATGTATGCACAATCTCACGCATATCTGTGAGGATTTACTTGCCCTTTATAATACAGCAATTAATCTTTTTACAGTTCTGTTTCCTGAAGAGGGACAACAGAAATCTGCAGGAAAAATAGTTAAAAAAAAAACAACCAAAGGAACATTTAAGATTCAGATACTCTTAAAATGTTGACAGTTTTAACATTTCAGGGGAATTCAGAGGAGGGTAGTGAGGAGTACTTTGTTTGCAATTTACAATGCACTGTAAAACCCTCACTCACTTCCAGAATAACATTGAAAAGCAAGGGTTTTCAAAAAATCCTTAAAATCAAACCGTTTTTGTTGGTACTGCAGCTAGAAGATCAACAATCTGATTCTAAGGGATAGCTCAAACCTTTAATTAACTAATACACTGAAAATAGCATGTCTCTCAGAAAACCTTTACTTAAATAAATAGCAGTTAGGTATTACAAGATTTCTGCAACACCAAAATTCTTGAATTGAGTCAGAACTTTTAAAGAATACTGTCCACAAGTTCGTCTAGTTGCAGGGATGATTTCTGTGCAGACAGCAGCAAAACATACTGTAGAATTGGACATCAGGTTACAGATGTTGAACATTAAGAAGTCATAAGTGGCTGCAGTTTGGCGGTATGATAAATGTGGCTGAAAGTAATAATTGTCTTGTCTGCTTTTTAAATTATCCTAGGTCCTGTAGCCCAGCAGCCAGAGCTACAACCACCACAGGAGACCTGTATCTACACACCTTTCTTCTTTTTTCCCCTACTTCTTGCAGTGCTGAAAATATTAGGGCAAAAGCTCTTTCCTAATGCACATGTTCACTGTAGACTCCAGCAGCAAGTAAAGAACACCCACTACCTGGAACATGTGAAAAATGCAATATATTTAACATCTCTTGCATGAAGCACAGAGAAGAGGTTTGAATGCATACCTTAGCTCTGAGAGCTTGATCCAAGACAGGCATATACAGGTTACACCATTCTTCCCTGATTCTGGTAGTTACTAGTGTTGCTCATTAGAGACAACAGGGACGGAGACTGACCACAAATTTGATGGAAAAAAGAAAGCACATGCATGTAAACCCTAGGGCTAGGTACTAGCTACTAGAAGACTCCCTGTGACTCTGGCTGGTCTTGTGGCACCAGTAAAATGCTGCAGAGAATCAGTAAAAAGGTCCTCTACATTGAAATGAGAGCAGAAAACCAGTGCCTTGAGAGAATAAAAGTACCTGTGTTGACATCACAAAGAACATACTTGTTTCAACTAGCACACAGAAGTTATCTCTCCATACTACTTCTGACTAATCATTTCTACTACAAGCATTTGTATCTTGGACCACTGGCACATTCCTAACTTGGTGACCTGGCCAAGTCACTGGGCAGGCACCACAACTTCTCCCACAATCAACCAGAGACTCTTCATCTATTTCATCCTTGTATACATACACCAAACGGTTTTTAATAGACACTCAACAAGAAACAGACAAGTACTTTGGGCTTATGGTAATTTGAAGGAGTTTTCACTGTGCCCCATGAAGCATCTATAATCTCTCAAGAGGGAAGAAAAATATTGCGAAGAATCCTGCGATACTTTTCATTACTGCCAGCCAAAAAAAATTATCTTCGCATATATCACTGCCATCCTGAAAGGAAGAATTTTGATGAAAACAGAGAATTTAAGCTTTCTTGATTCCGTTCATTTCACTAACTGAACAGCCTCGGGTAAAGATTATATTCCTGGTATTGCTGTCGTTTATCTCCCGTTATCAAGAAGCAGATAACACATACTTTGTAACATCCTGATCTCTGGATGAATAACCCTGGAAATGTCCAAAGTTGAGAAGCTACAGCTATAAAACCAGTACTAGTTAAAAGGCACAGTAACTCTGAAAGAGAGATAATCTCTCCAAAGCCTGCTAAAATTGCAACTTGAAGCAAGATGCAGAATTACTTGAGTTGAACAGCTGGGTATTTGCATGGTATTTCTGTAGAAGCAATGGATATCTATGGGGCCTACAACTTGAATGACTGCTAGTGCCAAAGGGACAAATTGGATAAGAGTATCAATTAAGAGGAGTCTTCAATAAGAACAGCTGAGTTCCCAACGGTCGGAAGGACTTACATGCCCCCATGTTGCTGAGATGGAATGGTTCCCTCTAAGGCATGTCAAAGGAGAAGCTTCAACAGTCCCAAATGATACTTGGGACACTGGTTGACATCAACAGGGGGTCTGAAGTGGACTACAAGAAAGCAAATAAGGGACTGATAGTTCAGGTGTCAATCATATCAATCCTGCCGACTGACAGGAGGTCTTATAGGTGAAAACTGATTGTGAGCTACTGAAAATGGGAGGCGGGGAAATCAGTTGAATTCTGACCCTCTGAACCCTTTGGTTAGGAACAACAACAACAAAAAGAGGTATATGGGAGGGGGAGTGGAAACCACAGGAGCTGCAAATACCCTGCATTGCACCTTAAGGTGGAAAAAAAAAAGTATTGAAATAATTCAAGGAAAGTACACACAAAGCATAAAATTAGAAGACATTTTTTGAAAACCAAGAGGATGGGTTCTTTCTGTTTAATTGAAGAAAAGCAAAATATCTGGTAGAAAAAGAAGAAATCAAAAGGTGGAAAACTTAAAGATGGTTTCCTCTCTCCTTCCCCATAGTCACGTATGTTTATTTGGAAGATGAACTGTGGTGGAACCTATACCCAAGTCTGGGACTTGCTCCTCCTGCAAGACAGGGAGGGAATCTCGGACACCAGAAGCTGTCTGTCGGTACCTGGGACTGCACCAGGGCAGAACTCTGGAGAAACACTCACAACTTGATACCTTCAGAAAAAGATAGCCTTATCCAGACCCCAGAGCACCAACACAGAGAAGGGAATGCGGAAATTTGAAGGCATTTTGCTGCCTTTATTTTGTCTGAAGAGTTGGAACACGTGAAGGAAGCTGAAGATAACCGAGAGCCAAAAAATGAGCAAGACCTGGAACAGGTTCTCCCAGAGAGCTGCTCATCTCTACCAAACTTCTGTTTGGGAATTATCATCTTGTCTGAGGGGAGAATATTGGCTTGCCTATGAGGTACAAGAAGACAGCTAGAAGTGATGGATAATAGCAACACAGAGCAGAGAAACTGAGAGAACAGAAACTTGAAATAAAACATCACCTGCAAGTTTCTTGCCCTTTCTGCAGTTTTGATCCAACACTGACCCCATTAAATACACACAAAAAAAATCTATGTTCTGTAAGACAATGAAGATAATTCAGAGATATGCAAAACCAATCTTTCCATTGCTGTGTTTGGCAGAGAGAGGAACGTTTTGCTTTCTCCTTGTACTTTGGTGTTGCTCTGCTAAATCATACTGAGAGCGTCCCGCTGTTAAAAAAAAACTGTTCAGAAAATAACTGGTACCTCTAAACTGGTAAGCATCACACATTCTTATTCTGTCTTAGAATCCCATCTACCACATCACATTTTATTTACGCAGTACCTTTTATGTGGAAGTGTACAGGCTACATAGAGAGACCTGTTCATTGCTGGAAGACACCTGTGAAAACACAGCTAGCTGCATTACAACACTTAAAAGTAGTATGTTTAAAGATCCTTTCAGTACATGCCTCGAGGGTGCAGTTAATGATTCCTTTCAGTACATTTGGGTAAATTCTACAAGGGTATCACGGTCACTGAGCTCAGACCAGCGATCAGTGCAAGGCTTGTCTTCTGTTTGGACTTTTTGGTTCCAAAGGAGTCAAGGCAGCAAGGGAAGAACCCCAGCGACTTGGCCTGGAAGAAGCTCTCTTGCAAGAAATGAAAACAGTTCATGCTTGGTCATTGCTTTGAGGCTCTCTCAAGTTTCTGCTTCCTTCTGAAGGATAAATAAGAGGTAAGAAGAATCTGCTATATGTAGTTGTTATTTAGCCTGCACAGAGCAACTTTGGGTATCAAGGGATTTTGATCTTTGTGTAAATATTATAGCTATTCACACCAATGCTTTAGGGCCCAAACAAAGAGATTTATTCAGCTGAAACCACAGGGAGAATGTCAATAGGCACAATGCAACTGCTTGATTTGGAGTTTAGTCCGGATACTTGTTCCAATCAATTGAACTGTGGAATGTTTTAAAACAACTTCCTGTTTGTTTTGGGACAGTGTAAGAGAGAGAAATAGGGAATGGAGAGCTACAGAAATATTTGGGGAGTGATGGGGAGAAAAGGCAAAAAGAACACAGAACAAGGATGGAGGAGACTTGATTTATTCCCAGCCTTGCCAGCTGACTGGTGGGTGACTGGCTAATCGCTTCGCCGCAGCATGCTTAGCCTCCCCATCAATAAGATGCAGACACCGCTAATTGTTCTTTTTTTGAGTGCACTTTGTTTTTTAGTGATAGAAAGTAGTACTCTACCAGGATGGATACCGCCATCAGAGAGTCTTCCTGGCATACGTTTTGCTGTCCAGATGGCACACTACTACCACGGAAGCAACATGAAGCTCCTCAGACAACTTTGAACATAGGGCAGATGGCTAAAGCTCTATGTGTCTGCCGGTTGTGGGCCAGGTAACTGTCCTGAGTGAGCTCCTACAGTGAAATACTGCCAGCCCTGAAATTTCTGTAACTTAAAATAGGAGCCAAGGAAAACCTTCAACCAGTGCAACATGTAATGTGCTCAGCACAGAGATGAAAGACTGAAATCAAGACCATAAAACCTGTCACCCTTAACAAACAGATTAGCAGAAGTCACAGACTCTAATTGAAGAATTCTTTTTAAGATGGATGCCAACTGCATTGTCAGTTTATTCCACCAGGTAAACTACAGTTGATGGGTTTTTTTAAACATTAAACATTTGTCTGAAATGCTTGTAAATGTAACCTCAAAGTTTTGGAAACACTGCTGGCAGGACACATTCTCTGCACGTCCATCGGAGTACAGTGTCACCCATTTCAAAATCTATGTGCCTGAAAGAGCATCAGGAACCCCAGCAAACAGCAGTTTGGTAGTTTGGAACAAAACATTCTGCTTTACTCTGCTTTTGTCTGCTATCTGCCCCTGAGGTAGATCTTACATATGTCAAAGATAATTTCTGTCGAAAACTATGACCTTAGCATGCACGTCATTTTTCAGAATACCACACTAGACTCAAGACCACTGTAACAACTCTGAAAATGAGTAGTTTAAGTGATGTCCTGTATCAGCTTTGCCTTTAAGGGGTACAAGCATTTTTAAGGAGCACAAGTCATTTAATCTCAGTTCTAGACCAAGAGAAAAGTAATTTAGTTTAAAATGGAAGAAGGAAATTTAAAAAGTATCCATCCTGAACAAATGAGAGGATGAGTGTTGTCTCTGCTACTCCTCAAAACAGTTGTAAACATGGTTTCTGAGGGCTTAGCCTTAGAGAAATCTAAACCAGAATAATTAAGAATAATTCAAAATGAAGTTTTATGTAGCTTTGTTTCCAGTTTTCATCTTTGTTTTGTTAGAACAAATATACTTCACTTTATTTAGACCTCAAAATTGCTTATAGTTGATTGCAAGGATGATAGATGTGTTGTTCTCTCCCAGGAAAAAACGAATTAAAATTCTGACCTCCAAGAGGACTCCTGGTCTGAAAGTGCCTCCTACCATATAGCAAGGTTCACTATGGACAGTGAAGAGGGAGGAATGGAACCCGTACTATGGGGAGGAGTTCCCTATGGCAGGCACGAAACAGCATCCATTCCACAAGACGAGATGGACAAAGACAACTGGCAGCTTTGGACAAATCTCAGAGCAGCAGTTAGAAATAAAATCATCTTATGAAATCCAAAGGTAACGAAAATTAAAGCTGCCTAACTTTAGCTGCCCTAAAAGCATTAGGGCAAGTGAATTTTCACATGGCAGGGCAATGTTTCATTATAGATGCTGAAGGAGCACAGTTCCACTCACAAACTGTTCTTAACGTACTTGCTCATTTCTCGGCTTTCTCTATGCCTGGTCCTTTAGCTCATTTCAAACCCACCCATACTAATTACATATTCTTACTCCTGTTCTAAAAAATCTAGACAAAGAACCAAGAATGGAAAATGCAATTTAGAAAGAAAGAGATGCAAAATGCAAGGTAGAACTTACTGAAATCGTCAATATATATGGTGATTCCACATGTAAAGTACCTAAAATTATGTTCTGCCAGATTATTTTAAGGGACATTCTTCCTCTATAAAAAGGGAGGGGGAACACAATTTTATCTGTGAAGTTATCATTGGGGAAAAACTGAAATATCTTTTTTAAAAATAAATAAGAATGACCAGAGAGTTCTGCCAAAAAAGTGTCTGAACGGTCTGCCAAATTCAGACTGCTTCATCAGCCCTGAATATCATGTACGCTACCAACTGTGAAAGAGGACAGCCTGAGGTAAACATGATTGAGCAGGCATTTTTCCTTTGGAATATATGTAATAGCTAATGAGCCCATGTAAATTACTCCCAATCAAACAACACTGACACTTAAGGGGTGGCCAATTAGATCTAATCTGAACTGGAAAATATACAGGTTTTTCACTGTTGATACAACTCTCGGCAGATTCAGGAAGGTGTCTATGAATTGTTTTACTCTACTGAGTAATTATTTGCAAGCCAAACGCCTGTCCACTTCAGTTTTGCTTCAGTGAAAATCCTGAGGGGTGGGCCAAATCTCCGGGAAAGCATTAAAGACCAGAAACCTTACACCCCTGCAGACTTCCATTGTAACAGCACACCACTTCCCAAACACCTTGCTCCCTTCAACAGATAGAAGTTATCAGATAAAAGGCCCTAATTCCCAGATGCCTGGTGGCAAGGAGGCACACAAGTATTTGGAACTGTAATAGGCTATCAGACTGTATTGGTTTCATGAGCACTGATAATGTTATTAGTCGAGTAACAATAAGCAGTGACAATGAACAGTGGATGGAATACAGTTCTGATGAGCCATACCTAGCTCCTTTTGTATGTTGTCAGGGATTCCTGTAATAGTCTTTCTCCTTTTGACTTTCTTCGGCCGTCTTACCACCGTGTCAGTGTAAATTAGAGACCGCCGAATGCTGGCTTGGCGGTCGAAATTCTCCCCTAATACATGGTAGAACAAGCAAAGCAACATTACTTCCAAGCACGCTGACATCATGCACTTTCTTCCACTAGTTTTGTTGTAGAAATGGAAAAAAAGGCATTAATAAATGATGTTAGCTTTGTCCTACACAATGAAGGTTTACACTGAAGGAAGATACAGCATATCGTCACAGTAAGGCTTTTAGACACAAATATCCATGATATGGTACTGCAGCTTTTAAAAGGAATTTTGACTTCCTGAGCCCATTTCAGATCCGATGAGAGCAGATCTAATTCCACAAGTGAACAGAAGTCTTGCTTTAAATTGGCCCTTTTTGCCTTTTTTTTGGTGGTTTTGTTGTTCTATTTTTAAGTAATGTGCAACAGAAAAAGCAAATCTGCTCATGAAAATGAAAGATCACAGTGGTTTATACAAGAACAGACATTGCTGTTGGCAACAGCTACTGCAACGTCTTTGCACAGCTCCATCATTAAATCACACAAGACGCTTCCTTTTCATTCCAAGTTTGCTCTAAATGTGTCAAGGGTACCACATTTCTGGTGGTGATCTTTTAACATGAATACAAATAAGTACTATGGAGCATGCAAAGATCAAACTTATCTTGCAGTCTCATAAATATTTCAGTCAGAGTAGAAGCTGATTAAAACTGAAACTTTATAAATAATTATAAATACATACAAAGGCCAAGAGCTGAAAAAATGTGTGCTAAAGTGCACATTGCTAGACAAAGCCTTATGATGAGCATGTGCTGTATCATAATGAGACCCAGAAGCACCACTATCATCAAGCAGCTTTTCCTTAGGAATTCACTTTTGTTTAGAGGTTTATAATTTGGCCTTTTTACTAGTAGCAAGATAAAACTTGCCCTATGGAGTTAATTCTCTGTCACTTTTACAAATTTCAGGGACCACCCCCCATACCTCTCATGTAAGTTCCATCTTTAGAAGTTAAAACATTTTAAAGCACTGCTAAATGTCTTTTAGATGACCCATTTAAAACTTAAATGCAGAAAAGAATTGACTTATGCCTATATGGATTTTGTTGTGTATGCTTTTTTTTTGAAACTTGATGACCAAATTATTTACCTCTAAAAAGTGATTAATGCACAGTAACTATATGTCATAAATATTATCCCTGGCTGACTGCACATCAGTATGATGTGTGTCATGCAACCAGCATAGAAAATCTCATTACCTCTATAAAAGTTAAAAGACACAGTCATATATTAAAGTGTAGCACATAGACTTGTGAAAATGCAAGGAAAAAAATGTAGCAGTTTCATTCACCATATTGTAAATATAAAGACTCTGACTCTGTTTGACAGGAGCCTTGTGCTCCCATGAGCTGTGCTTGCGCTAAGCAGAATCCTTTCAGCCACAGGGAAGTGCCGGTTTCATACAAGTTTTGGATTGACTGAAGTCAGGGCAGATAAAGGGAGAAGGAAATCCATGGGTTCTATAAAATTTAAAGCTATGAATTCCCTGGCTTACTATAAGCCCTGAAATATTGAGATAAAATGACTATCCACCATCTGGGGCATTACCACTATTACGACGTTAGGACCCTTATGGGATCAGGGTCAGGACCATTAGGTAACCCTGCTATGCAGGATAATAATAATTCTAACCACATTATAATAAAGCCAGAGAATCCGGAAGAGAAAGTTTTGCATCTCTAAACACATCTTTATCCAAAGGCCAACAATTATGCCCGAGATGGTGAGCTGCAAGAAAATTAAAACAGAGCTTTGAATGCCCTGAAATAAAATGTGAATTGTAAGCAGAGGGTGCAAACAAGGAGAGAGTCTTTTACATGAAGTCTCAGACAGCACAAACGGGACGACCATAGAGAAAAGTTTCTGTCAGCTGACCCACAGTAACTTCTTCCCCTGAGCTACCCAGGAGCTAACTCAACCAATCCATCTTCAGTGGCTTTTGATATATAAAGGATATTTCAAAGCCACTGTGCAAATCTGTAGCATTTCAAAGTAGCAGCTTCAACACATTCCAACAACAAAATTGGAACATCTCAGGGCTTTCCCCTTTCTTCATTGTATTTTTGTTCTTTCTTTTTTTTTTTAAAGAAAATATCAATATTAACAATTAATATATTTTGTAGATTTAAGGATATTTTTTCCTTCTTTTACAGGTTTGCAACAAATTATGTAGGTATTCCTTACAGGTTACTCCAGTTTTCCCTCATGCAGTTTGCTCAGTTTCCTTGGATTCACTGAAAATATTTGTGTGTGTTTAAATCTCACTGAAATTAGTTAAGCTGGACTCAAGCAAATGCTTAAATGTTTTGCAGGATCCAGCCTGGCAGCATTCACCTTCACCACCACCAGACTACTCCATGTGGAAAGAAAGTTAGTTCTGGAAAACCCACGAAAGCAGAGACCATTATACATCTTTTAACCCCCAGGATATGTAAAAGCAAAGACTGGCCACCACTGAAAATTCAGCCCAGCCCCTTCCAGCCCAGAATAAGCTCAGCCCAGGCACTCCGAAAGACTGAAATTGCTTCCAAATCTGGATGTCTAGTCAGCAGCTTGTCAGCCTGACGCAACGCCCTGGCACCTTCAGGCTATCCAACAGATTTTTACTAGTACTGTATTAGTTGCATCTGTTCACCAAAGAGCCCTGAGAGCTGAACTTGCAGAGCATTTGTTGCACAGTCACATGAGAGGCCATTGTAGCAGAATCATTACTAATGTACTGCTGAAAATGCTGTCAATTGCCAGCAGTCTCTTCAGAGATTAACCTTTTATTTCATGCCAGGAGTAATAAAGGAGAATTTTTCTGACCTCTCTTCTGGGAGAGTGAAAAAAAGAGCAAGCGAATAAAAAGCCAAATCAAAAAGAAAAAAAAAAGGTGATGGTTTGTTCCATGGCACACTGAACAAGCAGCACTGAATTCTTGGTCTTTTTTTCCCCCTGCCTCATGCAGTAACATTGGGAACTTCATAAAACAAAATTACTCGATGTGGGAGGGCAGAGGAGGGGAGCAGATTGTGACTTTTTAGAAAGGAACAAGGACAGCAGTTTATTTTTGTCTGTTGCGTGTGCATCATAGTCTGTTACTGTCACTTGCCTCATTGTACAGTAGTAACATAATTATTCCAATGGAAAGGAAACAGTGGATCCCAGAGACCAATCCACATACTGTAACAGCAGTCTTCCTTTACTACTCTCCCTTTATATCCCTTCTGATTACCACATTTATAATGGAATGAATGCTCAACAGGTGGTGTAATATGCATGTGCACTATTTTTATCACAAAAGTTGAGAACTGCTGAGTGCAAACCAAACAATTCAGGGGACACAAGGTTTGCTATAATACTCAAATTAAGCTGCCTGGAGTCACAAGAGTAATTCATCCAAACACAGCAACATTCCCAGCGATACTGAATTAAACCTGTAAGGGTTGTTGGATCTCTTTTACGTCATTTTTCTTTCCATCTGTTTATTTCTCCCATATATTTTCAGTACATGGGGTCATTACATTGAACAGCAGATTGCTCTTTCTGTAAGTATACTCTGTTCCTGCTGTCACAGTATCTAAGCCTTGCTCAAGCTTATCAATTATGTCAGATTATCTATTGTTCCCATAACTCGGCCTTCTGCCCCCGTATCCTGCATTCCCTAGATGATAACTTTGCCAAAGAACATTTCAGCATTTCAACATTGCATTTATTTCAAATATATTTGGCTGTTTATTTAAGGAAACATTTCTTGATGATTTCTTGAAGCTCTCTGAAGTTTGTCACAGAATTAAAGTGCCTATAATATTTAAATACTATTTAAAATACTAGTTTATAAAAATATAGGTGAAAAATTTACTGCTACTCATGCAGGGAAAGAGAATACCTGATTTACCTTCAAAACAAAACCAAACATCGTAAGTTATTGATTATAAGAGTTAGAGCGGAGTCAGTGTGTCATTTGAAATAAATCAGATACAGAATATCATTTTGGTTTTGGCAGGTGAACAGTAAGTTATTTGAATTAACTAATAATAGACAATCTTGTTGCTGTGCAGAAAGAAGACGGATTAATAAATTGAGGTGATAATTCAATTTTTCACAGAAATTCTATTTACACACAACAAAGTATCTATTCAGCTTTAAGTTTTAACATAATTTAGCTTCCATGGTGTGGGAGTTCTGTAAAACCAAAGAGCATTTTCAATATGAAGAGTTAATACACAGTTCATAATAACAAAACATGGACTGTAGCCACATAAGTGGACTGTTTTACCAAAACCGGAATGGGGCTCGAAGAGGTAGCCCCATTAACTTTTCCTGTTCTTACCCTACTCAAAGATCTTTGACACCTAAACATATTGTTGCTAATAAAAATAGTACCCTAAGGATTTTTTTCCTGAATTTTGTAACATTTAGTCTTTGGAATATAGAAGTCCCTGACAACCTTCTTTACATAAAACTCCTAGAAGAAAATCCTGAAATATCACTAGCATTCCATAAAGCATGATTTTCCATTACATAACTTCAGTGCAGTCCACAGCAAAACATTGCGACTTCTCAATCCTCCTCTTCTGTTTCATGAACATCTAATGCCGTTTCAAGCCCATGTTGTGCAGATTACCTTCATTAATGACCATTTTAAGGGATTTTGAGGTTTTTTTCCTTAAGTTTGTAGAGAGACTATTAAACACAAAACACTGTTTTCACAGAAAAGTGCAATAAGTAATTTAAAATTCATGCATCAAATTTATGACTGTCAAAATGCTATCCAACTCTACGGGTCTCCTTTTATCCCTCCCCTCCGTCATCAGTGTAATGTAATTACTGAAATTAAAAGCCTACCAGTCACATTAATCGGAACCACATCTGTTTGGACTGCCTGTGCTTGTTGTCGCATTTTCTCTTCTGGCGTTGGCAGTGGGAGAGACTTAGTCCAGTTGGTTTGGGTGTTGATATCTGATAACTCATTTGAAACTGGTGTTTTAGGCCTTTTGATGGTAATAAGCTTTTCTTCTTCTGGGGAAGAGGCAGGACACTACAAGCAGAAAATCATGCAACAACATAAGTTTACTGCCAGTAAAAAAAAAGAAGGTAGGATTATACTACTAAGGCATTGCCACTGCAGTCAGTATGATTGCTTATGGAGCAAAACACACTCTCAGCAATATCACACTTTGACCTTACATGAAGAATGATTATAAAAAAACAATCAAGCAAGCAATCCCACAACAAAACACCTGGTTTGTATCTATCCAAGGCATCTGATTAGTCTAGGGAATATATACCAATGAGAGAGAAGTCTTGATCAGAGCAAAACACAGTAACTAATTATCTTACACATTGACCTTGTCTCTGGAGAGACAAAACTGACCCCTAGTGCCCTATTAGGAAGGTAAGATCTGAGCACTGCTTTGCTCCTGCTCCATTAGGCTGTAAGGATGCATAAGGTCTCAGCAGAAAGCCTGTTATGAAGAAAAATATTTTGGGAGACCTGCGTAAAAGAAGAAGCCAGTGCACTCTACAAAATCATCTGCCATGGTTCAGCGAGGTAGCAAAAATAACTTTTCTCTGGCCTTGGAGAAACTCATGTCATCATCAAGAGGTTGATTTTGCCCATTTTTCAAGCATGAAGCAGTTAAGAATATCAAAATCCATAAAATGGTCAACTTAAAAGTCATTCCTCATAAAAGAGGCAGATTTCATCTCCCTGATGGGTTTCACTTAAAAAAGAACAACCTAAAGCCAACCCCCCCTCAAACTTACCAGAAACCCAAAACCAACCCAATGAAACAAAACACTTCCTGAAACAGAAAAAGAGGCTGCAACAGCTTGTGCAAACCCTTCCACCAGACAAAGTTATAAGCCAAAAAAGCCATTTGCATTCTGTTTCCATTACAAAGTCCTCACCCGCATGTCAGTACTGCCTTTTATTGACAGGACAATACTAGTCCATAGCGAACCCAGAGGACAGGCAGGTTTGGGGCACACGGAAGATATCACCAGGGCTTCTAGCAGGTGGTCACAAGCTACAGGCCAAGCCAGGAGAAGCATCCTTCTCTCCTCCCCACTCCTGCCAGCAAGACATCCCAAGAAATTCCAGAAGCAGGAGAGGAAGGAAGAACTGGAAGAAAGCCAACCTCCATATCCTCCTGCCTCCAGGCAAAACAAAAAAAAAAAAAAAAAGAGAAGAAAACAAGTGAAGAGGAGCAGCCTCCTGACTCCTCCGTTTCAGGGGTGTTTGCTTGGGCTGCTTGGCACAGTGGATGCCCCTCTCTATCACCTCACCAATGTCACAGTCCTTGCCCCTCTTCTTTATTCCTCTCTCCCTTTGGAGAGCAGCATACTACCCAAAACAAGACTGTCAGTACTGGAGCACTGCCTCTCCCAGTAGTTACTCCCTCACTGCTGTACACGGGCGTGGAAAGAAACTCCATAGCTATTTATAACAGATGTATTTTTGTTATCATTATGCGTTTTCAGTCTAAGCAATGTTTTCTCGCAGAGTGCCATACAAAAGACATGTCCAGACACTGTGCCACAACCACTGTTTATCATTTCCGATTTTAATTTTCTTCCTGTAACTATGAGGCGCTCCCTCCGTTTATAAATAAATAATTACGTATTTATTCTATTATGCTTCCTCTCTACATCCTTTAGGACAGGACCAAACACTTTATTTAATAAAAAATAAAAATAAAAGCAACTACCAGGCAAAAAGTAAAATAATAGAAAAGTAAAATCTGTTCAGGTAATAATAAAAGAAAACATTCCAGGCAATGAAATTATTACTAATGTCATCCTGTGGTTTAGAACCCCACTTTGAAATGTGGGAGCTTTTCTTCGAGGAAAGAATCCATTTCTGTCAGTCTTGCTTTTCTTTACTAGAGAGGCTGAGGATGGGATGGATGCTGCTCTGAAGAAAAGGGCTCAGCGCTCTGAAAACCCCAGCAGCTCTTCCAATACAAGCTTCTTGGAGGACATCAACAATTTTTCAGGCCCACATTGATTTTAAAAAGCTCTAAAACCTTTTCTATGACAGGAATGCTTTTTACAAGGGTGTGCACATCCACTGTTTATACATATGTACAGTGTGGGCACATACATCTATGCACCTACTTTCAAACACAAGCACTTTCCCACCTCAGACCACTCAGATTTTACAAAAACCTTCATTAACTTAAGCAATTTGGGAGAGAAATGCCATTGCAGCAAGGAAAGCTGCCACTAGGCCATGCTTTCCCCCAGTTAGGTTTAAAATCAGCTGAGAGAGAAAAAGGTTGGAAGGAACATGGCATGGGGATGCCAGCCCAAAGTCACAGTGTGCGCATGTGACTGCACTGAAAGGTGTCATAAGAGGCTGAGGCAGAGAAATATCGCTTTTCCCCCTCTACAAGCTTTTCTCCTGCTTGAATCGGGATACCAAGGGAGATGCTTTGAGCCTGGTTTTGCACATTGTGTGGGGTGAGGATGAGCTTCAGTGACCTTCGGACATTGTGCTTGGTTGATACTGTCAGCATTAGTATCTGTCACATGCAAACTAGACTGCAGTGCCAGGTCTCAGCTGTCAAATAGCATTCACCACCGGCTATGCCAATAAGCCAAGTGGCAGAGATACTGGTTATAAAGCCACTCTTCCTTTTCAAGGAAATTGCCTAAACCAAGCAGAACATTTCTGTTACATTATTACATAGATAGAAAAACTGAAAAACTAAAGCATCTACTAAAAGGGAATATAAAAAAAAATGTGGAGCAACAATCACAAATTTTGCAGAATTAAAAGTTGAGAAAACTGGGGACAGATGGAGGAAGACAGACAGAATGAATCAGCCCAGTGAGCATGTAATGAACGAACCACAATTGAAAACCCAATTGTACAGTTGAGGTCAAAGCACTTGTGTCAGTGAGAACGATTTTTTGCCATAGGACAGTGGTGGGTACTTCTACAAAATAATTCAGTAAAAGAATTGTGGGTAGTTTTGGGCATAGGAAGAAATGTCCACATTTCATTTGAAGGTACGCCGTCCATAGTTCCTAGAGAAGCAGGACTGTCTCCACTTATATTCTTTCTTTCAAAGTATTCACGGTGACAGTGGTGTAGGGGTTTTTTTGATGTGAAGATACTTTTAACACACATGAAAAAGACGTACACTGCTTTATTGCAAATAGAGGAAAACAGCATTTCAGCTTCCAGCTTTCTTCACACAGAAATTAATTACCTCTATAATCAATATAAAACCAGGGATATTTTTAGCCAGCATTCCCAGATTTACAACGCAGAAGCTCGCTTAAGGATGCAGTGAATTGCTGCTATATAACAGGAAAGTCTTCTCAATTAAGATCTGTATATCAGAAGTAGATCTGAACTAGGCAGTACTTTGAGATTATGTATCAGATTAGCAAATCTGATCATAAACACCTTGTTCATAATAGAACCGAAAGCACTTGTCCCATTTTTGAAGTGTCTCAGATTCGTAACAACTTTATTGCTGACTTAAACGGCCAAATTTCCGTGCAACAGCACACTCAGGAAAATTTGGAATTAATCCTATTTAATGGACCAGGGAAGAAGGAAAGGTGGGATGGGATGTGAAAGCAACAGCCTTGGACCTTGCAGTGTTTCCATGAACATGCATTAGAGGGGAAAAAGAAGTATGAACTTTGAAATGGGAGTTGAAATGAGAATACAGGAAAAGAGATGGGACCTCCAAGAGGAAAATTTAACCCATACAAATTTTACCTTTCAGCAAAAGAATTTAAACTTCTAATAATTTCTTTTACCTCACTGTCTATTGCAATCACTTCTAAAGTTATAATTTCTCTCAAAAACAACAGAGAAAATTGAGAAAAATAAAAACAAAAAATCAGTGTTGCAGACAAGAGCCATACCAATTCAGCTGTCTATTACTATTTGCCAACATTCTGCTTCTTGCTTTACTAGGTTTGATGGCCTCAAGGATCCTTTTACCTTCAATTTTTTTTACCCAATGCAAAGACAAACAGTAACAGGGAAAAATCCCTCAATGTCCAAACCCTTTGTCAGTCACTTGAGAACATCACTTTATGTGCCTGCTTAAGCTGAATTAGCTATGCCTTGTTCTGTTCCGTGTCCTCCAGACCAAGATCCGCAGTCCAGTCCCCCCAGATTTCACAGAATACTCCTTTTTATTACTCCTGAACACAGATCTTCAGCTCTATTAGTCAACTTCGCTATTCTACTGAATTCTTCACTTCATAGCCTTCACTGTGTCAATAAGGAAGGACTTTGTTGTTGTTGTTGTTGGCAGAAATTACTGATCATCAGGCAAGTTATCACCTTAATTAGTACTGCAAAAATGCTTCTTTATTTTTCCTCTGTTGCAATGGGACTACAAGCACAAGAAGTGCTGTATTGCATCAGTTCAGAGCTCTAAATGCCTGCCTAGTGTCCCCCTTATGACAACTGCCACTCAATCATATACAGGTGAAATTAAATCAGAGGATACATACAGTGGATATTTCCCTGAACATTCTCTCAGCATTGAATGGATGTCTTCTCCCAAGAATTTACCCAGTTGCTTTCTGAACCCATCTAAACTTTCAGCATCCATAATTCTTGCAGCAATTGCAGACTGTGGGTATGAGGTGAGTAAAGAATTACCCTGTTCTGTTTGTTCAAAGAGTTTCTGTATTCACTTGCACATGTTTTGGTATTTTATGCTTTGTATTGCTATTTCCAGTAAATTGAGCGGTATTTTCAAAAAAATGTGAAGCAGTATAAAATACATGTGCTGAGAGCACCCCATGCAATTGCAGCAGAGGGGCCGGGAGGCCAGCTGAGGGCACCATCACCTAGAAGTACATACAGTTCTGCCAGAGCCCATGCCTCAGTGCTCTCAGGTGTTCCCACTTCCAAACTGGAGTGCCTAACTGCTTTAGTCCCTTTTAACACCAAGCCAAATTTTAAATTAGACCTTTCCAAGTCCCTCAAACCAATAACAGTTAATGCATTTGTTTTTACTAAAGACATGAAATGGTCTTTTGCAGATATTGAAGAGACAACTAACAGTTTGGCTCAGTACAGTGGTAAAAAATATACTTTTTCCCCTCCATGAATAAGCAAAACAAATGGTTTTGCACTCGAAGCCTAACAGGCAAAGTTCATAAGCCAAATCACAGGACCTAGGGAAATATACCATGAATTTCTGGCACACAAACATTTTTTTAGATGGAATAAAGACAAGATATACCACATGCCTGGGAGCAAGTAGCTCACATTCATCATTTAAGAAAAATACATTATTCCAAATTAGTAAAGGTTTTCCTTGGCTCATTAAAAAAACAATGAAGCAGTCAATTAAATAAAACACAGTGTTCACTGGGGAGGGGGTTTCAAAGGAGGCAAATGTTAATAGACAAAAAGGAATTAGAAAATCTCAGTGAACTAAATAAACAGAGGATATTGGACTACAGACAAGAAGGAGTAACGAGGAAAAACAAAGGAAACAAACCTGGCATAGCATTCTTCTCTTGAACGGTTGATTTTTTTTAAACAGAAAACAGAAGCAGGTAACAACTGAAGGCTAAGAGGAGAATAAGATTGCTAAACACTACAAGTAACATCAAGCTGCAGACCTGGCAGCTGGATGGTGCCACTCATGGGCAAGGTACCTTGTTGCTCCAGGGAACCAAGTTACAGCAGACGCTAATGCAAGACTGAGAGATGCAGTCTAACAGACTAGACTGTTGAGCAAGACAAAAAGAAACAAAGAGAATGAGTGATAAAAAGGGAAAGAAAAAAGAATGAGAAAAAAACTCACAAAAGAAATACACTCAATATACATAACGTATACATTTCAGAAGGCAAGGGGAAACAGAGTCTGAAAACAACATCTCAATACATCTTTGACACTCAGAAAAAACAGAGCAATACTGATGGACAGAAACAGCTCCCAAGTCGCATCACCAACAGTGGTATGTAAGAGATGAGAAAGGAGGACACTGGTGACAGTGCTGAGATGTAAAATCCAGATAAACCATTTTAATCTCCAACAAACTCAATTAGGATCAGCAGAAACACATAGCAATGGACCTTGGTCTGCTCTCCATTAATACAACTTGAAAGAATCAACCCAAGAGTAAAAGGGCAGTTCCAAGAACTTCATTTTGTCACTCAGAGATTTAATGTTTCTTTGATTTCTAATTTTGTTTCCATGTTTTTGAGCTGGGCTAACTTGCTTGCGTAACCCTAGTGGTTTTCCTTTGAAACAGCTCATTCAGTTTATTTGAGACTTTTTCTAAGACTCAAGCTGAACCATGTGCTTTGCAGCATGAATATTACCCTCTGGTGACAAACACCCACCCCCACTAAACATGTTTGTGGATCCAGTTCTCCTCTCACACCATCTAGCCATAGTTTCATATTATGTCTTCAGTGAAGACAGACAAGTGGAATATCGGCCCACATTTCTTCAAAGCAGATTAAAAATGATAAAGAAAGATGGTTTCCATTGTGAAATCACCATGCACCAAAGCATAGTTTTTCCAGAAGCCAGCAATTATGTCAACTTAGAAGCAAATTTCTAATACCAAATAGCTATTCCTCTATCCGTCCTATTCTGCTGTTCTCAAATTTCAACTATCAAGTACTGGAGGCATAGAATTTAAAAGCTGACTTTTTTGATTTGAACAGACACCAAAGCTACAAAATTTTCATCTAGTGTTCAGGAGTTCAGGTTTAGAATCATGGGATTTTGGTAACCCCAGTTTCACACTGCTACTGAAGAACTGTTCTGACAGCTGAAATACAACTTGCTCAAGGCATAAAACTTATTAGAATTACTTAGCACTTTACCTGCGGTATTATAATTCAAGTTCAGAGGTTTGTTGTGGTAAGCATTCACTTAAAATAAAGTGTAAAATTTTAGGCCATTACAAAAAGCCAGTTAAAAAAAGATACTGGTCAAAGGATACCACTAAACACTGAGTTGTACAATACAAAGGGAGAAACACGCTACCTTTTTACAAGGCTTTAATGCCTTTCTGAGCTGCAAGTAAGAGCAGCAGGGTTAAAGTTCTGAGATAATCAGTAATATCCAAGACTGTCAGCTTGGCAACTATCTTGCTTCACAGCTCTGAATCATCCTTTCCGCTAAAAACTATTTAAAGGAACCTGTTCCAATTTGAAATGGAAGTGCCATCCTATCCTTGAAGTATAATTAGTTGCACTAATTGTTAGTAACACATTATGTTAACACTCAAAAAAAACCTTAACCAAGGATGACAGCTCTTAGTCTCTAAGAGGTCTCACCCATGCTTATATGCTCTCTTTGAAATGGTTAAAATAATATAGTTATATTTTTTAAATGTTAATTAGTTTTACATGCGCAAATAGCCACTGCACAGCATTGGCCACATATAGGAATGCATATATATGCAGTATATTAATAGCAGCAACAAACAATGTGTTAATACTTTCCCCAGTGGAAATCATAACTCCACTAATTTCAGTAAAGTTTTGCAAATTATCATTATAATGCACTCCACGCTATGAATGTCTTTACATTCTCTGTTCATTGCCAGTACATACCACACACAGCTAAACAAGATGCTCTAACATTTCCTGCCAATACACAGATCAAATGCAATCACCACCTTAATGAGAAACTGTACACATTCCATTACACCTTTTATTATGCGATTAAAAACCATGGAGGATAGGACTGAAAACACTGTACCCTTTAAGGTGAGTTCTCAGGATCTGCATACTTTGTATACAAAAAGTTATTCGGTTCATGCTACAGAAGCACATATGGTTTAGTAATGATTCAAAGAAATTAGACTGTGTTACAATCAAGGATGTTCTCCCACTCTCTGAGCAACAGTTTGTGCCAAAGTATTTTAGAACTATCCACCTTGAAAATCACAGCAGCTCCAGTATTTCAGGTTTGGACAGCCAGGCTTCAGTGCATCTTGCTGTCCACCCCTGCAGTGATGTCCTTTTCCCCCAGCACCAATGTTAGCTTCCCTTTCAAAGGCCACGGGCACAGCAGGGCAAGGTAAGGACAGAGGTGTAAATTTCTTCTCTTCTTTAGAACACTAATGTAATGTACTAGTTCTGTAACTGAAGGGTATATAAATTGATGTATATATAACAATATGTCTTGAAAACTTTCTTAGAATTTTTGCTCAACTGACCCTTCTCCTTCCCTCTTTGTTTAATTCATTTCTAGATTCTAAGCTAAGCACACCTGTAGTTGAGATGTGGGCCTATAAACATGAAAACCCTGAAGCAAACAAAGAAAGCTGATAAACCTAACTTAGTGGGTAATCTTTCATTCTTCTATATGCCTTTATGCAAACAGTTGTGATACATTAGGACAACATCTCTACCAAATGAAACTGCATAACTGCCTGTATTAGCAATTCAAAGCAGGTAGCTGATGGCTGGCTAATAGCTCTTTCTGCTACTTGAATATGAACACCTAACCCCTCCCTGGAAGTGTTGAGGTCAGACTGGATGGGTCTTGAGCAGTCTGGTATGGTGGGAGGTGTCCCCGCCCATGGCAGAGGAAATGGAACTAGACAATCTTTAAGGTTTCTTCCAAACCAAACCGTTCTATGATTCTATTATTCAGAACAGCTATCCTTGCTAAGATCTTCCCTCCAGAACGTTATCAAACTCCTCCTGGCTTTGAATACCTTTATTTTGCCAGTGAGAATTTTATATAAACGCATGAGTAGAACTGGGATTTTTAAGAGACTATAGAAGTCAGATGACCTAATATGACTGTAATTCAAACGAATAAGCACCTTTACAATTTTCTGAAAAATCTTACGTTACTTGAACAATGCTATGGCACACAATTAAACTGCACTAGGCATGTATTCTCTTCAGCACTTCACCCCCCACCACTACCTTTTGTTCAATTTCTTCATAATCATCCTGGTAACTTCCACAGACTGCGCCGGAGGATGAGGAGAAGGTGGGGCCCTGAGAGTAATACTGTGAGCTCCGGTAGCCATCCCGCCGCAGCTTGTCACACTCTGCAGAAAGATAGAGAAAGAGGAGATTAATTAACGACAAGAGCCATTACTGCTTATGCTTGGTGTGCACTGCACTTACAAAAGCATATAATATTTTCCTGAAACTGCTTACCATATCTTAGCATTGTCTGTTCCAAGTAACAGAACCCAAAGGTGCATTTCTTATATTTGTATCTCTGTTTTTCCCTTCCTCACACTATATACACATGCTCACACGTAGCATCAATACACATGGCTTTTATTAACACAGAGATGACAAGAGCGTTGGAAAGAAGGGGAAATGGTGTTATTTATTTAACTGAGGCCTGGCTCAGTGTCTTGACAGATGGCAGCATCTTCCAAGATGGGAGATAGAAGCATGTGAGTAACACCGGGGGTCTCATTTGCCAGGTCGGTAGACATCCATTATGTGCCTTACACTTAAAATGATGATGATGTTCACTACTCAAGCACCATCTGCTAATTAACTTTGGCACTGACCACTTGTCTTGTCTTCCTGCTTGAGGAAGAGAACATTTATTGTGATTTTGGAGAAAGAAATGCAATTCACGGGGAACAAAAAAAATCTCATGTCACTGCAGACCATGTATAGTTTAATACTGAAGACCTTTCAAAGTTTGGAAAGAATTCAGAGCAAACACATCCCCAAGCAAAACAGCCAAAACCCCAGCCAGCATCTCATCCTGCTCACCCAAGTTTTCCACAACAACCTTCCCGCTTCCTAATTGATATTCAGTGTGATTGTACTAAAGACTAACAGACGCCAGAGCATAAGGAAAAAATAAATGTTCAAGATGCGGCAAGCAAACTCATCAACCCAGTCAAAGTGTTAGCTTTACATTTCCAGGGACAGATATCTGAATCTGCTGAAAGATGAGGAAAGCAAGAAGAAAATTAAGTATCTGGTACAATTCTATCTAAGGAACTGAAATTTCTGCACAACACATAGGCACTATCACAATATAAAGCCCTTTCATCATCACTTGCTGGAGAAAGTCTTTCTGGAGATGCATCATCTGTCTCCCTATCTTGACCTTTTTAACACCCCTTAAAATAGGAAATGTGCAATGTTTATATTGAGGGCAAAGTTTTAGAGAGGATTTTGCCTGGCAAATGATTAAGCAATAAATTTCTCCCACTATATTTAGATGCTTCTGAGACTGAGATCTGGAAGGGCTCTATGCTGGTGGGTTAACTGAGCTAGAGCAACCATAGCTCTATGAGGATTTAATCAGTGCAGACATTAAGAAGGCAAGCTCACAGTCTGACAACCAGCCATCTCCATCAGAGCCAGATGTACATTCCAGTCTACCAGACTGATCGCTCCATCTGAGGAACACAGGGTCAATAACCCTGACTACCTGTTTCACATGTGTCCAGCACGACACTGCACACACCTGGCTAACAGCTGCTGCACTTCAGGAAGGTTGTGTGTGTGAAAAACGACTGCCAGCAACCACAGTAAAACAAATTCCTCCACCGCCCCTCCAAATTTGGCTCTAGATCCAGCCAGATCCAGCACATAATGCTCACAAACATGAGCACCCTGACAGGCTGTTTGTTGGTTTGAGCTACAAATCAAGAGGGATAAGCAGGCTGTGGCAAAACAAGACAGTCCAAAGACTTGTGCTAACTTGTAGAGTGAATTGACACACTAAGAGTTGACACCTTAGGTACTGGAAGTTTTACCTTCAGATCAGTTGCTAATAACCACAAAAAACCATGAAGACAATCTAAGGGGTACATAAGAATGCAGTTATTTTTTTTTCCTCCTGTTCCTGAAATAAGACCCAGGGTCCTGGTTGGCCACTTCTGTGACTCTACGACATCAGGCATCACAGCAGGCCCCAAGGGCAATGGGGCCTTAAGGAGCCTGACAGATTACCCTCTGATATTAACTGCTTAACCCTATTTATTCTCTTAATCAAGGAGATGAAGACGATGAATAACACATTTCATGAAGTGCAGAAGAGCTCCAAAAACTCAAGGAAGTCAACACCAAAGGTCTCAAGATCACTGCAAATTCAACAAGTGGAATGATAATACAAAACTGGCAATTCATCAAGCTTGCAACCTCTTTTTGTTCACAAGACAAGACCCATGCAATGCAAGAAGTTATTGCAGTAATGTTGGTGAAGCCAAGAGAACTGTAACAGACCACCAGGTGAACCACACTAACAAAAACGTGGTTTGTCCCCAAGAACTGCTTTTCTGTTTACATACTGTCAAAGTACATTTCAAAGCACAGCAAGAAACGCACTGTGGACGGCACCTGAGGCCAACAAACCTAAGCAGAGATTTTAGGCAGGGAACATTTACTTCACATTGCAATAGCCTATAAGTGTAACACAATGTAAATCATTGCGTCTAACTGAAGCTACTGTCACTGCCAGCCCATAGACAGCAAATTCTGTTTAAAAACTACTGTATCTGGGGAGCTTACCCCCTCATTTCATCACTATTATTAAAGGGGCACATGGTCTTCTGAAAGCAGCTTTGCATTTTTCAGTTATTTATATATATATATATAAAAAATATATCCAGGAAGAAATATTTATTCTAGGAAAGATCCAGACATGTTTCCTTCTTCCCAGAGGAACAATACATTGCCCAATTCCCACAATCCCAAACAGAGGAGCACTATACACTGAGTTAGTGAAAAAAGTTCTTAGAGTTATGCAAGTTATTTCTGAGACAGAAATCTGACTAGATAACAGAAGTATACAGCCATTCCAGCTACTAATCATCTTCAGATTTAGGAATGTGACAATGTGTTAGTGCTAGCTCAGCCAGGGACATACGCACTGTTGGACCCAGCAGCGGGGCTGCCATTACCCACATTACCCAATATACAAAACCATGCACAGCCTTTCCATATTTCTGCCAAGGTAAACCCCAGGAGACCACATCAGGCAAGATGCAAACCCATTCCTGAGGATGGGTCCTCCAGTTCCACTCCAGAGCACACGCAGAGCAAGCTCAGAGTCATAATCTTGCATGTATCCAATCTGAACTGTGCAATAATATTGCTGTGCCCCAGATGAGCCAGTTTTGTTTCCACAAACACTGACCATCCGCCCAGGAGGATCAAGGAAGAGCCACTGCCTTGGCGACTGCGATCAGTGGCTGCACTGGCTGTTGCCACAGCACGAAGGCTGTAACTACCTCCCCTTCATCCCCTACTGCTTCAGGCGCTGAGTGTACAGGGGTGCTGCCCATCGTCTCCTGCTGCCCTGCAAGTGCTTCTACAGCTGGGTAAAATCATACATTAGTTCTTGTGCTGCTCCTTCTATACTAGTCATATATTACATTTGAAAACCTCTTCTGTATTACAGAATTTGCTTAAAAACAACTGTAGTGAGATTATATCATAATATAATTTATCCGCACTTACGTGGTACAAGTTAAACCCTTTCTAGAGAAGGAACTTTTGCTTGAGGTTGAATTTAGCTGTTCACAGGGTGTTTTTAGCTAAGCGTGAAGAAAGTGCATGGGAAGTGTGGTCAAAACCCTCATCATTTCCACAGTTATTAAAACAGGGTAGAGGTGAGGTTCAGGAGATGCATGACAGGAGAGAAAATATGTTAAAGCTGTCGATACACAACACCCTTATATCTGAGAGGCTGTCATGTACCCAACCACTCGTGTATCTGCTCAGGGTTGCACTACCAGGGAGTTTGCTAAATCCTGGCATCAGACAGAATTGTGCTGGGTATGACAGCAGATAAGCGCACCCTTCTCTGCTCTCCTCCTTCACGCTAGGTAAGAGGAGGAACACGTGAGTACCAGCAGTATCATGCTGACAGTAAGGGCTCAACCGAGCTGACTGTGATTCTGCACTGGAGTTTTCAGCCACAGGCACTGGATTCAGCACAGTTCCGAATACCTCAGCCTCTTCATGTAAGCCTTATAGCCCCTGTGATAGGCTGTTAGGCCAAGTGTATGAAAATACCTCTATGGCCTCCTCTCAGTTCAGATCCCCTCTCCATTTTATACATGGAACTCACGCTCTGCCTTGAGCTGGTAACACAGTACCAAATCTCACGTGCAGAGGCCATTTAATGCTTTTCCAGCAAACCATATTCTTACATGATAATCTGAGCCACAAACCACTAGAGCAAACAGAAGGCACAGTACTGATACCCTCATTAATTCATCTGACATGGTATTACCATGGAAAACCATGGATTAACATCTACCTTGTCTGCCTAGTCAGACCTACACACTGCAATGCTCTGCAGTGGAAGGCAGGCTGGGTTTGCTGTGAGGGGACTGGATGCGTTTGGCTCCTTCCCTCTCCTTTAACTAACTTCAGCAATATTTTGTACCTGCCAAGCTTCCTAACACTAAAACTAGTCACAGTATCTTGAAAGTTTATATGAAGGAAAATGCACCGCCCTGCCAGCAGCAGAACTGGTCAGAAGGAGATGGATTTGCGGCGTTTTCAGAAGTTGTCCATAATCCTTCCTTTTTTTCCAATTGTAAAGGAACTGTGCAAGATGGGGGTCATTTCTCACAGGCTTCTTCATAGAACTGTTCCTTTGCTTGCCAGGGTCAGGGCACCTGGTATTGACCTGGTTGCAAGGAGAAAGGTCTCAGATGATGATTTTCAAGACTGGACCCCATCTGAGCCTGAGATGTGTCCCCATAGTGCAGCCCTAGCAGCAGCGTAGAGCCACAGCTTTCTGCCCCCACTCTGGACCAGCCCTCCATGCCCCTGGCCTGAACAGGCAGCCATCGCTCACTGAACTAGCCCTAATGAGATTACTCCTATAAGCAAACACTGCTCACGTGACTGCTGGAGGATTAGTCCTTAAGCTCTGTAGCTGTCTACTTCCACAGGTACAAGCTCAGACACACTCTCGTGAGCATGTACTGAAGAGTGTAATATAAAAAAAGAAATCACTTTTCTGGGTTTTTAAGTATTTATTAGTAACCAGCAAATACATCAGTAAAGACACAGAAGCACTACCATGATATTCACAAGTATAAACTCAGAAACTTGGCATCAAGGTTATTCAGACTTTTAAAAGTTTCAACCTGCTTGGAATAACTGGTCATCCCATGGGATGGATCAAGCAATGAAAGACAAAATGATCACAGTCTGGAAACATCTGAATTTGCCTTGTATCCCAGAACAGCACCTGGAACTCTAGACCACTCAACAAAAACCAAAAGAGAAAACGCCGGCCCAACGAGGGGCAGCTTCCCGGAGGAGCAGATGCGCTGTCTGCCCAGCAGAGCTGCCAAGCACTGCTGGAACAGAAACTCCCTGGGGCAGAAAGGAGAAAGGGGAAAACCCAACAGACACTTTGCTTGCCGTTGTACCACCTTCTTGTTGTCTCGTTGTCAGCAAGAAGGGACAAGCTGACAGCTGAGTCTGCATGCTTGCAAAATTATCTCAGCTAAAGTCAGGGTGACTTCTTGGCAGAGCTTCTCATGTTGTAACTTCTATTTTGTAGAGCGGGATTTTTTTTTTTTTTCTGTACTAGAGAGAGGCTATTAACTGCAAGAGTCAGATGAACTGTCAACTACAGAAATAAATCTGCTGACTAGCATATTAAAGCACCTTTATCCATTCACTGCACATATCACTGGAAAACTGCTCTACTCCCTGAGGCGAAAATCTTTTTTCTTTTAATCTTCAAACACTGTAGCCAATCACTTTTTCTACAAATACCCACAAACCATGTTCCTCCCTAAGTCACAACTACAAACACAGTCTTAGAAGAACCTTTTCAAACTTTCACCTAAATCCAGACAGACTATAGTACAATATACATCTGTCTCATAAAAGCAAACTTTTAAAAAAACATTACTTTAGAGGTCACACTGCACTTTAATAATAACAATATGTACTATATTACTGGGTTTGGGTTAGATAGCCTTTCATTTCAGAGCTGATATATAATTATATATCATTTTAATTTACTTCATGCATATTTGAACTTCTTTTTCCAGCTGTGCTGAGACAACTAAGACCTTGCAGGCTTGTGACAGACAGGAGTGGACATCAAAAGACCTGGACTCTCGATCCAGCACTGCTGCATTCAAGCACATCACTTCAGGTTAGGTCCAGTCAAGAACCTTATATCTACAGAGAGATAAAACACAATCTAAAATTCACATATGTGCCTCTTAAATTCAGAGTCCACATGGGTATCTATACTCTGCCTGCAGCATGTGGGTATATTGTAAGGTACCTCAGGGTAAAGTCAACTAAGGAAGAAACTTGAGGTGCCTCAACTCTCATCCTTGCCACACAGGTAAGAACCAACATAGGTCCAACACTGTAAGGCATTACTCTTACTAAGGGCAGATTTCCACATCTCTGCTTCTGAGGATTATGTGCTTTTCATCCAACAGTTGCTTAAAATGAGGTGCTGCAAGTTAGGGTATTTTTCATGTAGATGCCAATGTAAATTATTTAAGGATGGGGTAAGCATAGGCTGTATCTCCAACTTTCTAACAGTGTGCTCTAAACACTGGGCAAAAAAGCTACTACCTGAAACTAAGAGCCACAGCTGGGTTTTGTGTGGGACTGGTCACACCGCTGTGTACCAAGACACGCCCTGAGTACACCTACCAAACTGGGATCTCTTCAGGGGTGCAGCTGCCTCTCTGCCTACTTGCAGTGCAAGACATGGAGAAGACCAGGGTAACTGGACTATGCAGTTAACCAGAGAAATTCAGGAAGGTAACTTTTCACAATGAAGAGCTTACTGAGCATGATTATGGCCTGTAATTAAAACAGATGTCCTAGTTCAAAGGTTTCTTTGGTTAGTAAAGATAACTAGAACTACTGCCTTTCACTTTGTGCTTCTTTATACGAGTCCCTCATTTCTATTATCTGGGGATAAGAATGCACAGCCATCTTTATGCGGATGAAACAGGCTATATAAAAAGCAGAGCTGTACAAAGGCAATCTTGTTTTTAACAAGTATCTCATATTAAATATGACTTAAAAAAAAGCAGCTCAATTTAATTCCAATGCAGCATCTGTTTTTGTCCCTGCATCTAAATATGAGGCAGACAGCTTGCCTCTACCACTTTATATTCCTCTCAAAAATTCATTCCGCTTGGATGAAATCCCATTTCCCTTAAATGTATAAATCCCCGTATCATCTGCAGAACTTGACTATGACAGGGAGTGCTTCTATATCAAAGCTTTAAAATATGTTGCAAAGACACAGCAATGATGCACTTGTGTAACAACTCAATTGTAACCAATGCTGACTGCAAAGCAAGTTCGTGAACTTCAGCTGTGATATATCCAGTGTGCGGTTGTTCAGGTTCTCATTTTAATGGGTTGGGAACTTCAACAGACGTAGTACTGTGGCAGCCTAGCTGAAAAAATTTCTGCTCAACAGCTTGATCTAGATGCTTTGCCTAATACCAGCCTTTGCCAGCCCAATTACCTTCCCTATTATTACCTTCTCTTCCCTCAAAACACAGTTTTGTATTACTATTTCCAGATCTTTATTTTTACCAGTATGTACAGAAAGTGTAAGATAACTCTGGAGACAGTCCACTCCAGTACTCAACACGCATCTTCCTCAACCAAATGTTAAGTTTTTAATTCACCAGCAACCCTTAATCATTTACTGCAAAGCCTTCAATGAGTAACAAGAAAGGTCTATCAGACTTTAAGACTGTTATTCGTGTTCCCTCTCTTGAGTAAGCAGCCAAGCCCCATCACATAGGTAGCTTTTAATGACAGACGCTGTGCAAAGGTTCCCAAGAACAAATAGATGACTTGGGCTCTACAGGATGAAGGTAACCCTACGAGAAGGCTGTCGGATTTGGTGATGGACAAGTCTACTAAATGGATACCTCAGAGAAATCTTACTGGAAGTAACCAAATGTATTTATGTTAGGTCCATTTCCTCCAATACACAAGTACTTGCTCTTGTCCTCACATGGCAACCAGCTGGGAACCCCACCATTCCAGACTGGTGTCTTCAGGCTGCTTCACGGCTCAGCCCTACAGACATTTGTAGTAGGACAAGGATTGGGGCATGAAAGTAAGCATGCAGTTAAGATTTATTTTCAAGGGTCCAAATTGGATGCAAGTCTTTAAGAAGGATCCAGACTAAAAGGAACTCTGCAATGTGAAAGTGCCTTTAATGGAGTTAAGTCAATGCAAACAGCCCCATCATTCCTTCCTTTCTTTTCTTGAAGCTTTTAAAAGCAAACATGTTTAATCCCACCCTTAACTCCCCAGGTAGTCTGCATGATTTAGCCACACCGAAAGCCTTTCTAATGGCACCAAAATGGGATAGGCATTGCAAATCATATTTGTTAACAAGCTGTCACTGGGAAGTGCTCAAAATAATTATCACCGTTTGTCTTGAGCTAATTTAAATTTTTGCAAGTGTGTTATACAACTAGATTTAGTGGTGACAAAAAAATGTCAAGTTTAACAGTTTATTTGTATGTTCAATGCTGGCATTAAAATAATTCTCCTTTCTTTTTCTCTATTATTTTTACAGATATTTGTTGTTTCTTAGACAACTGAACACAGCTGATATAAAAATATGAAGGGAGTTTTTACTTTTTTTCTCCTAGGACACTTAATATTAAACTTAAAGCTATCTAAAATGTAGTAAACAAGTATGTATAACACCCCAATATAAGAGAGGAAAGAGAAAGAAAAGCAAAAAGGCAAACAACCTTTGGAAGTTGCTTACCTAGCACTGAAAACTACACTACAGATGGTGACAGTTCACATTTCTTCTCTCTACTAAAGACACAGATTTGAAACGGTGTGAGTTTCAATAATCGTTTGGCCAAATCTTCCTACTGAATCTGACTGGTACAATAAAACATTAAGAAAACACATCAATCTGGTTTAAGAAAAAAACCAGCATCATTAGTGTTATTTTGAAAAAAAATTCTCTTCTTTTAACTCTTTCTCTGGAATTGCTTTCACTTATCACGTATATCATACAATCAATCTACATATAACCACCCTGTATGTTTTTACGCTTAGTACTATATAACAAAACATAAAGATAGGGAACTTAAATGCTTCTGAGTACTCAATTTTTCAGGACAAGATCAGCTTTAAAACACACGCAGTGCAGACTCCCAGTCAAATTCTGGTAAGTTTCATTTGAATACTCGCTTTTTAAAATTCCTTATTAGAAAGGAGTATGGAACTTGGCCAAAACCATCAACAGATGTACTGTGAATTAATTCAGGAACAGTAAAAAGGAAAGGATACGTGGGCAGAACCTCTGGTGCTAACTTGGCTACTGAAACTAAAATAATGAGAAATAAGTTCATTACTACTTTTGATTTTACAGCTCCAAGACCTTTCCGGAACATATGTTGTACCCCTAGCCTTTAATGGTCTTTTACTTCATTAAGGTTTCCGATTGGCTGGGAGCTCACATCTTGACTTCCCTCTGAACCTGAACAAGACCTATTGTTAATATGAAGCGGTTCCCCCTATTCTGCAGCTCTTTAATGAAACATAAGATTATTTTAAGTCCATAATCTTCTCAGTAGGATTATCGACTAGCAGGGCTGACCCTAATATTGCTCATCTGAACAGTGATCTGGCAGATGCACTGAGAAAACAAACGCTGAACACATACCTGGCTGGAGGGTCTTGCAGCAAGACATAATGGAGGCTTTATGAGTAACTACTTAAATCCGGTTTTATTTGACAATGCTAACCAGATGTCTTCTGGAAAACAAATCAAGTGTTTCAATCACTGCTGCTTAAATACATTCCTTGAATCTGGCCAACAAAGCTAAACAGAAGCTACAGTCAGCCAAATCCAGCTCTTCTGTAGATGAGATAATAAATGAATCATTGCAGACATTGGAACAATGAGCCCTATATTATGTACATAGCTTGAATCAACACAATTACCCTGGGGGGGTTGGGGTGAAGATACAATGTACAGCCAGTTATGCAGGAAGTCTCCACAGCTATAGTCTGGGAAGGAGTGTTAAAGTCAGCATACGGACTGTTACCACTATTTACAGGTACACCTCCCTCTATGTATCTGACACCTTGTTATCCACTGGCAAGGACAGCCTGGCCTCGCAGTAACCAGCAGCGTGTGACAAGATACTGGCCACTCAGCTGCAACCTGAACTGCGCAGAGAGAGCACCCACAAGACCCTTCCTTCAGAAGCTGGCTGTCTCCCGAAAGCCTGATATCATTTCAGCCTGGCTGTGTTTGCCCTTATACATTTACATGGTTATTTCATCCCTTCCCTTTATGCCTGTCGCCTCCCAACTCATGGACAAATGACAACACACAATAGTGGAGCTTGTCCTCTCCTATTTTTTATTTTTTTTTAAATCAGAAGTGCTTTACACTGCTAACTGTGGGAACTGGAAGAGAACTGCTCCTTGGAAATCTGGCTATATATGCCCTGCTCTGCCTCCCATCACTCCATCTGACTTCTATCCACATTTGAGAGGAATACAGGATAGTCTGAAAATTGCAGAAGCAAAGAGAGTTTCAGTGCATGATAGGAAAATTTTCTTCTGTTCCTTCACTACATCAGCTTGCAAGATTATTCAAGACCAGTGCATTCCAGATTATTTTAGGCTTTCTTTCTAGGACACTGGACCTACACCTCTGAACACAGTGCTAACACTGTAAATCTGTCCAGAAGGTAGATAGGCACACTCATGACAATGCTTCAAGCAGTTAAGCAAAGTAACACTACAACAGGGCTGTCTCCTCCACATCTTCCTGCCTTATTGCTTGTCATTTTTTTATTACAGTACAGTTCGCAAAATGACAAGTACTCTCAATCTACTTTTCTTACCAAATATTTCTGTCATTGCTATATACTGCTGCTGTTGTATCTGTGCCCCCAGCTGAAGACCACTGCACTTCGGACAATGGCCCTTCAAAAATAACCATGTTGCACAGCAACAAGCCAGATCAGTCAATGTACCATGTCTGGGATGGGGATCGGTTTATGATGCTGCTCTTGACTCTGGTTGAACACTCAGCCTCTTGGCCTCACAGACGAAAAAGGCTGTAGGAAGCACTGCAATACATGGCACTCGCCCCTTTAGCAAAGGTAACAGTCTGCCTTAAAAAATATTAACCAACATCACTCTGAACAACATTAAACTCATAGCTCTGCTACTGTCCAAATCAGACTCTCACAGCTGGTCCAGCCACTCAGCAGACGTTGGCAACATGAGACCAAACAAGTCAAGTAGCCCTTCAGACTTGGACAAGAGCACAGAGGGGGATAGGATTGATTTGAGGATCCTGACCACATGCAGAGACTCAGCTCTTCCTTCCCATCTGTCGTCTTCATCTCCTATTTTCACAGCTCCCTAGGAGGAAACAGCGACATGGAGCAAAGAGTCATACAAGACTCCTCAATAACCAATACTGGTCTTTTTTTCTATCTTAACATCTGTATGATGGAAACACCTTTCAAAAGATGACCATGAAAACACGAGGAAGAGGCCACTTAAGACAGGTTCTCAGGAAAGACCAGCAGTAGCTCATCCCTGAGGGTACAGAAACAGGTACCCTTGAATGACAAGTGCCACTCAACCTGCTCCACCAGGCACTCCAAGGTCCTGGCCCCTTCCTCAAAGAAAAGAAGAGCCTTTTTATCCAACACAAACAAAACATTTTTAAAAAAGGGATCTATTACCACAACCCAAGAACTGCGTGATTTTCAAAACATTTAAACCATACTGCAATGGTACTGTTGCAATGATACAATGGCGAGATGCAGCTGAGTTTGCTTTTCTGCTCTAGCCATCAGATGAAGCCTTTCATTTAAAATGTAGTAATTCAGTCTCGCTTAAACATTTCAAGTCACTTTTAGTCAATGACAACTTTAGTTTTTAATATATGTTAGATAAAGCCACTTTGTTTCTCAGGAAGAGGTATACTATGCATCACAAACTTTCCAGCTTCCAAGGGCTTAATTTTCTAATTCAAATTACCGGACAATACTGATTTTTAAAACTTCAGGTGGCACCTGCATGCCTAAAGAAGGATAAACAGCTTTACCTCAGCTATGAACAAATTTGAATGCAAGATCTCACTATTTATACTTTGAAAGTACCTTCATAAAGGAAAAACACAGTATTTCCCCTTGTTTTCAAAACAGTAAAAGACTAGTTCATAGGCACAAAAATCTAAAAAATCTCCCATGCAACATCTAATATCACGTGCTGTAGCCACTTCCACAGCGTGATAGGACATTTCAATGTAAATATACAAGGCAAAATAATAAAATGCTCAAAAAAAAAATGAAAAATTTCTTCCCCCTCCAAACACAACACTGCTTCTTTTAAAGGTATGCACAGTTCATCAGGCACACCACGTGATTCCTTTCAAGACAGGTTAGATATTATACATTTAATATCTCTATTTCTGACTTTTTATTCTTAAACCAATTTAACAATAAGCAGCAATAATAGCTTCTCTGCTCCTTAAGTGGTGCTTAAAGGTTTATTCTAGACAACAGACAGCTTGTTTTCTATTTCACTAGGTTTTTTTTAGCTAGACCCACGCAGTCAAAAATTTGCTGCTAAAATTGTATCTGAATAAATAACTTTGACTTTGCATTGTGTTAAAGCCAGTCAAGATTTTATCTAGTTAGTACTAGATGGGTGAAAACACCTTGACAGAAAGGAGTACCTTGCCTGAATTATTTTGAAAGATTTCATGCATTCAATATCTTAATAGATAGTTTAAATGACTGTTGTGCTCTACCTGTGAATTACCACATCACCTAGAATTTATACTTACTTTTCCATTTGCTATGAAAGCAATGAACACAGTAACAAATTAATAGTCTGCAACCAAGTTGCTGTACACCAGCAATGTCAGATCTCATAATTAGAACAAGAACAGGACTGGAAAAGTTTCAAATAGGTACGTTTTAATGGTCTGAACTAGCTACTAGTTTAGCCCTTACAACCACATTATCAGGTTAGACTGGACCACCAGGTTAACTCTTCCTTCCCAGCTTCCCCTAAAGGTAGGATTAAACACACTCAAGCGATTTCTGAGTAGTGTTTCTCTCATCTATTCTTAGAAACCTCCAATGATTTCATAGCCCTAAAAATTTATTTCAGCACTTCAATATCCTTACCACAAGGAAGTTTCCCCTATCATCAAACCTAATTATTTCTTCAGTGCCCTGCACATTCACTACTCCATTCCTGACTTACCACAAAGAAAAAAATAATTTTGCTTTTGTTTTACTCCTTTCCAGTTTGTGCCAATGCTTTATGGAGAACAGGGGGATTCATCCTGCTGTTTCCTGCAGAGAGTATGGCGCACCCTGTCATCCAGTATTTCATTCCCCATCAACCAGGCAGCCCACTGGGTTACACACAGCCATTCTACCCATGCTTCGCCTCATCTAATGCACCTGAGAACCCAAAAAGATGTCAAAATGCAAGCTTCAACTTAAGGCCAAAAAAAGCAGAATTAAAAGTTCCCATGATAGCCCAACAGTGCTTCTAAAGAGACTATTTCTCTTCACGGTCTTCTATACTATAACTACATAGCACTGAATTTACCTCCTACAATTAAGATGCTTTGAAAAACTCTGTCATTTCTAAAGCAGCAGGTAGAAAAGCAGTTCATCAGCTGTCACAATTGCATTATAGTATCAACAACACTTTTACACTGAAAGAAATTCAACTCTGGCTACACAATTGTTAACTTAATCCTCCAAATATGATCAGAAGCACCCCTATTCTCCTAATTTGTCAGTGCTGGTTGAAGGAGAAACAAAGTATAGTCAGTGCTTCTCTCGCTACTAGAAGTCCCTATAGGCCAGAATAAAAAGACTGAAAACGGTGTTATATTCAGGCTGTAGCTACTCAGGATAGCTACAGGAAACAGCAAGGAGTTATTTTAAAATCTCTCTTAAGGAATAAACACAGCCTAGGGGAAGAGCCTGAAGTAAAATAAACAAATATATAAAACAAATAGCAGAGTTTTGTTGTCAGCAGCTTGAGGTCTGGTGAAGGCATCACAGTTTCTTCTTTCTCTCAACTACTACCCTGAAAGATGAAACTGAATTTCACTGCATTACCAATGAGTCCTACATCATGTGCACAAGCCAGTTTATTTAACACGAATGGCTAACTGGTGAGTTGCAGTAGTACTGAATAGCTGGTTTTATAACGAGCAGTAGCTCTAGAGAAAAGTCCCAGCAGACTTAAATAACGTCAGATGTGTAAGCTGCTGGAAGCAGCATATATTACTTAGTTTAATGAAAATATATTAATTGAAACAGAAGATGAAACTGCGGTAGATAAATTTCTGATAAAACACAAGAAAACTGAAGCAGCATTTTAACCTGTGCAGTTTTCTTTGATAACAGGCCCAAATAGAGAACATAAAAATGTAAGAATGAGTAGTTAAAGGTTACAAAAAGCTAACCACAAGCAGTACTCTTTTTCATCTAAAGTAGGCAAATATTTTTATTTTGTAAAGAACTAGTAAGTGTGCCTGCAAGGGAACAGTAAACATTTCAAGGCTAAAGGGCTGCACAAATGCATTAATCCAATAATAAGTATAGCAGAACACAGGCTATCTGCTGAGCCATGCATGAGCCAATAACCCTGGCTATCAAGACTCCCCTATTAAATGATAACAAAAGGCACCTAGTAAGAGACAGTGAAAAATCAATTAACTGGAGAAATGGCAAGAGAAAAAAAATACAGCAGCCAAACACTTCTCTATTCAAACATACAAAATAAATTTTTCCACCTATTTAAGCAGAAATGTCATGTTAAACCAACAAAAACTACAATGTCTTTTTAAATCAGGTTAACTCTGCAAGGTATCAAGTACCTGGCAGTTCCTGCTGAAAACAAAAAGGGACTTGATATAAACCAGTTCTTTGCAGAGTAATCCCCTTTGTTAAATAGCCAATGTAAAGAAAAATCTAGGTTAACCATTTCCAGTACATGAACATTAAGCTGTAATTTTAAACTTTGCTTCTGGCCCAGGGACAGATGTTCTGCCATCCTCCCTGCTGGTTGCCTGCCTCTGTTCTCATGGCTGCACTAGCACAACACAATGCCAGATCCAACGGGTGCACCCTCAGTGAAGATACTAAGGGTTAAAACTGGTCCTTAAAAATACATTGCACCCTTCTGCAAGAAAGCACTTTCGCTACTGAAGGAGTCTTCATGAGGGCGTGGTTCCTCGTTTCCCTTCTTCGCCCTCAGCACCTTTTCTGACTTCTCAAAAGTAGCCACATCACTGGAAATGAGACTGTACAACAACAAAAAAAATCACCAGATGAAATACCTCTGATGTGTTTCTTACGCTGAAGTACAAAGGAGTAACTCAGGACTTACTGAAATTGAAAGTATCATTTTGGGAACACTCCAAACACTAAACAGAAACGGCCAAAAGACACAAAAGTTTTCCTCTTTTCTAGAGTGCTCTGCCAGGTAACAGATTTCCTTGTCTCTTGATAGCAAAAGCATCTTCCCCCCTATCTCTACATTTGAGTGAGTAAACCCCACTCAATTTTCTCGATGTGCTGCAGGCAGAACAACAAACAAGTTTCTCCCGAAGCCTCCAATTTGGATAGGTTTGCGAAGACTGCAGCAAAAACTACTGTCCCTTTAGGACCTGTCAGTGCCAGCGACAGCATCTTACCTCTCAGTACTGACTTGAGGTTCAGCTTGGCTTGTCGGTGCAGGTCCTCCACACAAGGCGGTCTTGAGGAGGGCAGGAACACATTTTCCTGCTGGTGCCATGGAGCAGTGTAGTGCACAGTCCATCTACTCTCTTCATCTAGGTTGGAAACAGCTGCAGAGAGAGACAATAATAAGAAAATTAAACGCTATTGTGGATAGCTGTATCATGAAACCCCACATGAATGTCTGTCGTGCATGATCTTAAAACAGAAAAGATTGTTTGCCACTGTAATCCCATCAAAATGCTCTCTAGAACCTCACTTCCAGGACAATCAAAAACCCTTTTCTCATTTCTAGTCTAAATTTATTCTTGTGTGTTATCTAGGAAACTTCTTTCCCTCTTCCCTTGTTTGTACTTGCTGTTGTATTTACTGTGAATTTACAATTCTGTTTCCCCTCTCTAGCTCCTAGTCTTCACAAACCAGATCAGTTTCCCAGACCCCTGATCTTGCCAGGCACAGTGTGCTGCAGGATAGCTTCCTCTTGTTCAAAGGTGACCCTGGGAACATGACAGGCGCCATGAGAGATTATGACAGGTTCATCTGTATCAGGAAATAACCTTCTCCAACCTCATGCTAGCTCAAAGCTGGAACAAAAATTCCAGCAAAGCCAATAAATTAGCTACTTCCCATTGCCATGAGTGGAAAGCAGATCTGGACAGCAGCAACTCCCTGAGCAAATACTGCTCAGAGCACTACAGCACTGAAGAGAGATTGCTCTGGCCATCTCTTCTCAGCCAATACACACGCAAGAATAAAACACTGACATTGCTCAAGTTCAAAGTTCCCTGCAGACAGCCTAGTAATGAATCAGCCAAAGCACATATTGTTAAGATTTGTTTATCATTTATGCTTCCCTAGAGACAGCCATTACCTTTCATTTAAAGTTTACCATCAATAAGAACTTCTGCAGTTGAATGGCCCTATCCCTCCACTCCTTAATAACTGGAAAAGGGCAGTTGGGGGTCATATTTTATGATCCCCCAGGCACCCTTTGGCCTTCAGCCAGCATGCTGCACACCCTTACTTTTAGCTCTCCAAAGCAGAAAAGGCTACGGCAGATGCGCTGTGTCCCTGCCGTGCTGGCCTTGTCCCTTCACTGTCCTCCCTGCCTGGGCACTGCTCCCTGATATGTTGGCAGCGTCATGTTGTCAAGTTTGGCTGATGCCTCTGTGGTAGCAGAGGAAGTGTGTCAATTGAGAACCAAAATGAAGGCTACAACCTCCTGTCATCTGAAAAATTACTCTTTCCCTAACATCACTGTGCAACTGCCAAGATCATTTCAGATGGCAATTTTCAGATGGAAATAACTGATACTCATTAAAGAAAATAAGCTATGCCTTTCACTTCAAAACCTTTCTATAGCCCAATGCTCAATGCTTATTTTGTCCTGAAAGAACTTGGGACAGAGGAGAAGGTTCTTAACTACTTCTCCTCACAGTTATTAGATTAGCATCAGACCTCGAAAAAGGTTTTTGAAGACTCTAGATTGGTCTCTTCATGTCTGAGGTAGCTTTGTCCTGCATTCCCTCCCCTCTCGCAGCCTTATCAGCTGCAACAAGGCAGATACACGCTCAGTCTGTGCCTGCTTTTCCCGTCCTTGCTAACTAGAGGTCAAGCCTAAATTACAACAAACTGACAAGCCACCACCTACCTGGTTAGAGCATCAGTCATCCGGTATTAGAGAACAAATGACAGATATATCCAATGACCCACCTGAAAAGAGCCCCTCACCATCCCCTGACTGAGCAGGGGGCTGGAGGGTATGAAGGCTGGGGGAGGAAGAGGAGGAGGGAAACATGAGCCTCCAGTCCCAAGCTCCGGCTGGGGTCTTGCCATACCAAAATTATTTACTGCTCATCACAGCAACGCTCATCAAAACTACCTGACGGAAGTGCTGTGCACGTTTGCCAACTACTCTCGCTATCGCAATTTGTCTTCATTAATTAAGCAAAAGATTGCGATTTTAAAAGCCATTCTGAAACTCAAGCATCTTTAAAAAACAAAACTCGTTTCAGAACAAGCTTTGCGTAGATCCCTTGGAGAGACAAGCCCACAGCTACACCTGCGCTCAGCAGCTGCACAAGCAGAGAGGGATGTCTGCAGAGGCTGAGAGGATGTCCCAGCACCCAGCAGGACACCTCTGCACCACAGCAGGTGACACCTGCACACTAGGTTGGACTTGTCACTCAGCTGCTTCAAACCGGGAAGTTCTGCTCCTTCAAAACCACTGCCATAAAGGATTCCAAAAGCAACACGGTATCCCAAAGCAGAGGTCCTAAAACACTTCCTCCGCACATTACAACAGCCTCAACGGAGAAGAGAGTAGGAGAAACTTAGAAAGAGGTGTCAGGAAAGCAGACACAAAGCCGAATGGAATTGCCCTTCCCTGCAGGATTCAGCTGTGTCCCGAAAGGACAGTGAGCACGCACAACTACTTACTCTTTCTCTTGAAAAGTTTCATGAGAGATTTAAGCTTTGTATTGATGAAAACCACCATTTTCAAGGTGCTGAATTGCGATCCCGGGGTTTAAAATCCCATAAAAAGGAGGAGCTGCAGAAAGGTGACTGTTTTCCAGAATGAGTCTGTTCAAACTCTGCACACCAAAATTCTCTTCTCCAGGCTTCTCCCTCCTGCCTTTCTTTCCTGAAGCCACAGCTTTACAAGTGCATCTTCCTGATGCACGAAACTATTTACAATTCTTTAGCCTGAATTTCTCCTCCTCACATGTAACCCTGTGGGCTGAAAACAGCCAGTTTCACCATGCAAACCAGGAGGAGGAGGAGAACAAAAAAAGTTAATTGTTATTCATGTGTGCACAGGACCAAAAAAATCAGACTTTCTCGCTGCCCGTGCATTTACTTCTCAGTTGTTCTCTTCCTTTCCAAGGCTGGCTGCTCCAGAGAGACCGAGAGTGCAGGTGACTTCTGTCCCTCCCATCGCAGCAGCCGGCTCTGCTGGGAGAGGAGAGGGAGCGCCGGCGGTGGCACCTTTCCCCCGCCCCCTGCACCTCCTCAGTGCCTGCCCTCCCGCTGCAAATGAGAGTTGCATTTTCGTGCAAATCAAGATGCCCTGCTTTCCCACAGCTCCCATCCTTCCCCCTTACTCTCCCCCTCCCCCTTTGCTTTCCTCGCTCTTACTTTATCAAGGACCCAAGAGCTAAGGGTTTATTTGGCTGCAACGTGCAGTCTCTGCCCTTCCAGACCCACTGCTCCTCCCGTAATCATTGCCATTGCATGGGACATCAGCCCACTAGTTTCACTTATTGAATTTCATTCAGTAACACTCCTAATTTATTCTTATTAGCGTCATCTCAGAGCAGATACATGGAAAGCAAAATCGAGTTACTTCTGGCTAATAGAGAACCTGTTATTCATCAAATGAAACTTGCACACAGAGATGAAATAGTCCAGCTTTTTGAGACGCACGTTTCATCCTCATGCCTTGAAAAAAAAATGGTCCGCAGCCATCCTTCCTATGAAAGAACTGTAATTTTGCAGATGTTAAAGAGAAAACGCTGAGCAACAAATCAATGTGCTCAGCAGGGCATGCCCTTCACACAATGTTCAGGCTCAAGAAGCAAACCCTCCCTCACAAAGCAAGCTTAGGAAACTCCCTCGGGTTAACAATGAAAAGGATTTTTTCCTCAGGAAAAAGAAAAATGCCAGCAGCAGGGGGCTCAGGCTGACCTCAAAGCTCCTGCAGGATCCAGCCTCTGGAGCACAGCATGTAAAAAACAGATGCTCCACAGGAACTTCACTCAAGTTTCACCAAATGGCTGAGACTCAGCACCATGCAGAACAGACCATAAACAAAAGTGCGTCCATCATTGTCTGAAAAAACTACTATCAGCATTTTATCAGTATTTTCCAAACCCCAAAAATTTACAATTACAATACAGTTCTGACACCAAAACTGCCATTAGCATCAGGTCTCTCCAGCAGCTGCTGTTCCAAGAGACATTGTGTTCCAAAGGAACAGAAGATCACGGTGCTATGGCAGCAAAGGCACCTTTGCTTTTGCATTAATTTCCATCAAGCAAGTTACACAAAAAAAAAATGACCCTGGCATCAAACTCTGATAACAAGACAACTATGCAGTGTTGAGTGGGTTTTTAAAAAAATAAAGAACCCCACATACACAATAATACCCTTATCAGGAATTTGCTATCACCCATCATTAAAAGCACTTTAATTACACACTTGCTGGACACACTCTGGAGGTGAGTGCAGAACCACTCCATTTCTAATGCCAACAGTGTTGCCATCCATCAGCAACCCCAGAAGACGGTACCCCCTTTTTAATGAAGTGGTGATCTTCTTTAGGATGTAGGAAGTGTCTCAATAAGCAGGAAAGGAAGTACTGTGCATTTGCACAGGGGAAGGTGACAGTTTCAAGCCAGCATGTGATGGAGACTGGGCTATCAGAAGTGAGACAGATTCTCCCTGAGGTCTTTATGGCACCTCAAAGAGGTCTGCAAGCCCTGGCAAGCAAGACTTTGCTCCCTTGGCATGGTCAAGCCCCCGTGTATCAACAAGATCCTGGGTACTTTGGATGGCTCAGACAACCCTTCCTCCATTCATCATGCATTGCAATGTGTGTCAAGTCCAGTGTTGCTCTTTGTTATTGGGTCCTCACCCCACCCTGAAGCATTTCCCCTGTCTGAGAACAAGCACTTGATCGCTGTCCTCAAGCCCTGATGTCCAATATGGAGGCAGCTATTCAAGCCTAGTAACAAACAATGCATAAGAGATGTCTGCCTTTCATCCTCATTTCCCCTTTGCTTCCACCTTCCCTCGGGTCATGCTGATAAAGAGGTCAAACATCAAAAATCGCTATTCTGAGAAGATACCCTAAAGGGAACACCAGCTGGCTATTTGTATCTGCATCTCTCAGAGTCTGCATTAGGTGAACAATGACCAAAAACTCTTCCTCACTTGACACAAACCCACTGATTTCCATGAAAGTCGGCATGTTGTCTCAATACACCTTTTTAAAACACTTTTCCTGTCACAAGAAACTGTCACTGCAATTGGCTTCTACTGGCAGATTTCTTAGAGTTGAAAGCATGAAACACGTTTGCTTCTCTGCAGCCTGCCTCTCCACCCAAGAAGGAAAAGATTGTGCAGTTTGAGAAAATCCATATTGTAGTCACTATGCAAAGATATAAAGGACTTTAGCCTCCTACATTGCCAACCCAGCAGGCAAAAGCACAAAAAAAACCTACCAAACAACAATAAAAATTACCTTGATAGAAAAAAATTTAAAAGTCTGTTAAAGCTGTGTACACTCAGCATGAACAGTAGGTGTGCACACACTGCAATATCAGTTCTTTAAAAGCAAATGACTCAGAGACAGGCAGCAGACTGAGGAGACCTTGCTCTGTGGTACACTTCCTACTTCACCTTGGACAAGTTAATATTAACCCACCACCTCAGTTCCCATATCCTTAGAAGCAGGGACCACACTCACTTGCCACCACACAAGGATACTATCACAAGGGATACAAAAATATAAAGAGATTTTCAGTAAATGTTAATTCTCCCTTGATACTGTATGGGATTGTTAACTTAGGTTACAAAGTTGGCCCAGAAGAAACTCTCCTAACTAACAAGTCAGAGACTGAAGTAAAGAAAATGAGAGGCACAAGATGCAGAACCAAACAGCATGCTCAAAATATGAATGTGTAACACACTCATTAGCAAAACTGACTTTTTGAGTTCACATTATAATAGTTTTTAACCTCTGAGTGCCTAAACCGCTTTTAATTTCTAGTAGAGGCCAGGTACGTCCAGAAGAGAAGTGAACATCAGTGGTCGCTTTTGCACGGCCGCCTGATCTGCTGCAGCCATTCCTTCACTCCTCTCCTTGCTCTCTTCCCTCTTTAGAGGGGCTTTCCAGCTGACCTACTCTGTGACAGCCATCTGGGACAGCAACCCCTCCACATTCACAGCAATATAAAACATCAGCGCCTGTGAAACAATCTGGAAATATTTGGCTTCCATGGAAATATGTCAAGCCAGCCCCTGGGGAGCGGGGCTTTCCTGTTCAGCCCCCATTCACAACCCAATGTCCTGAACTTTGCACCAGCGCGTAAGATCCGTGGAAGAAGCTAAGGCTTTATAAAAAGGCAAATGTTGAAAAGGGACATACTTGGGTTGTCCGCATCCACAGTCAGAGCAGCTGCCCAGCAGCAGCTGTCCGTCAGGGACACTAACAAACTGGTGAGAATCAACTCTTCTCCTTCCTACTGCCACTCATCAGCCTGTGCACACATGCAGTATGGAATCTGGGAAGTACTACGTTAAAAAAAAAAAAGAAAACAAAACAAAAAACCCCAAATAAAACACAAGAATAGTTAAAACAACCCATTCCTACTCCCTCCCACAAATCAAGACAAATTTTACCTCTTATTTTCATGAAGGAAAGCTAAATCCAACACATGCATCAAGTTCATGCCAGGAACGATGCATGAAACTACTAACATGTATCACCATCTCAAAACATAAACTTCAACTTGTAAGCCTTAATGACTTTATTCACAACGGAAAAATCCTCCATTAAACACTGTATAGCACTGATGTCATTTTAAGAGGAAAGAAATAGTAAAACCATATGCTGCAAGAGCTCTTCCAGTGAGTCTCTATTCAATAAGCAAAAGCGAAAGTAGAGAAGTTGGCAAGCAGATGTACTCAAAACAATTAAAGCGATGCCTTTACTTTTTATGGACATGTCAGTCACTTGCATGAATTAAGTTCCCAACATGCCAGCCTCCAGCAGCTTGCGTGAGGACCCATGGGGTAGAAGCTGTTGGAGGGCAGTTGTTTCCAGCATGTATGCAGTGATGGTTCTGTTTAAGACACGCTTGGGATTGCTCCCTAAAATGTCTGGAGGGGATCAGCTATGGGAATAACCCCTGAGCACTCCTCTCCAGGCTTTACAGAGGCATCCAGGCGTCTGTAGGGCAAGCCTGAACTCCTTCCTGCAGGTCGCAACCACCTGCCCAGCTCAGACCAACACCAGCTGCACTGAAAGCTGCACCTTTATTTCTGCACTAGACTTCCATCATTAAGGAACACCAAGCACCTAAGATAAGAAATGCCAAACGTCTCAAGTGTTTTCAGAACTCTTGCCCAAGCTTTATGCCGGTTCTGGCCACCTTCATCCATTACATCAATCCACCTGCGTTGTTTAAATGGAGTTGAAGGCACCGCTGCAGACCACAGAAGTCAATAATTTATGGTCAAAAGATATTTCTCCCTCCCTCCAGAGCCAGTCCGGCATCTTTCAGGAGAACAAAAGTGCTCCCTCCACAAAAGCAGTCCCAGGCGGCACAGCACTCAGCTGCCCTCCTGTCTCCAGCTCAGCTCCCTCACAATGGCCTCTTTCAAGGCAACCTCACCCTTGGTGAAGCACGATACTTCCCCGGCTACTGAGAAATTCATTAAACCTGGGATCAGGAGGAAGAGGAGGAGGAGAATGCACGGGGGAGAAGGAAGAAAGGAGAAAATGTATTTTTATCCAAAAGACACTGCAACAAAAAGCCAAGAAGGTCCTGTGCCCTAGCGAACTGCGTCTGCACAGGCCATCACCGAGCAGGTATTGCTTTAAAGGGGATACCCCGGGAGGGGATACACCCTCTGATTCATGCGCACGAACGATTATATGGCTGCAAGGTCTGGGAAAGGGGCTGCCCGGCGGGAGCAGGGGGAATAGGGAGGAAAATGAGAAGGAGAAGCAGCACAACCTAAGCCAGAGAGGATAGAAAAGCAGCAGACTGATTGATCTGATGATCCTATTTAGGTCACAGCACAATAAAGCTAATTCATTCCTTTGACAATTCAAAACATCTTTCCACAGGATCCTCTGTCATGCAAACACATCACCAGAGAGAAAAGGGAGCATTTGGGCAGGGCTGCTTGCAGACAAAGCAGCAGTTTCTTTTGGTTAGAACGTCTCCCAGCACACTGTAACTGCAGGCAGGAGAATAGAAAACATTTAGTGAATGTGCAATTTTCTTTCATGGTTTTGTTTTAAATTGCAGGGCACAATGCTTTTCCTTTGGCCTTTCCTGAACCCCAGCTAAACAAAGAGTACTTTTCTCTCTCCGTAGGAAGACCCTTTTAAAATTCCACCAGGAAACACTCTCAATTTGAATTCCAAATCCACCTATGGTAGGGCTTATCCTGAAGAACCAATCAAAAATGGCTGAAGGAAATATGTGAAGTCTTTGCAAAATCTGGAATCTCATTTGCCCTGATAATGCACTGTAGAGAAGATGCTTCTCTTCTGAATTAGTGATGGGAAAAATACCCAGCACAGTTTGCCTAAGTCTGCTATTGATTCTTTCTGCAGGACTTGAAGCAAAACCAACAAAACCAGACTGCAAAAATGCCATTTCTGAACTTCTGTTCTGAACTGTCTCCCAATTCAGCCTGTAATTCCATCTTTGACAGCTGTGCACTTGTGGATCCACACTAATATCCAGACATCTTCAACTAATCTCAGTCTGCATTCTCCTTAACGGGTGGCCTAAAGGCGACATGCACTCTACTCACTTCACTTATTTAAAGGTCACAATAAGAATTCTTGTAGCTTATCTCCATCTCCAAGCCCAAGATGGCTCTTCAGGATACTGTTATTTATATATACATTATTCTAGTTTAAGGACTTGGCAACTCTTTTTTCTTCTTTCTGCTGACTATCTTAATAAATTCAAGGTCAGTTACTTTAAGCCTAGACACATCTCTTAAAATTAGGTCAGTACGTCCTCCAGGTTCTCAAGAACTTTTCAATCTATAAATGAAAAAGATCAGCTCTTTGGAAAACATCATCCAAAATCAAGCAGCAAGTGCTTGCTCACTGTCTCAACACAGCAACTTGAAAAAAAATGTTTTTTTTCTTAGAAAGTTGCAAAAACTTTCCCAAAAAGATTATCTGCACAGCACAACAGTAAAAATGGTACATAAAAACTAAGGGTTTACTTCACAAATAAGAAAGGGATTTCAGCAGTTGTGACATTTGGTATTGTTCCTAAAGCTCTAAGATTTTTTACAAAATCTGAAAACCTGTATGTGTTCCAATTAAATAATGGCACAAACTGCCCTGAAACTAAACTAAGGCATCCAGTCTATGTAATAGTCACCTGATAATGATATTGCTGTGGGAGTCAGAAAACAACTGACCCAACATCTGTACCATAGCATCTCCACAGAATGTCTTTGGCTGGCCACAGGCCTGAGGATCTCAGACATGATCAAATATCAATAGATTTTTAAAACAAATGTTAAGATGACCTTTGTGTGATAGGCACCTTCTTATAAGGCTCTGAAAGTCTTTAAAATGAAAGGATAGCCTCCTAAATTCATACTACTAATTGGTTCAACTTTCAGAATTTATAATGTGCATGCCAGACAACAAGCTTGCAAAAATCAATGAAACTGCCCAACTTGAGTCATTCTTGAAACTTCCCAGTAGCTGTTATTAAGATGACAGCAAGAACAAGGCAAAGAAATATCAGTAGTCAACTACTACTAAGTAAACAACCTTGCCATCTGAAGACTGTTGATAAAACTACCATGTATCTCAGCAGCTGCATTTTTAAACTATACACAACAATCCAAATTCAACCTTGGATTACAGATTTGTCCAGAGGATAGCTGACGGCTTGTGCTATTAGCAGAACTGGAATGGGACAGCATTTTACGTCACAAGTTACCAAGAAAAAGGAGGTGTCTGATTCAAAAACAGTCTGGAGGAGTCAGGTGGGAAACTTGCTGTCAGCTCCAGGGCAGGGCTAACCCTTGGTGCAGAAGATCTGATTCAAATGTAAGGGAGGAGGTGGGAAATCAATAAAATGGTCAATGTGCATAAGATTTACACCCACAGGAAAACCAGCCAATAAAACCACAACTATATTTTCCGAAAATTATTCTATAGTATGTAGTATGCATGGAAAGCCTCTTCCTTTTCCCTTTCTTTATGGGTAATGATACAAGCAGTTCTAGACTTCAGCACCCTTTAAGGACGCTGCAATCCACTAAACAAACGTAAATTCCAATCCACTTCAGTTAAACATAAGCATCACCTAAAAGGATCCCTGCTTTTTCAGGGATGTCAGGAATCGTTTAAGTTGATGCATATCAAAACTCAATTTACAATTTTTTTGTTTTTAAACATGGCTGGTTTGAAGAATATAGTTGAAACTGCAGCAATTAAAAGTATCTGACACACCCTGCAACGTCTAATAGTCTTTACAAAGCATACACCTTGCTCCAGGAACGAAGAAATTAAAAGCAGTGTTCATATAGGCTTTAAAAATATTTCTTTTTATGTCAGGGCAACTTGCATCCTGCTCTCCTTTGGATTAATTAAACCTAACAGGACAAGGTTAGCATCACACACAGGAAAAAACTCATGTTCACCTTCAGCTACTGGACTTAAAAGAGTGTCTTTTTCTCCGATGCTATTAATTGTTTAACCTAACATTGCAACCACCATCTGCTTGGGGACCTGCTCGCACCCACCAAACACAGCCCACTGTCCCCGGTCTAGCCATGCCATCATGTTTGCGGCAAACGTCTGACAAACAAAAAGCAGGGTCACAACAATTAAAAGTTGATGCTGAGAACAATCAGATCATTCACTTAGGATCGGGGCCAAACTTGCTTTGGAGATGCTATCCAACTACAAGTTTAATTAGCCCTCCCTGAAAAAGATCACGAAACTGCAGAGAAATGGCTTTACAGACCTCCATCAATGCTTCTGGGCAATGACAAATGTGCTCTACAGCCCTCGTGTGTAAAACTTCACTGTTCTTAAACTCCTTGTCAAAACACTGAAGGCCGATGGACAAACAGATGACAGTACTGAACCAGAGGAGGAAAAGCTGTTCCGAAGCTATTGTGGCTCAGAGTATAAATCAGATGGACAAGGGACAAGACCTTCAGGATGAGCAGCATGTGGCCACTGTTCTGTCGCAGAGCACTCCCATGGAAAAGGCATCACACTTGGATAATTTGCCTTTCAACTACAATATTTACAATCTTTTCTTTCTTCTCCAGAAGCCTAGTCTCCAGTAACACCAGTTCATGCTCAGCTGATGCGGAAAGCCCTCACCAAAAACCTAGGTGGTCCCCAGCACATTGGAAAACAGTTTCCAAACAAAAGCCAGGAGCTATAGCCTAACAGCCACAATCAGTGATTTGGGGAATTTGGCCTTTAAATTAGTAATAGTCTGGCCACAGGCTGCCTGCCCACGCACAGGAGACACAGGGAGGCTGATTAACTACCCTTCTGCTGTGTCTGGAGAATTGGCATCATGTGGTTTCACATTTATTCTTTTCCAGTGTCTCCAGGTCAAAACCGGTCAGTTCACAAATCAGGTGCTGTTTCTGTAACTGCTGGAATGACAGGGACCGCTTGCAATCCAAAATTCAAGCTGTGTCTTTCCAATCACATATCATCCCTGTAATCCAGACCCCACTGCAGTGTATTACAGCACCAATTCAGTTGTAATTGTGATGAGCCACTTAAAAACATTTTTCTGATTAAAAAAACCCAAGAAAACAACTCCTCTGCCCAAACTACTGGCTTAGGCATACAAACATCACTATTACTGTTTGGTTTGCACCGCATATGATTAGTACAGATCAGATCCAATCTACCTTTCATTTGCTTATGAGTAATTTCTTAATTGTGCCTCCTTTTGTGCTTTCCAATATAGTTTGAAAATGTTTTTATGAGTTTTTTTTTGGTGGGGACAGTATGTTAGTTTAAACAAAGTCTGTGTTCCTCCTCCCTTTTTATTTTTTTTTAATAGCCAATGTCACCCAATCTCAGCTCTTCTGAGGCATTTAGGAAATCCAAGCAAAATGCCATCTGTTGACAACGAGGTGGGACTAAGCCTTTAATGTTGTACTATTGACTTTAGAAAACCCAAGCAGGCAGAGTTAATCAACTGACAGGACTGAATTCTCTAAATGATAACATATTCCAGGCCAGGTCCCGTGCTTCCTTTCACATAGACATATTTCTATTTGATCTGCCATTAATTCATCACTTCCTCTCTAAGAAAGCAATGAGCTGCCCTTGGTTCTTCCTCCCACCAAACCTGCTGCCCCTTCAACAGCTCAAAAATTACCACACTAGGCTTTACAAGCCTTCCTAATGGATTGTGAAGGGGAGAAGAGAGCAAATACACTCAAGGTTGACCTTGTGTGGGGTTTTTTGTCTTGTTTCAGTAAGCTTCCCTTGCACGTATTGTATCATTTGTCCCTGCTGTGGGTGCCTGTCAGCAGCTGCCTGGAGGCAAGAGACAGCAATGTTGCAGTCCCACCAAAGGATCTGCTCTACAGACCGTGATAATGTCAGTCTGGCCATGACAGGAGAGAAGTCCCTGCATATGTACTCCCCACCCTACACCTGCTACCCAACAGAACTGCCATGCATCCTCTGAGACTGGCTGCTGCTTTCACACAGCACAAAAATAATACAGAAAAAGGGAAGCTGAGGCCAGCTTTCTAAATTCTCACTTGTAGGAAGAGCATCATTCAACATTCTACAAGGTAATCTGATGTCACATACATGCAGTAGCCAGTCTACTACTGCTTCCTTTTTGCTGTATTTTACACTAGCTAACCCACCTCTGTCAAGGTTTGTATTTTTCACCCTAAGAAGCCCAAGACTTACCACTGTTATCTAAAAAGACTACAAACTTGCAGCAAAACTGCACAAAGTATAAAGATCAGCACGCTTTGTACTCCTTTTTGCTCTTCCATTCCTTGCTACTTGCACACGGTAGCAAGTGATTCCAGGTAGCACGGGTGCATCCATCAGCACAGCAAACAAAGGCAGACAGCCACGTGCCAGCAAGGCTGCCTTCAGCAAATTACCAAACAAATTCAGTACTAACTTGCTGGTAATAGCAGTACTTTCAAAATATACAGTCATCATGCAAGACACAGTTCTTTCTACTCAAATCCCTCTCACTTTTAAATACAACAATTAGTATGAGGGGGAAAAAATACAAATTCCTTCTAAAAAACACATCAATTCAGCAAGCTCCAGGCACCCTATCATTCTGAGATTTGCTCTCTGAAGATACCACTCTGCTAGTTCATTTTCTCTGTTCTACCACTAAGTAGCCTTCACTCCTTTCCACTGTCTCCTATATGGTTAACATGAATGTGGCAATTAATGTGCTGTTAATAAAATGGTGTGATCAACTGCCTTTGTTCACAGCAGCAGCTGGTCTCCATGTTAGAGAGTAATTAGACAAATTAAGATGTACCGCTTTTGTTTGTGGATGAACCGACAGCATCATTCATGCTTAGATGTCACAAAGCCTACTGGCATTGGGAATTATTTTAAACACGTCTTCTTTTATTAACAGTAAAAGGTATCAATAAGCCAGACTTATACATTGCCAGCTGCAATGCCAGAAAAGTGCAAGTTTGCTTTACCTCCAAAACATCTGCACAAGCAAAGTTAAGGTGAGATGTGACAGATTTCAGCAGAAAATGAGCACACTTTTTACTTGAAGTATCAGAGCTCCTAGCAGAGAGGGAATGAGCAGCTCTGGATGGGGGGCAAAAAGCAGAGTTTATCTGTAACTGTGTCCACGTAGAGGTTTGAAAATCTTGAGGATCAAGAAACGTGCTTGTTTTTTCAATGACTTTTCATCAGATTAGGGCAGGGAAACAATAGAGGGCTATAAATCTGTTTTAATCAATCATCCTTTTAATAGCATTTCCTTTAATTAGTTTGGTCTATGCAGGAGCCATACAGAGGAAAAGTGGTTTCAGGGACAGTCCTGAACTCTTTGAGAGCAGGCAGAGACCCCGGGGTGGGTGGCAGGAATGCCCTGAAAGCCTGGTCCCTCCAGGTCTCGCTGCAGGAGCTGCCACCTGGAGCCAGATCCCTTTGCCTGTGCAGAGTCCCTCAGCAGGATCCTGTGCACTTTACAGAGGCTGTATGCTCTGTTCTGGTTGTGCAACGCTGCACAGCCCATATTGCTCCTGCTGAGCACAGTGTAAGAGGTCATCATTCCCATCACAGAAATGGCACTATACTATTCTAATCATTGCATTATCACCTACCACGAACTCTGCAAAAGCAGCACAGCAGGTTAGCTGTATTCACCTTAGAGCAGCATATGACATACACAAAGCATTGAACATGATACTTGGGAAATCAAAGTATTTGCAAGCAAACATACCATCATAGCTTTCCAAACAGTCTTAAAGCTTCTGACTTCCCAACAGTGTGAGAAAACATGAGGGAAATGACATTCTGTGAGGAGCAGTTGACATAGAAAAAATAAGGGAGTGGCGAGGAAGCCTATGAAGATTTTCACGTTTAGTAGCAGTTAACCAGAAAAGTCAAGTCACCAGGAGGATTTCTGCTGCAGAAGTGCAGCAAATGTACCAAAAACTGCAGAAGCCCTCTGCCACGACAACGTGGTACATATAGGCACACAATCTGGCTCAGGAGATGGGTGAAGTCGCTGATCTGCACAGTCCTGAAAAATGGGCTCCAGAAGGGATGATATGAGTATCTGCCTTGTTAATCAGAGAATTTTCTTCTCTGCTTCCACCAGTACAAGACAATGCACTGCAGCTATACAACCTGGCTTACCTTTTATCACTTCATCTCAAAGTGTTGGCCTGGAGGAGTATGGGACGCAAGTAAGAAACACGGCATAGTAAAAAGGATTTTGGGAATGCTGCCATAACCCGTTTCTGATCGCTAGTGTGACTCCACTAGCCAGGCTGATAAAGGCACCCCTTAAACAGCTTGCTCTTTTTCTGTGGAGTTTCACATTCTCTTCACGATGTTCCACCTTTAATGTGATCTGAGTCTAATTTTCTGATAGCACTCAAAACCATTTCTTGACTTCACTGCTATAGATAAAGGAACTTCCAGTAAGGTCTGTAAACATACTGTACCACTATCCATAAAACCCAGGAGTTTTAATAAAATTAAGCACTGAAGAGCTTATTCAGTCTACCACTAATCAGCATCCTCAAGCACAAGCTTTCTAATCTCACCTGTTTCACACGTGGATTTACATTTACCTGGCTCCATTTCCTTAATTACAGGACATTCTCTCTGTTCCAATTGCCAAAAACATTACAAAAAAGAAGTCTCTAAACTTTCTGTTTTTTCAGACTCTTCCAGATGCACTTGAGTGATGTTAATGAGCTGTGCACCAAAACCTCCCTGCCCCTTCCTTGTGTTCCTGAGTGTCATATGCACAGCTTCTCATCTGCTTGTGGGCTGAGAGGAATGCATGAAGCATCTACCACCAGCAGGTCCTTGCAGCAGCAAGTGCATGTTGACACATAGCAGCGAGCAGCCAGGCTGACAAGGAGTTTTCTTTTGGCAAGGTAACACACCAAGGCCTTCATACTCATGTTATAGATTCGCTTATTAAGTCTTTCAAAGCATCCCAACGTGAATCTCTTTTGATGCAGCATATTCCAAATTCAACTTCATCCCTCCCTTCAGCCACAGCGCTCTCTTGTCTGACTCTCAGAAGGGCTTATTAGCCATATGGCAACGGCATAGGAGATCAAGAGCTACACCTCCACATGGTTGGCCAGAAAAGGTTTGCTATGGCACACACAGGGAACGTGTAGTAAGATGAGCTGAAAATGCAAGACACATACTGAAATGCCCAACAGAAGAGTTGTTATTTATCCAAAATCTGAAGGGATTTTGTACAAATGGACAGATTTCTTCCCTTCGTAAGATTTCAGTGGCTTAATTTGGCCAAAAGAACAAAACTTCCAAGAAAACTCAGGCATAAGGTAAGTCCTTGCTAAGAACATTGAAAGAAAAGGGGAATAAACCCTGGGTTTTTTTCAGGCATGTAATAAAAATTATGTTCAAGTTACTTTATCTTTTCAAAACATACCAGTTACCAGCTTTATCTGATGCAACCCAACATGTTGGCTGTTACAGTAAGAGATGGATGCAGCAGATAAAGCTGGAGTGAGGATGGCCAGTTGTTTGCATGAGTCTCTGTAAGTAGCTGTCCAGGCCATTCACTGCAATAGGCTAAGCCCTTCTATCACTAAGGGCAAGAAAGGCCACAAAGGCTCACTCAGTGCTGAAAATGGCCCAGGATGTGCAGAGATGGAAAGCAATTCAGTCTTTTTCTCACACGCCTAAATGAGAAGACAAAGGATGAATCCTAACATCCTTTAATTGCGAAATTTAAATCTCATTATCAGAAGAGAAACCTGGAAACAAAAAAGGCATAGCAAATAGCGAATAATAAAATACCTGACTAGGTTAAGAACTTCCTATCCATTTATAAATAGATTTAGTTATTATTCTTTCACATTCTGTATGTTTTTCACAAAACATGCCTCATACACAAGGGTCTCAGCTTCACAGATAAGACAGAGCTGTTGTCCTTTGAAAGAGTAATGAATGAAAAGGAAGAAAGCATCCTTTCATGAGCTAGCAGGCAACAAAACACTGAGGAAAAAATCCCAATAACTGAAGCTACTGTTTAACAAACATTAAAAGTAATCTGATACTGCATTGGCTCCTACCCACATCTGTAAAAGAAAGAGAAATCCTCCACAGTCCTTATCAGAACTTTATCATCACAAAAAGCCAACAGATGCCATAGTTTAGCTAGCTTAGCAACAGAATACCACATCTTTAAACTTTGCAAATTTGGTAAAATATGAAGCAGCAATGGGAATCACAAGAGGCAGGCAATGCTCTAACCCAGAGGAGGTGACAGCCTCTCACAGCAACACTGGCTGACAACAGGCTCCAATTCAGCAGGCATTTAAACCAATCCAAGCCCTTTGAGTTTCTGCCAAACCTGGCCAGTGGAAGACCTCAGCCTAACTTTGCTGCTGAGTTTGTCTGTAATCATGAATGAACACGTGATGGTCCTTCTGCCACTGTAATACCACTTCTTTTGCAGGCAGGCTGTCAAACGGTGGATGTATTCCTGAACTCTGGCTTATTTCAATCCTACATTGTCTATTTATTTTACAATCAATATGGCAGTGAAGAACAGCAGAGAAAGCATCGTGGATGCTGAAATGAGGCCGACCTGGTAACACAAAACCTCCATTTCACAGTATCCCTAATTTAACAGTTTTAACAGAACAATTGCTACAGTTTAAAAACACCCAAACCCTAACACAGTCACTTGACTGTTACAGCTGCTATATCGTACCACAAATATTTTGAATATTGAGTGTTTTGCAGCAGAGATGCTATAAGGTGAGCAGGAGCACCAATGGTTATTGCTGCAAACCATGGAGAGCCCCTCAGCAAGGATGCTCCCCTAGCCTGTCAGGAAGTTCAATAATTTGACTGTATTATGTTTTCAAATAGCCCTAACACTACCGGGGGCGTTTACTACGGAGCACATCAGCACTGTGAAACCTCTCCAAGCCCAGTTCTCATGACGCTCGATAACGACCCCGAAGGGAGGCCTTTATCAACAGAGATAAAGCTCAGCCAATAATCCCCTGCTGTGCTCTGCAGTTATCACTTGACCTGGTCTCAGAAAGCACTTCCACTCTTAAACACTTTTGTTCCTTAAAATAAACATTAACAGAGTTTAAAAGCAATGCAACCTCCCTGGCTCAAAGAGAAATAGTACCTGTCCCACAAATAGCACTTTTAACTGATGGCTTAATTATGTTGCCTTTCTTTTGTTTCTATGGAAGGAGTAAGAAGGAAAGGGAGCCAGCAGGGCAGCGCTGGTGTCCCACGTGTACAGGGTTTGTATCATTGTGGGACACCACTGCTGAAGCACAAGCAGTTCTCCTGGGAAAAGTCAGGGCAGAAAGCAAGTTAACTAATTTTTGCCATTCATCATATCAAGGATTCAACATTAAACACTGAAACTTCAATGGCTTGTAACTCAAAAAGAAAAACCAAAATGCATGCTGGCATATCAGACGTCAGTGAAACTCCATATAGAATCATAGAATTACTCAAGTTGGAAGGGACCCAAAAGGATCAGCGAGACCAACTCCTATCCCTACATAGGACTCTCGCAACATTCCCATCGTGTGACTGAGGGCATTGTCCAAATGCTTCTCAAATGCTGGCAGACTCGGTGCCATGACTGCTTCCCTGGGGAGCCTGTTCCAGTGCTCCACCACTCACTGGGTGAAGAACCTCTTCCTAATATCCAAGCTAAACCTCCTCTGGCACATCTTCCTGCCATTACCTCTAGTCCTATCACAGGTTGCAAGAGAGAAGAGATCAGCACCTGTTTCACCTCCCTCCCTTGTGAGAAGACAGTAAACAGCTATGAGAACTAACAATAAACTTGGTCTGAAACATGTAAACGTTCATTGTTAGGGACCAGACACTGCATTTAAAAGCTTTAGTAGATCACAAGTCAGACAATTCAATTGCTTATCTAAACGCTATATTATGAATGAATACAACTTTAAAAATATTAAATACAACTAAATGGAATTCTTCTCTATCCATTAGGAATATGCTGAAGCAACAATAAAAAAATAAATGCACCTGCACAAGAAGAGCAGGCACTCTCACTGCATATATAGGAACCACATCACACCCTTCATCCAAGAAGAGACTGGACAGTGCCCTGAAGTGATTCAGCTATTTGAACACAAAAATAACCAATAAAAAAATCCCTGTTTCAGTTTCTAAACTTCTTAAATGCAAAGGAGATTCAAGTTTATCAGCATGTGCTTACTATCTCTAATACTGTAGTAACTAAGTACTGCTCTGATCTCCATTCCTCTGTTGCTACTCATCTTCTGAAAATGTTTATAATTTAAATTCAAGTGCATTTTAGAAAGTGAAGGACAGGGTATGGACTTCTTTCCCTGCAGACAGTGCAGAGAAAAAGAACACAGGCTGCAGGGAGGGAGTAGGGATTTCCAACTGCCCTGCCTATGCTACTCAGTCTCATTTCCACACTCCGGAGCAGCAGGTTCAAACGGAGCAGCTGCTCCCAACACCCTGAGCTCAGTAACACCTCTGAGGGGACTACAAGAACCAGCTCTGAAAGTGTATGTCACGTCTATGTAGGAATGAACTAAGCTGTCACCCAGCAAGAGACAAAATCGTCCCCACATGGTTGGCTGGGGCACAGAGGGGCCATGTCCTCCTCCCCCAGAGCATCCCTGGACCAGGCAGTCACAGCCTCTTTAGGGTTTCCCAAGTTCTATAGTACAGAGACTATATAATTTCACATGAATGAAACATTTTCATTTTCCCCTCTGAATAAACCAGAATGGAACCTGTGCTCTGAAATACAAAAAATTCAGAAGATGAGCCAGATTTTTCTTTCCCCGGGTTTTAAGGAATAGCTTCCTCTTGGAAGAGGCCTGGAACACCCCTGTGGTAAATCACACTCCTCCTACAGCAGGGGACATCAAACTAAGCTGGCTTAGCATTACATGGAGAATACTGGAATACAGAAAACAGAAATACTGATGCTTTCACTAATTAGTGTTAGCATGTGTGACTAGACAGTCATTTTTCAATTGCTGGTAATAACTAGCCATTGTCAGATGATCAGTGTGAGACAAGCAATGAAAAGACAAATCAATACAGTTGCAAATATATGCATGTACTTTTTTTTTCTTTCTCCAAAAAAAGGTCTGTGCAAGACAGCCAGCCAGCTGGCTTTTGGAGGAAAAGCTTTCTTTGTCTTGGGAAATTTCTCCCTCATCACCCTTAAATGCACTTTTCTGAACAACCATTCTGGGAACAGCTGGGTGCCTTTGCTTAGGTGATCAGAAAAAATAGGGAAGGCAAGCAATAAGGCTAAAAACAAACCAGCTGAACATTACCATTGTCTGTTCTGTTCTCTCCTTATTTCCCATCTGTATTTGCTAGTGAAATTTTAAACTGTATAGATGTAAAAGGAAGAGAGTAATCGCAATTCAGGAATTCTTTCTTCTCATGTTCAGAGGGAAAATAACCTTAGACCTAAGTTTATTCAAAAGCAAATTTTCAAAAAAAAAAAAAAAAAAGTAAGTACTCATCAACTGCATTAAGTATCCTTGATTCTCTTTGACCTTTTCCTTATTTTTCCCGGCCTTTTCATCCACTGATTGTCTCTATGGCTTTCAATTAGAGTGCCACATTAACAGCTCCACTCATCTAAAACAATCATTTCAGTGAAAAACAGTATTATTGAACTGAAAGCGAGTGCCCAAAACCTCTCAAATATAGGCATATCACATGCTCAAAGGCAGCTCATCGTGTATCAACTTTGTGGTCCCACTGGATACAATATTTACGCATACTTTCCTTAAGTGGAACTACATGCTTGTCCTAAGAAAATTGCTCCCTGTGCTTTCATCCTCCCTAAGAGCAAGAGAAATACAAGTATTTTCCTCGTTTGTAAGTCTGTTTTACTTATTTATTTCCCCAATAATGGCAACACGATGCTAAACGACCAAATCTACTAATGAAAAGGAACCAGTCTTTCTTACTTGGCCAGAAGGAGTTGTCATCTTTGCTCAGTAACTTTTTCTTGAAGCGCCCAGGCAGCTTGGTGTGAGCATTTCCCATTTTGCTGGAATACAGTGGGATAAGTTCCTCCTCCTCATCGTTGCAGCTGGGCTGCCACTTGCTCCTGCCGAGGCACCCGACCATCGGGTCGGTGGGCAGGCAGTGCACATAGGCAATCATTGTGAGATGCTGCTCTCAAGGATGTCCCTGCGGTCCCCAGTGGCTAGTCTGCAGCAGAAGGGAGTGGCCTGCTCATAACCCTCGAACGGATGCATTCAAAAGGCTGCGAAGGAAAAGATTTTCTCCTCCTCTGCACTTACGCAAGTTAAGCTTATCAGTTATGCTGAAAACTCCTTTCAATAGGGTTCTGTCAGCCCTTAATAAAGAAAGAAAACAAAAAAATCAAGCATCTAGTTAAGCAGCTCACTCCAGGAGCTGGATGCCCGGCCCCTGCCCTACTGACAGCCCCAGCTCAAAGCCACGAGCAGGAAAAAACGCAGTCACCTGCCACAGATTTCAGAATTCTCCCTGCTTCCACTGCGGTTTACTACTTCTCTTAAGCCTTATCCCTGATTATTCGCCGCCCTCTGAACAACAGGTACTATGGCCATACACAGATGGCCATATCCGAGAAGCTTACTTAAAGCTAACTTACTGTAATCAGTGTGACACTGACAGCTAGACAACCTTAACTTGGCAGGAATCTGCCAGTAACAAGAACATTTACCTTCTTCTAGCATGCAAAAGTGGGAAAAATACACAGACTAAAGAAAAAAGAACAAAGTGTTATGATTTCAATACTTGGATTTTAGTAAGGGAGCTCCCTTTCAAAGTCAGAATTGTAATTGATTGTGACCAAAAGAAGATGGTATCTTCCAGGTTAGACTACAATTGGCTTGATGCTGAATACAAAGCACAAGCAGTTATCAGTTTACACTCAGTACTGCATAAATACATAAATCCTCACATTGCCTCTAGAGGGTAGGTATTATTCCTATTTAAAGACAAGACACAGTCTCCAAGGGATTTGGTAACCTGTCCACAGAGTGGAAAAGCCAGGATTAGAGTTGAGGTATTCTCAGTTCTTTAGCCTCATCTGCAAGCCAGCAGTCCATTGCACCACTCCTGAATACTGCATTACTAAGCAAGTTTCCATGCTGGTAACCATGTCAACCCTACTCTCACATTCCCTATACTGTTCTTCTGCGGGATCCAGGAAGTGTGCCCTTCCTGGGCTTTTTAATTGGCTGCAACAGCACAGTCAGATTGGGATGGCAGGAAAAACAACACATAGAGACATGCGCCCTGCATAAATTGCTGTCTTCAGCAACTTTCTAAAATTTGCTTTTTATTTTATAATGGTTTTAAGATTACATGAGATTTTTTTTTTTAAATTCGAAAGATATCAAAACCCTAATTACAACAAAGATCAATTCTTACTCTGCTTCCTTAACTCTTCCTTATAAAAGCTTTGGTCGCAGCCCATACCACCCATGAAAGTGGTTGCTCTATATACAGGAGCACAACACTGTCATGTAAGTATTTATGCATTTTATAAAAGGCTTTATCTGCTGTTTGGTTGATATTTACAATAAATGTTTAGACAGAAAAAAGTCACTATTTAATAACAAAAAAAAACATATCAGATGCATATCTCCTTTTTCTCCTTGACACACACACACACATCTCCTTCTACTTTGGTGCTGCTGCTGCTGCCTGCATTGGTAGCCGCAGCCTGCGAGCAGGGTGTGCACGCCAGGTGCCCACAGGCTCGGCACCAGCGTGGCATCAGCATTCAAACATGCAAAACAGCGCACCACCCAGAACAAACTGTCTGCAGTGCTGACTCAACAGGCCTGGCAAAGTGTTAAAATTAGCAAGAAACTGGTTTGTTTGGGATTTGGATTTTTTTTAACATTCTGCTCCTTTGCACAGTGACCTGAGCAAGTAATTTTCACTAAATAGTGTTTCATACACACCTCGCAAGGTCGAATCTCAGCAAACTTAGAAACCAAAGAAAACAGTTCTTACTATGAAACGTTTCCGGTAACTTTAATAAGCCTGGTCTGCAATTTTACATTTTTTTGACAACAATTTCAAGTATCTGCAAAAATACAGATGGAAAAGGGAAAACGTGCCCACAGCACGGGTGACAGCGGTCGGCACCACTGTCTCGCCTGTACATATAGCAGAAACTCACTGGCATAAACTGAACACTGGCAACCAGGCGTTTGAGGCAAACGCAAATTCACAAAGCCAAGTACATTTACTCATCAGACTATGAGAAAGACAAACTGTGATTAACACTAGCTGAATTCAACTCACCCATCAACCACGCTCATATTCCGGCCTCTGTCAGAATAAATGAATGTCTAGACAGTCCTCCTGGGTGGGACGAAGTCCTGACAGTGCTGTTAGTGAACCAGCTCATAAGGCGGCCCCATTAACGCCTCCCTAATGGGACAGTATCTCTGTAGCCCACTTGTCTAGTCACCATGCCTGCTGTCTCACCCTTTCAATTCCCTGTGATTATCAGGATCTCAGGAAGAGTTGCTCTCATAGATGTGATTCATGAAACTTCTGAGCATCAACAGGCTATTGATAAAAGAGTGTGTTGGGGAGTGTATTTATTTCTCCTGCAGATAGGAATGGTACCTTTTATTAGACAAGAATACAGCTGTAATTCTGTTATGTTTTTTATTTTAATGACTCAAAATCACATTACTTGACATAAAAGTTAAGTGCAGATTTACACATCAAACCAGTGTTATTACATAACATGCAGTGCAAACAAAGGAGGAAAAAGACTTGGGACACAGAAAAAATTCTGTGTTCAGCAGACTCAGATGTTCCCAAACACTTAACAAGATGGCACAGGATAACATATTGGCCTGGAGTCCCCATGACATTTACTATGCACTTCTCTAGACTACAGACATACTCAATTAGCCTTGTTTCCAATGCATGCTCACGAAGTAAGGCTGATGCACAGTAATGGGATCAAGGGTAAAATCCAGTTTAACAAGTATATTTACCATACGGTAGGCATTAATGTCCCCACAAATTTTTTTACTTGGAAGAATAAATCTGTTCTTCCCAGAAGCCTGGAAGACCTTGGTAACACATATTATAAAGGATTTAGTAATAGTTATAGTCTCAGCTACTAGCAAATGCAGAAAAGAGTTAGGAAGAGGATGAACTATCTCATACGAGAAAGACATCATGTACACTGCCTCTTTCACCTCTGTCTCCTTCCAAAAATCCTCCAAAAATAATTACTTTTTACTGTGTCTATATGGAGCAATAAACTCTCTAAGTTTGAAAAAGTCAAAATTCACCCAAAATTTTACCATCAAACTGATTAAACTTCACTTATTCTACTGTAGATATAGTGCTATTTTTATTTTTCCGATTACGCAAAAGTGAGGCTGTTCATTTTTCTCTGCCTTGGGCTATCATTTATATAAAGATTTCCCAAAAATAACATTTTATCTCTTGTATTGTTCTTTTTCACATATTTAAAAAAATGAACTATTAGTAATGCATGTATGGATGTTCTAAGCAGACTAATAAATATGTATATTCTTTTTTTCAGCATAGTTCATTTTTGCTACACCACCTCTTTATAGGAAGTCCCTATCAGGGAAAAAAACTGATTAAGTTATACAGAACACAACATTTGGTCTGAAGAAAAAAGACTGTTAAAGAGTTTGACAGACTACCAAAATTGGGACCAACTCAGGGATTACAAGAAACAAAATTAAAAAAACCAACCAAATAAAACGTTAGCCCTTTTATTAGACAAGCACTAACGCTTCTGAGCTCCGAGAACCGCAGTGATACTGATGACTTATTACACATCAGAGTTTAAAAAGCATACAGGATATACCTAATGGGAACTTGGGAGATTCAGAAACATGAAGTATGGTCACGTTAGTCCTACTCTGGTATTGAGATAAATATGCTTCATGAGAAACTGTATCATTAGTCTTTATATATGCAATTTGTAGATCCTCTGGATAGAAGGAAAATGGTAATGTGTACATTGTAGTGAAATAACAGCAATTTTATGGACACCATGCAAAATAAAACTATCAAAGTAATTTCTGATGCAAGTCCAACAGCCACACTGGAAATTAAAGACAGCCTGTAGAAATCCACAGGGATAAACTTTGCCCTAATTAACGAGTCTATTTTTAGCAATGATGGGTTGATGTATTCTGCGCTTTTTAGCTGATCAACTGGAGGTTTTAAATTCTACTTAAACAGTTATTTTTAAAACAAATAAGAAAAAAAAATTATATCTTAAATGTGTTCCACTAGGAGCTATATAGCACTAATTAAGCCTTAAAATAATACTCTCAGAGAGAAGGTATCCTCCCTTTACAGATAGACTACTTACAACACAGCACAGATGAGGACATGCCTGTGGCAGCAGAGCACCCCAGCAACTTTGGCAGCTGCCAATGGCCACCTCAGACACAGCATGTCCTGCTCTCCTGGACCTTGTGCACACACACCTTCCATTTCCTGTGCATTCATTTAGTGTGTCTTCAGTCTTAACTCATGTTCCTTAAACATACACAGTAGTCAGGCAAAAGCTAAAGAATTTCAAAACAAAGGGAAAAAAACCCTTGAGGTATTGCAATTTGCCCTTTAGTGGAATACCAATCTCTCAAACAGGAAGGGAGTAGGAGGTATCAGGTTTACAGCATTTAAAGCAAGCCCAATATTTGACGAGCTCCCACAAAACTGGCAGAAATCAGGGCACAGGGGAAATGAAAGGGACCCCCGGTGGGGGCAACAGGCACCACCGCCAGGATGCTCACAAAGCTTCATGATGCTCCAAAAAGCTCTTTCCACATGGCCATTTTCACATCCTCCAGCATTAGGTTTATTCCTTACCACTTTCAGGGTTGTATTTTTATCATATGCTTGCAATCACATAGCATCCATCAAAGCTTTTAAATTTTTTTAAATGGATTTAAGTAATAAGTCATATGTGGGTAGAAGAGTTCAAAAAGCTTAACAACTAAAAGCAGTCCTTGCAATCAGATATGCTTCATAAAAAGCTAGAGCTAGTTTTGCTGACAGTTGTGTCGCTAACAAAGTGGATGCAAACCCTGGATATGCTGAGGCATTCAGCTAATTTAATTCCTAGTACCCAAACAGCCAGCCCTAAATTCGAAGTGTCATCACTAGATGACCCTCAGCACTCTGTGGGGAAATCAATCAATACAGCAGGCACCCATAACAGAACAGAAAACAACCCAAAGTAAAAACAAAGTAAAAGGAATGCGAGGAATCAATGCCTTGTTGGAAAGCAGAAAAATATTTACAAACCATCCTGACATAAGTTTCTTGCTAACACTCTCCAGCAAATATACCCCTACTAGCAAAATAGCTCCATTGTTTTCATATTTGCTGTAAGCTCAGAATTAACATCCTTCCCATTAAAACCATGCACAGATTGCTGCACATACTTCTGGTATTCTTGTTTCCATCAACAGCCTTCTTCTGTCTCTCTATAAAAAAATAACTTGATGGGGGAGAGTCTTTCCTTATGATCTGCAACTGCATCCCCTTATTTCCATACAGCATCAACTATGAACATATGCATTACCCTCTTTTTTATATCTTAATTTCATTTTCCTTTGCTGTTATGCAATAGCCCCCTGTAACTTTTTAATCCAATAATAATTCTGACAAACAGCACTTATGTAAGACACTAAAGGAGAAAAAAACTTTGTATTATATTATTGGCAGTCCCTGGGCACTTACACAGTTCCGTGTCCCATCTATTTGTTTACTTCTTAAGAGTAACAATGTCATATGTTTGATACCAACTCTTGATCACTGGTAATATTTAAATGAGAAAGCAAATAAAGCCAGCTGTATAAGCAGCAGGTAACTCAGAAAGGCCTTTCTATGCATTTCCATTTTAGCTTTGTTGCCATACAAAAAAGAGAGATGAAGTATTTTGGTTAGTGCATTCTGTGAACCAGACTACCTTTGGAAAGGGGGTGACACACATTTGGGACAGAAGATAGAGCCATTAGTGAGAAGGGAACAATTGGATATTACTGCTGGTGGTTGAAACAAACAGAAGTTATTCTTGATGCCTTACGCCAGGGGTTGGGTTCCATGCATCTGCTGCTCCTTCCAAAAACACAGAGCAGAAGATGATGCTGCCAAAAGCTAGAGCAGAAGGCTGCTTCCAGTCTGGAATGGCAGTACTGATGGCAGTGGTAACACTGGTTCACTCAGGCACTCCACTAGCAAAAGAGTCACACCTCTACCAGCTTATTTTACAACTCATATTAAATCACAATCCAGACAGAGCTGCAGTAGAATTACCCATTTCAGGTGTGCTCATTAAAATCATTACCATGGTAACAGGAAAAGAAAGAAATCATGTCCCTACTCCTATTTTCTCTCACAATTCCTTTATGGATTTAAAACCTGAAGAGGGAAGCTTTTCCAGTGTAGAGCAGCAGCAATCTCACTGCCACCCAAGTACCTCACTGGAAGAGTTCACACACAGTGGAATTTTCAATACAAAACCAAAGTAATTTACAGTACTTGGCAAAAGCCACTGTCAAAAAACAGCCTTCAATAAGAAGGCAACAACATCCTAACCCTTCTCCTTCTGGAGGAGACACTTTGCTGAGGCTGCCTGTTGGTCATGTACACCATCACTGCTGTCAAAAATGCAGTGCCACCTTCTGGACATACATGTTCCTGGGAAGGCCTGCTTTGGCCAGGTATGTAATGAACAGCCAAGAAGGCTTTCCAGATTGAAATGATGAAAATTATTAAAAGAATTAAAATCCATATTGAGAGAGTTCATGATTTTTAGTAGGTACTCCTTAAAATGTTTCATTTTTACATGGTCAGAGTGCTTCGATGAGTGCCCTATAAAGAACTGCTTTTAATTTCCACATCGGAAAATAAAACAGCAAAAGTCAGTTTTGCTAACAGAGCAAACAGTGTATAGTAAAGTAAATCTGAGATCTTAAAAGATAAGCTGATATGCTGCTCGTCCATTTTAGACAGAAAACGATAGGCAATATCCACCCCTGCAAGTTATTTTGACTTTCCACTCTGTAGGGCACAACATTCAACACTGAAGGGCATCAGTCAGCTGCTGCTGGGCAGAGGCATTCGTTCACTCTTTTTAATACCACAGAGGAGCAGCTAATATATGAGACAAATACATTACGGTATAAGGCAACAATATTAAAATGTAGATGAAAGAGTAAGAATGGCAAACCTAACTAAATTCAACAATTGTACTTTCCACTTCGCAGCCTGAAAGGGTCTTCCTGCGTATCGGCACTCAGCTCAGGCATGGCCCTTTAGGGACGACCCAGGCCACCTCCATGTCTTGTGCCACTGATTTGCACTGCAGGCTCAAGGACCTCACAACTACTCCATGCTACAGATCCCTCTCTCCCTTCTGTCCCACTACTTGTCAGTGTAGACATAGCCTCCCATAATCACTGCTGTGTGCTTAAGATAAGATAGTTTTATTGTTTTTAAAAGTACAACCAATGAAAATAAAGGAGCCTTGCCATACACTTGTGTCAGCAGCCTAGGGAAAGGCTATATCTCAAACACAAGTATGTGGAAAGAACTAAAACAATACTTGTTATTAAATATCATCATATAAACCCTGGAATGGTTAGGTAGAAAATTCTTAATCTTTAGTGTCACATTTGCTTCAAAATCATATTTATGCAAGATAAGCCAGTTAGCACTAGCTTATTAGGAATTTTGGCTAAACACAGCCCATCTACTTTATAACAGGTCATGTAAAGGCTTTTAAGAAAAACTAAACTTTTGGATTTACAGATCATGGCAGAGGAATTAATCAAATTCCATTTGAATGAGTAATGACAAAAATATGCACCCACTGACACAGAAAAGATTAAGCTAAAGAGGAGCAGTACAAAGTAGCAGCATTTCAATCCAAAACAAAGTCACACCATAGGAATAATGTTCTCCTTGAGTCCTGGATGAATAATATATACCTATGCTGTGTAAACTTTTTTGTATTCATTATATAGCCTAGAGTTTTACAGAAAATTCATATTGACTTGGCACTTTTTTATGCTTAACATCAAACTCTCTGGACTACTGTTTCACGCAGAGTATGAAGTTACTGATGGAAGACAACTGTTCTTACAGTTACAGTATCTGGTTTTCCAACAAAATTATTAAACATAGTTGGCTACAGGTGCTATGAAGCCTACCATCAGCCATCTATGCTTCTGTTAATTTCGGAATTATATATTCTGGAATTCCATATTTTGACAGAATAGACCCTCTTCAGGATACTGGATAAAGATAAATCTGAAGCTGAACAGTTCACTATAAACATTTTTGTCATTCAAAAGAGTCACTCAGACTTTACATATATTTTTAATTACACTTCTTTTCAGATAAAAATGACAGTAAAGCCATACAAACTGGGATAATAATTCAAAATGGGGGTTTTAATTTTTAGCAGAACAGTAAAATTATTCTTAGCTTATTTAAAAACAATCCTTTAAAAAGAGAAGCAATAAGTAACCAGCAGAACCCCTGCACAGGAGAACAACACAAGAAACCCTTGAAGATCTTCAAGGTGGAGCTAAAACCTGTTTGACCCAACAGGGTGGGACATCTGTGACCCCAGCAATCCCCTGTACAGCCACTAGGCAGTGACAGTGCCCTCAACAGCCACGCCGCTCTGGGGCATGCACTGAGTTATAATGATACACATAGACACACTGAAGATCAAGAAAAATAAGGCTTTGAAAAGAATGAAAAACTGTCTTCCAAATATCTATTAGGCAGGAAAAACAGCCTTTCATTTTTTCTATTCTTAAATATGTTTGTGGTTGCAGCCCTACCAAGGAGCGCTGTTGCCATCTCAAGTCTGACCACAGCTGCCAACAGGAAGAGTTGAGTAAGGTGTAAGTCCATGTCATGGGAAAGCATTCTTCTGAAACATTCAGAAGGCAACACAGAAAAGGAGACAACTAGCCAGCTTCCATTTACCTTTTTAATTCACTCTTATGAATAGGAGAGGTGAACAGAAGTGACCTTGCTCCTCATAAACTTCTCTGAACATAGCTGTGTAACAGCCAGAAGAAAGCACATATTTCATTTTTAAAAATCCAATTAAGATACTAAGCACATACCCTTCCTCCTAACTTGAGAACCACCTTTACCCCATGCACAGTCCCAGTTTCCCCTCTGCCTCCTGCCCAGCACACTGTCTGTAAGGATGAAAGTTTCACACCATCCTTCTTCCTTAAGAATGACTCAGTGTTCCCACTATCTGCCTGTTTTCCAGCAGGCACCTGCATGAGGAAGGGCACCTATCCACAGGGTGCTGCACAAATGATGGCTCCTGGCCGCCAGCAACTACAAAAACCCCATTGTGATCATGAATTCATCTGAGGTATGCAACCAGGACAACAAAAAGCAAATCTGACTGACTAAAAAAGGGTACATTTGTGCATTCAGACGGTGGAAAGCTTTTCTCCAATTTATTTAACACAAATCTCCCTGCAAATTAAGCCTTCAGGCAAGAGTGTCCAACTAGTTGACCTTAATAATGAAGGGAGGAAAAACCTGGGGTTTCCTCATTATTTAGCATCATGCTTCTTTATCCCACATAAGCATATAAAAAATGCAGAAATTCTCTTAAAGCTAAAATACACACAAAATAATCCAAGACTTTGTGAATGAGTTGCAGGCAGAAAGAACGTTTACTTCCTAAAAAGCAGGCTCTGCCACTGCCAAACACGCCTTTGGTTCAGCACCACAACTACTAGTCCTTGTCTTCACTATGGGATGTGGCTAGAACTCCTGTTCTATCTTTCTGTTTCAGCAATTATTGATGGGTGTAAAATAAAATTGGGATGTATCAAAAATCAGAAATGGAAAGGAGGCAGCATGTTGTGCTGCGAAGAGCAAATTTCCCACAGGTCCCTAGATTAGGAGGATACACTCAGTACAAATGCAGTCCCCAAGTCTCTGTAGCTCAGCGGCCCTCTGTCACAAACTTCCCTTAACAGTTCAAAAAATTCTGACTTAAAGGCTCCCTAAACTTATCAAGAACCATCTAAAAACCACTTCTTTGTCCACATTATCCTGTTTGGATGTCTGTTCCACAACTTCCCTTCTTGGATGGTTTGGGAGCTTTTAATGTCTAACTTCAATTAATTCAGAACACACTCATAACCATTCATCTTGTGCCAATACTCTCCTTAGACTTCAACAGGTTTCCTCCCTCCTTGTGGTATTTACCTCCCTAGCTAGACTAAATAAGCCATACTTTTGTAATCCTTCTGCACACAACCAGCAATTAAGTTTAAAATATTTTAAGGTCTGAAGTTCCAGATAAGTTACACAAGAGTTTCAAATGCCAGAAAACTTTTCTGATTTTTTTTTAAATATAACTAGAAAAAAGTAGGATGCTGTAGAGGACTGGGACTCAGACAACGTTGGGATAATATGAAAAAAAGATGACTGGGGTAATTATAGCCTGTTTTGCCAGCCATTAACCAAAGGCAAGATCACAGCTGTGACAGGACTCATAATAAAAGAATTAATAAAATTTCCACCTCTTAATACCAGGCAATGTGCTTTCAGAGGGAATGGGTCTCCCATTTGACAAGGTTTATGGCATTTCCCCGGAAGTACCAGCAGCCTTCTGCACAAATGCTGTTGGGGAAGGGGGGGCAAAGCCAATGTAAGAGCCTGACACGCATCAACACTACAAATCTGGTAACACTATACTTAAACCATGTGAAATTGTTACTATGCTTAAACCACTGAAAAATGTATGAAGATATTTTTAGGTTTCAAGTATGTGTGTGCTGTTTCAAAGACCACTTCAACATGAAATTCTTCCAATGCTTATGAATCCAATCAGCTGTGCATGCTACTTTTTTTCATCTGTTTTACTATTCTCTAGCATGCATGCTTTTGCTGTTTAAAATTAAGTGTTGGCTTCTTGCTGCAATTTGACAGAAATTCACTGCCCTCTACTACAGCTTTGCATAGCCATCACCATCTGCATTGTACTCCCAGCCCTCCAGACAATGAAGGGGGTTAATAAATACTGTTTAAAAGCAAATACTAGCAGGTCAAGGAAAACAGCAGATGATCTTTCTACCCATGATTCATTTACCAACAAGCCCTCTTCAGGACTACAGTGCTGTGTGAACCGTGCAAATGGCTCCTGTTGTTGCCTGCAGTAAAGAACTACATGCAGAGCAGAAAGGCAGAGTGTGCATTAAATGTGAAAGTAAAATTAAGAGTCCAAGGAAAAGCTGCGAGTTAATTATAGAGCTCTGAGAATAAAGTCAGTTTGCATAGTCTTGAAGACTGAACAGTACCACCACCTGAGTAAACTCATGGGACTATAAGCATCAAGTATCTTTGTGTGAATTTATACTGCACCGTGTTTGTAAAGCAGAAGCCAAATTCAAGGACTGAAAGCTGGGCATATACAGAAGTTTATCCTCACCTCCACGTTTCCAATCATCAGCTAAAGACTGAAGGACAAGTTCAATACTAACTGATTTTGCAGCTGAATCTATATGATCTGCCTTGTCACCATCCATTTTAGGATGAAAGCCCCACGTGCCCTGGGAAAGGCTGGTGTACTACTGGAAGAGATCTTTATCTAATGCCCAATTATGCTTACCCTGCTTAACCCACTGCCACAGCTCTTCTTAGAAATTTATCGGAAAAAATAGGTGCCCACACCCTGTTCTATGACCAAAAAAAGCAAAGCAAAACCATAGCAAACAATAGGCATTCATTCTGAAGGTTTTGTGCCCGTGCCATTTGGTGGTCTCCTTGGAGGCGGTCACATGAAACAGGTCCAAGGAGCGGAACAACATGCTTACACAATGTGGTGAACAAACACATTTACGACCGATCTCTGAATCACAGAAACAAGAGTTGGGGTATGCCACTCTCCCCCAAAGAGTTGGCATGCCAAAAGTACTCTTGGAGATTTCCATTTGCCCCCTCTGCTGCAAACAGAGCCAAGAAACATGCCAGGTAGGCAGTGTGGGCACGGCCACAGCTCAGCCACTCAGGCACTCTACCACCTTCAGAAATTAACTTTGCTTTTATATAGGCTGCCCTCCTTCCAACATATTTACACGGTAAATTTATCCAAGGAGAAATAGTGTTTTACTTGGTGCTCAAATACATTACACAACAAGACCGTGACTGTAGGTGGAGCAGCTGAATGCTACTTAAGAGAAAATAATAGAAGTACACGGGGATCCCTCAACATTTCCAAGCACACGGACAGCTTCAATGAGAATGTTATTATCCAAATCTATACTCTTCCTTTCGTTCTGCTCGACCTCATTCCATACTTCCAGGCTAGGAGGGATTCCCCCTCACTGTCACCTGATAAGAGAGAGGCCAGTCCTGTGCCAGATGCTGTCCGCCACGCTCCACCATGAACATATCTTTTCTCACCTCTATACCTCTCTTCCTTCACTGTGAGGTAATAAAGTTGTCATTTCACCCATAAAACCTTCAAACTTCAAGTAATCTTAAACACTAAAATCTCCTCAGTAGTTAAGTGAAAGTTTAATTTTTTCCATAGCACGTGAAAACAGTGTGTTTGACAGAGCTCTCTGTGGCTCTCTGGCACACTGCGGATTCACACAGGTATAACCATGTACACTTCCACTCAGCTGACAGAGCAAGAGTGGCAGCTGCATCCCAGATGAACCAGGCAACATTGAGCAGGACAGGAAAATCAGTGGCAAAGAAAAAAACGTAGAAAGAGCACAGCAAAAAGAGTAACTCCGTAAGACACAGGAGAAAAGAAGAAAAAGAGCAGAGATCTTCTTTTGGAAGTAGATTTTTTCTTTCAAACTCAAAGTCATGTGCGTGATACTTAATTCTCATTCGTTTCTACTATTCTATATTTGTTCAAACTGGTTTTGTATTTTGAATAATTGCACATAAAAAATGTCCTCAAAGTTACTCACCCTATCAAAATAATGCATATGACATAAAAACAACTACAAAAAGAATGGGCCTGACTGATGAGTCCCACTGTGATTACACACAACCCAGACAGAAAAAGAAAAATTAACTTAAGTCAGAGGAACAAATGCCACACGGTCAATCTCAGGCTTAAACTAAACTCATTAAATTCTGCCAGGAATCTTCACTTTGAGAGATTCCTTCATTTAGGTTACTACACATCCCTTCCCTCATTTTGGCCTGCTGTTACACACACGCAAAAGTAAAACGTTAAACAGAAAGCAAAAAATAAAGGAAGAAAGCAGTTTGTACAAATTTTTGCTTGCCTAGTTGACTTGGAAAATGCATTTGTTTAAAGATATCAGAGAAAGTCTGTTTCTGATTTCAAACACTGGATATTTTATGAGAACATTGCCAAGAAAGGAATCCAAGGAATGTCCTTACGCACACAGAACACATGAGACAACTGGTGAGCAGCCCTGTGATCTTTCACAAAAAAAAAAAAAAAAAAAAAAAAAAACAAATAAAAAGAAATCTGCATTTCTAGCATGGAACCCTTCTCCAGGGAGCAAGCAGCACATGCCTAACATTTTTCATGGATAGCTTCTATCATAACTTCTTGCTATTATTAGTATAAAGGATTTCCCTCTCAAATCCACAGCTGTAAGACTAGCAAGGATGGAAAATACTTCCCAAGTGCAGGCAAGCAGTAAGCTCACATGCTTGTTTTACAACGTTCCTTGGCACTATGCTCCTTCTATAAAAACCATGAAGGAAATAGAAATTCTAGGCAAATATTACAGAAACATGAGCTCATTTTTCAGCACATGCCAATGAACTGGCTCATGACACTTCTAGGAATTAATTCTTTCATAAGAAAATTTATTTAAATCCTCTGTTAGTACCTCTTCTGTCCAAAAGATCTAGAACAAGCACACAGAATCAAGTACACAGCACCAAGTACACAGCACTGCCTCTGCTGCAGATGCCCAGTTTCGATCAAACACCAAGACAACTCATGTTTCACACCATGGCAAAGAACTAAGCCCTGCTTGTGGGGCAGTGTGGTGCAAGGGCCACCCAGCCGGTGGCCACTCTGTGGGCAGGAGACAGACGCTTGGTCAACCATCTTGCACAGGCAGAGGTGTCCAGCACCCACCATCCCTTTATGCCAAGCATCTTAAGGAGCAGCCAGGAAGGGCACAGTGACAAGAGGCTTCATGCTGACAGTACAGACTATTATAGAACAAACAGAAACAGTAACCCAAAAAAAGGAAAAACTCAGAGGGAGCAAGCCCCTAAAGCTCATGGAGACCAAGTTTCAGAGCAGGGATTTCATGAGTGATGCAACGCACCTCCATACCCACCAAATACACCGACTCAGTCCCTACTCAAACTTGAGACTAATTCCTCTGATCAAGAATGCTCACTGGATGAGAAAACGGGATGGGAGCTGGTGGCCAGGACACAACCTAAACAACTAAATGACGCTTGCTTCTTCCTGAGCCTTCAGAGCCTAAACAAACCAGCATCTGAAAAGCAAACCTGTTGCCCTCTTTCAGAGATAAACAAATCCTCCTCCCTACACAAGCTACCACCAAGTCAGTAAAAGGACCAGTGTGTAACAACATGTCTCCCTCACATGTTAAGGTTAAAAAAAAATAAATCAATGGTAACACCCCAGCTGATTGTTTCAGGATCATGAATTTCAGTGCATAATATGACACAAGTGTTGCTCCTGAAGGTAGGGAGAAGTCTATTGCAAACAAAATAGTCCAAAGCACACAGAAAACAGAATGTAAGTGCATGTAAAGAGGGAAAAAAATAAAACATGGCAAAATATATTGCTATACAACAAATCTATCCACTGCTTTGAAGCATAGCCCTAAGACAGGTTTTTATATACTGTAACTAGCCACTTTTCTTATTCAGAAATAAAAATTCTGAAAACAACTTTTTCCACACATTCAAGATTCATTAAAAAATAAGTGTAACTCAATTTTATTATGCAAGACAAGTATTTTTCTTCTGCAGAAAATAATTTGCTGCATGACATTTCAGAAAACTTTACTCCTTGCTTCATTTTCAATCAGGTGCTCTAGACTACAGAGCCTTAGTCTTCTCATCTGCCTGTTTACCCAAACTGCTTGAAAACATTTTACCTACTTATTTAAGCAATAACTTCTATCCTGTGTATCTAAGTTAATACTTTAAAAAAAGTTTCACCTTTCACTGCTTCTCAGTTACAGTGATCTTTTGAACTGTCATGAATCGAAAACCTCCTGTAGTGCAGTTAAAAAAAATAAATATTGCAGGGTTTTTGACTTTGTATGCTGCAACAATTTTATTTAAGGTAAACTAGTACCCAGCAAATTGTGTTGTACAGTTTATTAAGGTTTTCTCTAGAAACACTGACTCACTACTCTGAAATTTGCAGGAAAGGAACTTTTTTCTGCCTTCTTAAATTTATGGTTGGCAACTATACCAAGACGCTTAGCGGGGTCTTGGCACAACCAGGAGTCATTAAAGCAGACAATATTTTGAATCAGCTTAGTGAGAAGAGTAAAATATTCTGAGCAAGCATTGATAAGCACTCAAGTATTTAATTTAATTGCTATTTTTTCCCAGGGCAAGTATGTTTTTTACAGTTCCTAAACCCTTCCTTACAACAGCTCCTTGGTGTCAGCTTTCAACAACAATACTTCCTTAAGAAGTGTAGTAGTATAATATCAACTTTGACTAAAAACAGATATACACGGGTTAAACAAAAATAGTAGCTTTTCCTAGTCTTTTAGTTTCAGAACCACATTCTTAGGAGTTCCAGGTAGTTTAAAATAACTATTTCTTTGGACATACAGACTCGTATTATCCCGATGGCTCTGCACCACCTCTAAATGAGAGCAAGCATCACCCGGCAGAGCAGCCGGAGTTTCTACCAAGAATCTTCAATAACCGCAGCGTGATCGATTCTCTGCATTTTATCCATAAAGGGGCAAACCCGAATAAAGGTAAATAAGCCCCTGGTGCAGCATCACCAGTAAGAATGTTCCACACCATGAGCCACCGCAGAAGCTCCTGCGATGCAAAGCTGACCCCTCTGAAGCCCCGGTGCGGGCAGCCCCGCACCCCTGTGCACACCCAACCTTTTGTCTGGGCAGCTGCCCCGCGCCTTTCCGCAGGATTCACAGCTCGCAGGAACAAAAGAAAAATCCATACGCTCTCCCACCCACCATCGGAGCCTCACCTTTCAGGCAGAACATCGTGCAGCCGTCCCCGACAGCGACGAGGCGGGGCCGTGCCTCCCGCAGTGCCCGGGCCAGCTGCTCTCCGGCCCAGCCCTTCCCATCCCATCCCGCGGCGGGCGGAGCGGGGCCCGGGCTGGGTCGCAGACCCCCCTTCTCCCGGGGTCCCCGCCGCGGCGCTGACACCGCCCCGAGTGAAGCGCCACTTACAGAAGGGGATGCCGGTCACAGAGCCATAGAATGGTTTGGGTGGGAAAGGATGTTAAAGATAACCCAGTTCCAACCTCCCTGTCATTGGCAGGGACACCTCCCACCAGACCCCCATCCAACCTGGCCTTGAACACTTCCAAGGGAGGGGCATCCACACCTTCCCTGGGCAACCTGTGCCAGTGGCTAACCACCCTCACACCTCATTGTCAGTCCCATCTCTGCAGCCTCCGTGCCTGAAGGCAACTGGTTTTGCTCATCCAGCAGCGTTTTCACCACTGTGGATTCATCTTACAGGCATCAGTTGCTCTGCACTGGAAAAATACATCACTTCAATCCCACTCAGCTGTTCGTTATGAATTACTAACTCCACTCTTTCTTTTTGTTTTTCAACATATGTTTGGTCTTTCTCCAGAAAGCACTTTGTTTGTGCAGTTTTCTATTTCATGTACACATACAGGCTTCATTAATTAAGGAAAATCTTGCAAGTGCACCTGAACAGTCAAGCCAGGGACAGCTTATCTCTACCTGACTACTAGCAAGAGACTGAGGACTCCTCTACCCAATATTCCATACAAAGAAGATTAATAGTTGGGAAAATCTCAACAAGATGTCAAACCATGATGCATCTTCATTGACTCCTTATATTAAGATGAATACTGCAGTTTCTAGAGTCAGGGCTTGCCTGAACTTCATGAAAGTGTATTCCCTCTAACCAACATCTGCAGGTACCACATTTCCGCAACACACCACTTACTTTCCACAGTCCAAAGGGAAAATGCTTATTTTTTGAATACTTCATATTCCTTTCTGTGTGCCTTAAGACTGCTTACCCAGTTAAACAGAGATGATGTGGCTAAAAGATTTCTTATGCACACCCTGTTTCTGCAGAGACAAACCTTCAGAAGCACACAGCCTTGTAAGCTTTTTATTATTATAAGGGTCACAAAGAGCTGCCACCAGCACTGTGCTTACTGGCGATATTTGGGTCTAAATGCAGCTGTGTCGACTAACTTTTATAAGGCCTGGTCTTGTACACCAAAGAAATAGAAGAACCAGGGAGTAAGGCAAGGGTCAGGGTAACCTAGCTCGCAAAACAACCAAGAATTGCAATTGTATCCAAATGCAGGAGTCCTAAAACCCCCCCATGCAAAGCCAAATGAAAATAAAGAACACATGCAAACAGATGTTATCTTTGGGTGGAGCTCCAGAAAAAATCCTGGTCAATACAACTTGAAAATAGCAGTTTAGACCCCAGATGAAGCAGAAGTAATGAGATGCTGAGTACCCTGAAACCATACCTAGGTCCTAAAGTATCACATTTCAAGTATCTGTCATCATGTAAGAAAAGTCATTTTAGAGTGGGCTAAAAGCAGGCTGCTCTAGCAGAAAAGTGGAGACATTACAAAGAAATATCTCAAAATCCAAAACCAGTGTTTATATAGCTTAGTCTGCCTTTTTTTTTTTTTTTTAACTCTTGCTAAAGAGTACAGGCTAATGTCAAGATTTCCTTATGCTCTGGGAAGCAAAGGGTCCTTTCTCCTTAGTTCCATTTTCTGGTGCTCCAGGCATGCACACACTATTTACTACTGTAAGTATTTATAGAGATCCAAGAATAAATACTTCATGGAGGCAAAATAAACAAAAACATATTGTAGCTGGAGAAAGGTTACTTGGATACTAGAGGGATTGTAAGGTACAATCTTGTCAAGAATACTCATTAAATACCTGTAAGGGGAAGCAAGCAGCACATCAGTCATAGTCACTGGGGACAGAGAGCAGCTGCGAACACACCACTGGAGGCTGAGAAACAGCATGACAGATTCTAGGTGAATCACAAACACAAGCAGAAAAAAACCCACAGCAGCAACAACAAGACAAAACCATCAGTCAAATCTGCACATAGGCAGTGGGGAAAACTGTCAATGAAACAAGGAAGAGGAAGCCAGCTACGGAGCAATAATATTGCCTGAGAAATTAGACACGGCTTAGAGGCAATATGGTATTAAAGTACTGAAGAGTCAGAAATGGTTCTGGGCTTTAACAAGGGCAGCATTTCCTGATGCACACTGGAAATGAGAGAATGCTAAAAAATATATAAATACAAATGAATAAATTAAATAAATTCGACTCCACTTCATGAATTTTATCAAACCCCAGCATCTATTTCCACCCCTTTTTTGGTGTGTCAGGACTCTCTCTGTTCCCCAAAGACACTTGCGCAGCTTTACAAGCAGCAAAACTAAGGAGGCCCAGTATCCCACCAAGTAGCTCAAAGGTAGTGGACCTTTGCTGTCTAGGAAGGAAGAAGGTCCAAGTGATGCTCTTGTATGGCTTGGGCATTTGCAGTAACCACATAAGTGCCTGGATCTTCTCTGTCAGCTATGACACTTGCAGGAATGTCACACATGGTCCTGACTCCAAGCCCTATGAGGGAACCAGTTCTCTGGCACCCTACCTCTCAGTTTGCTGCCTGTGACAACGAGGAACAAGGTTTCCCCATTGTACTGGGGAGGACCCTATGGAAATATCTTCCAAAAGTCACATTACAAACATACAGACTGTGTAAAGCATTACATGTGGAATTGCATACAAAGAGACAACTGCAAGCATTAAGTAACATATCCTCTCACATCTACCCCATCAAGGGAGAAGCAGAGGAGACAATGCCAAATGTAATGACCACCTCTTACAGAGGCATTGCTCCTACTGAGTAGGTGCTAAATAGGCTAGGCTCCATAGAGAAGACTACAACAGACATGGAGAATTGTGCATGTATATCCATGGTTAGTAAGGAGTAGTCAGTCTTTTAAGTAGAAATGTTTCAACCACATGAAGTCAGGAATTTTGATGCACCAAATCATGTCTTTCATTCTTTCCTTAAACTCTCAAGTTACTGAAGTTTATGTCAGCTCTCTGAGAACAACTAGAAGAAATACATCAGTGTCATTTTTCCCTTGTTGAAAGCATAACATCACTAGTGCCATTTTTCTTAGCTACCCTAACCTGAAAGTGCAACAGGATGAAAGAAAATAAATACAGGAAAAATATCTATATACTGGTTTTTTGATACTGAAGATTCGTAGAATCATAGATTGTACCATTAAAATGAGCATGGAGGAGATTGCAGCTCAGACCTGCTCAACCCATGGACAAAAGGATGAAGGTCTGTCGTGCTTCACATGTTGCTGCCCAGCAAAGCACATCCTGATTTGACTGCCAGCTAGCAAGGCTGTTGGGATGTCTAATCACTCCTTTTTTTCCTTTAAGAACCAAAGTGATCTGCAGAGACATACATTTCTGATCCCCTGGATGGGTGCCAACTATATCAAAAGAGATCTTTTTTTCTAAAGCTTGAATCACTCTGACACATTTCTCTTTCAGACTATGCATAAATCACAAACAACAAGAAAACCCCCAAGCCTGAAAAACTATCCAAGGAAAACAACTGGAGTAAAAATAAAATTTTCAACTTGAAGGTTGTCACAGCCCAACCCCAGTTAATCTGCAGTCAGTTGAAGCTAAGGAAAGCCAGACCCAGAGCCTACCATGGGCTGTGGTCCCACTGGTGATAAGAGGGAGGAGATAAAGCGAGGTCAGGTCAGCCCTAGTGTATCTTTAAATGGGCAGGAGAGACTTGGAAACTGAGCACTGGCTGAAAAGATATCAACCATTATTTTGATAAGTAAACCCAAATATCCTCGTAACTTCAGAGCAAGAGAAAATATTTTGCTATTATCTCTTGCAGTTGATAGCACATATTACGTTACCTGTTCCACTTGAGGAATTCTTCGCTGATTAGGGTGGAGTTTCCTCATATAGTGATGAAGGAAAGAAATATTCTAAAAGCTATTATAAAAGATGAAATTAACTTTGGGGAAAGTTACAGCCAACATAATGAAACAAGCAACTTACTCAGATCATCAGGCTGGAAAGTATGTAATTTAAAGCAGAATCCACTGTGAATAATTACAATAACCCCATGATTAATTCAAATACCTCAAACTGATAAATATTCACCATAGCAGGAGGCAAAACGATGTGTCCTGTCCTGCAAAAAGTAATGCAGGCAGGTGACTTGCAGTGAATGGACCTTCTCAAATTATCAGTGAAACAATGAGTACAGAGCTACTCATGTAATCCCAGATACACAGCTATAGGGCCTTGTCTCACCTTTCAAGACTGGCATGAGAAACAGAATTTTCTAATTATTCAAAGGTAGAATAAAGTTGAATTTTAAGCACTTCTAAGGAACAAGAATGAACAGAACCAATATAAAAATTTCAAGATGTTTCCCATAATTAAAACCGATTTCTAAAACAATGTTCTTTCAACAAAACTTCTGAAACCATTTGAAATTGTTTTCCTAGAGAATGAAACCTAAAGCACTGACCTCTTACTGGGAAGGAGGGTCAGTATCATGTCAAGTCAGGAGGCAAAGTAAAACCCTTCGTCTATTTGACTGCTTTTTCATCAAAATATGATTTTTGGTGAAACAACTTTATTTCTTTTCCTACCCTAGCTACAGCTGTACTGGTGGAGTTTTCAGTTAGATAATACACACAGCATTTGTGAAATTGTGTTACGGTTTCTGAGTATTACAAACAAAAATTTATTCTCCAATACACCCAGTAATGTCTGCAGGTGCAAAGTGCTGAGCATTAAAAATAATAAAATAAATGGGTTTAGGAATGGACCACCTTCTGCCTTAAGTGAGGAAGAAAACAAATACAATGAAGTCATGAATTGGTTTGCCTTATCTTTTGTTTGCCTTACTCTTCAGACAAAGGGCCACAGAAAGGGTAAAAACTTTTTAAGAGCTGCTGTAGGTCAAGAAAGGAATCTGTAACTTCTCCAAATTCATTCAGGATTTTCTTTGCCGCAGAAGTCCAACAAAGAAGGCATTCCTGTTTGTACAAGGAGGACCAAAGTGTATAGAGGCTTACCATACGACAAAGAGAAAAATAATTATATCAGAACAGTCATTGACAGTCCTAAATCTGAAGAGAGGCTAAAGCAGAAATTCTGAAGGCAATCCAACATTTTCAATCTGCCACTAAAATATCTTTACCTAAATAATGATAATTTTAAAAACACATTGTTTTTCAAGTGTTGTGTGTCAAATTATCTTTGATTAATGGATGCAACAGGGCTTTGTCAGTAATGTTTACTTTAAAACAAAACCAAAAAGCCCCTCATGGGCACTTTCACCTGTGCACTGCTCCAGAAAATTGCCACAGGTGTTCTGTATGACAGGGGCTTTCTCCTGCAGAGTGACCTCATCAGAATTTCACTAACCCTGGTAACAGCAAGCCACTGAGCAATGCTCTGAGGCCACCTTTGGGTAACTGGGAATATCAAAATCACAGGCAGCAAGAAGGACCCGAATTACCCCCTCCATTATCATCCTGGCATCCAAAGACCACTGTACCATTACACACCATCCTATGAGGAGGAGAAAAGAACAGGTTGTTTCCCGAAATACACACAGCTATGGCACACTGTCACCATAAACAGAGTAATGGTCTTTTATCGAAAAACTCCCCAAGGCTGAAATACACACCAGACAAACACAAAGAAGCACACAGAAAAATCAGTTTCTCTTCTGACCTAAGGGGTACCACTGTGCAGGCACTCCATCAGTACCAGCTGGGGAGTCATCGTCATTCACATTGTCCAAAAGCTTACCTAGCGGACTAGAAACAGTTCACTGAAACACTGCTAAAACCAGCAGTACTTTAAGCAGTCGTCTTTTGATTTTAAACTATGGGCCAAAATACATCCAAGTCCTTGAAAATTAATGACAAGAATTGGCGCTTGGGTCTTTGCTGTCCTTGGGTACCAAACTGAACCAGCACTCTCATCAGTAACTGCATAGAGCAGGGTGACAGAGGGGTGTGTAGGTTATTACGGCTTCACCTGTGTGTTGCAATGGGAAATATTCCCAAATCCCCACCTATTCCAGCTCTTTCTCCACTACAAACCAAAGCCAGCCCCGAGGTGTTTTCTGTCATCATCCCTGTGGTAGGAATGCATCTGCTGCTTCACTGAGGCTCCAGCACATGCATGTGAAGTGTCAGCACAGAGCAGGGAGAACAAAATCAATTATTTCTCACTTGACCTCATTAATTTAGTAGATTTTGCTGCCTTCCCCACAGTCCCAGCTGAATTACAATCTGCTGGAGACTGCGGAGGAGCTGCAGCTCCCACATTGTTGGTCCAGCTCCACCATCTTGGCCAGCCAACACTCCAGTGAAAGGAGTTACGCTGCAAAGTGCAGGGGGTCTTCTTTAGCACAGGTCAAGTTGGCTACAAGTCAAATGTATAATTTCATACCCGATTCTTCCACTGCGTGTCACAATGATCTCATTTTCATTCTGAAATGAAAATGCCATATTTATTGTGTATGGTATTACATGCATTACTCAAGGCTAATAAACTAAGTTAACTCCCGGATGGAAGTTTCCATTAAGAGTACCGTATGCTGTAATCAGTCACCCTTACTCATCAACTCTTCAGCAGTCTTGACTACTAGGGAAACAGACACAAAAGACTCCATGGAAATTATAAGCAAGTACAAACAAATTTCTGTTTCTAAAAGCCAACAGACTCTCCTATTCATTAGTTTCTATGCCTATTTCAGGCATTGAAATGAGGCATGGATGACAGAAGTGAAATTAAGAGCCTGATTTTCCCATAGGTCCCTCTTTAATTAACATAGTCACTAGTGAGGTGCCTGCGAGAGTGTGATTCAGAGTATTAAGTCACTTACATAAACTGTAAGCATCCCTGCTGCATTAGGGAGTAAAATCTGCATGTGCAAAATAAAACAAAGTCAGAGGGAAGTAAGAAAATTCACACATGCAAGCAAGCAAAAAGATAGAGAGGCAACAGGCAATGGAAACGGGTATCATGAGACCCGACCAACAGGTACGTGCTGCGTGCACCCAGGCTCACGATGCCTGGCGGGCAGGTGTTTTGGCAGTGAGGAGGCCAAGCCGTGCCTACATCCAACAGCCATCCCTATCAAACCTGACCTGCTTCTCATACCACAATTAATCGGTGTGGCCTACAGTTCATGTAAGAAGTGGGAAGAGGGGTCCTGTCTCTCCTTCCCTTCCCTTTACAACATACATGCACACAAATGCATGTGCATTTTTATTATGGACCTGTGTTACCTGAAGAAACTATGAGCTGGAATAACTTCTATGTAAATCTCCATGAGCTACTCTCATTCCCTCTGCTTCGGTGTTTGATTTGACAACTTCTAAGCAACTTTACAAAAGCCTTCTGTGCACTTCTCACATATTTTTGTTTTAAGTGAATGGGCAAGTGATACACCAGTTGCAATGCATTTAATTCACAGCTCATAACTGCCTTCGGTACATTGCAAGTTCATCAAGACTCAATGTCCAGGAAATACATCTGCTTCAGGGAGATGAAGTGCCAAGCAGAAGGTGCCATGCCATGTGTAAGGGAAGCTCTAGAAGGAGCAGAGAGGGCATATATATTAATTACCTTTCCCTGGGATGGAAAATACATCATACTCTTATATGTCCAGCATACATGCTCACATGCTGAAAATAACCTTGTGCAAATATCATAAGCACCTAAGCTGTATAATTTTATCAGACCGCTTCAGCTCAGACTATGGAACAAAAAGATACACATACAAATAAAGTTTCTTTTTCAATTCTCCAGAAAAAAAAGTCAACAGTGGGGTTTCTACAAAAGGGAAAGAGAAGCTAGTAGATAAATTAACAGGTAAACGTCAGCAAACAAAACAGGTGGATGGAAAAGCTAGAGTTCAATTTCTTTCTTTATGTTGAGATTCTGCAACTAAAAAGAAGAAAATGTATTTCAGAGTTTAAATTACGAACTATCAAATCCACCCTTTTTAATTGTTCCAAATATTGTAATAGAAGCTAAATACACCCTTGCAAAATTCATTCGCTGTAGTCATTAAACCACATTCTTAACCTTTAACTTCACTTTCTTTTCATTTGTAATGGAGATGGGAGAAAAACAAGCAGCTGTAATATTTGCAATGTCCTGCCAGAATGGTGAGCTATGATCACGCAGGAGACAAAGGTCTCCTCAGTTTTAGGGGACAATTCATGAAAACGGTTTGCTTACAACTGCATGGAAACAGAGATTTTTATTTATTTGGTTACTTGATGAGCAGTGCATAAGAAAGCACATACAAGGCGTTGTTTCAGCTCAAACAGTGCATAAAATGTCTCACTGGAAAACGTCCAGTCTGCTTTATAAAATACAGCTAGCTGAGAGTAAAAATGTGAGGGTCAGGAGACAGCAGTTTTGACCCTCTACTGAGGGGTAAATATGTGGCCTAAGTTCTCAGCCTGAGGATTAGCTGGACTTCGGAGGAAACAAGAAGTATTCTGGGAAGAAGAAAAAGTACTGTATAAAAGTATGTAGAATTGTGTACGTCATGAAATTTTACTTGAAGCCATTTATAAAGGTCAAAACAATACTCTCTCAGAAAGAAGGAAAAGCACAGCATCCTGTGTGTTTCTTCATCACTGCAAAGAAGTGCCCAATGGACACACTAATCTGTGAAGGGCACTGCTGTAGCAACAGTGTTAATCCAAACATCAAGTAAAGCTAAATCTCAAGACAATTGGGCTGCGATGTCCTTGTAACTTTAGAAACCCATAGTTAAGCCATGTGCTACTCAGTTTGCTTGCATTTCCCAAGGCTGTGGTCTTCTACAGCAACCAGACAAGAAAAGTCTTATCAGAGCTATTCTAAAGCAAAATTCAAGGCGTGCTACAGAAGGTACGACAAAAGCAGACAGGGTCTGTCTTTACAGCAGCACAGAGCTGCCCAGAAGGAACCGGCATCTGCCCGGGCAGCAGCAACCTGGGGAGCTTTATGGTTTTCAAACCCTTCACCACAGTGAACTTAGATTAGTAGAGGTTATGGCTCTTGGAGCAGACTGGATAGAGACAATTAAATCAGCCACAACTGCTTGCTTAAAAAAAGAAACAAAAACCAAACATAAACCCACACAAAACAATTGGAAATGTCCATTAGCACAGACTTAATTTCTCCAGCCACTTCTCCTTCCACTGTTTCCGAGAGAAACAGACACACTGGGACAGCAGCCAGGAAAGAGGGAAAGACTGCAGCAAATGTTAAAAGTCATAGCAAGTTAGTTTTTTCTTCCTTCTCTTTTCACTTGGAAGGTTTTGATCAGATGATAAAGAATAATTGTATTATTAATAATAAATAATATATTTATTTATATTAACTAATGTATATCAACTATATTTTTAATATTAATAATTTTTAAATGTTATTTGTACTATACAGATAGCAAAGGATTGAAATTTTGCAAGGATTTTATAGAACAAATAATAATGGTGGGATCCATTTTTTTTGATAAAGCAAAAGTAGAAACATGAGTTAGAACATGAATCTATGATAAATATCAACATTTCTGACTTAATTTATTTCTGTAGTTTACAAAGTTTTGCATAGGAAACTCACTTTCGGGCTCCAATCTATGGAAGAAGACATGAGAAAGAAGGCAGGGTTTTGATTAAATTTGCATTTATGTACAAGCATACAAAAGTTTTTACTTCAAGTTTTAGTTACTTGTGGGCCTTTGGACTATTTCCAACCATTTTACCAGCATGAAAAATTTCAATTGCCATGAAGGTTTTACGGAACCCTCTGCTGTGCCATGATACAAACATGCTAAGACAAACGGTGCACGCCTGAGTAAATTACGTAGCACCTCTACTCCCAGCTGAGGGCTGCTTCCATAGAAGCACAACATCGAACAGTTTCAGCCACAAATACTAAGATGCAAACTTGACTGTATAGGCAAATTGTTACAGATGTGTTTAACTGTATCTGATTTTATCTTTGCATACAGAACCTGCAACACAGGAAAGTAAAAGGTATGACAAGACAGAAAATCAGCCTTTGTATGAAATCTTGCATTGTTTTTTCCACTTAAATATTTAGATTTGTATATATGTGCCCATATATACAAAACTGCCTGTCTATAAAACACTTATTTCTTAAAAAAAAGAAAAAAGGAAGTGTTCCATTAAAAAGCTATTTAAAGTATATAATATTTGTTTTGGAGTTACAGCAGTCTCTTATGCAAATGCTTTTTAAGGTTTCCATAAAAGATTGTTTATGGACTTGCCCAAAGCTTCAAGAATCCTTTTCACAGCCACAAACACCCCAACACTACAATCTCTCACATATTACTGTTTCTACAAATGCTAACAGATCCCTTTGGGTTTATGGGCCCTTATCTCTGTAGTAACTGACTTGACTTCTTCACTCCTTGAACACAACATCTCGTGCAAAAACATATAGAAAAAAAAGCCCTGTTAAATGAATTTATACAAGAATAGGAACAGAGAGTCTGGATTCAATAATCTTGCTTGTAGGAACTTACTAGTTCCTGGTACTCTTACATCTCATTACTAAAAAAGAAGCAATAATGGCTCTGGGCCTGAAACCCCCTTGTGAACTGTGTTCCTGACTTAAAAAAAACCACCCAAATTTAAAAATTCATTTAGGTTTTAGAAAAAGACTGAGCTGATGCTCTGATAGTGTAGTTAGATGAGGTCAGAGCTGCAAATTCCTACACTGAATTTCTTGAAGAAGCATCGAAAATACAAACTCCTCAGTATTACAGAATTCAAAGGTTTTGAGTCCTTACTCTGCCACTGGAATGTGAAGAAAAACTCATCAGATGGTATCAAACCAACCACAGGTAGTATAGGCATAGCTAAAGAGCATCATTTTTACTGACACAATAAGGCAGTGCTAATATTTCTCTTGTGACAGCAGAAATTAATTGTTCCATTTGTATAAAATTAACCCCTTGTTAGGTGTGACATTCTCACACCATGCTATTCAGTGGGTGATTAGGAAGTTAACTAACAGCTTTCTAAGAATCCTCACAGGACACCCGGATTACATCCATTGGACATGCCACAAGGACATGAAAGGTTGAGCCCACAAGTAGTTACTTATGAATTTAAAGGACTTCAAGCATTAAAAGAAAATTTCCCATCTAGACTATTTATACAAGAAAAAAAAGGCATTCCACACACTTTTATATGAAGGACTGAGGTTTCACCAGCAGAAAGCCAGTGGCTGCTGCTTCTGAACTGTTTGGTCAGTCTTTAAAAGACCACAGTTATCTGAGAAATGAGGTTTCTCTGACTAATGACTCCAAATAAGTTTTCCAGGTAGTACAGCCTGCAGTAAAAAGCAGCCAAGTCTTTTGACTTTCTCGTGATGCAGAAAGGCTGAAAAGTGACCAATTGAAATGGAGACAGTGGGTAAAAATATCAGAGCAATAAGGAGGGACAGGAGCTGTGGGGAGAAGGGGAAAAGCACCCCACTGGGTAACAGCTTCTTTTGATGCACTGGCCATCTGCAGCCAAACCCGACTGCTAATTGTGCTTCTCTAACACCTGGCAAGAAGATGACTGTTGGAAGGAAATAACAGGGGAAATAAGGTCACTAGCTCAGGCATATTTAACTGCTCCAGAGAAACATCTTGCCTTTCTCTGCAACCCAGCCAGCATGGTGGGGCGATCAATAGGATCAGCTGTGAAGGCAGCACTGCTCAGAGCTGCTACCACAAAGTCTCATTTTTAATCCTCAATAACCTCAAAAAATAAAAAAAAAGTAAGAAAGGAAACAACAAAACAAGAAGTCAGCAAAACTCAGTAAGATGTTCTGATGTTGAAATGTGACTAATCTCCTTCTCTGCACAAAGTACATATGGAGAGATCTGCACCATAAACTGCCTTGTGTTATCTCTATTCCAAGTTAACTTCCTATGTCATACTCATGATAAATAGCACAGGCACACGTGAATGACTGTTACATACTTCCACATGTCAGAAACCCTTTGCAATGCACACAAGCATCTTCAGTTTCAAAGAATAACTTAATTTTCTTTCAATAATGTGTTTTTCAAAGGCAAAATGCTCTGAGGTTCAGCCTGAAAATATCTGGGGGCAGGAGCAGCACACTGCCTGTTTTACATGCCTACTGCTGCACCTCCCACACACAGAGAAATGCACCAGGGCATGGGGAACAGCCCCTGAACATTGGTTTTCCAAGAACCACAACCGAGCAGCCGTAGACAGCAATGGTGTCTCCCCTCAGCCTCCTCTTCTCCAAGCTAAACAACCCCAGTTCCCTCAGCCGCTCCTCATAGAACTTGTTCTGCAGAAGAGCAAAGCAGATGAAAACTAGAATGTCTATCAACAAAAAGCTTGTACAAAAATTGAACTCTGAGGGGTCTCACACTTGCCTCTTCAGAGCAGCTGTTCTAGCAGCTGGCATCACTGCACAGGTGTTTTCTGTGAGGGAAACCAAGCTGTTTTCCTTCATCCACAGAAGTTATGCAGTGCTCACAACGCTGCCTCATGCACCCATAGGACCCTGCTCAGCAGAACAAGCCAGCTCTGTTGACCAAAGCAGCAGCAGAGGAGAAGGCTGGTGTTTTCAACTCCAGTGGCTTTTAGGAGATGTACAACCCCAGTCAGCAGCACCCCTCAGCAAAGCTGCCTCGGTAGCACTGCCCCAACACATGCAGTCACACGAAGCACGGCCAGCTCCTTGGGCTTCGTCTTGATGAATTCAGATCAACTCCGGCCACACTGGTCTTCCCTCTCCTCTTGGAGCAAACGTCCAAGAATGCCAGTAACAGAAAAGAATAAGGAGTGCACACAAGAGAAAGGACACTTGGAGTACACATAGGGAATAAAAAATATCATTTCACACTTACACACCTGCTCCAGAATAAAGGAAAATTCTGCTACCCTAAAAAGAAATCTGATCTAAAAATTCAGATTAAAATGGAGAAAGATGAGAGTTTTGGTGTGCTCTCATTTCAAATGTCCTTCAGCTGACTGGGGAGGAAGAGGGCTGAGCAAGAAATATTTAAAACAACTAATCTTTATTTTACTATCAGCTTTTACAGTCTCTTTTAGTAATTGCCTTATCAAATGTGAAGTCTAATGGTGCTACCAGTTCCAAAACACACTGCATGACTCTGTACCATTGAAAAACAATGAGCAAAGCAGCAGCCACTGACTTGACTTCCCCACAAAAAGAGCTGAGCTGCACCGGACATCAGGGAGTGCCCCAGGTTCAGAGCTGGCATTAACTTTTCGTTTTTCTTGCTCATTTTAAACAGACAAATCCAACCAATCTCACTGCTTGCCACTGTTCGCAAGTTCCCATTTGCAGCCAATGCAGATTAGCCACTTTGCTGGCAAAATACCACGCAACACATGCTGCCTTGTGCCTGTCACCTAGCAGCCCTGTGGGAATGCAATATGAAACGGGAAGAGCAATGAAGCGGCAAAAGAATAAGAGGTTGAAAAAGACAGGAAGAGAAACAGCTCCGAAAGAAAAACAATTCCTTCATTTCCAATTTCTGTTAACACTCCTGCCTTTGGATGTACAGTTAGGCAAAGAAAAAGATAGAGGAAGAGCCTGTGATTTGTCAGGCTTACCTTTTAACCAATTTACCTGAGGAAGAACTAGAGGCAATATTATTTAGATAGATTAAATCTTAACAGTTTTTCAGCTAATTTAAAATAAACATTGTGGCTTTCTATATAGAACTATCCATCCTTCTAGCCTGCTGCGGATCCCATTTCTTTCTAGTCTGTGTTAATTTTAAGCAATATGGTTAACTTGAGCACCAAAGACAATACAACATGTTTTGAACCGTCAGTTTTACAAAGGCTGGCAAGCAGTACCTTAACGGTTCAATGGAGCAAGCTAATTCAAGACCACAAGTATTCATTTATCACATACGTTTTGCCTTTGAACATAAACGCAAGATGTTGACTCAGCCAGGTACCAATACTAAAACTGCTCTGATACCGTGCAAGCCTGACTTGCAGTCCTGGGTGAAACACTTGCATCTATGACATGTTTCTCCTGCCAAAGTATATAAGCCAAACTCTCTTCAGTCCTGGCATCCGCCACCAGTTTGTCAGCTCCCTCTAAGCACAGCATCCCGATCAGACACACAGTTAGATTTATGATCCAGGCAGATTTTACAAGTTGACTTAAATTGTACCCTACAAATGAGAAATAAGCTCTGCATAATCCATACCTCCCCTCCACCTTCCTTTCCAAAGTGACATATTGTCATCTCCACTATAGGCAGGAAGGGAGGCTTTCATAGCTCGTTGCCCAATTATGGGAGGAATTCTGCCCTCCCCCTTCAGCCTGTACAATGGACTCTTTATGTAAATCACTCAGAAAAATTAATACACCACTAATCCATCAGTAAAGCTTCCTTTCCCATTTCTGCCTTGTGGCAGGAGTGCGAGCTAAGGAAGGCAACATGAGAAACTTCATGGAAGTTACATAGCAACCAGCAGCAGGACTGTGTGGTTCTTCCTATCCACAGCATGTAAGATCCCATAGGCATTCAAATTTTATCTGACATTGCTGTGCAATATCAACATGCCAATAATCAAAAGTAAAAATTAGCCACTGGTTGCAAATGCAAGCTCCCTTTTGAGAAGTTTTCCAGCAGGAAGAGGGGTTAAAAAACAACCTTCAAAGTACAGATTAAAATTGTCTGATAGCATGCTGGGAGCAAAGCACAAGCATACACATCCTGTGTACTGTTCCTGCATCCAAGCCATTGACTGAAACCTCAGTTTATTCTGACTAGGAACTGAAATTCTAGTCAAACAGCTATTAACTGCTCCCAGAAATAAAAAGAAATAAAAATCTCTTTAAAATTCAAACGCCCTTGGAGAGCCTGCCTGCTCTTACAGAAGTGACCTTACAGGAGAATTGAGTCAGCCTTATACTTGCAGTTAACAAACTAGTGCTCTGGCAGCACTAGAGAAATTACAATCAAATCATTTTATCAAGTAGTTTCAACCACACACACATAACACTTCCCACCAGCCAGTAAATGCACTGGTAACAGTAACTCACCATCTCAGAGAAGCCAAGTTCTGGAATTTATATTGATTTATGGTAAATATGAGATATGCTTGAATGACTTCCTGACAAACTTGACTCAATAAAATGAAAACACAAAAAAGTACTTTTAAAAGAAGTCTCACATAAGATATACTACAGGTTTGAGTATTTCAAGGGTTCCTTCACAGCTGTCCATCTCGCAATCTAGAACTCCTTTCTCCTCTCTGTGGAGCAACTCCCACCACCATCATCTCTTTTATATTGCATTTGGGATCTCTTCTCAATCTGCTCTCATAAAACAAAGTACACTTGAAATTTTCCAGCAGGATTACAAGGAAGTCATCCACAAAGCCACCCAGTCTGTTGCAAGAGGAATTTTATATGGCTTTTGGTACCATATAAAGGAGAGATTCATGCAGCACCTGCCCAAAGGATGTACCATGAGTGACTATTGGCTCCAAGAAGCATAAACAGAACTTACCTACCCACCACACAATCAGCACCTTTATGTTGCCCAGACAGGAAATAAAAAGTTTTCCCAGTTCATTGCTATAAGCTTTCACATAATTTTAACCTCAAAAAACTTGGAAAAGCACTGCTTTGCTTAGACTTTTGCACTGCTCTCCTCCTCCTACCTCACCTGTGGCTCCCGCACAGCAGCAGGACCTGAGCAGCTGGACAACAGCACAGACCAGGGGGCCAACACGGCAGCAGCAATCACAAGGAGTTAAAGAGAAAGCAAGTCACCTTTTCTCTGCTGTCTCCTGTAGGTCCAGTTCTCATCATCCTCGTCTACCTGCTGCACACACATGGAGGAGAGTTCACCATCACTGCGGAACAATCTCTTCGTCTGCCTTGACAAGGAGGAGAAATTTATCCAGCTTACAGCACGCGAGAGGGAGCCTGGGTTTTGTCTGAGTTTGAAAGATCTCGAAACACACTCCTTTTTCATTTTCTTTTAAGCCAGTCACTGGCTTTGGTTCCAAATAGACCTTTCTCAAATTGTTCCTGTCCCTTTTCTCAGTGGTTTTCGTGGGACGCTAAACAATTTCAATACCACTTCTGTCCAGGTTTCTTCTTGCTGCGTTTAAGCCCACACCAGTACGGAGGTAGGTCACTGTGCCAGCACAGCTCCCCTGAAGCTGTTTTGATACAGCACTAAGAGAGCTGCCAAAGAAAACAAAAGGGAGAAAAGCAGCAGAAAGTGGCACCTTGCAGCAGCTCAGACAGGCGTGTAACGGCTGAGCAGAATATTGCACTAAGGCATGTGTTTTCCCCATTCTCCACGGAACAGCAAAAACGGTAGCTCCACTCTTCTCCCTGGCATCGCTCCCCAGGAGCGTCCATGTGATTCAGTCCCCTCTTCCAGCTCATCAAAACCACCCCAAAATGGGGGAAAAGCAGGCAGAGATCACGCCTCAATGTGGCACAGCTCAGGAGGGACGATGGATTGACCAAGCTTCTGCCTCCTCATTCTGGCTGCCCTTCTCTCTCCTAGTGAAAAGCCTGGTGAAAGAGCTCCAGGAAGGCTCTTCTAACAATAAAACACACTGCGTAGCTATCGCTTAGGATTAGAGTGAAATACGATAGGCTCACTCTCCTAAAAGCACGACCGCAGAGGCAAAACTCCTCCTTTCCTCAGCCAGCTTAGTGGCAGTGCAAACTTCTGAACCCTGTGTGCAAAAATAGAAAAGTACTTGTCGACCTCTTTGTAGCTGGAGAGAGGAAAAATACAATTCTGGAGCTTGTAAATGCCACAAGTATCCTGAACAGGGTGTGCTGAAAACATCAGTGCTAGTGGCACATTTAAAAAAATAAATACAAGTGCATAGACACAAACAAAAATATGTGCATGAGCCAACATTGTCGGTGACCACACTCCCACTGGCGTGACTGTAGTTGACGAAACAGGTTTCACTCCCAGCTATGCTATGTTCCTCCACCTTCACTTTAAACTAGCTGGAAAAAGCAGTTCACATGTGAAGGTTTTAAAAAGTCAGGCACTACTGAAAGCTTCTACAATGCCAATCACTTGCCCTACATGCCAACACCAATGCTGCTCCCAGAATGGAGTATCTCTGGAAGGGAGAGAGGCAAATACAGCATTCTAAAGCAGACAGAAGTCAGCTATACCAAGACATCCAAAACTCATGGCTTTTGACAGCATTTTCCACCAAGATGCAAGCTGACAAAACCAAAAAGGTTTCTATCCTGGAGCAAAAGAATAGATTTGAATGTATGAGATACCAAATAAAATCAGCTCAGTGAATCCTCAAGGAGATGCTGGTAGTAAGGAATGCATGAGAGAAGAAAACCCCAAACAAAACCTAAACTAAAAAACAAAGAAGTGCCATCTATCTGTAGAATAATCATTAATTCCTCAAGATCCTTATGGCTGCAGATAATGTCAGCAAAAAGAAAAGCAGCTTAAGACAACAAGGGTACAGAATTTCAGCTCCCAGGCTGTCAGTCAGTTGTACATTATTGCAGAACATGCCCTGATTCCCTGGCAGATGCTGTCCCAGCCCTCTGGATTCTGTGCACAGGCCCTTCAAAACCATTAAAAAGAAAGGCTCTGGCTTTTTCTGAAACTTATGGTTCTCTGACTCATAATAAGAGGATAAGGTTTACTCCACTGACTGGGAGGCAAAAAGCTAAGTACTGTATCAGATTACCCTATGAATCAACCAGGCACACCAAAGTGACCTTTGGCTCCTACTAACACAGCACAATGGGTTGGCCAACTGTCTTCTGTAAATAATTTAATAGGCTGCATTTAAATTGGGCTCGCCTGGTGATGTAATGCATATGTACATACACAAGTCTTCCACCACTTCCCAAAGTCAGTAGTAGTGGGTTTAGGGAGTGGGGCTGAGGGAGTGCATAAATCAGAGCACGTAGTGCTAACATTTGCTTTTCTTACTATGTCATCAAGTCCTTCTGTTTTGGAGGGGTTTGTCTTTAAAAAAGATATCATCCCCCATCCCTGATGAGACAAAAGACTTGGGTTAGTGATGTTTGGTTTGTTTTTATTCTTTAGACCTTTGGCCTAAAAGCAGATTTGATGAATGTGGGGTGACATAACCCAAGAGACCTAAACATCGAAATATCCATTTTGGGGCAGTCGATGTTCAAAAAGGCAGTATTTAATGTAAAAATCAAAGGCTCAAAGTTAACTTCTTGTTTCTTTTGAGAAAGAGCAAACATTTGAAATTGTGAGTACTGCAAAGTACAAAGAAGAATAAACTTCCATGGCTATTACTGGCTAAATTATACAGTGCCCGGTAGAATCATAGCCATCTCCTCTCCACGGTGCTACTTAGAAACAGATTAGAGAAACCAACAAGAAGGAAATCCTTTCAGGTTAACCTAAAATGCCAGGGTAAATCCCAGAGATCTGCCTGGAGTCTTGGCAGCAATTTGGTTTTAGGGATTTTCCTGACCTGTCTGGAGTTCTGCCTTTACATCGTGGTGCTGAGTCACAACTTGATGATGCTAGGGTGAAAACATAGCTGCGGGTGACTGACCACAATATTACCACTGTTACTGTAACTACAAAGTGTTGCAAAGCTTTGCTCAGAGTTTGGTATTCTTATGTTTCTGTCATGATTCTATCATTACCACAGAATGCTTTTTATTTGTAGGTGACAACTAACATAATATCATACATTGTTGGTCCTGTGGATCAAAAGTTTCCCAAGATCATAAGAAAATAGTGATTACTGTTTGAAAACACATTGGGGCATTAACACCAATGGAAATGCAGGTTAATCCATGCTTTAATCAGTAGCCAAATGCAAGAACAAGGAGTGGAAATTTCAGCATCTGACACACTGTGGAAGATTAATTTTGTAAAACACGCTACAAAGCCATTTAAGAGAAACAAGGTACGCTTCTAACAAGCTTAGATAATTTTCCAACCCTCTCCCTTATGAAGTCATCATAGAAGCAACTAGGCTTCATATTTTCCAGGTTATGCATGTAAAGATTAAGGCATTATTTTTTATTCACTTTACACAAGCCCTTCTCAGTAAAAAACCATGAAGGAATCACAGAAGACAACACCCAGGGTTTGAAATATAAACCTAAGTTGGTTCCCCTCCCCCCTCCCTTTTTTTTTTTAGAGGTGAACAAGAGCAAATACGCACAGCCTTACATGCCATCAGAATTTTTACCATCTATCACAATCTGATCATCAAAGGATTCTTTAAAAGTTGTTGAGTAAACACACATAACACACATACATGGCTCATAGCCACTGAACTCCCCCTAAGGCCAGCAAACAAAAAATCTGTTGCACAGAGAAGGTTTCAGTTCAATGTAAAAAAAAAAAAAAAAAAGAGAGAGAGAGAGAGAGAGAAAGTAAAAACCAACCCCCAAACCCCACAGATATGCTCTGGTTTTGGCTGGGCTGTGGTTTTTGGCACAATTCACATGGTTATGCAATTCCTACATTTTCTAGTCTATCATTTCTGATGACCGAACCAGACACTTAACAAGAGTGATTCACAGGTACAGCTTCCTGGGGCAGCCACTGCTCCAGCAGCAGAGAGGACATCTCTTTCTCAGGCTTCCTGAGTGTTTTCCTTCAGGGAGTAACAACTCATCACCAGCCAGTAATAAAGCCATTTGGATTAAGCACAGTCAAAAGCCCATTGAAAACACCTTGCCTGAAGACTCAACCCTTCACTGTGAAGCTCTCGCTGCAGCCAGCGAATGGCATGGGGTGGCAGGCAGCCCGGAGGGACCTTCCATCCCATAAACTGCCCCAACACGGCCAGACCCACTGTGTATGGTCACCTCTGCAGCGCCACTCAGCGTCCCAAGGCAAAGATGGTGGGAATTTCAGTAGCTATTGAAAGCTTGTGAACCTGACCTCCATCAGAGGTCTTTATTTATAGCCTGCCTGTTCTTATACAGGTAGAGTCATAGAATCATTAATGTTTGAAAAGATCTCTAGGATCACCACGTCAAATTATCAGCCCAACACCACCATGCCAAATAAACCACATGCCAAAGTGCCACGTCTACCTGTTTTTTAAACACCTCTTGGAATGGTGACTCAACCCCTTCCCTGGCCAGCCTGTTCTAATACCTCACAACTCTTTTGGTAAATAATTTTTTCCTAATATCCAATCTAAACTTCTCCTAGTGCAACTTGAGAACATTTCCTCTCATCCTATCACTCATTACTTAGGAGAAGAGACTAACAGCCACCTCGCTACAACCTCCTTTCAGGCAGTTGTATAGAGCAATATGGTTTCCCCTCAGCCTCCTTTTCTACAATCTAAATAGCCCCAAGTTCTCTCAGCCACTCCTCTTGAAACTTGTGCTCCAGACCCTTCACCATCCACATTGCACTTCCTGCTGGCCACACCATTTCTAATACAGGCCAAGATGCTGGACATACTGCTGTCTCACGTTCAGCCCGCTGTCAGTCAACACTCCCAGGTCCTTCTCTGCCAGGCAGCTTTCCAACCACTCCTCCTCAGGCCTTTAGCATTGCATGGGGTTGTTGTGATTGAGTACAGGAAACACTGTAAGTACACTATAAAATGCTCACATCAAAACCTGCCAAGTAATCCATAATCCTGCATGATTATTTACAGCAAAGAGCCAAACAGAGCATTTTGGTATTATAACAGAGCCCCAAACTTTCAGTTAAAATTGTGTCCCTTTATGTGCAGAGCACACAATGAGAAACTCTTTTCCAATCATTCAGACCTAAGAGGGGAAAAAAGAGTAAAGGAAGAAAAGGACCAAAAATGAAGTTACTTGCCCAGGATCACAGAAAGGATAAGCAGCAAAGCTAAGGAAAAAACGCAGGTCTGGCTACCAGCCTCGCAACCTACTTAAATAGGTCCCATCTTGCACAAAAAGGAATGACTATTAATTGCTTCTATAATAACCATTACAGAGCCTTTGATTGCCCTAATTACAAATGAACACTTCTTTTCTGTTTTGTTACCCATTTTTATCCTTTTGAGATTTTTTCCAACTTAAAAATACACCATACAATAAACAAGTACCTAAAAGAGAAGGGAGTTCTACACTGTAGGACTGCTTCAAGAATCCCATCCACATTTCCAACTTTATTAGAATAGTAGGGAAGAAAAAAACATGGCAGTCAACCAGAGGATAAAACACTTCTTGGAGAGTCTGTATAATGCACCTGCCACCAGCCTCCTTCCCATCAACTTCTGTACCCAAAAAGGACTCATTGCATCAGGCCAGACAGTATTATCTCTGATTTAATAGCTGTGCTTACCTTGGGAAGGAAATTTCCTAAAACCCGGGGGGGGCAGTTGCTACAAAGGACTACGCTAACCTGGCCCTGTTTCTTCCCCCATGGGGAGAAACAAGAGTTACATGGCAGTAACTCTTGTCCAGCCAACCAACTTGCTCTTACTGTGAGAGAGAAGTCAAGTAAGGAACACGAACCAGGTGCACAACTTGGCTATTACAGAAAAAGTAATGTATTCGTAAGGGAGGCAGAACAAACACCAGAATGGCCCAGAAATAAACATTGCTTTTCTCTAAAATAGTTTGATGCCAGAAGAGCCAGCAAGTTAACAGTGCATATGACATCTCACTGCTTCAACTGGATACAAATACATCTGTAAGCTTTTGGATTTGTTAATCAGCACAATTCTAGAACTGATGAAAAACTAAACTTTCAGAGAAAATCTGCTTCCAAATATGCAAGGAGTTTGGCAACAACTGACTGCAGGAGCAGTTTCAGGTACTGGGTAAGAGTATGATGGATATTCCAAGGGATACAGAAGGAAAGGGCCTGAACCCTAATAAGTTTCAGCCTTGCCCATACACAGATGGGTTTTACCTCATAGTAGCTAGTAAATATTGTTTTAAATAAAGTAGGTTATATTTATTGGTAAAATACCTTCTGTTCTACCAGCACACAGGAGTTGACATGAGATTTTTATGTCATCATACAATATAAAGGAATGGGTGACAGGACTTCAAATCATAGAAGCATTAAGGTCGGAAAAGACATCTAAGATTATCCAGTCCAACTGTCAGCCCAACAACACGTCTACTAAATCAGGTCCTGAAGAGACATGGTCTACATGTTTTTTAAACACCTCTGGGAATGGTGACCCAATCACTTCCCTGGCCAGCCTATTCCAATACCTCACAACTCTTAGCAAATAATTTTTTTCTATTATCCAATCTAAACTTCTCCTAGTGCAATTTGAGGCCATTTCCTCTCATCCTATCACTCATTACTTGGGAGAAGAGACTAACACCCACCTCGCTACAACCTCCTTTCAGGTAGTTGTAGAGAGCAATATGGTTTCCCCTCAGCCTCCTTTTCTCCAGGCTAAATAGCCCCAGTTGTCTCAGCCACTCCTCTTGAAACTTGTTCTCCAGCCCCTTCACCAGCCTCATTGCACTTCCTGAACACGCTCCAGCATCTCAATGTCTTTCCTGTACTGAGGGGCCCAAAACTGCATGCAGTATTCAAGTTTTGGCCTCACCAGCACCAAATACATGGGCACAATCACTTCCCTGCTCCTGAAGGCCACACCATTTCTGATCCAAGCTAGGATATTTTGGCCTTCTTGGTCACCTTGGCACACTGCTGGCTCACATTCAGCTGGCTGTCAACCAGCACCCGGTCCTTTTCTGCTGGGCAGCTTTGCAGCCGCCCAATTTGCTGAATTCAGACAACGTGCAAATCCTTAGATATTTCACAGGTCGCCCTCCTCACCAGCACCGCAGATCGAGGTCCCGCAACTCCCTGTCACAGGAGCTGCCAGGTGCCTCGCCAGCAGCAGAGGGAATCGCTGCCCGGAGCAGGCAGCGGGCCAGCAGGTGGCAGCAGCGATCCAGGCGCTCGGCAGCCACGCCGGCTCTCGCCTCCTCCCGGGGGATGCCAGGGCCCGCGAGAGATGCCAACAGCCACCCAGTTACGGTGACACACACTTGTGATTTCGCTTTAGCCATGTGCTTGTAGAAAGCTGTTATTATCTCTGCTTAAAATGTAATCTAACAATTGTAGTGTTTTTTCACTCAGGCATGACACTTTGCTAATTAAGACAGCTCTACTAAAAGCTCCCACTAATGGTAGCCACCGCCTCCTTTCCTACATGAGGCCTCCTAAGTTGTTGGGGGTTCTGCTTTCATAACACAAAATCTTCTTTGAAATCTCTTATCCATAGGGCAGGGGTGTCAAACTCATTTTCACTGGGAGCACATCAGTCTGCTCCTGCAGCGTAACACTGTCAAACCTGCTGCACACATGACCAGCGCTGGCAGGAGCGTAGGGGCAAGGAGCTCACTGCTGCCACTTGGTAGAAAGAAGGTGCCCGGCTGGATAAAACAAGGTGGAGGGCTGGATTCGGGCTGTGGGCTGTGAGTTTGCCACCTGTGCCATAGGGTCACCTCTCATCCAAAGCTGAGGCTTGGCCAGGGAAGTACTCTGCTCAGCTATTAGCCAAGACATCCCAAGTGTTGATGACAGTATGAGAGATTAACTATCTACTTACTGAGTTTTTGAGGATGGAGTAAGTTTTCTGTCTGATGAAGAGATATTTTTTCCCCAGTCTCTTGTCTTTTCATTGTATCATCAGAGGTTACCAGTGGCAGTTCTGGTCAATATGAGAAGTGGCTTACAGGGCCTGGAGAGATGCTACAGAAGCCAGACAGCATTCAGCACCTCTCCACCTCACTGACACTCCCCCAGGTATCCATCCGCTCCAAACTGCTGTCCCAGCTGACACAAAAGTTGCTCCAAATCCAACCACCCTCTGTGTCTCACAAAGTGGCTCCTACCTCCCAGGAAAGCTGTGTGCTTTTGTAATACCCTGTCTCTACTTCTCTGCTCTCAAACACTTTGCAATGAACAAATGAGTTTAAACAAATTCTGACTTTATAAATGCAACCTGCATTGCTTTCATCTAAGCCACAAGTCCAGTTTACTCTCTGCTACTGCTTTAGTCAGTATACACCATATTCATATTAAAAGGGGTTCCAATCACTTTTAATACCTGAATATTCACATGAAACTTGCAATATACCAGTCAGATTAGAAATTTAGAAATACGAGATTTTGGCGAAGCACAAGAAACTTCTACTGGATCATCCAAGTTTCCTGACAGGTGTTCTAAAAACAATTGGAAGCCAGTTAAAAACAAATTGTATAAAAAAAAACATTTATTGAAATGTAATTGAGAATCATTCTGCCAGCAGGAACTTGACAACTTGCTAGTCTGTCTTTCTACTTCCCAGTTCTCTGATTAAGAGGATACCAGGGAAACTGCAGAGAAGACATGGCTGTTTGCTTTGAGGTGGAAGCCCTCTGCTGGTTAACATAAACTAATTAACGCACTAATCTGAATGTTTTTGTAGATAACAGAACCACAAAGAACAAGACAGGAGAGTAGCTAAAGCAGCAGAGAGGAACCATCAGCAATCTCAGGAATCCTCGTTCTTCATCTTATTTACTAGGCCCAAGAAAGCAAAAAGTGTTTTTTTTCATTTTCTTTATTCATGTTCGTATTTACACACTCTTTGGACCTACAAAACATGCAATTTAATAACTCTTACTAGGTATTTGCAATAATCAGATGCCAAAAAGGAACTTTAGAATCCAGGGAAACACTTGGGCAGACCTGACCATACCAAAACTAAACACGTAGTTCAAATGCGTCCTATAACCGGACCAGGTCTCACAGTTTGACATGCAAAATACGGGAAACTATTTCTTCCGATAGATACAAATGCTGTTGTGTATATCTTTTGGTCTTTAGTTCTGTATCTTTAAGATGCATTTCAAACCTACTTCACAGCCAAAAGAGCAAAATTATTTGACATTACTGACATTGTATGTATGTCTCTTTCAGCAACCAAGCTGAGAATTTACTGTTTCTGTAAAGCATGCATAAATACTGAACTTCAGGAGAAAGACAGAAGGCTCACTCTTGCATGCATGCACACAGGGACAGGATTGCTGTCATGCTTTTTCAGTTCATTTCTAAGTTTGCATGCCTGCTCAGCCAGACACATAGTAAGTACAGAGGAGTGTGTTGCAACTCTGGACAAAATTTGTAAATGAAACCCAGCCCTGCCACGCCTGAAGGAATGCTGCAATCTCCTCTCTTCCTCACAACAGGCTCTAAGTTAAAAGAAACTCATTTCTAGGCAGCGGATGAGCACAAAGAGTATTGTTGACGCACAGAGAGTGAGGAGAAAACACAGAGTTTGCTTCTTAGTTACTGCCCTACAAAGTTATATTTAACCCAAAATAAAATAGCTCTGTTTAAAACTTGATAAAAAAGCAAGAGAAAACTTAATTTGTAAACTAACGAACATATGGCCTAACTATCTGTATGCGCTCTCTCTACATGGAGTGCCTGTGCACGTGCCCACTCCATATGTACATATCCTCGTATTCAGCAGGAGCACCAACTGTGACCAATGACATTTTTCTGCCACCCTCCACCGCCCTTCTCCGTAATTTCGCCTTCTGCCATATTTGGGCCTGAAAAAAATCAACCTTGAGGGGTTTTTTTTTGGTTTGTTTTCTTTTTTTGCAACCCTGAAACATTTTTACATTCCCCCCTATAAATAGCAGTTTCTAGGTGGAAAAAGTCTCAAGAATACAACAGAATAATATGCAGGGTCATTCTCTTAGAGGCTATGGTTCCTCCAGCAAACCCTGTATAAACCTTTTGACACCCAGGAAGGGTTCCTATTCATCAGCTGCCAAAACAAGGTGAGAACAGGAGAGAAAATGAAAGCCCAAATTATCCTCAGTAGAAAAGAAGACAGGATAAATAAGGACATTCACACTAGCAGCAAGAATAATCTGACACTGCCTCATCAACCACTAGCAAGTGAAATAATCAGCCTCAACAAAACAGCTGTTTAGTTGCAGTTAAAAAAAAAAACAACTCAATTCCTAATCGTTGCTATTTGCCCACAGCACAGAGAAAACCAAATCAAGGCTTTGCAATCTTCTGTAATTTGCACCCACAGCTTCTTGTTTACATATCTAAAGAAAGCTCATCTTCTGGCATACTGCTTACTTGGTGAAATATAGGGTGGGAGGAGTAGAAAGAGAAATCATGTATTATTGAAATTATAGGTGGAAAATTGTTTGTTCATCAGACACTAATCTGTTGAGAGCCCGCTGGATGTCTCCCACAACACTAACACCCTAAATCAACATTTCCCAAGGAGGAAAGAGTTTAGAGAGCAGACTTACAACTTCTCACAGCCAATGTCAGCCACCAATCACTATTTCAGGTGGTTTCATCAAGGCAAAGAAGAATCACACCCGGATAGTAATTCTTAAATGCAGTTACCCTGATATTTCACTGTTAACCAGTGGACTAAATTACAGGCTCAGTCTTCACCTAGGGCTTTTTTTCTGCCTGCACTACCCTGCTAGCCTGAAAGCAGCTCTAAGCTCCTCAATCAGGCAGGTTCTTCAAAGGCTTCCATTTCAGATGCTTGGAAACTGAGTATCAATCTTAATGCATCATAAACTGAGTATCAATCAATGCATCATTAACTCCTAAATGCCTCCTTCAACATGACTTCTCCTATGGGCAATGCCAAAACACTGCTCCTATCTAAACTCTTTATTTCTTCTTTTTACTAAATGAAGTGAAGCAATTGGCACAACTGGCAGCCCATGTGCCAAATCTAGTGTTCCATGAGGTCTTTCACCTTCTTCGTGGCAAAAAAAAAAGAACATGGCTTGAGCTTGCACACTTAGGTAGGAAGTGGAGCAGCAGATCTCCACAAGACCCAGCCTAGGTCCCAGGGCAGTGCACCACAACAGAAAGATGCCTTTAAATCTTTCAGGAAATGAGGGGTGAGGAAAAGAGGCAGGACCCAAAATCAAAGCTAACCCCTTTCTTACTGTATTCTCTGTGTAAGCGAAAGTAAAGCCCACTAGACATAAAAAGAACTCTCAAATTAAATTTAAATAAAACACAACCACAAAAAAATATTCAACATACACTTTAAAAGATAGATTTTTATGGTAAAGAAATCACGATGAAGATTTAATTGTTGGTTTTTCACCTAGTTCTTCCTATAAAGTCAATCCGCCTTCATCACCAGGAATCCTATTGCACTAAATGCAAATGGAAAACAAACAACATTGAGAAATAAGAGATACTTATTATTTCCCTTGCAATAAACATTCCTTATTTACAGGCATCTGGCAAATCATCAGCAGTAGAAACAGATGCCATATACATATTCCTACAGAAATACGAGTACAGACACATGGGGTTATACAGAAAAAAAGGTATGCAGAAATAGTTATCTAACCATGTGCTCCATCACACACCACATTCTTGTTATGCAACCAAGTTTATTCACCTGGAGGAGTCCACTGGCAAATAAGGAGAATGTTTCATATTTATACATCATATAAAAATAACAATGGTTTCGAGATGGGAACTACCACCTTCTTTTGATTCACATGCCTCCCATGTTACCTGTTCTAAACTCATCAAGTTGACAAGATTATCAAGATTGCTTCTAGAGCCAATATTTCTCCGCGGTACTTTTTTTCCTGAAATAGCAAAGTGGAAAACATGCTGGCTTTCTCAGTCAGCTTTGGCATAGAGATAATTCCATGTTCTGTGGTTAATTGCTTAGCTTTTCTTCCTCCAGGGCACTGTGAGTCATCTCTGCTTTCCACACTGGTGTCTTACAAACAATTCTGGGTAAAACTGTGCTAGTTCATTCTCACCAAAGACTTTGTATGAGAGCACAATTACACAGAAGGAATCACATATTAAGCAAGTTTTTTAAAGCATTCCATTAAAAAATATGCAAGGCAAATATTGCAGTAACTATTAATCAAGACTAAAAATAAATTAAAACTAAGTTAATGAAAGATGCTTTGGCATTTGCTGGCATTTAAAGCTTTTCCTTCAAGTATGAGCACAGCTACAGCAGGATTTGTTCATCTCATCCAACGGCACCACTTCCCAAGCTTAGACAAACAGATGTGAGAAGAAGACACTTTCAATCTTTACTTGCAGACAGCATTCTTTTTTCATTACGAGTTACTCAGCATGTTGGCAGAAACCACCCACTTTTAGCAACCCTTGCTGTAGTTAATATTCCTCTACTTAACAAAAGATGCCTTGGTCTAATGCTGTTTCTGCAGGCTGTTGTTACAGCACTGCACCCAACTGACCTTCATTTATGAAGGGCTGCTCCAGTTACAGGATCCAGAGTTATTCTGTTTAGTTTAGGGCCAGCAAAAGGCAACAGACTGACAGCTCTAAAGACCACTCAACTTAAAAAAAAAAAACCAAACAAACAAATCACTTATTGGGTAAAATATATGGTACCTGCCAGCATTCTTCAGCAATGAATGGGCCATCTTGAAAGACAAAATACAGTTTAGTTGTCACAATAGTAACCTGCATGGATTCTCTAAAAAGAAAGGGGGTGGGGAGCAAAAGGTGCCTTTTAAAGACACATCAAACAACTAAGCAAACAGAAAATGCAGCTTCTTTATGACTCCCAAATTCTGGGCTGCTCCAGGCATTGGTGTGAGGATCTCCGGAAAAAAAGTTATGACAGCGCTCAGGAGAGTGCTCTCCTGGGTAGTCAATGGGATCTCCCCCACACTGTTTTTTTTTTTTTATTTCAAGCAAAGCCAGAAAACAGAATTGCCATTTTCCTCTGCATTCTTGTGTGCTTGTTCCTGTGCTGCAGCATGGCAGGGCTCTTCCCATGCAAGCACTTCAGGGACTGCCTGGGACACTGCACCGCTGGAACCGCAGCCTTTCAGAAATGCCGGGTTTGAATATAGATCTCTGCAGTGAATCAACTTACAGTCCCAAAACAGCTGTGTCAGCACAACTGAAGGAGAGAGAGGACACAACCACTGAAAGAATAGAGTCTTTGTCAGAAGCACAGTGCGTCAGGTCCACCAACTGTACCCCCAAGACTACATCTGTCCAGGGGGTTCTACAGACTCTCCAGTTCTCTTCTGGACAATTCAGGGTATTGATAAGGAGAAGGTCAAAGCAGAGCGTTTTCCTGGATCCCTACTGAACTTGTACGCCCCAAAAAATCCCTTCGATATTCAGACAGAAGAACTTTTCTTTGTGGGAAAATCTGTTCACAGGTGGTTTGAGGGGGCTTTTTGGGGTTTTTTTGTTCTTTTTTTAAATAGTGTTTCACAGCATGCAGGAAAGTGATGTTTCAAGTCCTTAGTAGTTTTAAACACAGGAAAAAATACTAAAAGAGGTTCCATAGTGGGGTGAGATCAGGGTTGGGCAAAGAGAGTGCTCAGAACATTTATGTGAATTATAGCACCAAAAAAATTCAAAACACTTTATAAAAACGTGTGGAAAAGTCATTACCACAGCACAAAAGGGATATAGCATCCAAGATCATAGGAAGTTTATTACTGGATGCAGACTTTTTTTTAGGTTTGGCAATCAGCTTTGCTATGCTGGAAGTTCTCTACTGTGCTAAGATTTCATTATATCCAAAAACATCTCATCAACCAGCCAAGACAGGGATCAAGAGAGGAAAAACATAACAGTGTTTCCCCAGTAGGGCAGAGGATGAAGCCAAGGTAAATAATTTAAGAGAGTCACCTTCTGAAGTAAACTTTTCTTTTAGTTCATGGGTTATTTCTACATTGTCAAACAACTATAGGCATTACAATTTGTTACAGCAGCCTGTTGAAATTAAGTGGGAATGTACTTCCACCTTAATTCCAGGGAACGCTATTTCCTCCACAAATTTTTAACTCTAGGCCCCCTTGGCAAAGTAGCTGCCTGCTGCTCGGCTTTCAACACTTCTGGTATTTTTTTACTGGAACAGGACAGAAAACACCTTTCTGTGCTAGAGAAGCATGCCTAGAAAGGTGGAAAAAAAAAAAAAAAGGACAAGGAAGGACAAGTCATTCATGACAGCAGAGGGTAGAACAGGTATCCTTGGCCCTCCACCCTGATGTAAAAGAGACATCACTGCCTTGCAGCCACGGTGAGGACACAAGCTCAGTCTTCAACCAAAACACATGCGTGCACACACCCCTTCTTGGTAAAAGAGCTCAAGATGCAGCCTGAAAACCCTCCTCGCCTTCAGCAGCACGTCCAGCTGGGCAGACACTCATCCTTTAGGCACTACCAGCTAGTTTTAAGGTTAGGGAGGGTTGTTGCCGTTGCATGTCTTCAGCGAGGTTCATCTGCAGTTGTCCTACAGGTTTTGCCTGTAAAACTGGGTCTGCCATCTCCTTGAAGAGAAGGCTGGCCTCCTTCCTACTTTCTCTTCTCATCCCACAGCCTCTCCCATAATGACTGCTTTCTTCTCCTGTGATGGACACATTTAGTCAGAGCCACACACTGACACATGAGAAAACATCTTTAACCTCATCAAATATTTTCTCCAGTATCATTCCATCTTCACATGCAGGCTTCCCAGGATAGTGCAAGTGGGAAACTAAGCCAAAGGCATCAAGGTGGCACAGAGCAACCACACTGCCGCTCTGCATAAGGGGTGTGGGGGAAACACCATGCATGTGCACCCATTCCCCTCAGCCTTTCACCGCGCTGTCTATTTCTGCAAAATTCAGAGAGATTCATATTTGTATTGCTTCTTTCCACATCCCAGTTCTTGGGAGTCATATATATGGGCAAGAGTCTCATCTTCTATCTTCACAGAAAAAAAGAAAATTTCTAAACTGAATTTGATGGATGGATAAAATTCATACAACCAAAACATCATAAAAGTTCAAACCTCAAGAGCTATTAGAAAAAATGCTCTTTTTTTCCATAGTTCATTATTTTTTCAAGTAAGCTCAATATCCTGAATACTTAGGTTAAACCCACTTTTACAAGTGGGAAGATCTTAGTCAAGTTCTCTGTAAGGGAAGCAGTTACACTGCAGGAATGCAGTTAAAGCAAGATAAGGGATGCTTTCCTGGGGAGGGTGCTGAATGTTTGCATACAGTAATTTTAACGTCACTCCTGTCAAGCTGATGCCCCATCAGGGTGGAAGCAAGAAAAAGACATGCTTTTCATTATTGGATAATTGGGTGCACACCCTCGGTAGTGAAAGCAGTTTACTAAGTAATTGCTCGCCTCCAAGTAGCTAGAACAAGAATGCTAACAAAAATAGTGCAAAATCCCAAGTGTTAGAAGAGAAGCAAGTACTAAAGGTTGTACCTGTATGAAAACAAGGAAGCTTTCTATATGGTAAAGACGTTAGCCAGTACAAACGAATAGTGCACACTCTCCTTGAGAAAACACATGGCCAAACATAAGCACAAGTGACTAAAATTATTTTACTCGAAAGCTAATTAATGAAACTTAAAATTCTTGTCCTACAATACTTACTTTATTCAGTTTACTGAAAATCTGATCTTGATTCTTAAAAGTTCTCATCATTGATTGCACTCGGATTTTAATCAATCTCTAAAAAAAAAATCATCCAACTTTATGTTTAAAAGCTCCGAGTTTGAAAAGGGTAACTTCACAGCTTTTTTCAAGCACAAACTAAGTAACATCTGAGATGACCAGAATGGGATCACCACTAGTGAGTCCACCTAACTTCCCTTCTTCACTAGCTCTGTGTAAAACAAGTCTCTTTCTGAATCACCAAAAGCTGGGTGTGTACAAACGCAAGCACGCAGCTCCAGATGGATGCTTCCACCTACCTATCATTTACTGTCACAAGATTTATACTTCATCTATATTCTTCCTCTCCTGTTTCATTCTTCATGCATCAGTAATTAATTTAGAATAAAAACACAAGGCTAAAAATTCAATCACTGCCACCTACCGAAGCAATTTCACCAATAAATAAGCTTACCAGTTTTTATATTGCATGATGTGAAAGATTAAACCACAAGTTCCTATTGAAAAATTTCAGAGGTGTCTTTTTTTCATCTAAGAGACAGTTTACTACTGAGTTTGCAGATGAGCTTCCAAAAAAAGCTGCTTTTATCCTCAGAAAAAAGCAAGATAGTTCTAAATCAACATTTAACACTATCTAAAGATTAAATATGCCTACCCATATAGCCAAGTGACCTATATCTGCTATAGTCTGACATTTTCTTTTTTTGTCTTTTGTTAGAGCAAATTAAGTCAATGTGTTAGGGGGGCTAAGAAGAAGCATTAATGACTGGCTAGATAAATCAAGAGTATACTGAAAATATTTTTATGGAAATTGAATAAAGTAAGCCATCAATTGATAGATTTGACTTGAAAGCAAGAATGATGAACCCAGACTGCTTTTTCTGTTTTTCTGACCAAATTAACAGCTGATACGTAATACAGAAGAGTCAGTTATTCCAAACAAATCATAATACCTTCAAACCAAATAATGTTTTACAACTACAACTAAATAATAGTCTAGAACATTTACAACAAATATCACATGCTTCTGCCACGCAGAATACCCAATGATGAGAGTACAGGACAACACGGAAGCTTACTAATGGGGATTTAGGATACTAGAGATTTAGATCTTAGGAAGAAATTTTTTCCTGTGAGGGTGAAGAGGCACTGGCACAGATTGGCCAGAGGAGTCATGGCTGCCCCATCTCTGGAAGCATTCAAGGCCAGTTTGGATGAGGCTTTGAGCAACCTGATCTAATGGAAGGTGTCCCTGTCCATGGCAGGGAGGGTGGATCTAGATGAATTTTAATGTCCATTCCAACTCAAACCAGTCTAAGATTCTATGCTATAAAAAAAAATAATCAGTAGAATGAGAGCTGACATTTCCATCACAAGGACAAAACGACCTTCTGCCCACAGGAGAGATGCCACAGATTGGAGGTGGAAGAGGGGAGCATTCCCCTCTCCTGCATAAGGCCTCTAACCTAAAGCATCTTTGAAGGGAGAAGATTTTACAACAAGTATAGAGGATTTGGACATGGGTTTGTTTTGTTTTTGTCCTTGTTTTGGGGGATGGGGTGAGAACTCAGCACAGATTTCTTTATAGGACATAAAAAGAAAAATTTCTTAGATTTCATTGATCGCTTTCATAGCTCCGAAACACAAATCCTCTGTAAAGAAACAGAAGCTATGCACTACTGTAAATCACCACTGGTGCACAGCTGAAGCAGTCTGCTAGGGCTACCATCTCCACTATATTTATTTTACTGCTTAATTACCTCTTCTTGATTTATGGCATTTCTGAATCATCAACACAAAAGACTAAATCAGGGTCCTGGTCATCTGCTTGGGAGGTTCTCAAGAAACTTGGGGATAATATTAAAGAACAGGAACATTAGCAAACAAGAGAAAAAAAAAAACAAGCAAAAATACACTCCATTTAGTAATATTATACAGTCAAACTGAAAAATTTTTTTTTGATCTGATATATGGTTTGTTGGCCCTCTGTTAAAGCAGACACATATGCTGAATGTCTGTTTAAAAGCAGAATACATTCACTAAACCATACTGGAGCTAAAAACTATTTGTAACTGAGACCATAAAAGGGAAAAACCTATGGAATGTTATGTTCATCTAGCAAAGCTGTTCTCCAGCAATCAGCAGATTCATGCAGTATACATCAGTCCTGCTCTTAGACACAATAGAGTTTAGTCTGGAATACAAGAGTAAACTAAGACAAACCATTAGAAAGCTCTCCAGAGATTTCTTTTTTTTGATTTCTTTCTATTTTTTTTGTGGTATCATACACCATTGGCAGGAAATCCTTAGGCAAGAAACATTATGTGTTACTGTTCTAACTTTCTAGCAATAGGATGAAATCAAAACATCTCCCTACACATTGCACTTTAAAAGAAGAAAGAAAGAAAAAATAAAAACACATTAAATAAAGAAAAGGAAAACATCAACAGAGGTCATCATCATAGTGAAAAAAAATGTCTGGAAACAATTAACTTAAAAAAGGAGGAGGAAGAGTAATAAAAAACATACTTGTGAATTTTTATAATTAGAACATCCTAAATATTGCAGACACGTAACTTAAAGTTTGTACATGCTTCCACAGCATTTGATGCAGTTCAAAATAAAACCAGCATCTTTAATTATTGACATTACAAGTCCATAAACCTTCACAGCAAGTTATCAAAGCAAAGCATCCTGCACACTGTCCACGCATGCAGCACGTGCTTATGAAACAGAAAAGGATTATGTCATTTCAGCCTGCTTTTATTATATTCCTTTTCCTAAATTCTCAGCAATACATCCCTACCTCTGCCTACAAGAAACAGTCCAACATTACTTTCAGCCTGTTCCCTGAACTCAGCTGGCCTCCAGCAAAAGCATGCAAGTCCATGCAAAGGAACATGACATTAAAATGCAGTTTATCATGGAGATAAAATCTACTCTCTAACAATGAGTCGTAGCAAGCAAAGCTGAAGTTCTCGGACACCTGACGCTTACATGCCCAGAGCCCACTTGATGGAGCAAGGAGGGAACTGTGTGCTTGAGAGCAGATATCTGAGGCCATACATATCATCGCTTCTCTAGGCCAACTGCACTGTGTCCATCAGTCTTCGTGCTTCATCTTCCAACCCCTCAGAAGCTTCATTTGCACCAGCCTCCTCGCCACCGGTTCAAAAATTCCACCAAACAAGACTCCAGTTTACCACCTATCAGTGGTTTCTTGAAACTAGCATTCCCCATACCATTTCCTTCCTACTCCCCATCACTGTTTTCCCTAACCCATTACTTCTCCTGGAGATGATCACTCATGTTACCAACACATTTTCTACAGGGAAAGGAAGAGGGGAATTGCTGTTGCCACCTGCAGAAGCACTAGGAAGCGTGGCTATGCTAACACAGCACTGTGATGCTTATTTTTTCCCTTCTGGGGAAAATTAGTGTAAATAAAATGAACAGATTTCTGGTAGTAAGGCCTAGAATATTGCTAGAAACTGTCAACCAGAGTGGCTTCTTTTTTTTTGTTTTTAAATGTACCATGCTAAAGAGAAAGAAATTGTTGCCAAGAAGAGCATACAGTTTTATACATTTGGTGATTCATTTCTCATATTTAATTATTTGAGGAGGACTAGCACATTTCAATGAGCTCAGTAAATGTGGACCCTTGGTAGTTTTGTGGAGCGATACGAAGCACATGTGTTTCTCTCTCTCAGACCAGTTCCAGAAGATGGTGGAAAAAAGCCATACCTCTTGATTTGAATGAAGTCACTCTTGCTTCTCTTCCAAAAATTACAATAGCACCATGTACAAAACTCATCAGAAATGGGAGAATCTTGGACCTCATTATTTAAACCTGGATTTGATGCAATATGAACTCTTTTTTAAAAACAACTTTTCACATAAAGGCATTAATATAAACTTGGTCATATGTATTTTTTTTACACATACCAACACGTTCTTGTAATACTCTTGGACTATGTAATATTGGTTTTATACACTGTATGTAAAAATAGTCTGTCCTCTTACCAAACGATGGGCTTGAGGAACTCAAGGGGTTTTAAATTTAGGCAGATAGTAGTAGGAACATGGGACTTGCTTGCGGACTCCAAGTAGACACAAAGCAAGTATCCCTCCTAGCACTGCAGAGGCCAACTTCCCCATGTAATGACCAACTTGGGCACCCCTCCAGCCGCAGCAGAGCTCTGGGCAGTACAGGGAAAGTCTCGTTCCCTGCCAGAGTCATTGCAGCTCCATTGCTTTCTTTCCATCTCTCATCTCTTCTCACACTTACCTGTTCTGGTAAGGGTGTTACCAAGGTAGTGAATGCATACGGTATCTGGACAAATTGCACAGCAATATTAACATCCTGCAGCATGTTAACCCACGTGTTCATCAAAACTTTCATGAGTGTTGTACTAGTCCTGAAATGAATATGAATTTTTGAAATTCCCAAATGTAGCAATTTCCTGCTTTAAAAAAGCCTTTGTGTATAAGGTGACCTAACCCAGCTAAAATCCCCAATCAAATACCTGAAATTCTCCTTGCTGAAAAACTGAGGGGTATTGGAGAAGTATTTCATTTTGAGACCCTAAATTTAAGCCCAAAATTCATGTTTACTCCAAACAAAAATGTCAATAGGAAGACATACTAGCAACAGATAAAGGACTTAAAATTGCACATTTTTATAATATAAATTAAATTATTTTAACTACCAGTAAGTAAGAAAATACTGTTGGCAGCTCACTATTCTTATCATTGAGAATAAGTTCTTTAATATGTTTTCAAGTGATATGAAAGCAATCAATAGCCAGATCACTTTACTGTTTTACAGAACACATACACATATAGGAAAAAAAAAAATCAATGTGTAAGAACAGAGCCAGCGTCTTCTCTCTGCAGGAAATTACTCCCATCATGTACCTGCTTGTATCTTTTTATACATATACACAGACAGATACACTTTCCTTTTTTTTTATATATTACACAGTATTTAAATCTACCCAGTAGGTGAAGTCCTATATACAAAGCAGCTTACAAAATCGTCCAAGAAGAGATGCTACTAATGGAATGCATAAAATATTCAAACACATTTTTAAAAATGTTCTTACATATACTTCAATTTATTAATCTGCTCCATCAGGAGTGAGCAAGTATTAGAACACCGACACTAATTTGACTGTATTGTAAATCTGAATTTTGAAGACTTCCACGTAAAGGCTCACTTCAGTAGTATTTTGCTTAAAAATCAAGGAGTTGAGAGGCTGTACCTTGTCTTACTATTCACTTCATTAAAGCAGTTGTCTTTCTAGCGTTCTGTGAATTAGGCTTACTCAGCAGCATTCTCTGTTGTTATTTATGTTTGATTTAAAACATATTATGAAATCAAAAGGACACATACTCAGGTTAGAATCTTTGCAAATGGACTCTGACCTTACTTTCATACACACCAAAAATAAAAGTCTAAAGCTTTGATCCATAAACCAAAATGCGGCCTTTATCTGAGCAATCATAAATGCTACACAGTTGTAATAAAAAAACCTCAGTTGCTCCTGCTGTATTTAATTGTTCCCTTCTAAACACAGAATAACTCCAGCCCTAGAGACTCAGGTCACCAGGTAAAGCTTTGCAGAACATAAATCTGTCAACACTGTTGCTCAAAGCATCTCTTTAATCAAAATTAATTTACTGTGACAGTGAAAAATGGCTGATTTAGAGAGCACAGCCAGATGATTTTGAACCCGTTCATCCTGTTTTCAAAGGAAGGAGATCACAGTGGAAATTCAGAAGTCAGCAGAAATTCTAGCAAGTTGTCAGCCTGCCAACCAACCTTTTTATCTTTTTGTTTGTTTACTTAATCTTCTTAAAAAATGCATGTTCATTGTAATCGTTACCAATTCCCAATGAAATTCATGTAGCATCAGAAAAAATGTGTTTCTGTTTTACTTTTGTAACAATTATAATTACTAGATATAGGGGTAGAAAACCACTACCACAAATAAGATCATGTATTTCCCATAATTACAAGGGGAAATATTATGACCAATATTATTCAATTTTTCCAATTAATATAGTTACCACTGAACACTAATTTGGCTCATCTGTGCCAAAGTGAACACCTAACAAAAGTATGTTTGTAAAAGGAGGCCATTTCAATTACTGATATCTATGGCATAAATGCATTCATAGCAAGCTTTTTCAAAACCAAAGCAACTCTATATAGTTGTGTTTCTTCTCTTTTTCTGCTTCATGTATATATTAAAAAAATTACCATTGATCTACAACTAAATGAAGACATTTGCTTTACAAAAAAAGGGAAAAGTTCACTTTTATAAAGCAACTTTCATTTTGTAAGGCATGGTGGCACTGAGTTTTAAAGCAATAATAAAGCTGTGTTCCAAAAAGATCTGCTCAAAGTACTTTAGAATATTTAAGTATTTCTACTTAATAGAATAGGACAAGATGTGATGAGTTTAGGCTGAAAGAGGGGAGATTTATATTAGATATTAGGAGGAAATATTTTCCTGTGAAGGTGGTGGGGCACTGGAACAAGTTGTCCAGAGAACTCATAGGGGCCCCTCATCCCTGGAGGTGTTCAAGGCCAGGTTGGATGAGGCTTTGAGCAACCTGATCTAGTGGAAGTTGGCAGGGGAGTTGGAACTAGATGATCTTTAAGGTCCCTTCAGACCCAAACGATTCTATGATTCTATGATTCTATTTAAATACAAATGTGACATTTTAATGGGAAACAAACATTTCTTTACAACTTTACTAAACGCTTCAGTGCAGGCTACTAAAATAGAGACACAGCACTAGCACAGCCTCACACATTACTGAAATTCAGCATTCTTGGGGCAAAATAGAATCACTCGGTTCCCTATAGCACATCATATAGTTCATGAGGGAGGAATTAGTCAAGCAATGTTATTACATTTAAGTTTTCACAACAAATGACTTTCTCTAGGGAAGCCAAAACAAATTAAGTATTAGAGCAGTGCAAGCTGCATTTAAGCCACGATTCGATGTCTGGCAGCAGCTCCACTTCCGCAGCCGCCACCTGCTCCTGCCCACACCCATGCAGGACAGCAACCGGTTCTGCCGCAGCAGCCAACTGGCCCAAGAAATTGATCCAGCTGAAAAAATGACCCCACAATGTCAAGTCAATCAAATCAAAGCTTTGTGGGCCATTTTTCATCCTCTCCACACCGGTGCAATCACACAGACAAGTGGCAGTGCAAGGAGCGCACAGCAACGTGCACTGGTGCCAACATTTTGCTCAAAACACACCTCAAATTTTATTTGCTTTCCAACTAAGCCCATGAAGAGCAGAGGAAGATCCACCAGCTGAAGACCAGGTAGTAGGCGTTGCTGAGACGTAACTCCAGTTGCTGCATTCCTGGGAGATGCACTGGCACTTACCCCCAGCTCAGCCCTGCCAGCTGGCAGCGCCTGCCGCAAGCCCTGCCTAAGGGCAGAGACCAGCTAGTCAAAGCTGAGAAAGGAAGCAGAGGGAAGCCCTGAGGCCTCGATTTCAGGCAGCTTTCATAGGTTGATCTAATTGCTGTCTGCCAGCATCCCAGCTCTCCTCTCCTGAGCCACTTACCCAAAAGAAAATCATCATTTTTTTCCTGTTATGTTATCCCACAGGTTTGTTTCTGTCAGCTTACTGAAATGGCTCAGCAAAGAGGGAAGGGTGCAACCACAGCAGTGGAGGAGACACTACTGAGTTCACAGTGAGGTTTTCTTAGGCTGCTGCCAACTCACAGCCTACATCAAATAATCATTTTGCAGCAATTCCTACTGTCTTCTTTTAGGTGTAACTCAGCATTGCCACAAACCTTTGTAACACAAATATTTCTAATTTGGCTTTGCCTTTGCCTTGCAGACTGTACATTAAAGCTAAGTTAACAGATGTTGAAAACACTTTTTGTCTTTCAGGATTGCAGACAATACAGGCCTCACCGCAGCTCTGCTCTGCAATGCTCCAGAGCAGGTCAAAGAGGTGCAAGGGTTGGCTGATGATTCCTATGGGTCTCATAACTCGCATACTAATTCCCAGACCTGTACAGCAAAATCAATCAGAACTTCCCTCGACTTTCCCTATGCAAAGCCATAGAGAAAGGCTGTGGTGAGACACAAGGGGGATGGCATCTCACCACAGGCTGAGGGAAGCCCAGCCTCTGAAGGATCATTCAAACTCCCACGACTCCTTAAGATCAACAGAGCTCTCAGGTCAGGCGCAGAGCGAGGGGCAGGTTATACACCTGCCTCAAAGCCTCAAACTCCCAACAGTGCACCTTTGTTTGTGCCACCACTGCCATGCCTGCTGTATCTGTGTTCATCTTCTCTGACAGGAGCATTCTGATGTTACACAGCCAGCACAACCTGCCATCATTAGTGTGTGACAGCATGGTATTTTCTGCAAAGAAACACAGCATACAGTATGTGCTCATGCTGTGAAAGTGGGGCCACAATTCTTTAATTTCCTGAAGTAGGTGGAAAAAATACAAAGAAAGCCACCATAAAGGATCATCAAGGAGGAGGTGCCCTTGTCTGAAACAGCCAGCCAGCTACAGATACCGTAAAAGATTTAATTGGTACCTGCTTAAATACACCTTATCCTAATAAAGGAGATGTTTCTGCTGTGTTTTCTCTAGTGATTTAGTGTTCATAGAAGAGACAACTTTATTATTTACAAGACACTCAATATCTATCTACATATCCACATCATGCTTCAACCAAAATAATCTAACACTCCATTAGAGGTTATTAACACACGAAGCCTCATGATTTATAGTATCATTTCCTCCACTTTACAAACAGAAACAACTACAGAACAGCAGTTATCTCAGTTGAGTAGGTTATTAAAAGGCTCTGTGAGGAAACCCACAATAGAAGTCAGCTAATTTCCATGGAGCCAGGATTTCACATCTGTTTTTTTGACTCCGCGCCTGTGCTTTAACTTTACAATTACTACCAAACTTCAGTGGAGCAAAGCTCAAATAATTAAAGAGATGCTGCCTGCTTCCACTGAAGCCGGTGGCAAAACTCTTATTAATTATAATAGAAGCAAGGCTAAACTAAGTGTTTATAAAGCGTTTGTGATCACTGGAAGGCACTCTTGAGTTCTCAGTATTACTATGCAAGAACAATTTTTGTTTTAAAGCACTCAAACCCTGGTCTCAAAAGTTACTAGTTTTTTTAAAGTTCTTGTTTTTCAGAAGAACACCACTGAAGGAGTACTGAGTTGTTATTATTCATGTTGAAATTTTTAATATGAATTATTTAAGTGTGTCGCTGAAGTGCATACCAAAGACCACTCCAGAATGGGACAGTCTCTCTGAGGATTCTCACTTCTTTCATATCAGCTCTTGCCCCTGGCTATAACAGCTTTTCATTCATTTTCCAATTAAAATGGTAATATACAAGATTTGGAGGATTCATCCAATCAAAAAGTTTATTGCTGTATTCACTGTAAAAATCATTAAATATCTCAAAATGGAGAAAATAAAACTTCGCAAAGTCTTTTAGATCAAGTCATTAACGTGAAATTGTTTAGATTGTAAAGTACAGCAGACATAGAGTTCCTTGCACCTGACTCACCTGTTTCTTTATTGAATTATAATTTTTTTTTTTCTACATAGTGTTCCACGCTGGAACAAATATATCCTAAAGATCATGAATTAAGGGGTCCACAACATTTCCTTGCTCAATTTTAAAACAAAAGTTATATCCTGAGTGTGAGATACGCCTAACACAAAGGCATACACAAGTTCCTACCAAGTCTTTTGTGAGCAAGTCAGCAAACAAGCACAACTTCATTATATTGTTAACTAAGATGAGATCGGTGCAGCTGAGGACCCTCAAGTAGAGAATCATGCCAACAGCATCAAAGGACCTCCTTTTATTGTTAGCAAGAACTCCACTAACAAACACAAGTACAGCAGCTTTCTCAGGAAAGGTCACAAGCAAATCACTTCTGTGAGCCGCACCAGGCAGCAAGGAAGAAGTTAGCGCAGCATCTACGACTCTCCCTGCAAGGAAAGTGATGAACAGGTGGCTATGATCTTGCTATATTTCTCACAGGCTTTTAATGAGAATGCCTTTGTTAAACACCTCTGGAAGCCAAAAAAAGCATAGCTTACAGCAACAATTTTCACACAGGAAAAAAATGCTACAATTATTACATCAAACAGAGGACTCTTCAGGAAACAAGGTGTGCAAATGCATCCTGAAACCAAACACATCTGTATGTTAAATAAAAATAAATCTCAAATAATAGAATTATTTTCATAAGCTTTCCTCTATTTTGCAGCACAATGTAAACATTTGGATGATGACTGCCATCTCAGGGTAGGGTTCAGACACATACACCCAGATTAAGGAGAATGGAAGCAAATGCCCAAAGTGCTGCTGCTTAAAAGAATATCCAGTGTTTCAAGTGTTCATACTTTTCACTAAAAACATCCAAGGCTACAGCAAGGCACAGTATACAACTTCAACAAATGCAGCTTCTAAACTGCCCATAATCACAGAATTCATATTACATGATCACAGAAGACCGCTCTTAAACAAGGATATCTGTGAATACTCAAAACTTTTAATTATTATTTTAAAAGCTATGGAAATATTATTGCAAATCTGCTTTAAGGAAAAAACAACCATTGTTCTTTGCAGTCTTACTCTGCAGCCCCTGTGAGCTTATCAGTGTAAGAAAGTTTAAGTTTTCCACAGTCCCACCTGAGCTTCCAGGACTCATTACGTTGAAAGCCCTCACAGCTTCATCATATTATAATCCCTACATTTTTACCAGAGATAAATGAGTAAATAAATATGTTAATTTAAAGCAAAGAATACTCGTGTCTCTACAGCAACAAACCTTTTGTATGCTTTAACAAATATTTTAAACTAACTCATTTTCAGATGAAAAGCTAGATTGTTCTAGACAGCAAGGACAACTTGTTCTTTCACAAGCACGAAAGCACACTCTTCAGTCTCAATTCTAGCAAATGGGAATCCCAAAGCTGCCCATAAGTGACATTTTCCCCTTGGCACTACACACCACATGTACTTGCCTCCCCCCACCTACCAACTAACTCTCTCTCCAGATAAACTCACAAATCAAAACACATTTCCAACAAGCATTACCTGCTGCTTTCTTGGATGAATATTTCCAAGTACCTCAACTTTCCATAAAGGAACCTGAATCATCTCCATCCTTCACAACACAGAGTCTTCCCATACTCTTGGTAAGGATTTCATCATGCTGGCAAGCACAGAGCAGACAATTTCAGCTGTTTAAGCCATCTACACCAGTGGATCCCTTTATTCAAACTAATACAATTCAATCTCATTCATGTCTTTCCAGCCATCTGCGTATTTTTATCCTTGTAGATAACTGTACATCTTGCCAGCTTCTAATGTCAGTCACTTGCTTACTTTCCACGCTCCCCCAGCCCTTTTCTAAGTCTCAAGTACTAACCAGTTTCACATTACTCCACGATGTGCCAGGTAAGCATAGGTCTCATTCCACAGCTGAAGACACAGACACAAAAAATGTTACTGACTTGTTTAAACTAAGGGGAAAAAAACAGGCTTGCAAGTGAACACTTGTTGCAATCAACAAAAGCACAGTAAAGAACTATTTAAGACATTGTGATATTACTGTGCTACTGACATTTTAAGTTGATATACAATTATGTTCAGTAATGTTTTGAAAGCAACTATTAATCCCAACTTCCATCATAAATAGGCCATATGGGGCTAAAGCAGAATTTTTAAATATAAATAGGTATGTATAGGACTGACATTGGGGCTCCTTTTGAATATTTACCACAGGAAAAATAATGAGGAAAGAAGACTAAAATTCTTCACACTACCATTCATTCTATTTAAATTGTACTATTAAGCTGTACTACTAAAAAAAAAAAAGTGTAAATCTACTTAACAAAAGGGTAATCCCTTGCTTTATATACCCTGAAACAGCCAGGGTGATTAAACTATATATTATATTTGATATGAAAAAAGCATTAAAGAAGAAAAGAAAAAGGAAAAATAATCTAGTAGCAGATCTAATTTCACACTCGAAGGATTACAATGTAGAGAATACACACATGCATTCTTAGCTGACAACAGCACTGTGAAATGCTGAGTAGATTGCCGGCACTCTTCGGATTTAAAAGATTTTGTGTTCTGCTTCGTTACTTCACAGCATGCAAAAGTTTGGAATACTGAGCAGCTTAGCAGGGAAGAAAAACACAAGAAAAGGGCCTCATCAAATCTATGGGACCCTGCTAGGCCTTATTTGACAGCATTTTACTGTGCTTAAATTGCAGAAAATAAAAAACAGAGTGCTTCTGTTCCCTTAACTGCATAATTATGGGCTCATAGCAGGTGCCATACTGACTGTCCCAAAAGCAGACTGTACTTGCACTGACATACTACTTTTACTAAACCTAATAAAAAGAAACTTCAGTCCTTTCCCCTACCCTTTCAAAAAACATGAAGACCTGCAAGGGCCAAAACCAGCAAACTTACACCTGAAGCAGCTGCATTAGAAATTTTGCTTATACCTGACACTTTGCAAGCGCATGCTTCCCAGCAGTCAGCACTGAGGTGAACTATTGCTCCTCAAAGAAGAATAATATGTAAGGCAAGGTATCTCTGCAAATTGCACTAATTCCTCCCTTTTCTCCCCTGTGTAGCCAAGCAGGAGCAACCCCGCGGGGCAGGTGACAGTACTACAATAGCTAATCCCAAGAAATGAAATCCTAAGCAAAGAAATGTGCTCTGAAAATGCAATATTTACTCTAAAAGGATGAGACTCCTGAGAAAACCGAAAGCCTCAGTAATTAGTCTTTGGATGGCTGTTTCGCCTAAGAATTCTTTTCAAATCTTGGGTATTCAGATTAGCTCAAAGAAAACAAGCTTTTTTTAAAAGAAAATATCTAAGCACTTGGAAATTTTAGAGGCATACATACAATTTCAATGAAAACTAACCTCAAACAACTGAATTTTGTGTTAAAGATGCTCTGGAAATTATCTGCGTAACACTGACTGTTTTGTGGTTGTTTTTATACCACTTAAGGAAAAACATTCTGGGGGGGAGTTTTGTTCCTCTTCTGTTCAGAAGGAGCTTGAGCGGAAAGTTGAAATGCACATAAAACATACCTCCCCTACCCATCCCTTCTCACAGTGCCTCCCGAGGTGTGCTGCAAACTTTTCCCAGCACACAAGAAAGAAATGATGGAATCAATCCATGCGCACACCCCAAATGCTGCAGAGGAAGCCAATACCCTATACATACCTTATTCCCCCTTCAAACCAGCGCACCAAGACCTGCCCTTGCTCACTTTTTCTCATTTCCATCCCTAAAGAAAACCACCCGAGTTCACCCCAGAAGGAGATGGTAGGGCAGCTCCTTGGGAAGCACACACAGAAATGAAAGTGTTTTCCATCTTGTGTGTTTTCAAAAGTTATAACATATTAGTAGAGAGTTAGTATGCAACCACGCATTGTCCTGAGCAGTCCCAACTACATCATTAAAATAGATTAAATAAACCATATTCACTTTGTTAAAAGCACTATATCAGTGGAAGGGTCTGAGGCTACAGACGGAAACATCTAAGCTGGCAGTAAGTCAGTCACTTATAACTGGCTGAGGTACTCTTAGACCATTGTTTTACTGCTTAACATAAGAGCGGCACATTGGCTTGAAAAATTTCCATTTCTCACCACTTCATCCTCCCTTTCCCCAACAGTCATACCCAGTAAAGATCTAACACTGACAAAAAATGCGTGTCCCCTTTCCCTTTTGCCTTTTCCACACCAGCTCAGTTCCTGGTGTCTGCTAGCAGCAGAGATGAACAGCTTACAGCACCAGCAGAAGCAGCTCATGCTGCAACCCTACACAGTCACAGGAGAAAAGAATGTGGCAGGTGAGGGGACAGGAAGGACAAACCAACACAGTCAAAATAACTACTATAAATACACAACTTTTTGGCAATATAGGCATGTTCTCACATTCAGAACCCTTCCTTGAACCTACTTCACCTCCCTGGCATGGTGACACCAGCCCTCACGCAGCCCCATAGCAGCAGCACTGAGGGACTGTCTTGGCAGCGCTGCTGAAGGGGTGATCATAGCCTCAGCAGCTGAGCTTCCCACTCCCAGACCACCACCAAGGCTCTACCCATTGCAGGGAGCTCAAGGGACACATTTTGATGCCTTCTAGCTCTTTCTAATTTAAAACGATTCAGACTGCATTTCTACAAACAGGATCATGTTCTCTAGGACTTCATCAACTCCCAAGTCTTACTGATGGCTTTCATCCACCTCCTAACCCTGTGATATTTTCCCAAGCATTAGGAAAATGCACAAGGTTTGCAAAGGGTATTCAGCAGCTTTCAGAGATAAAACACGGAAAACAAAAGGAAGACAGAACTCAAGAAGAAAAGAAACTGGATTCCCTAAGCAGGTCTAGATGATGTAAAGTTTTTCATATCTAACTCTATTTTATTTTACATCACATATGAAAATGTTTGTACTGCAAATACAGCAAAAAATCTGAGCAATAATTGGTTTGGAAGGAACAGTAATATGCAAGATGAGAATAAGTACTGTAGGCTATGAGCACACAGGAAGAACTAATTTGCAAAAGAAAGATATTTGAATTTTAAAAGTATACATTAGTAAGCAAAGGAAACATCAGCACAAAGTGCACATCTTTTCATCAAGTATAAGGCAGGTCTAAATGCAATATGAAGTAGCTGCTATTTACAGGAAATTATTAGAGCCATATAATACAGTGTTTCATTTTGAAAGTTTTCTGGACTTGAATTAGAGTGGACAGACAAAACAGACGGTTGCTTAATATTTCAGAAGCATTCATCTCAGAAGGTTATGTAGCCTGATGATGCTTACTCATAACAAAGTTTAATTACAGCCTAACAAGCACACCCACTAACTTCAATGAGACGAGTCAAAGAATAAGACAGGCTCTACCATACGTCAGGTTTGGCAGCTTCCTGATGAAATACTCTAGAGGAAACAAAACTATTTGTCCAGTTAATAAAGGAAATTATTTAACACACAAGCCAGAGGAGAAGTGATGCAACTTGCTTACCACCATGGCAATCACCATCAATGCCAGAAGCATTAGGAACTTTCGCAGCTTCTGTGTACGTGTACAAGACCATCGGATCTTCGCATAGAAAATGATCACCTTTAGTAGATCTTTAAATTTGTTGTTTATTCACAGCTTTGATAAAAGGTTGCTGCATAACCTGTTTTTATTATACTGGTAATTGAGGATGGACTTCAGTTATATATAGGTCACTGCCTTTCCATTAAGGTGATCAGATGGAGCAGCTCTGCTGTGAGGACAGGCTGAGAGGGTTGGGCTTGTTCAGCCTGGAGAAGAGAAGGCTTCGGAGAGACCTCTTAGCAGTCTCCCATTACCTGAAGAGAGCCTACAAGAAATCTGGGGAGGAGGGACATTTTGCAAAAGCAAGTAGTAATAGGACGAGAGGGCATGGCTTTAAATTGGAAGGAGGAATATTTAGATTAGATGTTAGGAAGAAATTCTTCACAATAAGGGTGGTGAGACACTGGCACAGGTTGCCCAGGGAAGTTGTGGATGCCCCCTCCCTGGAGATGTTCAAGGCCAGGCTGCATGTAGTCTTGAGCAACCTGGTCTGGTGGTAGGTGTCCCTGCCATGGGGTTGGAACCAGATGATCTTTAATGCCCCTTCCAACCTAAACCATTCTATGATTCTATTGAAGGAACGCACATTTTTGCAGCTGTAATAAAATGCAGAAAGGCAATAAAGGAAAAATAACCAGGGAGGAAACTCAGGACTAAGTGGCTCCTGCCTTCAAGCTTTACCTCCCGTCATGAACCAAACATCAAGTAGTAAATCAGTTTTGCATATCTGCTTGACATACTGCAACACATAAAAGACCTACCCATCCAACTGATATCTCTCTTTCAAAAGACTGAATATTCAATGCCAGTAGTATCAGCCTACATAGCAATTTCACTTCAAGAGCTATTGCTTGGTTTCAAGTAGGACTCTCTTCTCGACTCTTCAAAATACACTCCACATTACCTGTAGAGTACTCCTTATCTTAGGCCCTGGTCAAAGAATCTGAATTCAACTGGACTGGACAACTAAGTGGCTGTGAGTTGGCACAACTAGGACCACTGAATGTTACAGAACTGTCCTATGGAAAGTATATTGAAAAACGATGCTACTAGACTGGAAGATAGTGACATATGATGGGGTAACTGCCAAACTGACTAAATGTGGATTGTTTTCTAAATAACCGTTGTGGTCTTTATTTATATGAAGTTGCATTCATTTCTGACTGCACACAGATTTCGTTCCACAATGATGTTAAATAAAAGATTTTAAATATTTAAATTTGGATTTGTAATATGATGATTGAGCCTGCATACTCACGTTTCACATACCATTTACATTCTTCCTTCTTTCATTTCGCCCCACATCCACCAGAATTACAACCACTCAAACTCCCATCAGCTCTACACATAACTCTGAAACACAGCCTCTCTCCATCCTTTTTCAAAATGTGCTTCTCCCATCCACGAATGCTTTCCCTTCCAACTGGAAGGGACTGGATGCAGCCAGAGCCCTGCTGCCAACTTCACCCCACTTTGTGGCAGGCTAACTCCATTCAGGAGAACTAATGTAAGCACAATTAACGCAATCTCAGTTACGCAGGCATGAGGGGTCAGCGCCTGGGTAATCTATGTGCAGCGTCTCCCCTGACCATCAGACAAAGCCAGACTTTCTTAAGCCACGCAGGCTCATGTGTGGAGTTGAACCTGACTGCACTTGAGGGCTGGCAAGTTACAGAGGAAAGTTTTGTTGTGTTCATAACAAGCCATGTATAATTTGTTGTAACAGTTGAATGATGGTCTGGATAAAGAGAATATCCACAGCAGTGGGGCTCCTGATGTATCACAGCACTAGTAAAGTCTTAAAATATCCAAGGGGTCAAATAACTGTTTTTGAAAAATAACAAAATCCCTTTGGGGCAGGGGGAGGTGAGAATAGAGCACAGCACATACCTCCAATGACAGATTACAACTTACATGTCTCTGGTCAAAAATTCAGACTACATCAAGAATACACTTTTGATCTATCACAAAACCACACTGGTTCTCGACATTCTTTTAAAGTCAGTTCAAAGCAGAGTAGTCAACAGGCCATGCACACGTGTGGTCCTCCTGCACTGAAGCTTGCCCCACCACCAGGCTGCCACAGCCAGGAGGAGGAGGATAAACTGATGCAAGGGACAGCAGTAACACCCTGCAGGAAATGCACATCCCATCCTTTTTGCCAGTTCTCCTGAAACACTGGTTTTTTTCTGTGCATTAAGCAAAAGGGAAATTGCAAACATGCATATACAAAATAACCCAAAGCCCAGCATGACAAGACAACTTTGGATATGCACCAACTGGTGAATCAGACATTTTTTCACCTCTTTCCTCTGTTAACTGAGAAATCAAGCTAATACCTCCCCTTTGAAACTGTAATATTAAGATTAGAGGTGTGAGGTGTAAACATAGACTCAGGTTGATCTTTAATTATAATTTCTACATGTATTTTGTTTACAGTCTTAATAAGGGCAGGCTGAAGGCTCTTGGGTCTTGTTTCCCTTCCTCTTGATTTTACCTTGCTTCATTCACATTATTATGTATGACTTCATAAAACTTAGCTCTTTCAAGCACTGAAACCTGAATGCAGTATGAACCAGACCACCACCAATCCTTACAGGTAGGGCCTACTTCAGCACACATAGATACCTACAGTTTCTTTTGAGTGCCAGTTCTAGCAATGCTAGATAACTCTACATGGTTTCATGCTGCTCCTCAGTGAGCTGGGAGGAGCAGAAGGAATAAAGGAAAACTATAAACAAAGCAGAATGGCCTGTCACTGCATCCATTTTTCAGAATGTATTCCTAAGGAAAAGCCTTCAGGTTCATGCATCAGCAGGGACAGCCAGTCAGGATTCCTGCCTCACTCAAGAGGAAGGACTTCAAAAGCACACACAACTGGTTCCCAGGCTCTTCAAAGAACTCCAGAAGCAGGAAAATACCAGACGACAATGTATTCAAGCCCCAGTAATAACAGTGGCAGTTTCTGCCACCTTCTCACATTAGAGATGTATCTGCAACCTACCCCAGCAGAGATAAAGAACAAACTGGTATAATCAGCCCACAAAAAAAAATGGAAGTCAAGCAGAGGGAGGATGGAGGCTTCTTCCAAAGTATTTAAATTTAACTATTTTGGTCAGCTACTGCACCAGAAATTTTAAAGACTAGCTTGGACGGGCTAAAGGGCAGAAGCTGCAAAGAAGTAGATGAATGCTTTTTGGGAATCAGTGTTGTCAGGTGTTCTCTTCTACTTATATCTCTGCTTCCCCAGTGAAGAGAATATGCCTCATAGACATACCTTCAAAAGGAACTGACAGTGCCAACACTGGAGAGACTGCCTGCATAAATCTATCCATATTTGAACGTGTCGATTTTCCAAAAGCTTACAAATTAATCAACGCTACTTATTACCTCAAGGAAAGGGAAGAGGTCTGAATGAGGCAGGAAAAGAAATCAGCATGACTATGCCGGTGACAGGGGGACAGGCTGTCCTCCACACAGACATGCCATAAGCTCACGACATGATTTCATCCACCGGAGCCTCCCACGGTAGGGCTTGTTTGAAATGCTGCTGACTGGCCTACAGCGATGCCAGCACGCCTGTTTACACAGCCATGCTGAGAATCAGATCTGGCTCTGCCGAGCAAAACAAAAACCACAAAATATGCTGGGCTACTTCCCCCATCCCTTTGCATTTTTAAGTCAGATTCAGTCCACACTCTGGGTCACAGGACTGCTATACAGCTGCGCTGGAAAAACTGAGAGGGGTGTGCATGCGAGCGTGGGGTAGGGACACGGGATACGAATTCATCTTGTAAAAACACAGTTTGAGCCAGTTCTCCCTGCCAGAGACAGATTTATCTAGGCTTAGAGGAATTTATAAATGAGCAAGTAAAATCTATCCACATAAGCCCTTTTGGAGACAAGGCTGTACCTCATGCAGTACAATATCATGAATCCAATAGGCATTTTCAAGGGATGAAGAAATAATACAATGTTCCAAAGATTCCCTGTCACTGACAACATCTGCTGTCACAAGACTGCAGAAGAGTCCCCTACAGAGGGTAAGACATGAGCAACCTGCTGAAAGAACTGCCTTTGGCTGGCATGCCCAGACTGCAATCCAGATCTTCGGTCTTGAAAGGACAAATAATGAAATTGAGTCCCAAGAGAGGCAACCATCCAAAGCCTATCACCTGCGCTCATTGAACAGCCATGTGTAAGAAAATGCACATAAGAAAATGTCAGTTTTAAAAGCCAATGCTCTGGTGGTTCTAGTGCCAGTAATCCCTGCGATCAAACAAAGCTTTGAATTCAAGCAAAAAAATGTAGATGCTAAAACACTTGTGTCATAAACAGGGTTCTGAGTGCAGCCAAATGCCTGTTTTTTTTATTCCATATCAGTTCCAAATACCCTGAACCTAATTTACTTCAACTTTAAAAAAGACAGAATTTCTCATTTATTTGCATTATTTTCGCATTTTGTTTCATTCATACTGCTTATATAAGCACAGATTTGAGAAAACTATTTATCAAATTCTCATTTGCAAGGCAAACCATATTCATGCTTGAAGCAAAAAAATATACATCACTTTTATTAGAATACAAATGCCTTCCCATCTTCTCAAATGCTTTATTCCTGCTCCCCTGGGTTTCAACCCTTCTGCAGAGTTATTACAGCGCACTCAAACAGACCTTTCCCCCTCCTAGAGCGAGATAACATTCAGATGTGAACTCTTGCTTTCAAACAGAAGAAAAAAGACTGGCAGGTTTCTGTGGAATGTAAAAGAAGCCTCGTGCAGTATCATGAACACAACAACTCAGCAAGAGAAACTTAGCAAGAGTAATTGGTTTGAGTAATTGTTGCAAAGAGAAATTTTGGAGAATAATGTAACTATATATAAAACCTATGTGCATTGAAAAAAGTAATTTGAAATAGATAACAGGACCCACCCCAGCAAACCTCACAATTACTTAGGCAAAAGAAGGTAATTTCTGCCTTTTCTTAGCAGAGAGACAAAAGGTATAATTCCCAGATGCATCTATGCATCTTTGTAAACCATATTCCACTTACTTTGGAAAATTAGTACATACACACCTGAAAGTTTGACTACACGGCAACTCCAAGAAGTGTCTTAGTTTACCCAAGTGCAAACACGTAGAAGCTTTCAGCTGACTTAGAAGTTAAGTTGCAAAGCCTGACCTATAGCTCTTTGGGTTTCTCAAAGCCTGCTTCTAGCACTACACCATGGTATGCAGACAAATAAAAGTCATCAGATTTGGAAGTACATGAAGTAGTTAAACTTGCACAAAAGGTATATTATCAGCTCTCCCCTACCTTACCCAGGTTTACATTTATTTCTATTTAACAGCTATTTTTTTCCATTTAAGTATTTCAGAAAAAAAAACCAAACCAAGATCACATGTTTCTAACACTGTGTTTCCTTGGGCTCTGACAACAGCAAGAGGAACTCTGCCTCCCTAGCATTACACCAGCACATAAATGCAATGCAGGTGCTGCAAGAAACCTGCACTGCTCACAAAACCTCCTCAGAGTGCACGGAATACTCTGTTTGGCACAGTTACTGTACTTCTGTACAAGGATGCATTTTCTGTAAAATAAGTCTAACAAAACTAATTGATTGTAGCAGTTGGAAAACAAAAGAAGTAAAACAGATTTTTTTTTTCTGGTTTCTTAGAAAGACATCATGGACTGATGCAGAGCCACGCTTATTGGAATTCTGTTTGGTAAAAACTGTTTGCATTGGAAATTTCCTTATGGTGAGGATGAAAAATCCATAGACTTGGACATAAGCTGTATGATGGATACTGCAGATAAAGCCACTATTTCCAGCAGAGCTGCTAGCGTTTGGGCTTCTTTCTGTACTAAGTTTCTGCTGAGTATGTGGCCTTTGTTAGTCCTTTTGGTGTTGTATCTTGAAATGTTGCAAATTAATGGCAAACTTGACATTTCCATAGATATGGGAATACACAAGTAATGGAAGGGGAACCTAGACTTACTAGAAAAAGCTATTACTCAAGCTCAAATATTTTGTAGTTATTTATTCTCTTCTGAAAATAATTAAAATTTGTATTTCTCATGTATGTTTCAGAGTACAGACTCTTAGGAAGAGAAACAGACTTGGAATTATACTTTCAGAATGTTTCTCTTTTAAAAGATAAAAATATTTTTCATCCTATTTCTTTTAGTTGTCTGACATATGTCTAAGAGAGATGATTAGCTCAGACATGTGTCATGGAGTCTGGTCGTAGAGATTCCTGGATGAAACTCTTATCAGCTGTGCAGGAGGTCTGACCAAGCGTTCCCAGAGCCTTTGCTCTCTAAAAACTTAGTATGGAACTACAGACTCGCACAGGACAGAAAAAGAGGCTACCCCAATTTTGCATCCAAATTATAATTTGGAGTCTATGCTCATCCTAAAATTGGCCCCACCTCTTTACTTTAATGTTGGTGCCAGAACTGCTGTCTTTCACCTGCATCACTCCCATGGAAAACTGCCACTGCATACAGTAAGAGACTACAACCTGAGCTGTACAAATACACAATAAAAAATGTTTTCTCCAAGTCACTTACAGCCTTAAGAGAAACTAAAACAAATGGGAATAACAAACAAATGGTGGGGTTGAGGGACAGAAGGAATGGAAATAGTGAGAAAATCAAATGCATCTTCCCAGTACTGTCACAAGCATGATTAGTTGGAATGGAGCCTATGGAATTGTACTGTATATTTTGAGTTACAAGTCATAAATGTAATACTGCAGATTAAACAACTATTGCCTTATTCATTAGACTTAGGTATGTATTAAGCTTTTCTGTATTAAAATGATGAGTAATTCTGCATATATCACTCAGCAAAAGCTCGTGCATGCTGTATGACATGAAAGAAAAATAAAACAACAAGCAAGTCAGGGGGAAGACATTCAATTCATTAGAACTAGCAAGGACAATAAAAAATGAAGCAATCGTTTCACTGACAGGTAAAATTAATACATAATGTTAAGGACAGGGGCCAAACTACCAGAGCACCAGGAGAAGGCAGCAAAGCTTGGAAGAACAGGATAACAGCAAATATTTGGAAAGACTGATGTGCTTACTGCTTTTTGATGAAGAGCAAACAGTGTTTAAGAGCGCGGCTTTGCAAGAAGCTCCGGTGAGCTGCTACCCTCTCTCCTGGACTGCCAGCTCAACAGCACGGGAACAGTCCAGACAAAAGGGAGTAGAAGGTAAAACCACAGAAGACAGAGAACCAGAAACAGCCGAAGCTCACTTTTAAAACACTTGACTCTCTAATGTTACCCCAAAACTTCCTGGACATTCATGTATAACTCCAATGAAGCACCTGCACAACATAGTAAAGCAATGAAATATGTGAAAGTTTATGCACATGTTAGGCAAACAGCAAATATGGAGAAATTTAATGCTTTTTAAGGAAGTCAAATACCTTCTGGAAAGGGCAAATTTCCAAGAGTCACAGTGATATCTGGTTTGAATTTTTACTGCCTTGCAGTTAATTAAAATATATTGTGGTTAAAAAGAATTTGTCTAAAAATGGGAGAAGGTTACAGAGAATTGAACTATTTCTCAATTTATAAAATAGACATGAAAATATCCTGTCTTATTTACATCTCCATTATATTGAAACCTCAAAGTCGATGGAGGGTAATTGTTTTTAAAGAAGCTTTATGATAAAGCACTTGATAGATAAGCTTTGGAAAATCTTGCTGTCAGGGCACTAACCTGCAGCAGAGGGCTTGAGGCAGGAACTCCCTAAACTCTGTGGTAGTTCCTTTCTCAGACACCAAAACTCACATCAGGTTTCTGACAGATTTGTAGCAGTCGGTAAAAGTCAAACAAGTAAAGTTGCACCTATCTCTAACCACACACCCTGTCCCAAGGCAAAGATACCTGGTTTGCACATGAATCAGTTCGGGAACAAATGCAGTTTCCATCCCAGACACTGGAATCTGTTTACCTTGGTATACGCCCAGTTAAAATGTGTAGATTTCTGCATAAGAGCAAGTGGAAGAGCTTGCCAGTTGTAGCCTCTGCATGAAATACTGTTTTCAACTTCCAAATAGTTTCCCATCACAGAGCCAGCCAACAGCACTAGGAAATTACTCCAAAAGACCTAAGACCGAATTGTGCATGAAAATACTTGTCAAACCAGGTTCTGGCAGCTGAGGCTAAGGACAAATGTTCCTTGTTGCTATATCCTGCACTGCAGTATAAGAAGGTCTCCAACTAAAGGATCATCACTAGATTTAAGAGAAGCATACTAAAATTTTCATATTTATTATCTATTACCTAATTCAAAATGATATCCTACTATAGCACCAACTTTCTATTGCATTGCTTTCAACACAGCACCTCCAGCTAAAATTACTTCTATTTCAATAATAGTCACTTTGAATCTGCTCAAATATCTATTCAATACGCGTTTGTTTAACATTCAAATCAATCATGATATACATTAACATTAATGTTTGGTTTCAGCTTTAATCACACACAGTGATATTTACCCAACAGTAGAAGAAATGAGAAGGAAACCTCTAACTAGACAAGAGCTGTGAACACCACAATTAAATGTTTTAAAAGCCAGTTATAAACATGACTCTATAGCCAAAACCAACTTCCAAAATATTAACCCAAAGCAACTTCCAGCATTCTTCCTTAGCCAACTTGTTTGTATAAACTATGATCACAAAAGGATGTACATCTCAATTACAGTCCTTCAGAACTTTCACCACTATTCTGCAGAACACCAAAATCTAGCATTTACCAAATACATCAACAAAAATTTCCTATGTCGCTTATTTTCCTATTGTCGCTTATAGACAAGATTTATTATGAAGAATTGTTGGAATAGGTCCAGAAGAGGGCTATGAAGATGATCTGAGGGCTGAAGCACCTCTGCTATGAGGACAGGCTGAGAGAGTTGGGGTTGTTCAGCCTGGAGGGTAGAAGGCTCTGGGGAGACCTTAGAGCAGGCTCCCAGTACAGAAAGGGGTTACAGCAAAGCTGGGGAGGGGCTCTTGATCAGGGAGTGCAGGGACAGGATGAGGGGGAATGGTTTTAAGCTGAAAGAGGGGAGATTGAGATGAGATTTTAGGAAGAAACGTTTTCCTGAGAGGATGGGGAGGCCCTGGCACAGGCTGCCCAAGGAAGCTGTGGATGCCCCCTCCCTGGAAGTGTTCAGAGCAGGGTTGGATGGGGCCTTGAGGAGCCTGGACAGGTAGGAAGTGTCCCTGCCCATGGCAGGGGGGCTCGAACTGGGTGATCTTTAAAGTCCCTTCCAACCCAAACCATTCTATGTTTCTATGATTATGCTAAACTTGCATTGATTCCAATGGTGGTTGGTTTGACAAATGCTGGCATGACAAATGGTGACATTCCTCTCAAATATTGAGTTTGGTATGGGAAATGAGAGTATCAGCAAGCTCTCAGTCTTCACTTTGTTTTCATCAGTGCAACCCCAGTTCTAATTTGGAAGCATTTTATTTTGGTTGAAGTGCTCATCTAGTAGAACAAGTCAAACTTTGTTGGGTTTTGCCTAGGGGATAGGTGTGTTTTTCAAATTATACTCTCGCAGACTAGGAATAAAGAGGGTAGGTTGGGAAAATAAAATCATGATGGATCTGGGCTTCAATTTAGTTGGAGTGTTTTCTTTTTCCACTGACAATGTATTAACACACTTGGATTTTTTTCATACAGTGAAGTATCAGAAAGAATGTTCCAGCAAATATAACAAAATATTTTTAATACAGCTTATTCTAATAAAATATCTGATTTCATTACTTTTCATGCTTCACTCTCTAACCTTATAACCCTGTGCAAGCTCCTGAACAACCTTTGTATTTTGCATATATACTACTATACAAAACCTAGATTTTATATTTATATTATAAGCTACCAAAATTTAGTCCTCAGGCACTATTGGAGATGCTTTTTTTTTAAAAAAAAAAAAAATTTGGATACTACAGTATTTCACATTTCAAGGAAAATTGCTGAAACTGAAATGTCATTTTCAGTAAATTTTGAGTAAATTAATTAGCGTTCATGCAAAAGTGCTCTGGAGAAACTTGTCTACTTTTGTTCTATTTTCATCTGTAAAAACACATGAATTTTTTTATTAGAAATGCAGATCCTGTCTAGTCTGGAAGATCAAGAGTTTGCAAAATGGTGACACTGCAAGAGTAACAAAATCAAGAGTGCAGACACCCAACATAACGGATGCCAGAAAATTTGTGACACGCAGAATTTTTACAAGAAAACTAAATATAGTGGGTAAGGAAACACTATGTTTCTTTCAGTACTAAAACCCTAAAGTCTTACCACACAGCCTTCACAAAAAAAAAGAAAAAGATCAGAACTGACATTTTGGTATCGAGCAATGATAAGAAGGAGAACAATAGTGTTTTCAATCCCTACTTTTTCATTCCACAGCATAAGATTACTAAAAATAAGCTGCAAGTAAATTAAAAATGATTATTATTTCACAGTTAATACAGTAGAAACATTGGCTATAACTATATGGCTCTGCAGTAGGTATCGGGGGTGCCACTGTCCATATGGTACAATACTATAAAATAGGAAAGAGTAGTGTGGTTGTACCAGCTATTATATATAAAGCTTCTTATTTCACTTCTGGGGAGCAAGGGAAACCCACCAAGCTACATATGTCAGCAGTTAAACTTGTTAACAATGCAAGTTTTATACCTGTTTGTAAAAGTTTTTACTTGTGTTTATCCTGTAAGACTGAAAAGCCTGTAAATTTATGCCAACCATAGTGATGCCTTGGAAATATGAACGATGTGGCCATTTGGAATACAACTGAGATCAAAGACTTCATGTGCTAGCAGAAACATCAAACGGCAATAACCCTCAGTTCCAAGCAATTTACAGTTAAAGAGAACTAGTTCTTAAAAAAAAAAAATGTAATTTCATTTGGGCCTCCCAGAAGTTTTTAAATCATTTTGAAGAAGTAAAGCAGCAGAAGTAATTTACCACTTAACAGAAAACAGAATTTCATTCATTTTGGTCAACAGGTAAGCCAGGTTCTTTCACATAAATCACAGAAAGGGTCAGGAACATCTCTACTTAGCACAAGAAGGCACAAGACCCTCAAGGCAGACTGCTTCTGAATTACCCATAGTCAAATCAGCAGGACCTGAAATAGTCAGAAAAGTCTGAAATTTCAGCTCTGGCCTGTCCTAACACAAATAGATGAAATGTACAGAATTTACAGAAACTCCCACTATAGCTCTACAGTTCAGTTTAACTTTGTACTATCTTAGTTTGACGATACTTTCCCTTTGTCTATACTGAAGGTAAGGGACAAAGTCATGGAAAAAGAATTCAGACTCCATAAAATACTATATTATTTTATTCCCAAATATAAGACTATTAATTATTTAATTGAAAAGTCTATAAACAAATACATAAATAACTTTACTGCTCTTTATTTGAGCTCTACAATCCTATGCGCGACATCTCTACATTCAATTTTTCAGTGACTGTAGTTCCTTTGTCATCTGTTACCTGGGAATTTAAGCACCTCCAGGTAATATACAAATTTCAGTCTTCAGTTTAAAGAAAAAAAAAAAAGAAAAGTTTACTCTCAAATCTGTTAACATCAAATAATGGTGTGTTCTCCCTCCAAATTTTTCACTTCATTTAAGCCTACTCACAGTAAGTAGAGGCACATTTATGCCTTCATGCTCTTCCAAAAAAAATAACCACCTGGAACTTCTCCCAGTGGGTAACGCCAATTTTAAAACAATCAGGAAAAGCTTTATAAACTAGCAGTGAACAAAAGAAGTTTCTGGTGTTGTGATGAAGCCAACACTGACACAGCGCAGTTAGCACGGCATTGTATTTCCCTTGAGCAGCTAGTGCAAGCTTCAGCAAATGGAAAGAACAGCATCACAATTTAATCACAATTTATTACCAGGTTCAGGATCAAAGTACCAAGCTGACAGACTTCTGCCAGCTGAAAAGCAGGTACAGTCACTTTGTTTGGGAAAAAAAAATCCAACAAACAACTGAGTAGAGGAATCATTAAAATTAAGCGTAAATTTAATTTCTGCACAGGTCGTCCCGTGGGTGCTAAGCCTGTGGGCAGGTCCCCACCAAAGTGACTGCTACACATGCCCAAGTGCATCTTCAAGCAGTCAGCTTGAGCCTCAGTTCAGAGGCTGTCCTGTACCTGAGTGCGGGTGCACAGGTTGCCACTTGCCACCCAGGCTCACAGCAACTACCTGAGCAGCTGAGACTACAGAGTGCTGCAATCCTGCCCTTCATCTCATCACCTGTTTTATTAGAGACTGGGCTGCAACCACAGCAGCACCTATTACTTATAACATGACAAAGAAAATAAGAGTTTACATATTACATCACAGGACACAAATGAAAGCAACTTCAGATTTAAGCCATCCCTTAGATTAAATTCTCCACTGTCATTTTCCAAAGCCCCATTTATTCCAGCAAAATTAAAAAATTAACAGTGAAATAAATACAAGCATTTTAGCAAATGCATGAGAGGGGACGCAGTACATAAAATTCTCTATTAGGTAATAATAAAATACAATTACAGAAAATCTAGGAAGAAGAGAAAAACTGACACAGGGCGACCAGGGTGGCAGCTGTGTGCAGGGGCGCAGGGCTGCTGGCTACTCGGCAGTGGCAAGGGTGAAGAGCAAATGATGCGGAGGAATATCTGCAAACTGGATACCCCTGTTTTCACCCTGTTAATAAAACAGAATGGAGTTTTGCTTGTTTTGTTGTGAGGAAGAGGCAGCCTGACTTCCCCTGCTTAAACAAGTGCTAAATTCATGTGATAGCAGTAGGAGAATAAATTTAGAGCTACCGATTGTATAGTCACTAAGAAACTCCTTTTTTAGTAAATGAAGGAGGTTTTTTTTATTAATTCAATTAGGTCTTCTACATGTAAGGATACCCAAAATTAAATGTGCTGGGGAAATTATGTTTTATTTGTGCTTTCCCCTCCAATCTTTTACACATCGCCAGCCATATTAGAGAACGCTTCTGTGTGCTGGGCACCCCCGTATTTGAAATTGACTGAAGGAAAGTAATGAATGCAGGAACTGCAACTACAACACATCTTAGTCCTGCAAATGGGGAGATTTCAGCATTGACAGGGAATAACCTGGATTAGGGACACTGTGGAGGAACCGCGTGCCCCTCACCTAGTAAAGGTCAGGTCACAGTGCTGATGTGTCCCAGCATGGCTCAGCCAGCACAGAACATCTCACCTGGACACTACCCTGCCACTTCAATTCTCTGTTTATCAGCAGCATGCACAGCTGGCACAGCCTTCAGACCCAGCCTTAGGCAAACTGCATCGCTAGTCTGAACCTTAAGCCATAACACAGCGTTTTCCCTTCAGCTGCTTATTTGTCCTGTATTTGCACCTTTGCTCTCAGTTAAGTTCCCTTCATTCCAGCCCACTATGAAATGCTATAGATCAGATGCTTAATTTCCCTGATCTGGGAGAAAAGGACAGCATATTCTTATTGCACTATCTCCAGCTATCTTTCCAGATGCTGCTTGGACTGCTGCCTCCCTCCCTATCTCGTCACTATCTCTCACTCCCTGCCTGGGACACCCACTTCAGGACCCAGCTCCCCAGTTACTGCTCTTACCTCAAAGGGTTTCCCCATGTTAAGATGGCCAGAAACATCTAAGGCTGTTGGCTCTCCCCTTGTCGTCTCCCTTGCTGATACTTTATTTTTAAAGGAACCATATGAAAATCAGCATGACAATGAAGTAGGCCAAGCCACTAATCAGAAATCATTCAAAATTAATTTACTTTAAAACATATATTATAAACACTTGCACACTAGGAATAGGAACAAAAGCTCTCCAACATCCAAATGAAAAAAAAATTTTTTTTTAAGTATGACATCATTGGAGCTCCTCTAGATTTTTAGAAGTGACAAATTTTTAAAAGTATATTATTGTCAAGTTAAAAAATAAAGAGTGTGAGTATGTGAAAGAGAGAAACAAAGAAATAAGTGGGTGTTTCCTATTGTAGAAATTATGCAGACACACATCTGAGAAAATACCAATTACATTTATGCTTTAAAAACATTTAAAAGCATAAAAATATTTTATAAATATTATTTTTAAGACTATTTAAGATTTAATCCTACAAAGGCTTACACATTTGATTGACCGTGTGAGCAGTTCCCTTTACGTGGCACAATAAAAAATAAATTCTATGTATTTGTAGAATCATGTCTTAATAATTGCATTAATTGCTAAAATGCAAACAAGAATTCAAGAAATTCATCAAAAACATTGCTTTGAAGGACTCTGTCAATCCCAGTTTTCAATATTTGATATGACATTAACTGAGCAGAAAAACCTTTATTAAAGTAAATGTGCAAAGAATGCAAGATGCAGTGCACAGACTATTTCACATCTATTTCATCAGTGTCTGTAGACTTTTGTGTAGTCTTCTCCCAAAACCTAGCACTCCACATACACCCAGAGTTTCAAGCTTTTCTACATTTTTTTCCTATTTCACCAAGGCAGACATTCCAAACACCTTTTTCTGGCGAGTTCCTTCTCAGTTCTTGTTATTTAGCTTTGAATGGCCTGTAAAGTCAGATTTCACAAAAGACCCTTATTCACTACCAAATATAATTAAGATTCTACAAATTTATGTAAGGTTTTTATGATTTCAGAAGTAATAGAAGACAAAAAATCTTCCTTTGTTAACATAGTAACATTCTACAAACAGAGGGTTTCTTTCACATGGTTTGTCTGTTTTCTACATATTTACATCCATTAGATTTTTGCTGTCATTCAGAGCTCCGAATGGTACCCTGACCTCTTCCACATTTAATCACAGTCATAAAACAAGCGCTGGACCTAAATCAAAACAATGTATCTAAACCCAGTAACATAAGTAGGAAACACATATTTACCATTTGGTTCAGAATATTCTGCATCCATCATTGGGTGTCAGCAGGGACAAAGAGAAGCGTCTCACAGCACCAGCAAATGGGCTGCTCCAACTGAACAGTTTGGATGCTGTTTGACAATGAAAATACTTTTTAAAACAGAAAACAAGCAGGCAAGAGCAAGCTGAATAGCGGGTGGAAAGCACTAGTAAGCGCATTCTGTGACACACACTGCTGCAAATCACAACAAGCCATTCAACTGGTTTGTCAAGGGATCCTTACAAGTCAAAACAACTTACAAACAGTAAATATCATTGTGGTGACTGGCTAAGAATCATTAACTTAGTCCACATTTATCAGAGATTTTATCTCAATTCATACAACACCACTCAGTGTCTGAAAGAGCCCAGTTTCCAAAACAAAATTACAACAACTCCTTATTAGCAAATACCTTTTGAAACAAAACAGGAGTCAAAGTTTTCACAGTTTAAATGGCATAAATTTAAAAAAAAGTTTTAAATCTACTATAAATAAAACCTTACTAGAGTGAAACAACTATATTCCCCAGCAGTGTACCAGGCAAAACATCCATGTAGACGGTTTGTTAAATATCACTTTTTCTGCAACAGAAGAATCAATGTTGTCCATTTGCATTAGAACAGCCAGACAAAATCTCTGTGTGTGATAATTTGCTGTACCTGGAGAGAATTCACAATGAGAGCCTAAAAGTTTTCATAGCAACCCACACCATCCCTGTGTGCATGAGGGATTAAAAAGGAGACGCTTCTTTTGCTTGCTGCCCAAACCTACTGTCACACATGGCAATCCCAATGCCACGCACCTTGACCTTTGTCCAGGCTGAGCCTCAAATTTCCTTCCTGGTCTTTCCTTGGGTGCTTTACTTAGCCATCTTCTTTCTTTTACCTAAACACACCACCTCTCTTCCCCCCTCCTCCAGCTCCCCATTCAAAGCTTCTAATTCAGGTCATCCATATTCTTACACAGACCCAGGTATTTCTTGGGGCTGAGCTGTACCAGTTTGGTTCTGATTTCTCTATACATACACATTTTTTAGAAGTCATCTAAATGAAGGGCAGTTCTTACACTGTAGCAGATCAGTGACTTCATACACACATATGTTTTATTTTTAACACACAAATACTACAGCTGAGAAAAAACATTTTATACTTCTGACTTTGGTGCTTTTATGCAATGTAAAACTTAAAAAGAAGTTAAATAGACAACTCTCAGCATAATTTATTGTTTCTAATATGAATGGGAAACTGAAAGCATATATCTCAACATTTTTAATTGATAGTGAAGCGTATATCTCAACACATGTTTTATTAACAGTGAAGTCAATAGTTTGCAAAGCTAATGGATAGGCCCCTTGTAAGACTGGAGTTTTTATTACTGCCCAAGATACTTGGAAGGCTATACAGGCTAGAAATGTAAACATAAAAGACAGCACAGCAATTTTCTAAAACTATTCTCGCTGGTTGCTATGAGGGTATATGATAACGCACAGGTACATAGAAACCACAGCTACCAGAGTGCCCTCCAACAATTCCTCAAAGGTCCACAGAAATCAGATTTCATCAGGAAATAAGAGCACTTCAGCTAACGGCAGTGCTTATTACCATGCAAAGCCTTTCCCGAATAGATGGGAAAATTCCATTGTGTGCCCAACTCGCATTCAAGCTAGCTTAACTCAAGAACGATAAACACATAGTAATGATATACACAGGGAATGGTTAATGCCAGGTACGATTAGCTAATGGAAGCCCTTTCACAGCTGCATAATGTAAGAAAAATGAAAGGAAAACTTTCAAGAATTACCTATAAAGAGAATAAAATATGTAAGTCTGCACTGGAGATCAGAAATCTTACAATACTTTATGAAAGGCAAACGATTAAGAATTAGACAACATGATATCCCTGGGAAAAGACACTGCATCTGTTACTTACAAAGTTGAAGAATACCACAGAAAAAGCAAAGTCCTTGCAGATTCAACAAAGATACAACTTGAATGGCTTATTACTGTTAAACATCTCTAATATCTTCCACATATGTGATAGAGTTTGTATGACACGTAGTTAAAGCAAACAGCCTTTCATCAGTCTCTGTGAAAGTCAAAGTTAGCAGTATCATCCTTATTGTCTCAAAAGCTCCCAGCCTGGAGAAAATCCATGATATTGTAATCTTAGAGAACCATTCACTGCACTATTAATTGTGTATGTGTAGCGTGGTAGTTTTGATTTCCCTTATGACTAAGATATGGACAGGAATCAATTGCTCGTCCTCTAATTTGTTCCAGTCAGTAGGAAAAGGTAAGCTACTTGACACTTCGTTAAAATACACCATGCACCTAAGATTGTGCCTTTGGTATGTCACCTGGGATGCAGGAAGGTACCCTGCCAGGCATACAAGGTTTCCTGCAGTTTCAGAAGCTCCTGGAAGGGAGAAAACAGAAATCCTTAAAATGACTTTTTCATATTTCTGCGGCCTCCGTAGATTTCTGATCTCTCAACAGGATTAGTTTCTTCTTTCTTTTACTCCAGGTAAGGGCCTGTCACAGATGTTGCAGTGTCCCCTGGGAGCGATGCAAGAGAAAAGATGCAACTGCTCACTACTGGCCACTTTAGCACCCCTCCAGTGACAGGGAGGAAAGGGAAGACAAGTTACAAGAAGCACTGAAGGCTGAGAAGCAACAAAAGCCTTGTGTGCTTGCTAATAGCTGAGCTCATTAAAACAACAGGAAAATGAAGACAGATACATATACATAGGAAAAATATGTCTAGTCATCTCAACAGTGTCTGAAACTGTACAACTAAACATGACTCTAATACATGTTTTAGTTATCAAAGAATCATAGAATGGTTTTGGTTGGAAGAGACCTTAAAGATCATGTAGTTTGCTCAAAGCCTTATCCAACCTGGTCTTGAAGAACTCCAGTAATAAATCTAGATGAAGAAAACTTGCAGCAAGCAGGTAAAATTCTCCACATTAGGAACTGTACTCACATCACAAAAAACAAGTGACCAGGCAAATTTCAGCCAGAATAAAAATCATTTTATCTCATTTATAATCAAGTTAATACGTACAGCATCTTTTTTCTTTTTTGAATAACAGGCATCACTTACAAAGCTTAACGCATTTCATTTGTAACATTGCTTCCTGTTCCTGATAGGGAAAGGAAAATTCATGAGGCAAATATTTAGCCCCAGGCAACAGTCCAGTATAGCAACAGAAAGTTTTACACTTGTGCCAAGATTTCTTGGTTTCCTTTTAAAATGAAAATCGTGACAATTATCTTGATGCTCTCTGATGAATCAGATTTGTCTGTATGAAAAAAAGACTTTTTTTGTTTCCAACATGCTATTTTACAAGCTTATTCACTATCTTTAAAAAAAAAGCAGCTTATGTACCAACTTAAAAGCTAATGTGCTTGCATGAAAACATTCGTAACCAGTCAAGCCACAGAGATTTTCAGTCGGTAAACCTGAAACGCCGATTGAAAGAGAAACAGAATTTCACCAAGGGGATGAATTTAGAGACACTTTTCAAAAAAACAGTTATTGTCTACTTTATTCAACATTTTCCAGTCCCCATTATACATCTGACTGGCTTGTAGTGCCAATTCTTGATAATGTCAGTGTTTCAAAAACCATCTCACCATAAATTAAAGCTTCAATTGAACTTGAAAAAAACCCCAAGTACTTCACATGCCATGCCCATGCTGTTTACCATCACAATTCCAAATTCAAGATTATTTTGCTGATCCTTTGCTTCATACTTGCTTGATTTGTTTGGGGTCCTCTCAACACTACTCTTGGACTGTTTCCCCACCAAGCGTGGAAAGTAGCATTTGCTAGCTGATTTGCAGGTAGGAATATGAACTCTGCTCATTTTTAGTCTCCTGTTTTAACTCTGTTCTCACACTGAGAAGCAATTTAAGAAAGGCTAACATCATTCCAGTTTGCAAAAACTACTAGCTCATCTCCAGAAGGCTTTTTGAAGCTGAAGTTATCCTGTGATTTTTCAATTCACTAAGATTCAAGAATCTAATCTGTTTCTAATGTGCATTTCTTTCCCTTGCTTTTGTAGTTCTTTCTCCAGAAATCTTCTCCTGGCTCTCATGCACGTGCTTTTTGACCAGCAGCTGACTGTTCCCACTGGGAAAGTTGAATTCAAGAGCTCTGCAGGTACAAAAGTTCACAGCTGAAAACAGCATCTACATTCAGGCAAGAACTTACCATTTTCTGAACTTCAGCCTCTCCCTCCTTCTCCCCTGGCAGAGCTGCAAGTGCACTTTCTGTTCCCCAACAAAACGAACACACAAGCACATTTGCAATGAGCAAACTCCTGTTAAATGTAATGTCATACACAGTGTTCAAATCCCACCATGCACAAACCCCGGTTCCTTTGGCAGTCAGATTTTCCCACTGTGAACTAGCAAAATTCATGACTGCCAGGCTGTGAGCAAAAACTAAGGCAAGTAAATAAATACAGACAATTTGATAGTAACCAGGGAAGACCTCACTGTCACACAGCAGCTTCTCAGCTTTCAACCTGCCTCACTGCTGTAGACACAACAGATCTCCATCATTCTCTGCTTACGCAGTTACTACATAGAAATATTATTTTCAGCATAGGAGTAAAGACTCTGAAATCAGATATTCTGCAGCTTTTAATCCTTTACAAGTCAATCCCCCAAGACAGCACAGCAACCTTAAGAAGCATTTCAAGTCCATTTCAAAAAGAATCACACATTATGCAAAGCTCCTTTTCACAGTAGACACCAAGACTACAGTTTTTCATCAGTAGACCTACAAATAAAATGTAGAACTAGGACTCACGGAACTGGATTCCATGCTTTTCTCAGCCATTCACTTTCTATGTTATCAAAACCTGAATCTCCTGCCCATAGTACCACTGTGGTCAAGACATGCTCATCCTTACCATATGAACGCTGCTCACATGATCGCATACTTGAGAAACTGGAAGACGTTATGACACTCTCTAATTTGCTTTATTTTTAGTAGATTTTTTTATCAGTCTAATGATTGCAAAAATATCTAGTAACTTGCTTCCTTTTTATTTTTTTATTGGAAGTTTCATCAATTGCAGTTAACGAAACTGAATTCTAGAAATAAAAAACGACTCTTTTTGGATTTCCTTGATAAGAACTGATCTCAAATCAGTTTTTCCACACCAGAACTTTTGACCTGAGACAAGAAAAATCCTTGTATTCTTTTAAGCACGCCTTGTCGAAATCCTGTGGTAAAAACCACCATCCTCTTCTGAACACACTTCATCCGGAGCTATACAGGACTGATGCCCAAAACCAAACTACTGGGGACTGTACACAGTGAAGAACATAAAAGAAAAATACCCAGAATACAGTGTATTATTACTTATGCAGCATTGTATTATTTGTGGCCGAGTTCTATTTCTGTTAGCTTTTAAGCAGACCCATGTCATACAGTTAAGTATAATTTCTATATTTTACCTCCCTTGAGACTGCCTATTATGATTTTATGGAGTTAGTGCCTTGCATAAAGCATCTGAAAGTGAAGAAAACACCCTCAAGCAAAGACAAGCTGGATGATACTTCCACAGACGCTGTATTGGAAAGGGCAGGGATTGTGGGATTATCTGGGGGTTTTTTTCCTTCCTCCCCTCCCCCCCCAATGACTTTTACTATTTGGTGGAAGAGATCAAACCTATATTTCAGTATGAATATGCAAATCTTGAAAAAAACATTTATCCCAAAACATACAGCAACCATTACTGGGAAAGGGCAATAAGTAAAGCTAAATATGCTAAAACAATCATAATTACATTCATTCCTCGGAAGTTAAACAGTCCTTTAGAAGGGTCAGGAAGCAAACATTTCACCATGAACAGACTATACTTTGGTTTTACTTCTGCAAGATCTTATCCAACCTCAAGGATGACAAGGAATTGAGAGGGCAGCAGAGAAACCCTCTGGTAGCAGAGGAGACATACCCATGTACAGCAGAACATTTGCTTTTTCTGAAATGCCACACTCCAAGTCTAAATTAGAAACCTCTGCAGCATTCCCTCTAAGTATCAGGTTTTGTACAGAGGAACATAGGCACTGGTTGCCATGCTTAAAAGCCCAGTGGCTGATGTATCCACAGAATTTTATCCAGGCTCCAAGCTTCAGTTTGTCTCTCTCCACAAAGGCCATCTCAACTGATTTTCCACTTGCTTGTTTAAAACAGTTTGCTTAAAAGCAAACAAGAATACCCTCCTCTTCCTTCTCTCAGTCTTACTACTTCTATCTGATCCCTTCTTTTATCATCTCTCTCCTCTAGTACCTTTCCAGCACTCCCACGTGCCCCAGAGCCTGCCAGTGAACATTATCTCTTCTTAGCACTCGATGCCTCCTTCATTTCAGACTTCCCATCGCTCTGTCAGACCCCTCCACCCACACACCACCAAGATGCCCTGCCTGCACAGGGGACTGCTGTTTGCATATGCTTAAGTAAGACAGGGGCTTCTGCTTACTATTTCTTCTGCTGTACCATACTTAAAACTTTTATTTCGGGCATGATGAGGTACGTAGCAGCAAGAGAAGCAGCTGAAGCAGTTGAGTTCAGCACTCCTGATTAAAAGGACAGCCTCTGTCCTCCCCCACCTCCCTGCTTGTTATGATTTAACTCTTGCTCTTGGGCAGGCAAAGGGAAACACGGGGCAGGAAACTGCCCCAGCAGAGAATGCATCAACCTCCTCCTCTTCTTCCTCCTCCTCCCAGCATCATCTTCAGCCACAGCAGAGAAATGTGAGTCACCGCACCAACTTAGGAGGGATTATTAATGGTAACAAGACTAAAACAGGAACTGGAGAGAGGCCTTGAGTTCAACAGGAAGAACTAAAGACATGCAGCTCTTCACTGGATTGTTCAATGCTTCCTATTAGCTCCCTTGAATTATCCCTGGTTTTGGGGGGGGATTAATAGTACAGCTGGTATTAGGAGTCCAAGTCTTGTGAGTCTACTCCAGCGCTCAACCAACTGGACAATGCTATACATGCAAGATTAAAATGGTTTTTGATAGCATGCTTCTCTACTGCTTACAAAGTGGGCATTATTTTTACTTCCAATGTAGTCAGAAAAAAAGCTAGAGAGAAGGTTACAAGTGCAACGACAGAAGGCAAGGTTAAAAGAAAAGTCTGAGTCCCAAACCCAAAGCCCTTTGCATTTTTGGTTCTGCATTTGCATACATAAAACTCTACTTACACATTAAAGGACAAAGTATTACATTTTTATATATTTATTCTTTATTTTATTTATATATACTTACATATTTTTTTGTATGTTACCTCTAACAGCCTTCTTTCTACGGTAGTGCTCACAGGCAAGCAACAAATGCATTTCATAAAAGCCAAGGGGCACAAGCAATCTGACCAACACAAACTATCAGAGCACTGGTTCAGATCCAATACAGATAACCAACGGTCAAAATTACTGTAACACCAGCTACCCACTCACCTCAGCGTTTGTGGAGGCAACATTTGATCAGTTCACTCAGTGGTATTGTGTCTATAATTACAGACTGGATAGGCATCATAAATTCACACTTGCCAAATAAAGGCAAAAAGATTTACTATCCTTTAATGAAGCTGGTACCAAAAACGGAGTCCAGGCCATGCTAATATCTTAGAAATCCTGACTCAAACTACATTACTGAGAAACTACAATCTGAGCACTCAAAATCAGTGTTAGAAATGGCCAAGCATTAGGGACAAGGAAAAGAACCACTGTTAATTTTAAACATGTCCTTTGAATAAACAGTTTTCAATTAGCGACATTGAAAACAAGGTAAGAACTTCATATAGTATTTGGATTGTGGTTTGGGGCTGATTTTGAAAAAGGTGTTTTTCATGTGAGGAAACAAAATTTCCAAAAAGTGATCACAACCCAGAACATCCTAGATACACAGCCTGTGCAGTGGTACTGGTTCCACACTCTTAAGACAGTTTTCCAAGCTGTTTAAGAGTAGCTTAAGAAACAAACACATACACAGAGGTGGAACCAGTTTAAAAAAAAAAAACAACTCTAATGGAAAGCAAGTAAGTAATAATTATACTGTGGGCAGTTAACAGCTACCCACTAATATACCTACTCCTACCAGCATGTATGTTTATGTCTACTAGTAATCATATGAAGCTTTCTGAGCTAAACTGTATGCTTACAAACACAGCAAAGGGAAAGTGCGCTGAGTGACAGCAATCTCCCCCCACGAGGAATTTCAAAATCCAGCCCCACATGCACCTTACATAGAAGGGAGCTAATGTTAAGCAGCATGTCTATTATAACCCTAATACGTCCTGAACAAGAGAGCTTTTTGGGAAGCTTCAGTACTAAAGGCAAATGTACAGAACAAAGTAAAACAGGGTAAAGACGTGCAAAGCAGGAGAGAAATCAAGCAGGAAGAGAAACTTGATCTTAATGCAAAAGGAGATGAGATACCAATGAATGTAAGAGGAGCCAGACAGAGGTGAACATACAGGAGCAACAGTCCTCCCTCCCAGGACTATGGAAGCAGCCTAAAAGCCCTGAGTTTCCAGCAAAACAGAACAGATGAAAAAAAAATGACAAGAACAGACCTGCCTTTTTGGACATTATCTCTAGTTTCTGGTTGAATTAAACCCATCATTTGTGAATAACGAAAAAAAAAATCTTTTCCAATTCCTACCAAAGCAGCTGCAAAGAGGAATGGATATTATCCTGTGTTCTACTTATTTAGTATCTGAGGTGTATCTGCACTGCTCTGAACTTCAAACCAGCTGCTTTCTGCCATTGCAAAGTCAGTCACAGACTGTTGTACCAGGCTGAAAAGTTCAGTGACTGAGGTTTTTCAAGACATTAAGCATTTTTAATTAGTGAGTTGTAATGCAGACTAACATTGAGCAAAACTGGTTTAATTTGCATTTAATTACAGCAGTAGATCAAGCCACACAGGTCTGGCATCAATTTCAATAGGTGAATCTAATGAATACTCCAAGTGTGTGAAAGAAACAGGAATTTCAGTTAAGTGAAAATTCCAGTTCTTACAGACAAAGACAAGAGATAGTGAGAGAGCAGGGAGCTACACTCTAGAGAAATATAGGGAGCAAAATTTTCAGTTTTGACATGCCAAAAATACTTGGTGATTTAGGTAAAGGAATTAGGCTTATAAACTACATGGAACTGAGAACCCAGACTTGGATGCGCAGAACTTTTATTAATAATAATACAACCATTTTATTAATAAAAGGCATGAAAAAACCTGCTGCGCTAAAGCAGAAAAAGAATCCCAGAGTGCAGACCATAACCCATATTAATCCAAACCAGCCAAGTGCCCTAACTCATGGGCTACAAAGCCTAGGAGGTTTCTTTTCAAATTTCTTGCTTTCTGGTCCCATGATCTTCACTTCGCGAGAGGGATACAAAATGTTGCTATTGCATACCAGCCCAGTGACTGAAGCTCATGCACTTTAATTGTCTTCCATCTGAAGGGATCACTTCATGAAAAGTACCTGTTGCTGTCCTCTAAGAACTTAAACAAAAAACCCAAACAAAAAACCCACATACACACACAAAAAAAACAAGGAGGGAGGTATCGACTTAGCTTAGACATTCAGCATTAGTTTACAAGACGGGCTATTGGACAGCAAGTCCAGACTCCCAGCCCCAGCAACCTTCCAGGCATAGGGTTACTCATGTAGAGTTTTACAGTAAGCAAATGACAGACAAAGAGTTTCTACCAGGTTCTTTACTTATTCACAGCTATCTCAACTTGGCTCATTTATGTGATTACTTTGGTGCCAAGCTAGCACACTGGAGAGAAGGCAGAAGCTGTTAAGGTGGACACTGCCAAAGCGAAAACACTATGGTACCTCCAACGTGGACGTTACTCCTAATTTAGTAAAACCATGTACTGTCCTCTCTGCCACAAAGGTTCCACTTGGATCAGTAGACTGAACTAGCACTGCAGGTTTACTAGATCTAGCCCAGGGAGCCTGCAGGAACAGCAGGAGAGGACAACAGAAGGCACAGCAACCTGCAGTTATACAGATCAGGTGTGACCTAGTGTGGTGGGCTGAGCCCATGTACCAGCTTGCTGTCACCACCAAACACAGCATTCACATTCTTTTGGTGTTTCTTGGGGGTCAAAATGCATCTGAAAGAGGCCTGGAACATTTCAGCTGCACCTTATTCCTGCTACTTCCCACACACACACTGCATCAGGCTGTTCTGATGTATTAGGTATGGTTGGACAGGTTACAGCAGGGCATAGCTTAGATGCTCTAAAAGATAAAACTTACTGAAAAGGCACAGAAGATAGTTTGAAGCAAAACCAGCACAGACTGAAGTGTATTGTAGTTTTATGCAGAGCACCATTCCAACAGCTAAGCATACACACCACACCGTTCATGGCTCTGTCACATCACATTAGACAGGGAGGACATGTTCATAAATTAGGGTGAGAATTATTCTGTTTGGGAACAAGCAGCAACCATGCTCCTTATATTTTAGGCTAAACTAGTAAGTATTAAAATACAAAACCCTCACACAATCACTGCACTGTTCCAAAAATCCCAGGTCAATCTTATGAATTTGTTAATTCCTTGGAGGCAGCTCAGAAGAAGCTGCTGACACCAGCGTAGTGACAACTCTCAAGCTCGTATATGAGAGCAGTTGGTGCTACCTCCCACAGCCTTCCAATGCATGCTTCAATTTCTCCACCGCTGGAGCACCTCTGTGCTCCCTGTGCTTTTAAAAGGAAAGTGAAAAGTCACTTAGAGAAAAGCTTGATAACAACTAAGGCTGGAACAAAAAAAAAAAAGAAACCAGACATCACAGGAAGAAAAAATGAGAAGCAAGCCCCAGAATTTTCAAAGCTTTCTACCAATATATGCATAAACTAAAAATAATCAAAGCACCTGCAAGCAGCAGGCACAGACTTCATTTAACAGGTGATGAAAGGCATTTATATTATTTGTATAAAAGTACAAGGCTTCCATGGCAGCAAAGATACCACAAATAGAACATTTTTTTTATCAGCTCTCTGCTCTAAACCAATACCTCACTGTTTTCCTGCCTCCTACATTTTTCCTACTGGCTTCTTTTTAAACAAGATATAATGACTAACAGATGCTACAGCAGTGCAGTCCTCAATGAATGGGTAATTAACAGATGAAAGTTCAGCAGTTGTTTCCAGTTACAGTCAGATGAGCTATACACGCCTCATCCAGTAAGTGAGGGAAGGGGATTAGCAAGCCAACCTCCACCCCCATTCTCCACTGTAAGACAGTACGGGGCAGTACATATCAAGCAGGACTTGGAAATGTTGAGGCAAAACAAACCCAGACCACTAAGGGTTTTTTTAAGGTGTCATCTCCAGGATTTAAGAATTACAAATACAATACTAACATTCCCAAAAGCTTGAGAGTATTCACTACCTTTAGTAAAGCTGATGACAAAAATCAGTACTAGACATATGGTACTGATCAGTGACATATATATTACACAGATTCATTATAGTTTCTTCATAAAAGTTTGTAATTTTTCTGTTCTAAATAAAGTTTGTGAGTAAATAACTTCTGAAGCTCTGCCATTCTTCAAAACACAATTTAGTACCTACAGTGTAAACAAATTAATAGAATTACATGCAGAACATGGAGGAACTGCCACATATGAATGAACACAATGTATGGCTTCAAATAACCCTAACCCCCTTTAATTGCTACTCCCACTATTTGATAGCTGTCACAGTTTTCATTGCTGCTTAGCTAACCTTAGAAATATGCCAACTGGGGCTTGTTTACCATTTCTGCTTCAGGGTTTGGTTGTCAAAAACATAAGCTGCAACCATAAAAACAAGGAAACAATACATAAAGTAAGGACAAGCTTGACTAGTCTTCATAATTATTCAGCTGAACTTTAATTATTGGAAGAATAAGACAAGTGCCTCAAATGATTACAAATAGAGTGTCATTTCATGCCTGTAAATTAGAGTAACAGTGTTATGGTTGAAACTATCACTATTGTCATAAGCACATGGTGCTGAGACAGTCACTGTTTCAGAAATAAGAAAGCATTACTTTGGATAATTACATTACCCAGAAGAGATTTCAGCTGGCAATAGCGTGAATGACTCCATATAGGAGATGAGGCCACACATGCTTACAGGTAGCAGTGGGCTGGAAAGGACATTAATAAAACTCAACTTGTAATATTTTAATTACTTCTGAGCTAAAAATAATATCTTAAGACATCTTCTTTTGCGGGAGGCAGGGGCTGGGAGAGAGTATAGCAGGTTTTATTTTAAGGACTACAAGGACCACTATAAATCTGATCTTAAGACAGTAAATTATTGTCTAATGGTAAGTATTATTTGTAAAAAATCTTAGATTAATGCCTTTATAAACAGACAGGGCTATATTTCTTTTCTTCTAAAAATACCTTCATAAACAGACAGGGCTATAATTCTTTTCTTCTAACCAGTGGACTATCAACCCATAAGCTGAACAAAAAATCTGAAAACCTACTCATATCATTAACTGCTCTACAGAGTTAACAATAGTTCAGGACACTTTACAAAAAAAACATTAGAGAAAATATTAAGCCTCACAATAAATACTGAAGCATTTAAATATATCCTTTGGGAGTGGTTAGAAAGTTGAACTACAAACCAAATTACACAAATAAATCTGCTTTCATTTCATACTTCATGTTAATTCTCAGCAAATCTGCACAAACGCATTTATTTTGGAACTGGATACTTTTTTCAAAATGCTGGCACTGGCACTGAAGAGGTGGAAAGAGGTACTACCAACACCAAGTAGTCATAAAGCAATGGAGTACCAGAGCTGGCTCCCATTTGTTTTGTTGGGATTTTTTTTTTGTCTATTGCCACCAAAACCAGGGGCACTCTTGGTTAAATCAGGGTTATCTCCTGTGAACCGGCAGCAGCCCCAAATAGCAGCATTTTGCTACTCTTGCTTAAATCACTCCCTCCATTTGCTCATCAGGAGCTGCAAGATGCCCCACGTGTCCTATGCTGCTTCCATGCCAGCCAGATATTTTGCCCATCCTTCTGCGGAGTCATGAAAACACTTCCTTTGGGTCCTTTTTTCTGTCTTGGTGTTTATATACAAAAAGAAGAGAGTATAAAGTCAATGACTTTTTAAATTAATGCAAATGTGGACTAATGTCTCTCTCCTCGGAATTAAAAAACCCCACACGTGATTTTCAGGGCTTTATTAGCTCCAGTTCTGTATAACATTTGCTTCCCTGAAATCCAAGTTTGTTTTAGCATTCTGACCTAGAGCTCAAGGCTGGTGGAACCACTACTACATCATTTCAATGATGGTACATTTTCCTCCCCACTTCTTGGTACCTTCCTGCATATCTAACCATCAGGTTCTGTTAAGAACCAACTAAAACACTCCAGCAAGAAGCTACAGGTCACCAGCTGAAGCATTTCAAAAGATCCATCTTCCCCTACAACAGAAAGGGCAGCACTGCTTCGCTTGATGGACTGCAGATTTGGGCATCCTTTAAAAAAATATCACAGAACAGACAAAAATGCTGCTCTACATTCTTAGATTAGCAAAAATTCCCCTTTTTATTTCTAATAAGTATTCAAGCCTGATTACTACAGCATCCCAGTAGCTCAAGGTCTGTGCTATGGCCTTCTAGGGAAAATGCAATACCAGCAAATCCATTAGCTGTATTTAATACTGGTCAGCTGAGCACAAACAGATTGTCTGATCTTACTTGTATTTGCACCAAGATCTTGCCAGCATACAAGAAGAAACCAGACTGTAACTGAAGTGGGAGCGGTTCCACCAGCAGCCTACAGGAGAAGTCTGTCTGTACTTGGAGGGTGGGTGAGGGGGGCTCCTGCAAGCTAGGACAGAGCTGTCACTGACACAGCATAAATGGACCAAGCTTCTGCCACAGCTGGGTGCAGGCAATTAAGACCTGAAAAACACCATTGCCATATAAATGCAGCCAAAAAACATGGGTGGCATGATACCACTCAAGAATTTCACTGACAAGTGATAGACAAAGCCCAACACAATGTAATGTGACTACTACAGTAGTGCGCATCATACAGAGAAACGTCAGCGTGTTGGCAGCTTTATCATTAGAAGCTGGTTTTCATGTAGAGTGAGAGTGAGCAATACAGGCAAGATAAGCACAGGCTGTCTGCCTATCTGGATTGGAGATCTCACATTTGTATCTGTTCAGGTATGCTTTCCTTTACCACAACAGCTGTTTTACTGTATTTCCTTTACACCCAAGTAGAGAAACCGTTCATTTTACCCTTCCCCTGCATGCAACAGGCACAGGGCTCATAAGTCAATTCTGATCTCAGGACTCTGGCATAAGAGGTAACTCCCTCTTGCCTCCAACCACCTCAAGAAAGCTACACCCTTGCAAACTCCTAAGTTTTTCTGTTATCTTCAGATATTAGTACAGGTATTGTGAATGCTGAAATTTAATTTTCTATATTTATGGAAAACCTCTGTGTTCAGCTCAGCATTTGTCTATTTCAAATTTCGGGGTTGCCAGCAAAAGTACTCTGAAAAATTTAGGACTCTACTTTACCAAGAAAAAAACGTTAATCAGCCTTCTGCAAAACAAACAGGGGACTCCGAAACAGCACCCTATCATACAATCTTAAGTGTATTACAGCAGATTTTCACATGCAGCTGTTGGAATTAGGTACATACCTTTTTTTTTTCCCCACTTCTGAGCCTAAGTAAAATTTCTTTAAATACACTCAACTTTTGTTCTGCCAGAAATAAAAGGAACAATTTATAGCAAAGCCACAAATTTTTAAATCAGTGGGAGTGAAACTCAAGGCCTTAAAAAATTCTAGACCCTATCTTTATCTTAGGAGCTATGCAAAATATTTTTCCTATTAGCGCTTTTCACATCTAAAATTTCAAAAGCCACTGCTGACATTTACATCTACCATTCACAGACTTTTTATTACAAATCCTTCAGAGAGTCATATTACATAACTCAGCTGGAATAGGCATTTGAGAGCAATTAATCACCAGGGATATCACATACACATCTTTTGTGAAATTTACTTAACTGGAGTCAAAAAGCATTTGACATTTTCCACAGAAATCCTCAGACATACCTCATGAAGTAATTTTGGTATGCACCTTTATCAATGCATGTGGTAAAACCATTCTTCAATCTGTTGGCAAGAATTTGTTAGAATTAATAAAAGGGGGGACTTTTGAGGAAGTCCTGTTGAAGCAGAAGGAAAGATTTTAGCCCAGGCGTTAACAAGCAGACCAGCAAGAAGGCTGCCAGTGCCAGTCAGGTTTGAAGGAGCACGCATGAACCACGGTGTTGCAAAAACTGTCTCTGGGCACGCACACAGCCAAGCAGACAAACAGGAAATCCAATATACCTTTTGGACCACTGCAAAACTGACCACGAGAGAAGGTACTCTTGTGGTGAATTTCCTAACACACCAAAACAAAATGTTGTAATGACAATAAAAATACTAATTTCATACAATGCTGGGGTGAAAAGCAATACCTTGTATTAAAATGTCTATGGAATGTTATAGGGAATACTGTAATTATTTTCCTTTCCCATTAAAGTCATCTTAATCATCACAATCAGTCCAAGTCTGCAAAACACCAAGCATGCCTACTCCCTTCTTCCACAGACCTGGTGGATGGGGATAGGTTTGGGCACTGATGCCCTTTCCATCAAAGCCAAACTGATGAAAGTGAAGTTCAACAGAAGGCAAGCCACTTCCAGCCAGATAAAGCTTGTGCAACCTACAAATTGGAGAGCAACTTAATCCACTGGGATATCCTATTTCATCAGGATTGAGATGCAGGCTGTGATACTAACTTACTTGGACGTGCCACTTGACCTTGGTAAATTTTCTTTGTCTTAACTGTAAAATGGGAATTTCGTCATCTTCAAATTCCTTTTGACATCTTTGAGTGAGAATGTCTTTTAGGTATAGCTATGGCCACATCTATGCTGTGGCTAACTTTGAAACATCAGCCTTGAAAGAAGGGATGCTGCTCTTCCATTTAAGGATTTTTTTGTGGTGGTGGTATTTTCATACAGAGGTTTCCCAGGTCTTTGTGCATCAGTCCATTCTTCTGTATCCACAAATTCACTAACAGTATCTTCGGTTTCCAAAATCAAGATCTCTCTCCCGGACTTGCAGAGGAACATCAGGCAAGCCTTAAATCATATTAATGGAGATCTTGCAACCTAACAGTACAAGAGTGTTGGTCATTACTAGAGGTCTCATAGGGATGCTGGCAACCATAAGCACTCTAAGGATCAGCAGCACTCATAGGATTTCATCCATAGCATTTTAACTTTTATTGATTTTTCACATTCATCTGTGGATTTTTTTTTCCTAAATCCCCTTCAGCAAAACCAGTGACACTTTTCACCCCTCCTCTTCATCTGTTTGTTTTTTTTTTTTTTTTTGTATGTGAAACAAAAATAAACTCACTGGCAACAGAAAGACAAAACCCCTGAGAATCTAACTTGACTGCAAGATGGCTGCAAAGGACAGAACTTCAGTAGTTCTACGGGACCAATGCCTGCCTCACTCTAATTTTGTTTCTCTTCTATCCACCCCTTTCCATTTGTGCCACCTGTTCTTGTAATCACTTTACCTTTTCCATCTGCAGCAGAACAGATTAATTAATTAAATGCAAAGGAGATATCAACTGGATATGACAGCACAGGTAGCAAATTCCCTCACTTTCAGATCTTAGGACACCCCAGACTGCCGGCAGAAGCCCAGATGGGAGCTACAGTGCCAGCCAGACAAGGCACTGCTCACCCACCCCACTATGACTCTACCACAGACATGCTCTTACATCGTACTGATTACTAAATAATAACAAGGCTTTGACTATTATTAAAGCTTGATTAAAAACTCAAGGACAGTCCTTAGCTAAGAGGAACTCTGTTTTCAAATTTAAATACAGCAAAATCCAGCATCCAGTGGATTCCTGGATATGCTACCACTCAGGCGTCTACTTCAACTCCTGATAATTCCTTCTCTTACCAAAACTACCCCCCTCTCTTCTTTCTTAGCATCTCAGTGAAGAAGAATGAGGGGTAGCTCCAGCAATTTTGTTAAAACACCAACCTACGATAGGTAGAGTTACTAAAATAAATGGGGATAAAGCTGGAGAGGGATATGGTTAAAAAAAAATTGTTACAAAAAACTTCTTTCTAAATAAGTGCTATAATTCACACAAAATCAAGCTGTTTGCAGAGAGAAGATAATAGGAATATAATAGCATTTCCTGTGCAACACATAGGCAGTTGTTTTAGATCAACATTTTGCCCAATTAGGAAACACTTGGGGTTATCTTCTCCCCAAGAGAAAAAAAAGAAAAACCCCACAACGTACCTACACACTTCTCACTTTTTCTCTCTCCTAAACCTTCACTATTACAAGCACACCCCCAAAGTGCCAGCCTCAGTATTTTTTAACTCCTGAAGCAAGCAGACCCTTCCCTGCAGGGACAGTGCTTCAGTCTAAGACTGACTGAGCTCTAAGGATGTGAGCATGGGGGAGGGAACTTCAATATTACAATCCATCCATCAACCACTTCTATTAAGCTCTTCTATTCCAAGTTCATACTTAGCAACTCCAGGTCAAAACTGATGTTGGAAAACACAAACCCAGACATTCATCCCTCTCTGTCTTCTTGACCTTAAATGCAAAAAAGAAACAGGCAAAAATAAATTTTAGCTACGTGACCTACTTATATAAAAATGTATATCAAGGAATATGATCAACTTGAAAATGACTGCGGATTAGGTACTTGATCTACACTACTAATGATACAGATTAGAAAAACAAAACCAGAATATAAGTACATATGATACAATGCCTTTGGTACTTTGGTTTTCTTGCAGTTTGGAGAAAGTCAATCAGTTGTTTTCATCTGGAGGGAGCTGGGGGGGGAAGGCTTGGTTTGGTTTTACTGTTTGTTTTTCTTTTTTTTGTTTTTTTGAGACACACAGAAGTTTTGACTGAAACACCACAGGGAAAACTAACTGGTTTAAAAAAACCCAACCTTTTCCTCTCTGGTAAAAAACAAAGGAACACATCTCTATTAGCCTTTGACTTTAAGAATTCCTGGGTCAGATATGGGCAGCCTTAACAAAGAAGAAAAATAGTAGGTACGATGAATAAAAAGCAAGCGTTTCACTGCAGCAGAGAAAACAGGATGTATTCTGCAGACTGTAACTATTCTCCTTAGAAACACAATAGAGGAAAAAAAAAAAATCATTCATTATGCTCAAATACTTATGGCCAGACTTTTCAGTGAACCCCATTTTTGCAAGGTTCCACAGCAGAAAACAATAGAGGTGCCAAATACCTGAGATTACAAGCTTATCCAGTGGATATTTCCCAGAGGTGCTATAACAAAAATCAATTTACATGTACAATACAAAGATGGTATAGGACAAGAGAACTCTTGACACAAAACTGTGACCTAGTATTTAAATATCTTAATTTTAGAATGATCTGGTAGTCCTTAAAAAGTTTTGAGATGACAATTCTAAAGTTTTATTCCAAGAGCTTACATATAACATCTTTCATATGGAAAAAGTTCTGCCAAGAGCTTTAAATAAAAGTTTATCGAATGCCAGTTTGGCTTCTTCCATGTGAATATGGACAATTTAACAAGAGTTTACGACCTTGCATTGGAAAAAAAAAATGTATAATAATAGTTTGCCATCCATGTGTATAAGTAATAGGTTAGGTAAAATACCAGATAAATCCTGCAGTCTAATAAAAACATTTTTAAAACTTATTTCTCTCCAATTGCTTTCATTTAGCCCTTAGATCATGTGTCATTTAAAGCACCATCATGCATACAAAGTCCTGGCAATTAACTCAGCCTAAAAAGGTACTTACTTAAGGGAAGGATAGGAAAATTGGTTTAATTAGTAGCAACTTAGGATAATGAGGGGACTACTTTATTTGATCAACTGTTGCTGTGGATGATGAAAAAGATGCTTCCTGTAATTCTCATTGGAGTTCACTTACTTGCCTCAAATAAGATGAGGAGAGAGATATATAGTATCTTTTCTAACTTCCTTAATAAAGCTCCCATCAACAAGAAAAAAAAAACAGGGTATTGCATTAATGTAACCTAGATCCTAGACAGTTTCCAAGAAACTAGCCAAGAACCTTTGTCAGAATTTCAAAAAGAAGCCACTGCTGAAATTCTTAAGCATGCAGAAGGGTTGTTCAGGGCTCCTCCTGCAAACACTGAATGCTTTTCACGTTCCAACAGACATTGCCGACAGTATCTGCAAGTGGAAACTGTTTCCAGGGTCTCACCTGTCTCCACTGGAGATAGTTTCCATCTCTCTGAGATCAAATTTATTACCTTGCCTTTCTACAGAAGCAGCAGGTATTTTTGAGAGCATTAAAGCTCTTCCAAAGAAGCATTGCAAGGTCAGAAGTCTTCAAGTAAATATTATAAACAACAATAAATAATATTACAAAAATAATTTCTACAACGTGATTTTTGGCTGCCAGTTTTGTTACTTCATTAACTAACACCTCCCTTACCCATCCGTTTTAAGAAAAATATTCTAAGACATTTACCTAAGGCCACAGAGTATCCCAGCTCTCTTGATCAAGCTGTCTATCTTGGGTGCAAATTAGCACCCCTCTCAGACAGCCTTCCAGTTAAAAAAGCATATTAGTGTTCCCACTTATAATGCTTTGATGAGAGCCAACGAGCACAAACCGGAATACAAGAAACTTCCATTTAAACATAAGGAAAAACTTCTTTACTGTGAGAGCAGTCAAACAGTGGCACAGGTTTCACAGGCAGGCTGTGGATGCTCTGTCCTTGTAAATATCCAAAACCCAACTAGATAAAGACCTCAGCACCCTATTCAAGGTAAGCCTACTCCATGTAGGGACTGGATTAGGTGGTCGCATTCAGAGTGTAGTGGTCAATGACTTGATATCCAGAGGGAGATGAGTGACAACTAGTGTCCCTCAGGGGTCCGTATTTGGACAAGTACTGTTTAATATCTTCATCAATTACACAGATGATGAGACTGGGCACACCCTCAGCCAATCTGCAGATGAAATCAAGCAGGGAGGTGCAGTTGATACACCAGAGAGACCAGATGCAATCCAGGAAGGCCTGAACAAGCTTGAAAATTGTGCCCATGTGATTCTCATGAGGTTTAACAAGGCCAAGTGCAAAGTCCTGCACCTGGGTTAAGGGAACCCCTGGTATCAATTCAGGATGGGGAATGAAGACATTGAGAACAACCCTGCCAAAAAGGACCTGGGGATACTGGCAGGTGAAAAGCTGAACTTGAGCCAACAATGTGTGCTCACAGCCCAGAAGGTCAACCATATCCTGGACTGCATCAGAAGAATTGTGACCAGCAGGTCAAGGAAGGTGATTCTGCCCTCTACTCTCCTCTTGCGAGATCCCACCTGAAATATCGTGTTTAGTTATGGTCAGTACAGGAAGAACATGAATCTGTTGGAGCATGTCCAGAGGATGCCACTAAAATGATCAGAGGGCTAGAACACCTCTCCTAAGAAGAAAAGCTGAGAGAACTTGGGTTGTTCAGTCTAAGGTCTCCCTGGAGTCTTCTCCAATGGCCTTTCAGTGCTTTAAGTGGGCTTGTACGAAAGATGGGGACAGACTTTTCAGCTGGGCCTGTTGTGATAGGACAGGAAGTAATGGTTTTAAAGTAAGGGAGGGTAGATTCAGACTAGATATAAGGAAGAAATTTTTAACTATGAGGGTGGTGAGGCACTGGAACAGGTTGTCCAGAGAGGTGGTAGATGCACCGTCCCTGGAAATATTCAAGGTAAAGGCAGGATGGGGATCTGAGCGACTTGATCAAGTTGAAAATGTCTCTGCTCACTGCAGGAGGGGCAAACTAAATAACCTTTAAAGGTCCGTTCCAACCCAAACTATTCTATGATTCTGTGATCTCCAGAGGTGCCATCCCATGTCTGGGATTCTGTGAGTTCAATGACCACAGAGAGACCATTTACCCTTCAGTTACAGAGCTTTCAATACATGATCTTTGGCAATGGCTCAAGCAGCCTCAAGAACTTTTCCTTGAAAAATTTCATTCCACTCAAACTCACACAATTACAAGCCTTAACAACAACCACCGAAGCAGGAGGAAAAAAAAAATCAAAAAAGGTACAGCAGCCAACATCACACTTTTATAACACCCTGTAAGTGGAGATTGTGTTAACTGAGATTATGCAGGACTTTCAGGTTGAGTGATGAGAGAGACTCTGGTCACTTGAGTGTTTACCTACAGAGTTCATACTGAAGCCTGCTATTTGGTGGTATCTGCCTTTTCAGTCAGTCTTTTTCCCAATTTGCTATTTCTGTTAAATGCTCGTATATTCTGGGATACTCCCTGGTAAGTTCAAACTTTTACTAGAAATATATCTATGCTTTCATTTGCCTTCAAGATTAAGTTTATTCATATTTTATTCTTATAAGCTGCTAATAATGATCTAAATTAGAAATACTGTATGTGCACAGCTGTAACTAGTGATAAAGCCCAATGAAGTACAAACATGCCAAGCTGACAGGAGCTCAGATGAAGACAAGCCTTTGTCTATTATGACATATTGCATTTGTCCACCAGTTGCACTACACTATGCACTGCAATCATTTAAGTATTTGATGTGTTAACCTGCAGCACATCATGTACAATGTTAAATTACCTACCCTTCATCCTACTATTTACAAGCTGTAACTATTTCCAGATTGCAGCAAGTTTCACAATTTGCCAGCAATGTTACTAACAGTAACAAAATAGTTTGTAAGGAAAAAGCTACTGTATTTTGTGTGTTAGGAAAAGGAGTGGGAGAAGAAAATACGCTGTGTTAGAGCAACAGGGTCAAAACAACACGCCTCGAAGAGCACTCCCTCCCAGGTTACACACCACAGTCTTCAGATGGGACATCACAAATCACAGAATTCAAGCCAAACTCTGCAACGAGTGGGAGCAGGCAAGATAATAACTACTGCAGATGGTTTTGGTCTTTTTAGGACAAACTAAAAAAAACACCAAGAGCTCTATGTTTGCATGGTATTCTTTGCCCGAGGCAAGTATTCCATGGATTTCTAATGACCTCTCTTCTTCTAGACCTCAAGAAGGCCCATAACTATTGTGAAACTTTGGGTTCTTCAAAACAGATCTTTTAAACCACACTTACCTTAAATTGCCATCTTCTAGCTTGACTTGTATGTGTTAAGACTAGACTCTCAGGGCAAATAGCCTTTTGATCACAGTTAAATCTGTATTGTGGCTGTGCTAAATAAGTTCTTTCTAATGTATTAAAGGAAATTTGTGATCACAAGTAGGCCAACATTGCAGTTTCACCTTCCTTCATGATAAGCAAGCACAGCCTCCCTGCTCTCCATGCAGTGGACTTGCTGCTGAAGGGCAGCCCTGCCTTACAACTGACCACAAAGACCACGCAGGACAAGAAAACTGGCTCGCTCTCACCTCCTTTTCTCCAGATTTCCTATCTGTCTTGAATGGAAAGATCTTAATTATAGAGCACAATTCTGCATATTTTTTAATAAAGTTATTACATAATTATAACTGCAACCATAAATTAAAAGACAACCATAATAATCTATTTATATTTAAACCACCCTTGTTAAGATCATGTCTGCCTTCCCATTACAAGGTAAACCATACATGATGCTACATGGGATTTCAGCAAGAGTGGAGGCAGAGCCACTTCAGCACACATTGCACAACCAGGGATGAGACTGTCTGCAGCCTCACAGGGTCCAGCCCCCCCAGGCCCTGCAGGGCTCTGAGCTGTCCCAGCCTGCCCAACAGGACTGCACACACTCCCCACTGCGAGGGTGGCAGACAGAGATACAGCGAAGGGCGTTGGCCCTGTCGAGATCAGCTGTTATACCACTTTCCCGTATCTGGGCTTCCATCAACCTCTCAAACACAACTGGTGCAAATCCCTGCTATTCCCTTATTATTGCCCTTCTATTTCCTACCCTACCAGTTCCCTACAGCATGCATTCAGCACACAAACAGACTTTTTTTGTGATAAATATGCCTACACTTTATAATACTCCTGATCTGCTATCACGTACATACACTATTAAAAATAAATCTATCATGAGGAACGGCACAGTAACTACCTACTTTCATTTTAACATAACAAGGAAACAGTTTCATTAGATGCAGTTTTAGAAAACTTGTAAAACTAATGCATCAAAGAGTATTATGAACATTACATTATTTTCATTCTCTTTCTCCCTCATACCACACATAGAACAAACTAAGTTCCTTCTATTTAAAACAGGGCCTCTGTCTTTCCAACACTACAAATCAGAATAGTATAAAGATGACTATAACTACATACTTCACTGAATTATTTTTCATATACACGTTAACATATATCTCAATCTTAAAGAGTGATTATGTGCAGAATTTCTTGGGTCATTCAAAATTTGAGGAAAAAAAAGGATTTATTTGCATCATATCCAGAATAAGTGGGGTTGGGGAAAGATCTTGCTGTGTAATCAATTAAGATTTGCTTGCACTGTCTTTCTTCTAAATTGAAAATTAAGTATTACAGCTAAGGAAAAAAGGGAACATTTTAGATAAGTTTTGTAAGAGCTTGTTCCTGTTTCCTGGTAGTTGCCTCTACGTACAATGCGGCTAACAACATTCTGAGGTTTTCTTTTAAAGATATTGTCTTGGCCAAACACCACTTGGTTTTTCAAGCCACTCAGGCAGATTCATTTACTTAGCATCAGTTAGATACCGAATAGGAAAGGAAAGCCAACATCCCTCACTTGGGTGCTCTTTCCTCCCATACAACAGGAACAAAAGGTGCCACTAGAGATAACCTACATAGCACTCCTCTGGGTTCCTGCTGAGCTTCCAGTAAGCAAACTCCATCTGTTGCCAAAAGCCAAAACTCACCAAAGTAGAAAACAGGAGACAGATGTCCATTTGTCAGGAAAAGACTAAGCTCGCTTTCTTACTCAAACCCAAGCTGTTGAGAAGGCTTATCAATGTAACAACCAGACGCAGAGCAACATATGTATATTAGTGAGGCACTGCTTTATCCCACAACTTAGAAGTTGATAAAAGCTCAGCTACAGCCAATATTTCAATACTAAAAAGGAGAAAAAAAGCTGGGCGGAGCAAGGAGAAAGAAAAATATTCAAGTACAATATGCTACCATTTAGAACATTCAAGGGGAGTCTCTTTTTTTCATTTTCCACTTGGCCATTCAATCGGAAAAAAAATAAAAACACACTACTGTCACTATTACTCAGCATGCTTGAAATCTCTACTTTATCAGTTTCCCATTACAATTTATATTAATATATATTGTCAGTAGAAAAAATAAGTAGCTTAATTCTTCAGATAGCATCCGTAGTTCACTTCGGGGGCATCTGTTAAGAGTCCTAATCTCTGAAAAGTAGGAGCTAAGTTAATTAAAAAATTACAATCTTAGATTAATCAAAATTTGCTTAGACAGACTACAGCCTGAATACAGTAAAAGGAATATTCAATCAACTAACTTAACAAATTGACTGTTTGTCAAGATGTTAAATTTTAGATTAAAACAGACTGCTACTCACATGTAGATTAGGGAAATTAAACCTACTGAAACATTAAAATGCTCTTTAAATTCAAAAGTTACAAGAACTTAGCCACATATACACATTAAAAAAAAACTCAGAAGAACTCACTTTATTTCACATAGTGCCTGGATGCTCTCACTTCCACCACTGTAATGGTGTAAATTGTTTTGCTCTTGATTTATATTCCTAGAGCAGAGCAATAGATATATCTGTGCTTGGAAGGGAAGCATGGATGAATAAAGGGACATACTCTGACAGGATTAGGACTACTACTACTGTACTATCCAATGTGCCACAACCCCAGTCGGTAAGGCTTGACACTGGGGCTAACACTGAGGGGTACAAAATGGAAAGATGAAAAGGAGTTGTCACGAGAAAGCCAGAAGCTCCACCAAATTTCACCCTTTCCTGTCTCTGTCTCCCATTCCCTCACCTCCTTCCTCCAAATCACCAACTATCACACATGTGTTGTATTTGAGGAAGGGGAGATGCCCCAGGCCAGTTTTATCAGGCAGAACATGGGTGGCGACGTGCAAAGTGGACAGTGAAACAGCCATCCCTCAGAGCAGGCAGGACTGAGGATGGAGAGGCAGCTCAGAGCACGCCTAGGGTGGGAAACCTAAACCATTCAAGAAAAGAAGAAAAAAGGGGAAGGGAAAAAAAACAGGTTTTAACCTAAAAACTGCATAGACCAGTGGCTCCAATGAGGAAATTACCAAGAGGAGTTATGGCAAAGCAATTACTCAGTACTGCCTCTCTCCGCAGGCATTACTGCCCTGCCTCAGGTCTCCCAGTGATGTAAGCTCAGGCTTCAGTAGGATCTCAAACATGCATATTATAACTACTCATAATTCTCAAAGGGCAACAAAATCTCATATGCACAATGCTGATTAAAGCACAAGAGGTCGATAAATGAATAAATAGAACCTGACTTAAAACATCATAATTCACAAATGACAAAGAAAAAAAACCACGACAGCCTGAAGCCAGAGGAGGCCCTGCCCAACTAAAACACGGTAAGATACAAATACAAACAACTTGCAAAGTCCACCCACATTAATTTGCACCTAACCCACAGGTAGAAAGATATTTTTTCTAGTCTCTTAAATGGCATGTCATCCAGGCTCTCTGGAGACTGCCATCCAACCAGCAGGTTTCCTATCCAACCCACAGCTGAGAACAACATTTAATTACCACATTTAATTCATCTTGTTAACTGTTAGGGTGGACAGCTTTGATCTTGCCTACTGATAGCTGGTTTACTACTACAAAAGCAACTGGGACTTTGCATAATTGCCAAGCCTTCAATGTGCATTTTTTAATTCCTTCTGTTTCTCAATCTCACTTTCTGTTTGTGGCGCCCTAATGCTCCCAGTAACCGGAACTAAAGCACGTACCCTATTTATAATATCATTTATTTGAACATGCAGGGGAAAAAAAAGAAAGATTAAGAAAGGGAAACTGCCACTTCTTCACACAGAAATACAGAGAAAGGCTAGGAACTACCACAGTAAATCTGGCCTTAGCAACACTAAGCACAGTATCCTGTTGCTGATGGCAGCCGGCACCAAACATTTCAGAGGAAGGTGTAGGAATCACTAAGCCCGTGCTGCTCCTTATCCCCTTTGAAAGCATCATCTGACTCTCCATTCATTAGAGCCTGGTTTAAATTCCAGGACGGAGGCTTTGAGGAATTTCAGTGGCTTTCCACTATGTTGTTTCATGTTTGTTAATAGTTTCACCCAAAAAACGCCTCTTCTGCAGGAACTTCATATTAGCATCTTAGGAGAGAAGCCCACAAGACCAAGATTACTAACTTGCACTCAACCAAGCTGAGACTGTGCCAATACTAATAGGAAGAGAAACTTCTGAGGAGATTTTACTGTATCCTAAAATATCTACGAGCCTTCAAAATAGATCCTAATTAAAAACAACTAACTACAAGTATGTTTAATTCATGAACTACCTCTCTCAAATACCGTTTTTCTGAACAATCAAGCCAATCAGAAGATCTACAGAAATAGATGTTCATAGGTGGTGTATAATACGTTCTGAGCAATGTACAAAGCAGCTCTAAATTTCAGCCAAAGAGTGTCAACTGTTTTCAAAACAGCAAGCCAAACCCTCATCAAACTGAATTCAGCTGGAGCTTTGCCACTCAGCAGGACAGCGACTTGGCCCACCATCCCCATGGGAAATCTTTTCCTAACTCAGACTTTCTTCCTGCTTATTTCAAACGAAATCTCCTTTGGATCAGGTTGAATTTCCACAGATAATTAGTCTTGCACTAGCTAAATAAAACAAGAGTTCTATTGCTTCTGAGCAGCAATCTGAGTAATCACAATAGAGAAAAAGAGAAAACCCCTCTTTTTTTTCCTGGGGAAACTTAGCATAACCATTTAACATGGTTTGAACCTTGCTATTGAATCTTCATATTATTGAGCAACAGAAAGAAGAAAATTACCATTGCACACAGTCACTCAAAGCATCTGTAGAACACTGTAGCCAAACTATAGCTCCCAAATACTGTTAGATTGGAATTTTTCCCCTGAAAGTCACTCTTTCCTCACCAAAGCTTCCTCAGCAGAACACCATGGTTTTGGTGGTTGGTTTAGGTATTGTTGTTGTTGTTGTTGGGGGTGGTGTTTTCATTGGTTTGGGGTTTTTTTCTAAACCTTTTTCTAACAAATGTTTCTTTTTCTCATTACAAGATGATAGATGTCTTCTGCACTCTTTCCTTACACCAGAATCTACAGAAAGCCCAGAAAGTCAGCCAGGCCTTCTATCTCCTGTCTGCTTCTGCTACTGGCTCAAAAAATGCTCACTTTTGGTAGGGATGGAGGAGGGGTTTTCCTAGGAATAAGCTGAATAAAACTTCCTGTTCTGCTAAAGCAGGAAATGTGCTCCAGTACTGCCTTACACACAAAAGAGTGGAAAATACTTACTAAACAAAATAACAGGAGATGAAATGTAAACTGGATTGTCCTTACATCATGCAGACAAACAGAAAGCCATACTACTCATCCACCCAGCTCTCTTCCACTAAAGTGCTTAAATGTGAAAAAAATACATACATATGCATACACATTCTGCATGAACATCAAATTATGCTGCACCTTTAAAACCCAGCACTGAAGGATTTTAAACAACAACAACGGTAATTAGGAGGTAGGATTTCCTCCCTCCCACAGAATCAGTTTCTTCTTGTTAGAATAGGAGGTACAACTGGCCAAACCCCATCCTACTACTAGAGCAACTGAACCAGAAGTTGTCATTAGGTTAACCTCACAGCATTTCTTTTACAACATCTCTTCAGAAAGACTAAATAAATAGCATAGAAGATGGAAGGGACAGCCTTCCAGTTCTGCCGAACCACTAGGATCTACAGAAGAGAATAGCAATATTAATTTTTGCATAAGTCTCTGCAGATGGTAGAAGACAAGTATTAATGGAAAAAAATGTCCTTCATCCCCTATAAAAACAATGATTGTTAATGCCTCACAGCATTTCCAAAGAGCTGGCCTTGTAATTCACACAAGGTTTCTCTGCTGCCATCATATGTGTTTTGATGAGCTCTGTTCACTTCAAAGAGGCACTTGTCCTCACCCACCCTGATACTTGAGAACTGAAAGTGATGAAAAGTATATCACCTAATGCTAGGTCATAGCCACAGATGCAAGCTCCTAAAAGACAAAAAGCTGCTAGGCAAGTTTCATGGTTTAAACCATATTAGAGCAGCTGGATGCTGGAAACATACAACAAACCACCACACAAAACAGCAACGCACATAAGTTTAATGAAAACCTGATGAAAGATTGTTTAAAAGAGTACTGAGTCTAATTAATTTTCTAGACCTGGCTAGTGCAGTTAAACTAAGGTCACAGTGCATATTGCACTTGAATTTTAGAAACCACCTTGAGCTATTAATGCCTACCACCACTGTGAGTTACAAACCAGTCATCTGCCCCACAGGGACATGTCTCACTACATTCTCATGTCCCATCTTATGGCACAACATCCTGCTCATCAAGCAAAGCTCAAATATGTGTCAGGAAAGCATTTTACTAAATGGCCTTAAAAATATCCTTGTATTGAAATAGAGTCGGGCACAAGTTTCTCTGTTGGGAGACAAAGAGGAGCCTCTCTACCACTGTAAATGTTAAGACAGCCAAACCAAACCAGAGCGAGCTGAAACATTCCAATGAATCCCGTTGTCAGTGGCAAACCCTAGAAAAAGCAACTCACACTCAGATCACATCATCTGAAAGCTACCCTCAACATCCTGAAGTACATGAAACTAAACTCTCCAAGTATGTGTGGCACATTGATACAACACCCTTGGAAAGCAGGCCTCCCAACTGAAGGGCATGGCAGAAGTCCAGCCACTCTTGACAGAAGAGACAGTTTCCCACTTGTAAGGGCTGCAAAGATGTAGCACCTAATGCAATCCAGCACATCATGGATCAGTTTGCCACATCAGAAAGTTGTTTCACATGTGTGCAATGTTGTGTGCAATGAATGGATGTACAGGATAGCAAAGAGTGCGTAATAGAAGAGAAAGAGCAGACATCATTCAAGACACATTTACCTACTAATATTCCACTATGTACATCTTAGGAGCCCACAGATCTCACACATACACAAGGATACACCCTACAGCCAGACAAGCAAGCACAGTCCATGGCTGTAACAAACTACTGAAGACAAAGGGCTTTGTTCAGCCTGCTTTCCCTCTCACACACCCACCCATGCTCAGTGTGGAACAAACACTAACGGACACCTGTTATCTGAAGGATACTACATGGAAACTTAACTTTGAAACAAAATTATGATAGTACACAGAAGAAAACCTCCTCACAATTTCAAAATATGCACTTTCCCAAGCTCCAGGGACATATGCAGCATAGCTTACACCAGCTGCCAGTCTGCAGTTACTTCCCCAGAAAAGACTGTGACCCAGATTCAAAGTTCGTTAGTCCTTTTCTGGTCCTTCCCATGTACTATCATACTGGGACCAGAAAAGTCACCTTAGGACTGTCAGTTCCAAGAAGAAATTATTGTCTGGACCCCACAAAGAAAACAGAGACCACTTCTTCAAGAAGAAATTACCCACAATTTGAAAAGCATATTTACACTGTCATATGCCCTCATCCTGCAAGCCAGAGCAAAATACTTAAGCCATCTTGTCCTGTGCAGGGAGAGGAGTTGGACTCTATCCTTGTGGGTCCCTTCCAACTCAGGACATTCTATGATTCTATGATACAACATTATGCTGCATCTCCCTGTGCAGCACAAGGGATACAGTAGTTTACACTACTCTTCCCTACAAGAAAAGGTTTGAACAAAAAGAATCTAGTAAATGGGAAAGCAATTAAATTCATTTGCAATCCCCAATCTTACAGTCCCGCAAGCAGTTTTCCACATGAAGCTTCTGTATCTTCAAAACTGGGAAGGAAAAAAAAGCACCTTTTTATCATTCCCAAACAAAGCTAGCATTATGAAACTATACTTTTTTGGTTTACAGGTATTTCCCTTTAAAGCCAGCAACAGGGTAAACCTTGCAGATAAGCCTTGACAGCTTGCATTACAGAGATGTTCATGATGCTAACTACAACCACTCATCCCACCCAGTTTTCTTGGCCAGATTATGATAGGTAGAAAGCATGTAAGAAGAGAATTGATATCTCTTTATGTGTAACTTAATGTCAATATGCTTAGCCTACACATCAGTTCTTTGCGACCGAGAGACAAATAAAATAATCTTCCTTTACAAAAAGGTTGTGCTTCATAAAATGAAAAAAAAATTAGAAATATATCATCTTAATTCTCATTGACTTGAATAAACGAGATCTTTGAAAAGTAAATATTAGTAGCAGGAATACAGCTGTTACATAGAAATTAAATTTGACAGCAGAGATACCACTTACCAAATGGAGAAAGCCAAACATAAGAATTGCATCCAGTTTTGGGAATCGCAATGGCGACAGGAAAGATCATTAAATTGAAAGTAATAACAGGCTTAGCTCAAAGAACCAAGTCATAACAGAAAAAAAATAAGTAACTATATAACTTGTGCAAAGGGATGAATATAATAACTAAAAGTCTGACGAATGTAGAATTTCAGCATCTGCACAGTGCAGCACTAGCCTCATTTCACCCTTCTCTTGAGATGCACATCATCAGTTAATGTATAGTAATAATTAGCTCACCGTTTAAAATAGAGGGAAATAAATACTGCTTCCTATGAGGGCATTAACACAATATTCTTGCTTCAAGTCTGACTGCATCATGCCCTGCCAAACTAGCGTAACTATATTGGCAGAGAATTATATGTCTGTCTTGGGGAGGAAGAAAAGCTCATTAACTTTGTCAAACAGTTAAAAAGTACCAAAAAGTCAAACTGGTTATAACAAAACTTCAGCCTAACACATAGAAACCACAGAAATAGCCTTTTGATAAGGGTCATGATGGCTTCCTCCACTGGAGGAATTGTATATTGAATTATACCATAAGGAGTAAATCTGCAATGAAATAGGTAAGTTACCCATACAAAAATCACATCCTTTAAATCTTATCTGAAAAAGGCCTTCCTTATCAATTTTGTTCATAAGCGTGCCAAAAGCAAAGCAAGCTTTCAATTACTACTTAAAAAGAAACTATCAGTGGTCTCAGAGCCACAACCTAGGCTAGGTTTATACCTCATATAGCTGCCATAGAAGTTTCAAAGTTCTTTGGATTCCTGAATTTTTTTAACGCATTGAGAAAGCTAAGCTGGAGTTGCAAGCCATCTTTCAGTTACTCTGTGGGGAACTAGGACACGCACAAATGAAACTTCACATAGCAGACACAATTTTTACGGGATCCTTTCTCCAAAGCTGTTTCAAGCCCAGAAAAAACTTCTCCTACAGCTCTGTGTAGCTGTACAATTAGCCCCTTCTGAGGGCCACTTTGCAGGCTCAGAAAGAAACTTAACAAGAACCTCCCAACACTGCCACTACTTAGGAATCCGAGGCTGAACCTCGATCTCTCTGCTTGTGCTCCATTGTGAAGTTGAAAATACAAACTCAGGATCAGTTTTGCACGCAGAACAGAAAGAAGCTCAGGAGGTGCGAGAGACACAAAAACCAGCTGCAAAGTACATCCAGGTTTCTATTTACTGAGGTTTTCCCATGCACAATACAAAAGAACCAACCAGGCGTGTGGGCTGAACTGTCAGAAACCCGGCTGATCCCAAGTCTAGCGCATAAGCATACAAACAAGCCCTCCCTCGGGATTACCACGCTATCTCCCAGCGAACACCTCCCCGCGCTGGAAGCGCTGACAGCCAGCCAACTCCCCTCCGCCCCCGCGTCAACCCTCTCCACACCGAATTACGTTTCTGCCAGACAGAGGCACTGGGAAAACACCAGCAGCCTCCGGCTCCGCACGCTGACACTTCCACAGCTCGGAGCCGCCAGGACAGAGCCCGGGGCTTGGAGTCACCCGAGCAGCCGTGCTGCAGCCGATGGTGTCTTAAAAGAGCAAAGCGCAGGGGTTCTCTAAGGCTAGAATCTGCCTTCAGCCCGTACCAGAATTATGTGCGGGGGCAATGCTTTGCCCCGCAACACTAGATGTCACGCTACCCAGTTCAGACTTTGCTTTTCATACCTTGGTGTCAGCCTTACTAAAAATCAACCACACACAGCAAACTACAGCTCCTCCCGGGAAGGGCTCCGCCACCTGAACCGGCGAAGGGCGAGAGCGCGGATGCTTTAGTTCCCCTCTTTTTTCCTTTTTTTTTTTTTTCCTAATCAAAGAAATTAATAAAGTAAAACGCAAATAAAACATCCTGTTCTTTGCGAGTCGTGGCTTTGTTCTGTAACGCTAAGCAGACACAACATACAGACACAAGCAAATATTGTACAAACACAAGTAAAGGCTAATTCTTATCTTTACTTGAGTATTTTCCTAGTTAATCCTTCAATCCAAAGCAAAGCCCGCCCCGTCCCGGGGAAGGGATGGCACTCACGGATCTTGACTTTGCGGTGGTCGAGGCGGGCGAGGATCTCCTCGAGGGCGCCGAGGCGCCGCTGGAGCCGGGCGTTGCGGTGGCACAGGGAGTCCGCCTCGCTGAGGATGCCGCCGAAGATGTCCCCGGCGCAGCGGGAGAGGTCGGAGAGCTGCATGAGCAGCGACACCAGCGCGTACGAGCTGACCTGCTCCAGCGCCCCGAAGAGCGGGGCCGCGCCGCGCCGCCGCCCGCCGCCCCCCTCCGCCGCCCCGGGAGGGTCCCCCGGCGCCGGACCGGCCTCCTCCGACCTGCACAGCTTCAGCGGCTCCAGGGTCCGCAGCGGGAACGGCATCGCGGCCGCCAGGAAGGAGGAGGGCACGGGGAGTGGAGAAGCTACGCGTCCCCGCCGCTAAAAGTCTTCATGCGCGCAGCGGGGACAAAAGTTGGGAAAGGGGAGAGAGAAGAGGAAGGGAGGGAGGGAAGAACGACAACAAATGAATCGGGGCGGCCGCGCTACGCGCGCCGGGGCCGGGGGGGAGCAGCCGGCTCAGAGGAGGGGGAGCCCCGCGCGGCATCCATGTGCGGGAGCGGCCCCGGGCGGAGGGAGGGAGGGAGAGAGGAGGAGAGAGGGAGGGGAGCGGGGAGAGCCCGCGGCGCTGCCCTGCGGCCGGGAGGCAGGAAAGAGCCCGGCTTTCTCTCCGCGAAGTGGGGATTGGAAGGGAGGAGGAAGCGTGGGAGGGGGGCTGAAGTGCCCTGGATGCGGCCACAAAGAAGGAAAGGCAGCCGGGGCGGGGGAGAGAGGGAAGAAGAGAGGAAGGAGGCGAGAGAGAGATAAAAGCCCGGAGCAGCCCCACCTGGGGAACCCCGCGCCGTTTGCAGGCGCTTTTGTGAACGCACCAAACTCCCAACCCGGAAAGCGAGAGCTGGAAAGAGAGGAGGAGAGAGGGGGAAAAAAAAGTCTCCACGAACCTGGGAAAAGAAAAAAAGGCCGCCGCCTACCTGTAGCTCCCCGAACTGGAGCCTCTGCCAGTGCCTTGCCCGCCTCGGGCAGCCAAGAGCCGAGGTGGCCACTGCCAGACCCTCGGCCAGCGGGGGTCCCCCCGGGAGACACCGGTCCCCTCCGCCCCCTCTGCAGCAAAAGGAACCAAGGAAGAGATGGGGAAGGTTACCGCTGGCCTTTGCCCCTGCCTTGCCACAAGTCAGGCAGGAGATGCTGCTCAAAGGCAAGGGAAGAACAGCCTGCCTGGGGAACACGGGTCACAGAGCAAGCAGAGTTGTAGTTTTCGTTTGTGGTTAATTTTCAGTAAGGTTGACAACGAGGTATGAAAAGCAAAGTCTGAACTGGGTAGCGTGATATCGAGTGTCGCAGCGACAAACGTTGCCCCCACACGTAATTCTGGTACAGGCTGAAGGCAGGTTCCAGGCTTAAAAGCCCCTGTTCTTTTGCCCTTGTAAGACACCATCAGTTCCTCACTGAGATGCCTGCTTTAATGGGCTATTCCCAACAGAACCAATTTAGTCCACTAGCAACTGTCAACAGCTGCCATTTAATTTTAATTAGGCAGTGGCCTACTGGCCCTGGGCTTCTGCTATATGATAAAGAAGGGAACCCAATCTCACTTTTCTTATGGAAAAGGGCCCTGGGGAAAAGTAGTTGTATAGTCCCTTCCTGCCTGCTCCAGTTCCCTCTGCAGCTGCAGCTGATGAATCTACATGATGAAAGGAAAAAGAACCAGCTGGATTAGGAAGGGTGCAGGGACATGTCCACTATACCCTTCCATTAGCGTCTTGGGACTACATAATTTATAACAAAATATTCTGCATCGTAGTAATTCTCATATGTCATTTTAGCCTTGATTAATTAAGGGAAACCTGAAGAAAACAATTCCACCAGAATGTATCAGAAGCTCCTTGGTGCATGGAGGTGTTTGGGGACAAGGCCGCAGGCAGTGGAATGCAAACAAAGACTCAGTGGTGCACAGAAGAGTTAATATCTACAGTAAACATATTTAGGGATGCTGCTCATGCAAAAAAAAAAAAATGCAATTCACTAATTCTTCTCATACATTAAGCTCAAAAGGCTTTTTTAATCTTCCTGTTTTTCTTGGGAAGAAGAAAGTTGCAATGAAATCTAGTATTAAAAAAATTAAAGAATAAGCCTACCTTTCTTTAGACCTCAGTCCAAACAGGTTACCAATGGGTAACTTTGCAACTTGGAATGCTTCCTTTGATTTTCTGTTACAGCCAGTACCACTGAGTGCAATATTTGTAGAAACGGAGGAGAAGAACATGGTGCAAACAGGCTAAATGGTGTTTAATCAGGGTTTTAAGAATATAAGGAATCCTGAGCAATAGTCTTGCAATGGGGAAGCTGTCAGGATTGATTAACAGAGGATGGAAAGCAGTCATTCTCTCATATTGAATGCTTCTGGTTTTATTTTAGGACATAATGTCTTCATTAGTTCTTCAACATGTTTGTTTGGGACAGTCATTTAATAAAAACTATAGCCTGATCACTGGCATATTTGAATTGGGGCGTGATCATCATATGTTTTGTTTAAACCATAGGAGTATCATGAGGAAACCAAGTATGAGGGGAACTTAAATACAAAACACAGTAGGAAGAAAACAAGCAAAGAGCTAACTTCAGGTGTTGGCTGAAAAGAACCCACAGCAATATATCTGCTGAGGCTTACCTTAAATTTGGTTGGGAATTACTCATTTTTATGCTGAAGTTTAAACAATAGGTAGTTTAAAAATTATAAATGTACCAGTAATACCCTTTCTTGCAAGAGAAAATTCAGTTCAAATCCTGATACTGCAAATAGTTTTTGCATGTTTTATCTTTAAGTAGGAAAAGGTATTTAAAACAGATTTGAGCACAGGGAGAATAATAACAAGAAATCAAAACATTAGGCAACTCTGAAATGCAGTAAAGAGCCTCAGCTACTCTGAGTAGGATTTCACTGCCAATGAAGCCTGCTTAACCTATTTTACTGGTTCTTATATTTGCAGACTGTAAAATGAACTACTGTGAAAGCCTGAATATTTCTGGTAATAATAATAGCTCATAAAAAAATAAGGTGGTTTTAGGACTGACAGTTAAACCAAGTTAAGAAATAAATCTGAATTTTAGATGCACTGACGTTCTTGAAACATTCAGTGTCTGTATGTTTATTCCAGAACAATACTTTTTCCTCATTAATTTACTTGGATCTAGTCTTCTTGAATGGGCTGTTACTATATGGAATTTTCAGAAAAAATGAAGTGTGAAAAAAATTTAAACATTGAGTGACAAATGTGAACATTGGTTAACTGAGACCTGTAAATCATGGTCTCAGAGCATGTTTCTTCCCATACAAAAGGAAGGGACCTAGGAAGGGAAATGGAGCTTAAATACTTACACAGTTGGAGATTTGAAGTATTCATCGTGCTGGAAAGGAAACATTTAACAATTCTACATTCAGCGGAAATACTGACTTTCTTAGGGATGACCCCCCCCCAGCTACCCATGCCTATTTTCTACTTCAAACAGTTAAGGATGGAAAATATTTCCTTTCCTGGCAGAACTGTAAGAATGCTCCTGCCCCTTTTTTATACTTGGGCAGGCACCACCAGCTGGGGTGGTGCAATGCCTGGCAGGGCAGTGACTGCCCCTCTGCACTCCATCAGGCCACTGCCCTTGGGTGAGCCACCCCTGTGGCTCACAGCCCCGCACATTCACATCAACGCAGTTTTTGGCAATTGTGGTGTGTAAATGGTGGGAGCGAGCGGCTGCTTTCCATTTAGCTGCATCTGCTGGAGAAGGAGGTCTTTGAGCTCAGTGGGCAGCAGTCACCTTCATTTGTGCAGCTAAGCCTGGCAGAGCTGTGACCTGGAGTTCTGGGTCTCACACCTGCCGATATCCTCAGTCAGAAGTGGAAAATCCTCTGAGAACAGGAACAGAGCCTAGAAAACTGAGATGCAAAGGAGGAAGGCAGAAAAAGGACAGTAGAGACTCTACTAAATATTTCAAGTCAATATTGATTTCATTTTTAATGAAAGTTCCAATGTCACTGAAAGTTCATTGCATCTTAATTGTAGATTTCTTCCTTTGGCATTTCAAAGTTCAAGTTAAATTACCAAATTAAGGACCTGAAAACTTTCATGTTCCAGTTTGAGAAACAGAAGACAAGTCTTGTGGGAGTCACTCATCACCTATTGTGGAATGAATGCCGCTCTTCCCTCAGCTTGCTTCTGCAATCCATTTGGGTTCTCAGAAGCAAATGGCAAGCAGTAGTGTAAAAGCCACATGGCAGATCATGAAACATTAGACATGTCTTCCTGAAATTGTAGTTACTTGCCAAGAGAGTAGTTTAAATGTGGTCACTGGGATCACCAAGCACATCCATTGTAGCTTAGCCCAAAGATAAAACCCAGCCAAGTTGATACATAGGAACAAATAACAATACAGCTTGGGGAAGATGGAGAAGGACGTTTCTGGGCTGCTCCCAGAGCAGTGCTAATGAGCTCTGGTTTTTAATTTAGACAGCAAGCTCAATGTTCTGGGCACATAGTCAGTCTCTATATTTTTTAGTTACTTTGGCTGTTGAGCTGTAGAAGTTTGGTGCAGGCTTAAAATAGAAGAGAAGGATGTCTTCTGACATTTTATTCTTTCCTGGTTAACCATAAGTATGTGGATACTCTGGGTCTTGTTGGGGCACTAGGCTCTTGTAATCATCATACATTTCTTTTCTGTCTTCAATTGAAAATCTTCTTAAAATAAACCCGAATAAGATAGACAGAAAGTGGGACTAGATCTGACTCCTGACATAGTTAAATAGTACCAAAATTTTGCCCATTTCTTTTCTGGTCTGTACCTCAAGACTGCATACTTTTTGTGTTTTATATAAAAATTAACAAATTATAGCTATTTTGCTGGGTTTCTTTAAATTTAGATGCCACTAGGTTAGACTGAAGATCACCTTTACCTGATGATGCATCAGAAGTTCCAGTCTTCACTTTTCTTCCAGCTTGCCAGTGCCAGGAACTGGTATTTTTGTATAGTGGATCTTACCCACCATGGCTCGAAAAACCATCTCCTTGTCCAGCGCTGCAGTCCTGTGGATATTCTTTTAAAACTAATAGCAGAACTTCTTTGATGATGGCAGGCATTTCTCTGATACAGGTTGCTTCCAAAGTCCTGTTTCTCTGGACATTCATCACATTAAATTTCTGTGAGCCCCAAGCACTCCTTGTCTGGCTTATCCCTGAGTCACACACCTGTTTGAAGCCAGGAGCTGAGCTCCCTTTTCTATTTAGTCCTGTAATATTTTGCTGATTTTCTTCACCATGTTATCTTCACCCTCAAACAAAGGCAGCAGTGTAACTTCAACACCTTCATCCTTGTTGTTCAAAGTACTTAGAAGATGTATCCACAATTTCATAATAGATGAGTTTCGTATTGAACATTCTATTAAAGGTTTATTGCACCAGTCCCTGTGATTTTTCTGTCCCAGCTCTCTTTTCTCAGTCCTAACGCTAAACTAAAGCTTCATTCCTCAAGTCTCTCCAGCTTGTGATTTAGGCCTTGTTTTTTATTTCTGCTAGCTGGTCCTAGCTGGTCCCTGAGCTTTTCAGACCTACAGAGCTCTGCATATCTATACAAGTGCAAGAATAAGCACACTGTGTTCTGAAATCTTAAAATCTCTCAAACGCTTTCTCATTTTTCTACCTTTACACAGTTTTCTTTAGATAAAAGGCATGCTAGCATCAGTGAAATGAGACAAACAAAGCTATCTGCAGTAGGAATGACACCACGGAGGAAGCAGTAGTTGTGATGGCCTTAGGATATGACTCAACCACACACCAACTAGGTGTAACAGCTCTTTGACACTAAAAGAAGAGATTTTTTCACACTGCCTTCCTTCGTTCCATTCCTGCTCACAGATGCATGGTTTATAGCTTGCTCTGCAAACATCTGAAGTCCTCAGTGTAGAACTACTGCAGCTCTACAGCATAAAGTGAGGCAGCTGACATGCTGGGAAGAAATTGCAGGAAAACCTATTCTCTGCACCTCGAGACATGACACAGCAGTATGTTGTACCATTCTCAGGGAAGCACAGCAGTAAGGGGAAATACAGGCTATGAAGAGAAAAACATGAAAGAGATCATAGAGCCTATGTAAACATGACTATAGCATTACAGCCCCCTCAGAGCTCAAAGCAAGTAGTGATCATTAGAGGGGTTTGGAGAAGACTGACAGTCATTACAGCAGTGTGGAACTGGGAGACAACCCTGAAATACTTAGAGAATGGAAACAACTCCAAGTTGTATCTCCCCATAGAGAAACCAAGTTGCTGAGAAATCGTCTCAATGGATCAATATTACCACTTCTGGAGTTTTCTTCATTTGGTTGAGGTGTTTCTGTGTCTTTGAACGAAGCGCATTCCTCACTTTCATTTCCTCTGTGGCAGATAAAAATTCTGATATATTATTTTCCTAATAGATAAAGTGATTATATTTCTGCTTCACAAGGACTTAAGTCATCTAAATATCATGGAATAATAGAATCACAGAATGGTTTGTGTCGGAAGGCACCTTTAAAGATCATCTAGTCCAACTCCTCCTGTCTTGGGCAGGGACATCTTTCACTAGACCAGGTTGCTCAAAGCCCTGTCCAGCCTGGCCTGAAATACTTCCAGGCATCCCTGAGCAACCTGTTCTGGTGCCTCACCACTCTCACAGTGAAGAAATTCTTCCTTATCCCTAATCTAAATCTAATCTAAGTAATTTATAATTATTACTGAGTTACATAGCTACAGGTATGCATACAGCAGGTGACTGTACAACAGGAAGATGGGAGTCATTATTTGTGAAAGAAAACCTTGATTTCAAAAAACAAAGGCTGGAGGAACTATCGGCTGAAAATCAGACTCAACATATGGAGATTTCATAAATGCTGAGCAAAATCTTCTGTAGCTGTCCTTAGCTTAAACAAGAACAGTTTGTATTGAAAGCTTTTGTAAATTCCTTATGAAATTTTTATTTATCTAAGACACTGAGCACATTTGTCTTCACTAATTGTGCTATGTGTGGTCTCCTTTGAAGAAATTACAGTTTACATTTTGAGTCATGAACTCAATATTGTAACAAAAAAAACCCAACTAAAACCATTTAAAAAGCAATTCAATCAAACAAGACTTGAAATTGTACTCCTTTAACAAAGCTGATTATGTTTTCAAATGAATGCTTCAGTGCTCAGAGCAAACAATACATCCAGTGGATGGGAGCCTCTTTAATTTCTTCCCAGACATGCAGATTTTGCTGGTCACTAAACCAGAACTCAGCTTCTCCTTAGGTATTCCCTTCCCACCATCAGTAACTACAGTTACAGCAAAGTACTTGTTTAAACTTGTTTTAAAAATACGCCACCCTATTTTGCATCAGTTGATGAACACCAGTGGATGGTACAGCAGTCAGTCCCAAGTGATATTTGATATGTTGCAGCAGCTCCTGCCTCATAAATGAAATATAGGCTTTGGTCGCTGAAAAAAACACTGGGTGTGATAAACCATCTATCAATCAGCACAGATTCACCCTTTCTGTTCCTTGACAGGTTTGTCACTGTGATCTACACCGTGGATGAACAGGTTGCTGGTGAAATTATAGTGGGACTATGTGCAGTGATCTGCAACAGACCCTGCTACTGACTAAACTCACCTCTACAGTTTTTTAAAGCTTTTGGATAACTCTTGAAATGTTCAGATTAAGAGAAGAAGACAAAATTTTTTCAACTATATTTACCATACTATCAACATTTTGGATGTTTACAGTATGCCAGAAAAATATTCTTTTGGCTTTAAGCTGACTTTTAAAAAATATTCATTTGAGAAGAATCTACCACGGCGGTAGATCATTAAGGGTCTCCGGCTGCCTTGTTGATGTTCCTCTGCTTAATTTCATCTGCCTGATGGTTGGCTGGGATGAAATTCAATGTGTTCATGCTGCAAAGCTCAGTGTTTCTGTTTAAATACCCAGTCAGCCTCAGAGACTGGCATATTACTAATAAAAAAAAAAATCTAATAATATATTTTAAATTTCCAAAATAATAACTTGGAAGACTGACAGTTAAGGTAAAAGCTATTTTATGGCTATTTAGAAATTACACCGACTAGCGAACTCTAGACTTAATAGAGTAACAGTTGAGGATCCATACACCTCCAATTAGGAAACTCAAAGTGATATCTCTGATGGCTGGCACGTTTGTATTTTCAGTGACCTGTGCAGTGGTAGCACCACTGCTTTACAACTGGTATAAATGATATGAATTACTGGTGTTGCAGAAACATTACTATTAAATTTTATAACTTTTACAAACAAAACCTTGCATTAAATTTAAAATAAATTGAGTGGTATTAGAGAAAGTAAAGGAAATCAGGATTTTACCACATACTGCTCTCTGAATATTCCCAAAAGTTTGTGGGTACCAAATATGTGATTATGCAATCACTGTAATAAATGCAGCGGTGTTTATTTCATTGCATAGATTAGAAAAACTGTACAAGCAAGGCATCAGTGAGTTGTTCATAAATCAGTTAAAAAATATGTAGGACAGTACGCAAGATTTACTCAGACCTTTCTGTTCCAAGTGTTTTCAGACTTGGCAGAGTATGCATTTCTCAGAGGACTATGAACATGCTGAGTTCTAAGATTTCTAGCAAAATAATTTTTTATTTAGATCAAGAAAAAACATACAAATCCTTCTCTTAATAGCATAGGAATCAACTTTTAAATACTGTAAAATTCAGCTAAAAAAGTTCTGTTTTTTTCTTAAAAGCAGAGTAAAGGAAAGTGTAAAGAATTTCAACCCAAGGAATAGCTTCTTTAGAAGAAAAAAAAAATTTCTATGTCTGAGGCTCATTCTAGGAACCTCCCTTTGGTCTCTTTCAGAAATGGCTGCAAATTTCACAATGATGCCACTTTTGTACTTTAATGTGTTGATTTTTCTCTGCTTTGTATTTAATGACAGCCATAAGTGCAGTTTTGAATACTAATACAATTATTGTGATCAACTACCAAAATTTGTACATGCCTATAGTCAATTATTTTCCACTGAAGTCTGTAACTTCTCACTATGCTTTCCTTATAGTTGTTTTTTTAAGTATACTTTGATAAAGAAGCCTCATTTAAAGCTGTTATTCTGTTAAGATTAATTTAAGAAAACCTTAAAATAGAAGTCTTCTTGCTAGCATCCACTGTACCATACTATAATTAACTATTAGGCTATACACAATTGCCTTCAGTGAAACAGTGACACTTTTGTGGCCATTATAGTCATTCCATCACATACTTAAGCCTTAAATGTTTTACTGGAGAGACCCTCTTTATTCTACAGGAGTACAGTGCACACAGTCACTGGTGTCCTGTTTGGACTTGAGACTTCTTGCTGCTATTTCTTTTCAGCACATTTCCAATTCAAAGGAAAATGGTTTGAATGTCTAATATCTCCTTTGCTAATGAGTTACTGCAGCAAAATCATATGAAAAAGAAAACTCTAGTGTACCATTTAGCCTATGCATTGCTTAGAAACATTTTTCTGTACAAATATTTCTATGTACATTTATGCTCTTTAGGGAATGGACTTTTGTTTGGTTTGAGTTTTCTGGATTTGTATATGTCTAACAAAACAAAGTCTGAAATTTCAAACATGCTTTCCTATGCCTGTTTGGGAGAAGCCTTCATGTAGTCAGTGGAACTTCTCAGCAGTGTACCTTCTAGGCTGGAAAAAAAAATAGTTACCTGATGCTTTTAAAATATTGTAGCAGTTGTATTTATATTGAGCCACAATGCGGTAGAGGGGGAAGGGAATTAAATTTCCCAAACAACATGAAGATTTTGCTAGCCAACTACAAATCCGACCAGAAAAAATTGCAGACTGCAAATAATTCTCTGTCCTGCTTTGATATTAAGATAACAAACTTACATATTTCTAGAATATAACTATATATTTCTATAATGTATTTCAATAATATAACTCTATTTCTATAACTGTAACTATGAGAGCAATAGTTCATGCTCTCAGCACATTCCTTAAAGGAATTCTACATGCTTGCCTTCACAATTCTTTGCAGGTATAATCTTCACAAATCTCCTCATCTAGAAATACTGGATTTTCCTGAGTTGAATGAAAGTTTCCAAACAAGGCCTATAATTTTGCATTTAGAGTTACCATTAAAAATATATATATATATTTGAGTAAGTTTTATATTGAGTGGCTCAAGAATAAAATTATATTTGCCTGGTTTTCTTTTAAGGCAAAGGATCCATCACCAACACTGACATACAAATTCTGTCCTGTAAGTTACTGATTCATCCTTGCCCATGATGCCATCAGAACCTTTGACAAAAATTAGGTTGGTGCTGTGCTTAAACTTTGATTGATCAGGTTGCCTAATTCTTTTTTTCCCTTTTTTTTCTCTTTTGTCTTGTTTGCATCTATTTTGTGATCTTTTTCTGTACAGTTTTGCACTGTTGGGATTCTTGGTCATGACTGAAGATTCAGAGGGGTGTGCGGCTGATTATGTCTTCAAGTCCGTGTTTGTGCACACTAGAGATGATGCTGAAATTACCTTGAAAAGTCAAACTTTATTTACTGGACCTTCCCTGGCATGCCTGGGTTACTCTGTGCTAGCAATAGTCACCATCCAGTGGCATTTCACTGACAGAATGTGAATAGTAGCTTCTCATACTGACATTAAGTGTAAACACCGACAAAGAAAATAAAACATTTTTTTGTAGATACTTAGCCAAACTATTAAAACAACCGAGCGAGTATTTTATTGTAATTGCTACCTTAAGACTGTTTTTTTTCTGCAAGGTCTTACTCCATTACGATCCTCTTGTGATAAATTACTGAACAGTTTAAAAAGCAGGCTACTGAAAACAAAGATGAACCTTGATTTTTTGTGGCATGAGCTGCATGTTCTATCTTGTCGTACTAAATTAATCATAAACATTATTCAAATTTAAATATTTAAAAGGGGAAAAGAGCAGGTGCCTGGCAAGAACAGGTGTTACAAATTTAAGCTTAGATAAAATGCAACAATCCTTTCCATGTATTATTTCCATAATATGCATCAGAAACCATAGTCAGCACTAATACAACCCCACCTGTGCAGAAGAAAAGCCTTTGTCACATATTTTCTGATCTGGTCTCATTTCCAGAATTTACTTCCTACTTGGGTTCACAAGGATTCAGTTTTGCTGACCTTGATGGGATTCTGTAAATATCATGTTGCCAGTCTTAAGAGGGATTGTAAACATTGTTACATTTACAGTGAGTAGCTCAATGAGTACCTGCAAAAATCATTCAGCAGGCTGCCCAAGGATAATGGGTCTGCTCAAGGTTTATTTTGATTTTTGTTAAAAGAGCATAAAGAAAATTGTCGCTGCCTAATATTGAACATGTATGGAAACATTTGAAGGAGTGGCAGGATATTATCCAAGCCTTTTCTCAAGTCTATCAGTGGGTCATTTGAGTTCTGTGAGAAAGATTTTTATAAATCAGTGAAACACTGGTAGATGCAATCATTTGATTATAGTGTATTTTAACACGTGAACAAGCACTGTCCAAGCAAGACAATGGTGAGAGATGAAGATTAGCAATCATCCAGCACAAAAAGGCTTTTCCCTCCCCGTTTTCCCTTGACAACATTTCCTTTACGTGAGTCACAGCTTTGTCCTTCAGAAAACCCTACTCTTTTTACAACATGCTAGCATCTAAAAACATGGAAAATGGTTTGACATAAATCCAAAGGAGAATGCATTTTACACTTGTGAACGACCAATGCATTTCTCACTAATCTGAGTTTTACATCCCTGACAGAGTCTGAAAAATTGTATTAGGTTTGGGACTATACCTGAAATACTGGGTGTGTGGGAGGAACCAATGACAGAGCTTTTCCAGCTGGAGTATCAGGTTATTAAAACAACTACTGTGTGGTTCCAAAGCGCTTTTTCCTTGGAGGATCTTAATGCATGTTACAAATATTTAAACTAAATATTTACAGGAAGGTATATATAACTGTACAATAACTTCTATATCGATTGAACACATATAGAATATTAATGTTTTTATGTAACCAAAAATTGTATAAGAAACAATTTCTTCACTAGGACTATAATTCAGTACTGGAACAAGTTACCTGCAAGGGTGGTGGAATCTCCATTCCTGAAGATTTCAGGGCCCAGTGAGACAAAGCCACAGATGACCTGATGCTGCAGCAACCCTGCTCTATGCAGGAGGTTGTGCTACAGGATATTTGTGCAGTCTTCATCCTTGAGGGTTTTCAAGATGAGCTGCATAACGCCCTGGGCAACTTGGTCTGAGCACATAGTTGACTCTGTGTTGATTTGGAGACCTCAATACCCTTTCCAACATGAAGTATCCTATGATACTATTACCCCAAGAGGTGCTTCTGAACCTTTATTACTTCAGTGATTTTGTGAATATGAAATCCAGACTAACTAGTAGACATGTTAATAATATTCTTTTAACATAACTTTACAGGCATAAAAAAGAAACAAGATTGGGTTTTGTTTTGTTTGTTGTTTTTTTCTGGTTTTCCAGGCATCCGTCCTGGAGTTGAAGAGAGAGACAGACTCTTTCAACATAGCTCAGATAGAGATTGAAAGGCCCCAGGCTGAGCTTACATAGGGCTCCTGGGCAGTGGGTTAAGGGGGTCCCAGGTGGGACTGGTCAGGGCCATTCAGCCACTACAGTCCTACTTGGGGTTACTGCTGTTTAACATTGCTATCTGCATAGAAGCTGCACACAAACCACAAACCTGCTGCAAACTGGAAAGTACTCACAGGCAACTTTACGTTTGCAGCTTCTTACAGGTTTTTTTAGGCATCTGTAATTGGCAGCTTTGGAGTTAGGCTGCTGGGCGATACGGATCTTTGCTCTGACCAGCAGAGCTGTCTATAGTTAGTGGAGTTTATGAAAGCTCCCATGATAGAAGAATCAGTGTTCATTCCTACGGATCTCCTAGATCCGAGAGACATCATTACCGTCTTTGAGGTTCTGTAAGAGCAAGGGGCCAAAGCAGGGCTGGAGAGGAGAACTGAAGATATACTTCGGCAAAGAGAAGTAACTGGAGCACAACTAGAGTAGACACCTCCAGAAGCGAGGAAGGCTGGAACAAAACTGACCAGGAGAGTCCCAGGAGGACATTTGCAAGTAGTTGACAAGATTGTGGTATGGTAGGAAACTAGGGCAAACTGAAGGGAAAAGCTTTGAGCAGCCATCCTGCTTCAGAGGTAGGCTTACACGTAACCAAAAAGATTCTGCTTTCTGAGTGAGTCAATAAGTCCCTTCTGTTCTCCCTCCCTCCTGCCCTCATTACCACATTGTGGGTGCCCAAACTGCCATACTGCTGAGCCGAGGAGGTGGTTTATTCAACATCCACGTTCTGGCAAAAGATTTATTTAGTTTTTCAGCAGGTCACATGTTTATAATATTTTGGTAGCTAACCAAGAGTTGATTGTTTGCTGTAAGCTGACACTGGATACACACATAATAATGGTGGAGGTTTTAAATGACTTGCTGTTATGTGTAATAGTGCTGACTTCAGTGGACTGTTCATGTTAGAGATGTGGAAACTGAACAGTAATAATACAGAAGTCTAAACATTTATATATGCTTCTTTATTCATTCACTTAGATAGCCAAATCATAATGTGTATATAAATATATATAGAGAGGTACAATATAAGTATACTGGTTGACACATTTTCAGTGACATTTCTTGAGGGCATATCTGTCATTATTTTGTAAAGCAGAACAAACGTGTGCTTAACCCACATGATTCTACATTCATATTTATCCAGTGTTATCTAATTTTCTTTATATATTATTTCAACTTTGCTGCATTGTTCTGCACATTTAGCTGGCTGATAGATACACACACCCCTTGTTATGCCACTAGTCATAAACCAGAAGTAAGAACTTTATCTCATATGAAAAATTATCTCTGATATTACACTTTTTTGGAAGGTGATGCTACAGCAATATCATGCTTCCATGAGCACAAGGTGCCACCCTGTGAAATACATCTGAGGTTTATTATAGAAGCTAAAGAACAAGATGCTTTCATCACTATCTCAGAAGCCTTTAGAATCAACTTGCCATCTCATGTTAACCGAACAGGGTTTTCAAAAAGAAGAATCTGATTTTATTTGCATGCATATCTCAATATGAAGTACAGACTAACTTCTTTGAAGTTCTTCTTCAAAGCATCTTCAAAGGTGGGGCTTTAGTTTGTAAGGAGATATACATGTAAATAAAATCAGATTCAATTAACTTTTTGATTTTCTTCTTTAACAGTAACATTGTTCCTATTAAAACACTGTTACCCTTGGAGTACTTCACTCAACGAATACATACAAATGCTACCACTGTAATTCTTATTGCTATTGTCAGAAGAAAGCCTTATAAACGAAGAAAAAAGTATCATCTGGACTGTGAATCATTACCACAATGCAAAAACTCAGCTAAATAGAAATAATACAAAACACACTTTTTTTCCCTGGTGAATGTATATTTTTATTTGATTCCAGATAACAGTGTTACCTATAGAAGAATTTGGAATATCAAATTAAGACCACACTACTTTTGATTTTTTGCTCTTAACTTACTATTAGCTTTTACAAGAAATTAATTATTCACTATAAAATTACTTTCACTATGAAAACATACAATAAGGTCTGATGCTTTCCCAATTATTTGCCCTTGTAGGCTCTGCTACATCAGATACAGAAGTAATAGAAACATTTTAATAATAATTCCAATGTCATGTAATGTGCAGTGATAACAAATGTATTTGGAGAAAAACATTGCCTCTGTGCTAAAACTGATTGTATGTATTTTCTGGGGTGTGCCAGGGAAGTCACATACTGCTCTCACAAGAGTAACTAAGTTACTGTACTTGATCCCTCATACTGAGAGACTAAACTGAAGCAAGGTTGACTGCGGAATCCAACTGCTTGCTGACTATAAAAGTAATTTTATTTTAAAAATGCTTATATTTGTGATGGAAAGTTTTCCACTTTATTTAACAATAGCCTGTAAGACGTTCTATTTCAATTGCTTTGATAGAAACAAAAGATACCTAGTGACCTTCCATGCTAACTGTTGAACCTCTTTGATTTATTCTGCACACAGAGAATATTCTGCACACATCATTATTCACAGGGGAATAAACAAACCACACCTAAGCATACAAACTGCAAGGTGGGTACATTTACCTGCTTATGTAGCATGTGAGAAATCAGCTGAATGAACACAAACATTTCCAAAGTTACACTGCAGAAACAGTATTCATCTCATACAAATCTCCCAAATATTTACACAAATATGTCTGTAAATCTTGCTTTTTCCAGTTTTTGTAGCCTCTCCATATATATACACATATATATGCGTGTATGCGAATGAGAATTCCACTTGGGCAATGTTATGGCTGAGAATTTGTGACTGGCTTACAGACTTTGTGGATTTTGCTAGCTCTTGTTTCCCTGTAATGTATGCCAAACTAGGTATCAGAAACCTTTTGTATTAAAGAATCCAAAAGATGATAAACTGTTTCTGCTTCTCTACCTGTCCCATAAGTCTTGTACCACCACCTTTTTTTGCATAATATATTGCCAATGTTACAGAATTTTCTTTCTTCTCAGTCGCACCTTTTTTTCCTAAGAGGCTTGTAGCTTACTTGTAAACACCCCTAGATTGTCTGTTCTCATAAGTGAACTGTCAGTGTATCACTGGTGCACAAATCTTGCAACAAAACTGTTCATAATGTATCAGAATTATTAATTCAGCTCCTCAGACCCAAGCTGTGTCCTGCTGCAAGGAATTACTTTCACTGCAGAATGACCTCCAGTGGACATTTGATCCCCATCCTTCACCTAAGAGCCAAGAGCCATTGCAAATGCAATCTCTCTGACAGCACCCCTTTTCAAACTCAAAGTGGCCATGAAGTCTCACAACTACAATGTCCCACAAAAGTCTTGATGAGGCACTGTTACATCTAATAGTTCCTTCAGCCTAATTCAAGATCCATAGGAAGGTTCAGGATCAGGGTACAAACAGAGATCAGGGTTTTGTTATCATAAAAGGTTCAGACAGAGTCAGGGAGGCACCCTAGCTGCACACCTGTGAAGCCATGTGATAGCTTTATACCGAGACATGCCCTTGCAAACGCCAGTAAAGCCTTTGGCTGATGTTTTCACTTAGGGTGATGTGGATGATGCGTATCACCCTTCACACTTGATGTGTAAGCAGAAAATACAGTTACGAACAACATGTTTCTTAGGTAAAAACTAACATCTCATTGCAAGCAGAAGAAATTCAGGTTGACAGAGACAGTTGATAAATTAATCTCTCTAGGCAACAAACTACTGTCACACGGGGAAAAACGCCTCAAGCTACCAGCCATAGAAAAGAAAGATGTGCCAAGCATTCAAGTCCACAAAGCCAGGAGCACTGAAGAGACAAATGATCACCAGAAATGCAATTGTTTGAGCTCCTCTATAACAGAGGCAGCACTAGGAAACAGACTTGGGGGGGAGAAAGGAGCGGGGGGGAGGTGAACTAACTAATAACCCTATGTAGACATGCCCTGCTAACGTTGCCTGCCTTGAAAATTAGGTTCCTGCAAGCCAGTTACCCAAGACGGGAATCCAGGACAGAGAAGACAGAGAGCTGCATCAAACTAAACGTAGCAGCAGGGTGCTTCTCATTTAAATGGGATCGATAACTCCCAGGAATACCTCCTGCAGGGATGAAGCTGTATGACAGAAGAGTGGGTCCTCCGTGTTTATCAGATCTGTTATCTACCCCACTACTTCTGATCAGAGAGCTCGACAGCCAGGAAGGTGAAGAACAGCTGAAGCCAGGAGAGGTCCAGAGGCTGATGGGATGCTGCCATCTGGAGCACAGGGCCCGTCACTGACGAGGATGGGTCTCAAACCAAATTAAAGCTTCAAACCTACACAAACCATTCACGTTCGAGCTTCCGTATCTCTGTAGGTGACACGGACAGAGCCCCAGAAGTCCCATAGGGCATGACACGCGCTACTGCCAAGCAGGTGACCGTCTCTTTTCTAACCATTCACCTTTCAGAGCTACGGAATCTGTTGTCTCACCAGCATTTCCAGTGCGGCAAGCGATGCCCTTGGCCCGGGCCTGATGCACATGTGCGAATTGGAAGCTTCCGGGGCCACGGGTGGCAACACCCGCAGTGCCCAGGCGGAGCTCCCGCCCCTGTGGAGGCGCTGAGGCCCGAGCCGGTTGTGCCCCTTAGGAACGGCTGTGCCAACGGAGACCTTGCCCCTCATAGAATAGAAATACAGAACCGCCTGGTTGGAAAAGGCCTTTGAGATCATCGAGATCAACTGTACCTGTCCAGTACTAAACCAGACCCCTAAACACTTCATCTAACTGTCTGTTAAACACCTCCAAGGATGGGACTCAACCACCTCCCTGGGCAGCTGTTCCAGTGCCTGATAATCCTTTTGAGGAAGAATTTTTTTCTGATCTGAACCTCCCCTGGTGCAACTCAAAGCCATTTCCTCTCATGCTATCACCTGTCACTTGTGAGAAGAGACCAAGACCCATCTTACCATAATCTCCTTTCAAGCAGTTGCAGAGAGCAATAAGGTCTCCCCTCATCCTTCTCAAGACTTTTCAGCAAGGCCTGTTGCAACAGGACAAATGGTGATGGTTATAAACTAAGAGACGGTAGGTTAGACTAGATACAAGGAAGAAATTTTTTTACAATGAGGGTGGTGGTAGCTGCCACATAGCTTGAAACATTCAAGGTCAGCTTGGACTGAGCTCTGAGCAACCTGATCCAAGTTGAAGATACCCTTTCCTGCACGAGAATGGATGAGATCACCTCGCTACAACCTCTTTTCAGGCAGTTATAGACAACGATAAGGTCTCCCTTCAACCTCTTTCTCTAGGCTAAAAAAACCCAGTTCCCTCAGCCACTCCTCATAGGACTTGTTCTCCAGCCCCTTCACCAGTCTCGTTGCCCTCCTCTGGACACGCACCAGCACCTCCGTGTCTTTCCTGTACTAAGGGGCCCAAAACAGAACACAGTGCTCGAGGTACGGCCTCGAGAGCACCGAGTACAAGGGGGCAATCACTTCCCTGGTCCTGCTGGCCACGCTGTTTCCGATACAGGCCAGGATGTCACTGGCCTTCCGGGCCACCTGGGCACACTGCTGGCTCACGTTCAGCCTCTGTCAACCAGCACCCGAACATCCTCTGCCGGCTCCTCCGGCCGTTAAACGGCTCCTCCGACTCCACCCCCACGCGGGGGTAGAGGCGGCGAAGCGGACTGAGAGACGTGAGCCCCGCCTCACGCATGCGCAGAGAAACCGTCGGCCCCTCCCAGCGCCCGCCGAGGCGCCGGGCGCGCCCCTTGCCGCGGGGCACTCTGGGAGCGGCAGCCGCCCTTCCCCGCGAGGGTGGGCGGCGGCGGTGCCGCCGGCAGCGGAGGGCGGCGGCTCCCACAATGCCTCAATCGCAGTCACGTGACGCGCGCCCTTGGTGGAGCTCTGCCACTTCCCCGCGGGAGGGGGTGAGAGCCGGCGGGGCAGGGGGGCTCCGCGCGCGGCTCCGGGGGCGGGGCCTCCCCCCGGCGGGAGGCGGGGCCTGCGCGTGGGCGGCCGTTTAACGGTCACCGGGGCGGGGGAGCGGGTGGGCGCTCTCCTCACGGAGCGAGGCGGGAGGAGGCGCCACAGGGCTCCGCGTTAATAGAATGGCGGCCTGTAGGAGGGTCGGCTGTGCCTGGGGGCAGGAGGCGGCGGGGCGGGGCGGGGAGCGGCCCTCGGGGTCAGCGATGGCACCCTGGGGTTTGCGTCGCTCTGAGCTCTGCCGCCTCCGTGGGACAGCGGGTGGCGGAGGAGGCGTTCCCCCAGGGGAGGGTGTCAATGGGACTGTTGGATCATGGATTCGTTTTCTTGCTATAAAAGAAGAGTTCTGACCTTTCCTTTGTGAGGTGATGGTTTGTCAAGGGTGGCAGAGACAGGGGCTGGAGCACGAGTCTTGTGAGAGGCGACTGAGAGAAGTGGGATTGTCCAGCCTGGAGAAAAGGAGGCTGAGGGGAGACCTGATCGCTGTCTGCAACTGCCTGAAAGGAGGTTGTAGAGAGGTTGTTCTGGCCTTCCCAAGTGACGGGTGATAGGATGAGAGGAAATGGGCTCAAGTTGTTTCAGGAGAGGTTCAGGTTATACATCAAGAAAAATTTCTTCACCAAATGCATTGCCAGGCATTGGAATAGGCTGCCCAGGGAGGTTGTTGAGTCACTATCCCTGGAGGTGTTTAAAAGACAGGTAGAGGAGGGGCTCAGGAATCTGGTTTAGTACTGGACAGGTACGATTGGACTTAATGATCTCATAAGTCTTTTCCAGTCAAGCGATTCTGTGTTGTTGTAAAAGAACATAAAGACATCGTAGTTGAAATTTAAGATCGTTCTTAAGCTTTAGTGAGTTAGAAGACTCACCCAATGACAACATATATAATAGCAGTAGTTTAGCCTGCTATTATTTGGTATATTTTCAGGTAGCACCCACCAATAGCATGTATAATAGAAATAATGACTTGGCATCAACTGAGTTTTGACAAGGCCATTGCCTCTCACTTTAGAAGAGCTCATTAGGCAAGGATGACTCACAGCATTCTCACGCCACCGCCACCATCGTTTCTCAGTATTTTGATTGGTGTGGACTTGGGTAGTCATGGTGTTTTCTAGCAATAATCTATGGGACGCAAAGCTTGGGATCGTTTTGAGGTACTCGTTGGCTGAAGCTGATGTAGATTTTAATTCCTGCCTGTTTTGCTTATCAGGCAGGCCTGGGCAGCTTCTCCTAGAAACTGGATTCTCTTGTTTGAAGAAATGAGTGACTGCTCATCTTTGAAGAAACTATGTACTTTGACCTGTTTTTTTCCATTGCTTTTATTGTAACTGGCAACTTTAATGGATGTTTCTTAATTTTTTTTTCTTCCCTTAGGAGGACAAGAAATTAGTCTAGGTGCAATAAATCAAAAGAAATGGAAGAAAGGAAAATCAAGAGGAGGAGTCCCAAATCATCTACCAGTCACCCTGCACAGGTTGCTAACTCCAAGAAGAGCTCAGTGCCAGTCAGTAAAAGCACAGCCTTTTCAAATCCTGCTCCACAGCCCCCAGTCCAAAAACCAAAGTTAAAACGGTAAGCTTGGGAGCATCTCACAAGCTCAGCTGAAGTGAGAGCCAGAAACCTGCCAATGCTCAGACAGTCTGAAGGGCATTTAGACTGGCTAGGACAAAATGAATAGAGCGAGCCTCAGACTTGTGAAAATTTTTGATGATGCATCTTTTTTTAGCAGAATGATTTGTGTTTAAAGCAATATAATGGTTATTTTACATAAAGAGGAAGGTGTTTGATGCTCTTTTTGTTAGGTTTGTAAAATGTTACACAATGTAGACTTATACTGAGTACACTTTAGCCGAAGAGATGATTGTCTGATGTGACTAGTGAAAGACAAGAGGTGTATCATCAAGTACAACAGATGTGAGCATCGTATGGGAGGTAGAAGAGCCCCAGGTGTACAGCTGTGAGGAACAAATAACATATTACGTGACTGCAAGGCTGGAACTGATAAGTAGGGCAGGAAACATATATTGAAGAGGATGAGCTAGAAGTGGAATTTCCAGGTTTTTTTTTCCTTGGAGACCTATCAGTGGGGGCAGTGGTAGCTCCAAGGCCCAGAGAACAGCATTCTGCTCCTCAGAAAGTACCTGTCTGCTATTGATGATACATCTGTTTCAGTTTCAGAATGTTTTTTTTTTTACGTTAGAAAATAGATTCTTGGCTGTGGCAGACACAGTAGAGAAATGAATGAAGAGGGATTTTAAAGAGACATGTTAGACACAGGCAACCAAGCTTATTGACCTGTAAGTATTAGCTGAAGATTAAAGATTGAGCTGTTGTCATCAGCAGAGATAGTCTGTTTGAAGGGCCTGGTACTGGCCTGATGAATAATGAATTTTTGTAATGTAAAGTCTATATATTATTTTTCATGGAAAGTGCTTTAATATTTTGAAGGAAATAAACACTAATGTGCTATAAACTGGTGGTTTCTGCAGCTACCTGTACAATTTACTTAAGTCTCAACACTATTCTGGAATGCACTTGAATTGCATTTCTTGTAGCCCACAATATTGGCTGGAGAATATAATATTCTTTCTGCTTTAAGTTTTGGGAAAGGGCATTCTTGATCAATTGTTAACTGAATCTTGCCAAGCAATGATAATACAGGTGGGAAAAAAAATGACCTTTCTGGCACAGAAACCGTTCTTTAAGTCTGAAATTGAAGCAGAAATAGCCAAAATTAAACCGAAATTGAGACATGTTGCTCTGAGTTGAACCAGATGTGATAATTGTTAGACTGTTAGTTGTTCCAGCATATAGACTGTGTAGCCTATATGGTGTCTATAGACTAGAGAAGCTGATTATTTCCCATAGGAAAGAGAGAATTTTATGACTTGCAGAGCATGGGAGTATTCCAGGGGAGGGTAGGGCTTACTATGCTGTATTGTCATCACTAATTAAATAAAGGCTCTTTCCTAAGCCTGTGATTTTTTTTTTTTTTTTTTTTTTAAGATCCCATAGTATGCTAAATTTTAGTTTTTGGGCTCATAATTTTTCACTGAATAAGCTTCTCAACATAAGGCTGCAGAAGCAGCCATGCCAATGTGAGAGAATTGCAGTGTGCACACACAGATGGGCAAATCTGGGATGAAAACAGCCCTTTAACCTGAATTGTATTAGAATGTGGTCTTGTCTGTGTATCCATTCATTTCTGGGTCAGAGATGGAATATGCTGCTTCTCACTGGTAACTCTGCGTTTAGCTTGTGTATCAATTGTTTATTTGGGTTTATAGTGATCATTTGTCTTAATCTGTGTAGTTTCTATGGGTACGTGGTGCTCTGAAAAAATTTTATGTCTAGAGAAAAATGTATGCGATCCAGGAATTTTGATGATTTTGTTGCAGAGAGCGCTGTAGAGATTTTTTAGCACCTTTAGCATTTGTTTAGGCATGGACTAGTTCGATTTGATATGTGTTAGAGTATTGGGAGCTTGCTTTTGATTGTGAGTTTTACAAAACTAGGATGTTTTTTGAAAGTGGCAAGAAGGAGCTCCATGAAAGGAGGCAAGGTCACCTTCCTGTATAGGTTGCAAGAAGTTGTTTTCCACACTGGTTACAGTCTGTAGGTGTTAGTGACTATAGGAATGTAGGGTTGTTGAGGGATTTTCTCTCGGACTTGAAGAGAGGTTGCAGATGCTTTTTAGGTGATTTTATGCAGATAATGCTCTGTGCCACTGTTGGACAATGGTCCTCTTCAGATTATTGAGATGGCCATTACATACGTGTGCTCCATTGAAGCAGATTGCTGGAATTCTTCCTTTTACAAATTATCGAGATACTGGTGTTCTTTATTCTTAAGATAAACTCATGATCCATTTTTTTTTAATTAAATGGAGTGAACAAAAATATGTATATGTTTTCCATTTACTTTTCAAAACCCAGACGTACACTTACTTTTACATTTCAGATTCTCAGCGAAAGTGAAAGCAGGAAGTAATATTTTTGTTTTAATTACTTCTTTTAGCATAATAAAAGAGAAAGCCAAACCTCCAGGAGGTGAAGCAAAAGGGGCACAGGCAGCACCAATTCAGCATTCTTTTCTCACAGATGTATCAGATGTCCAGGAAATGGAAAGGGGACTCCTGAGTCTCCTGAATGACTTCCACTCTGGCAAACTTCAAGCATTTGGTAAGTGCATGAATTGTCTGTATACAATAATTGTTTTATAGCTATACAATATTAACATCTGCAAACAAATGTGCCAGATGGACCGGCTGCCAGATTGTCATATTGGTCTGCTATATGAAATGAGGTTTGGCCTAGTGTAATAGATCTTACTGCATTTTTAAATGATAGCCCTACTGGAAGGTTGTCTTTGGTGCAAGATGATTCAAATGTCACTTCATCGTTCCTTCCAGTAAGGCATACCAAAGGCAGTACCGCAACTGCAAATACATATGTAACCAACAGAGCAGAGAGCAACGCCGTGACCCAACGCCTCCAAGGAGTTCAGTCCCACCTTCGCGCCTCACGGTGCGGTCACGTTGAGGGGCAGCAGGGGGCGCTGCCGCGCCCCCCCCCCCCCCCCCCCTCGTTGGCAAGGGGAGAAAAACTCTCAGAAAGACCTGAAACTGCAATATGTGATCATATTTAAAATTAAAAATACAGGGCCTTCTTAAATCAGAGTATAGAAAAAACCCACATCTGTTCTAAAAAACAGTTTAGTATGTTGTGTACAGCATAACACCAGACAGAATGACAGCGACTTCAGTAGTGAAAAAGGCAGAAATCATTGAGAAAGCAAATTTACTTGTAAATTTGATGTTTAAGTTCCTCTTCTCTGATGTTAAAAAGCTACGTCTTCACACCTTCATTTGCTCTCTCAGGTTTCTTTATCTGAAGCTGTTGCTTGTCTTTTTAGGAAATGAATGTTCCATAGAGCAGATGGAGCATGTGCGCAGTATGCAGGAGAAACTCGCTCGCCTCAACCTAGAGCTCTATGGGGAGCTGGAAGAACTCCCTGAAGACAAAAGAAAAATAGCCAGTGACTCCAACCTAGATAGGTTGCTGTCAGATGTAGGTACTGGATGGGCAGAACACATGGAACTCTGCCCATAGCACTGTGCTCAGGAAAACAGTGCTACTAGTTGGGCAGTGATTTACAGTTGAGGAGAACATAGTTCTGTAATGAACCAAGACATAAGTCCTGTAGTCATCTTTGTTTTTAGAAAAAACAGTACCTCGTTTTCTTTTTTTAAAGGCTGCTGCTTGTTTTGGCGAGTGGAGCAGTCTAGTTGTAAACTGAGGATGTTGGGCTCCTTAGAGACAGCCAGTGTATCAGGAAGCTATGACCACTTTCCCTGTGGACCATCTTTTTACAGTGGGGAAGACCATACATAAAAAGGAGTTGACATCTGTGCATTCTACACTTTCATTTTTTCCTCTCTCTAGTTTGTTTCCATAAAAATCAAAACTGTTAGAATTTCTTTAAATTTCCTGAGATTGACAGACTTAAACTTAATTTAGGACTTGGCTCTCTCGGTGTTAAATTCAGTGCAGGCTTACTTTGCTTTTTTTTTTGTAATAAAATCATACAATTCAGCCCAATAATTTCTCTTGCTGTTTTTATGCATCTGTTTCATTACGTCAGCATAATTGTTGCATTTGACTAACTGAAATGCCATTTCTGATACTTTCTATATTTACATTGCAGCTAGAAGAGCTGAATTCATCTATGTATCCTTTTCCTTAAATGATGCCTGCTTTGCATTATAATTATTGGTTGTAATCAACTTAGAGTAGCTATCTCCAGTAATTGGTGCCTTTACAGGAGTCAAATAGCTTCAGTAATGGGCTTTCTTTTAAATTAGGACTATAATATAGGATGGCTTTTAGGTTCTTCCAATACATAAATGATTGGAACTGTTTTTTCTTACGGTGATTTAGGTAGCTAGCGTGTACTACTTCAAGACAATGTGTTGACAGTCAATAGCAGAGCCCATCAGAAACAGGGTCTTTCTACATGTGTCTTGCCAAACAAACATAATATCCCTTCTGTAGTATTCAGAAATGTGCTGTCCCATAGGTAAGTGAATCCTATTATCTTCTAATTTTTTTTTTCTAGAAATGTATGCAGCTGATTTTACTGCAATTAGTGGACTGACCTAATTTATTATTTCTACTGTCGGGCTATGGTTGAGTCAAATACTTAGCAGACCTCTGGTAATGGAACATATGTGTGCTCTTAGCCTACCGAGAAGAAAATAAAGCTGAATGTCTCAGTCAGTTTTTTGCATCACACTTTTCAATAAGCTAAGATACGTTGAGGAGTGTTGCATTCAGTTTATACAGCAGTCTACTTATTTCTGATGATACACACTGTGTGCATTGAGGAAGGTCGGATTCCAGTTTGGGACTTGAAATATTACACAGGTGTACACATTCTTTGTGTCTGCAGAAAGCTGTTTAAGGGTAGGTCTCACAAAGAACGTGAGTGGAATGTAATAAAAATAATCTGCCGTACCCCTTGATCCACCAGCTGATTGTGGAAGTACGTAATACTTAAGTCTCCTCAAGAAAGATTAGTCTACTGGTTGAGAACTCACATAGGAGTTAATAGAACTGAATTGATCTGGACTGGTGCATACCCCTGACAGGACTAGGCATAGTTTGGTGTAACACTATCTTGTTTATACCTTATCTGTGTGTGACTATGTTATTCCTTAATGATATGCTTCAGCCAAAAACTACATTTAGCAGATGCTCAAGATATTCCAAATAGTGCCACGGGATGAAAGAACAGCTTTGGCAATTTGGATTCTTCCAGAAGCTTTTCTTTTGTTTTTCCTGACAGTGGAATTTGGAAAAGTTGTTACTTTTGTTTTTGTTTTTATTTTGCACAATGAAGAATCAAAATGCAAATCCAAGTGTTTATTTTTGCACATTCCTCTTTGAGCACTGCATTACATCATGACTCTGTCTCTAGAGTTCTAAGTAGGTTGTTGTGATGCTGTGCTTTTTATTATTGCCTTATTTAATTGAAAAATTGGAAAAATGCTCAGTGTCGTTACTATGGTTGAAAATGATATATGTATATAAGCTCATTAGCATTTCTCCAGTTTTTATGAAATTAGTGATGATGTTGCCTTTCTGATCAGTATGTAGACAATCTGCACACTGTCTTCAGTGTTTGGTTGATGAGTGATGCCACAGATTAATTTATTGTTAATAAAGCAAAACATTTAAAATACGATGTTTCACTTCGAGAAGTTGCTATCTGTTCAGCTGTGTTAAGATAGAAGTTCTTGCATAGCCTGAATGTTTGCAGAGTTTACTTCTTTCATTACTGTGAATAATCAGAAAATGCCACTAAATTAGACCTAGCATGCATGCTAGCGCTCCATATAATTTAAGTATTGTGAAATTCCAAAATTGGGTAAATAGTTTTTGTTCAATAAATCCAGTATATGCAATTTTGTAGTGATTCCTAGGTTTCAGTCTGGTGTGAATTGGTGTCATCTTTGTGTTCACGGAAAAAAAAAAATAGTGTAAAATCAGACTGATGATAGATACAAAATTTCTATCCTGGTCCATCATACTATGCCTTTGGTTCTAGATTTGTTTTATGTTCATATTTTAGGTAATATGTTCAGATTCTATACTGTATGTACTTAACTGTCCAAGGAGTGAAATCTTTATTCTTCTACTTGAGAACAAAGTTTTCATCAGCCCGAAGTAGAGCCAAGTCTGCGCTGTGCAAATGGGGATAGAAAAATCATTTAAACACCACACTGTGCTCTGGCTACAAATCCAGCCTCAAGCACTGTTATTCCCTACCTCAACTATCAGGCAAATCTATCAGGCAAATCTCAATTGTTAATGAACCAGTGGGGATCCCAGTTGGGCTTTTCCTTTGGAATGTTCTTGTTCTTTATATGGTTTATTTCCTTTGTTATTGAGATTCTCTAGATGTTTTACCTGTTGGTAGAATTACTTCCAAGTCTGAGCCTGCTGCTGAGTATGTGCCCATGATGATGTGAAATCCAAAGAAATCTTAGGAGAACTGAATATAATATGCTCCTCACAAAGTGAAGCCAAGTTTTTTTTTTTTTCCACTCTTTAACCAACAGTTGGGCAATTATCCTTTTCTGCACAGTAATTCTCAGCCCTATGGCCTTGTTTCTGTGCAGACTGCTGAACATCAAGCAAAAAAGCAGCGTGTTTTAGCCTTGTGCCTCAAGGTCTGTAAAGGTGTGAGGCTTGTTACGGTGGCAAAAATCCCTAGTAGGGCTACATTTGTACAAGCAAAATGACATTCTTGCAGCTCGTTTTGATTCAGGAGGAGGGCTATACTCCCACTAGTACCTTGTTGCCAAATGTGGTATATTGCAACACTGTAATGTGTACTGGTCCCAAACCACACTTCTAACCAGTGTTTTTCAAAGGTTAAGCTATTCTACAAAAAGGAGAATTCTTCTTCCTTTCTTGGCTTTGTCATCTAACCCTGCTTAGGCTTATGGACTTCAAGCACCTTTTAAATAACTTATGAATGTGTGGTCTGTTGAATGTGTTGATCTCCAAATTTGTGTAGCAATTTATGCAGAGGTATAATTTGAGATATGGATATAAATACATTTCTTGAGCAGCTGTTAAGAATTAGCACCTTTTTCTTTAACCACCTCAAGCCCTCAGGCAATCGCAAGGGACAAAGAATGCATTAATTGCAAATAATTAAGACAAGAAAATTCTGTCTCCTCCTAGGTTCACATTTGCATCTTTTACACAATCCATTAGCTCTATATGCTCCTTATCTTTTGGATTCATACAAGAAAATTTGTGGCAAGATCTTTGAGAGACTGAGCTTCTCTTTAAGTGGTAATAAATTAATCACGTCAGGCTCTTGCAGGAAAAGAAAAAAATCTACTGTAACATATTTGTAGGCAGTCTTTTGTAATTATAAACATACAGAAGTGGCTGCATAAAATGAGCTCCATTTCTGTTATCTTGTTTCCTGAAGAACCATTAATGGTGGTGAAAATACATTAACATTGAATGTTTCCTGGCCTAAACTCACTCTGATAAACAGATCCGGTGTTTGAAAGAACAGCTCTTCCCTGTAAAACTGACCTAGATTGCCTCACTCCACGAGACAAGGGGGAACTCAATGAATCAAAAAAAGAAAATAAAAATCGGGAAGAAAAGCTTATAGGAAAGGAAGGTGACTTAGAGGAGAGGATTTGGAAGAGGTGTGGCCAGCAGGTTGAAGGAGGTGATTCTGTGGTTCTATTCTGCTCTTGTGAGACCCCACCTGGAGTATTTTGTCCAGCTCTGGAGTCCTTGGCACAGGAAAGACATGGATCTGTTTAAGTGGGTCCAGAAGAAATCCACAAAGATGATCAGAGGGCTGAAGCACCTCTCCTATGAAGAAAGGCTGAGACAATTGGGGTTGTTCATCCCGGAGAAGAAAAGACTCTGAGCAGACCTTACTGTAGCCTTGAAGAGGGCCTACAAGAATGATCATAGAATCATTAAAGTTGGAAAAGACCTCCAAAATCAAGTCTAACCATCAGCCCTTCAGCACCATGCCTACCAAAACATGTCCCAAAGTGCCATGTCTAATGTGTTTTTTGAACATTTCCAGGGATGGTTTCTCCACCACTTCTGTGGAGAGCCTGTTCCAACGCTTAACCACTCTTCAGTATAAAATTTTTTCCTAGTAGCCAATCTAAACATCCCCTGCTGCAACCTGAGGCCATTTCCTGTCATCCTGTCATTTGTTACTTAGGAGATGAGAAGGCCTGTTTCGACAGGACCAAGAGTAGTGGTTGTAAACTAAGAGAGAGTAGATCAGGCTAGATACAAAGAAGAAATTTTTTACAATGAAGGTGGTGGTAGCTGCTGTCTTCCGTGGAAACGTTCAAGGTCGGGTTGGACCAGGCTCTGAGCAACCTGATCTAGTTGAAGATACCCCAGTCACTGCAGGAGAATTGACTAGATCACCTTTAAAGGTCATTCCAACCCAAACAATTCTATCATTCTATGGGGTGGGAGTCAGTGGCATTAAATTAACTGCCTCTTTCTTCGAAAATAGCAAGACAAATTATTAAGGCACACCCATGTTGAGCTGCGTCTTGAAATTCTTATTTCTGTAAAGGAACAGAAACAGCCACCTATCAAGGCCTACTGGCCTGGTTCTGTAAGCATTCAGCAGGTTGGGTTTTACAGCTGTGGTAACACAAAGGAGCAAAGTCAAATAAAAAGCCTGGTTAAATTTGGATCGACCTGTAGATGCGGAATTCACAGACTCATCACACGATCAATGTGATCAGACAGAAGCAGAGTTTATTGCTTTACTGCTAATAGTTATATACTCTGTCTTATCTACTTTCACACATAACAATAAGAACGATCGGATAACATGTGCTGTTCACTCAAATAATGCTTCTTTACAATAGGTCAGTCTCTACTGTCCACCCGTCTCTGTTGTAAGTTTCAGATCCTGTTCAAGGTCTTCGTTTCAGTCACGTGTACATCTCCCCCCTTTCTTGTTTTTCACTTGCTAGGCTGTTTATCTTGCCAAATTCCTCTTGCAGTGTCCTAGCAACGACATTCCTGCAAGGCCTGCTGATGTCTCTATGCCTTAGACAGACTAAGAACCTGCTGCTCTGGATTGCCCAGAACACATCCTTGGTCTTCTAAAAACCCCACAAGTCCCCCTTTTTGTTTTTGGGCAATCCAGATCTGATTCATGTTTTTTTCCAACATTTGTATTAAACATTGCATTAAACATGGTACAATCATCATTACTATTAATAACATGACTAGAATAATCAATCTCATTTTTATAATTGATCTTAATCATCCAGGTAAACCCCGATTATTATTCATCTGTAGTTGTTTAACCCCATTCTTTAGCTGTTGAATTGCCTTGTGAATTGATTCAGAGATCTGATAAATTCATACAACACATTCCTTCAAATTCTTCACATCCATGACCTTGCGATAATAAAAAGAAATCTGTAGCAGCTCTAATTTGTAATAAGAAATCTATAGGAGCTCTGTTTTATAATGTAGCATGTCTAACACTATCAACATCTGTTAACAATCCTAAAAGAGCTAACAAAGTGGTATTAGTTTACTTGCTAAGCCAACAGCCTAAATTAGTTAATTTTTGTAACACTGCAGCAGCACCTACTCCAGGTGCAAAAAACAATGCCCAAATTTGAGAGGTATCCAAAAATGTAACATTCCCATTACAATCTGCTGTAAATGTATGTGTCATGCGTTTTCTCCTCCTAATCTGTGATTTCTTTAAGTGATCATGTGTCATGGTTGTGTTGGGAGTTAATGAAGTTAGCCTGTCCAGACTACATGAGCCCCCACTAATTTCTGATAGGATACCTGCCCAGGCCCTTTCTCCACACACCTTGTGGTAATGCCATCGGTACATTACTTGATCAAGATATGTTTGAGTTTGTATAATTACACCAAGGTGTTGCATTTCCATAAATCTTGCATAGCATTAACATTTTGCACCTGCCTTGTCAATGGTTGATAACAACTATAATTAAACATTACACAAGCATCCATTTTTACTGATCCTAACAGTTCCAGTTCCTGAAGTTCTTGGGGCTATTACAAATTCCAAACTTGTCTTTTGACCACTCATCTATGGGTATTCCTAGTAAACAGGTAGAAAAAGGATTTTCTGGATTTGACATAGATAAACATAATGTATCCTGGTTTGTGATGTTAGCTATTGTTATCCATACATTCATCTTTGGTTGTGAAACCACCCAGAGAATGGCTGTGTTCACACGGTAGATTAAGAGGATCGCCAAGGTCTGACTCATCCTGCGGGAACCCGTTTTGGGCCAGTATCTGTTAAAACACAAGCATATTCCCTACCAGTCATTTTTAACTCCACTGGGCCCTTCCATTCTCCAGTTTGCAAGTCTTTATATTGTACTTTAATTAACTCTGAATTCTCAGTTCCGGATTGTACTGATACTTGATGCACTATAATAGGTGGTGATACTCGATTTTCTGTGAGGCGTAACTAGTTTAACACATACAGCGCTTTTCCAAGTCGTTCTGCGGGAGCCTCCCCTGCAGTTCCCCCTTTTTGTTTTTGCAAAAGTGATTTCAGCATGAAGTGAGCATGTTCAACAATGGCTTGACCAGTTGGAGAATAGGGAATGCCAGTGAGCCGATGAATGCCCCATGTTTGACAAAAACATGCAAACATTTGAGATATATACGCTGGACCATTATTTGTTTTTACCTCTCATGGGACACTAAAGCAGCAATTGCTGCATGCATATGCTTAATAACATGCTTGGCTGCTTCTCCAGTCTGCGCAGTTGCCCATATTGCATGAGAAAAGTATCTATAGATACATGTACATATTTCAAACGTCCAAATTCTGGGATATGAGTAACATCTATTTGCCATAGTTGTAAGGCTTGTAATCCACATGGGTTAACTCCAATGCCCAAGCCAAACCCTTCTTTTTGGCATGCTGGAGAAGACTGCACTATACCACATGAATCATTCTGTGAGAAATTAAATTGTCTGGCCAACATTTTAGCCGATTGGTGGAAAAATTCATGAGACAAATGGGCTTGCTCAAATAAATTGACCGAATTTGTCTGGACAACTGCTACCAACTGGTCAGCAATATTATTACCAATAGATAACCCATTATTAAAACGATGACTCCGAATGTGAGTAACAAAATATGGACAAGATCTTTGAGATAATAAATGTAACAAGTGTAACAACAACATATGTAAAGTTTTAACCATTCCTCTCTCTAACCTAATAACAGTACCTACAACATATAATGAATCTGAAATTACATTGATCGATACAGATTGCCAATGTTGAAAAACCCATACAACTGCTTGCAATTCTAACGCTTGCAAAGAGTCCTCAGTGACCCCATCTAAAATATGATGGTGCCATTGACCATCTTTTTGCCAAGTAATCGCTCCTCTTCTAGATTTCCTTCCTGTATCTGTAAAAATTGTCAAGCCATCCACTGGTGTTTCAGATCTATATGGTACTTCTAAATCCTGTGATTGTATTAATAGCAACCATTTTTCAGAAGGATAATGTGCAGTAACGATTCCTTGGTAGTCAGCTAAGGCTATTTGTATTAATTCTGAATTTGCTAATAACCAATTTAAATAAGTACTACTGATAGGTATATATATTGAGTTGGGGTCTAAACCTGATATATCAATGATTCGTTGTCTTCCTTTTATTATCAAATCGGATATTAGTTCTATACATGTTATCACCGTAATCTTTGGAGTATATGCTGTAAAAATCCATTATAAAACTGACCATTTATTATGATTCTCTTGACCGATTATTCTTAAAGGATATTTAGGATATTGAAGAGTTAACAATCATTAGCTGTAATGGTTTCTCTTCAATCTTTTTTGCTACTATTCCTTGTTGAACCTTTTCAATTATAAGGTATAATGTCTCGTTTTGTTCCTCATTTAATTGTCTTTTCTCATAGGCATTACTAGTGGTACCCAATAAAGCCCCATTAATATGGGGCTAAGTCATCATTAGTAATACCACATGTTGGTCTTACCCATTGTATGTCTCCTAAAAGTTTTTGGACATCTGTAAGACTCTTTATTTCTGGTTTTAGGCTCAATTTTCGTGGTCTAATACATCCATCCCAAATACAACCAAGGTTCATTTTCCTGAACATTTTCTGGGGCAATTTTTAGCCCTTTCTCCTCTAATGTGATTGTTAATTCTTTGATTGTTTTTTCTGCATCAAAATCTTTTCCAGCTATTAGTATGTCATCCATGTAATGGTACACTAATAGATCTGGATTGTTGGATCAAAATGATTGTAAAGCCTATGCCACAAACATTTGACATTTTTCATGCCTTGTGGCAAAATTACCCAATGATATCTTTTACTGGCTCACTTTTGTTCACTGATGGCACCATAAAAGCAAATTTTTCTGCATCTTCAGGATGCAATGGTATTGTAAAAAACCATTCAAATCAATAATTAAAATCTGCCAGTTTTTTGGGATCATTGTTGGTGAGGGTAATCCAGGCTGAAGTGCCCCCATATCTTGCATCACCTTATTAATTGCTCAGAAATCATGTAACAATCTCAATTTTCCTGATTTTTTGGGAATAGTAAAGATTGGCGTATTCCACGGACTAGTTGATGGAACAATACGTCCCGCTTCTAGTTGCTGTTTTACTAAATCTTTAACAATCTGCAGCCTTTCTTCTTTCAGCAGCCATTGATCCACCCACACAGGTGTTTTGGTTTTCCTTGTGAGTTTTATCACCAGCTGCTGAGCAATGGCCACTCCTAAAAAACCGTGGATACTAATCTCACTCCCATTTGGGATAAAACATCTCTACCCAATAAGGCAATTGGTAAATTCATAATATATGGTCTAGTAGAAATTTGAGTTCCATCATTAAATTGAAATTGCACAACTGTCTTGCTTATAAATGTTCATTGGGAACCACCTACTCTATTGATGTGGTGGCTGGGAGCATCTGCCAATGTCTAGGCCACCAAGCTTTCGGTATTATAGTAATGTCTGCCCCTGTATCCACAAGCATTTTGATTGTTATTGAATCTCCTGATGGGTGAATCACATTAACCTTTTCCTCAGTTTTTTTCTTTCCAATATCTACTGCTAACGTTACTTCTGCTTCTCCAGTGGATCCAAAACAGCCTTCACCCCTTTTTCTGTCTAAAGCTTTTGGTACTTTGGCTTCAAATGGAATTAGTTGTGCTATTTTTGATCCTTTGGGAATGTTAATCGGTGGTATTAATGTATATATCATTATTTTGATCACACCTTGATAATCGGCATCTATCAATCCCGGAATTACGAACAACCCTCGTCTTGAGGTTGATGATCTGCCAATTAGGAAGGCGCTTAATCCATGTCCTAACGGGCCTTTTAATGTTGAATCAACTACCGCCACCTGCTGGATCGTCAATGTAATTTCTATTGCTGTTGCCACATCCACTCCTGCACCGCTGGTTGTTGTGGCGGTGCAGCTGTCCGAGCACCCTGTGGTACTATTCCTTGATCGACACCCTGATTTTGTGTTGTCGCGCGAGGGTGAGTCGCACTCAACATCCTATTTCCCGCTCTCCTGCATTCATTTGTATTATGATTATGGCAATTACAGTTTGTACACCACTTTTCTGTTGTTAGTCGTGGCACATTGTTATTTGTTGATACAGTATTACGTTTCAGAGCTCTGCATTCTTTTTGAAAATGACCCTTTTTCCCGCAATTAAAACATGTTTTGTCTCTTTTTCCCGTTTGTTTTGCAACCAGTGGTCGCACTGCTGCTCCGACTGCTGCAGCCATAACAGTGGCTTGATTAGCAAAAAGCATACGTTCTGCCACTTCCAAGAGCGCAGCGGTTCCAGAGCCTCGAGGAAGTGTGCTAAGGACCTGCTTAGTTCTGTCATTAGCATTATCAAAGGCTAACATATCTAACATTTTGGCTTTCATATCTTCATGTAAATCAGGATGTGTCATTATGGCAATGTGTAATCTATCTACAAATTTTGGAAAAGATTCGTTCGGTCCTTGCCTAATCGTAATAAAACCCAGGGGGATCTTATCATCAGAAATATTCATCATAGCTTTAAATGCCGCATCTTGACTAGCTTGCAATACTTCAGTAGCAAACTGCACTTGCCAATCAGCCCGTGCAAAACAACCCGAACCATTAACATTTCCGATTGTACACCATAAAGAGGGTCCTCCTGTTGTCGAGGAGTGGCCGCTAATTGTTCACAAGATAATTCCCAGTGGTGAAAAAATTGTAATTGCTGTGAAGGAGACAATAACATTTGTGCAATCATACGACAATCATGGGGTACCAAAAGGATTACCTGAAAAAATATGTTGCAAAATTGACTGAATATATGGAGATTTTAACCCATATTGAGACACTGCTGATTTTCCTTCCTTCGAAATTTTCCAGTCTGAAGATTTCCAAATATTCTGACCCCCATCAATTATAGCATGAAAAGCTGAAGGTATTGTTGTTCCATCCATATTGCATCTCTTACAATTCCTCTCCATTTAACTCCTACACCCCCCTCCATCCCCTTAAATCCTGAATATGACGGCGCAGGTGATTCTGGAACAGAAACAAGAGGGTTAATGGGGGAGGTAACAGGAATAGAGGCTGGGAAAGAACTTATCTGTGGCCCTGCATTTTGTTGATCCATGACTTGTACTCACGTCTCCAAATCTTTTAGTTTTTGCAACAGTTCTCGTAGTTGAACATCTCCCAGCCCTAAAGATTGCTGCTGCTGTACACACACACTTGAAGGAGAGGGTGGTGTAGCTGGGGGAGATGGAGGGTGCAACCGCTTTGCTTCTTTCAGTACATCATCATTAACTGCATTATCATATTCATGATCAGAGTCAGAGGGCGGCGATTTGGGTGAATCTGATAGAGGCTTCTCTTGTTTCCGTGCGGAGACAAATGAATTGTTGGGAGAATAAATAGGGACTGTGCACAATGTCTGTTTTTCAGAGGAATGTTGAGTAGAACTGGCTCCCCTCCTTGCCAAAGGAATGCTGGATCCTAGTAACACCTGAGCAGTAGTCGACTGCACTTCTTCAACAGGCGACAACGCAGCAAATGCAGAGGCTGTCACTGTACATTCTGCCTTCATATTTTTTGAAGTCTCATGTATCAATCTCCACACAGTGGGAGATTTGCTCAACTCCTTGGATCCCTTACTAATTTCATCCCACAATTACTCACCTATTACTCACTCATTCCCATGTTGGAATTTCAAAAGCGGCATTTATAGTGGGGATCAAGTTCCTGCTTTGCACCCACAGTAGCAAAGCCTTCAAGGAGCTCGAGTCATATGAAAGTCCTCTCTTAGAGAGAATAGTTTGGTGGAGCTTAAACAATGCCGCCTCTTCTTTTGAGAGTGTGGACCCCATCTCCTCCCTGGCCACCTGCTTGATCAGGGCAGGACTTCCCTTCTATTTATATGTGCGTTAATGTCTTCCCGAGTGCCGGGGCAGCACTCGCCTTCGGCCGGCTTCCACCCCCTCATTGCCGGTAATCACTGGTCTGGCTGGTCCATCCAACGCCGATCTGAGGGTCCCTGTTCGGGCACCACTTGTAGATGCAGAAGTCACGGGCTCGTCACACGATCAATGTGATCAGACAGAAGCAGAGTTTATTGCTTTACTGCTAATAGTTATATACTCTGTCTTATCTACTTTCACACATAACAATAAGAACGATCGGATAACATGTGCTGTTCACTCAAATAATGCTTCTTTACAATAGGTCAGTCTCTACTGTCCACCCGTCTCTGTTGTAAGTTTCAGATCCTGTTCAAGGTCTTCGTTTCAGTCACGTGTGCATCTCCCCCCTTTCTTGTTTTTCACTTGCTAGGCTGTTTATCTTGCCAAATTCCTCTTGCAGTGTCCTGCAACGACAATCCTGCAAGGCCTGCTGATGTCTCTATGCCTTAGGCAGACTAAGAACCTGCTGCTCTGGATTGCCCAGAACACATCCTTGGTCTTCTAAAAACACCTTACATAAATTTAGTTTTATTGGCATATTTACTGTGGAGTTCCATGGCATATTAGCCTTATAAACCACATTCAACATATTGAGACTTCACAACTTTTGTATTTTATATTGGATATTGATTGTTAATGACTATTCTGTATCTCCACTGATCCTAATTCATGGTTATGTTACAATTGAAATTATTTCATCTGGGACACAGCATATAAAGGGATTGTGAAGCATCAGTGTGTGATGCTTAGCATTTTTCATATGCTTCAAATCTTGAAACATTATATATTTGTACTCAGTTCTACTCATTACAAAAACTTAGAAATGTTCTCCTTATCTTTCCAAAGTAGATAAATAATTAGACATACTTAATTCTCTATTTTTTTCAAACACAGATTCATGATTTTTGCACAAGTCATACTCTAATTTTTTAAAAAACAAAGAAGGAAATTACACACTTCCCATAAAAAGCAATAAAACCCAACTCCTGCTCTAGGACAGTAGACACATGGGAACGTTTTCTCCACATAAAATCTCAAGCTTCTTAGAAGAAATCAAAACTCCAGTTTTCCTGTGGATAATTTCCCCACCTATTCCCTTGTATAAATACCAACTATCGTAGGTGTAACAGGTGCTTTGAGGGTACATTTTTCTGGAAAGGAGTTGCTCAGAGCTTATTTCTCACATGGAAGCTGGGCACAGAGCCCAGTTCTTTAAACTGACAATGGCAGCCCAATTTGGCCTAGAATATCCCAAAGCAGACAAGAATTGCAAGCAGGGTGACTGTGTTAGAGTAGTTGCTTCTAAATGCATTTGCATTTCATCACTCTTCATGCGATCGAATCTGGCACTTCATGTCAGATGTCGCATACACGGATCAGTTCTGAGTTCAGAGGCTATTTAGGATTACTAACACAGACAGGTTTTAGCCAGCCATACTGCAATGAATTAAAAATAATTAAATTCACTCTCAGTGATCTCTGCCTTGTGCAATCTTGCTACTGTCATCATAAAACATGGGCTTTATTATCACAGCCCTTCTTCACTCACTACAAAAAGACAAGAATATTTGATATGAATGAGTACTTACGAGATCCTCTCTTGACTTCCCAGAAGAACCAACCAGCACGCAGTTTAAAACATTTGATAGAGAGAACAAGACACCAGAGCAGGCTCCATGTAACAACTGCACTGTAAACAGAGAGCAGATACTGTTATTAGACCTGCATCAATAAAGCAGAACAGTTTAAACCTATTTCTAGGCTTCAGCTGGCTCACAGCAAGGGGTTGTGCCAGGCTACTGATTGTGACAGCAAATGCAAATGAGCTGCAGCATGTTTTAATTTGTAGATGCCAACCTAGAAAGACTGCCTGCTAGTGGCACATTTGCTTCTTTGCTCTCGAGAATGGGCTACTGTCGCTATCCTGTAATATCTAATTTCTTTAAAATTGTTAAAAGCAGGAAAAAGATACTCCTCCAATTCACATCCTTTCAGCATTGCTTCTGAAGAAACAAAGGAGATTTCTGTGTTAATGTGGCAGCTAAGAAGCCGACTCTATCCCTCTTTAAAAAAATAATGCTCTGGACGTTCAAACATCTGGAGGTAACTTCAACACAACATATAAAGCAGCACTCAGAATGCAATAATTAATAAGGGTAGCAGGGTGTACCGCACATAAGAAACAGCATCAAACCCACAAATATCTGTGCTCACGTGATTTGGTTTCTGTTACACAGCTTCATGAAGGAGCTCAGCTTCTCTCTTCATCCTAATTTAACTAGCTAAGACATTTTTGCCTTCTTATGCAGCAGTGATTCTTGTCTTCTGCACCAAACATACTTCAGTAGATGTACTGTAAAATACAGCATCTTTAATTTAATGGAAACCAGGTTTTATCCTAAAAATGGACTGAATTTTGAAGTTGGCAGGAGGCTTGGTTTCTAAGGCAAAACAATGTCTGAAAGTACCAGGCTTCTAATTTCTAGATTGGCCTGAAACAGTTGTTCTCAGAAGCCCGTGAAACTACATCAAGCAGATCTAATTTAAACTTACAGCCATGGAATCAGAAAGGATACAAACTAAAACCAGTGGTCTCCTGGAAGCAGCCTAGCCCTCAAGAGATTGCTAGTCTGAAATGGAAAACTTGACAGCTCGCTCTTTATTTTTTGTCATGCACATTTGAAATTTGTAGCCCCTTGGGCTAAATCCGCCTTGGTAGATGATAAAAGTGTCCCAAGTGTGGATTTACAAGGAAAATTATTACTAGTAATTTGTACTTCACAAACCTTAAAGCATGCTTTAAAGCTCTCTGCTCCCCAAATTACAACAGCACTGGAAAAGGCTTTCTCTGCCACGAAGCCCACTAAGACGTGGTATAAAAATAAACAGAGTGGCTGAACTGCTTAAGTTGATAAATCTGCAGCCCACATCATTAGGTAATGTAGTTGGGTTTTCTGCCAGAAAAGTTGGGTCTTCAATAGCAAATGAAAAACATGTGACAGGGGAACATGCTACTACTACTGTGAATGCTTTTAGCCAAAGAACTGCTGGTGAGCTGGACTGGGAGTAGAACCACCACCGCTATTTCTTTGGGTAGGGTTTTGCAGAAGCACTCTCAAGCCTCCAAAACTGTGTGTTGGAAAAAACCCAGTCTGGCAGGATTGTAACCTTGCACATCAGAACACTATTGACTCTCTACTCATTCTCCCTAAAGAAGAAGTCTAAAAGAGCAGCAGGGTGTTAACAGTGGGGGATTTTTGAAGTATTGACTCTATTGGGCATTTGCTTGGAAAACAACTCTGCAGCATTTATTTTCAAAATCCTCAAGTTCATTTTTCAAGTTTCACCAACACCTTAGGAATGTACCCTGCAATTTTGAAAGGTGGGTAAAAATGAGACCCTCAAATAGAGTAAAGAATGGAAGTAAGCTGTTTCTTGTTACTATCCAACAATCCAACATGATCATCACTCCTGTTTTGCATGGATATATGTTTGGACTGGTAAGCACCATCTTTACACAGAATTCAAAAAATATTAAGAAGCTGCAAACCATAAACCAGCTCCCTTTCTAGTGTAACAGTATCAGTGAAATTTTCTTTGTCTCCCATTTCCAGTTCACTTCAGTAGTTTAACTCTGTAAATAAACACTTCTGCAATAGCATAGATATCATATAAGGAGGGGACCCAACAATGTCTGTGCTAGAGTCCCTTACAGAGTCCATACATCATGCTTTGGTGTCACCTACTCTAGATTTTCCATAGCATCACCGTGGTGGCACAACTTCCAGTCGCTAGTGCAGAGGAACCAGGCACACATGGGAAGTGATGCCACAACAGTGATGCAATGGGAAAATCTAGAGTAGGTGACTAAGACTCCCCCATCCTGGCTCACCCCAGTGAGTAGACTGGGGATAGGCAAAAGGCTGGGAGAGGACACAGCCGGGGAAGTTGACCCCAGCTGGCCAAAGCTGTATTTTTGACCTGAGCTATTGCTCAGGGAAAGAGAGAGAAAGGGGGGATAATTGTGGTTATGGCATTCATCTTTCCAAACAACTGCCATGTGTGCCAAGTCCCTGCTTTCCTGGAAATGGTGGAACACCTGCCTGCTTGATGGGAAGTCATGAATGACACTGAACAAGAGCTGGAACAGACTTCAGGTAAGGGTTTAATTAAACTTGGTCAGATAAAATTGATTCAAGTAAAACAGTATTTCTTAATATCTGGAGGAAACAACAGCTTAGTTATTTCAATACCTGTTTTCCCATTAACAACTTTGGTGTGCTATAGATATTTGTGCAACATTAATTTAGATTATTATCCTTGGCTTTGATACTAAGGCATTGTTGTTCACCCTAAACTGAAATCCTTATTAGCAGGGTCTTGTGATAAGTAGCTGCTGAATGTAGAAACCACTTGCAGAGTCTGCCTGCTATTGCTTAGAAGTTTTTGTTTCTGGCCAGAAGGTCAGTCTATAAAACACTGACCAAGTACAGTGATCAACACTCCAGCCATGGTAGCACCAGAGCTTATACTGCCAAGCTGGGAGACAAGAGGGCAAGGGGTTCTCAACTGTTGATTCTCACCATTTTGCCCTACAGAAGGCATCAAGTAAAACTGAGCCTGAATTCCTGTGCAAGCAAATTCAGATTTTTTTAAAACTACTAACACGATTAAACATTCAAAAAAGCATCTGTCTGCTCCCCAATGAACAGCACTCCAGGAATATCCTTTGATTGATTGTCTTGTTCTCAGATGAAGTGTATGATGTCTGGATCCTGATTAACAATAAAAAAGAAAGCTGCAAGCTCATGACCAAAAAAAAAAAATCAGTTTTAAATTAATTCTTCTCCTAATGATTCTTTTCAGCTATATTTTTACTAATTTACAATTTGTTTAAGTAGGTCTCAGGTTCTGGAATAACTGCAGCTCCCTATAACACTACTTGGTTCTCTGAACAGTCAGTTTAGTTTTGATAACGTTTACCTTGATTTTTAATTTTGATCCAAACCAAGGTTTATAAAACAGTTCTTGCATTGTGTTTTTCATTAGCTGAACAATTGCTTGAAATGCTTTAGTTTTGAAAGTCCCAAAATAAACAGTCTATTAGTATGGAACATTTTTCAAAAAGGATAGCTTAGCTTTACTTAACACTCAGTTAATTTCCTTTTGACTAGGAACCTGCATGTTAAGTCTCATCAAGTACTTTTAACACTTGCAAACAGATAAAGAAAGTGGAAGAGCACAGCTCAGTAACATTAAACCTTCAACACGAACAATCTGTAGAAGTCACTAGGTACAGTAAGGACTGCATGACTAATCCAACCAAGAGTCAGTCATTGGTGAAATGATCACCTTATTGTTGGCTAATAAAGAAAACCAGTGAGCATCTGCTTTTTCCCCTACTGCACTATTATTTACACAGAGCTCAGAAATGATCCTTGCACGGAGCGTGACTCTGTCCACACCTTCAGGTGTGCCCGCTCTCTTCAGTATAACATATACCCAGAGGCCAGCCAGTCCCTTAATCCACCTACCTGTCAGCTCTTGGGGTTTCACTTCAGTGTCTGCTTCAGGTCAAATGCAGATTGCCACCAGGTTCTTGAGAGAAAAGCAGGCATGGAGACATGAGGCAAGCTTGCTGCTTGTAACTAAAATCTGTTGTGCAGGATGAATTCAGACACGGATGGAGATACAGAGCCTTTAAAGTGTTTTCTCAGAGTTTGTCACTGCATTGTTTGATTGCACTGCTAATGCTTACTTTAAAAGTTTTACCAGAATTGTTACAATCATTGCAACACATACATATTTCAGACTTGTGCCAGTCAAAAAATTTGACAAAAGCTATAGTAGGTAGACCAACGAATAGCATCAAAAACTTAATGCAAGTAAATGCTTTAAACAATGTATCTCCTACTCAAATGCAAAAATGTTTCTATTTAATTCTCAAAAGTACCACAGAAAATACCTCTGAATCCCAGGACGAACTACAGGATAAGAACAACGTGTAAATGACCATTTATAGTCTGTCAGGAGTGAAATTATTTTACATTGTTTACTGTATATTTTTAAGCTACAGCTTAATATATAAATGCTAGAAGATGAAAATGACCAGGAAAATAGACAGAGAAATGCATATACCAATATAGACTTGATGATCTCAGAAGTCTTTTCCAACCAGATGATTCTATGATTCTATATTCATATGCAGCCTACTTGACAATGAGTCCTTTTCTGACTTTGTACAGGCTAAAAAGTTGTAAGCATCTTAATACTTTCAGAGCTTAATACTTTAAGGGGCTGAACAGGCTACCAAATCAAACAAGATCTGCAATTAAAGCTGTACATTTATAAAGTGTCTTGAACTCATAGAGGTCCTGAGGATCTTAAAATCAGAAACCTTTCCCTGCATTAGTTCCTAACTCAAGAATGAAAGAGAATCAGTCTTACTACTACAAACATTTGCTAGGCACCAGTCTAGAAAGAGAGAGCTGGCTGGAAGTGTTTTTAGACTAGAAAAATTAGTTTTAAAAAGGCCAATTAACTTGGCTTGTATGTTACAGGATAATTAATTTTGTTCTCATTTGAAACCTAGGCAGATCTTGGATATTCTGACAGAAACATTTACAGAATTAAGCCAGCCCAGACCTCGAGCAAATTATTAAGTTCACTCTACTCTTTCAAACATGTACAAAACTCTTCAGCAACATAACGTGCGTTATCCTGCAGACTCGGTAGTTTGCAGGCAGAAGATAAGATCAACCTCAGAAGTCCCCATTTATTGTGCTAGAATTGAAAAAGAATTTCTCACAGCTTGGTTGATAAAAGAGTTTGAATGAAGGTTTGGTTCTACAGGACCCTCTGTCAGAACTGAATTTTTCTAACTACAAGCAGGTTGTAAATCCATGTGAATCAAGAATGATTTTTGTATTACGACTACTAACTTTATGCAACTTCACAGTAATGAGATGTATCGGAACGCTATGAGTTTGCAGTCAGGCTGTACTTTCATCTAAAGTTTCAGGAGTGCCCTCAAAATACAGATGTGCTTGGAAAGAAAGTTGCGTTTCACATCTATTAGTAAATTTATATGCCCAAGCAAGGAGGAGTACACAAATTCACAAAATTCACTGAAAGTCTCACTCAGTAAGTTCATTTTGAAGCTACCAGGTTCATCATTCAATGCAGCATAAAATCACGTGCTCTTATGCAAAAGCCAATCATTGCAGAACTCAACCCTATTCCTACCTAGTTTAAACAGACAAGGCAAATACATACTCAGACTTAGAATTAAGCACATAGTATCATCAGGCACTCAAGCTGGACAATAGCTCTGCATTCTATAGATACCAATACAACACACATTTGCAAGCTTCATTTGGATCCAGCATTCAATCTATTTGCCTTTATTTTTCTTCTATCCTTACTGTGGGTTTTAAAGTGAGGACACAAATATAAAATAATCGTAAGACTACATCATAATGCCCTCCTTATCAAAACTTTAAACCTAAAATACTAACTTGAAATCAACACCGTATGTATTTTCAGTTCAATTTTTGTATCTATTTCATATTAATTCAGAGTAGGATGCTTGCATTGTAACAGCTGAAATGCAACCCCAGCTAAATCAGTGGACAGATTTTTTTGCACAAGTGGAACAAAATTTTTCCTATGTGCACAGCTACTTGCATAAAGGAAGTTCTAAAAATTCAAAGGATTCCATTGTTTGAAAATGCTACAGGAAGGATAAAGTTCCAAAAGCAAAAATTTTAGCATGTTTCTTGATTAGCGAGTCCACCTATAGAAGAAACTTGGCAGAAATCATAACCTCCATCAAAATGATCAGCCCCTTAATTTTGATGACATGTGAATTAATACTGCTTTTACACAGGAATTTTCTTGCTTGAACACTACTTTAAAACACAAAGTGCAGAGCCAAGAAATCTATTCAAGTATCCTTTTAGAGCAAAAGGACCTCTTAATTATTTTATGAGCTCTTTGTTCCTTTTGAACAGATAGCAAGTGCCTAAGTTCCTTCATGAGGGCAGTGAAAGACAATGGGATTGGACCTAGAAGAAGGGCTTTGTTGTAAATTGCAGCGCTCTACTTCCAAAGGCAGGGATACATAAGAGCAAAAACAAGCTGGAGGCATGTCATTTGTTTTCTGACAGAATAAACTCAATTACAATTTCCTAAAAGTTCATTTAATTATCTTTTTCTTGAAATACATACTGTGTTTTTGTACTTAAGATTGAACTCAAGCTTTGTGTCAGTTCAAGATGATCTGCAAAATAAGGCAGAATAGCACTTAGTACAAAGCACTGAACCCTACAGCAGTTCAATGAACACCTAAGATACCACAGGGGTTCCCAGAGGTATTCCCTTCCTTCAGCTTCTGCTTCATATATTGCTGAAGCTACCTACCAAACATACTTTTGGCTAAGTCTGACACAGCCAATCACATGTGCTAGACCTTCAGAAGCCCCTAACAAGTGTTCATACACAAACACACACGTGTTAACAGTTTACAGCAACTGTAGCAATGCTTATTCCACTCCCTGCTCCTCCAGCCACATCAGGACAAACATCTGATTTTAGCACCGCCTTTCTCAAGATGCAGTTGGATTTTCAAATGCTTTCAGTTTATGTGCCTTTTGAAAGGATACCAAAGACAACAGGCTCCTTGCAGAAGACATTCCTGATTCAAAGTGCTGTTTCTTCCATTTTACTTGCTCTGCCTCATCAACCATGTCCTCTACTGTCAGTTTAAATGCAGTCTGATTTGAGCCAAAGAGAAACACAGCGAAGACCTCTGAAGTTAGGTGGCAGAAAGCAAAAGCCACCATTGCTGCTACACAGAATATATCAAAGAATTTACATGCATTATAGGGTAGGATGTGAGCTCCTCAATGAGCCTGGAAACAAATATTCCAGTCATGTAAGCTCAACAGCAGTATTGCTAGAATTTTTTTTTTTTTTATCAACACAACACTGAATGTTGCTTTCACTGTTTATGATGTTTTTCTTCATTTCCTAGGTCATGCATAGTCAAGACCAGTCAAAAGGATAAAAGTTAGTTCAATTCCTTACAGATTAGATACATTCTTAACATCTGTAAGTGAAAGTGTCAAGAACATACTCTACCAGAGGTGGGTAAGAATTCATGTAGTTTTCTGTGCCACAGTATGTGTTCAGTGTGTGATAAACAGTACTAATTAGTCATCTTAAAGCTTTGGATATAAGCTGTGAGATCACAAACAGTATTTTGTAGAGTTACAATTCTGAATTTTTGGGTATTATAATAAACAAGAGCAACTTCTGACAATAATTGAAATGCAAGACACTGAATACATATCAGTAAGCTGGAAAAAAGTGCTGTAAAATCACTCTGGAATACACTACTGGTGTACAACCAGGTACAATTCCTGTAAAACCAGCAGGTTAGGTATAATTAGTGGAGTCTAGCTTTAAAGCAGGAATTGCTCCTTTGAAACCCTTTTTTGCCAATTTAAAGAAATATTATTGAAAGGAAATTACACGATATTGAAGTCATCCACGAACAAACAACTGGATTTTGAAAAGCAATTAATTCAAAGACTCCTGTTAAAGATTTATATTTTGATTGGGTACTCATTATCAGGACAACACTGTATAGCCTCATTTGGTTATTAGTATATAAACATTTTTAACATTGTTCCTATACTACTTTGTTTTCAACAACTATCAAGAAAATAACATTAATATTTTTGTTGCTGTTAGAGATGAAGTCCCAAGATTTCATGGGTTTTCTTCCGGAGAGCTGTACTGTAAACGATTAGTACCAATGGAAAAATGTGCTGGAATTCTGCTACTGAAATTAAATTTTACATCTCAAAAAATTGAACTTTGGGGAGTATAGTTGCATAATCAGTTGCACATGCCCTGTTTTGTAAAGTATTTAAGCAACTTCAGCAGCAAATATCTTTAAAATACACAAATTAGTTTTTAATCTTCCACACAGACTAAGAATTGCATTGTTGTTACTCACTCGGAAGTAACAGTTTTTTGTAACAAACCATTTCATTAAACTACGTTTTACTAGAAACTAAGATTAGAATGTGAAAGGAAAAATGTATTTTTTTTTCTTTTAGGAAAAAGGGAATCAGACTTGGTCATCTGTATGACTGCATTTAATGACAAACTGTGCATAGCTGAACCCAGGAGAGTAACACAACTTTGCCCTAAATGTAGAGCGGAAACACAGCACACCCCATCCGTAAGGGACAGAGACACCTTACACAAGAAACAATGCTGCAAATTTATTTTCTTTTGTTTTAAGTTTTCATAACCTCAACTTTGTTTATCCACATAAGACATTATCCGTAAGAAGAGATCCTCTAGTTCACGTATTATTCACGTACTTACAATTGCGAGTAAAATGAGGGCCATGTGAATTACAAAAAAAAATAATAAAATACTGGTTACATTGGGTAGACTTAAAACACTGCTCAAAAAAAGGTGTTTTTTCAGCTTTTTATCTTTGCATTTTGGAAATCTTCTCTGCAGTCCAAAGATACACAATGAATGGAGAAAAAAAGCAACTCCAAAGCAGGCGGAATGAAGAAAGAGGTACATTAGCAGAAGAGCAAAGGAAATGCAAATCCAGTGAGAAAAGAGACTTCTCCAGTCAAAGTCCAAAGAAACACATTTTGTAGCTGGTTAAGAAATGAACACTGCTGTCTGGCCACTCATCCCAGCTGAGTACACGAATCACACTCCATACTATTTAGTAGTTTACATTTATACTGGCAATATAGAGAGCACACGTCTTGTACGGCACATAATTCCTTGCCCCATAGGGCTTACAATCTAAGGTCATAAAAAAAGACTGCATCAAGTATCTGGATCAAGATCAAACAAATGGAGAAGACCGGGAAATAATTTTATAAGGTATTAAGTTGGGATTACATTACTGAGGTAACTTCTGAACATCATTGGCAGCAATGTTCTTCAGTTAGAAGCTCTTCTGATCATGAAAACCTGGTCTAAAACATACTGAATGATGCATTAATAGTAATCCACAAAAGCTCTTAAAAAATAGACTTGTTGCCCAGACACAAAAATGTTCAGATTGTTAAGTTCTTCACTCGAGACACTAACATCTCATTCTACTAGACAGATACGGATGGATGTCACAGAAATTCATATGTACATGCCACAGGCTTTTTACATTTAAGCTTAAAATGTTTAATTCCAATTTAAGGATCCTGTTGCTATAAACATAGGTTTAATACTTAAATATTAATATGAAAATAGTTCTAATTTAAAAATGCATTTTTAACTTTAAAATAAACTACAGACAAGGAAGTTGGTTCGAAATCAACATTTCTTGACTACAGTAAGCGCCCCAGTTTTTCCACTTTTTTAAGCACTGTTCTTGTCACTTGGCAGCTACAATAGAAGTGATTAGTCAATCAATTTTAAAGTTTTTTAGTTTTGTTTTGGGTTTTGGTTTGTTTTTTTTTTAATTTCCTTAGTTTTACCTTGTTTTTGCTCTTTATCTACTAATTGGCAAGACAGTTGAAATCTAAGTTATATGCAACCTCTCTGCGCATTTAGTTGTAATTTATTAATCCCTTCACATGTGAACAGAAAATACCATCTTTCATGCAACTATGACATTCGTGTTTATCATACCAGGAAATCTTGCTTTGGATTGTATACATACACTGTGTGCAACAGAAACATAGAACGGGTTGGGTTGGAAGACACCTTGAAGATCACTCAATTCCAGCCCCTCTGCCAAGGAGGGTGACATTCTCTACCATACTAGGCTGCTCAAGGCTACATCTAACCTAGCCTTGAACAGTTTCCATGGAAGGGGCATCCACAACTTGGAATAGTTATAGTACTAAAAGTTAACTGTAGTTATCCAGTCTGCATATGATAACCAAAAAGATACAGTTTTTCATTGTAACAAACAGCATATCCCATGGAGAAAACAGACTTGACCTATCCTTTTGTAAGGAAAGCAGATGTTATGAGAATTTCATTTAAGCACAGAAGTGAGACAGTGAGCATTCAGACTGCTAACAGGAGATCCATTTAGTTTTAATTTGAAAAGGTACTCTCAAGGAAATCAAACCAGAAAGGAAGACTAAAGAACTATACATTTCTTTGACCCAAGGCAGTTACTAGCATTTTCTTTTTAGAAGTTACAACTAGGTTTGCTTCTGGGAGGATACAAATGGAGTATAGCCACAGATTACCAAGAGAATTTAATCACTTCTGACCAACAACTAAAAAAAAATCATGGAAGAAAATGGTCAATGGATTATGAAAAATTGTTTCTCATATATGCCACAAAATTACAAAAAAAATCCCTGCAGATCTGTAATAAATCCCTCCCCCTTATTTGAATTAGTTTCAATTCCCAGGTAAAGATGAATCAACAAAATTAAAATATTGTGCTGTTTTATTGGTGTAAAAATCACACAATTGCTAATTCTGATTCTGCAGAGATACATCCATGCAGCTGAACATCTATGATCCCACAGCCAGAAGAAGCCATTAAATAGAATATCTGCTGTTAGTCAGCAATTAATGCAAATTTACATATGAGATCAAAAGGTGTGTATCATACAATATACAACAAATCCTAATACAGTACATCAACCTGAATAGCAGGATACACTCAGGGAACTCTGTTAATAGTGAAGCTTGTCTATATGCCAGAGAAATAAGGCCTGGAAACAAGACGACAGAAGGTACCCCAGAATTCCTAAGAAGCAAACTGGTTTTTGTTTTGTTTTTTTTTTCCTTCTGGGAATCAGAAGTTCAATGGAGGTATTGACACATTACTTGACAATACAATTTGGTTTAGTGAAGACCAGTGTATGTGATCTCTTATGAAAAGGTAACGTGTGAAACATGCAATTACAGGTGGTCCTTCAGTAATGTGTAATTAATATGTTGGAGATTTACACCCAACTTTTCACAAAAGGCAGGACTGAGAAAGATCTGTTTGACAGATTACCAATTGTACCATAAATCTTCATGCGGCTCAATCAGGATCATGAATGGATAAAATGTGAACACCTGGCAATCTGTGGTTACATACTCTATAATGTATGCAACAAAAACACAAAATGAAATCCAGCTGATATGGCAAGCAGCCTGCAAGAACTCTGTCAACCTGAATAAGAGGCAGGCTTTCCAGAATTGTGAATAACTTTCCAATTGTGAAAGGCAGCTTGGGAAGTAACGTTGGCTGATGACAGATTACTAGTTCTTCTCTTTTCTGGCACAATAAAATAAATGCCATAGCGAAAAAAGAGTTCATGTACTTCAAGTCAACTGATTAGCAATCCTCTTCTGTAAAGATGCTTCAATGGGAAAAAAAGAAACCACTGAAATTCCAGTTGGAAATTTTGGCAACAACCTCTGCAAACTCAAGTCCAACAAGGATCACAGATGCCCACAGAAAATGTGAGAGGCAGTGTCACATTCAAGGAAAAAGATTTTTTTTTCTCCTCTGTAATGAAATTAAAATACTTAAATACAAAAGTGGACAAATTGACAAAACAGAACCACAACATTTAATGTAGAATAGAGTGCACTGAGCTAGATGCATGGATCTTTAAATAGCCTTTGAAACCAATAACCCTTTCAAAATTAGTAAATTCACAGTTAACGGCAGTAGGCTTAGAGGTGAGAGAAGGGTCGAAGTTGTTCCAGTTGGACTTCCAGGGAGATTCTCTCTTCAAGAACATCCTACAAAAGAAACATTTTCTACTGACGGTACATAGAGAATGAATATTAAAAATTCCCTCAATGGAATCAAAACTGATAAATGTTAAGGAACTGGAAACACAATTTTTTCGCCCCAGTTCCTCCTCTTACTTAATTTTAGGCATCTTGACTTTTATAAACAGTAACAAGTAAAATCTGGGCTTGCGAGTTTTTTAAATGGCCTATCTTCTAGTTTAGACAGTATTGCATTAATTTCTGTTTACATTTAAGATTTTTTTTAATTACCTTGATAATTAAAATTAGGTATCTTAAGGTATGGAAGATGGTGAGAGAATGATGTTAAGATGGTGCCTATAGATAAATCTTAGATAAACAAATGACTTATTATTCTTACTAAACTGCAAGTTTTGTGTTTCAGATTGTTTGTTTTAAAATATTTATAATTTTACTAAGACTTCAAAGTCTGGTTTTTCCTTCAGAAGAAAAACAAGCCACTTGAGCTGCTCTTCTCAATACTGCTTTTAAAGTATTTTACGACCATGACAGCTACCTCAAATTACTAAGTTATGATTTTATTTTTAGTGCAGCTGGAAGCAAAACAATACTGAAAAATGGGTAGTAATGAAAACATCCTTTGTAATTTCACAAAGCTTGTCACAGTTAGATATGTTCTATGAACTACAAAGCAACTAAATATTTTATATCAGTATCCTCTACTATGTATATCATTGGTTTGCAGAGGCACCTGTTACTGTGTCACGGACATCTTGCCCTTTCAGGCTCTTCTCTTCGACAGATAAAGAATATGGAATTACCTTTAGCTGCTGCTGTAGTTCACTATTCAATCTGGCCAAAACAGTGTTGGTTTCCTTGTTACGTCTGATTGATGCCTGAATTGCCTTCTTGTCTTTTCCCACTGATCTGAGAAGACATTAGAAGTACTGTAATAAGCCATTTCACTGCTTAGCTGAATATCTAATTAACAATCCTTTTTTTTTATAATGCGCAGAATCCCCTTTTCAATTTTTTTTAAACTTTGTTACACTGTTAATTTTCTCTCTACTGCCTGGCTGTATTAACCTTGTTTGCATGGAAGTCACCCACACTTGGTTTCAATAAAAAAGCAAGCAGCACATTTTAAAAACTTGTAATAATCAATTTTCTGAGGTCCCAACACACCACATTAATTTACCTCAGTGACTAATGTAATAGACTACTTTCATGCTATGACACAAAGACTGTACATTTTGGATTGTTCACAGCAACTGTTATTTAAAATGAAGCACTACAACTTAACACATCTGCTACTTATTTCCAATATAACTGCAGAAGTTCAAGAATTCACGCTCCAAAATTCAAAATCTCTAAAAGTTCTCCCAGTATTAGAGGCTTCAGGATGATCTTGTTTAAAAACAAAAACCTTTAAACCGTTAATTTAATCTAATCCAGACACACTGAAATTGTTTGCAACTCCTGGAACAGAAAGTGTGTATGCTGTTTAAATGCAAACTTCCCAGTAACAGATGTATTTATACACTTCTTGGGTTACCTAGGAATAGATGGCTGTGAAGCAAGAACAGCAGCTATGACACCTGTTTTCTGTGTATGTTCCTCAGCTTCAGGTCTTAGCTCATCCTCTGATTTCAATCTTCTGCGAATAGGCTTTGGGGGTGGAGCTAGTGGGGTAGTGCCTTTAGCCTGAAGAGGAAAACACAACCTATTAATTCTCACAAACTGCATATTACTTGGACTATTATCTGGTAACTTAATTGTGTTACATAGCCTTAACAGCAGTTACTGAGCTAACTGAATTTACAACCCATCAGATATTTTCTGATGGACATCTAGCTGCACTCTCATATGGTCTGGAAAAAAGCTTAAGTATTAAACCCTAACCCATGGTGAAAGGGCAGTAAGTTGCTACACACTTGATAAAGAACCATGCAAGCAGAAACACCATGGTGCAATTGACAATTGCAAACACATAACACCTCAGAGAACATTTCCCCTCAGTAATTACGTCTGTAACAAAAAGCTACTGTTCTGCACTAAAAGATTTGCTGCTAAAAAATTCAAACACTTACAAGTACATATTTTTTCTGCTATCTGGAGAATAAAGCTTATAATGAACATCATCTGATGCAAAAATTCACCACATAGGTGCCTATTTCAAACACATACTGGACCCAGAAAAACTGGGTTCACATGGAAGCATACAAAATTGCTATTGCAAATCAGAATAGATGTACAATTTTGTATACATCAGACAACTTCAATCTCCTTCCAAGTGTACTTTGCATACCGCACTAGTGGGGACAGTAGCAGGTGCTTTGTCTTCAGCTCTTCCATCTGCTTTGGCAACTCTAAGAGAACTTGCAGAATCAGACGGCTTTTCAACCTGAAGTGACATAAACTGTATTTAGAAAACTACTTCTTAACAAATATTTCATTTGGCAGCAGTTGGAATAAATACAAGTACGCTGCATTTCTGAGACATGAATACAGTTAACACCTAAAATTCCAGTTCAACTCTTTAGAAGCACAAGTTGGAATACATCAGTAATACCTGCTTTGGAGCAAAACCCATCTAAAACTATCTTGTCACATACCCTGTTTTGGTCTGGGAGCAGCTTACAGCAGAGGTATATAAGTAAAAAGCTGTACTTCCAGAATCAATAGTCAGACCCATCTTCTGATACAGAAATTAAGATGCAATAATTACATGTATATTCAATAATAAATCTAAAAAGCACTATAAAAAATATGAAACAGTTACTTGAAAGCACTCTGCTCTCAAGCACTGTACTCCAGATGTTGGAAAATCTTTGAACAAAGTCAAATCCCCAATGTTCTGAGGCACTGTGTAGCACAAGAGAGCCTGTGGCCCGATGATAAACTGCTACAGCTATTTCTGCTAGTGCATTACCACCATTATCTATTTGTCACTGCCAAAGGTTAATCCTTCCAATAGAACACAATGACTGTTGCCCACCCACCCCAATGCAAAACAATCAGCAAGCTTAAGTTAAGCAGTTTTCCATGGCAATTTAAGCTAACATAGCTGATTTCACAGTGAGGTACGTGGAGAGTGCTCAAATGTTTTTATATCACTGACCCTCCTGATTAAAGGAAACAAGAACACACTGTTGGAAGAATTTTAAAGCATCGCAGGCACTTTTGCAACTGTGGATGCAGAACTGCCCCGGAGAATTTACAATCTGGATGAAAGCTACAAATAACAAAGGCACACATGAAGTAATTGATGTAATAGCAGTAAGCTATTATCACATTAACAGGAATAAACCCAGAGGCTTCCAAACTTTTAAGTCCTATGTCTGAAGCAGGAAACAAGGTTTTGTAAACATCTCTAACAATCTATTATAGAAAGAAGTCAGAACTGTAGTCACTTTAGCTGTCTGTCCGATGGCTTCAAAGAAAACCAAATTAATGGTGTTGCAGAAAATATTTATGATACTTGACAGTCATCTCACTTATTAAGACAACTTTAAAACCTACCAGTAAGTCATTTGGAAGGCTGGCAAGAGCAAGCAGAAAAGTCTCTTATGCTAAGTCTTAACTGCACCAATACAATTATGTTTGTGCACACAAATGCTAGTAAGTACATAATCTTTTCTAATTACAATCAAAAACTGAGAAGAAAAGAATTTTTTCTGCTTAGGTATTTGGCAATTACTAAATAAGTGGATTGCAACACCATAAAAAAGCCCCACTGAGTTCAAACAGCAGAAGCAGGATTTAAGAAAGTCTCATAACTGTTGATGGTATTAAGCAATTGACAAGATCTTCACTTCTGCCCACCTGCAAGACCTCTGAATGTGTTTCAATTTCATCTTCTTCCTCTTTGTTCACATTTGAAACAGCAAATACCTCAAACTGGCTGAAGTCTGCAAAATTTGGCTGTTCTGGTATTTGTTGAGGTGAGGTACTGGTATGAGCTATTAGGCCTTCAGCATCTACTGGGCGATGCACATGAGGACCTGCACCCTGTAATAAAATCATGAAAAATATTTAGTGACATTGTTATTAATATAGTTACCTGATGCAAAGAATCTCACCAAACAACAGTTTGTGACAGAACATTAAAGATTATTTGCCTTTTTAGTGGTCAAAGATTTATGTCCTGTCAGTGGGACAAAGCGCATCTCATCCAAGAAAAACAGACCAACCACTCTGTTTATAAAAACAGACATATTTAAAAGAAAAGGAAGTTCAATTAGATGTGCTTCTATACAGAGAACGAGACCAAAGACAGAGGCTCCATAGGACTATCTAGACTCCTTGGCTTTGTCAGGGTTGGTAAAGATTTTTAGTCTAGTTTCATAGGGAAACATGATGATGCAATTACGCTGTATGGAGTAAGTCTGTCAGTGTACTCTTTCTTTGCCAATGATTCTGTACCATCAATTGACCTCAATTACTGGTAATTCAGATTCTAACAAGTAGCTGCTGCTGAAAACCAACTGAAAAGCAATTTATCTGTTCCATGTGAGATCTGCACAGCTGGCTGAGACAAATGAAAAACAACTGAGAACTACTGAATCCACAAACTGAACTGACAGACCAGGACTGCAAAGATCATCAAGTCTATACCAAAGGAAGAAGTGGGATCACTTCTTTTGGAAGAAGGCAAGTCATGTAAACTACACTCTGTGCCAGACACAGATGGAAGACAAACACTTATTTTGCAAAACTTGAAAGATTGCTCTCATAGTCTGTGTTATGGCTTGTTAGCTATACAGGGCAAGGTAACTATGAAGGTGTAGCTTTGCTCTATTTCCTCTAAGTCAGAGCTCCAAAGCCACTCACTGCTCCTCAATCTCTACTTTAATGCCCTCCCACAGTTCCACCAGCAACAATTCTTTCTTCAGGAAACGCTAACATTTGGCTATAGTCTAAGTTTTGCCAACACTCACATCCTGGTGGCTTCAAAAAATATCAAACAATACTACCCATTTTAGAGATAAGTTAAAATTCAGAGTTAGATAAAAATGATTCACCAAGTTAGAATACGATTTTTCAAAAGTGACATCACCTGTGAAGGCTGAGGTCTTGGAGGCACTGCAGGGGGATAGGCAACAACTCCAGCCTGTTGTGGTCCTGTAAAAGAAGCATTATGTTTGGTCGAGACGGTTACTCTTCACATTACAGTGCTATCTAATTTTTTGACTTGCCAACATGAAAAAATCTTGCATTTTGCCTACCTATTAACTTATCACATTGAGGACCATAATTGGAGTGTCATCTCCTCTCAAATTTGGAAACAGACAAAACAAGGAATCAGAACATAGATCTTATCCTTTGTTCCAGCTCTAAGTACAGACATGGTCATACTTTTGTGATCTTAGTCCTTTTGTTATTTTACCCTCATTTTACACTCTTACACTGTCTCATACTTTGTGAACTAAAAAGTACTGACAAGTTAGAACCACAATAAAAAAACTTAAGCAGAGCACCAGAAATAACATCTAATCACTTCCTCTGAAGAAAAATACTGAACATCTGTCTCTAACATATCCAATATCAGAAGAATTTCACTCGAAAATATACTGGTAGATGCAACTCATTACATATGGATGCCACACAAAAGTTTATTTCCTGAATCTGTTTCCCATATTCATCCAAAGGACTACATTGCCAGCATTCAGAATTTACATCTAAATTATCAGATTAAGCAAAGTGGAGTAAAATTTTAACTCAACCAGAAAGAGTGAAAACATCTTCAGCTTTTTCATTCAGCAGCAGTGTTCTAAAAACACACTATCTTCACAGGAAAAAAAACGTCTTCAAGAATATGTGTGCTGAAAAATAATATACACTAGGAACACAATTTATCTACCTGGGGTAACTGAAAAGGATCTGTTCATATCTAAAGATGATGATCGAGAATGTGAAGGGTGAGGCCTTGGAGGGGGTGGTGGCGGTGCAGCATTATCTGGAGATGTTCCTGAATGTGATCTGCAAAAGATATGAGCTTCTGTAGTGATTTTGAACTAAAAGTCAAAATTTCTTCAAAGTACGCAATTAAAAACTAAAGTTCGACAGATGGAAAAGAGCCTGATTACCATTGATTTTGGAGATCAAAAAATCAGTTTTAAACTTCTGGTATTCTTTGATTTCACAATTTTTCTTATATTTCTATTGAAATCTTTGTTTTACAAATTATTCTTATATTACCACAAGAAATTTATTCTTGGGAAACTCATTTGATGCACATCCCAAACAATGATATTTCGGAACAGAGAACCCTAAGCACAGTAATTCATCCCAATGGTAGTCACTATAATATGCAAATTATTTAAGATGTAGTAAACATCCTGATTATGTTTTAAACAGGTTAAGTTCAATGTCACTGAAGAAGAATAAGTTTCTGTTGGATCTGCCTCCACGTGTATTGAGCTTAAGGAGTATGTCAGTGTACAAGATAACTATTCAATTCTCTGCCTGAAATTTTCCAAACCTATACACTTGGTAGCATCTTCAGAAATTAACTCCTTCTTAAGTAGGATCACCATCTAGTGGATACCTGTTGTAAGTTCATTGAACACACTGGGAAAGGACAGAAGGATTAAGTACTGCACTAAGTGTGATTTAAGCAGCATTTATTGTACAGAACTTTTGTACAGTTTCCATTTAAAAACAGCTTGCAGAAACTTCCTAAGTAGTCTGAATTGAGCAAGACAGATTTACTGAATCACTGACATGAACACAACTACTATTTTAACTCATTGCTGACAGTTTTTTCTGCAACTGACTTTTGTAACATTCTTCTGTAAGTAACATAAGATACAAAACTAGGAAGGGTATGCAAATTTCACTAAAACCTGAAATTTCTGAATGTGTCCAGACATAAAACTGAGTTATTGCAACAGAAAAGTCTGCTTTCCTAATATACTCTCCAGGACAATGGTTCTATAACACTGTGTAACCCTAGAGCTGATGACGCACAAATCTAATTACACTGACTCCCAAAGTAACCTCTCTTGCTAGTCTAGTATAGAAGACAATTAGGATTAAAAAAGAGGGAAAGTGGTATAAGGACACTCCTGAAGTATAAAATTATGTGACACAGCCTTAACAGCTTTTGCTTTTTGAAAACACAAAAAGTGCTCTGGATTAATGGCAGGGTTAAGGACAATGTCACCTTCACATATAAAGCTGCAATCCATCAAAAAGATATCAGTGGAAGGAAGCACAAGAGAAAGTGGGAGAAAAATCTGAGTGGACACCACAAGTGCCAGATCTGGACAGCAGCTACCTATGCCATGAGGCAGCAACTCATGAGAAAATTACACTCATCTACACAAGTCCAGCAAAGAATCAAACCCACAATCAGAGATGAAAAGAACACGTTGAAACAGTAATGTTGGGAGTGCAAAAACATACATGGGAGCAGGATAGACAGTCAAATTTGCCAATAAGTTACATTGGAGGAAAGTTTAAGCTGCTGTACTGAGAGGCAACTTCAAATCTTTCCTTGCTATTGAAGTCACCCTAATTATTTTTGTTTTGAAACTTACCTCTGAAACCGACTGTAAGGTGGTTAATGGTGTAGCTGGTTTTTAATCCTGATCAGGCAGGTTTAATGAGGACAGTTAGCACCAGCTAGTACAGTGCATTATCTTATGTCAAATGATGCAGTTGTTAGTTATGTGCTTGCATAGCTTTCTCCAACCCCTTGATTTACATTGGGCCTACAACTTTCCTTCATTTTATAAAAGCCCATTATTAAAATTGACTAAATACTGCCACAATATTTCTAAATTATGTTTTAGTCTTCTATGCTACAAAGTCACAAGGTCCTTCTTCATTAACACCTAATGGATATTTTTAAAAACAAAAAAAAATTAATTTCAAGTTACATCATTATCTCCTATGCTTACATTCCCTTGTGTTTAAGGAGAAAGCCTTTTGATTTCTGATTGAATGTGGAGTTTAATTTGGTTGGCCAACTCCAAACAACCTCTTAAGAGTACATTGTTTTTTGAGTTTTCACTTTGCACATTAACAGGAAAAGCATACGTTTTTAATACATTAGAAAACAGAATGCCTCCAGATTCCTGAGTGTAAAGAACCTATTTAACCACCATTTTACATGCTAGTTGACAAACAACTAATAGCTCAGAACGGGCTTCTTCAAACACCTTTTATTTAATTTTTCAGTTGCTACTCTACTGACCGTTGCCGTGTTACAGTGCTTCCAATTTGCTCTGGTTCTGAAGCATAGGAGTCGGAACTGCTGTAACCATCTGCTGGTAAAAGAAAGTACAAAGTTTCGTATTTGGTTTGCAATAGTAATACATCCTAACAGATACAGGTAATGTACAATTTCAAATATCCCATTTTTTAATAAAGGATAAAGGTTTATGTCCTGGCAGAAAATGAGCCCGCAGCGTGACCAAGTAGGCAAACAGCATCCTGGCTTGCATCAGAAACAATGTGGCCAGCAAAGTAGGAAAGTGATCTCCCCTCTGTACTTGGCACTGGTGATGCTGCACCTTGAATACTGTCTTTCTTCAGTTTTGGGTCCCTCACTACAAGACAGACATTTCAATGCTGGAGCGCTTGCAAAGAAGGGCAAAGCTGGTGAAAACAAGTCTTATGAGGAGCAGCTGAGGGAACTGAGGCTGTTTAGTCTGGAGAAGAGAAGGCTCAGGGGAGACCCTACCATCCACAACTACCTGAAAGAAGGTAGTAGTGAGGCGGGTGCTGGTCTCCTCTCCCAAGTATCTAGTGACAGGATGAGAGGAAATAGCTTGAAGTTGTGCCAGGGGAGGTTCAGATTACATATCAGGTAAAATTTCTTCACTGAAAGGGTTTCCCAGCACTGGAACAGCTGCCCAGGGAAGTGGTTCATTCACTATCCCTGGAGGTATTTAAAAGACATAGATGTGGAGTCTAGGGACATAGTTTAGTGTTAAATTTGGCACTGTTAGATTTATGGTTGGACTTGATGATCTTAAAGGTTTTTTCCAATCTAAATGATCTTGTGATTCTGTGAAAACCCACTCAGAAAAGGACTTGCTTCAATTGAGACCCTCTATTTTCAAATGAATTCTGGCACAGCTAAACAAAAACAAGTAACTAAACTAAACACTGGGAAATGAGTCCAGCTCAGGTTAAGTATGCTATAGACATTGTCATTGATTTAGCACAGAATATGCTCAAATCCACTACTAAAGTATGACACTAAACATTATGAAATATAATCACCAATACACTAAATTTCCCCCATAATACCCTGTTAGATATAGTGTTTTTTAAATATCAAAACCCAATTTTCTACAGATCCTCCTTATAGCAGTAGCTTCCCCACTAAAAGACCTCCTTTTGCATCAGAAGGCTACCTAGTGAAAACAGAACTTTGCTCAAGACAGGCTCAAGACATCGCTCAGAACAAAGAGTGCCACTGAAACAGAGTTCGAGGAAAGCAAAATAAATTGCAAAAAGGCACTTTCAAAATTACTCCTGTATTACAAAGCAAAATACTGTTTTAATAATGCAAAGGATTCAAAGTAACAAGTTCTTCAAAAGTTGTTTTTACTGAAGAAAGGTTTCCAGCTTAAATAGAACCAAAAAATCTCAGAAACAGACTCCAGAGATTCATTCAGGCTGCCTAATCTGGGACATCTTTCAACATCAGACAAGTAGACTAAAGAAATAAAAATAATGCCAAATGTTTGAAGACAGGAAATACTGAAAATCAAAAAGACTATTAGAATCAAATTGAAAAGCTGCTCTTAAAAAACTCTGGAAATCACATTTTCTTAATGGCTAAACCAGATAAGAATTGCCTAAAAATTGTGTTCAACAGGCTTTCACTCTTCAGAAAACACGCTGTTACACGGTTCTGAGAAAGCAGAATCAAATCCTACTTAGGTAGTTACACTTCCATGTTTCAATTTCTCACCCCAAGATTAAAAGAGAAAACAGGAATATGGAAGAGAGCGGACAAAAATTAACTTTTTTGAATGCATATGGCAGGAAAGCATCTCCAGTGACATAACTTTCGTAAATACTTCTAATACGTACTTTGTATCAGAACTGCCTCTATTCTTCAGAGATAAGCTTAAAATGAGATAAGTTTACCCTATTTAGAAAGTTTTCATTTACTGAAGAAGGTATCAGTTCTACCTTTTGTGTAATGTAAAAAATGAAATCAGAAAATACTTTGATACTTACTAACTGTATTTCCAGCTGTAAACTTTACAGATGAACTAATTTTGTTTTCTTCTGGGAGATCAGGTGGTTTCACAAGTAGCGGGCTAGTAGGGTTCGTATGATCTAGATTTAAAAACAAGTCTAAATAAACAAATGTATTGAAACTACTCTTTACTTCTGATGCCAAAGCTTTACATTAGTTTTCTGCCCTTATCTGAAGTCCTGCACTCAAGACTAAAAAAAAAATGTATTTTAACACCTTTGGTGTATGAATTCTTTTAACTTTGACATTTACATTGTAATAGTGTTATTTCTGTTTTTCAGTGTCAAGACCTGGGAATCTTTACCTATTTACAAGGCTAAGGAAACCTTAAAAGAAATGTGTTGTGTATACTTGTTTATTCTCATATGCTGAAGACTGTGCATGAGTTACATGACTTCAAGAAATACTGGCATATTGGGACATATCTATAAATTGAGACTCCAGTGTTCCCTCAAGGGAAGTCTTCAAACCATCTGGCTTATTACTGACCAAAGTACTAAAAAACAGACCTGACAACACTCCCCCCCCTCAAAGCTGTCAAGTTCCAAAATAATAAACTCAGTATTTTTGATCATAGTAGAACAAGCTTTATGCTGGCTATCTTCTCCATCTTCCCAGTCTCCTTCAGTATTTAAAAAGGAAACAGACATTATCCTGGAGGCAAAAACCAAATCTGTATCATGATGCTCCTGAACTACTCTTATGGAGGGTGAAATTCCCACTGAAGTAAATGGTCACTTGAAATTGTGCACCAATCTGAGAAGTACTCTAAGTTTTAACTCAAAGAATCTCATTAATTGTTGATTACATCTCTAGATATATTCGTTTAAGGAGAAGGACAAAATTTAGCACATTTAAGGAAGACAACTAATCATACAAAACTTTCCCCATTAGCAAGAGAAAAAATCCTACCACTTCCAGTTCTTTTAAGCTCCATTTCCTGCATGTGGATTTTGCTTGGAGTCATTCTTATGGGAACTGGGTGCACAATTGCAGTGTCCTGTGGAGGAGATCAGAGTAAAGTGATGTTAATCTAGTCTTAAAATTGTTAAGAGACTGTCACCGTGCAAAATGTTATTTCTAAACAAAATTTCATAAATTAATTTTTTACACAGTTCCAGGTAACTGAATATACCCACAAAACCAAAGTTCTAACCTGAACTTTCTCTAGTGATTTATAAGGCGTAACTTCGCATAGTACTTTAAAAGAGTACTAAGAATGTGACTGTAGAGAACCACATTGCAAACAGGACCTGAATTTTACCAGCTTTCCACAATTTTTGACACACCAGGTATGTTACTTTAACTTTTGCTTCAAAAAAGAAAACAAACCCCACAATTTCAAAACCCCACTCCTTAGCTTTATCATAGAATCACTGAATCACTTAGGTTGGAAAAAAACCCTTCAAGATCATCAAGTCCAACCGTAAACCTAACAGTGCCAAATCTACCACTAAACCATGTCCCCCAGCATGCCATCTACACATCTTCTCAATACTTACAGGGATCCTGACTCAACCACTTCTCTGGGCAGCCTGTTTCAATGCTTGGCAACCCTTTTGGTAAAGAAATCTTTCCTAATAAGCAGTCTAAACCTGCCCTGGTTCAGCTTGAGGTAGTTCTTTCTGTACTATCAAGGCTTCGCTTAGGGATGCCTTGGAAAGTTATAGTCTCTTCAAAAAGTATGAGTAATTCTCCATAACATAGGTACTTCACAGTAGTTTAAGACAGTTTCAGGAGTCTTTATAAAGGTATCACAGTATCACAGTATCACAAGGTTGGAAAGGACCTCTGAGATCATCAAGTCCAACCTATAACCTAACACTAACACCAACACTAACACCAACCATCATCTAAACCATGGCACTCAGTGCCTCATCCAGTCTCCCTTTAAACACCTCCAGGGTCGGTGACTCCACCACCTCCCTGGGCAGCCCATTCCAATGGCAAATCACCCTTTCAGTGAAGAATTTTTTCCTCATATCAAGTCTAGGTACAACCTTCTAAACTTCAGGATAATAAACCCTGTGGGATATATCTCTAGACAGGCTTTGATCTTACACTTAGGCATTTTATTTGTAGTTCAGACAAGGGACTCCATTTTAACGTACTTCTTAGAAAGCCCCTTCCATCTGGTTTGGGGACTGTGTAGATAACTCAAAAATCTCAACATTTTTATGTTTGTTCACAATTAACCTGAAAGTATGGACACAGCTAACTTCTTTTACCATCTATAGCCAGAGTACATGAATGGGTGAAACAATGACAGCACAAAAAAGATTCCCAGATTATATTCTGTTCCTAGAAATCGTAAGAAGTTTCAAAACTACCATTGTATCAGAAATTAAATCTGTTCTGACTACTTAAGTAAATCAATTTCACCAATAATAATATATTAATATTTTCTAAAAGTATTTAAACTGAATTGCGCTACTCTTGTTGCAAATATAAACTTTTAAAACCACTTTCTAGTCACAGCTCAAACACTCATGTTGCACCAGGCTTTTGGGAATAGTTATCACTTTAAAAATATATTGTCTTTTTTCCATCTTGTAATGAGATTATCATGCAAAGATCACTCTTGTAGCTACTTCAGTCCTCTACTGTAATCTAATGTGCAACTACTACAGAACAAATCGAGAAAAGAACTGGTCTATAAATTTAATCTTTAGTTAATTATTAGCAACTGCTCAAGAAAGCTGACACTCTCTTCTTTGAGAAAGCAGGAGCTGTTCAATAAATCAGTCCTACGCATGACTGCCAGGACTGTTAAAATAAGATATTTGCACACTGCTACCAAAAATTTGCTGCCATTTATTCTTATTTTCATATGAAAATAAAGAATCTGAAGTATCTGTTCCCAAAGCCTGTCAGCTTAGCAAGCATCAAAGATGCTCACCGTTCTTTAAAATATTTAAGCATAAGCATTGGAAGCAAATTACTCAATGTGATCGCCCAGAATGTTTTTTTGTATTTATATTAAATTAGTTTATACACACATGCATATACACACACATGCAAATACATATGGCTATATATGTTTTCCATATATCACTGTTTTATTTTTTTAGATTATCAACATACAAGGAAAAGTTCAGATTTCTGTCATTTACGTAAAAATAAATTATAAACTTATTGTGAAGACAATACAGTGATAGCTCTGTACTGTCAAGCAATAATATACACAGCTAGAAAACTATAATCTGATTTCCATCATGTTTACTTCTTTAAAACACAAAACCTCAGTACATTTAAACCAAAAAGTCTCTCTCAGATTACAAAGGTATGGTTTTCACTTTAAATGTGGTATTTTCATTTGATTTGAATATTCACTAAGCACAATTCAAGAGCCCAGGGAACAGCGCAGTTTGAATTCTAGCTTCCACCATCTAGAAACACTATTTCCACTAAATACCAGCATTAACTCTCAGAGAGGAGCACTGATATAATACATAAATACACAAATATTTTAAATACATCTTTTCAGAATACTAGTTTAGTACTAAAAGCAGTTAAATGCATTATGCACACCTATTATTTTGTCAAACAATAAAATGGACACTAATGTAATTAATTAAATTGAAATGGATACTAACACCAATAATTAAATCTGTAAGAAATGCAGGATGAAAGCAGCAGCTAAATACTGAAGTAATTTTACTGCATTTCACAAGTGCTTCAATGTCACATGCCACGAAGTTTAAAACCAGAACTGGAAACACGGAAATGAATTTCTGGCTCCCAAACTTGGCAAGATAAATACTACATAATCCTTCAGAGGAATGCTACATAAACATTAGAACTAGAACATTAGCAGCTGGAGAAACACTAAAAGCCTTATTAATAAAGTAACTTGGTGAAAACATTAGGAGTATGAAATACCACACCCATTAAAGGACAGTCATTTTTTCAGTGAAGTTGGCAATGTCAACTTCTAAGAGTTTGTGCAAACCAATATCCGCAACTTCAAAAACCACCCCAAAACAACACTTAAGACAGAAACTGAGGGGGGACTGGTTTATCACTGGGAATGGCCCTTGCGTTTCTTGTAAGTATCTTCAAAAAAAAATCATGTTTAAATATATCGTGTAATACAGGTTTTGATAGCAGTGTTGTATTACATCAAAATCAAGGGAGAAAAGCATTCTTTGCACTCAGATACTGAACACTAGCAGTACTAGAAAATTTATATTCTGAATATAAGCAAAAAAAATAAAGAAGCTTGGCACCATTCCCCAGCAAGCAGTCCATGGAATCATGCATAATAGCTAAATACAATTAATGGAAATTCAGTGTTAATAAAATTAATTTCAAACAAGCAAGCTAAGTGATTGACTTACAGGATCAGCTGGTGCAATGTTAGAATCAAATTGGGTCAGAGTTTGTGAGCTTGAAGAGCGTTCGCTAAATGTCTCCCACTGCTGAACAGACAGAGGAGAGAAGTCAGCATGATGAGAAAGATGGGAGCAAAAGATCACTGAGGAGATTTAGCACAGTAGTTTGGGGGTTGCACTGGAAAGTACTGTAACTGCACTGGACAACACTTGACTTGAAAAGCATGCTAATATACATTAAATGTTTCTTTTTCAGTCTGAGATTACTGAGCAACTAAGTTTATCTGTTAATATTAATCTTTATGTTCACATTTCATAATGAAGATACAGATGCAAAGTCACAGAAGTACCTTCAGAGTTCATGTTTGCCAATGAAAATCACACAAATGAACTGGTTAAGACCTTCAAACACTGTAAAGATAAAATCAGTGCCATATTTTGTGTGTATTTGTAATTAAAAATCCACAAAGATTCCTCAGCTTTGTAGCTGCTGAGTTTCAAATATATTTTGTACAAAATCCCAGACAAATGAACCAGAATACTCCAATTACACCAATTTAGCTTGCCAGTGCAACCCTTAGAAGTGATTCTATGCTGTAAAAGAGAATTTTTACAAGTCTAAATCACTGACAAGGCAAAGAATTAAATTAAAACATACTGTTGATTACTAAAAGCAAATAAGTCAACCTCAACAATTTATAGATATAGGCATGGTTGTCAAGAGTCCTCATGTTTAGTAAGTCAAGCTACAGCCACAAATGGATCAACAAAGTATCAAAATATATAACACATTAGTCTACAATCCAGAAATCAGACTACCACAATAGTAATGCTACACTTCTATTTCGGTAAAATAAGAAGTAAATATTAACAAAGTTTCAGATGCTACAGCAAAAATTACACATACAGAAGTCTTAGGGCTCAGAATAATCTGACAAAAATATTAGTACAGTTGTTAAAATAAATCAATATTCTTGTCCCATTTCCACAAGCTAATCAACATAAATAATTCCAAAAGCCACAGGACAAACTATATGCTCTTAATCTAATCTCATGTTACCCTCTATACTGAGCTGTATTCAGTGAATGGCCTGTATGTACACCTAGTCCAAAACAGTTATTTCAGAAACAACTCTTCATGGAAATTCCTAAATAACTGTATTCAATCAGCTGATCTTAAATTCAGAGAAAGATTAACTAAGTCTGTGTTTTCGCATGTGGTGCCACTCCTCACACAGATAGAGCCTTATCTCATCTCAAACTTTAAATTAAAGCAAAGATTATGGGATACTGTTCATAAAGGGTTTTTTTAGGTGTTTTTTTCTTGTTTGTTTTGTTCTTGTGTTTGTTTTGTTGGTTGTTTTCTTTCATTAAAAAACCCACACAGAACAACTTCCATCATAGATAGAACTTAAAACATTTTTAGCAAGGATGGAAGGTTTCCCTAACTGGTCTGTCTCACTTCCTGTATTAAAATATAGTTCATTCGTGTCAGTCTACCCCCTCATGAAGAGGCAGCACTGCAAGTAGTCTGGAGATATACAAACTTGGTGGGTAAGCTGGTTTTTACAAAGTCAGATACTTAATGGTCAAGTTCTGCCAGCCTTTCCACTGATTTGGCCTCTTGCATTTACACAGCAGCTCGTTTTCATAAAATACAGATTAGTGTTTATTTTAGGACTACCACTACTTTTTCAAACTTGATTTGGCCAGTGGCTTACAAATTATTGGCGAGACTGGTAAACAGACCATCTGATTACAGAAAAACTGTTTCTTAATTTTTCAAAACTTCGGTAAGACATATAGCATCTATCCTATAGTTAAAAAATTATATATCATTATTGGTCTTAAGAGAGATACTGAATTCACCTCTTATTCTACTCCTCTGAAGTCAAACTGCAGGACATCTATTACTTGTCCTTGGGCTCAGACAAATGAGCGCCAACACCTCCTAACTGCTCTGAGGATTATGCTGTTTGTGCTCCATCCTGAAATACTACCAGAAGTTAGTTATTGCTAATTCCCTGGTTAACAGAAAGCTACATGTACTAAGTATGTACTAAAATGCATCTCAAACCGTGCAAAGTCTACGAGGATTGACAATTCAAGTGATTTGCTAAGATAAAGCTCCAACTAGCTGAAGGCAAAATACTTTTCAACTTGCAAAAATGTTTCAAAAATACTTCCAAAAGGTTACTTGAAACTAAACTCACAGCAATCTGAGCCCTTACTAAAAGAACACCAAGACATCTGAAACAAGGTGTAACAGTCGTGAACTGAAAAGCAAATCACTGTATTTGTAACAAAGCTGCCATGACCATATAACACTAGACTGTTTCCAACAAAACTTTAGTATGTTTTTCACCTTTTTTTTTTTAAGCTCTCAGAACTTAATGCTCAGCCTTGTGACTGGATGGAAGAGATGTCTGACATGAGAAAGAAGTGACAAGTGAAGAGATGAGAATATGAAGCATGTAGTACCCAGAGTTCGGTGGATTGTCACAGGGCTCTTTATTCTGAAGTTGATGCCTTGGCCCATACTTGTGAGCTTAACTGAGCCTGGCAACTGGAGTCTAAAAATCAACTATGAGCTAGGAAGAACAGTGTAACCAACAGTTTTGAAACTAATGGGAACAAAACTGCCTGGAAAGACAGGTGATCCAAGGATGCATAGTTTTTCAAGCAATTGATTTGTTAATGACAGTTATAAGAGGTCCAAAGAGGAAACATTTAGACAGGTGTCTGCAGCAACACCAGAGATTTTTTTCATGGCATTAAAACCTTGAGGACTTTGACCTGACTTATGTTGAAAAGAAAATGCTGAGGAGCACAAAGCATGCACAGCAATATAGCTGAAAAATCAAAAATTCGTCTGTGTTAGAACAAAAAAATCTTAACGCTTAAATGTTCAACTCATTTTACTATAGTTAGTATGTGGTAGTGTATTTAGTAGGAGACCTTTTCCCAACCTCTTCAAGTATAAGTAGATTTTCAGAAAAAAAAAATACCACAATAACTAACTGAAAGGACAAAGTCAGGTTTGTAACATAAGACATTTCTGCAGCCAACAGAATTATCATTAACTTTGATCCACTAATGCAATTACTCTATTCAACTGGTTTGAGTGCACTGGACTTGAAGGAATCTGTTCAATTACAATGCAGCTTACTAAATTATTAGCTTATTAGATCTTGTTTACAAATATGAAGGAATGTATCAATGTAAATTTTAGTAATTGTAGCCATTTACAGCTTTTTAGTAAAAACTGAATATCTAAAACATAGCTTGCTACCAGCAGTCTAGTAGTCACTTTGTCAAACACAACTAAAAGACACTAAATTTCCTACATTTTTTTTGTTAAGGACATAACTGAGGCTAGCATTTGCCCTTAAGAACAGCAGACTTTATAAGCTACTTCCTCCTGAGAGAGAAAGAAAATTTCCTCTGCTCCTAACTTTAATCCTAAAAATTTGCTTATTTTCTGTTTCATAATGACTCTCCTTTGATTTGTCTAAATCTTTTACTGCCAATCTTCTATTCACTTGAAGTCTAATGAAGGAAGAAGAAAGTCGCAAAAAAACTCCTGCAATATGACAAGCAGGTAAGGCAATAAACAGCTACTGATGGAACTATCTTAGATGTTAAAACAACTTTTAGATTCTTCTTGAGTCTTAGATTATTAAATGCAAAGAGTTTTCAAAAAACAATTTCAGTACTTTTCCCCTTTTTCCCCCCTTATAATGAAAAATAACTCTATGCCATCTTTGTAGGAAGGTTACATTCAGAAAGTCATTCAAGTCTCTGAAGCAGCTCTTAGAATAAAACACTGGTTTACTCTAGGCCAAAAGCAAAAAGCTAAAACAGAGCAAAATGAAAAACTCTGGGAACCAATCCCTCACAGGCTTTTTAAACAACGGACATTTGTAAAAATGTACATTAAAAATGCTGTTTGGTAACTTCAGTTTCAATTCCTGACAAAGTACTGCTTTACTAAATAAGACTGCTTATACAGCAAATGTGTATGGCAAAGGATGATAAAGCAGCAGTACATAACAACAAAAATTTAAAATTTAAATAAGTTTAGCCAACGGTTGGCTTCAGATTTGAGCCTTTGCTTCTGAAACAAACCCTGAGCTCCAGAAGTCTCTGTGTTCAGATCCACCAGAAATTTATCTTGAAGTTTTGCAAAATGTTGGCTAAAATAGCCCTTCAGAGGTAACAAAACCTCAACCAAAACCCCACCCTTAAAGAAAAAATCAGGTATTCAACTTTTACAATAAATGCTGAGATAATTGTGACCAATATAAAGCTTAACTACCATTAATGATGCACATTTTAAATAGTAGCTCATCTCATAATGAGACACAAAAATCAGAAGGAAAATATTACCTTTTTTACCATTTAGCAGGTGTAGAACGTTCCTGTGCCTAGTGTCTTGCTAACTTCTTCACAATGTGAGATCAACAATCCACTTAAGATGAATTACGGATATATATGCAATTTAGTTATTGACTGGCAGTGAAATAACTCTTAAATAACTCTTAAATAAAAGTGCTAACCTCACTGCTCTGATTCAATTCAGGCCAGGTCTGGTTTAGGGATGGCATTGATGGAGACTTGCTTGGAGGTGCTTCTGCTGGAGAGCTGGAGTAACCTACCTCACCAGTCTGTTCCCCAACTTCTGAAATGACAGGAATCACTATAAATCAAAATCATGAATTGCATTCAGTTTATTCTCAGAACAGTTGTTCACACCTCATCAAAACTGCAAAGTACCTTCTGGTTTCATCTTTTCCAAGTACATACTTAGCAGCAGACAAAACCCACGATTTATCAAGTGCTCTTATTTTGGAGATCTTTCTAGAAGATTATACCATACTCTCTCCTTGTACTTTGGCTTTTATAAAGACCTTTTAGATTCTGATTGAGTAGAAATAAATATAATTTTCTTACATTATGAGACAATAACTTCACACTAATGTTTATTGCACCAAATCAAGCAATGAAATTTATCTTACAGAATAAAATCATTCCTTATATGAAAGGTTAAAGCAAACACAGTATATCCATTAAAATACAAACTGAAAATACGAAAAAAGATGAATAAAACCATTCCCGTACATTATTTCCTGAAGAACATTTTAAGCCTCCTTAATGGAAACACATGGTGTTTCCATTCACTGCATTTTGGAAATTGAGTAAGTCTAGCAGGTGTCCCTTTGAAACTGTACATAGTTACTGTTATTTCAGTTTTCTGAGCATTCAGCAAGTACAGACCCTTGCAAAAATACTCCTTTAGTGTTTGTACAAATTCTCACAATGCAACACACTTTTTGTTCTGCTCAAACTAGAAGAGAATTCAGTAAAGTAAATCTGAGCAGCAGATTAAGCATTCTGAATAACACAGCAAAATCCTGTTTACAGTGTCTTCTGTTTCACTTGATAGCACAAAACTAGCTAAAGCAATGCATTAAAAGCCTCAAAAAACCTGAAGTTCAGATTACAACTGTATCATGTAACAGGGACAGTTGAAAGAGTGACTGATAAGAGCTAGACATATTAACATGCTCGTAGTCCAAAGAATTGAAACTCTGAACAAGAAAAAATATTGCACAAGAGGAAAGACAGCTTAATGAAATTACCATTTAAAAGGACGGCTTGATAGATATGGAGCTGAAGACAAACTGCCACAAGAGTGTGTGATACGCAACCAAAAACTGATTAAAATTATATAAAGAACTGGTTTCAGGTTCCTGAAGAGCTGGATCTCTGCAGCCTGCTCTTCTGTTATGACAGCTCAATATTCTGTCTGCTATCTTCTATGCAGAAGAAACTCATTACAAATTCATTATCAAATTGAACTGGAAACACTTGAGTAATCAATGGTGTTTACCTGTACCTTCAAAACCCAACAACCATTATTGTCTCCAAAGTGCTGCTGGGGACAGCAGGAGGCACAGCCTCAAGAGCCAAAACAACGAAGTCCAGAAAGAAATTAATTGTCCCATCTTGAGGTCAGGGGAGACTGAGTTACTACTGACATCAAAAAAAACCATACATGAAAACCAGTAACTCATGAAAATTTCAAAGGTTCTGTAAACTTCCTGTAAAAAGCCAGGCACCAGGTTGAGAGTCAATATTCCCAAAATTGTGCCCAGAACAATTAGTGCTAAACACAAGGTTAAAAGGTAAGGCTGACAATGGCTGCGTAAAGATTATACAGCTACCTGTAATTCAAGGAATTTTGCAAATGTCTACACAAAACATACATAAGAATGGAAAGTTTCAGGAGTTTAAGTAATTAAGTTGTGTAAGACAGAAAACACAGCAGATTCTTCTTCAATTGCATTGTTGCAGTTGCAACACATGAAAATCAAGTTCACAGAAAAGCCAAACTTGCTTTGTGTTTTGTTAAGCATTGGTAGTTTGTACTGAGATAAAACTGAGTTTAAATGAAAATATTATTTATTTACATAACAGGAAGTGAGACTAGTTCTCTCTTCTCACAAATTTTGCCAAGATAGATGCTATCAACAGTATTCAAGCCATAAATCTACAATTTAAGCACTTTGAGAAGTATTTGTACCACTGCCTTTGTGCTCCCTTTTCACTCATTGATGTTTTCTTCTACCAGCAGTTCTTAAGCAGACAGATTTTGCTCATTCTGAAGAGCTGACATTATCTAAAAGTACCACAACACAATGTTAAATCCTAAGCAGAGCTGCTGCAATCCAAGTAATTCTTTGAAGTATAAGATCCAATTCAAAACATTAAAAGTACTCAAAAGTATTGCAGAACTATCACATAATTCTAAGAACTTAAACCACCTAATTTCTCTCCCTAGTCAACAGAAAGATACTAGCACCTCATTTAACATTTTTTCCATCAAAATATACCAGTGATATACCAGAAAAATGACCAACTATATAAATGCTTTGTTAGACAGGGGTTTATGTCATGTGAGGGAAACATATCTGGTCATGAAAACAGATAAGACAAGGTCAACACATTAACAGGTTTGAGACACCTGCAGTTGTTCACAGAACAGATTCACAGGGTGCTTGGAACCCTCTCTAACTTTTCTTTCTGCTGGCCCCTAAATCAAAAGTCAAAAAGGGAAGAGAGCAAATTTTAAGTGCAGAACAGAAGCGCTGAAGATCAAGTGGAAAGTTTCTAAAAGGACAGAGTTAGTAAGGGCATTGTTAACCCTTTTGAAATAGTGTAAACCAACGTGCAAGATGGTAAAAAGACATTCAGTTCACCTTCCTGAACAGTCTGAAAACATGGTATTCACACTAAGGATTCGGTCAGCAGATGATCACTAACAACTTCTTTGAGAAATTTGTACCCCGTGAAAAAAGTGCACTCAAAAAGACGCTCCGATGACATACTTCAGCTTGTATTTCCAAGAAGGCTCTTGGAAGCAAGATTTATTGAAATACAAGTTTTACTGGAACTAAAGAAAAAAATTACTACAGAAATTTAACTGGTTTGTTTTTCTAGGCTGATTCACAGTCCTTAAGTTGAATCCACGTAATTTAACTTATACATTGGTCTACATATAGACCTATGAGCAACTTTTACTTTAGATTAAGATAGTAAATGCGTACTGGAGATTTGGATTGTTGGACTATTGTAACCACAGCCACATCAATAACTTTTCCTGAAGATTTTTATTCAACATACAAGTTTTGGTGATAGATCGTGTTAGGTAGTAGAAAAGATGAGCTGATTCCAATAATGGTTGCCCAAATTAAAATATAAAATGAATCAAGATAATCAGATAAAACCCAAATTTGCAAGAACTGTCACTTTTCATTGCAGCCATTAACAACAGAACCAAGTATCAATCAGAACTTTTTTTTCTAAGCACAGATTACATAGCCTGATAGTCTTTTAGCATTTACCGGAACAAGGTAACTTCCCTTAATACCAGAATGAAAAACTTATTTATTTTTCTTACTACTTTCAAAACTAGTTTTTCCTCAAATTTAAAGATCACATTGGTAGCTCATGAAAGTAAGTCGAAGTTCCACATTAACAAAGTTTCTTGTAAAATAAGAATGATAAACATAGAAGTAACACTTTTTGATTTAATGTCCAATTTATAAAGTTTCCAGACAACTTCAGCTACAGAATAAAAGCCTTTAAATCTTCATACCAATATAGGCAGTAGATGATCAGGTAGAGATATAGCTGTGTTTTGTTTGTTTGTTTTTAAATAACAGTGGTTTGTACATGTGTCATGCCATTTCCTATCAATATTCTTGCTTGGCCATCACCTTAACACAAAAATAGATGGAATGGGTAGGTTTTAGACACTTGGTAGGCAGTCTCTCAATTGCAGATAGTTCTTGTGAATATCTTTGCCATGGCAAAATGCTTACTTATACTGAAAACACTTCAGTCTTGGTTGACTGCTGTTGAAAGTGTTCTTTGAAGAGCCAGGCTACTCCCACAAAAGATGGTTTAATTATTAAAGGAGATGTAGTAAGAGTCTCAGCATCTAGTTTAAGAACTTGTCAATAATTGGCAGACGAAAGTCTCTGACATCCTACAATCACAGTATGAAGAGACCCCCTTTGAAGTATTTTGTAAAAAGAAATAAAACTCTAGATCATCACAGTATCTGTGCACCCACAGTTTAACCTGGCTTTCCAAGCAAAGACTGCTTGTTAAAAATCAACCTAACGCAGTTTTGAAATACTGTTTTCCTTTACCTGATTTAAAATAAAAAAGGAGGCCACAAACATCCTGTTTTTAAAGGCCACTGACATGGAACCAGAGTTTGCTTTTCAGTTATGAGACTGAGTTTTTGGCACATATTAACAACCCCAACTCATACATTTAGTCGTTTATCTGGGAGCATTCATGGGTAAAGGACTATGCACAGAAAGACTAGGTGCCAAAGTAACAGGGGATAAATCCTACTGTCAGATCAGGAGTAGATTAATAATAATAATAACAACAAGCTGTGCTAACGATCATGTACTTTTAAACTACACAGTCCTACCTCTAGCATTGAATCTGGGAATACTTTCTAAGTACCTTGGAGACTTAAACATGGGTGAACAGAAAGTACATTAATTTGAAAGCAAGTCTGAAGTACAGCTGAACTAGTAATTTGGAATAAAATAGCTGATCATTAATCAAATCCATGCTGTGACAATTATGCTTTCCTTAACCTTTAAAACGACATAGGCAGTACTTCCAAATGTAATAGTCCATACGTGCACTGCTACCAAAGAACACCTCACTGTACAGAAATACATACACGTTCAGATTAGCTTTGAGCACTGATTAATATGCCTAAAAAATTGCACATTGCTTTACTTCACGTTGACTAATGCATTATGCTCATACAAACCTATAAATATCTGCTGATATACTGTAACAACTATACCATCACTTGAAAACGGTGAAATTTGTGTTGAAGTATGTCTTACCTGTCGAGTCTTCCAAATCAATCAGCTTGGGCATTAAACTTTCAGGTAACTTTTCTGGTAAATCATACCCATTCTTCCTAGCAACTACCAGGTGAAACGCAGCACAGAACTCATCCAATGTTAGTGCACCATCTTTATCAAAATCTGACAGTTCCCTAAAAAGGAAAACTTAGTATAAATAAAATTTTTTTAAGGTTATTTTATTTCCAAAAGACATACTTTGGTTGTGCTACTTGAAACATAAAAGAATGCGGTTTATAATTAATTTTACCCTATTAAACACTTCATATTAGTGCTACATACTCTATTCTTTTGAAGATGAGCCTATATTAATAACATTTCTTAGAGATTAACGATCATTTAAAATCACTTATCTCTCCAGGTTTTTAAATCTTCTAAGACATTACTACACAATATTAATTGCCTAAGATTTTTTTGCAAACTATACTAAAGAAATGATAGCGTTGAGGCAACCAGGTTTATTTTAAATTGGAAAATACCTGAATCAGAAATCACTACACTGAAAGGAAGGCCAATGCCTTTTAAATAGTTCCAGAGTAGACTCATTAAAGCCCACTAAAATAATATTGGTATAAACATGAGTAAGACCGAACATAAAAGTATTAGTGAAATTTCACTTAACATCTTCTAGCAAGTAGATTTTTAGACTGTCAGATAGCTGCCATCTTTTTAAATAACTTTCCCAAAGACAAATCACACTTACCAAATATGAGAAAGTTCAAGAATAGGTAGTTTTGATTTAGTGAAAAATTCTTTAGCTGCAGATCCTGAAAAATTACAACCATTTTTAATATTTAAAGCAAGTAAAATCATTAGAAGTCTTAAGGTTAAAAGAGATGAGATACTTAACACAGGTTTTGAGAAAAATGACACTAACTACCAGGGTTAAATAAAGGATAAAAGCAAATCTGTTTCAAATCCTTTCTTGAATTACACTGGCCTTTACAACATTATCAGTAAGATACAGAACTTCAAAATAGTATACAAACCTAAGTAAACAACAAAGTCTTTGTAACAGAACTGCTGCACCCACAATTGTATTTTTAAAGAGTAACTTACCTGGTATAAATCCATTTAGATCAGGTTGAATGGTTTTAAACTGATTAACATAATACTGCCTTTGTTCATCAGTTATTTTCCAGGGGTCATCATAACTACTTGATTGCCTACGAATTTCATTTGTTGTTGTAGCTGATGCTACAGTTCGTACTGTTGTCTGGTCCTGAAATGAAATATTTTTCCTCAGTATTATCTACCTAAAATGCTTCTATGAATTCTCAGTTTCCTGCCTTCAAAAAATAAAGCATAGTTAAATCTTGCAGTAGTTTAAGAACTGCAGGAATCTGTCAACAAATTGCATCTACAGGGTAATGACAGGGTTTTTTTGCACACTGATACATATGGATAGGAATGACTGCAGGTATGCAAGCAGAAAAAAAATATTGCACAAGTGCAAAAAAGCTAAACAGAAATTGTTTTACAGTCAATTGTTGGCATTTTTTAAATTAGCAGCTTTCAGTTAATCATTTCAAATGAAGTCAACTCAATGAAACAAGTATCTGTTGGGCAAATAAGACTGAACAGACTATAGCACGGATACACCATAAGCATCTGCAATGAAAATTATAAGAAAAGAAAAAAAGAATTGCAACATCAATCTGAATGAAGCAAATCAAATACCAATTGTGTCACACCTGGACAGAAGCAGGATGCATGGCTAAAAGAGCACTGGTTGGTGGGGTATCTGCAAAACTGACCCAATTTTCTTGATGGGGTGGTGGTGAATGGCCAGACCATATGGGATCACTAGAAGTAGATGAGCCTGAAAGTAGAAGAAATATTTCCTTTTCAAAAGACAACCTTGAAAACAGAGTAAGTAGTATGGACATGGAAAGCAAAAATCCAAACCAACCAACCAAAAAAAAACCACAATAAAAATAAACAAACAGAAAAAGAAAAAAAAGGAATCCTGATCCAGAAACACAAGCTCCTGTCAGAGTGTATACACTTATGGTGAAGAAAATGAAAACCAAACTGCACCAAGGTGAAAAAGCTCACCCCCTGACAACTCACTCCTGTACATTTTTACATTAGTTCTCCTTAAATCTGCACTAAGACGACAGAATTGAGGAGTGAGCTTATTGCAACACGTGTAAAATGTAAATTGGATTTTACCCATTTAATAGGTTTTGAATGAGTTAATTAGCACTCCACATTTTCACTCAATTTATATGAGCACTGATATGGACACACATACAATATTAGCTGTCTCTTACCATTATCAAACTGTTTTTCTTTTTTAGTTTGGAAATTCCTCTTAAGAATCAGGCTTTTTGGCACAGTTACATTTTGTTCCTACCTTATTTCTGACTAGCTTAACTCAGTTTCTTAAAAACTGGTCAAGAATAATAAAAGGTATGCATATAGAGTACTCACCCTTTTAGGTACTAAGTATCTGGAACACAATAATTGAGATTCAACCAATGCCCTGTTAAAATCTACTTCTGAAGTACTGCTGATTTTCAATGTTTTAAAATTAAAACAATGACGAAGCAACTATAGAAAGACTTGGTCACCCACTGCTCTATGTACAAAATCCTTAAAAATATCTTCTTTTTTTTATTTGCAACTGCAATTTAAGGAATTCAGATTCGAGGGAAAACAAACCATCTAAAAAAAGTCTAGAACCACCCCAGGACTCCATTTCGCTCTTTGATTCTTAAAAGAAATGCTGAACTTAGTTTCACAACTGCTGTTTAGCTTTGAGGATTTTAATCCACTCTCTTTGCACAACTATGTGAAATAAAATCATACTTAAGAGAGGAATTTTTGCCTTATATGTAGAAGCAATCTTCTTTTCAAAGGCCCTTCACACAACCCACAAACAAGAAATGGCATTAATGTCAATGTTAATCATGCTACAAAGATCTGAATTAAAGGAATAAACCCCAAGAATTTATTGTCCAGCTGCTGGCTAAAAAAATGTTGCTAGAAGTCTGTTTATATATAGGTAATTTATTTATGATGCTGACAAACAACAATTTCAGGTTCTCGGAGACTGATGACACTACTAGTACACCATCTGCTGTAAACAGAGTGAAGGATACCGAGAATCAGTGAGGCACAATAAGGGTTAACATCTAAAGTGGCAGTAGCATTGTTAGTATACAAAATGAATATTTACTATCTGGCAGTATGCAATTATTTTCTCATTCCATAAGTTAGCTTTTTCCTAGGAGAAAGTAATGAGAGAAATGCTTAGAACTGGTTTCTCTTTGATCTTCTCTTACATACAATAGCCATAACTGCACGCAACACATTTAATCTTGCATTACACAAAGTAAAAATTGAGATTTCCAGGGGAAGAAAGATTTTTTTGAAGGAGGAGATAAGTCAAATACGTAAAATTGAAATGTCATATTATTTCTGAATTTCAGCAAAATACGAGAACAATACCAATGTTTTTTTTGTGCATTTTTATCTTTTTTAAAAGTTAGCTTTACTAGGATAAAAAGTCTTTATTAACTACTCCATTTGTTCCCATACTTGTCCTCCACTTCTGGAAACTCTTGATGTGGCCTGGAATGTCTAGTGCCTATCCAAAATCTCTGAGAATAAAAGCAGTGAGTTTTGACAATGCTTTTTGCCTTGGGATTCTTCTTCAGTAGCTGACCTAACTCTAAAACACTAGAAAGAAATGTGCAGAAAAGCTCAGAGTCTTTCTCCACCTGGTCTCTCTCAGCACAGGCCTAACAGGCAGTAAGATTCAGACAATTCCTCCCTGTCTCTCCTATGTATATGCCACACTCAAAATTTTACTTTTGATACAATGGTTCTCCCCTTCTCTGGCCCTCAGACACAGACGACATTATTACTACTAACCTTACATATGTCTACTCCACCTTTACTTCTCCCAACAGCTTGTCTTAGTACACTTCAATCTGCATCCCACTTAGCACAGCACCTCTCCCAAAGCTATGCTTTGACAGCAACAATGTTAGTACCACTAAGCTGTCACACCTTCCGGGTATTTTACAAGTATTACAAGAACTGTTTCCTTTCTCCCGGATTCAAATAATCCCAACAAGAATACTCTTGCTTTACTGTTCCTGTTACTCACTGTGTGATGCAACATTTTAGGACACAGCATGGGAAGGCTAGAGAGCACCAGGGAAAATTACTAGTAACTGTGGACACCTGGATCTACACACACACTCATGGAACATGCCCACAAGCAGCTACATTCTCAGTGACTAAAACTACATTTGACATACCAATTAGAGGCAGTCATCCCCCACTTTGTTCTCAAACTACAAAACCACACTGGCAGCACTGTGATAGAAAGGAAGGTGAAAGGAAACTGTGCCACAGGGAAGACTCAAAACCATCAGCGTATTTTTGTTTATGATATGTAATCCAATAATTTCATCAGTGAGAACAACACTAACAGCATTTCGAATTGAGACCAGGTCTAAGACAAGGTATCAGATTTGAACTAGCTGGCAAAGCCTAATGAACTATGTTTAGTTATGAAGACCTAACCTGAATTCCTGTAGCTGCTCAATATCCTTCTCTAGCTTGAGTACCTTACTATCACAGTGACAACTTGTGGAAAATGATCTCTTTGCCTGTGGGAGAAAAGTTACCCCTCACCTTAAGCTACAAATATAACTGCAAGAAATGTTCTATCTACATAATATCTGAGTAGCTTATACTTTTCAATAACCATACAAATGTGGGTTTACTCGCAGAGAATTAACTTTTCAACTAACTTTATAAACTAGCAAGAGCTCTCCTTGTCATCAGTTTGTGATGAAACAGAACTAGATGACGACTCAATTTTGGCAGTAAGATAAAATGCTATAGAACTCCTCCTTCCCTGAATAATCAAGTCCAGGTAATAATAGACCAAGGCCAATTACCAATAGTTACTGAAGCAGTAACCAGGAGACAAAGGACTAGTCAGTACCCTGCAAGCACAGTAAATACCTTGGGACTGTAAAGATGCAAGTGAACTGTTAGCACAGTAGACATATTCCACTTCTGTCCATGAGGTTTTCTGCCTCTTGATTTCATGAACTGCAGCAAAATCTCTCCCAATGAGGACAAAAACCACAAGTTCTGATGCATATTCAGGCATCACAACAGAGCTTTCATGTAATGCCAAAGAAAGCTAACAGACATCCTATGACTGAACAAAAGAACTCAAATTTTTTTCACTAGTCCGACACTACCAACATAAATGCTCTGCTTTGCTTCCACTCTAAACAGAAAATAATATCTAGCCTCTGTTCTGACATGTGACTCAACTATCATTTGAAGTGGAGAAGGGGCTCTTTCTCCCAAGTTTGTCACCACCAGCATTCTTCTAGCTGAAGCTGCAGTGCAAAATGAGCTGAAAAGGTAAAACTAAGTAGCATATTTTCCTCTCTTGTAATTATAGGAACAGGAGGCTCTCATCTCGTACAATTGTTTCTTTCAAGGGGTTCAGTCATCTGTCATTGTACCGTTCTACGAAGACCAATTCAGATCAGAGATATAAGCCAGAACTGGGACATAATGACACAATTTTTTTTGAACAGCTTTACCTGAAACTGTTAGACCAAAAGACACCCAGAAGACTTGAGAGACTCATGTTTTAATAGAATTGACTCCAACATTTAAGGATGAGACCTAAACTAACTACAAACTTCTCTACACTGGTGATCAAAGTATGTCACTGAACTTTTAATTCCTGATATTAAGGCAAAATACATGTACCCTTTAGGGCTCCCTTTACAAAAAGGCCTGAAGAAACAAAGTAACAAGCCTTGGCTTCCGATTTCAGAAGTGTAAGCACATGACAGTGCCTCAGAGTCCACGTACTTACACAGCACCACTAACACTATCATATCTGAATTACTGGACAACATAGTGGCAAAAAAATTGTGAAGTCTCAATTCTTTTGTTCTGTTGAGATGAAAACAGATTTCCTTCCTCAAGAAATCGATAACAACAGCTCTAAGTTACGCTTAAAACTTCCGATACCAGACAAGGCGTGATTTTCAAAAACAATTGAGTCATTACTCTACAGGTCAATTTGATACAGAAAGCATTATTTAAAATTTGTTCTCATTGGGAGTATGATAATGCAATGGAGAGACTTTACTATGAATAAATCAGAGACTGTTTAAAGCATCTTCCTCTAAACAAAACAATTGTTTTGATTTTTGTCCTTCTGATATAAAGTAACATGCTGTTTTTTATTAGACTCATCATGAACATTTTCACACTTGAAGTTCCATGCTTTCAACTGACAAGTCCAGTACCTTCGATGTTTCACATAATGTTAAATGTAAGCAGAGACCTAGGTTCTTATTTTCCTTGGGTCACAAGCGAAATGGCATAGTCCTGCCTCAAATCCTACTGAAATAATATCACGCACTTGCAAATCACCCAGTTTCTCAAGAACATTTTACACTGGAATCAAGAGGAGCTTGTAGTGCTGATTTTAAGAAAAGTAATCAACAGTCTATCTGGTTCTACCTAAATGTCAGCAGAACATACTTCTACAAAATACTATCCTTAAAAAGCAGGCTCAAGAGAGGAGAAAAATGAACTATGAACTCTCTACAACAGCTGAAATACAAAGGATTAATCACCTGCAGTGCAAAGAATTGCTCACTGTGAATCGGGATGACAATTTCTGTTGAACTAATATACGAAAAACCACTCTACCCTTATCATTAGACAATTCTTCTGTAACAGTATCTCCAAATTACTTTAAACACTATGAATGTGTTTCAGTATGGAATTTAAATTTTGGGAATTTTCAGACGACTGCTGAAAAATTTATCCGATATCACAGGGAAAGCACTGCCAAACTGAAATATTAACATGGTTAATATTTATTTTTAAGAGGACAATATTGAACTCTTCAACAGTAGGAATAGTTTGTATACTTTCCTGGAGTTATTGACTTTGTAAACTTGAAAATTTCACAAGTCAGAAATCAGCTACCAGACAAACTTGTATTTCAGCTTGCAAGAAAAGCAAATGAACTGAACTATGCAAGAAGAAAATCAAGAAATTGCTGAAAAATCACAATGGTTGGACTGAACCCTTAAAAGTGATTATACATGCAGTAAGTAGACTAATAATCTTTATTTTTTATCCTAAATCGACTGGTACTTACTAGCAAATAACATTCAAGACACTGACAGAAACCACAGCATGCAACCCATTTCACTTCTTAAGTAACTTTCCTTTCCTTATACAATCTATTCTAACAAAAAACTAAACTGGTGCTCCATGGATGTTTATAACTCCAGAATGATTATAAAATGAAAGGTAACAGATCAATTTTGGAATATGACAATTGAAACCAACCACAGTTCAACCTGAAATTACCGCCTACAGAATTCAACATATTTAGCTGAATTGATTGCTCCACTGTTTCCAAATTTAAGTCCATCAGATATCAGAACAGAAAAGAGAATTTTATGACATATGAGATAGAGAGGTAGACACGTTTAAAATCGAGCACAACGATAAAGCAACAGGTAGAATCTTCACATTAAATGAAGAACAAAGGATGAAAAGCTTTACTGAAACAAGTGGTTCTACCTTGATAGACTGGACATACAGTAGCTTCAGTTACGTTTACATAAACTTTAAAGAAAGAAAAACACTGTTAAGAGAATTAGTTGTTCTGACAATTCATCTTATCTACTAGACACATAATTGAAACAATAGATTATCTGCTGCTTCCTCTTGAACTCCCCACATTTTGGGGTATACTGACAGTTCCTGCACAATTTCAATAGGATGTCAGTTCCGTGTTAGAAAGCTTTCCACTGGGGAGCTTTTGTACTTTCTTTCCCTCCCTCCAAACTCTAAGCATTTCCCATACCACATTAAGAAGTGGATCTGCTGGATGTAAGACCACAGATTCCACAGAGCTGCCATCAACATGAACATTCATTCTGCAAGAAAGTTTACAGGATTGGAAAATACAAAGATAAACTGCCCTTAACTCATTTAATATTCTTATTTAAGAATTCCGCAACTTGATTACAGATGAAGCATAACAGAAGACATTTATACCTGGTTGTGCTTCACTAAATGGAGCCCAAAAAGGCCCAGGTCCAGCAAGAGGTCGTTCGTTATTCCCTCCGCTGGGATGGCGGTTGTGCTTCCTCCATGTATGTGGAGAGGTTGGTGGGGATTGCTGTGGTGAAACAACTGGAGATGTGGACTCCTAATAAAACAAAGGAACCTTTTCAGTTTTTTACTAAATAACCAAATACATAAAAGCCTATCTAAATCCATTATTTCTAGGAACAACCATCACTGCAGTTCAAGTCCCATTTCAGAGAGTGGGAACAGGAGAAGTCAGGTACAGTATGACTGTGACTGGACACATTCACTATAAACAACGTCACCTAATATATTTTTAGCTTGGCATTCTTAATACAACAGCAATACCAAGTTAAATGACTTAGCTATAAAGGAAACTGGATTATAAGACTCACTTTCACTTGTGATAAGTTACATTTGAACCCAGGTCTCAAAAGAAAAGATTACTTACTGTAAAACATACCTAACTTTCATCAAGTGATTAACAATTACTTTGATTTAAAAAATAAACCAGAATTAAACATTGGAAAAAAATCACTAGACAGGCCACATAATTTTTTTATATGCAAATCCACAAGCCTAATTTTTTTTTTTCAAAGAATGATGCTATCTAGGATATACATCTCTGCTACACAAACTACAAGGTAGTTTTGCACTGATGATGAGGCTCAAGCTTGTCTTCAATCCCATATTGTACTACATTCTCCCTGAACAAGTAAGAAAATATAGAATCATATCATGCAATTTCTACCTGGAATCAGCTCTCATGATTTTTCACTTTCAAATAAAACATGAAGGAAAAATAATTTGTATAGTACAAACCAAAGTATTTACATAGTAGAAAGTAAACTACTCCCTATATCAAAGTCTTTTCAAATTTCTCTTTGCTCAATGTCCCAATTTGAACTGAACTGTTTTAGTGAAAGCAAGTACAACAAGAAATGAAAGTCTGAACTCAGTTTCCTGAAAAGTATAAACAAAGCTAAAAAATCTCGAAATATGTTTCAGCTGTAGACAAAAAAGCCTGGTACTCTACATTAACAACTGTTAATGTACTATCAAGTCCCAACTGCCAAACTGACTTTGCCAATATTCAAAGGCCATTACACTTTTTAATAAATATTACATCTGCAAAAGTCTAAAAGTCAATGAGAATGTGCCATAAACAAGCTTCCCTCCATGTAAGGTACATAGTAAAACTACATGCATCGTAAGAAAAAAAGCATTAGGGCCACAATGACTGGTTACTTTTTAATGTCTTGATATTAACTTTCACTTTTTCTCCACTTTGATTTTCGTATTAAGGGCTAGCTTGGTGGATTCTGCAACTGAGGTATTTTCTCAAAGTTCCCACCATTGAGTCAGATTTCTTTAAATAAGTTCAAAATGCTGTGGCTTAGGAGCTTTCAATCCAAGGCATTTAAATGATGCCCATATGTATTGGCAGAGTATTACTAAGTGGCTAGGAGCAATACTAATTATCTTCAACTTTTAAATTCAGGGATCAGCTGACCACAAAGTCAAAGTCACCTTTTCCACAGCACCTCCATCAGTTAAAGATTTTTTTTTGTTGCAGTTATATGCCTTTCTGAAATTTGCCTGAAGACTCTCCCTCTTAACATTTTACTTAGCAACAAATTTTTTAGATGACAGTACATCCATACTCTTACAAGTAGACTGGAGTAAGAGGAGGAGGGGTCAGGGTATCCAGAGAGCTGCTTGCAGGCTGGCAGCTAGAACTAAGGCTGAATGCTTAGCCCTGTTAGCACGTTGCTACAGGTGCTAAGAGAACCAGGATGATGCACCACTGAAAACAACTAAAAGTTTCCTCTTCCACTTTTATACAAGCCATCTTTGATCAAATAAGCTTTGAAAAACATTTGAATTTTTAGACAAAATATGAGTAAACCTAGGGAAAACTTTGCTTGGTCGCAGACACCATTAATTTACACCAGTACTCTTACCGTGTAATTCAGATGGTCCAGAAAGATACAGAAGAAAACCTGAGGCAGACAAATGTGTGATTGTCTGCCTAAATGAAACCACTCACTACTTCTAATAACTACATATGAACATAACTCTTGACACACAGCCCTCATGAAGCAGTCTAGCCCTAAGGAAGCTGACAACTGTCACTATTCAGAAAGCCTCCATCTAACATTTTGTCTTATACTCAAAGCACAGAAGAAACCACAAATTTTATCCTTAATTTCAATACTCCTAAACGTTTACTTTACATATTGTTCATCTTATTCTGTAAAGCATGTAATAATGGTAAGCAGATCATGAGAAGTACAAGATAATAAAGAATTAACCTTGTTCTCAATGTTCCAGTCATCATTATATCAGAATTCCAAATATTTACAGATTTCCCACAATTGATTTTGGAGCTTAAGCTTGCAGACTCCAAAATTATTCAACAGCAAAAGCAAGTCACTAAATCTGATATCAAAAAGGTTCTGCAAGAGGGACAGGCCACATCTTCAGCTTTACAATCATTACAAGAGACACATTCCCAAAACATTACTGCTGCACTATCTTCACCTTGTGCAACCCCAGTCACTCGCATATGCATCATCTATTTAAGTTACTAGAAGCTTAGGAGACCTAACCTCATTAATTACTTTTTTAAAAATGCACCTGTGTATATGTGTTTGTATATACACACAGAGATACGTGTGTATATATGTATTTATACAAATGGCTTAGACAAAACACTGATGGCTTGATGTGAGTGTAAAGAAGGAAGATGCAAGCTAGAAAAGACTGGGGAGGAGGGAGGACTGTAGAAACATTGACTAACACTAAAAAGCAGTCATGGGAAAACACAGTGAGTAGGGACTGATTTATTGGAACTGCAATTAACATACAGGTCATTCACTCCTTATATACAGGTTAACATCAACTAGGTATCTGCTTTTCTAGTGGGTAAGAAGTTGTAATTTTCATATACACATGCCTACAAACTGTGGTTTGTTGTACAAAGTTTCCCCTTCCCCTTTGCACTGAGCTTCACACTACACTAAACAGAGGCAGTATGTTCATAAGAACGACCTCTGTTCCTCAACTGCAACGCGCACTCTCAAACTGAGAGTGTTTTGAGAGTTTGAGTGGATGTTGAACAAGCAGAGTTGTTCACTTCATCTGTTTGATCTTTTATTAAAAAAAACCTAATTTTAAAAGCCTGAAATATACATGATCAGTTTTTCATTAGAATATTAGAGCAAAGAACCTAACAATAGTTCTTCAAAATCCTAACAAGTAAGAACAACAGTTTGCCTAATTTGACTTACTGACAAGTCACCAATTTTGAATTGCAACAGTTTTTACAGAAGCTACCCACCAATCTTTCAGCTCAGAAAATCTTCCTCACCATCTGCACACTGTAGTTGAAGAATCATATTACATCAGTTACTATTAAAATCTTACTCTGATAAACTGTTCTAGCAATTTCAATACATTTTCATTTAAACATTTAACACACTAGCTTTTAATGTCTCTCCAAACAAACCTCAATAAAAATAATAGCAGTTACAACATTGTTTTTACTACCTTATTTATTTTTCCTCTTTAAATTAATCTAAAAAACCAGTCTAAATAAAAGCATGTTGCCAAAAAGTTAATAACTATTTAAAAATTTCATGTTAAATCAAACTCCTGAGAACATTCTTAACTCATTGAAAAATACAGTTATACTTAATAGGCAAAAACTGAGTAATCCATCTTAATTTAAAAAAAAAATCACAGCAACATTTGTAAAAAAGTATGATTTTTTTCCAAATTGGAATTATGAAACCAAGACACTATGAAGGACTCAGAACCTGAACTTGTTTAGACTGACAAGCAGTTACTAAAAATATTGTTAATTCAAAAAAGGTGATATACAACATGGCTCTAAGAGAAGAACCTTAGTGAAGGTAAGTCAAACAAACTGGTGTAAAGCAACAAAACACGGTACTAACAGCTCTTGAGGGATCTGAACTGCAAAAGGGCATTGCAAGCATACATGAGTTAAATGAGATTATAAACCTTTTACTGGATCTCACACTTCAGGCCAGAAGAAAGTCTCCTAAGGAGAATTCCAGAGGCAATGAAGCCAGACATGATATCCAAAGGGTACCTCTAAGGGTGCTGTGATCCAGGTCCTCATACCATACAAACTGCGTAACAGTCAGGGAACACACCCATTATGAAGAAAGATTACACTAGAGATGGTAATTGCATTGCAGAACCCATGTTTTTGTAACCAACTAGCATTCATACTGAAGGACAAAATAGTCTAAGGTTCAAGGTGAACTCCACGTGCAGTACTACAAGTTTTTAGAGAAAGGAGGCACAGTTCATCCAATTGCAAACTTAGTCTGACCCTCAACAGTTTGAAGTGGTTTGGACTAGTTTTGGAAGAAAAAGAAAAACATAACCAAATGGAAAAGGGATCAACCACAGCATGGGAAATTTTCCCAGAACTTGGCTGATATTATTTTTCTGATATTTCTAGACAAAGAAACACACTATCTTTAACCTGCACCTCAGCATGCTTCAGTGCGGTGCCATACCAGATAATTCAAACAACATGGAGGTTAATACAAAAATCTAAGATGCAAAAGAACTAGCTAAAGAAGGAGCAAAGCTCAACTGTATTAGAATGGGAACTGTGGAATTGAAGGGAAGTTTCCAGTCATGCTCCTGAATCACCTGATTTGGGTAATGACCTAATTTGATACTCTAGGTAACTGTTTATGCACACCAAGTCGTGTGCTTAGGAATTCTGACAACAAATGTAAGGAGGCATCAGACAAACAGATTCTTTTCAAGACACAGGTAACAGTAAACTATTGAATTTTAAAATATAAAAAAGGTTCTTGCATAATGGAAAACAGAAGACTGGATCCACGGGACAACTATCAGGCCACGATAACACATCAAATACGATAGATCTGCTTTATTTACAGCTACTAAGGTATCTGAAGCGAGATGTATCAAGCAAAAGCAGGGAAATACCCTACAAAACAGTATTAATACTGGTGAGATCTCATTCAGAACAAGAAATACAAACCTAGTAAAATATTTTCAGTAAGAACAAATTCAATTGGATCAAAGGCAGAGGAGGATTACAAGGATTACTGGTAACTAGTTTGAGATGAAACAGACTATCGATTGTTTTGTCAAGCAAAACAAAGCTAAAAGAATACGACAGTTTCCCAGTAAGAACTAGTGGAGTTTGGCAGCAAACAGTAACGGCAAAGATGTTAAAAGAACACGTATTACTCAGATTAGGTAAAGGTAATTGGGAATTTCCACCATATTCCCATAAATATTCCACTATATTCCTACTAAGGCCAGTGTGGATAAAATGTTGCTACTTCAAGAGAGAATTCTGATCATTTTTAAAAAAATCATTACCCAATACAATTTCTCATTACAACAGAGGGATAAACTCAATGACACAAGAGGTTGTTTCCAGCTCACAGTGCTCTGAACAATTTATTTACTAACAGCTATATTTTAGCTGGAATTACCTGTTCAATCTACAAAACAGAAGCAAACAAAAACGGAAAAAGCAAAACCTTATAAAAGCAGTCATGCAACTTCTCACGTAGTTAAAATGGAAATGATCAAATTTTGACTGCTACAGGTGCCAAATTTGAGCTGTTCCCTCCTATAGCTGCATTGATATAGCAACAAATCAATGTAACAGGGAGTTCCAAGGTTATGTTTAATGCACACATAGCTAGATGAGTACCTTTTAATTCCACCTGATATAGGAAGGTTCAGCCTATAAGCATTTACTAAATATATGTTTTTGAGCTGTTAAGAGCCTAAACATCTATTGAAACTAGCCACCCCATTTTCTGGAAAAGGTGGCAAGCCAGACAAAAGTATCCGAAGAAGTACCTGACCAACCCCTGGATCACACTTAAAGACACTGGAAAAATTATTTGCTTTTTGGCTTTATCAACAAAACACAAAACATCCAAAGGTGCCGTCTAACAGACTGATACGGAGAATATTTATTCACCTGTAAGCTACTTTCAGAAGACAGAAAATACTTCCTAACCTCAATGCTGTTGTTTCTTCTAAGAAACTGTATATGAGCGATTCCTTGATTCCCAGTGAGATTAAGGGATACTGGCAAGTTCCTCAGAAGAATAAAGGTCATTGAACAGTTACGTACAGACACACAAACCCAGCAAAATTTAATATTTGCAGACAGTGCTCTTGCTTACAGAAAAGACAATCAGAAAATAATTCCCCACAGAAAGAGAGAGCACAGACTATAAAAAAAAAATGAAATCAGGAGGAGGCACAGAGTTGTAAACTTTCACAGCCTTCCTTTATTCAGATATCCTGTAGCTTAAGATGAAAGAACCACCAAGTGAAAGAAAATCAGTTTTCTCATTATTAAAACACAATAAAAAGCTATGTGAAAATTTGTCTTATTTCTGTTCTCATTGTCTTTACTTAACAATGAAATAGCTGAACAAAAAAAATGTAAGGCAAAGAAAAGTAACTGTGAGACATAAAATTTTCTAAATGACATATTTTGGATTTAAAGGTATCAGAGTATGCTGCAGGACTAGACATCCAGTCTTCCATCGCATTCACCACTACTCTTCCAATGACCAGGAAGCCAATGTGAACAATAAATGAGGTATTAACATCATAATGATTACAACTTTATTTTTGCTATCACGTCTTACACACTGATTTTCTTTTCCATCTCAATTCTTTGTCCATCACCATCAATATTAACACATTACAAGAATACATAGAAAAGTATCTCCTACATGCAAGTATTTCAGAAACACATGTGGTGGTGGTGTATAATATACATCCGTATTGTTTTATTTTAAAATAAACTGTATTGAAAGCAACAAAGGTTAGAAGCCCTATCAAACTGACAACTATGCCAAAAAGTAGTTGTTAAGAGTCCCATTTAATCTTTTAAATTAATTTACCTGTTGTTCGGTTGATGTACGTTGCTGAACTGCATCATGGCTCACAGAGCCTTTTTTGACTTGTATCCTGCCAGGTGGAGGAGGAATCACACCTGAATATGAAGCTGGGTTATCAGCATCTGAAGAATACAAGGCAGCGTGTCTGGATTCTTGTTCATTCTTCGACACAACAAATCTGGGAAGAGGGAGGTCCTTTACTGTTAAAACAAGAGAGTAGGTCACTTACTATACAGAACTATAATGCTTAAAAATAAAATGCAATTCTATTTTGTAGTTACAATTTCACACCTGCCTCAACTACTTAAATGCTGATACAGTCAAGCCAACATCTGCTGTCTGGAAAAAAAGCAAATACCTTGTCTACCTTAGTCACGATTCTACCACCCAAGTTCACATTTTCACATTAGCATTGTACCTCATGTTGCACTAGGAAAGTTACTTCACATAGCTAACCAGTGAATTACAGCCAGTCAAAAAGTAAAAGAGTCATCGCATACAAGTGCCAATTTGTATGCCTGTAAAACAGGGGATAACACAGACACTAAAACATCCAACTGACACGGGAAGTCTATGCAATCAGATATTCAAACATGAGGCAGTGGCATGAGAGTGCTCAGAACGAACACAAAATACTCTATTGTCTTCTTTAAAAACAAGACTAGATAAATATGGGCTTGTTTTGCTGCATGGTCCATTGAATCTGCCATTTTTACCTCTCTCTCTCTTTTCCCTTAACAGCAGGAAAAAAAAAAATCATTAACACTGCAACTTTTGTTACAATTCAGAAATCCCCCAATTATGAATGCAATAGCTGTTATGAATGGAATTAAATCTTGATATTGAATAAATCAGAAGGTTCTCTGTACTACTTATACCTACATCCTTGTTAACATTTTCTTCCACTAAAAGCTGTTATCCATACTTAAAAATAAACATAACTTTGACACTGCTCCATAGTTTCTCAATTTTTAGCTTCCTGGAAGGAAAATTTTCTGGGACAGCAAAAAAACAACAGATTTAGAAGCTTGTAGTATAACTGAAGCCAGTATTTTTACTATACTGCAAAAGTATAGTAATCGAAAAAGAACCTAGTTACTAAGAATCAACCAGATAACACTTGTTTTGGATGGAATTAATACTCAAAATAGACTGTAATCTCCACTCAAAAACTCACATAAAGCAAGTTTCCCGTCTCCGTAAGAGACAGACAGCGAACCAAAGAGCAAAAGAAACAATAAGAGAAGGGTAAAGAAAAGACTAAGATAAAAGAGTGAATAACACTAAAACAATCATTGATTGAAACATGCATAAAACGAAGAGCTAAAAAGTAGATGTCCTAAAAATATAATCTTTTAACTAATCTTAAATATTTTACTGTCAAGAGAGAAAGAGTATACTGTTTATTTTGGGATGACTCTAAAAGTTCCTCTTCAAGACCTCTTGGAGATGGACCACGGGCAGAACCCAGCTGGCCAGGCTATTGAATCCCAGTTTTCAAAGGAAGATAACCTAGGCTCAGAATTGGTTTATGAGTCTTCAGCCTACTGCATTTTAGCTGTTTAATAGATGCTAGAACAATACTTGAATCATCCTAGTAGCAGTAACTTCATAGACAGGACCGACAGCCAGGGCAACCCACCGACAGCCAGGGCAACCCACCGACAGCCAGGGCAACCCACCGACAGCCAGGGCAACCCACCGACAGCCAGGGCAACCCACCGACAGCCAGGGCAACCCACCGACAGCCAGGGCAACCCACCGACAGCCAGGGCAACCCACCGACAGCCAGGGCAACCCACCGACAGCCAGGGCAACCCACCGACAGCCAGGGCAACCCACCGACAGCCAGGGCAACCCACCGACAGCCAGGGCAACCCACCGACAGCCAGGGCAACCCACCGACAGCCAGGGCAACCCACCGACAGCCAGGGCAACCCACCGACAGCCAGGGCAACCCACCGACAGCCAGGGCAACCCACCGACAGCCAGGGCAACCCACCGACAGCCAGGGCAACCCACCGACAGCCAGGGCAACCCACCGACAGCCAGGGCAACCCACCGACAGCCAGGGCAACCCACCGACAGCCAGGGCAACCCACCGACAGCCAGGGCAACCCACCGACAGCCAGGGCAACCCACCGACAGCCAGGGCAACCCACCGACAGCCAGGGCAACCCACCGACAGCCAGGGCAACCCACCGACAGCCAGGGCAACCCACCGACAGCCAGGGCAACCCACCGACAGCCAGGGCAACCCACCGACAGCCAGGGCAACCCACCGACAGCCAGGGCAACCCACCGACAGCCAGGGCAACCCACCGACAGCCAGGGCAACCCACCGACAGCCAGGGCAACCCACCGACAGCCAGGGCAACCCACCGACAGCCAGGGCAACCCACCGACAGCCAGGGCAACCCACCGACAGCCAGGGCAACCCACCGACAGCCAGGGCAACCCACCGACAGCCAGGGCAACCCACCGACAGCCAGGGCAACCCACCGACAGCCAGGGCAACCCACCGACAGCCAGGGCAACCCACCGACAGCCAGGGCAACCCACCGACAGCCAGGGCAACCCACCGACAGCCAGGGCAACCCACCGACAGCCAGGGCAACCCACCGACAGCCAGGGCAACCCACCGACAGCCAGGGCAACCCACCGACAGCCAGGGCAACCCACCGACAGCCAGGGCAACCCACCGACAGCCAGGGCAACCCACCGACAGCCAGGGCAACCCACCGACAGCCAGGGCAACCCACCGACAGCCAGGGCAACCCACCGACAGCCAGGGCAACCCACCGACAGCCAGGGCAACCCACCGACAGCCAGGGCAACCCACCGACAGCCAGGGCAACCCACCGACAGCCAGGGCAACCCACCGACAGCCAGGGCAACATATAAACATAGGGTGACCCGTGAGTAGAAATAAACTTCAATACTAGCAAAATGTCGACTGAACTTTTCCAAAATGCTGCAAAAAATCATCATAGTAGTATGTACTGTTTGCACAAGCCTAGGAGAAATGTAACTATAAAAGTATATATGATTAAAGGAACGGAGCAACCCTCTATAAGGAGAGGCTGAGTGAACTCTGTTTAGCCACCAGGAGACAAAGGGAACCTTATCAATGCTTATATCTAATTGGCAGGTGTCAAAAGGATGGGATGAGGCTCTTTTCAGTGTTGCCAAGCAACAGGACAAGAGGCAATAGGCAGTAATGGGAACACAGAAGTTCCACTTGAACATGAGGAAAAACTTCTTGACTGTGAGGGTGACGAAGCACTGAACAGGCTTGCCCAGGGAGGCTGTGGAGTCTCCTTATCTGGAGATATTCAAAACTTGCCTGGACACATTCCTGTGAAACATGCTGTAGAGAACCTGCTTTAGCAGGGCAGTTGGACTAGATAATCTCCAGAGATCCCTTCCAACCCTGACCATTCTGTGATTTCTTTCCTTTTTACAGCTTTGTCAAATTCTTCAGGCCTATCAGACTGTTTCTAACAGTCTCCCTAAATACTCTGTTTAACCTACATTCGCTTAGACAAAAAAAAACCTCTTAAGCTTTCTTTAATTACTAGCATATATAAATTATGTTGTAACTTGTATTCTACAGACATAAAATCTCCTGTGGAAGTCACCTTAATGCCAAGCTGTGCTCCAAATATATTGCTAGGTTCTGAGTTGCGTATTATGCTGCAAAGGGCTACCATGGCTTAAAACTTCCAACTTCATTTTCCTAAGTCTCTTTTCATCTCACAGAGCAAGATCGACATGGATCAACTTATATCACTCGGAACGCTACAGTAGAGCTTCATATCAAAGCTCTTTCTGTTTTTCTGAACCACCTTCCTAGAGCAAGTCTTTCTGCAGCTTCTATTTCACTACCCAAACCATAGCTGATATTTGAAAAGCTGGGTAACAGGTGTCTTGGCTGATAACAGGCTTCAAACCATCTTTTACACGTCAGGCTTTTCACTAGAAAAAACTTGAACTATTAATCTTCATATTTGCACTAAGAAGGGAGAAAACTGTCAAGCCAAGTGTGAAAGAATGCAACTTTAGAAAAGATTACCTTTCATTTGTTGCAATCAAGGCTTCATAAACTCAGCAACCACAAAAGTCTGCAAATGTTGCATTCAGAGAATACAGCACACAAGTTCTCACATTAGTAATCTATAGGATGAACCTGTATCTACACAATAGTCAGCAGCAGCTGCTCATTGACCCCGTGATGAACACAATACTTACTTCAATAAGAGTAAGGTATTTCACTTCATAATTTTCACAGAGTAAGAATACACCCACTCCACAATTTTTTAAGTTAGCAACGTGTAAAGAGATGCACTGCTCTAATCTGAAAGGTTATTCTACAAGAATCTATGAGCCAAGTACAATTGTTCTGTTTATCAACTCAATTCCCCCCTAGTCGTACGATTTACCTGTATTTAAGCTTTCCATTCTTAGAGGGAGACCAGACTGGGCCACAGCAACAAGTTTCAAAGCAATGTAAAATTGACTTCTTCCAAAATAGCCAAGTCTCGTTGCACCACATAGCTCCATAATCTGAAACAAAACACAGTTACTTGTATAAAGAAATTTAAAACACAAACTGCTGTACAGAGGTGATTTCATTAAAAGCTATATGCCTTGCATTACATGCTCTTAACTTTGTATAGAAAATCGTTCAATAATAACCTCACATACAACCTCTAAACATTATGTCATGTGAGTCAGAGTATGGAATTCTGTACAACCAGCAAAATCATCAAGCCTAGAACTAAGTTTTTGTCATTTAGCCACCTTTTCTTTCACCTAGGTTTTAAAGGTTCTATAGAACTGATGCAAGATACATTAAGAGAGGTCATGTTCCTTTTCACACAAACTCCCCCAAAACCACCAAGAAAACATAAATTAAACATGTGATACTATCAGCTATTCCATTAACAGCTGTATTGTCTGTCTCCAGTAACCGCACCAGAAAGGGAACAACATTTAACATTTTTAGTAATGCGTTGTCAAATACGATCCAGAAACACTAAATGAAGATTTTTCAAATAATTCTCAGATAAAATTGAACAATGTGTCAGATCAAGTTAGAAAAACAGTCTGCCCCCACATTTCTTCTTGAAGAATTTCAATAAGGCCAGAATTTATAAAAAGTGAAAAAGCCAGACAATTGCAAATGATACCTTCCAGCCTTTTCTGATATAGGTTTGCTGTAGTTAAACTTTTAGCTTATAAAACAAACGTGTAAAGCATTTTAGAACACAAAGTAATATCCACACATTTGCACAGATTTCAGCTTTGAAGGCGAATGCAGAATTTCAGGTTCTCCAAACAATGCCATAGGTAATATTTCATTTAAGAACTACAATAAAGTATTGGTGTTACTTTATTCCCTTTTCTTCCCAGTGCTCTATGTAACAGAAAGGTGGTTTTGTCTTTGTTAAGAATTTTGAGAAATTTTGGTCCCTCCAGACAGTAGCCATGTATTCAAACATACAGACTGCACACCTCTCCACGCTGAAGACCTGCAAACTTGCAGAGGGTGTAGTCCTGCTTCTGCAACGTTACTGATAAGATAACAAAGCACTACACATCCCAAATCAGACTCTTGTGGTTTAATGATCCAGACTGTCTTTTCATCTACCTAGCATTCTCATCGAGACTGTAATGTTCCAAATGAGACACAAATACACTCTTGGACACCACGATGAAAGCCTGGTTGAAGTCAACATGGATGACATCACCATACTGAGACCCACCCCAATCTTCACAACTATTCAAAGATGAAGCTGACTTGTGATGACATCAGCTTGCTCTCAGCATCCTCAGGAGCATCCCATCTAATTCCATGACCTTAGTACTTTGAGATCCAGTCTCCTTGTACTACTTGTAATCTCCTCCTTCAATCTCATTTCCAGGCACAAAGGCCCATGAGACCTTGTCTGAGAAATCAATGCAGAGAAGGCACTGAGAATCTCAGCCTCATCTATACTCCCAGGTACCAATTTCTCCCCTCACCCTTCCCACCAGAGCTCAGTCCTAAGCTCTCCGTTTAGGAAATCTGATCTCTTGACACATTTTGTTAATTACTGGGATAGAGATTGTTACTAGGCTTAGAGAAAGCTATACTGAAAGACTTCCCAACTCTCAGAGGACACAAGCGCCCTGCTTGCAGGTAAGTTCCAATGGGAAAAAGTCAACTACATTTTCACATAGCGGCCAACAAACCAATCCACAAGGAGTCAGTCTATATGGTTCATCACCGCTGAAGGTGGAAAACAGGCTTTGGTAAATCCATACAATCAGAAATTGATAGGTTTATTGACTACACCTGAGCTAGATACAGCTCCACAGAAAGTTGCTTGGGTGTTTCCTTACCATTCACCAGGACTCTAGAACCTTGTGAAAGTAAGATGTTGTAAAACCTGTCACAGGAAGCTGCGGGAAGTTGACAAACACTTAGTCCCAAAGAAGTCCCAAGAGGATTTGTAGCTCAAATCCGGCTGGACAAGAGTTAGTTGCATTAAATCACTTGGCTATGTCTGCATTGTCCTAGAGAACCCGTGTTATTTGTTTTTTCCCATTACATTAGCTTCAACAGGTTGGTTTGACCTCAAAAAGTGCCATGAGGAAAGTGAGTCAGGTGACAGTTCAAACAAAAACTTTGAGGCATCAACATCTAAAATAAATTGTCTGTACACAACCTAGTGACAAAAATAAAATGCACTAACTTTAAATAACTGGTAAAACCAAAGGAGTGAAGATTCAAGAGACAGCTAGTAATCTAAACCAGTTTGAAAGCAAATGCAACTCTAAGTAGTGTATCCTGGAAAACTGATGAACATCCATGTACTTGACAACACCTAACAGAAAAACTTTGTGGATCCAGTGGCCTACCATTGACACATGAATAACTGAGCAGACTCTGGAAAAGCTTCTTATGAAAGGAAGCAATTATATAGGCATTTGGAGCCTATGGAATCACCAAACAGTAATGGCTTTGGGCAATTCCAAAGCCAGCACTGGACTAGAAAACATTTTGTTTGGAGCTAGTCATTAATGCAAGACTGAAAAAAATTGCACTTAAAAAATGAACTAATAATTAAGCTACCATGGCAGATAAGTATTAGAAAAGAAAGATAAGCATGGATTCTAAATAGAGACGTAAATGTAGAAAATACAGCAGATGTAGGAAAAAGCTAAGGATACCAAAAAAAAACCCCAACCAACAAAAAATAATGCCTTTATGCTGCTGAACAAGTAGCTATGAAAACCACCCATAGCTAACTAAAGGAGTCCATTTCAAACAGACTATAATCCAATTGGAAACCTGACTGAATGTTGCATAACATCATTAAACACAAACACGTAGTGGAGACTCCTCTGCTAACGGACAGCATGCTTGGACATACTAAAAACAGCCCACCTATTATCTCCGTGAAAGAGGCTTTACACATTGAACAGGTAATAAGTTATACTAAGGGGAGCAGGAGGGAAATAAAAAATAATCAAGACCTTGGCTCTGAGATTTAAGTTTAGGGCTTTCATCTTCTTAGGAAGAGAAAGGATAAGGAACTTCCTAAAATTCTGCCAAGAAACGCAGAGGCATCAAGACAAAATGCTCCATGACCATTTTCATGTCCTTAGAGTTGAAGATCCCAAGGTCACACTACCACGATTAACCAGATTAAGGGTAACAACTCTGTAGAGTTCCAAATTACTGGAAGCTGTTGATACAAGAGAAAAAAAGAAAACCTCAGAGAAGCAGCTGTAAAGTATGAAACTGCACAAACAGTCATCATACTGCAAAGAAGTAACAGCAAAGAAGTAGCTGGCACAGATCGGACATGTACAGGAAGCAGTATATTGACTAAAGGCACCATTTCAACAACGGATCTCCTCAAATTATTAAAGGTCCTTTTGGAAAGGTTTGTGAACCAAAAAAACTAACACCTGAGAACCTTAAAAAATTTCAAGTGAAGTGGAACCAATCACATGTCTATAAACCGTGGTGACATCTACTTTCCAGAACTCAGAAAACATCTCTGGGACAGAGTTCCTGAATAACACAGTCCCCCCGCCCCCAGGTTCTTCTCTACAAGGCAAAACTATCCTATCGGCTGTAAACATTATTTATGCAAAAGTACAACAGTATTAAAGCAAGGGTGACTTCAAAGGTAAAACAATAAATGAAGCAACAAGCATGCCACCTATGCAGGAAAGATGAAACTACTTCATCTGCTTGGAGAGAGTTACTAAAGAACCTATTGTTCCATACCAGAGGGTGTTAAGAGTCAAGACTTTAAGGCAGATTCTGAAGACTGGATGTTCCAACACACCTCGTGCTGACAGAAGAAAGGAATGAACAAATGCAAAGGAGGATCTTCTGTATCGTGTCATCTGAACTAGGACATTAACACAAGTCAATCCACCAAATAAACATCACATATTGATACAAAACAAGAAAGAAGAACTTGGATCCAGAATATATATTTTGGTTCTGGTTTTACTAACACATTCTTATTTTGAGGTATTCTAACAGTCCTATCATGACTTGGCTGGAATTTCCATGTTTGTATTGTTGGTGTAAGACTTTGTTGGTTTTCTGTTTAATTAATAAGCACAAAGAAACCTTACATAGAATTACAAAATAGCTGAGCTTGAAAAGGTCCTCTGCAGATCATCCATTCCACTCCTGTTGCTCAAAGCAGACTCAGCTACAGCACCTTGCTTATGACTGTGCCCAGTTAGGTACATATACCAGTACAGTATACCCAAGAAGGAAGACTACAACCTGTCTGAGCAACCTCTTCCAGTGTTTGATCACCCTTGCAGTAAATAAGTTCTTATGTTTATGTGCAACAATCACCAGGAACAGTATCATACAAACCATGGACCAGCAGTGCAAAACAAGTTTTTGCATTTATTTTACAATATTTGACACAAACTTGAGTTAAACCAGACCATATTAATATACTCATGCTTCAGTATTTAGTACATAATTTTTGAGTTTTACTGTGCAAATTAATTATAGTCTTTTAATGCAAGCAAGCAATACATTAAAACTAAAGCTAATGGCTTACTTCAGATTACAAAAGCTAAAAAGTTTAAAATAATCTACACTAAGTTTTAGCTTATTTAATAAAAATGTAACTATTAGAGTGACTCTGAGTCACAGTTTAAAACGGAAAATATTGTCATGTCAAAAATGTTATTTCTGTATCCCATATTCAGCAATTCATTGATGAGAATTCTAAAGCTCTTTGCAAACTTACAGATATGACAGGATGCTTTCCAAATTAAATTTTTATTGGAATACAACCTCCAATTGGGTACAAGATTATGCTGTCCTACAAAGGTCCGCTCTGAAGTCAAGAAATCTACTCATCTCAGCTACAACAAAAATTAACCAGTGTAATGTAATCTGGGGGTGTACAAGGGATTGAAAAATTCCTAGTCATTGATATGGTCGTAGTAAAAACCTGTCCATCACTATATACCTAGGACCTGTGAAAACCTCCTTGCTTTATTTTTGAGATTTGAATACATTTCTTTCCTCAGAATTTGCTAGCTTCTAATCTTGTTATTCTGTAACCACGGCTCAACAGATGAACTTCTGTCACTTCATTTATCTCAGTGTCCCTATAATTGCAGGCCACAACCTGACAGTTTTCTAGCTACAATCTCTCACCTACCACCAACCGGACAAAGCAATGCCGATCAGTAATTAATAAAAATTTTCAACTTTTCTGCCAAAAAGTCTCACTTGACAGGTAGCTTTTCAGATGCAACAGTTGGCAGCAGGAACAAGACAGAATGACAGAGATCCTTCTTTTGATGAGTTATTTTTAACCAAGTCTCTGACCCAGTTCTTCATCAGGCTCCACAAACCTTGGCACATGATGGCACACAAGAAAAAAATCCTGAAGACAGGACAAAAAAATGACACTAAATAAACAGTCCAAGTATTACTCTGAATACTATGTTTCAGCCCTAATAGCAATATATGACAAACATTTAAACAGTCTTAAACCTATTCAAAGAACATTTGCAAAATGCATTTATGAAGGATATCACGAACTGCTATATTTAATTCAATTAGAGTGAAGTAGGCAATGTTCATGAGCTGAACAGTAAGTATAATATTACTTCTAATACTTAACATTTATCTTATTAGGTACTTAAGCATAGTAGTAAATGTCTTAATTAGTTGATACTAAGAATTCCCAGGCACAGGGTATATTTGGGACACTGTTGTACTTCATTGCATAACAAATAGTAAGGTCTTCCTTTTAAGTTTTACTGACTGTTCCATGAAGATAAATTTGTCAACACCATAAACCTGGCTATAAAACCAATATTATCAGAGGACTTCCAAGACAACACACGCTCTTTGGCAATGAACTATTTAGAGTCTCTACTGTCTGAGCCTCTCCTAATACTTCTCTGCCCTTGATTCTCACACTGCACGTATCCACAGTGGAAGCACACTGCTAAAACACTAACAGGAAGAAAAAAACTACACATCAGCTCCGACAATTAATGCTTTGTAGATACTTAGAACTAAACTTTCCCATTCCATAGGTAATTTCAGATTTAAATATACATGTGTTTCAATCAAACGAAATTTCAGAATTAAACACATAAGAAATAAAGAAGTTAATCAGCAGGTCAAAAATGACCCAGTATTTTCAGCCTTAGAAAAATGATTCTGTCCCTGTACTTTGGGATCTGTTTTACAAGGATGTCCACCCCCTAAGTAAGGTTTGGCAGATTTGGAGTCATGCCTTTGCTGCATTAATAGAAAAGCAGCAGACAAAAGGCACTGAAAGTTTAAAACTCTTATGACAGATGCACACAACAAATACATATCTAACAAGTGATTATGTTGCATACTGTACACACACACAAAAAAATCCTACACAGTTTTCACCTACTGCATTACTTTTTGAATCAGTTATATTTTAGGTCATTTCTGACCTCAACCCATTTCAAAAGTAGTCTACCACATCTCCTGTTCTTCCTGACTGCACACGTTTGTGGTAGTTTAGTCTCACTTATCCAAGACACTTCCTAATGCAATAGCTTTGATTTTTCCATTTGCAATCAAAGTTTGTGTTCTTGCTCTTGCAAAAAGCTGTTTTAAGCCATACACATAAATCTTACCTGCAGAGCCTTTTATGCAGAGTTCCACAGCTCTTTAGAGGTCGATTCCCTTCCTGATTTGGTACTACAGGGTAACCACCATCAATCATTTCACAAAGATGAAGCAAATGTACCCTACATGCAACCACAAATAATTTCAAGATACTGATTCAGAGGAGCCATTTCTCCAAAGATCTAGAGCTATAGACTGTGTCACTCTACTATAACTCAAACAAATTATTGCCAACTACCCTCAAAAAGGGGGCAGAATAAACAAACATATTCCTTTCTGAATAATTTGATAGCACAAATAAAGGAAAATCCAAACGGCCACACGAACACTAACTTAGAAAGTAATTACCATCCTTCCAAGTAAAAAGTCATAGCTGGAAGACTTCAAGACAGAGTTGCTTTTTCCTTGAATTAAGTTTCTCTTAACTGCTGATTTTCTGGCTCCTGAAAAAAAGGTACCTTACAAGCAGCAATGGTAATAAAGCAGCAATAAGAACTGGAAACAGAAAATCTGAAGCAGCAAGAGACAGTCTGGGGACCTACAAGAACCATTTTCAGTTCCTGATGCATAAGAGAGCTTCTTTAAAAAGGAGATATTCCACATACCTGTCTCCTTTTCCTTGACTATTTTACATTCCTGCTTAATCTACATAGCTCCTCCTTCTGCTCTCAGCTGCGCATTTCCCCATTCCTAAGCAGTAACTGTTGCTCATCTATCTGATCACACAGTAGGATTACTCCACTCAACAAGCCAGTAAAAAGTTGCTGAGTTATCTGCTCTTTTATTAAACTGAATCTGCCTACTGAACAACCATGAAACACCTCAGCAGCTACAAGATCGACGGGAACATATGGCTGATAGCAGTTGTTCATTTGACTCTAAACTTTTTGGAAGTCTGCAGCCTCAATAAAATTGTGTGCTTTGCATTTAAGCAGCAGAAAAGGTTAAAATGAAGCAACGGAACAGAACACCACATCAAAAGCACTCAAAACTAACTTTATCTTTTCCCCCTAAGAGGGTTTCTTTCGGCAAGGTATATTCTCCTATCAGGCTGCTAAGAGCTGCCCTCAAAACAAGGGTGTCTCCTTTCTCCTGGTGATGCCACAAAGTTCAAGCAATAGGAAACAACATTGCAAGAACTCCCCCTGCCTGAGCCAGTCTGTAACAATTTGAGACTCCGGGATGATTTTCTAACACTCAAGTGATAGCACTTTCTGAAACAAACAGTAGCAGCCAAAGTATCCATATAAGCATCAAGAAAGCATCTAGCTTTTGAAGGCAGACATCTTTCACAGTAACAGTATATTTAGTATTTCAAATTATTATTCCAATAAGAAACAGTGCAAGGGAGGTCACATGGATGTTCTAAATGTGGATGCTCCTGCCATGTAACAAGTTGAATATTTTTCCTGCAGAATTTCTATTTAACTGCTAAATGCTGAAGAAAACTGCATTTAGACATTTTGATTGCTTTCAAACCTCCTTTATAATCAAAGCATTCCAATGATTGACATTCCTTGCTAAGAATTTTCTTACTTTTTTATTTTAACATTTTCTCCACACATCACCTTTCACAACTATGCCAGAAAAATCTCCAAAATGAACACAGACTTCTTGCTTTTTGATAGTGTAAAATGAAGATAAAAGGATTCTCTCATCCCAGAACCTGGCCAAATAGGACTGCTGAGATCTGGCCTTGTTACTCCTAAGCACTTCAATACAAGTCTACCTGAAGCTACTGTATCCATTACTTCACACTGCCTTCCCATCTCAATTTCTTTTCCTCTGATCATCAATCTCACCAGTGTTAATTAGCTACTTCGGTTTGCATTGCTCTCCTCCCAGTAAAGCCTTTACAAATCTTAACAACATGTCTATCAAAGTTTAAACAAAACTCAGTTAAAAATCTAAAAACCATGCATTAACAGAGGTACATTTGAGACTCAGAAGAGAGCTGCAAACACCAGGTCTTAACTGACGTAAGACAAAACAAATTGTATACACTATTGCAGTAAAATAGACTTTTCTTCAAAATTCACAACGAACAGTCTGAAGCAGGAATAAGTTAGCACCTAATGCTAGATTTTCCACAGCTCAGTCCTGGTCACTCTTTTCTCAGATACTAAAGTTGATAGATGTATTTGAAACTGAGTCTACTAATTCCTCTTTACCACACTTCAGGAGTATTTTACATGTCCTAAGTCAGTGATTTCAGAAATTCAGGTCAGACTATCATCTTTTCCACATCCTTTAACCTATTAAAACACAGTTCTTATACACAGACAGGCATAACTAACTCAGATGTATTTTTTGCATAATAAGTGCAGGGGATAATTTAATTCTTCAGATACCATCCCCAGTTGTAAAAAAAAGCAAATCACAAACATGATCATCAAATCATTAAGTTAGTTTAGGAAGAATGACATCACTGGCTTAATAATAGCCCTATAGTCTAATAAACGCTAAATGAAAAGAACAAGTGAGAAATACATTCTTACTTTAATCATTACTCCAGCAAGAAAAAAAATGATAGACAACATAGTGCTCCCACACTCACTTCTGACTTCAAACTCTTTTAAGCAAAAAGCAGAACTTCAATTTGAACTCTGGAAGTTCTACAGGAAGGACTGATTCACTAAATGGCAAATATTTATGATCCAGCAGGTGAAACTTGTCTGTAAGGACTATATTTTAAAAGCCAACAAATACAATTGAAAATTCATAAAGACTGCTAGCAAAGTCTTATAATTTCACACTATCTGCAGTAAAATTTATTGAAGACTAAGATGAAAGCATGTTTGTAATTTTTCAGACAGTGGGTGAAGTGCTTACAATTTCTAATACAAAAGAATAATTTTTATGGAAGAAAGTCTACAGTACACAATTTTGTACAACTAACTTGATTCTAAAACATCTGCATTTGCCAAAGACCCTGATAGTTCTGTATAATTTTGTAGCTCTATTCAATCATGTCAGAATGGATATTAATTGCCCTTGCTGCCATCGGATGGCACGTTTAAAAAGAATTTTAAAAAAACCAAACTGTTTTCAAACAAAGCTAAGTGCGATACTTGAAATTAGCTGAGTGCTGGCATAGCAAATAATGAAGGAATTATTTGCCATGTAAGTGACTATACAGTATGAATACCAGTCAACTACACTGAGAAATCAGCTGAAAACAAATATAACGGACCTAACTTACACCCCTTAAGTTTTGCCATTAACTTCCTGTCTTTTGTTTCAAAAACAATAATTATTCCATGACAAAACACTGCTGAGATATGAAAATACTCAAACTAATTAATTATAAAAAGAAAATAATTTGAAGCCTATCACCCTTACCCCATTAGAGTAAACATTTGTACCAGAATTCTGCAGAAAACTCAAAGCACAGTTCACAGGATACTTCAAAATGTCATGTAAAAAAGCTGTAAGCTTGAAAATAAAAAAAAATAAACCCAAAACATATGGGTTGGATTCAATTAAGTGATTTCTTTTTAAAATCTAAGCTTGTTGGCAGATTAGGTAAAGGTCAGTATTAAAAGAGGAAACTTTTTTTTACACAGCATACTTTTTTTATAAAGATCTTGAAAGTGCTATGTATTTTTAAATACACTACAATTCCAAATCACTGAAAGGAAAGCAAAGGATTTGCAATGCATAAGGAATTTAACTTCTTACACCGCCAGTTCTGGAAAAATAATAAATTCACCAAACTAACCCAAACAAGACTGAGTCTTCTGCATGTCTCCCCCACACAGGTAATCCTAAGCATGCCTTGGCTCAGCTTGCACTTGTAGTTGGCATTTAGTAAACACTACTGATTTGACAAACAGGCAGTCTTTGTGTAGGAAAATTCACTGAAACACTAAACAAAACAATAAAATCACTGTGAACAAGTTTATTTTCTTAGATCCCTTTCTCTCTAAATTCATCCTCCAAAAAAAAGCCAACATTTTAAACCAAGAACCTGCCATTGTTTTGCTAGGTTTTGTCTATGGATTATAATTTCAATAAAAGTCGCACAGCACACGACAGATGAGCTCTGCCATCTGAGAAAACTACCATTCCATGTACTCTGTTCCCTGTGCTTGCCAAAAGCTATCACCCCAAGAACCAACAGCAGAATATGCCTGCACCTTAGCTATTTTTCTGCACAATGCAGAAATTGTACCTGATGAGTTAGGCTTTATGCTAAGAGTCTGGACTTTATAATGAGGCAGTTGCATCACAGATATGCACTGTCTTACAATGTTTGACACAAAGGCAGGAAACTCTGACAGAGAGTCAAGGCAGACAACGATAGCAATTTTTCCATCAATGACACAAGAACAATGAAAACTAATCTGTCTGTAAAGACTCCTCAGAAATAAAAAAAAAAGCCTGAAATTGGCTAACAAGAGCCAAAAATAGGCTTCAGATTAGGTTAATGGGCTAATGCAAGCATATTATAACTGAAGAAACTGGACATAACTGTACATTTCATTTGCCACTTCAAAGACTTTCTAACACCAAACTAGAAGTCAAGGTAGCATTGCTGTACACTGCGAACAATGAAAATGACAATTCATCCATTTTAGAGAAAGGACACAAATATTTGCATATTTGTTCTTTCATAGCAATGTTGTATTTTAAAACAAGATGCCTGGACTCATTAATTTCAGATAAGTATCATATGCATAAACTGATTTGCTTCTTGTCTTATGAAGTTTCTACGACTCAAGTAAAAGAGTGCAAGTTCATAAAATGTTCAATGATTAAATCATCTGAAGAAGATTTCTACAAACTGACAAAATGGGACAGCTGTATCCCATGCACAAGTAGTGAACCCTATAATACATATTTTGGCTGACTGTAGCAACTTCGCCACCAGTACAGAGGCACCGAGAACTGACTTCAATAGCATTACCTACATTAGTTGTTTAGGTCAGATGTGCTTTTGAAGCCGATTTTCTGATCATCCTCACTGTTCTGGTTCATACTGTGAAGCCACTCTAGAACAGGCAACTAGATTTCCTCTGTAAGGGCTAGCCTGGAAAATATACTCCAGGAATGCACCTAATGAATCTCAGCTAATATTCAGTCTACAGGACCAGGACAGAACATCATCAATGGAAATCTTCTGAAATACACATACAGGGTGGATGGCAGCACCCCAGCATCACTTGTGTTGTATCACACTACTTGCTAATACAAAGACTGATACACATGGAACTGAGCTATCAGCTCTGTCACCTGAGTCAAGTGAAAAATAACATGTCAAAACCCTCTAGTTTTTGGCTGAAAAAACTCCCTGAACAACCTCACTATCTGTTCACGTGAACGTCAGTGCCAGCATAAGGCAGCTCTAGCTTCTTTCTAGTGGTTTAAGCTACCACAAAACAGTGCTAGGTTCACAACTGAAATATCCAAATGTTCTAGTTCTCATCTCCTCCTCCATTAGCAATGGTTTTCCTGCCTCCTTCCTTGTGCTAGTACTGACATTTATTCAACCCCACTGTTAGCTGATACAGAATTAAAGTGAACGTGTGATTAATTTTCTGCCTGCATAGCCACTGATACTAGCATACAACAACAGCACAGGACAGGCACTAACATCTCTGCAAGCTGAAGCAGGAACACATGACTGGTGGAAGGGGGAAGACTGAACCACCTCCTTCAGTGGCAGCTCACCATCTCGTTGGTTTAGCTGCAATGTGAAACCACACCCCGAGAATAATTTAGTCATGTAACTTCTGTGAAGTAGCTGGACTCGTTATCCCAACACACGTACTTTTACTCACTATTTTATGCAAATCTTCCATCTTAATGCTAATTTCAAATATGTGCACAAAAAAGCAGAAATATGGGTTAATAAAGGCTGTGTTCTCACATGTGCAGTTGAGGTTGTAATACGGTTTGTGGTATTTTTGTTCTGATAAGGCTCAAGGCTGTCGTTTCGTACATGTGCATTAAGTAGACATAGAGCTCCTTTTTTGGCAGCATTCTTTTGCTTTGTTTCAGCCTCATATATGTTCATTTATTCCCATTTAACAAGCACCAGGTAGTGAGTGTCCCTCAGAGGTAGAAATGAGAACTATTAGGAACAATTAGACACATATTAACTCTTCCTGCTGAGACCCCTATACCACATAAACATAACTCTTTGCAGGAAAGGTTGATGTGTATCTAGCCTTTAAACAACAGATTTTCTAGGAAAACAAGTTATGGATCTAAAAATGCAACTGTCACATTTTCATTTCCAAGAGATTTTTTTCTCAGTCATTCAAAGGTATATACAAACCTGCACTACGGAAGAAGAAAAACACTGCGGTAATTCCCCATACTGCTTGGCTCTCATGAGTTTGAACAGCAGTAATTTTGTATTATGTTCTGCACACCTATGAAGGTACTTAGCATTCACGTGGCTAGTACTGCCCTTACATTCCAGGATTATATAAGAATTGGGTAACAAGTTCCTTTCCCCACAAGCATCAGGTGCTTCAAATGAACAGGTAAGAATGCAGCATCATGTGGTCAAAAGAAAACTCCTTCACATGGTTTCCTTATTTCTTCAGCTATATTACCCTGAGGTTTCAGTTACACAGTCACAGCTTCCGAATCATCATATGCAATTTCCCTTGGACGAACCCCACCTAATACATTCGTGCCTGTGTTAACCTGAGGTACAGCCACATTTCAAGAACATAAAAATCACTAAACAGCTACATTTTCTCCCTCACAAGACCAAGGTACTTCACAGATGACCAACAGCGATCGCACAAGATATTCCTAATGGTTCAAACTACTGAGGGCACTTTGACTCGCTTTGTATTATTTACTGTCTCATTCCTCAGGCAATCTAATATCTTGTTTGCCATTTTAACTGCAATGTTCTCCTTGAGATCACTACAGTGATAAGCCAGGTCCTGCTTCTTCAGTTAATTTATTTAGACCCCACGGAATCATGCCCAAGTAGTTTTTCTTCTTCAGATGCCATCTACTTTGCAAGAAAATATCTGACATCCTTTGCAACAGATAAAGATATAATCTGTGCCCACTTGTATTCAAAATTCAAAGTACTTCCAAGATCTTGCACTAAATTCCTGCATAAAACAATCTTTATCACTAAGGCAGTACTCACTTTATCTTTACATTGATCCAAACAAGTTTTAAGGAAAATAAATACAATAAACACGTGAGCATTCACCTTCCTGGGACAATTCCTTTGAAATTGGCCGGTCACACACAAAATGAAGCAGTGGGTGACCCTTGGGAAACCTGCCTCATAATACTCAGCGTGTAGAGCCTCTTACCATTAAGTCCAGTCTAGCAAGTTATCAAATAGAGAGTACTAGTTTTACCAGTAGAAGCATTTCTTATTCAGCCCTCTTACACAATTTTTTTACATCTTAAAAGTTTTTTTCACTAACCAGTTTGCTCTTACGAGCCTAAAACACAACAGTAACTCTAGTTAAGAATAAGCATTCTCCTGAAATCTGATACTAAGCTGCAGAATGCTGAAATTTGTTTACTGCATTTCCAGCCACAGTAACATTAACGTTTCTTTAAAAGGTCCAGACTGAGAATGAAACTGCAGAAAAGGCAGCACAGCTTTTTAGATACAATTTCACCCACAGCAACTCAAAACACTACATAAACTTTAAAGCATTGAACAATGACAGAGGGAACTGCAGAAGCAGCAAATTGTTACAAATAGTTGTTTGTAAGAATGGTTCACTGGGAATACTTTCCTCAAAAAATCACACAAGGCATACCAGAGTAGACTTTCCCTTTTCTACATCGGCATCTCTGTCGGCACCACCTTTTAGACGCACCCTGGCCAGGGAAGTTAGTGCCGATACTGTGTACATACATATGGTGAGTTTGCTTAGGGATATGGTTTAGCGACAGACAGGTACGGTTGGATCCGATCATCTCAAATGTCATTTCCAACCAAACGATTCTATGATTCCATGGGCTCGTGTCACTTTTAGCACTACATTTTTGTTAGAAATGTTTTGATGACTACAGGTAAGTTAACAACTGCCAGGAGCTGATGTCCAAAAAAGACTGCACAGCTCAGATTAAGCAGACTAGCACCAGCAGCACCCCACCATACAAACCCGGAGTTCCTCCTGCGTTGCTCTTCACCAGCAGACCGTGGGACGACTCTCCCCTCACACCCTCAAAACGCTTTAGGGCTCTCACGCTTTGAATGGCCTCTACTGACAAGAAGCAAACAAGACACTCTCCTACCAAGTCGCTGGACACGGCCAGCGGAGATTATCCACAGTCCAGTCCCTTCCCAGCCAGCCTCTCAAGGCAGAGGCCCCACAGGCGCCTAAGGGGGGGCTGCTACAGGCGTGCCCAGTGCAGCAACCGCCAGCGCTCTTCCCTCCCCGCCGGGGAGGCTCAGCCCCCGCTGCCGCCGGGGCTCAGGTCGTTGGGTCCTGGCTGGACGGCGGCTCCCGAGCCTCCTCCCGCCGCCGGGGCGACCCCCCTCAAGGGGCAGCGGGACGAGCGAGGGCCGGGCCGGGGGGAGGGCGGGTAGCAGCGGTGGGGGCCGTGAGGCGGTGCCGGTGCCCCGCCGAGGGCCGTACCTGCATGACCACGTCGCTGGGCAGCTGCGCGGCGCGGAAGAGCTCCAGGACGCGCCCGTTGGACGCCACCTTCTTGGTGCTCTCGGTGTCGCAGTAGGAGAAGAGGTCGCAGTAGTAGCGCTGCTCCGCCTCGCTCAGCGTCAGGCCCTCCATCTTCTTACAGCCCGGCCCCGCGCGGCACCGCCGCTACCGCAGCAGCCGCCGCCGCCTCGCAGCCAACGGCAACGGCGGCGGGGAGCGCGCGGGGCTGCCTCGCGCCTCCCTGCCCGTCGCGGGGGCGGGAGGGAACGAGCTCCGCCGGTCGCCGCCGCGCGCCCCAGCCAACCGCCGCGCGCGAGCGGCTGCTCCCTCACACAGACACACACGCACCTTCACCACCCCCCCCCACACCGACCGACCGACCGATCAATCGACCGCCCACCCGGCCGCACGCCTGCGCGCCCTACCCCGCGCCTGCGCGCCCGCCCCGGAAAGGGAGGCGGGGGAGGGCGCCCAGTGCTGCGGAGGAGCCACCTCCCTCCCCCGCTCCTCCACTCAGCCCGAGCGCGGGGTGGGGCGGGGCTATCGGGGAAATGGACCAATAGCGTTCCCCACCACCCAGCGGGCCCGCCCATAACGCGTCAAGCTGTGACGCAATCCACAGCGCCGGCAGCAAGGGGGGTAGCGGGGGCGTGGCGACCGCTTCAGGAGTCCCCGCCCCCTTGCCGGGGACCGGATGGGCGGTGCGGCCGCGCGCGGCAGCGCCCCCTCTGGGTTGGCGGCGGCAGCTCCGCGCTGGGAGCTCCCCGCGGGGACCCATTTGCTATAATAAGTAACTACTATTACAAAAAGTGGAATATTTTGATTTACGCTAAAGCAGAGTTAAGTTTCATCTAAGTTACCGTATTTTTAGAAAGTTAGACAGAATGTCCCTCTGATAGCATTTTTTTAATAGCATTTTTTTAAAAGCATTTTTTTGTCAAACTGCCAGATGCTGTTCTTTGAGAAATGCTAATCTCTTGTGTTAAGTATTGTATGTGCTGAACAGATGTGTCTTCTATAATAACCTCCGTTTGGAGGGAGGAGGCAGAACTAGATGATCTTTAAGGTCACTTACAACCCAAACCATTCTACTATTCTTCTGTGATAATTATTCTGTACATCAGTCTGGCAAGAACATAGCTCTTCATCCAGAGGTCTTGCTTTGCATGTCTTTCCTGATTGTGTTTTCCTACATTCAGTGTATTCCCCTGGGTAAATCTATCCTCTCGCTGCAGGACACTAAGAAAGTTCCCTCCAAGCTACTTTGGCTTCTAGAGGGAATCAAAGCACCCCTGGCAGTGTAAAGGTCCTATGCAAAATGCCATGGTCTCCTGCTAGATGCTTTTGACTACCTGATCTGATTTAAATGCTGCTGAGGTGGCAGTCCAGTACTTCATACTTGGAGGCATCTTCTCATTTTTAATTTATCCTTCTTCCCTTTTTCCGCTTTACCTTCCTTCACAACTCTTCCAAATTTTCTCTTTCCAGATTGTTGTTGCCAACTGCTCTACTTCCTTTAAGCACTTCATAATTTCTGCCTCTTAAGATAGTTATGTTCTGAACTTAAAACAGAGATTCATCTTCCTTGCCAATTGAAATACATGGTATAACCTTTTGCTGCTAATTAAAGTTTAATGATCAAGTTTTTGTAACCCCAAATCATATCAATGATGAAACCACACAGATTGATCACATTTCTATTCGTTAAAATTACTCAAAATAGTCTATACTGAAGAAATAAATAACTTTTTATATTGTATCTAGTAATTACATATATTTTTATCTTATCTATATTATATCTAGTTATTTTATAGACTTAGATAAGGTTAACTAAGCATCGTAGGTCACTTAATTGGAGTAATCTTTCTTCCACGGCTAAATTGCATACTGCAATTCTATTAGTTATACAGAGCCATTTATAGAAGAGGCTTTTAAATCACTTACTAGCAGATGATTGGTTTCAAGCGGCTTTGGTTCATAAAGGTTCAATGATTGTATGTTAGTTCAGGCACTGAAGTTTGAAAGCAGCTATAAAGTTCTTCCTAAGTTAGTGCAAGGACCCCTTGTCAAAATCATTTTGAGTTTTATGTCTAAAAGTAATATGAAATCTTATTATTAAGATGCTGTTTTATTATGAGCATTTTTGCAGCGGGAGCACTTAATTGACATTAATGGCTATCACTTGACTGCAACAATTTGTACAAGACACAAAGAATACTACAGGAAGGAGGTTGCCTAGCACAGACTATTCCCACATGTCCAAATGCTGAACAATTCTGAAGCAAGTTTAATAATGCTATATTTCACTAAAAACATGATGTATCATGTGAAAATGTCACATCTTTGCTTACTGGAGAGTTGAATGCTTTCAGGGAATACGCTGGGCTTTTTGCTGTGTATAGCACCACCTTGAAGCCATTCAGGTAGCTATTTGATTGTTAAGTCTCATTTCCGACTCCCGTATCATAAAGTTACCTTCTCACTTTGTGCTGGTTCATACACCGAGTGGAAAGCATAAGAATGGCACTGGCACAGGCTGCCCAGAGAAGACATGGATGCCCCTTTCCTGGAAGGGTTCAAGGCCAGGTTGGATGAGGCTACAAGCAACGTGATCTAGTGGAAGGTGTCCCTGTCCATGGCAGGGAGGTTGGAACTAAATGATCATTAAGGTCCCATCCAACCCAAATCATTCTATGACTCTATGAATGACATGACATGTAACAAATTCATTTCTAATTCCCAAGATCTACACATGGGAGAAACATCTTTACCTCAGAGAGTCCCAGTACAATATTTCTGCGTTTGGTTCTAGGATCTCCCTTCCACTTCGATAGGCCTTTTGCAAACCTCTAGGCTGAGAAGGGTGCTGTTCAGAACTTTACCTCTTCCCATCAGGCCAGACTTAGCATCTACAGAGATTAAAAAAAAAAAATCTTTTCAGTGGATTCTCAATGAGGATTTGTTTTGTTTGTCTGGAGAATGTGCTGTTTGCTACAGGATGAACTGAGGAGAATAGTATTCCTGCATGTTTGTAAGGTATTAAACTATTTGTACTTGTCCATGTAACTGACCCAATAAGGAAACCATATTTCTATTTTTAGTTCTTTTGGTTTGGAAAAGTCTGCATCACAGCATTCCCCAGAGTTGTGATAGGTAAGATATGCAAAGAAGAAGGTTTATGGCAAGTTACCCCAAAATGTGACCTTAGTGATACACATTTGACACAGTAGATTCAGACTTTGGTACTTGAAAAACACAATGTACCTGCCTAGAGTTATGATTTAAGCAGGGCAATAAGAGGAACATTTCTTGGCTTTTATTCTCCCTTTTTAATATATCATCTTAGAATTCAGAGTTCTGAATTGCTAAGAGTTAAGCTATGCTTCACATGGTGCCTGATTTTACTGTATTTTATTTTCTGTGAAGCAACTATTAAATGATATCAAAGCAATCATATTTTTAAGAGATCCGAGTCAGAGAAAATCATCATCATCATAGGAAGGCCAAGTCTAATGACACGGGAGGAAGAAGTGCAAGGTTATTTTGCTGCCCATAACAACTCTTAGAGCCAAATGCTACATCAATTAAAAAATATATATTTTTTGTAGAAAAGGAATACTTGTACAACTTAGTATTTGACTGGAAATATGTACAACCATTGTTACTAAAAAAAGAAAAAAGTTAAGATTTATTCATTTAAGGGAAATGCCAGATAAAATACTGTTCAGGTTTCAGTATCTTTTCTTATCTGTGAAATTGCTATTGTTTTCTAAAAACTAGTTGTTACACATGCTGAGACTCATTTTTTAAATAAACATAAATCATACAAATATGCAGGGTCCTGCCTTCATCAAGAGCCGCAGGAGTGCATGTTTAGGGTCTATTTGCTTTTGATGGGTCTCTGAATCTCTGAGTTCTTATTACAGTTAGTGGGGCTCATGTACTGACTAACCTGCATTAAAGTAAACTATATGCCCAGGTTTTTGGTTTTTTTTTTTTTTTAATTATTAAAAAACCTTCAAATAACTTTCACCCTTATTAAACATGTTTTTGGGTCGACTTAACACCTCGCACCTGGTTCCCCAAGTTTAGAAAAATGGCCCCAAGGGTATTTGTCATTGCCTTTGTAAATTCTTCCGCATACATAATGCTCTGGAGCAGGTTTCACAATCTCTGTCAATATACTCCTTTACTTGCAGCTCATTAGGAGTTATGGGAACTTGTTCTACCCTGATTCTTTAGTAGAGAGACAAGTAGATTAAGGCTAGAAATGAATGGGAGGCTTAAAAAATCCTGCTGTCACAGACTTTAGAGCTGTTTTATTGTTACTGCCTGATCTTTTTTTTTTTAAAAATAGATACCTTTGGAAGTAGGGTACTTTATTCCCAGACAGAGGAATATTTTGGTAATGGTGTTAATGCTTATAAATGAAAGTCCCTGTTTTGCTTTTCTAGAAGCTTCCTTATTTTCTTTGTACAGAATTTTAATGCAAATATAGCTACTTTACAGATGTTAGTACCCATACTTTTGTAAATTTTTGCATATATGTTTGGTATATTACAGTTTACAAACTCTTCCCAACACTGATGTTCACATTTGCAATTTTGAAAAACATCAGTTTTGTCATATGATCAGGTTCCATCTCCTGCTAATTTTAGCTTCTGCAAAACAGCATCCATATTTCAAAGAATCTACCCTCTGTTCTACCAGTCCTGCTGGGATTGTTTCTCCATCAAAAGGCTGTCGTCCTGCATTTAAGGCTATGAAATTTTCCACGGTGCCTTAAAACACCCTTTCCACACAGAGCTATGTAACAGGCAGTAACAACAAGGGGGAGGCGTATAATTTTTTCCTTTGCAAGGAGTGTTCAGCAAGCAAACAGTGCATGTAAAGTGATGTTGTTACTCACCACAATGTGGTCATTCTGGTCCCTCCTGCACCTCTGTGCAGGCACTTCCCTAAGGGAAAATAAGAACTCTGTTCTCAGCAGCCTCCCTAACGTGTTTTGTCATCACTGAAATACGTATGGGATCCTGGCTGGAGACATCTATTATCTGGAGTATGTAATAATATCTCTCTGTGTAAATTTCCTCAATGGAGAATGAACAATACCTTTCCCACTTCATTCACCATTGCATCTACTAAGTTTTCCCTGGTCTCTTCTTTAAGCTTTTAATTTGTATGTATTTATCATGGTCCTTGTAAAAGTTGCCCATATTTTAAAAATTGCCCCCTTTTCTCTTTCATCCAAATGTCGATTGATTGAAAAGAGAAAGCAACCAAATGAAAGCCTTTAAAGGAAAACATTTTTGATTAAAACAATCCAAGTGGAAGATGCTGGAAAGGAGAAACCTTTACTCCTTTATGATTTTGGCAGATTTCTACATGAGATTTCCTTTGTACTTTTTGGCACTATTTAACATACATAATTCTTCATAGAATTGTTTATATATTGATAACAACTGCTTTGAAATGTTATAAGGTCATGTTCAGATTACTTTTTCTTAATGATGAGGGGTGCTTTTGTAGTCCCTTGATATTTTTGTTTTGAAGCCCTAAAATTTACATTACTGAAGCCCCAGCTAGGCTGAAAAGTCTTACACCTCCTTCACTACTTTTATTTACTTAGCTTTGGTCTCCCTGGATTCTTGAGCAGTTCTCATTGTTCTTGTAGTTGCCACTTGTTCCTTGAATATGAAAGTGCGCTGTAACTTGCTGATAGATGAGGATGTTATCCCTTCTTAGTGGATCATTATTCCACTGAATAATGATTTCCATTGGAAGCGAAATTGGTTATGAGGTGGGAAGAAATGCTGAAAGCAAAATTTCTCTTTCTCTTCCATATTACACTTATACTCACCCCTCCTTCCTTTTCCTATTCTCTACTTTTACCTGTATGTATAAATGTATCTTTCTTTTTCGATTTCACTTATATTTTGGATTCAGTCTTACTATTTTTTCTTAACAGTTCTCAGTTATGATCAGTTACTCGAGGATTTTAATTTCCCCCTTTAACTTTTCCTTTTACATATTTCTTCCTCATATTAGCAATACAATCCACAATAGTGATGGTGTTGGGGTTCAGACTTGAACTGTCCTTTTCCTTGTGCTTTGGTACCTTCTCTATTTTGAGTTCACCAGTTAGTTATTTCTATGTGATTCTGCTTCTTGGTCACAATTTGACTTAGCCTGTTCTTTTAGCTGTTTTCCACTAAGATCAGTTTCTCAAGGGTTTTAATCCCTTCCCTTTTCTCCATTGTGATGTGGGCTGCTCTTGATATGTTAAGATAAATAAAATGTAAAACTCCCTCTGTGTCTTTAAGATAGCAATAATCTAGATGATTTCTTTTTCTTAAAGTCCACCATATCAAAAGCACCCCAGTGTGCTTTCAAATCTTCTTTTGTTAAAAACAAGACTGTTAATACATTTCTCTGTTATTTGAGTCACATATAGGAGGATTATTAAGAATGCCGTATGCTCTATCTGTGGTGGCCGTAGGAAGAAGTCTAATAATTAAAGGCCTCTCTCTATATATAGTTTTGCTTTAATATGTTTTATAGATCCTAATTTCTTCACAAATTCTAATGTTTATGTTATTTTTTCTGTCCCCTCTCTTACCTTTTTTTTTTTTTTTCCTTTTGAACATCTTGACTTATTTTGAAGACGCAGGGCAGAGGGAAGGGCCAGGAGGTCTGGTCTAGCGGCTCAGGGCTAGGGCCAGGCAGGGCTGTGATGCAGTGCGAGTGCACCTCTGACTAGGCAGCGCTTCAGATGAAGGCAGCTCCCATGGAACAGCCCTGGCTGTGACTGCTCCTCTGGCAGCTGGCAGCTCTCCCTAACCTCCACAGTCAAACCCCCACATACACCTTTAGGTCATTGACCTCACCTCCATATCCCCAACTTACATCTGTTGTTGTAAAAACTAGGATAATTCCATCACATTGAGGAGTATAATTTTGCATTTATATCAGTGTACTTCAGAGCAGAAACTGATTTTGAAACATGGGAGCATTTTCACTGCACTACCATTCCTGTTCACAGAAACCCCATTTTTTGCGTTTGACAGTAAGATATGTACAACATATACTGAACTGAAACTTCTTTTGTGTAATATGGGAGAATTAAGAGACTCACGATGTCAGAGAAGAAAGCCTGAAGCAAAGCTCTTACCATCATAACTTCCTGCTAAACCTGACTCAGTCAGCAAATGCTAATACCAAGCCTATAATGTAAAATCAATAAATGTTATTTAATCTAAACCCATTATTTGAGCAGAGTGGAAATATACTTAATTAACACACATTGAAATCACATTTCTTTATTTTTGAAACATAATGTTCTGTTCCAGTCACTTTAGAGGGACTGTTATTCACTGGAATTGAGGCTAAACCTACATCGTGCTACAGCTCTCTGCATTTAAGTGGAATCATTGCCAAATACTTTATTTGTCCCTGTTCTTTCTGGAAAAAAGTTCATATCTTACAGTTCTTTAAATTAATCATAAAATGACTGTATTAAATCTGGCAGGATGGAATGAATATAAATGCATAAATACAGAGAGACAATCGTGTCTTTTGCTATCCACACATTTTTTCATGTAACTGTTATCTTCTGTGTGCCCTTGTGTGTGCTTCCCACCCAAGTCCTTTGCCAGAGTTTGTGTCTGTGATAGAGGAGAGAGAATACTCTTGAGTACATGAAGCATGTACCTCTCTTTTACTGGAAGATAAAATAAAAGGTGAAGAAAAGCATCTCCTTGCTTCATTACTCTTCCCATGCACATTTTCTTTCTGGCTAAGAGCAGTTTGGGTCTCCTATAGAGAAAGCAATTTCATCAGGAAGGGATCAGAATGTATAGTTGCCCCTATGATTGAAAGGCTGTGTCCCGAATTAGTAGGTATCTCTTCTGTACTCCCCAACAAATCAAACAATGGTTGTGATAAAAGGCAATACTGATTCTTTGCAGGAATTTAAGCACTGCTGTTACACAGCTAAGTTGGCAGCCTATGTCTCTTAACTTAAACAGGTGCTAGAAAGTATCAGGTTATCTCATCCTCCTCTTCCTCTCCTGACCCAGAGAGAGATTTACTAGTAGGTTCCTTCATGGCCAGCTTTGGGAAATGTCTGAGTATTTCTTGTTTCTGTAGGTGGCTGAAAGACAAAGAGGACAAGCCTTAGGCATGATCTCTGCAATTCCTTTGTGACAGATCTCGTACAGCAAAGCAGGCTTGCTGGGAACACACAGTGGGTTCATGCTTGCTTCCCCACATCTCCAGTTACAGCTCGTCACTGAGTGAGAGCAGAAACTTCTGTACCACTTCCCAGTTCATTCCAATGAGGATTGTTGAAACCCTGGCAAAAAGCCTGGAAGTAGGGTAGAGGGCCAAATGTACTTCGTAACTCAGACCTTTCTCTTATTTATATTTGATCATAGTACTCTGGCCATTCCAATGACTGAAGAATCAGGAAAAACAGCTGAGAAAAAGAGCTTCCTAAACAGTATATTGAGATTTTGTGGACAGGTTATTTATTTGTATAGTTTGATCTTGTTATCTTGGAAGAGAGAGAACACTTTGAATGAAGAGCTACTATATTTTACATGAAAGAAAAACAGAGACAGCATCTACCTTTGAAATACAACCTTTTTAACAAGAAAGCCTTTTCTGATATTGTTTGTGTACCACAAGAACAATTTATATATTATTATATATTCAAATCCACTAAATAGAGATGATGCCCTCAAAGTGGCAGACCCATATTTTTTTGAATGAGGCATAGTGAAAACGGAGGCAGGAAACTGTAAGAACAATGGGTCTGGACCTATTTTCCTCTTCTCTTTATACAGAGATTTTGAAGGAAGTGGAATAGCTCTGTTTCCTCACATCTGACCTGTGAGAAGAATAGCCTGTGCAGTCAGTTTTTAGCTTGGGAACACATACAAAGTCTATTTCCCAGTAATGAAATAAAGGATGTGTATTCCTTAGAAAGTAAGTGAACAGAAAGCCGCGTGCATTTCTACTGGTGTGAGATACTAGTCTTTTCGCCTTCTGTCTGCCTCTGTGATGGAAACATTCTAATCTATAGCAACCAATTAATCGACGTAGCAAGTCTTTATTGATGACTATTTGCTATTGAGAGCAGCTGTTAATACTCAGGATAATTTTTGTGTTTGCTTAGATAATCTCTGGTTATTCAAAAGAATGGGGTCAACAATACAGCCTTTGTACTTTAGTTTATATATCACTTAACCTACAGCTGTGACCAATGAACTACTATTTGTTCTATGTGTCTTTAGCTATCTAAAAGTTAATTGTCATCTCTGACCTGCTTTTGGAAGGCGAGATATTTGTCCTTCTTCTTTACTACAGAGACATAACTACATATACATACATAAAATAGACACCTTACTTTCAGGTAGCTAAATTTAAAAGGCTGTCTGAAAATTAGGGATCTTTGAACTACTTCGGCATGGACCTTTACTCAATGATTTCTTAAATGCCTGCTAACTCTTCAGGGAAACTAAGCTATGGAGTCCACAGCACTCCTACTGGGCTAGCAGCTGCAGATAAACGGTTTTTCCATAGCTGATGCACATCCTAGTGCGATACCAGCCATTCTAAACAGTGTCATCATGGTCAGTCTTTCTTCTGAAAGGTACACTGAGAAAATGCCAGCTGAGGTCAAGGGGAATCTAAAAGATTAGAGGTCACAACCCATCCTTTTAAGAAAAAGACGAGAGGTGAGGTTCTCCATACCTTTTCCCATCAGCTCTCTTTTCTCTTTTTGCTTCCAATGGCAAGTGAAATAATCCAATAGGAGGAAAGATGGAAAATTTGCTGTCTGGAGTCTTTGGCTTTGTGTGCCTCCCTTGTGCTAGACAGAACTGATCTCCTGATTGACCTAATGATCAGTTGCCTCTATTTTAGAAAATTTCTCCAGTTATTATCCACTTGGAGGACTTCTGTCAACTGTCCTTATAGCTCCACCTATGAGACTTCCTAAAATAACTGAGACTATGTCCCTGTTCTGTTTTTCATTTCCATTTTAAAACCCCACGTCTTCTGAATGTACTCCTGAGGAAAATGGCTAGTGTAACATTTCCTCTGAACCTTATCCCAATTATTGTATTTGTGCCCACTGGTACCTTTTCCTTCTGATGGACATGCATACCTTGTTTATGTAGATGGGAAATTCCTTATCCTATGGTGACTTACTTTGCTTACTCTGTGATGCAGCTGATTTTGTAAAGTAAAAATAAAACTACCCCTCCCATTTCTGTTTCCTGTTAGCACTGTAATTACAGTTATTTATGATTTTTAGATGAAAAAAATATGCATTCTGAAATCATCAGCCCCCTCCTTGTTTCTGCCAAATTTGCAGGCCATCAGAAGTATACTTTCATGTCATCTAATATTATTTTGTAAGCTTCCATTAAATTCAAAACTGAGATGAACTTTTTAAAATGGAGTAATATGCTGGTTCCTAATAGCGGAAGGAAGTTGAAGCTGGCCTAAACTTACGTAAGGAAGACGGATTCAGAGGAAGTGCACTGGGAATTTTCTGTAACAGTTCACAAAGAAAACACTTGTCTCTGTGCAAGAGAGTTTTGTGCTTCCTTCGGTAGACACAAGGGAAGTGAATTTATTTGTGCTAGTCGTGTGACAGAGAATGAATACTATTTTATTCAAAATACTATGTCACAACACCTTGAGAAACAATTATTATTTATATATGTATAACACAATTAAATAGGATAACTATGAAGCAAAGAAGAAAACAGTTATGCTATGTTCTTAAGTCTAAGCTTCTCCAACATGTCAGAAATGCTTGCCAAAATTTCCTCTAGGAAAAATAAAAAAGATAAGATTTATCCCAGAAATCTGTGACTCACAATTATAATTAACTTTGCAGATGAAAAACTCATGAAAATTCATAAAACTTAGATGTTAGATGAAGGAGAAAACTGGCACATCATTTGTAATCAAAGCATATGGTGTGTTTAAAAGCATAAATTAATTTGATGTTCTCATAATGCTTCCCTGGTAGATATTTGTCTATTGTTTGAAACCAGCACACAGTTTGACCATCTACAGCGTGACAGAAATTCCTCCTAGGCTATTAGGTCAATAGGTGAGACCATTAGCAGTGCTCTATTGGAAGCTGTGTTGGGAGTCTTATTATCATTCTGTGCCGCAGTTTAAAACAGCATGAAATCAAATGAGTTCAGATCAGAAGACTTGTGGCTGCAATGCCAATGAAATTACTAAAGTTTGATAAGTTATGAATTTGAACCTCATTTGGATTTTAGATCTGGCATTGCATGCCATGAAACCATAAAAGAATATTTAACAGGTAATGTATATATAAATTGGACCTTAAAAATACACTTCCCCATATGCAGAAACCAATACAGTGCTTCTATAATTGACTTCAAAAGACAGAATAAATTCAGTGAAATTGTGAGGAGTATCAGATTCAAATGATCCAATGTGCATCTTAAGCACAGTTTTTGAGCTGAGGACCTGGAATGTAGGCTAGCAAAATTACATGCTTTTCCTTATAACAGGATTCTTGCATTAAATTATTACTAAATGTCATTAATCTGGTAATAAGTAAAGTTTTCTTATGTTTTTTAGCCAACTATAAACTTCTGTCAACCATGCTTGCCTGGCCAGCAGAAGGTCTTGACATTTCACTTAAAAAAAAATAATGTAATGACTTCTGCCATTACAAGATTTCATGTGTTAAGTAAATGCATTCTGACATATGTCCATCCAGAGTTCCATTTCAATAAGAATTCTTTAAGGAAAAGATTTTATGTACTTCTGTCATGAGTCATTATAAACACCTGAACTTTAGAAATGAAATTTATATGAATCTAATAAATAAGGATATTACACTTAGAGCCGTATTTTATGTGGATGTTAATAGTAATTCTATATTAATGTAACTGTCATCTCTGTTACCATTATTTGACATCTTTATGGGAAGCCAGTGTTTTTGGTTTTCTGAAAAAGTCCCTAAAATATCAGTATGTGTATGTATATCTGTAGCAGAAAGGAAGATGGGGAGGTGAAGGGTTTTTTTCATGATGCACACCAAACAAGGGGACAGAGAGACTTTGTGATTCAGCTGTTACTATTCTGTCTGGAGGTCAGGAGATGTATTGCTGCTTTCTTGCTACAAGATATTTTGATTGTTTTTTGGTTTGTTTTTTGATACAAGGAGTCTGATAAAGTAATTAGGCTTGATGTTACTCTCTATCAAACATTCAGCTGTTACAACAAAGACCACCATAAAACATGTTAAATACAATCAGCTATTTATATACTGCTTTTTCTCTTTGTAATCTCACTCCAAACACTTTTTGATACTCTGCTCTCTCGAGATGTTACTGCAAATCCTCTTTACTTCACATCCTTTTGTGCAGAAAATCATCACCTAAGCTCAAAATACACCCCCTACTAATTCTGTCTTTGTGCATACTTAAGGTGGTTTTGAGTTCAGTCTTGCAGTTTTCAAGTAACCACCCTCAGATACACATTTAGGTCATCCTGTGTTCTTTTCACAGTGCATGCTGTATGACTAACGTTATGGGCCCAGTCTTTTACCTTCTACTGATACAGCATCTTTCTGTCATTCCATGCACAAGCTTACTCCTGATACAGGGGTAAAGCAAGTCATTTTGGTGACTAACATCAAGGTTTTAAGTACTCCTTCTCTTTTCTATTCAACTAGTAGTAAAGATTTACATGCTTAATTTAGGAAGCAGCTGCACTACATTGTTGGTGGATAACAAAAAGGGTCTGATGCCATGAGATCATATCTGAAGTAAGTCTCCTCTCCTGGACAGACACAGGCAAGTAAAAGCATAACTGAATTGCTCCGTTTACCTCCATTTTGCTGGGTTACTATTTGACCCACTGAGAGAGAAAAAGAGAAAATGGGGTTCTTTTGTTGTTCTGTTTTGGTTTTTGTTTGGGGCATTTTTAGTCATTATAGGAAAAGTAAAGATCCTATACAATTATTATTTTAAAACACAGCTTTACCAAAAAAATATTGGATTTTTTCCAGGATATTACTATGCTTTTCATTTTGGTTAAATAATTTCCTCCCTTAAAACAACTGCTGACTTAAGATAGAGAGAGCAGCCAAATAAGAATAATGGTTGGACCATAAACAACAAAGATACTTTGGATATGGAGTTTGTAAGAGAATATAGTGCTATTTTCCTACTTGATTGGCTTGTGTCAAATAGTATAGTTGTTCTTCTGACTATCTTCAACAATCATACTCTCTGGATGATGCCTGCTTCCCTGAGATTTCTATAACAGCATTGACCTGCTGTGGTTTTTAATTTCTTATTGCAGCCAAGGACCCTGTCTTGTTCTAGGAAAAGGAAACACAGTAGATGCTCTACTACTTGAAACCTTTAAATCATGCAAAGACATATTTTTAAAGACCTGTTTTAGCCTGGGCTGAAGTGGCTTCACAAATTCATGTTGAGTCATAACCCTGCAGTGGGTTGCATAATATGGCACACCCATGTTGAGAAATGACTCACGGCAGGCGGACAGCACGGGTAGATGATGGGGCCGGGCTAAGACAGGACACATATGTACAGTCAGGGTTGAATCACAGCACTGTAGTTTCTGTCCAGCTTTGGAGACCTTAAGGAGAATTTCCAGCACTTTGCACAGGTATAAGTTTCTGGTGTTAATACAACGGAATGGGTCATAAGCACATCCCACAGGAACTCATGTCTCTACTAAATCAACAAGTGAAATAAAAACGTTGAAAGAACAAATTAAGATCTGGACGATGTATGAAGACAGATAAGATGATCTCTTCTAGCAGTGAAATCTGCAAATCACAGTGGCACTTCTAATGCTTTTAAGTTGGGGAAGATCTCAACAGAAAACTGTGTGTATGCATGTGGTGCATGTGTTTGCCTATTCACAAGCACGTGTAATGCAATAAAAATTCAAGAGAACAATATTGTACAAAAGAAGAATAGCATTGGTTATCAAGATAAACTAGTTAAGTGAGACTGTTTAGTTAACATATGCTGAAAAAATGACCATTATCTAGCAAATAAAATATGTATGAGCAATATTTCCATATTTGTCCTGTGTGCTTCTAAAGGACTATTTTGCAATTCTATTCTTAGGTGTCATTTTGTGGCAGCAGAAAATCACCATCTCCATGGTTTTCACATTTCCTACTCCCTGCTGCTGCCTCTGAAAGGACATAATCAGTCACCTAGTCCTGATGTTGCCCAGCTCATTTTCATACTTTGGGAGCATCACTGTTCCCTTAATTATCATGGTAACAGATGGTTTTGAGTACTAATTTACCTAGAATTATTTTAATATTACATGACAAGGAAGGGCCATGAAAGAAATAGCAATAAAAGCATACTGTGTTCCAATAATCTCCTCGTGTTCCTGGGGACCACTTGTATGATGCTTCCTTTTCAAAAGGCAGAATTAAAGAAAAATAATTTCTAATTCCTGAAAAAAGGGTTAAAAGAAAATAAGATATGGAACTATAGATCTTTGTTCTGCTTTCTCAGATGTATAAATTGATCTGCTTCTTATAAATTAGGGGCTCTGATTCATAACAGATGTATAAGAGGATTTCTAACAGATAATAATAATAATAATAATAATAATAATAATAATAATAATAATACCACCTGTGCTCTGAAAAGTCCAAAACTATTTCTAGATCAAACATAAATTGTCCATAACAATTACATTATGCAAAGCAAAGGCCTATATGACTTGTGGAAATTTAATGGTGTTCTGATGATTTAGAAATCTAGAGTATGAGCGTGATACAACTCAAAGTATGTTGTTAACAATGAAAACAGAAGATAAGCACTTTTTTTTCTATACAGCTAAATAACTGGTATATTTTCCATATTTGCTAACATACCAATTAGATTCTTTTTTAAAAGGTTTCTCTTAGATTTTCCTCAAGTGTCTGTCCTTTTTACTGTAGTATTTAGCATTGGGTTGGGCAACAAAATTTAGATCTTAGGAAAAGAAATATGTTTTAATATAAGTACATAAGCCATCATACGCTCAGAGCATCAATGCTCCTCAGATTCTACATTTTTCTTAGAATTCTCCACTGTCTTTTGATTCAATTCAGACAGATTTAAGTTTCATTTATTTCATTATCAGCTTAGGAATGTGCCTGTTCAATGTTAACTTGTTTTCCTAACTATCAATCAGGTTGGTTTTTTTCTAAATAAAGAGCACCCCTTACTGATGTTTAATACATCTAATCTGTTTGATAAAACATTTTGATATGCTATCACCTGCTGAACACATAGCTCCTTGAACAGAAAGGAGAATGGAATTTTTTTGACTAACCAAAGATTCTTTTGCTGACAAATAGTGATTACTCCGAGGAAAAGATAATATTTAATAAGAATACCAACATAAAAAAGAAATCCCTTGGAAAAAAAGCAAAGGACTTGTACTCCAGTTATGCATCCCTGGAGTGATAAAAATGTGATCATCTTGGCATCATTTCCGCTTCGCAAATCAATTTATATGGCTACAGGTTCTGCCAAACAAGACCTAGCACAGCTTGCTGTAGTGGTTTAAGGTACTGTTAGCTATTTTACACCAGGGATGGGAGAACGCAGTAAGGGACCAGACCTAACTGGCACAGCTTACAGTCTGAGAAGGTATCTCAGCCTCCATTTCAGAAGCTAATGCATAAAAATGTGAATTGCAAGGCCTGGAAATAGCTTCTCATACCAACTGTGCCTCACAGGCAATCATGCCAGATGAGAAGGTGGGGGAGACAGCTGGGAAGAGCTGTGCCAGTGAGAATTTTCTGGAGACATTTGGTGTAAGAGTTTCCTCTGACTAGCGGGTTGGCAGCAGCCTTGTTGCTTTGTAGGCGTCAATGCACCTCTTGGTTTTAATGCCTGTGTCCTTGAGAGAAGAAAGATGTAAGCATCCTGTGAGATGAAGAGGAAGGAGGAGAAACAAGAGTAGTAGCACATACCAAGATACAATACGTAGAAAAATAAAATGCCTTCTCTCTACAGTGTGGGGTGCAAGGACTTGGCACTGAATGAAAAACTACATAAACTGCAACATGATGTAGCACTTCAGGACATGGTTTGGTAGGTGGTGTTGGGCTGGTGGTTGTACTGGATGATCTTCGGTCTTTTCCAACCTCAATGATTTTATGACTTTATTGAAGGCAAAAGATGTTAACCTAGCTCATTCACTTTCTCTATAAAGAGAATTGTTTCTCTAGGAGAAAACAATGTGGAATGGTGTCGCCTGGGGAAGCCAGCGGGGCTAGAGAGTATGAGGCATGGGATGGTAACAGAAACTGACTGAAGGAATCCAGTGTACGGTGTTGAGAGCTGACCTACTGGAAAAGAGAGAATTACTGAACAGCTGGCCTTGGAAGGCATTTCATCTAACAAACTCCCTAATGCCTTCATCACCAAAAGAACAAGATGTGGTGGTGAGATCTGTAGATGACTCAAAGTTGGGAGCTGCTGATATGGGAAAGAGTGAAGTCCTCACGGTGGGCAGACCAATGCAGCTGACTGCATTCACAGTTGCCCAGTGGCAACTAGGAATGCAGGGCCAGTGCCTGGCCTGTCAGCTCACCTCCTGCGAGTGTCAAAGGGAGAGCCAGGGTGCCCTTCGAGTGCTGCTGCCCAGCAACCCTCCCTGTCATAGGGAGACGGGTCCTGGCAGGGAAGGGTAGATCTCCCTGCAGCCAGCAATGGTAGAACCTGGCATGGCCTGTTGAGAAACTGTTAGAACGGGTCCAGAGGAGGCCACAAAGATGATCAGAGGGCTGGAGCACCTCTGCTATGAGGACAGGCTGAGAGAGTCAGGGCTGTTCAACCTGGAGAAGGCTCTGGGGAGACCTTATAGCAGCCTTCCAGTACCTGAAGGGGCTACAGGAAAGCTGGGGAGGGACTTTTTATAAGGGCAAGTAGTGACAGGATGAGGGGGAAAAGGCTTTAAATTTTAAGGGGGAAGATTCAGATCAGACATTAGTAAGAAATTCTTCACACTGAGGGTGGTGAGGCACTGGCACAGGTTGCCCGGGGAGGCTGTGGATGCCCCCTCCCTGGGGGTGTTCAAGGCCAGGGTGGATGGGGCCTTGAGCAGCCTGGCCTGGTGGGAGGTGTCCCGGCCCTTGGCAGAGGGAGTGGAACGGGATGGGCTTCAAGCTCCTTCCCAGCCCAAACCACGCCACACCGCCACGGCCGGAAGCGCCGCAGCGCGGACCCGGCCGCGGGAGAAGGCGGGGCGGGACGAGGCGGCGCCGGCTGGGTAAGCACCGCCCGCCGCTCGCCCTGCCCCCGCCTGCCCCGGCGAGAGCGGCGGCCCCGGCGGCAGCAGCGGCCCCGGCGGCAGCAGCAGCGGGTAAGCGGCGGCGGGGAGCGGGGTCGGCGCCAGCGCCGCCCTCCCCTCCGCGTCGGTGAGTGAGAGAGGCGCGGGAAGAGGCAGAGGCGAGCGGGTCCGTCTGGCGCTGCCCGGCCCTCCCGGTGCGCCCCGCGCAGGCGGCGGAGCCCGGGGAGGCAGCGGGGCGGGGGCTGGGTCCTGCTCGGGCTGCTTCGGTGGGAAGGGGACGGCGAGGACGCATCTTCCCAGGTGTTTGCGGTGCGGGAGAGGCCGGTGGCCGAGGTGCGTTCGTGCTCAGGAAGGGCTCGGCGAGCTTCCAGAAAATAAAAAGAGAAGTTTTGTTTTTCGTACTGAAAAACCGTGCAGGCTTCCAGCGATGGATTGGCACCGGGGATGCTGGAGTTCATCAGCTGGCGTACTTTGATAGCTGACCACTTGTGGTAGTTGGTGTGTCGAGTGTATAGCGATATAAAGTAAATATTGATATAATTGAATGATATAATAATGTAGAATAAAATGTTAATATTTTATTAATCGCTTTAAATTGGAAGGGAGAAGATTTAGATTAGACATTAGGAAGAAATTCTTCACGGTGAGGGTGGTGAGACACTGGCACAGGTTTCCCAGGAAAGCTGTGGATGCCTCTTGCCTGGAAGCGTTCAAGTCCAGGTTGGATGGGGTCTTGAACAGCCTGGTCTGGTGGGAGGTGCCCCTGCCCAAGACAGGGGGGTTGGAACTGAGTGATCTTTAAGGGCCCTTCCAACCCAAACCATTCTCTGATTCTATTTAAATGTTCATAGCATCCCTTCTTCCTCATGTAGTACTCTGATCTCAAAAGTCTTGTGTAATAATCAGTTTTGGGTTTTTTTTTTTAATTAATCTAGAAGTTGCTATTTAAATTGAGAGTATGTTTCAGGGAAAACAATTTTAAATTAATGGGAATTTAAAGAGTTAAAAAATCCTTTAAAGTTAAAAGAACATCTTGGAAGAGAAGCTAATTATGCCATTGTGATGACCGATATTAAATTAGCCATTTGACTGATGAATAATGATAATGTGATCTTTTTGGTAGGTGGATCATATTTTCCTCAGTGACTTATAACAATTTATTTAGTGCTCAGTTAAACAAAATCTAGGAGTCTGTAGAATTCATCTAAGGCAATTAAAATTCTACTGCCTTGCTGCTATGGCCTTTTAAGGCAGCTTTGCAGAGGTGCCGCCCAAGCAGCACATCCTGTTGGCAATGTTACATGTGAGCCTGTTAATACTCACTTGAGGGTTTCGTGTTACCCTTAAGAATGAGACTGTGGTTTGGATGGGGCTTTGCCTGAAACCCATGCTGATGCTGAGCTCGCTCAATTTTGCCTGTTAAAAAGACAATTTTTTCCAAGTGGATTTGGGAACAGAAAATCAGGCGCTGTTACAAGTTTTTTTGCCTGTTGGATAAATCACGAGGGGTCAGAATGTAGAACTATGTTACTCTTACTATTTTAACTCAATAAAAAAAGAAAGGAGGGAAAACTTTGCTCTTAAGAAGAGCTTTGATGCATCCAGACGTCAATTTTTAACTCCTCTTACTAGCCAGATCAGCATAGAAATCTTAGTTTCTTGAATAGTAGAGACTATGTCAGTGCTCACTGAGTCCCTTTTGGACAGGGCTCAGCTCCAGAAATTCCCTCCGTAGCTTTTGTTCCAGACTGTATTGTTAGCACCTGTGGAAGCTGCATTTGATGCTTTGCATTGCCTGTGGGGCCCAGTTTCTTGTGCTTAACTTGCTGCCAGTTTTTGCATAAGGACTTTCACATCTGAAGGTTTCATTGTGTTGGTGCCACTTTGCACAGCATAGAATCATAGAATTTTCTGGTTGGAAGAGACCTCTAAGATCATCAAGTCCAACCGCACCCATTATCCGCTAAACCATGTCCCTCAAAACTCATCTATCCTTTTTTTAAAAATCTCCAGGGATGGTGACTCAACCACCTCCTTGGGCAGCTGTTCCAGTGCCTGACCACCCTTTCAGTAAAGAAATTCTCCCTAATATCCAATCTGAACCTCCCCTGGCACAACTTATGGCCATTTCCCCTTGTCCTATTACCTGTCACTTGAGAGAAGAGATCAACACTTGCTCTGCCACAGCCTGCTTTCAGGCAGCCATAGACAGCAATGAGGTCTCCCCTCAGTCTCCTCTTCTCCAAGTTAAACAACCCCAGTTCCCTCAGCCGTTCCCTGTAGGACTTGTTCTCCAGCCCCTTCAGCAGCCTCGTCGCCCTTCTCTGGATGCGCTACACCTCAATATCCTTTTTCTTCTGAGGGGCCCAGAACTGAACACAGTACTCGAGGTGCGGCCTCACCAGTGCTGAATACATGGCACAATCACCTCCCTTGTCCTACTGGTCACGCTGTTTTTGATAAAGGCCAAGATGCCATTGGCCTTCTTAGCCACCTGGGCACACTGCTGGCTCATATTCAGCCTGCTGTTGATCAGCACCCCCAGGTCCCTCTCCTCCAGGCAGCTCTCCAGCCATTCTTCCCCAAACCTGTAATGCTACATGGGGTTGTTGTGCCTCAAGTGCAGGACTCACCAGTTGATCTTGTTAAACCTCATCCCGTTGGTCTCACCCCATCGATCCAACCTGTCCAGATCTCTTTGCAGAGCCTCCCTTCCTTCAAGCAGATCAACACTGCCAGCCAGCTTGGTGTCATCTGCAAACTTGCTAAGGGGGCACTCGATCTCTTCATCCAGATCATTAATAAAAATATTGAACAGGACTGGACCCAGCACTGAACCCTGGGGAACGCCACTCCTGACCGGCCTCCAACTGAATTGAACTCCGTTTACCACCACCCTCTGGGCCTGGCCATCCAGCCAGTTTTTGACCCAGCAGAGGGTGTGCCTGTCCAGGCCAATGGCAGCCAGTTTCTCAAGCAGAGTTCTGTGAGAAACGGTGTCAAAGGCTTTACAAAAGTCCAGGTACACCACATCCACAGCCTTTCCCTTGTCCATTAACCGGGTAACCTTGTCATAGAAGGAAATCAGATTGTTCTGGCAGGACCTGCCCTTCATAAACCCATGTTGACTGGGTCTGATCACCTGGCTGTCCTGCATGTGCTGTGTGATAACACTCAATATGATCTGCTCCATGACCTTCCCTGGCACCAAGGTCAAGCTGACAGGCCTGTAATTCCCTGGATCGTCCTTCCAACCCTTCTTGTAAATGGGAGTTACGTTTGCCAGTCTCCAGTCAAACGGCCCTTCCCCAGTCAGCCAGGACTGTTGATAGATGAGGGAAACGGGTTTGGCAAGGACCTGTGCCAGTTCCCTTAGTACCCTTGGGTGGATCCCATCTGGCCCCATAGACTTGTGGACATCTGATTGCCTAAGGAGGTCTTTAACCAAGTCTTCTTGGAACATTGAGGGTTCATTTTCACAGTCGTCTGGCTCAGGAGGCTTGGAGCCCAGAGAACATCTTTCCTCCCTATTAAAGACTGAGGCAAAGAAGGCATTAAATACCTCTGCCTTGTCCTCGTCCTTGGTTACTACCATTCCCCTTGTGTCCAGTAAAGGAGGGAGATTCTCCTTGGTCTTTCTCTTGTTAATATATTTGAAGAAGTATTTCTTATTGTCTTTCACTGAACTGGCCAGTTGAAGTTCCAACTCAGCTTTAACCCTTCTAATTTTATGCCTACATGATCTCACCTGCTCCTTGTAGTCCTCCTGGGATGCCTGCTCCCTCTTCCAAAGCTCATATATTTTCCTCTTTTTCCTGAGACTTACAGAGAGCTCTCTGCTAAGCCAAGCTGGCCTTCTTCCCCGCCGACTCATTTTACGGCACACAGGGATGCTCTGCTCTTGCACCGCCAGAACTTCCTTCTTGAGCAGCATCCAGCGCTCATGGGCTCCTTTGTCATTCAGAACCGTCTCCCACTGGACTTTATCAAGCAGCCTTCTAAACAGTTTGAAGTCTGCCCTCCGGAAGCCCAAGGTGGCAGTTCTGCTCACCCCCCTCCTTACTCCTCCAAGAACTGAGAATTCTGTCATCTCGTGATCACTGAGCCCCAGGCATCCTCCAGCAGTCACCCCCCCACAAGGCCCTCTCTGTTCACAAACAGCAGATCCAGCAGGGCACCTTCCCTAGTCGGTTCACTCACCAGTTGTGCTAGGAAGTTATCTTCCATACACTCAATGAACCTCTTAGACTGTTTCCTTTCTGCTGTGTTATATTTCCAGCAGACATCTGGAAGGTTGAAATCACCCACAAGGATGAGGACCAACGATCGCGACACTTCTCCCAGTACCTCGTAGATGAGCTCATTAGTTTCCTCGTCCTGGCTGGGCAGCCGATAACAGACTCCCACCACTATGTCTGACTTACTGTGGATTCCACTGATTTTAACCCACAAATACTCAACCCTATCATTAGCATATTTTAGTTCTATACAATTGAAACTTTCTCTAACATAGAGGGAAACCCCACCGCCTCTCTTTCCCAGCCTATCCCTCCTGAAGAGTTTATAACCACCCATTGCCGCACTCCAGTTGTGCGCATCGTCCATGTTTCCGTGATGGTGATTGTATCATAGTTTTCTTGCCTCACAATTGCTTCCAGTTCCCCTTATTTGTTGCCCATACTGCATGCACTTGTGTAAAGGCATTTCAGTGGGGCTGTTATTTCCACCCCTTTCCTAAGTAGAATAGGGTTTAGTGCTGACTGTCTACTACCGGTTGTTTGTATCCCACCAGTAACCTTTGAATTCTGGCTACTACCTGGAGTGCTGTTCTCCACTTCCACTGAGGTGGCAGACCAGGTGCTCTCACCACCAGATCGTCCCTCAGAGCTTGAGGTGCCATTCCCATGATTTAATCTATTGAGCTTAGTGACATCCCCCTCCCTCTTCCAATCTAGTTTAAAGCCCTCATGATTAGTCCAGCCAACTTTTTAGAGAGTATCCTTGTGCCCTTATGGGACATGTGTACCCTGTCATTTGCAGCAGGCCTGGCGTGTAGGCCAACCCATTGTCGAAGAACCCAAAGTTTTGTTCTTCGCACCATGTCTGGAGCCAGTCATTCAATTCCTGGTTCTTCCCACTCCTTCCCTCACCATTCCCTATTACAGAGGAGAATACGACCTGCACTCCTGCTCCTTTTACCATATGACCTAAGGCCCTAAAGTCCTTTTTGATTTTTTTGAGGCTTCTAGTCAGTTTCTCATTATTACCCACCTGGAAAACAAGTAGTGGGAAATAATCTGTGGACTTGACAAGTTTAGGAAGTTGTCTTGCCACTTCACCAACTGAGGCCCTAGGTAGGAAACAGACTTCCCTATGCAATGGGTCCGGTCTGTAAATTGGACCCTCTGTACCTTTCAGGAGGGAGTCACCAATGACGACAACCCTCCTCTTCTTCTTTACAGAAGCTGTCCTAATTGGTGGCTTTGGTCTGCTTAACCCGGGGCCTGTTTCCAGGCTGTGAGAGTTGTTGGCCCTTGGAGTCGGTTCCATTTGCAGGCCTTCATATTTGTTCTGCAGTGGAACCTGCAGGGCCTCATTAGTAACAGGGGATATGCGTCGATTACGATGCCGCTTGTGACGAGCAGAAACCTGTTGCCATTCTGCTCCATCTTCCACTTTACTTACCTTGGTTGAGTGGTTGTGGGATGGTGGGTCCTCTTGTGCTGGGCTCGTCTAAACACCTTTCAGGTACGTGCAGTTATCGACCATGGATGCTTTGTAGCCAAACATGTTCTGTGCAACTGTGGTGTTGCCATCTACTAAGTTGCATGTGGTTAAACTATTGCTTGCAAGGCATTGGTGCACGTTGGTGAAAATCTCTGTGTTTGGCAGCAGAAAGATGCCCAGCCTATGTTTGGTGGTGTAGCAGTTCCTTGGTCACTATGAATGGAAGTGAATGTTGGCCTTCTTAGGAGACACTTGCGTAGTTTGTCTCTGCAATTTCATTGTCATTAGCAGCTGTGCAGTAGCTGCTGTCCTTTCAGGCACCACGTGCATAGACCTACTGTAGCCATCTGCACGTCTACTGTATCTTGCCAGGATGAGTGGAAAGCTGTGGTGTGGTTTAAAAACACAAATCTACCACATATCCCAGAAAGGAATTTGAAGGAAAGTGTTCCATTTTTATTGAGGGCATTGACAGCTGAAAACCTGTGACGTTACTAGGATGCTCTGATTCTGTGGCAGACTAAGCTCATTCTTTAAAACAAACAACCCCTCTTGCCCTGACTTTCCCACATGTTTCATATTTTGAGATTAGTTCGATGTATTTGTATTTAAAATGTACTGAGCTTGTAGTTTTTGTTTACTTCCCCTCAACTGTGGAGGTGTGGAGGCTCTTTATCTGTGCAATACTGTAACCATGTGTCTCCAGGCTACTGGGTTTTACAAAGTGCTGTGACATTCCTGATGAACTTGAAACAGGCTATGATGACACAAAGGATTTACAGGTCTCCTAATGACTTCGTCAAAATTTATTTTACTTTTTAGACCACAATGAATGTGGAACATGAAATTAGCCTCTTAGTTGAGGAGATTCGGCGGCTGGGAACCAAAAGTAAGTATTGTAATATCTCTGACCGTATAGGTGTAGTCATGTTATACTTACATGTATGTATATGACATACATGTCATACAGATGTTATATGACCCCATGAACTTGGCAAATTTAGTTCAGCAGACTCAGATAACCTGAAAACTTGCATATATACTTAATGTCAGACAATGGTACTCCTTGTGTCCCATCCTTTGATGTAGTTCTGTTTTGAAATCAAACGTTTAAGCCTCTGTAGCACAGAGAATGTAGGCCTGAAATACTGCTCCCACTAAAATCAAATGCCAAGTTATCCTTTTCATTCAAACTTCCAGTAATAGTTCCAGCTGTCAAAGAAGAAAATTGCACCTTTTCCTCCCACCTCTTTCCTTAGTAACTTCTGAACTTCAAAATCCACGCGCTTTTTGTTCATAGTAGTATTATTTGAAAGGAATTGATCTGTATACCTGAAACTAATCCAGGAGTTAAAGACATAATCCCAACGTTCCTTAAACTCACTTAGAAGTTAGCTTTTTCTTTTAAGATTGTTTTTCATTGTTAAAACCCCTCTTTCTTTACAAATAGTTGTGCAGTTTGTGGATGCTGGTATATTTCAATTCTGATGCAATTTCTTTCAGTTCCATTTGTTTTTCAAAACCTGAATGGATACATAAATCTTACATTTCATATGACTGCATCTGCCTTTTAGGAGTAACCTAACTCACCTTAATATATATTTTAAATTATGACTTTGTGTGCAAAATGAGATCACACTGAAGGTATTTTTCAATGTGAACCTTAAATATTTAGAAATGAAAAAAAACTTGAAAAAAATTATGTTTTAAATAATTAAAGCTAATTTCCTGCTTATGTTTTGAAGAGGTTCAATAGCCTATGCTGGTCAGAGGTTACAGAAAATCATCAGTAAAGATAAACAAGCAGATATGTGGTCCTTGATATGAGCCTCTGGAAAAAATGGCAAGTCATACCAGGCAGGAGTTCTGCATACTATTTATTGTCAGCACTCATAATATGTTCTGTTATAAACAAGGAAACACCATAGGGTTTGCTTTCAATGTTCTGACTGCGTGTCACTTTGTTTCCCTAGTAATCTCATAACTGAATGAAAATCTGCATGTGCTTTCATGTTTTATATTTGATTTAGATGCTGATGGACAAATAAGTGTGAAATTTGGTGTGCTCTTTGCTGATGAAAAGTGTGCCAACCTCTTTGAAGCCCTAGTGGGAACACTTAAGGCTGCAAAACGCCGGAAGATTGTCACTTATCAAGGGGAGCTACTTTTACAAGGTGTTCATGACAACGTTGATATCATGCTGCTGCAGGACTGATGCAGTGTTTCAGCTATGCATTAATGGAATTGTTTGAGACAGTGACTTGAATCCTTTGAATAAGGCTGATCGTTCTAAAGTGTCTTAATGTATTTTCTATATCTTTATAGTCAAAAGGAAACTGTCCTATTTTGGAAACATTCCATTTTGTAATTCTTCCTAAAATAGTACTGTATGTGAGTAAGGTAAAAGATGCCATATCTGTCTTTTTTCTTTTAAAAAAAAATTCTCAGGTAATGCTCGCAAATGTCTGGTGGTTATTTTCAACATATGAAGAAGGTGACTGGTAATTTAATGTTTACAAATCAAAATGTGCCATGAAAGTATAAAATAAAAGCACATACGTATATTTATGTAGTTCTTATTACTGTTGTTTCTCTTTTTATTTGCCATCTGAAATGAAAGCGAACTGAATTCTCTTAAGGATGTAGTTAGGTAATTCTACAGAAAGCATGACAGTGAGATCGAAATTATTTTGCAGCATGATTCAACTGAAGAGTCTTTTGAAGTGACCAGATTTTGCACAAAAGGCCACAAATGATAGATGTACTTGATTCATCTCTGTCAGTGTAATATGCTTTAATTTTTTGTCCTCTAGGCTTTTGAAGGAAGTGGGTGAGGAGCTCCCCAAGTGCTTTCATGCAGTGTTAACCAGAAGATACAGCAGCTTCAGGTTGTGATTATTTTCCTTGCAGAAATCATACTTTCTCTAAATCACTCCAGGCAGAAAGTGAGAGGAGAGGAATAAAAAGCCCTATTGATTGTTTTCTAGCTTACTGCTAATTCTTCTTAGCTCCTTCCAGTAGGGAGAAAGGATTGCTGCATGAGGAAAGTAGCAGTGGGTAAGCAAACTGCTTACTGCTCTGTGCTTTCACTTTGCAGCTGCAGCTCTTAAAGTGGCAGGATGGGTGAATTTCCCTTTACTTAGCAGCCTTTTACATGTACAAAATGCTTGAAAAATGTCTCCTTCTTTCCAGATACAGGAAATGCACACATGGTTATGGAATCTCTACAAAGCTCTCTAATTCCGGCTGCTGCCCCTTTCATCTTTGTTTGCTCTGCTTCGCGCAACAGGAAGACAACTTAAATCCTGTGTGCAAACAGATCTGGGCTGCCTCTGCCTGTGCTGGCCCCAGAATCTGGAGAACAGGGAAGTGGTACTCAGAGAAACTTGAGCTGTCTGGGTCCAAGCCAGCTGGAGTGGATAAGCAGAGAAGGAGCTCAGCACAGCTTACTGGCTTCAGTGCCCTGTCACTCCAAATGCGACTATTCTGCTTCCAGACCTGAGCTGACAAGAGCCTGCACCCCTGTGCTCCTCAGGTATAAATAAGAGGACCAACACCCAGGCCTTCTGCATTAGGGGTGAGATCAGACAGCTCTGCTTTACCAGACAACCGCAGTTGTTTTTTCCTCTTTCTCTATTTTGTCAAAAGCCTGAGCTGTTGCCTGGCTTCACTGGATAGCCTGAGTATGCTGACTGATTCTGAGTGCTTTGTGGTTGTTTGAGTTCCTGGTTCTGGTACGGGAGGGCATCAGCCTGCCCCAGCCAGGATATAGTTTCTGTGTTTTTTTGCAACAGCTTTTGAAGTGCTTAAGGGGTCTCTTTTCTTAGGTACCAATAAGTTTAAGACTCAGTGCTGTGTGGGAGCTGAAATGTGACAATGAAGAGACTTTTATGTGCCTCTTATTTTGTATTTATCCTCTTAACAATGCTACTACATGTATTCAAGGCTTCTGGGAACACTGTGTGGCAAGGAGCAGAGAAACTTGGCACTAAAATCTGTAACGACTAGAGGGAAGTGTGACTGCGTATTGACTGGGGCAGTTGAGATTCATTTTCCCTCTTTCTGAAAGCAGAAGAGGAGTAACATGATCTTGCCTTCACTGCAATGCCCAGTGTGTCTGCTGGCCCCAGAATTGTGTAGGCTCCTTCACTTCAGTTATGTACATGCACTGATGACTTAATGTCTAAAGTTTTTCTTGGAAAGGAAAAATGAAAGACTAACATCATTTCACATGTGTAGGACCACACCTCTCAAGAATATAATTACCACTGCAAATGGACTGGACATGAGGCACTTGACACAATAATAGAAAAGCTAAGTGTGGGGAAGGCATTACCTGTTTTTGTAAACAGTAGGACAATCAGCAGTGCCCTATGATGGTTTCATAACCTTACCAGCCAGGGGTCTTAAGTAAGTAACCAGGAAAACCAGTGGTTACAAAATAGCAAGTCATTTTTCTGACTCCTTGGAAGCAAGAAGATACAGAAATCTTTGTCAACAGCATAAAAGTGTGGTCAGTAGGGCAGTGACCTGCCTGTGACAATGCTGGGACATCAGTGAAAGAGTAGCTTAGCTAATTGAGTTTCCATCTGTAAGCTTCAAGAGCATGGTAGAACCTCAAAGAGAGGTTAGATGAGCTCCAGGCAAATCTAGCTGGTACAATTTGAGATATCACCTCTGTATGTCTTTTGCAGGGACTGTTAGAGTAACTGTTAGAGTGTATGTTCTTACCTCAGCTGTTTCCATGCACAATCTGATGATTGGAGATAATCATGCTTTTCAAAGCAGTTTTGTCTAAGCTGTGAAGATGCTGAGGTGCATATTTGCAAAATCCCTGGCAAGGGGTGGTAACATCGTAAGCTTTGCAGCTATTGCTTTTGTGAGTGTGAGTTTTTGCTGGGAACTTGAACAAAGTAAGTGTTGAATTGTATGTGATATTTATCTTTTACATGCCTCTCTCAGGTTGGAATGAATTCTGAAAATGCATGTTGTGTTTTGCTTGTTTCTCATCTTCCTTCCAGAGCTTTGCTGGAAGTGTTCTTTCTGCTTCAAGGGATTTCTCTCTGTGACAGCAATGTCACTTGCTGTTCATATCTGTGTAAAGCTGGTTATCTTTGCTTAGTTTCTTTGTCACAAAAAGCCCTTGAAGAAAACAACAAGAGTAAGAGGAGCAGGAAGTTCTTACCTGCTGAAAACTGATTATATTGCCACTGATACTTAGAAGTTTTATTTTAAAATAGATGGATGTTTGAGAAGTAGGCTGAGAATCTCTTCTACTTCAGCAGCACCAAGTGACCATTAAGCATGTTTAAACAGTTGCAGAGCCTTTGTTAAGATGACATGAACCAATGAATGCCACATGACTGGACCTCCAGCTCCATATCAAAACACTAACCATTAATGATATATTTGTATCACCTTCACCTTGTATAAAAGAACAGTCCTAAAGGTTTGGTCTACATCCTGCAGCATAATTCATATTTGGAATTGCTTGAAAGTCCTCTGTATCATGGTTTTCAAGGACTTCAAGGAAGCAAAAAACCCCAATATGCATTTCTTTTGGAAGCTGGTACAATCAATAATTTTGTGAAATTTGTATTCTTGTTCATGTCCTTCTCAAGCAAATATGGGATGTTTGGTCTGTAATGAATTTTTTTTTTGTATGTGTAAGAAGGCATTTCAAAGCCAGCTGTGAAAAGTAGAACTAAAAATGGGCAAAGCAATTTGAAGGAAAACGAATCCCTAGACCAATACGTTTGAGACATAGCTTTGACTGCTATTCAGGACAGGTGATCTTGCTAGGTTGGAGAATCTGAGTTTGGAGACCCAGAGACATATTTAAGGCTGGATACCTTTCAAGACAAAAGTCAGTATAACATATTTTGGTTTGTACCCCAAAAGATGATGATATATGTTTGTTTTTTGTTTGGCTTTTTTTTTTTGCTGCTTTCCTACAGACCAGTCAATTTTTACTTTGGAAACTGGCCAATAAGCTTATGAAAGACCCAAACTGTCCCCTTCAGTGCATTTAATATATGCCAGAGAAAAAGATAAGGGCAGAAGAACTGCTTAGCGCTCTTCAATACATGCAGCCGGGGCCCAAGTCAAGACTGTTATTATTACAGGTGATGCTGAAAAACAATGGTCTGCCTTTGCTCAAAGGTCCAGCACCCATGCCAACTTAGATCTAAAGATCTGACTTGCAAGACAAGATGTCTTCAGCATTTTGATCTGAAATGGCATTCTCAAAGAAAATCAACAGCAGGTTGAAAAGTTGCTCCAGTGCAAAGATTTCAAGGAATCTGTATGGTAAATATTTTCAGGTACTCCTTTTTAAAAAAAAAACAAAACACAATTGAATGAGTTAAGCACTTAATGCTTAACTGACAGTGTTTCTAGAAAGCTGGTCTGTTTAGGGTCTTGTTACATAAACTTCTTAACATGAAATCATTCTAATAAACTTTTCCCGAGAGTGACAGTTCAGTTTAGTTCTGCCACTCCTGAGTTCAGCTTTAGCCACAAATGCACTGTAGATGCATATTTAAGCAGCTGAAGCTAGTGTCCTGGCAGATATTTTGAATAACACACCACAAGAAGCATTATCTTGTGGTGTAGCCTAGATGTCATAGCAGATTATGCTTATCTCTGCCACAGCACCTGAGCAAGTGGGGGAGGTTAAATACCAGGCTGGTACCTAGAGAGGGAGTAGTGCGATCTACAAACACACTCCAGAGTCTTGTCAGATCAGATCCAGATCAAACCTGCTTTTAGAGAAATGTTTAGAGTCATACCTGAGCCTTTGCCGGTATAGCATTTTGACAAAAACAGCAGAGTTATGTCCATGACCTTGTTCCTTTCTGGAGCTTATTCCTGCACCGCCATTGCAAGCTGAGTGACACTAAGAACCTTATAGCCACCTTGCTGTCCTTAAAGCTATTTTCCAGAGAGGACAACAGTATGTACCATGTATTTGCGTATTATGCATACGTATTGGTCAAATACATACTCAAAATCTGACTATTTTTTCCCACTTGGGAAACACTTAGTAAATGGCAATTATGTTTGAATGGAATATAGTGAGCTGTATTTGCTGGTCTTCACTAAGTACAAGAAATGCCTCAGAAGATCACAGTAGAATAATTGAGAGTTTGTATCTTGCAGAATTAGATCTTCTGTGAAGCATCGGTGATAGAATATGTATTATTACCAGGTCTCTATTAGTTTGGAGATCTGGGTCTGTCTCTGTAGCTAATGTTTCAAAAAGCTTCCTTTATAAAGTTGTATTTTGGATCACAGTATGGCTTTCTTGGAAATCAGCTTTCAGTTTTCTCAGGAAAGAACAATACAGAGGTAACAGCAGTTGAAGGCATTCATCACCATTCATCAGGAGTTCAAGACTATGTAGTAGGTGGCACAAAAGTCAAGATCCAAGGATGGAAATAATTTCTTTATACCACTTTGGTGGTATTTGAGTACCTAAATTCATGTATGTTATTCATAACATCTGCAAGCTACTCGGGTAACTCCAAGTCCACAGGCATCTAAGAAGATGGGAGACTTTGCCAGGAACCTAAAAATACGTAAACCTCCATATACCCAGAGACATTGCCACTTTGTTTGTGCTGGACCAAAGTACCTGTCCCAGATATATGTCCATGGGCGATCAGCACACATTCACACCTAAACTATCCTAGGATCTGTGCTAGGAAGCATGGACACTGCGTAGTCCTCATCCCTGTGCAGAAATGTCTGGAATTCTCTTCTTAAGAGTCCACTACGAGACATTTTGTTATCTTGGTAAATGGTTCTGGCTGGAAAGGGACGGGAGCATCTGCAGCAGGTGAGCATGAGTTGCTGCTAGACCCTGCGTGTTTACCCCCTGCATGGCATGTGGTGCACTGAAAAACAGGTGAGAAATCACTGTGTAAAAAAACCATGCCTTGGCCTCCTTGTGTAGCTGATCTTTGCTTCTGTGTTAGCAACACTGAGGTTGACTGGTTTGCTCAGAGCCAGAAGTGGGATTTCCTAACCTGTGTCTTACTTTGTGCTGCGGAAAACAATGCATGCTCTGTGTGCTTACATTTGTATTGTATTGCACTCAAGCAAGCCCACCCACCTTGGCCCGATAGCAGGGAACTGCTGTAGTGGGACTTCTCAGAATTGTTTTCTTCACTATAAACACATTTGGCAGTTTATGAATCAGAGTATCTCGAGTTGGACGGGACCATAAGTTTGTAGCATGCATCGGCTTAATTCCCTCTCAAGTAACTTGCAGAGTGAGAAAAACAGTTCCCAATCATGTTTGGGACCCCGTTCATAGATGTGCACCCTAGTTAAGAGTCTTGACAGCTTTGTAGACATTACAGAATACATTTCATCTTAAAAGTACGTGTGGACCAGAAAATGAAGTGTTAAAAAAATGGCAATGCTGCAATCCCATTGTCATCACTAAGTTTAGGCACGTGCTCAACATACTTCCCTTACATTTTTAAACCATCCAAAGACAGCAGGCTTTGCATTTGGATGTGAAAGTCAAACCTTCCCCTCCACCGTCTGCAGCCCGAGCGCTGGCAGGATGTGGCAGTGGGACACAGCCAGGGATGAAACGTGCCCTGGATTCTGCAGAAAGGAAAACGAAACCAGTTCACTTCAGCAGAAGCAAGAGGAAGTAAATGGTATAAACAGTGCAAAGTAAATGATACTGTGGATTTGTACTTTACTGCAATCCAGACTGCTAGTGATCATGCAAGCGTGCACTTTAGATTGCTATGTTTATAATCTCCATTTTAAACAAAAAAAGAAACAGCAATGTAACTGTCCAAAAAAATCCTGACTTGAACTGTACCTTGCAAGCTGCAGGTGTTGTGTTCAAGACTTTACAGCATTTTTCTTTAAATTTAAGAAACAAAACTATTCATCTTTGCCTTATTATTTATAGATGATGGCAATAATCTTGGCCAGTTAATGATATCTTGAGGGCAAAATGCAGACAGTTGCCATTTTATCTATATCATTTTTAAAATGGCAGTGCCATCCTTTCACTCCCACTCTACCTCTCCCACACACACTCAGCATTTTATGAGTCAGGCTGCGAAAATATCGAGAGGCTGATGTAAAGGTGAGGTTTTGGCAAGTTCTTTTGTAAAGAATGCTTGAGATGTTTTCTGTCTGTGAATGGGTTATATTTTCAGGCCACTGTTTGCAGTACAAGGGCAAAGTTTTTATTAAAACTTAAAATCTGAGGGTATTCAATTGTTAAGAGGTGGCCACAAGAGAAAAAACATGCGGGTTTTTTACATCAGGTTTCTAGTACCCTGGCTGTGGGAAGGCAGCAGTCCTGGGGGAGAAGTCCAGGCTGAAACTCCTGAGTGAGCCTGAGGTCTGGTTGAGTGCTTAGCCTGATCCTGCCCATGGTTGTGAGATGGGGTTCTACTCTGGGAACTCTGCTCTCTGTACCTGGGAAACACCCACATAGCTCCTCCTCACTGGGCAGTCCACGATATGAGGGGGGGCATGCTACCTCCAACTCCTGCTGCTCTGAGGTGTGGGTTTTGGGGTGATTTTCTGAAAGTGTGACTATTTCTGTCCTTGTTGGAGAAAGTAAAGCATGAGTTCTTGTCTCCTGTAACAGCAGCAGTCCGTTTTGCAGGTCTCTGTTTTTTTGTTTTAGTTTATATCTCTAGGGTAAACATTTAAATTAAACAGAATTACATTCCTCCTTGCTCTTTTCCATCCCCAAAGGAGCATAACCCTGTTTATATTGTTATATCTCCATCTTTGCATAACAAGTAAGCAAAATAATCTTTTGAGAGGTCTTAGACCATAAATCTAGAAAAACGTCTTGTAGAGGCAACTGATGACAGAGGTGATCCCTGTGGTTTTATAGGTAGCACCGAAGCTTTTGATGGAAACTCTCTAGAGTAAATGCTGTTTCTTCAAATTTGTCCATACATGTTAAGCAGAACTAGCCTAGTCCTGACTGGAACAAATTATAGTATCAGCTAAACTTATATTTAGTATCTTTCCAGATTTTTTTTTCTTGTCAGAGTTTGTTTCCCACAAATACAGCAAAAAGTTTTTAAAAAAATCCGTATAAGACTTTGTTTTGCACATGGGGTGGTGGTGAGATGAAAGAGAGAGACAGAAAGAGAGGAAGATGGTGCAGGGCTCTTTCTTAGTCTCGGTAAGAAAAGCCCAACAAAAAATAGATTATTCTATCTTATTAAAATGGCTATTTTATTAAAGAGAGGAACGCAGATAGTAATTATTCTGTCTCTTCAGATGCTGAGCACCCTGTGTTTGCGCAGCATCAGCAGGTCCCTCCAAGGAGAGGTTCCTCTGTTTTTTGTCTTCAAGCTACTAAACAATTTCCCTATAAGAAAACAACTCTATTCCTAAAGGATTTTTGCAGGAGACCTTCTCACTGCATTTTCAGATAAAGGCAAGCGCAGTGGCATAATCACTGGTACCACACAAGACCCTCCTCTGTTACAATGAGGTGGCTGAGTTTGTCCCTCAGCCAAGGGATCTGTGCAGCACCACGCAGGCTTAAGGCCTCGCAGGACATACGTCATGGCAGAGCACAGGCTTGGGACTGCTCAAGTTCACTGTGATGTGGATGATGGAATCTCGATGCGCAGCAGTCTCCTGGTCAGGATCACTACATAGATGCTTTCAAATCTTTAGTTTATTCCATTTAACAAGCTGCTAAGCTACTCCTTGGCTCACCTCCAAAATGAAGTCATTTAACATGCCAGTAGTAACGGGAAGAAAAATTGGGAAAGTACTTTCTGTTGTTTTCAAGTAGAGTAACTGGTCTTTCAGAAAACTTTAGTGTTTCAGGTGCTGGCGTGGAGCTTAAAGGGGAATTTTGCCAAATGAAATTTTCTATTATGGAAGAACTGTATCATATCATGTAGAGTTAGAATATCAATAGGTACCTAATCCTGCTGGATGTCGTGACCTGTCTCTGTGCCTTCCAATTGTTACAAAGACTCAGTCTTTTCTGATTTTCAAATCTGCCAGGCACTAATGTTGACTCACGTTATACTGACCCACACACTTCTTTTCCATTGTGTCGTGTCAAAACTGTGGATTCACTGTCCATGAGGGAACTATGGTTACAGTCAGGGAGGAAGTTTGTAGCAGTGGCAGGGACACAACCAAGTTTTATTTTGTAATATTCTGAAAGGTGTGCTGTCTCCTGCAGTCTTGTGACCTTGCTCTTCGCTAGAGTTTCTTTTCCAACATGGTGGAGCAAATGAAGAAAGGAGCTTCATGAATTCCCAATCTTCGTCATTATTATTATTATTGCTGTTCTCACCATATGACAAGATCTCTGAAAAAAAACCCAACAACAATTAATTAAAGATTATCTTCCATTGCACATACACAAGGAGCTAAATTAAGGCTGCATGGAAGATACCATTTATAATTCTAGAGTTAACCTCAGTCTAGAATGTATTATGTAAGAGCTATATGTACGATCATATACACACATCAATAATCATTTATACATACAAATTCTCCGTGAGGAAGATGGATGAGCAGAGTCTCTCTCTGGATCCATGTATGAGTTGTTCCTGGTATCGTACTTCATCCTCCCCTGTGGAAGGCCTCGTGCTCGGTTATTTTGGCAGGATTTTGGTGATGCAAAAGCAGATGGCAGAAGGACCGCAGCAACCTGAAAAATGCTGTTTGTTGTCCAAGCTTGAATGAAGCTCCATGGAAGGCAGGCAGAGCACTTGTCACCACTCCCCTCCAGGCTTGCAAAGGCATGCTATGAGGCAGAGGTAGCAACTGAGCTCTCACGAAACGGTCGGGTATCTTTTGCAATAGGAAATATTAACCAAGCTAAATATGTAACTCTGGACAACCTGCACATACAAGTCCAGTTTTCTCTCTCATATTATCCTTACTGCTGAGATAAATCATGGCAAAAGGTATGGAAACGTCTTCAGAATAACGATTTTAGTATGCTTAGAAATTTGGTAAACTTAGAAATTTGGGGGATTTTCTTTTCTCTGTGGATACACAATGGCTTTCAGGAACAAGTGTAATGTTTAAACACATCCTGTCTGATCCAGTGTCACTAATTACATCTTACTAAGCATCACCAATTGACAACTGTTTGTTCCTAAAACATTTTTAGACCTTTCTTTTCTTGATGTTTCCTATTAGCCCAGTACTAGGACTCAGATGGTGCAGGTCCAGCATAAATATTATGTAAACTGGATACAAGCTGTGTTTTCCCTCCAGTCCTCCACTTGCCTGTGAGCAAGGTTAGGAGATAAGATGGTAAAGATGATGATGTTTTCTTGCTATCCACCTAGTTTTGCCCATAGGACTGAAGCTGCTGCGCTTCCATTGTTTTTCTAATTCCATTTTATGTAACTTCCACAATTTTGTGGATGTCCTTCATCTTTCCTCCTTTATCTGCTTATTAAAGCCTGGCAAGCTTGTGGAAGCAAGAAAATTGTCTCCAGCTTTTTCCTCTTTGCAGAACAAACCATTCTTGTGCTGTGGCTTTGCACCTCACAACGATGGCAAAATGATGTAAAATTATTGCTAGATCAGAAAAGGTGTTTTGTGCTCCGTTTGTACAACAGCAGGTGATTATGCCAAGTGCAAACTCCTGTACAATTACGCCCAGTATTTCTAAATATATGCAGAGCTAGGAGGGGTGAGTTTTACTGGAAATTTTCCAGCAGAAAGTATTTGATCTTGCAGCTTGTTCTTTGATGTTGAATATGTCTCAGTGAGAGCCATAAGATAGGGCTCAGCATATTCAAAGCGGTTTGAATCTTTCAAGATCCTGGTTTTTTTCCACTTCCAAACCTGATGGTTTCAAATCATCGCATTCCATCATAGCTGAAGTGATTTATGTGTCTTAGCAGTGCTGCAAACTGCAGTCTTCTAACCTGGAACTCTCCCTGCAAGGTATTAATGCTCCCAAATGATTTAAAATCATTTTGCACACTATAAAAAATGCTATGTGATTAACTCCCTTAAAAACTCCTTATGTTTGGCAAAGATTTATATTTAAATCCTAGGCATGTAGAAAGTCCGGCTGATACAAATGACAAGAGGTATTACTTTGTACATTCAAATATGAAAGGTATTTCCCAAGCTTTTTTGCTTTATCATTCAGGTAAATGTGTTAGAGTCTATAAAATTACTCTTTACCTCTTAACTTCAGCAAGTTCCAGTAAAAACATCAAGACAACTGGTGGGATTTTTTTGGCATAAAATGCGAACTCTGCCACTATTATATTATGCTTCCCTAAACTATATTCTGTCTCTGTTCTTTCTTCTCTCCTTTTTCTTCTCCATGAGCTATACAGAATTGCCTGTTCAGCACAGGGTATTGTGTATATAGACAAGGGAATGGCTCTGAGACCAAACAAAGCAGATCCAAAGCTGCATCGAGGGATTAGAGCAGATCGCTGGATTTGTCTCTCCTCCTCCTTTTCTACAATCGGGTAAAAGGAGGGGACACAGAGTAAAAGCACGTGAGGTTGGATCAGTGGATTTTGGTGCATTGATTGGAAGCAGATGGACCTTCCAGATTTGTTGCCAGTGGATACAAAGGTGTTTGCACAGGTGGAATAAGAATGGTCCAGTGTGGAAGTTCTCCTATTTTCCCTTTTTTTTTTTAAAAAAAAAGCAGAACAGGCTATCCTTTTACTTAATAGAAAGACAAGAGCAGAGCTTATTGCCTTCCCTAATCAGCTGCAGGTACAAAATTTATCCCCTCTACCCTTGTGCACATGACAACCACCCTTCACTCATGCTGGGTCTGTCTGGAGATGTACTCCTCCAGCCAAGTTCAAATCCTTGTCTTTTCTTCATATTCGTTTTGCTGTATTGCACTTGTGCTTCCCCATAGAGCTGGAGTCCTCACTGGTATATGTAACCTCGGAACTATGGTGAGCTGTAATAGCTGCTAGGCCAGTGACTTCAGCCTCTGAATCTTTTCCTTTTCTCCCAGCATCCTAATACAATGCTCTCCTTGGGACTAGTCTCTTGAATATGGATCTAGTAATCATGATAGTGTTGGATTAAGGGTTGGCCTTGATGATCTTGGAGGTCTCTTCCAACCCAGATAATTCTATGATTCTAGAATCAGCAGAGTTTTTGCCACTGAGCTAGTAACGTCCACAAAGATCTACTCCTTGATATTAGCCCTCCTGAATACGAGTACCCAAATCTGTGTGTTTGCTTTATCCCGTCAAACTGGGGTTAAATTCTGCTGTCAGCACATCACTGCAGTCAATCCATTCAAGGATATAATGGAATATATCAGCTAAATACAATACTTGTGCAATAAGCAGAGCTTTTTTTATAAAAGGCCCCCTTCTGTGTATGTGGCTAGGGGATTTCAGCACCAACCCCAAAAGCGAACAAGCTGAACCACATATTTCTTTTGTAGCACAAAGAATTACTGATATGTTAGCAGAGTAAATCAACTGTCAGCTCCCCCAGAGAACTCAGTTTGGCCAAGAATCTTGTTTTCTCTGCTAAATTTGATGTCAGAATTTAAAAAAAATATTGATTTATTTATTATAGTTTCTTTCTTTGTTCCTTTGTTCTTTCTTTCTTCCTTTGTGAGAGGAAACGTCTGCAAGCTGAAGAATACCCGTGTGCTTATTTCAGGACAGGCAATCTCCTGGGGCTACAAACAGTGAGTCTATAGGATGAACTGAGTTATAACAATGGGAGCAAGACATTTGTATTGGTCTGCTTTTGAAAAGGACAGAGTCAGCCATGGGACCTATGAAGTGTCTGCTGTGAAGTGTCTACTGTGATGCCTCTGAGTTTAAGGAAAGTCCTGGCTATTGGTTTTGGTTTTTAATGAGAAGCTTTTAATCTGCACCTGTGTTTGTATGCACACATACAAAATGTTGAAAGTTAAATGGAAATGAAACATTACGTGGTCTTCAAAGCTTGTCACTGTTATTTTTTGCACCTGCTATTTTGCTACTATTGAAGCAACCAGAAGCTCCTAGAACTATGGCACTGGGCTCCTCGAGACCCCAGTTCCTCTCAGCAAATGAAGAACAAGTTATGGGAAGCCAAAAGTTAGGAAGTGAAATGTACTCTTGGCAAAGAGCAGGGTCTGGCTGCTTCAGATGGTCCATGGGACGTCAAGAGAGGTTGGCTCGGCCTTCCCCTGTTCCAGAGGAACTAGTGGGAATCTGGCTCTGTGGGATATGAGTTTTGTTGCCTGAGCAAAGCAGGATGAAAGCTAGCATGCTGGAGAGTTTAGATCCCCGTTTCCTGGTCCCCACACTGACCCCAGCTCTTTTTGTGACAGCTTGATGACTTGTTTTTCCTGTATGTAAGATAAGGGCAGCAGTATTTACTTACTTGGCAAGGTGAAATGATGATTAATTGGTCTTTGTTTTCACAGCCTGATGTACAGAGTGCGATTAGTTGCAATACGTGCACAGCCACCCTAGGCAGTCTGTCTTTGGGTTGTCCTCAGCAGCATGAACATGAGAACCCCAGCAGAAGCAGCTGCTTTCAACTTTTCCTGAATCAAGGAGGGAGGTGCCTGGATTTTCCCTTCCTCTGTCCCACGCAAAGGTGGTTGTTTTTCTTTTACCTGAAGGCTTAGTGCAGATGTGGGTGTTTTGAAATCACCTTGTTACCAGTTCCCCAAGTTCTGAGCTTGCCCTGTGCATGCTGGTGAAGAGCCAGTGGACACGAGTTAGCAGCTGTAGGTGGCAAATTGCATTACAGTTTGCCCAGAAATTATCACGCTTGTCCTTCAAGTGACGGCAATGCCTCCCATGAAGACAAATTTCAATCTAATAGTAACAATATTCTTTGAATATAATGAAGCATAATACAGAAAGATTGTGATGACAACAATATAAATCAGCACAACAGTTAATGAGAAAACCCTACAGGCCATTCATGCGTACACTGCTATTAATTGGTCTTCATTCTGTAACTTCATTTTTTTTCCTGTTTCTCTGCAAATGATTATAAGTCTGGACGTTAAATCTATTTGACTTTTGTAACAGAGTAGTGAACAACACTGCAATCTAAATCTAAACTCAATAACTGACAGAAGTACTCTTGCTTATTAGAGATAAGGGAACTTAGGAAAAATAGCTCAGGTTCCCAAAGAAACTTCAGATATTCTCAGTGTTTCCAAAGACTGAACATCACCTTCACTCTCTCTGCTCTTTTGATCATGTGCCTGGGGCAATTCTTCATAAATTCACCATGGATTTGCTAGAACTGCTAGAGCTTGTGGCATCCCTGCAGGTTTCAATGCTAGCTTCTCTTTTTTTCTATACAGAAAAGAGGGAGGAAGCCTTAATGACCTACCCCAGAGCCCACAGCCTCACTTGGAGAAATGATAGCAAATTAGATAAAAAAACAGACCTCTCAATTTTTTTCTAGTTCTCCCTTCCTAACTGGCAGCACAATTTTTGCTTCTGGAACTAATATATATACTACAGTTTTGTACAATTATAATTTACACTGGGTTCATGCACATTTCCTGGTGTAAGAGTCTGTGATACCTGATTCAGTTTTGATTTATGAGTTGAAAAAATGGATTCTGCTTCTTACAGCAAGAGAAATCTTTCTGCCTGTGACAGGAATGGTGAGCAGGTTGAGTCTGGCAGTGACGCCTGTGCCAAGTGGCAACGCTGTTGGCATCTGCATTATTTATCATCTTTACCCATCCCTATCCTGCCCACGTCATCCCTACTGTTTCTTGTGACAGAAGTGCGCTGAATTGTTACCTAATGGGGTCTGCTCCTGAAAATCACCAGTTCAGATGTTTAAAGCGGCAGCCAGGCCCAGTAATCAAACACCCTCATATTAATGGTATTTCTCTATGGTAAAGCAAGTATATTGGGAGTTCTCTTTTTCTTTTTGAGCTTTCAAATTTCACTGAGAGCTTCTTTTCAACTTTTCTCTGAAATTATCAGAGGTAGATTTTGCTAATGCTCTGCCCAGGAGCAGAGATAGACCCCAAGGTACAACACTTGCTGCCTGGATGGTGCCTCTGTGCAAGCAGCCCAGGAGAACCTGCAAACCCAGGAGAATGGGGAAATAAAGTCAAACATAAATTATGGTGTGAATAAGCCTGGGGAAGATGGTGCTGGGAAAAATCTTTTGGGATTTTGCTGAGCCAAGTGCTGGCATCTGGCCATGCTGGACCTCCTTCTGGGAAGCTGTCTCCAGCTTGCTGGTTTCTGCCTTGTTCAAGGAAGCAAGAGTTTGTATACTATTTGTAAACAAGCAGAGCTGTGCCAAAGACACCCACCTCTCATCATTAATTCCTCTTTCTAACAGAAAACGATTACAGAACTTTGAATTTTGGCTAAGTGTTAGGGTTTAAAAACAAAAAGAAGAGGAACAGTAATTATAGCAGACATGGCGTGTCCGCTTCTCTTCAGGCATACGGTAAGACTAATTTTGTTTTCCTCCTTACTCCCTACCTGAGGCACACATTGTCTATAATGAAAGATTCACTCAGGAATGTAATTTGTTTTGGAAGGCATCCTTCCTTGGTATTTCTGATTTTTTTTTCCCCTTGGAACTTCCCACTTGTGGGTAATATTAATCATTTCTTAGTTTTGTATGATTTGGAGCAAAACTGACCTGAAAAAAAAAGAAAGACTTATTGTTTGTGGGCTGGAAATATGGCCTTTTCAGACAATTTTATCTAACTAGAATACTCCTGAATTAATGCATGCATTTGTATAATTTCAGGATATCAATCTGAGGGTCTTAGAAGTTGCTCCATAAATGCATACTGCTGTTGATTTTTCAGTGTAAGGCTTGACTTCATCCATGAATTTAAAGGCATTTTACAAAGGACAGCCATATATATCAAGGTCCTTATTCTAACAAATGGGAAATCTTAAACTAAATGAGAGGATGATTTGCGCAACGTCACACTGTAAACATGTGAATTAGCTGGGAAGAACAGGCAAATCTCCTGGAATGAAAATCAATATTCACAAAAAATACCCAGCATTCCTCACCCCTGTATCTCAGCATGAACTGCTGGTTTAATTGGCTATATACATGATTTTGTGTCATTAATAAAGTGTCTATTGGAACCGAAGCTATTTCTGAGTGACCTCTCTCAAAGTTTCATTTGAGGGTTTTGTTACTGTATTTACAGCATCTCATTTGCCTTGCTTTGTTGGTCTGTAGGAGAACAGAATGTACTATTCTGCAGACACCTAAGTCTACACAAGGAATGAGAGACTATCGACAGATAAAACTGGGAAAATTATAAAATAACTAAGCTACCTTTGGCATCTACGGACTCAGATTAGTAGAGAGAGAAAGGTCAAAGTGCTAGCAAATTCCTCCTCTCCACTGGAAGGAAGTAAGCAGAAATCTCAGAGGCAGACGTTCATTCTTCGGTGGGGAATTTTGACTGATAATATAATAGACTGAGCCGGGAGAAGAAAGCGAAGTCCATTGATGCAAGTTACATGCAACTGCCACAGCTATAAGACAGTTTCTTTTGTCTCCATTTAATATCAATGAAAAAGGTTTGAAAGTAAAGCAATTAGTTCAAAAAATCAATTTAAAAACAATTAGTTGGAAGAGATATGTGAATGACAGCATAGCGGGTAAGAAGATTTTTCAATTTTAATTTCTCTTTTTTTTTCCATTGTTTTCATACAGCTGCAAATTATACCTCTCTTTTGTTACAAAACGTCTTGTTCAAAGCAATTTTTAATAAACTTGCAGATAATGTTTTGGTGAACAGCAGTACATGAAACCAGAACTAGAATTTCCCTAAAAATGCAGATAGTCTTACTTGATTTTTAAATGGGAAACTACAGATTTCGTGCTCTTGAAAACAAATTATTAGGGCCTAGATCCTCAATTTGGGGCTTGAAAGAGCTTGTGACATTTAGTAAGCAAATACTCTGTTCTTTCTTGTGCTGTCAGTTTGTTATGAATTCCGTAACAGCAGCGCCATCGCCTCTCCTCTCCATTTGAGGGTCCATGTAACAAAAAGGCAGAAGCAGCATTATCCTAGGATATCTAAGCTGCATAGTGCAGACAGACTCGCTGTAGTCACAAGCTGACCCAAGGAAACATGCTTCCTGCTGGCTCCAGGATCTTTGTAGGACTGAGATATATTGTGGACTCTTCTTATTATTTACCCATTATTTACCAGGCACTGATCTCGTGACTGCTGTTGCTAGTGGCTTAAGTCACAACCTGACCCATATGCTGGAATGCAGGATTTGATGGATGCCGATAGCAGGATAGCGATTCACTACCTGACGTTATCTAATCATACCAGTCCATACTCTAAAAGCTCATAAATAACATATAGAATAATGATGATTATATGATAATAAACATACACAGAATAGCTACAATCTATTCTGTGACAGATTTAAAGCCTGGGGTATGCCTTTTTTTAAAATACAGTTACTCCTTGCTATAGATACATTTTCAGAATGATTGGTCTGGATTAGCTCTTAAAATAAAATTAAATTCACAGCAGCAGCAGCAGCCATAACAGGGTTGTCATCAGCAGGACCAAGGCTCAGTGCATGCTGAGGGGAACAGCTGGCGCACAGAAATGAATAGTCAGCCATTGTCCTTGCACCTGGCCAGTACCGGCTCCCGCAGCCGGAGATGATAAACAGGGCAACCACAGAGGCGACTGGTGTATTTTTCTAGAGAGGCAGAAATTAAATGATAATTGTGGCAGAATTATACAATGTGTGAGATTTATGTATAAAGGAGATGTGATGAACATGATCTTACCCCCACCCATTGATGAAAGCTTTTTAGCTCTCTTGTCTTACGGACAGAAAGACATGTAGGGGGGGGTCCTTTCATGAAATGGAAAAATGGGGAAATAGCCAGATCAGGGAATGCAAATGAGACTCCCAGCATGCTGGACAAGACTCTAATCCTCATTATTCTTTGTGGATACAGTGGTGATTTTAATTGTTGCTTTTGTTAGCTGTATGCAACTGAGACATGACTTTGTACATGAGGCCCATCTGTTTGTAAGAGCGATGATGGTTGAGGAACAGCAAGCACTGAACACAGCCTGCCCTGCTGCTTACAGTGGAGGGCATACACAAAAACTAGCGATGTCTTCAGACATGGAATATGGAATAATTGACTGTTACAACCATGTAGGGCCTTACCTTGTAACTGGAAAGGGACAAGTAATCCGCAGCTGCCCTGGTCCCAATACTGAGAAATAAGGCCTGGGGCAGCAGGAACAGGTTTCAGCACAAGCTGAACATCACACTTGTGCTTTGCTCGAGTAAGGGCCTTCACCTTTGATCATTAGCTCTCAAACTCACTTGAGAACAAGGGACTGCACATGACACCACTTGGCTTAATTTCACATACAGCTCTGCAGTGATTTGCAGTTTCCCTACCATGATGTCTAAACCAACCTCCCTGTTCAAATGAGAAACAGCAATTAGTAATAGCAGAATCCGTCTCCTGAGATCTCATTATAAATCCCCAAACCCAGGCGTTTACACAACAGTTAGCAACAGTGGGAGAGGAATCCCCTTGTTTGTCACTGCTCTCAACACAGGAGACAGATCCCAGGGATGGCAAATGCTTCCTCACTGAATATTTGGAAACTCAATACAGTTTTTCAAAAGTAAACATCACAAAAGCAATATGACTTCTCCATTCCTTCTCTTTCAACAACTGTTGCTATACCACCCTCCTACAGATGCCGAGAAAACTTGTCCAAGAGTTGCTTGGGGCCTTTGCAAAAAATAGCATTCATTATTCAAAGAATGAGTAACAGCTCGCAGATTACATATTGTGTTTCCTTTTTTTGTTAAGAAATGCCTGTAACAAATGCTAAGAAATTCTTTGCAGTAAACACTCGTGGAGAACTGGGAAAATTTCCAGGTTGTGGATAATTTTGTGTTTTGTGGCTTCCCAAAAAATGGATATTTTTCAGAGATGCGTAAAATTCCCTTGGAAAATCTGTGCACTGCCTGTCATCTCAGCAATAACTGTGAAATTGATGTAATTTCCTTTAACTTCATCATCTACCCACTTCTGACTAGCAGCAATGAAGGTAACAAATGCCATCAATTTTCCCTCAGCAGTTGCAGAAGCTTCGAATGTGCTGCTCTGGAATCAAAGCTCCTACAACCTGAAAAATACTTAGGGCTTCACAAAAGTCTGCGTTCAGCCAGTTGCCACGAATCATTTCTAAGCTGAGAAGCTCACATTTTCTGATTAAACTACTTTTCCCTGACAAACTTCACTGACCAACTGTGACAAGAACAGCCTGCTTGCCATTATTCCACATTAAAGGCAGAGAAAGATGCTTTGGGAAAAAGAGCTTTTTGTCTCTTAAAAATTGGGAAGACTCCTATAACACTACTTTGGGAAAATTGTAAGTGATTTGTAGGACCAAAACTACTTAGAGCGATGGGGCTGAAGAACCAAAGTCACTTTATGTTCTGCTTCCTGAGTTTCAGCCAAAGCCATTGAGGAGAGGGGAGCTGCAGTGCAGATGTTCCTGGGCACTCATCTAGAGGCTTTAATAACTGGAGATGGGAGGAAAAAAACTACTGCGGCACCGGTGGAAACCACAGATGGGGACTGCAGAGGGAGAAGACAAAGGACTCGTCTCTCTTCTGAGAGAGTATTTTTGAAAGGTAAATAACTGGAACAAGGAGGTGAGTTTTTAGTCATCTTAAATAGCTGGGCAAGCAGCAACACGTCCTCTGGAGAGGTGACAGTAATAACTAGCAATAAAATAAACAAGTCAAAGTAGTCTATATTGTCTACCACAAAGGAGGTTTTATTTTTATTTCTTGGTTACAAGTAGTTCTATTTGATCAGCTTGAAATTGGACTTGAATATTTTGAAATTGTACAGGAGAACTGCATAGGTCTGAGTTCGAGTTTTCACTTTCTTTTCAGCCTATGCTTCCATATAAGTACTTAAATAGAGTGTTTATAATGCATGATTATAAATACACTTCATATAATATATATAAAATACACATTATATTATATTATTTCAGTCAGGAAGATCCCAAAATGATTCACAATCTCTTCCAATTAGCTTCCTCTCATGCCTTTTGACAGCCACGGAATGGAATACAGCTCACTCTCTCTCTCTGTCAGCAATTTAAGTAAACCAGCATCATTTTACCTACTCCCATTTCTCATCAGTTGAGTCTCTTTCCAGAGTACGAACCTGAATTTCAAATGTCTGGTCGGTATCCATTGCAAAAGTCTTATTTGCACCTATACCATCATATTGATCGGGGCAGTAATTTATTTCTGTTATTGATGTGTTTAGCTCATTTTTGAACCTCAAAGGAGATTACAGAAATGCTGGCTAATATCCATAAAACCAAAATATATAGCTTATGGGAATTCTTCCTCTTTGTAGAAAACAGTCATAGTACATTTTCTCAAAGTCTCTTGATCCTTTCTATGTGCATCTGTTTTGAAGTATACAGATGTCATGCTGTTTACGCTACTACAGCTGGATGTTGAGGTGCCTTTTATGTTCTAAATCAAAATTCAGTGAGATTGAATGATTTGTGAACGTCTGCAAATCAAGCAAGGTAAGGCCACCTTTCTAGTACTGTTCCTTGCCCTTTGTATAGAGAAAGAAATACAATATTAAAAAAAATATGAACAAATAAGAATAAAAATCTTGAAAGGTGGCTTGTTTTGCTAACACATTCATTGTTTATTTATTAAAGGAGAAGATCATATCCATTCTGATAAAGGAACTCTTGAGAAAGTACGATAAATGGAAAAGATCCAGTTGTGATCAGAAATCCAGTTAAGTTTTTAAAAAATTATGTGAATAATGGAACTATTTATCCAGCTTTCAAAATAACTCATTTCAGAGTGAGATAGTCACAACTACTCTGTGCACAATACCTAGAGAGTTATGAGAGTTATTTTTGAGTTATGAAAAGCAAAGTTTCTGCAAAGGACTGGACTGTGGAGACAGAAATTGCAGTACTGGTTGGGGTTGGCTAATTTCACTCGTCAGAAAGTCATATGTCCAGGACAAGCCCTGGCTGACAGTGTGCAGTAAGGCCCCGTGGACCTGAGGGGAGCCACATTGTTTCCATGACATGGGGAATGGGAAGGCCTTTGTGGAGAGGCTGGTAGAGATCCCTCACAAGGTGGGATCCTCATGACCTCATAACCAGCCGTGAGTCTAAGTAGGGAAGTGGTGGTACCAGGGTTCTGTGGAGTTCTAGTTCCTCTGCCAGGCTAGGCAAAAGAAATTAGGCAGCACACATGGTAGCATCAAGACAGTTGAGAAGAGTTTCCCTGTCTAAAAAGAGTATGTACCTTGAGCCTTCTTCTGCCCGACGTGCCGACTCTAACTCCTCTGTCAAACGCTTGTCTTGGCTCACAGCTGGCTCAGAGCCATGGGAATCCCTGAATCGCCTAGACAAAGGCCACTCTCTGTGCTACTCCCTTTCCCATGCCATAGGAATTTTTTTTAGTGCTAACCACACACATACCATTAATGATGCTCGGTTTGTCTTTACCAGCTCAGCTTAGAGACATCATACTACTTCAGAGAAGAAATTTCACCTGGCTGTGATTACTCAGGAGCCCCCTTCAATCCTCCTGCTGCTACTCAAAACCCTTTTGCTCTTTGTTAACTGAAATAGGTCTTTCCTTCAATAAGTTTTGCCACATACCTACAAATCTGTCCTCAGCAATGTTAACAAGAGGCCTTCCACTTCGATATGCATACGGCACTTTGTACCCCCAGAGGGCTTGTCACTACTTCATTAAGTAGATCTGAACAAGAAAAGACCTTCTCTGTGTGAGCCAGGAGGTACTTGTCACACTTGGGGAAGATGTTTTGCACCCCCAGAACACTAAGGCAGATCTCCATGACTACTGAAACTGCTGAGAACTATTTGATCTCTCCATGTTTTTCTACAATTTCACCCCAAGAAGCTCTCACCTACATGCAGCACAACCCTCCCAGAGCATAAAGGCTGAATGGACATCACCAAGACTTGACCCTACAAACCAGGATGCTTCCATTTCGTAAAACTGATGGTCAATGTTACACTCTTGTGTAACCCAGTCATGACAATTAAACAGTTACTCCTCCAGCTGCTCTGATTGATTGATGCATGGGAAGGAGCTGCTTTCTTGTCTTAAACTGGACTATCTAATCCAACACTCCACACCTACTCTGGACACGAGAATCAGGTCTCTGTTTTGCAGCCGTGGAGTTTTCACTGTTTTATAGGAATATTAGAAGACTTGAAAATATTTCCTTGGAGGTCTGTCTCCCTGTTATTGCAGGGAAGCATGTCTGGCTGTGAGCGTCATAGTGGAAGAAATCAATTTTTTTTTGTCTTGGAAACTGAAAGAACTAGGAGTAAAATCTGCTCTTGCAAAAACAAAAGGCAAAACTACAGTTGAGGTGGCTGGAATCAGGCTTTGCCCAAAATTGTGGCCTCAGAAATTGGCCACACTTTCTCTGGTTTCTAGCAAGAAATGCAATTTAGAAGCTTCAAAGCCGTGAACTAAGGTAGGCAGGACTTTTAGCTATGGGAATGCAAGATACTGAGAAGCACATTATTTCAGGTTTCTGCCAACACAAGAAACTGCATTAAAATCTCTGTAAAATGCTGATGTCTGCAGGCAAAGAAACTAGACCATGTGACTCAAAACTTCTTGTGACCGCTGCTTCAAAGAGTATGTGAAAACACAGTGGCTAATTTTCTTGGAAACCTAAGGCCCTGGCTACAGGTGCAAGACAATGCAGGATGTTTGTCTAGTTTCCAAGAGGAAGAAATCTGGGAACTATTCCAGGCGAACAGTTTGACCAGTCACTATAAATTGTGCATTACAAAATGTGGCACGTTTCCATCAGACAGACCTCAATGAGTATAGGTTTTGTCAAATCTACTTCAGCTTGACCTCTAGAGCCCAGATAGCCCATGCAAGCTCTTGTCTTCCTGGCCTTGATCAGTCACAGACCAATAACCATAACTGCTCTACAAAGTTGCGTCCTTGCACTGTAAGAAAATCTTCTTACTTCTGTAAGAAAATCATGGAAACCTATCTCCAGGATCTGGGTCAGAAAAGAAAAAAAGAAGGTAATTTATGTGCAAAGAAAAGCTTGCCAGGCTTTGAATAACTGCTCAGCCTGGGAGTTTGTGTGCTGCTCCTAGGACAGGTTGTATTTTTTATTCGCAAGCTGGACAAGCTGGTAGGTGCCAATGTGAGCACACCAGCAGGCAACACTTCGGAGTGGGTGGGCTGCTGTCTGTTTGCCAGGCAAAGGCATATCGTGAATGCTGCTGTTTTACAACTGACTGGCAGCATCTCGCCTCCCTACATGCTGGAATCCCGTGAATATCTCTTACCAATTTCCTGCTGTGCCTCCCACCGAGGCCACACTCCTGCAGAAGCTGAGGCTGCTGCTCCTCCACAACACCTCTGTCGGGGCGCACTGACTTCCAGCTATGCTCCAGGCACGTGCAGCAGTGTGACAGTCTTCATCTAACTCCTATTCTAAAGGTTCACCTCTGCTGTCACCCACGAAGCTTTCCGTACCAATAACCTCTTAAGCTGAAAAATCTCAAGTCAAGTCTGTAATGTTGAAAGGCTTTATGCTCCTTAAGGCACCTGCAGCCCCACCATGAGACTGCGTTATTTTGAAGTGTGCGTCCATCCCCTGCTTTTATTCCTGCACCTTCAGGTGAGATCTTATCATAGAATTATAGAGTGGTTTGGGTTGGAAGGTACCTTAAAGATCATCCAGTTCCACCCCCCTGCCATGGGCGGAGACACCTCCCACCAGACCAGGTTGCTTAAAGACCCCATCCAACCTGGCCTTGATCACCTCCAGGGACAGGGCATCCACAGCTTCCCTGGGCAACCTGTGCCAGTGCCTCACCACCATCATCGTGAAGATTAGGAAGAAATTCCTAATGTCTGTTCTAAATCTTCCCCCTCATCCTATTACTACTTGTCCTTGTACAAAGTCCCTCCCCACCTTTCGTGTAGCCTCTTCAGGTACTGGAAGGCCTCTATAAGGTCTCCCCCTCAGCCTCCTCTTCCCCAGACGGAACAAGCCGAACTCTCTCAGCCTGGTCTCATAGGAGAGGTGCTCCAGCCCTCTGATCATCTCTGTAGCCCCCCTCTGGACCCGCTCCAACAGTCCCATATCCTTCTTATGGTGGGGATTCCAGAACCGGACACAGCACTCCAGGTGGGGTCTTACACGAGAGCGGAGCAGAGCGGGAGAATCCCCCACCCTCGCCCTGCTGGCTACGCTTCTTCCGATGCAGCCCAGGACACGGCTGACCTGCTGCGAGCGCAGCTGTTCCAGCTGTTGGGACGTTTACACCGCCGGGGCTACGGAGACGGGAGCCCGGACCTGACTGCACGGGCGGGGGGAGGGGTGCAAGGAGACCGCTGCCCGCGGGGCGCGCGGCTCGGCTCCCGGCGACGGCGCTGCCGCTGCCCCCCCCGCCCTGTGCCGGCGGGAGCGGGGCTTTCCACTCTCCCGATAAGCTCCTCCCGCCTGGCTCAGTCCCAGCCCCCCCGCACGGCGCTCCGCTTCCCGCTGCCGCCCGCGCCTGCTCCGGGAGGACGCGGGGCGGCGGCGGCGGCGGAGCAGGACACGCCTTCCGCCCGTTCCGTGCCGCTCCCCCTACGCTGCCCGGGCCCTGCCGCCCACCGCGGCCCCGCCATGAGCCGGAGGTAGCGGCGGCGGCGCCTTCCGCAGCGGCCGCCGCCGCCGCCCGCGATGCCGAACCAGAAGGGCGGCAAGGGCAAGAAGAACAAGCGCGCCAACAGCAGCGGCGACGAGCAGGAGAACGGCGGCGCGGCGGCGGGCGCCGGAGCCGCGGCGGCGGGAGGTGGCGGCGGTGGCGGCGGCGCGGCGGGCGGCGGAGCTGGGGCGGCGGGAGGCGGCGGCGGAGCTGGGGCGGGCGGCGGAGCTGGAGCGGCGGGCGGCGCCGCGCCCGGGGACGGCAAGAGCGGTGAGCGGCGCGGCGGGCCCCGCGGTGGCGCAGGCGGTGGAGCGGGGCGGGGGCGGGAGGGGATGCGCGGGCGGGTGCAGGGGGGGCGGCGGAGGAGGAGGGGGGCGCGGGCGGGCGGCGCCCGGAGCTCAGCGGGGCAGGGGACTGCTCGCCCGGGTGTCCCCGCCCCGGGCGCTGCCTCTGCCCGCCGCGCCCGTAGCGGCGGGGCAGAGCGCATCGGCGGTGGCGGCAGGAGGGAGGGAGGGATGTGCGACACCCGCCGCGCCTCGGGCTGTTCGGTGCCGAGTTGGAAAAAAAAAATCCCGAATTTATTCCAGCGCAATTAAAAATGGAGTCCGACTTCGAAATGCGGGGGTTTTGTTGTGGGTTTTTTTTTTTTTGTTTGGGTTTTTTTGTGTTTGTTTTTTTTTGTTTTGTCGTTTCACAGCAGTTGGGGTTTGTCAGGGTGATGCGCTCGCTTTTCATCAACCATTTTATGCTGCCTGTGGTGGATGGGTGGGTTGGTTTTGGATTCAGAGCAGGTTTAGTAAGGTGTTTCCCTGCAGAAACTTGCGTTGCTATCTGTGTTTGGAGATAGTCTTGCTGCAAAATGGTGTTTCAGGCTAAAACTAAAGTTAGGCTTGGGTTTTATGACACTTTTTGCTAAGCCTCATAGTCTTGCTGCAAAACGATATTTTGGGATAAAACTGAAGTTAGATTAGGATTTTATTACACTTTCTGCTACGCCGAATAGTCTTGCTGCAAAATAATATTTATGCTAAAACTAAAGTTAGGCTAGGCTTTTATTACACTTTTTGCTAAGCCAGATAGTCTTGCTGCACAATGATATTTCGGGTTAAAGCTAAAGTTAGGTTAGGATTTTACTACACTTTTTGCTAAGCCAAAACCCCCTTGCTTCTTAGGTCTGCTGCTGAATTTACAAACAGAGGCGCGAGTCCCTACTCCCTTTTTTCCCCTCCCAGGTTGGACATGAGCTTTTTATTCTCCTTGCTTTGGAAAAAGTGGGAGTGCAGCTACAACTGGTTTTATACTTTGTGGTGGTATTTTTGCCTGGCTGCTGTTAGCCAGAGGTAATTCCAGGAACCTTACTTTGGTTTTCAAGATGTCTGATTGCCACGTATTATTTAATGGGAACTTTTCCTTAGAATATTAGAAATTAATTGTGGATCACTTTAGCTCACAAGGTCTTTGCCAGACTGCTTTTGTAAGAATATTACTTCAGGGATTCATGGAGAATGCTTAGAATTTCCTTGTTTGGGGTTGTTTTCTTTTTTTGTTATCTATTTGTTCTGAGTGAGTGAACAAAGGGGGGGAAAACATTAGCAGGAGTTAGAGAATTTCTAGAGCATTTTTGTCATGACTTCAGTCCAGTGATGTTACATGACCAATATCCACTTTGCAGGTGGTGTTTCATACATGACACTGTCGGCTTCTATTTATGTTGTGGGGCAGTGCAAAACAGTGTTTCCAGTTTTTTTTTGCTCAAGCACAAGTGAAAGCAGAAGTGCGTTTCCGGGGTGGCTGTTTTGCATGGGGATGATGAAGCGTTGTTCCTTGTGCAGGTGCTACTGAAGGTGATGCCAGTGAGCACGGGTAGCGGTGCAGCTTGTTGACTGGACAGGTTGTCAGTCTTCTTGAGCTGTAAGACTGTGTGCCCGAAGGTACCTTAGTATCCTTCCCCTGTGCTGGCCACCTGCCTCAGAAGTTGAGGCTGCCTTTCCGAGAGCCGACCTGAGATGCTTCTGTGTTCTTTCTTTCCCTGCTTGCATATGACTGCAGTGGTCAGAAACATCCTTGACTCTTTCCTCAAGTCCCCCTCTCCCCTTTTTTCCTCCTCTCACAACGTAGGTACAACATTGGCTTTGGCATTTGCTGCAAGTGCCTGTTCAGTACACCTGATCTTTGCCTTAACAGGATCATTGCTTCTAGTCTAGTCATATCTTTCATTTCAGATGATCATAAAGGAGTAGATGTGGTTGCTAGCTTTATTTTACATCTGCTACTGCCCATCAGATAATCCTGAGCTGGAAGTTTTGTAAATCATATTCTCACTGGTAAGTGCAAAGTTCTCAACAGTTCTGGTTCAGTAGCTGAAAAGAGAAACTGCTCCTTTTGTGTTACAGAGCTGGGAGTCTGGCTCTGATGTGAAAGGAAGAGATTAGATGATAGTAGTGGTTTCCCCCAAGTCTTCGAACCAATGGATCTGAAATGAAGCTGTGTAGTGTAGCCAGTGTCTTGGAGGCAAGTATCCCATTACTGGGCTCAAGATGTTTGTAACAGAGGCCGTGTGCTTATGGTTAATTGATCAGTTAGCATTTTATGGAGGACGTGGCCTGCTGCAGTGAGTTGTGAGGTTAATAGAGTGCTGTATGCGATTGACTCTCGATTATTCATGGGAGATTATCTGGGTTGCAGATTAAGTGTGCTGGGTGCAGGGAAGCTCTTCGCTGTGCTGCTTTTTGGACCGTGCAGCTGCATGCTGTGACTCGTGCTGCCAAGGCCCACCAGTCTTGTGGGTCCCTCGTTTCTGGGCTTACTCTTCCTTCCTCCATCGGCACTGTATGTTGTTCTAGAGTAATTTGCAAGTGTCTGGTATTCTCTCTGCTACTCTCTTTACCGTGGAAAAGTTGTAGATGAACGTAGTAACATACCCTGTTTTCTTTCATTAATGAGACAAGACAGAAGTATGCAGAGATGAAAGCAGCAGATTTAACAATTGCAAAATTAAGATTGTCTGTGCAAACCTTGGGTTTGCTTCATGATGTCAGTATGGCAGTCCAATTACAGTGTCAATGCTTCATGCAGGGAAGGGATAGTGATTCAGATATTTTTTTTAAGCCTTCACGGTTAATTATGTGGTTCATGTATTGTTTCTGCCCCACATCCATGTGCCACAATGAAACAGAATTTTTAATTTCCTGTGGGCTTCTCTGTGCAGCTCTGACCATTTAAGACAGAACTGTTTTTATAGCACCCCTTTACAGTGGAAAGACATTGTTCCCTTTTGCGTTTTGACAAAGTTAGCTTCAGTCTCTGCATGATTTTCCCTCCAAGTGTCAGTCAGTTTCTGGCACAATGATTGAGGAATGTAGGCTGATTTTCCCGCTGCCCCAAGAGGGCATCTGTTTACATTTTTTTTAGTGGTGTTTTAACATGTGCATGTTCAGAGCTCAAACTGTGATTGCGGGGTACTCAGCTCCTAAGTCTAGCTGTGGGAATCGGGAAGATGGAGAGCCTCAGTGCTGATGAGATGTGATGGCTTTTCTCTACTTTGCACTGTAACTTTTCAGCAGGTGTTGGGCTGGTGCCCACAAGGACAATTCAGGTTCTGTAACTGTGCCTTCCTTTCCCATCTCTTCCATCAGACTAAGGAGGAATTCTATCTATGATAGGTTAATCTGTCTTGGCCAAACTGACATCCGTTTTCTGCATTGAAAGAGGCACAAGTTATGGGTGGGTGGGGGAGGCAACAGACTAATTTAACAGTATTGCAGTGCACAGGAAAACTGAAATTTGGTGTCACAGAAGGGTTCACTTAGATTTTCTGTCTTTACACTGATTGAATGATATGCCTAATAAAATTTTCTAGTTTTCCAGCTAATTTTATGAGTTACTTTTCTAAACCAACTGAAAAACCTGACCTGTCCTTATTTAAAATTGTAGCAGCAGCTCCATGGGACTGTGCCCTTACCCTGCTGACTGCAGCCTTGTGGATTACCAGCGTTCCCAATGGCAATAGTTGGTTATCTTCATCTGCAGGAATAAGCAACCGTGGGGATGCATAACATTTTGTGGATATTTTGCCCTGAGCAGAAGAGGAAAATCGACAGGGTTTACTTCAGATCTTATAGCTCTGAGTGGCATATTCCTTCCCTGTTTCTGCCTTGCTGGGCCCATGCACTTTTATGCCATCCCCTCCAGCTGTTATACCCCTTTATCTTGTAACCTTCTCGCTCCTGTCTCCATCTATAGTTGTTTCTAACCCCATATTTTCTTCTTCTGTCCATTTTCTTTGCCTTACTTCCTTTCTTGGTCTCATTGTCCAGTATACCTAAATCATCTTCAGCCTCTTGATGGTCACTTGTCTTAGCATCTTGCTGCTTCATCCTCTTGTCATTGTCACTCTAGTCTCTCAAGTGTTGATGCTGTGAGAAGATGAGAGAAGAAGCTGGCTCTCTATATCTGTGGTTTTCCTCTTTAACATGGGGTTCATTATAACCAGCTAAATTAAAGTAAAATATGCATAGCTGTGTCTAAATCAGTGTCTTATGGTGTATTGGCCACCTGTTTTAAGGTGTACTTTTTCCCCTCTGTCATAGGTGAGCCCTTGAAAGGCAGAACTGTTGAGTTGGTGGGTTGTTAGGTGGAATTGCCAGAGGTTGGATTTATACAGGGCATGAGAATCCCTCAGGGGAAAAAAGGCTGTGGGGCAGCTGATGAAGGTGGTAGATATAGGTCTCAGGGGAACGGAGTTTCCCGGGGATGGTGTTCCTCCTGTGGTTGCAGAGTGGTTGTGTGAGCAGTGCCCACTGTGCTGGCCAGGCTCCGAACTTCGCTGTAGTTACTGGGGTTTAAGATGGCCAGCTGTGCTTCTGCACATTCTTCACCTGGCTTTCACAAATTTGTAAGACTGATTTACTTTCAAATGAAAATGCTAATGTAGGACAAGTGTATGAAGAAGAAAATCAGTCAGCAGTGACTAACATACTGAAAGCTGTGGCTGGCCAGCAATTCACAAATGTACTGAAAAAGATGATATCCTGGAGGTGGGATAGTTAAAGAGGGCCAGAAAATTTGTCAGCACAATATTTAATTTAAAAATGTATTTTTAGAACGTGAATTACTCTAGTATTTAAGCATGGATTAATATTTGCTGTCAAATATTCCCTGCTGTGTGTAACATCCAATTCCAGTTTGGCACTCTAGTGATGTTCAGTATTGGCACCTTCTTATTACTTAGCTTGAGGGAGTCCCATTGATATCAGTGAGACCACCTGGAAAATTAAGCTTCTATTCTGTTACAGTGACTACAGAATTTAGTACCTATTAATTTTCTGAAGGAAAACCATTTTGCTTTATGATTCCATTGAGTTCTCCTAACTGCAGAAATCAATTGAATGCCAATTTCACTGTCTCTATCAATGCAAATTGGGTTTGAAATGGCTTTCTTGCTAGTTTTAGGGTTTTTAAAACTATGCAATTGCATGCTTTTGTAGCAAATGCAATTCATGGTCTGAAAATCTTTGCAAATGGAATCATGTCTGTAGTATTACTGAATAAAATAAATACACACCCATTTTTAGCAGTTACTTACTATCAAAATGGTTATCAGTGCCCTGACGGCATTCTATGTTCACGTGATTAGTAATTTGCTCAAGTGTAGTGCTCACATGAGTAAGGGTTAGGCTTCATGTTTGTTAGGTTTCGTATGAGGAAATACAGCTTTTGAACTGATTGCTTTACTTTGTCTTTACTCATTCCCTATCTTCCTTCCAGTGATCTAACAAGTAGTGACAAAACAATTTTTAGTCCTTGGAGACTCTTGCAAGTTTTCTTCAGCCTCACTTATAGCTTTGCATATTGAGACATCCTTTGATATTAAAGTACTGTGCTGACTGGCAGACATCCATCATTCTCTGCTTTTCTTCCTGCAGCATATGTGAGGAAAAAACCATAGAGGTAAACCATGCATTCAGCTCAGAGTGAAATACTCTAGCTATTCGTCAAGCTGTCGAAATTACAACAGCATTAGTAGGGCATGGGCTTTCTTTAAACAGTTTTGATGATAGAAATCCAGATAATTTCAGGGAGGCCTCTTGAAGCAGTAATCTAGTCACTGGAGTGGGTACTGTTGTTTTGAAAGCTTATGGGGCTTTGAGTAGAGCACTGGTATTTCTTGGTAGACTTCAGTGACATTTATCTTGAGAGCACTGACTTTAACCTTTATTTGTTCATCTTTCCTGCAGTGATAGAGTCTATCAGTCCTCCTTCCAGGGCCTGAGCGGGATAGTGCTTCTGTTTGTGTCTTGAATTCCTGCTTGGGGGGAGGTAGCTTCAGTGGGAGCCTGGATGTTGAGTGTGCCTGGCACTCCCTGCCTCCACTTCTGTACTACCAATACCTGTTTTGGGAACAGAGTACAGTTGAGATCTCTGTGTGTGCATGGATGCCACAGATGCTACGTAAGCAAGGCTGGGAGCAAGGGAGATGTCTATTGGAACTGACAGCCCCACACTCAGGAGGTGCTGTCCTGCAGAAGTGTCCTGCAGGTACTGCAGCTCAGGTGACTGCATCTCCCATTTCCCACTGAGTTTCTACCAGGTTCTTTAGCCTTTGGCATGGGAAATAAAAATACTTTCTGTCATATTAAAACTCGGGACAGTTTCTATGAGACCAATGAGGCAAACATCCGTAGACTTGAAATGCGAAGAGGTGCTAATACCACTGGGTTCAACCTTCTCTCCTTTTTATCGTCCCTTCTTGTGCTTTTGGACTGGGTTTGATGGCTAGTCTTCTTGGACTGGTTCTGAATCTGGGCAAGTACAGCCTGTGGTGTTTACTTCTGTGCTTGGTATTAGGGTACTTACTGCTTACCGCAGTCATCTCTTTATTCCCAGCGTGAGCTGGCATTTGCCAATGGAAACTTGCTAGGGCTGATGCATGGGATAGTGATTTACTTATTGGGAAGCCTATTTCTTGAGGCACCATGGTTAGCTTCCTATATTCAAAATATTAAAAGCTATTGAAGGCTGCAATAAGAGAATTTAATGGTGGAAATACTTCTTTGTGCGGATGATTCATATGCAGATAAAGCAACAACCAAGGTTCAAAACATTTTACTGCCCACCTGTTTTGAGAAAGTCATTAATCTCATTAATCACCATGATAGTCACAAGAAAAAATCACCCACAGTGTTGTTCTGTGTTTGTACAACAGGTATTAAATGGAAGGAAGTTGGCAAGGTTGGCTAGATGGTAACTCTGCAGATTATAGTGACTTCTACAAGACAGTGTGAATTCTCATGGTAGGTTTCAACTGTGTGTAAACAGTTGGTCTGGCTTGGAGCACAGATGGCAGTGTAAGTAAACTGCAAAACTGCTTTGCACATGTAAGTCTCTGTCCTCCTTAGTTTGTACAGTTTTGCTCTTGATTCTGACTTTGGTGAGGTGGTGGCTGAGCTAGAAGTGGATGCTTGAGTAAGAGCCACAGATAACTGACTTTATATCACATGCTAATTGCTGTTTTCATAAACAGGTACTAGCTCTGACTGTCCTATGAGTTAGAAGGTGTTAACCTGTCAGGTACCAGTTAAGCTTTCATGATTTCTGTGGCATATTCCCACTGCTGTGTAGTTGCTAAGCCTTTATAATTTTTTTATTTTCTTGTGAAAAGGCTCCCTTAGAGACCAGGCGTGAAGTCAGCGTAAGTGAAGTGCATGGAGGTGGTTCTAGCACCTACTGAGTGCTCCAGGAGTCCTGTCATCTGAACGTCCAAGTGAAGCAGGGTTCAGTAGCTCCAGATTAACCTGAAATATTTTCTAGGGGAAGATGATCACTTCGTGCGACTACTAACCTAATAGAACTAATGACATCTTGCACATGGGCTAAGCATGCCAAGTAGAGCTTAGTTGGTTACAGCTTTATTCTCTTTAAGTCCCTTTTGAGTGTTAATATGGACTGCAGCTTCTTGGTCCATGAGGGTAGGATTGAGCTCCAGATTGGCATGTGTCAATATGTTGGTGCTTACGTGTGGAAAGCTATCAGCCAGATTCCCATTGTGATGAGGGGTTGTCTGGAGTCCGTGGCTCTCCAAGGGTGATTTAGGTGGGTCTGCACTGGGTTTCATGCCAGTCTGACCTCTCTGTCCATTAATCACTAGAGATGGACTGCTGGCACTGGCTTCTATTTCCAAGAATGTAAAAGGCAGTCTTATGACATGGAAGAAAGCCTGTGGCTTAGCAGGCACTGTTATCTTGTTTTTTCCTCTCCTTCTCAGAGAATGACTTGAAACTTTCATCTTGATCAATCTTCAAAGATTGCTTAAGACATGTTAGAGAGACATCAGTCATCATCAGTGTGTGTTCTCAATATGAGCCATGAGTGGGGCTGTTTTGAAAGACTTCTCTTCCTGTTTGTCAGCTGTTATTTGTTGTTGCTGCACTGAAGATCCAAGTCTGTCTTTCAGATCCACTTGTGAGACTTTTTTTTCCCATTGGCATTCTTTGTGCTTCATTTAGGCTAGGAAGGTGGCTGATCTTTTCCATATTGCTGTGTTATTTGTACGGTTTAACCAGTTATGCAAATGGCAGTACAATTTTGTCACCTCTTGTTGGCAGTTTTCTGAATATGAGATTGTACTTCAGCATTCACCAAATCAAGTACATTGGACAAGTAATACAAGTTTTATGTTCGGTCTGTTTTGCTGTTGTGGTTTATTTTCTGCAGCTGCATTACAGTATTAGCATGATAATATTTTATGACTTCAATTAAAATAGAGCTATGCTGATGGCAGAGAGAATTCAGAAGATTCATGCAGGTGGTTGATGAAGAGTAGCCTTCTACAGAAGTGACTCAGCTCTGCTTCAGGCCGGCAGAGCGAACAATTCCTAGCTGTGTAGGGTTGTGAAGGAAGCACTATTAATGGGAAAGCGGTGGTAGAATGTTTAAAGGGCTTGATTTGCACAGTATGTGTCCAATAGATATGCTTCTGGCCTAAGTAATGTGCTGGTAAGTAAAGCATCCATGGCATGGATGATGAGTTGCTAGAGCAGTGGTAGACCGAAAGCAAGCCGTAGTGAGCTTCTTGCAGCTGATGATCTGGTACCAAGACCTTATGCTTTTTCTTTCCTTTGGATAATTTCTTTTTCCAGATCGATAACAACTTACTGTTGCCTGACAGTTGTTTTAAGATGACAGTAAGGCTGCCGCTTCCAAAAGCTGCTGCACGCCTCTCTTCTCTGCCCCCAGCCTCACATGTTTAACACCTCCATTGAGCTTTACCAGTGATAGCAAGTGTGTGCGATGAGCTGAAACCTATGCTGATGAGTACAGGACATAATTACCGGTTTCTGTCCACTGACTGAAACTTCGGCACTTAACACAATGGGTAATGTGGGAATGTGTGTGTGTGGGACGAGTGAATTTTGCATTAGGCATCAGCATTGAGGACTTGGAACAAATGAGAGGAGTCAGGAAACTAAAGCCGTGGAGTCATTGCATTTGGCTTACTGGGTACATCTTTGGTTTTATGATGAATGTGTAAACAGAATTAAACAACATTCTGCTCCATTTACTTTATCAGAGGGAAGTTCCTCAGGCAGCCGTTGTTCTGTTGCGTTTGTTTGGGTTGTAAAATGGGAAGGATGGTCTTCATATACTCTCTTTTTTATTAAAATGCAGAAGCCTGTTAATGTGGGGTTTTGTTGAAGGAGATTTAACTCATCTGTCAGTTTCTATTCCTGCCTTTTATTAATGTTTACAAACCTGAATGGAAAAAGTGAGAAAAAAACCAAACACCCAAAACAGCTTCCTTGCAGTCTTCTCTCATGTTCTCATTTTTGAAAGAAAGGTTAATTTTATGGTAGTACTGTCTAAAATAAAACATAACCTTGGTGAAGTGATGAGCTATCTTTTCTCAAATGTATGGGGTTTTTTGAATATCAGATGTTGTTTATGTTTTAGATTATATTTATGTGTTGCATCTTGCAACTGTTTTCAGAATTACTGATCAAAATTACTACAATGGAATATGAGAGAACCTTTTTTTATGTAGAAACATGATGTTGAAAGAAGCAGCATGCAGTTGCAACTTGGCAACCTGTTTGCTACAGCTGTACACTTGCGTCTAAATATTGAAGCTGTTCTGTTACACAAAACTGTGTGCTGTCTTGATTTTGTTCTCTTAGGCTATGAAAATCATCTTGAAACGTGAGAGGTAAAATAAAGGTGCTTTTGTGGTCATTTAGGTATTGTTTCAGGAGGGTCTGCTGGGAGAATGAATGCTACTCTGATACCTGCTAATATTTGATTTTTCCTGAAGTTCAATTTCATAAATTTAGAAATCAGAGATCTATTAGGGACTTGGAAGCAAATTATATTTAGGTGACTATTTTGTGACTGCAGGTGTACATAGACAGTTTGGCCATGTGTATTTCTGTTCACTCCCCTTTACTTCCTCTCTTGACAGTAACCATTGTACTGTTACTATAAAACATTAAGATGATGATTCTAACTCTAAATTTTTGAAGAATGATCTCAAAATATATTTCTAATTAATGAAGAATAAAAGATGACAATAATTTTTAAAGTTTTGTAATTCTATAATAAGTGCTTTGTCTCATTTATATAATGATGATTAAATAACCCAGAGCAGTTTCAAGGGTATGAATTGATGGGAAGAGCACTTCACGTTTTCTAATGTGGTTCCCATACTAAGTGACCTGAATGCTGTCTCTTTCACTCCTAAGCCTTATCTGTTGCTGTGAACTGGGAAAGTTGTGTAAAGACTTGCTTTGTTTTCTGTTTCTCATTCATTTTTTATGCAGGAACATGTGGCATTATTATGTTTGGCAGGAGATGTGAATGGAGATAAATCTGCAAGGCACCTTCAGTATTTCTGTTTTGTACAGGTAGAGACCTGCTGGAATTTGAAATGTTACTCAGAACCAAACGTTGGGTTGAGGTTTCTACATGCTTTTCAGATGGTGTTTTCTGCTTTCTTAAATATGGGGATGCTACAGAAGGGGTAGAACTTTCTTCTGAGACAACTTTCATTAGCCATGCTGGGCTCTTTATTTTCTGTAGTGGAAATACTGCAGCGGTTTTATCAAGGCTTTAAGTCAGCAGACTTCATAATAACAAACCTGCATCAGTGAAAGCAGGGACTTTGAATAGCACAGCATTAAACTTGCTGTGGAGTGTGGAAACATGGCAGAGAGACCTGCTGGTTTTCTAGTATTTTCTGTGCTACTGCAGTGACGGTAGTGGAATATCAGGTGAGTCCCCAGAAGTGAGTTAAGAGCTTTTCCTGTTAGAAACGATGTTTTCCAGAGTGATCTCAGTGTTACCATTTAACAGTTCTGTGGAGCCTTTTGCATCACGGAAGACTCTAGTTCACTCCATTGGATTCTTGCAGCTGCTCTAGACCTGCTTTTGCTAAGGTGATTGTGTGACCAGCCAGTTTGTGCTGAATAGGCAGAAGATCAGATGAGGAAATGTCTGAAAACTTTGTAGTCATCTGGTTAATTTAAATGTTGAAAAAGAAATCGTTGTCCAGAACTTGAAGCTTTTTCTTGCTCATAGTTGTGCTGTGTGGTTCCTCAGGTAATCTGGTATCTGTAAGTTCTCAAGGAGAAACTGGAGAAGATTTTGTTCCACAGTCCTTCAATTGACCAACCAGGGAAAAAGGGAGAAAAGCCTCTTGAAAGTAACCTTTACAACAGCCTGTAGACACCCAGTACATGATCATAATCAAATAATTGTGGTCACTTTCTGTGGAATACACAGGCTGTGGTATTTTTTTCTGTATTTCAGCTACTTATTTTATTAATTTCATTTTTTCTCCACATAATGAAGAGGCTATAAACTTCTTAGGGGGCTAGAGATCATATGTTTTTGCATCCAAACCCAAAAATGTGTTCAAAGACTAATCAAGGAAATGCTTTTCTTTTTCAGTAGGTTAACTGTACCAGTAAGGATTAACAAGTGTAAAGTCTTTTATTCTAAAGTGACTGTTCTCTAGACTTGTCTGCATAGTAACTTTCTTGGCTGTCAGCTATAATTATACCTGTGACTCTTAGAACATTTACACTCTGAAACACAGGGGGAGCGTAAGTGGATTTTTGGCATGCTGTTTCTTCCTGCTTCATGGCAGTGGTGGAAAGGAATATGTACCAAAATAGATGAACGCAGGAAACGCGTAAGTGAGAACTCCTTCGTATTGGTACCTTTGGTATCTTGCTGCACATCTAGCTTCTGATGATTTCCATTAAATGGTTTCAGTTTGTCTAGCTTCTTTGAGGTGAACTTCTTAAGGATGCTATAACTGCAAACTATACTGTCAGACCCTAAATATAATGAAAGAATAACTGAGAACAAAGAAGAACGTTGCAGATATGCTTGGGGTGTCATAGTGTGACTTGCATCACAGTCTGGGAGAATGGATGGGAAGGTCTCTGAACTGGTAAACCGGCAGATTTTATTTCAGAGCAGATACATTATCATTCGCTTTTGCTTATCGCCAGCACGTTGTACTCAATAATGACACAGTAAAGCAACACTGTAAAAAAAGGTGGAGAAGAATTAGTCACTGGTAGTCAATAAAATTCATGCTTGTCAAAGACATCTCAAAACCTGCATGTCCTTAGTGGACTTTTCAGAGACCTAGGGCAACAAGTAAGAATGTAAATGTCACATGTATAAGAGGAACTTTGAACGAGTGTCTTATCTCTGTTCTCTCCAATGGAGCAATCTTTTAGTGACTGAACAAGTCTATATATTGAAATGAAATGATCTTTTTTTTTATTTTTTGCTTTAAGAGAACGTTTTCAGGAATGTACCTGGGTTGCAGTTTATAGTGTAGTCCCTGAAAGAAAGGTGTTGCAGAAGATTCTCCTTGCAGCTGTGCTGCTTCTGCCATTAGAAATGGAGGCAGACAAATGAGGTGAAGGATGTGGCATTTTCTGTGGAATGTGTTGGGAAAATTCTTTTGTACTCATTGTGTCCATCTCTTCTAGGTAAATAAGTCTTGAAAGCTATGTAATCTTGAGCTTGCTGAAGGTAACCTTGAAGGTATTGTTTGATAATAGCCTTTTAACAACAACCTGTTGGTACCAGTATGGCAAAGATCTGTTGTTGTAAAGCATCTGGTTTGTGTATTGCCGTAGGACTGATGAGGATGGGTAGTGTATCTATTACTGAAAATCTGAGTAAAAGTGAATGTACCAGCGTAACACCTATCATCTTCTCACTGCAAATGATTTCGTTGTATTTGTGCTAGCAGTGACAAGAGTGGTATTAAAAGCAATGCAGCCAAGTGGTGGGTTTTCCCCTGCTTATCAGATAGAAGTTTGAAGTCTGAAGGAAGAAAACCCTATATCATGCAGCCTCTCTCCATGAGGTTTAGTGTACCCCTTCTGCAAGTCCTGAAGTTCTGGCTGAGACTGGGGAACTGCAGGGAGATGTTTGCTCTGTTTCCTGTGGTGTGAGACAGCACTTGACCATGGAAGACCCTGAAGAAGCCTGCCAGTATTTGAATGCAGTTATACAGAGGTTAAAAGGCAGCCTGCCAGCCCTGTTGGAGCAGCATTTTCTGGTGAAGTGGAGGAAGTAGGAAGTCAGAAATACAGAGGAGAAATATTTGTAATACTTGATTGAGCATCTGAAAACTTCATAATTTGAAACTCTTAAGATCCAGTAGAAACTCCAACTGAAAATTTCCTGTCCTTTCTGTGCCTCCCAGCTGCAACTGAGCAGCCGGAAATGGGAGTCGTTTATAGTCTGTAGTCTGTGACACTTCGGTAAGGGAGGGGAAAATGTCATTCGTCCATAAATTAACATTTTTAAAAAACATTTTTGTGTAGAAGCTGATATTTTGGCAGGGAGAGAATTTAAATAAACTAATCTTTGCTTCAGGATCTATCGAAGGCTGCTACTTTGCTGATAAAAGACCACATGGCATTTGTTTTTTTTAACCTGTCTGTGTTGCAGAGCTATTTGGTTTGTGATGTTTCGCTATCTAGTAGGTCAGTGGTGGTGCCATAGTCTGTGTTTCACTGAGTAGTGTAACAGAGGCCCTCTTTTCAAAGTCCTCTGCTTCCTCCTTCCCTCCCTAGCTGTTGTCTCTTGCTCAGTCCCAAAGAAAAGATCAATTCCTGCCTCTCTGTGTGATTGCAAAGCCCCAGGATGTATTGCCTACTTGTTTTTCAAACAAGCATCTCTGTGTGTTCTCCCCATGTTGCCTCTCAGACTTCAAAGCAATCCTCCAGAAACACCCACAAAGCTTTCTCCTTCTTAAATCCTTTGCAAACGGTATCAGCAAGCCCTTGAGGAGGGCTAATGCTTCTGATGTGCTTTGGCTATGAATATTAAACAAACTGCAGTGTCATTTTGTTTCTTTATTCCTTCATTTCTGTATCTCCTTTCACATTATTAACCTTTTTTGTTCAAGACTGCTTTTGCCCTGACCCGGAGCTATTGCTTCTGAGGCCCTTCAATAACACAGATCATGAATAAGAATTTGTGTGTGTATTTAGCATGTTTTTTAAAGAAGCATTGCAGCAAGTGGGCTGTTAAGTTATTAATGTATCTGGTTTGTCTTCCACAGAAGCCCCTTGTGCTACTCCATTGATCTGTAGCTTTGGAAGGCCAGTGGACCTGGAGAAGGATGACTACCAGAAGGTTATATGCAACAATGAGCATTGCCCATATAGCACCTGGATGCACCTTCAGTGCTTCTACGAGTGGGAAAGCAGCATTCTCGTCCAGTTCAATTGCATTGGCAGAGCCAGGAGCTGGAATGAAAAGCAGTGTCGCCAAAACATGTGGACAAAGAAGGGATATGACCTGGCTTTTCGCTTTTGCTCCTGTCGGTGTGGGCAGGGTCATTTAAAGAAGGACACTGACTGGTACCAGGTGAAGCGAATGCAGGATGATAAGAAGAAAAAATCAGTGTTGGAGAAGAGCATGGGGAGGTCAATGGCAGAGTCAGCAGAAGAGGCCAAAAAGGGCAGGCTGGCTAACAAGCCGCAGAAGGGCTTGAGTCATGACCTCCAACGAAGGCACTCAATGGACAGGCAGAACTCCCAGGAGAAGAGTGTCATGGGTGGCAGTTACGCTGTTCGTTCGCCTTGTGTCTCTCCTGGCCAGTCCCCACCCACCGGCTACTCTATTCTTGCCCCGACACATTTCAGTGGCCCTCGTTCCTCGCGATACTTAGGAGAGTTTTTGAAGAATGCCATTCACCTGGAGCCCCATAAGAAGAATATGGCTAGTGGGGGCATGTTCAGGAATGCACATTTTGATTATGGGACAACTGGTTTGCAGGCACATAGATCAGGACACTTTGATGCCCCTGTACAGTTTTTGAGAAGGCTCGATCTATCTGAGCTGCTTACTCACATACCCAGGCATAAATTGAATACTTTCCATGTGCGGATGGAAGATGATGCCCAGGTGGGCCAAGGGGAGGACCTTCGGAAGTTTATCCTTGCTGCTCTTAGTGCCAGCCACAGGAACGTTGTAAACTGTGCACTATGCCACAGGGCGCTGCCAGTGTTTGAACAGTTTCCGCTGGTGGATGGGACCCTGTTCCTTAGCCCATCGAGACACGATGAGATTGAATATGATGTTCCCTGTCACCTTCAAGGTACAGGTTGTCTGTCAGTCATGCTAGGTTTCGTTAAATGATGGAACTGCCTTCTGTGCCCCATCCCCCCATTACAGTTTTTCATCCTGATTCTACATTTTTAAGCAGATCTGTAAAGCTTGAAGTCATATCCAAATCAGTCACATGGATCAGACTGAAACACTTAGAAGGAATTGCAAAAAGCAGATGCCATGTAGAAAGATCTATGCCTTATGTTTGGGCTTACAACTAAGAGATTTCTCATCCGGTTTCTAGGTAGACTGCAGGAAGGTTTTCCACCCACTCTGTTCTGCAGTGTGTGGGTGCTAATTTGTCTGTTGTGAGCTTTACTCCAAGAAGTACATCAGCCTTTTCAATTTAAGCATACTGTGCTTCAGCATGGGTGAAAGTCATATTTGTGCCACTGGTGAGATGAGATGCCTCTCATCTGCTTTCAGACTAGAGAATATCAGTTTTATTTTATAGCAAACTGGGTTTTTTTGTGTGAAAAGGTCCATAGACTGTCCTGTGTGAACACCAGCCCGGAGAGGTTGGGCATAGTAAAAGTAAGCTTTAAATATGGTGGGTTGAAGCAGCAAGGGTGTCGTGCGGAATTTAGACTTATTCCTAAACTGTGGCCTGTTTGGACTGTATCCTGATCATGTCCTGGCTCTGAGCTGAGTTGAAACCAGCAGATATATTACTTTTCTCCTCCTAGAGAAATGAGCAGATGGGGGCTAGGATGAGCTTCAGCTCTTCTTGAAAGCTGTGCTCCAAACTAAGTGATCAGGGCGGTATACAGCAAAACATGCCTGCCCTGCAGCTTGCTGGCAGCCAGCGTGGCTAAAAGAAGTCAGAGAACACATTTGTAGTTTGGTGTTCAAAAACATAGAATTATATTTTGAAAAGCATGTTGGGAAAGCATTACTAAGAGGTATTTTAACATGTAAATTTCTCTCCTTACAATAAAATTTGTATATCCCGTGCATAGTCATGATACATGTTATGTAACCTTCCTTTGCTCAACAACTCTGTACTTTTTTTTTCTTTCCTTAAATCACTGTACACTAAGTCACTAAACTGTGTTCATGCTAACATTATTGTTTCTGTCTTACATAATGTACTTCAAGGAGAAGAAGTGACAGGCAAATAATCAAACTAAAAGAGCTCCAGAATACACAGCATATACATATATGAGATAACAATGTTTATTTGCTTTGGTGGGGAGGCATGCACAATGTGCTTCTGATTTTATCATTACTAATAGCTGGTTTAGTAATAAGTGAAACTCGTCACTTGTTAACATTTGCCACTAAGAATGAAACTGCGGAATGATTTTTTAAAATTAATTACTTCTTACTCATTGGATGATACATCTGAAAAACTTACAAGCTCACAAGGTGGTGTGGATAAGTAATTGTTAAAATTTTTACCTCCTTGTCCTGGATAAAATGGTTTATTATCAGAAGCATGCTTTGATATGAAATTAAACTTGCAAAGTGCTTTTCCAGGGTATAATTTTCTCTTCAGTACAGAAAATAACTTATTTTATTTCAGGCATTTTAAGGTATCAGGTGCTTCATATCCTGTGTAACAAGGATCCTGAAAATTAGGTGGTGGGGGAATGCAGCGTTTTAACGTGCAAGAGCAATGCAGAACCTCATATGAGAAAAATTATTTTATCTTACTGCACAACACAAAACTTCTGTGCGTGGAATTATTTGAAAGTCTCCAATCTTGAGTGTTGACTGTAGGAGCAGAGTTCACTGCATCACATTTTCTGGAGCTGAAGACTGTAACTTGATTTTTATCAGCTCATACTAGCAAGTTTATTTTATATGTATATTTTAAGAAGAATCTAGCTTATCTTCCCATTTTTCTGAAACAGCTTAAAAACCAAAACGAGTTAAAAAACAAACCTTTAGTTTTTAAAGTATCTGGTATGGATTAATCAAAAATTGTTAATGTTTAATATAATAAAAGGTGTGTGTGTGTTCTTTTAAATTAAAGGTTGTGATATGTTGTGTTGGAGGCTGAAGAGCACATATTGCAATCCAAGATAAACATATTTCAAATGCAGTCCTGTTTAGTAGCTGATATGTAACTGCATTACTCCTTAACTTTGTCTTGTTTCGCAATGCAAAATATATTACTGCATCAGTACTCTCTCTTGGCCAGTTTGTAACAGCCAACTATTAAAGTACAAATTCAGACTCTAGATTAGGCTTAATCTAGATGCCAAATCTTTGTAATTTGTGTAGGGCTTTTTGTTTTGTGTGAAATTTGCATCTTGGATTTTGCATTGTTGAATTTAGTCACATTTATGTAGAGAAAATATTTAATTTTTGGTTCTGAACCGCTCGATTTTTATGGAACTCAGGTTTTGAAAAACTCAAGTTTTGAAAGTCGTGCATACAGAGCCTAAGGTCACCATAGAACTTGATAGAATCATAGTTCTGAACGGCATGTATGTGTAATGTATAATATTTTTGAATATACTTACCGTTAATGAATGGTCAGGAAAAAGTACATGAAAGGAAATTGCTTTTCTGTCTGTTGCTTTTTCTTATGAGTAATAATTAGGTCCTTGATTTCTTTCTTGCTGGAAGATTTTGGCAAGTTGTTAAATGAATCTGTACCCAGCTTGCTAATAAGCTTCAACACTTCTCCACTTCTTCTGTCAGATGGGGATGAAGCTAGGGCACAGTCTTGGTTTTGGAAACACTGCAGCTGATCGTATAGCTTAACCTGGCATCTGCTCACAGAGCTTAAGCAATTCCTTTTATAAAATATTTTGCTAAGGTCTACCAGCAAATGGAGGATGAGGGGATTGACAGAGAGATGACCAGTTCCTGAGTTTTGCATCTATGGAAAACAGTTTGGTCAAGCTTTATGTATTTCTCATAGAGAAACTTTTTTTTACTTTATCATTCACTCTTTTTAGAGAAAAAAGTTTTTAATAAGGTGGGATTTCTGTCACAGGAGGGCAGATAACACATTGCAGGAAATGTCTGTTTTACTCTTCTATTCTAGTCTCATTAAGAAGTGTCTTTCCTGTCCACAGGAAGGCTTATGCACCTCTATGCTGTTTGTGTAGACTGCTTAGAAGGGGTTCACAAAATTATCTGCATTAAGTGCAAGTCTCGATGGGATGGAAGCTGGCATCAGCTGGGAACTATGTATACCTACGATATTCTGGCAGCATCTCCGTGTTGTCAGGTTAGTACCATATGTAAATAACACCCATAATGTGAAATTCTGACTGATGGAAGCCAATATTTGTGTTTCTCTTCTCCCTACCCTTCTTTCGTCCTTCTTTTCCAACCTGTACGTGTGAGTGCAATACAGGCAAGCTGACCTGTCCTTTTGTCTTAACTTATGAGGCACAAAGGCCAATAGCTAGACAAAAAGCAATGCAATCGTCAGTGGTTATTACTTATGTTTTTAAATAAAGCCTCTTTAAATGCATCCACAATTAAATCTTGATGCTTGGGGTAATCCCTAACAAGTATCTTTGGCATCAGATATAATTACAGTAGTGTTTTAATAACAATTGCACTTTTTTAGGAGATGTTAAGTGTATTCAGCGTTCTTTTAGATTCTTGAATTGTGTTTTATCATAAGATCATTGTAAGAAAAAAGCCGAGGGAACGGAAAGGTCTTAAAATGTCTTTGTGCTTGGAGATAACCCAACTCTCCTTTATCTTTGCTGCGGCCAACTCTGGTGATGGTGCTCCACCACAGCCTGAAGCAGCTTAGTTTCATTAAATGCTCACCTCATCTATACCTTGGGTGAGAAAGATCCAAGGCCTGAGGTTACTTCAGAGTAAACACGTTCCTGAGGCAAGCAGGTTGTCAGCGTCCAAGAGAATTGTCCATGTGATGGGCAGAGCACTTTTGTTATGTGCGTAGGGGTAGACAACCATGGAAAAAGCGTTTGTCTGGGAATGCCTCAGGGATCTGGTCAGGATGCTCAGGAGTGAGATGTTGCCTACAGACATGCAGGTGTTACAGGGTGAGAGCAGGAGCCTGAAAGAAACACATTCATTCAAAATATGATCACTTTGTGGTATTGTGTGTGCGTAAGAAACCTAAAATATAGTTTTGTCAATGAGCAAAATGCCGTTTAATTTTAAATTTAACATGTTTACCAAAATGTGCTGCTCAAAAGACAAGTAGTGTTGCTGCTAGTGGATAAAAATGGCATAGAAGACAATTATAACTAGAGTCAGAGATACTACATCCAAATTTAGTGCCTCCTGAGATTGCAGGTTTTTTTCCAAAAAATAGGAACTTTTAAAGGTAAAACACTGATGGTTGCTTGCTAGCTCTGTAAAAGCCAGCAGATTTAAATTTGATTTGGTTCTGTTGAATGTACAAGACAAGAATTAAGGTCTCATTATACAAGAGCCGTAATTATATGATTGCTGAGCAGTGTGACAGTACATGGTAAGTAATAGAACTGGCTATGAACTCATTAGCTGTAGCAACTGTGATTGCCAGGTCATAAGCATTATTGTTTCACCGTGAATGTTAGAGGTGATTCTGTACATATAAAAGAATGACATTTAAATACGGTATATCGTTTAACTCTGAATTGCCTTGGTAATTTCTATTTTGAATTATTTCATACTTTATTTCAAAATATTTATTTATATATCACAGATGTGCATTTTGGATAATGGACTACAGCCACCGTCAGGTTGCTAGCAGACAGCTGATGTGCTGGACAGTACCAAGAGGGAAAACAACGCTTTGGTTAAGAAAATCACACAAATCCATGCCCTACTAGATTTTATTTCCTAGAATTTCAGCTTTTTAAGCAGAGCAGACGGCTGTGAAGCTGATGGTTTGTTTCTTTTTGAGTCTTGCCTCAACAGTAATAGTACTTGAATAATGTCTCCCCTCATCCTAGGAAAAATTCCTTAAATCGAGATTGCCTCAGAAAATAATTTTTTATTCTTTTCAGTGAAGAGCTGAAACTTTCATTAGCATATTGGGCTTTGAGGTTAAGCTACAGTACACCTCAGGCCCTTGCTGCCCATTTGCTACCTTTATTCTTAAACTCCTTTACAGTCTCAAATCCCTTCTGCTTGTCTTGAGTATTTCGGATTGCCTGCTGAGATTTCACACTGCCTGTTGCTATCTTTATGTCAAATGGACTGGGTTTCTCAGCTAGATTTCCTATGAAGGCTTACTTTTTAGTTAGTGCTGAACATTAATAGCTCTCCCTTGACCTTTAGTTATTTCTCAGATCCACCTAATTAATGTTGGGCCATTCTCAGTTGGATTTGGTAGAATAGTGTGTGTACTTGAGGTGTTGTTTAGTTTGTATAACCTGATATGTATTGTAAATGTTTAAATAGATAATGAAAGTGGTACAATACCATACCATACCGATAAAGTAGATCAAATCATAGATTTGTTAAGCCAAAAGGTTGAAATGCTGATATATTTCATAGACCATGTTCAGCCATCAGCCTAAGTGGTTGTGTTGCATGACACAAATGTGAAATTTCTCTCTTTACTTTGGGGCTTCATTAATGATTTATTGAGACAGCACTTCTTGTGCTGGGGATTGATGAACTGTTTTGGAGATTAAGTAACACAAACCAATCATTTGTGTATATAAACTTTGAAATTATGTACTTCCTGTCAGTCTCAGTGAGAAGCAGCCTACCCTCAGAAATTGGTGGCGGTATTCTATGTGGAAAAAAAAAAGTGTATGTGAGTTACCAGTCCAAGTGAGGAATGTCCTTACCAGCAGATCCCATGGCTGCCAGTTTCCTGACTTAGCTCTTCTCTTGCTGGGGAAGGCAGGTCGGGGGGCTGTGTGTGATGGTCTCTTTTTCAGAGGTGAGAAATGGAGATGAATTTGGTTATTTCAAAAGGAGGTTTTTTTGTTTATTTCTTTGGTTTTTTTTACAGGCTCGACTGAACTGTAAGCACTGTGGGAAGCCAGTGATAGATGTACGGATTGGCATGCAGTATTTTTCTGAATACAGCAACGTCCAGCAGTGTCCTCACTGTGGAAATTTAGACTACCACTTCGTGAAGCCATTTTCTTCATTTAAAGTTTTGGAGGCTTATTGACGAAAGCTTTGCTTTAGTAATAGCTATTTTATGGGTATTTCAACTTTATTACATATCTTTTTATAGGATTCATTCTGTGATGAAATTTAATTTCTTTTTTCTAACTCAAAGAGCAGCTTCTTTGTCTGTGTACATATTAATATGTATATATACATGTTGTTAAAACCAGAATCCTCCTGACATGATCTCTGTGAAGGTTGGAGGCAAGCCAGTTTAATGGCCTTTGAATATATCCCAAGTGTGGGGTAAAGTTCAGTTAAAAATGATTTGGTTTTATTTTTTGTATAATTGTAATACAGTTTATAGGAAGGGTGTGGGGAGACACACAGGGCAGAGAAATATGTCCAATTGGAAAGTGGGTAATTGTGTAGGGTTGTTGTCCCTCCAGTTTGGTGGAAATGGGAAATCCTTATAAAGGCGGGGTAAACTAAGGTATCATGACAAGTGAATGTAAATGTATGCCAGAAAATGCAATCTTGAAGTGAATTATTTTTTTGGCATACAGTCTTCCTGCCATGTGTGTTTGATGTGCGTTGCCCTCACTGACGGATCTATATGACAATAGTGCTGCTTCCCCCAGGGCTGTCATGTGCCCAGCCAGATCATCTGTTCATACCAAAGCAAGCTGGAGAGCTTGAAGTGTTTTGTTGAAAGGAGTTTCTTCACAGACATTTTAGGGAAGGAACAGACCGAGCTGAACCGGTGTGTGTTTGTGTGTGTCTACTGGGGCTGAGGCTTTGCTGCCTGCTGCAGGCTGGAGTGGCTGGTGTGTGACTGGTGTGGAAGGACGACCTTGAAGGGGGATCTGGGCCATCAAATCTGTAACAGCTGAGAGGCACTGAGTACAAAACATGGCACCACTTTTTAAAACAATTAGTTGTTGCACCTTTGTCTTCTAAAATTGCATTGAGTCCAGGATCTAAAAACTTGGAGACTTTTTTAAGAGGTCAAACTTAGCATATTTACTTTCTATATGCCTCTGTGCTGTACGTAATAGACTATGCATTAGGCAGTGAATTTGTATCAGAGGGGCTGGCCCATGTGACTTTGCAGTTGTCGCTTCTTGGTTCCCATTTCTCCCTTCCTTAAATAAAATTTTTAAAATAGGTCATTAATTTTTTTGCTTGGTTTCGCAAACCAATTGAGATTTAGGGAAGGTTTTGGTTTGATTTTGCTTTGGTTTCCTTTTTCTCCATAGTATATTTATGGAGTGTTTGTCTATTCAGGAGGTGTGGTTTTGTTTCTTTTTTTGAGATAGGTTTATTTTTTGTTTCTTCTCAAGTTTTTTTGTTTTCCCAGATTGGAATCTTTTTAAAGAGTATATCTGTTGAAACCATTATCTTTAAAGTGGCCCTGATGCTCTGCCACGCTGGTAAGAAAACAAAAAAAAGGTCAAAAGCCAGAAAAAGTGTTTCGTATGCTGGACTGAGAATTATGTTTTCTGCTAAGTTAAGAAATTAATGTACGCATAAAACTCAAACTGAATATCCATGTTTCTTTGTGCATAACAATGCCAAGTTCACAGTTTTATTTCCTGACTGTCTTCACTGCAGAATTAGCTCCTTTTAGCATTAGCTACCCTTCGAGTAATACTTGAGCTGCACTGAGGACTTATGTTGGCACAGATAACTTGAATGGTAATGTCCTTAGAAGCTAGCCAGCTCATGTTAATAATTTTCCTTTCTGGACTGTCAGTCTTGTACAATTACACTGGTGATCTGCTGCTGGTCTGAAGGCTGTGGGAGCCTTCATCACTGGCACTCCCTTCTGTCCCTGCTCCTTTACTTGGTTTGGGTCTGGAGCACATCCTTGGGATTTTGTGTAGTTGTTCCCTGTTTATAACAGTTTTGGGAAAACCTGTTTCTTTTTAAAAAAAGAGTTATGGGGTAGAGCTTAGGAGACTTCTAGTACTCTTGTGGTGTGGCTAGCACGAAAGTTCCGCTAAGCCCAGTTGCAGCGGCACAAGAACTGTAACCATTGCCCACAGCAGCAGGAACTGGCCCAGGAGTACCTGGGCTGGTAGGTGGTGTCTAGCAGATAAAACCTTGTTAGCTGTGCAGTGCAGACTTCTTTTATGGAGAATAATCAAATTATAATTTGGGTTAACTCCTTAGGGAGCATGAGCACTTTAACTTGCGCTCTAAAGTTGTAGATGGTGTGTTGACCAACCTGATGGAGTTACAGTGGCTAACAAGGTTTGGAGTTGCATTGCCTGGCAGAACCAGACCAGATAGACAACAGCTAGAATGTTCACAAAGACAAAGCTCCTGTACTGAGAAAAACTAAAAGATATGTTTGGAACTGTAGTGTTTGTTCTTAAGTGCTATTTGCCCATGCCGTGGATCTAGGGTGTTAATTCCCACATAGGCTACATGGTTTTGTGTACCCACTTTTTCATGCACTCAGTGAGGGGAGGTGATACTGTACAATGCATATGGTAGGGAAGAAGTGAGATCTGGAGTCCTAAATGCTTGTTCATTGCTTTCCTTAGAGTAGCTTAATTTATAATTCTTTAAGTATTTAGGTGCCTCTCCAGACATGTATGTGTGACAATCAAGAATGAGTAGACATGGAAAAAGGGAAATTGGCCAGCTTTAGAAACACAAGCACATGAATGGTTATACAGTATGTTCAAGTCAAAACCAAGAATGTTAACAGACTGAGAAAATGGGAAGGGGCAAGTCTTAACAGTGACAAGGAGTTACATACAAATCTATCCAAGAAAACAATTTAGTTCTTAATCAGCTTTTCCTTTTTATTGTACTTCTAAGCGAGTCTAATCTACTGCTTGAGGAAATGCCTATTTTCTTGCAAAACACATCTCTCAACTGGAGGCAAACAGCATGTGTAGCACTGTAAAAATGATCCTCAGTGGAAACCAGCTGAGCTACAGAAAGCCCCTGTGAACTATCCCTCCAAAATAAATTGTCCATAGTTTGTAGAGAATGCTTTCCCTGCTTCTTGCTGGTACTGAAAACCTGTCTTGGGTTACTGCACAATGTGTTGTTGTAACGTGTCAGATTCCAACCAAGCAGTCAGGCCCACCCTTTGGCTGTGAGAGCTTCAGCTTTGCATAAGTAGAAAGGCAGAGGTAATTTCTTTGGGACCTAATGGCTACTTAAGAGCTTAAACTAGACTGCAGTTTGTGTACTGTCTATCTTGATGAGCACTGGAAGTAGTCATAAGCTTTTAAATGAGTCAAAAGGGTAATAATTTACCTAGTTAGGCAGCTGCTTGCTTAGGGTGTTTGGCTAAAGTTTGCCTTTAATTTTTCTGATATTCTGTGTTCTTTTTAGTATGTCCTACAGTCAGCCTAAATTGTGCCTGAAATATGTTTTGTAAACAAGAGTACAGTTCTCTGGATTTGGAGGTTCATTCTACTTTTCTTAAGTGCACGATACTCCTTGTGATAGTAATAGGAGTTGCATGTGCAAATGCTTTTTTCCCCAGTAGTTAATTCTGCTTTCCATGGGAGAGGCTTGCATTTAAATAGACTTAATATTTTGGATGTATAAAAATTATTTCATCCAGCAGTAGAATGTTTAAAAGTAAATTTTGATAACTGTAACTAACACAAGTGACATTTTTTACATGCTGATCTGCCGAAGTGAACAGCCTGAAAAATCTTGTTCTACTTGCTGAGTAGTCATTAAAACTACAGTGTTCTATAGCCAGCCCACAGACTATCCTATAGTCTATTTGCTTTAACATCTCTGATAGTAAGTAGTGTATTCATAATGGAATTTGTTTGGAGAATAGGGAATATTCCTACAAAGGAGGCATCTAACTCGGTTCCTTTTTTTTTTTTTCTCCATGTATTCTTCATTTTACTGTACCAGGTAACTGAGGACAAACATGTTATTGTAAGGCCACTGGTGAGAAAACCCCTCAAAAATATACTTGTCCATAAAGGTTTCTTGTTGTGACATTCTTGGATTGCACTTTTGCAGATGGAAGAATATGTACATAGCAAATGAATGTTGATGAAATTAAAATAATTGGTTATGATATAATTTGCGTGTGTTGATAGAGAATATTTTGTTGTGACTTCTCTGTATTAAAAAGTAATAAATACCAGACAGCTAACAGTGTGGGTTCTTCTTTCCACCTTCTCTTGACTGGTTTTTTCCTCCTGCTCTTTATAAGAGGGACTTACTCTAGCCATCTTAAATATTAAAAGGCGCAGTAAAAACTTTTTTCAGTTAAAATGAAGCTTTGATGTAGTCACTTTGAACAGTGCTGTACTAAAAGGAGGTGTAGGATGTGATGTTTCTCCTTGCAAAACAGAAGTCTTGTTCGGTTTGTTGAAATTGGAAATGCTTCTCCTCCGGTGTAAGGTGCCCTGTAGGAGCCGTTTTGGGAACACCTGAGTGCTGCAGCGGCCGTTACCAGTGGAGGTGAGTAAATCCTTCACTTTTGGCGGAAAGTATGCCCCCTGGCGCCTGAGAAATACAGGAAGGGCTTCTGTAGGGGAGAATGCAATGCGGTAGCAGTAGGCAAAAGGATTTCCCATGTTACAACTGAACGCGTAATCTCTGAAAACACAAAGAAGTTCAGGAAGGATGTAAATGATCAAAGCAATCTAGACTTACAAAAGGTGAAGCAAGGGGGAAGGAGGGCCACAGCTTGAGAGATGAGGTATGATTTGGAGTTTTGAAACACTGAAGAGCCAGCCGTAGCTGTTGAGGTTTAATTTTGGAAGCAGATATTATGGCTGGCTGGAATAGTCTTCAAGCTGAAAAACTCTGTTGTGTTAATTGTGAAAAACACTCTGGATAGGTGCCTCTTAAAATATCAAGATCTGTTTGTGAGGTAGAAATGTAAATAAGCCACAGTCAAGTAATTGCAAGTGAATTCCCATGATTCCGTATCAATATTTTGCTGGAGTGATCTTAGGTCATGATTTAAGCTTTAAGCCTATGTGGGAAAACAAAATGAGAACTGACATTTTGGAGAGACTGTTCCCCTAGCTTAATTACTTGCAGTCCTTGCCACTTTTGGTACTGAGTACTAAACTGCAGAACTTCAGATTTGTGTTGTAATTACTGTGTTGCTAAAGGAAACTGAACAGCATTGTGAGAATGTGGAAGAAAGAAAGTCACTGAAAAAAGGCTTTTCAAGCTGTAACATGGTATAGTATATAGTTAAAGTAGAGGTGGCACAGGCAAATTGGGGTAGGAGCGTGCCTGGGCTCATGTTCCTGCTGGAGGCATCCTGATTGTTTCAGAGGAGGGGAATGAACTCAGGCTGCATATGTATGTGGGTGTGTGCACCTAAAAATATATGTCCAGGTTTCACACAGCTATATTTGTATTTGATTTCTATTCTGACAGTATTCTATGAAACAACTTCTGTTCATTCTGATGCTAGTAAAACCTGGCCATATAAAACAAAACCTGCTTTCTTGTTAGGGCTGCAGTTGCTGTGCTTTGTGATTGACTTGGTACATTAGTATTTTTTTGCCCTTAAATACATGAATTAGTTACTGAGTTTCCTGCACATTTGCTTTTCATTCAGTGATGTCCAACCAATATCAATGGGATGTGCAGAGAAACTACAGCAGCTGGTATAGCTCCTTATCCCACAGACTGCCTGATGTGATGCTCACGTGAGCAATGCTTGCAGGGCTAAGTCAGCGGTGATGGTATTCAGGAGTTGCTCTCAAGCCACATTTCAAGAAGAAATTTGTGCCTTTTGTTCATGAATTTACCTGCCTGGAGTGTTGTATTTTCGGGAGTTTATAGTCTAGCTTCATTATATAATGTAACCCCAAAGCTACTCCCTTTTGTAAAACATGCACCGCACTTGTTTTCTTGTGAGAAAAACACGTGTGCAGATCACATCCATTTTACTGCTTATGTGTCCCATTTTCCTGGCTACATAATGATTTAACGAGCATTTGAAAAAAAATAAAAAAGCCCTGGCAGGATCTCTTCAAAATAAAATCCATCTAGTTATCCAGATAGTGCTACTAAATAACAAATCAATGCTGTCTTTGTGTGATGCCTTCATGACTCTTACTAATACAAAAATCGTAACTGTGAATTGAATCTTTGTAGATAGAAGGTAATCCAGTAGTAATATCAAGGAGACTTAAATAATAATGTAATTGCTAAATACTTCTGCCTTTTCCCTTTTTTTTTCCTTTTTTTTTTTTTCAGTACCTAAACTTTTAAATGAGTTTTTCTCCAACCTTACTAGTACCTTGTTTCGAAAGTCATTCATAGTAGGCTCAGTTTAGTTGCCCGGGACTTCTAAGAAACATCCCTGCTAGCTGAATACTTGCATAATATTAGAAGACCTCCCAGTCCCTACATGACAAATTGATCCTTTCATATTCATGTATTTAGGAAGCATCATTCTGTTGGCACAAGACACAATTACTAGTTGAGCATACTCGGTGGCTCTGATATCTCCTATGTTTTCAATAAGACCTAGAGGCAGACAGCACCTCTGAGACCTGAGACTAAGAGAAAGATCAAGGAACTGAATCAGAATCGAGGATCAACATTTTAAAAACAAGGAATACTTCCTTAAAAGCTTTGTTTTAAATGATTGCTATGGTTACAAGCTCTGTAACCAGGTTACTCCAGTTACACAAATAGTAGTTGAGTTTAGCCTGCTTTTTAATCTCCATTTTCTGCCAAAGAATATATTGAATGGCGTGGGAGTCTTTCCTCAGCATTGGGCAGCCTTTCCATGTGGTGCAGTCAGAAGTAGATGGGCTGGCCAGGCTGTCGTTGGAAATGGTGCAGGCTGCAGACCTTGGTGTACGGCTGGAGAGGAGATGGGAACTCAATTCTGCAAAATACTGTGTAAACTGTAATTCACTGCTGAAGGTGGTGTGGCAGCCAGGTTGGAGTGCAAGTCAAGTGCAGAGTAAGGGATATTTCCTGTCAGAAGGTTTATGGCAGTTTTTCCTAATATTTTCTTTCCAGCCACAGACAGGCAACTCCTGAATGCTACTTTTATTAGGATCTTCATTTAAAAATAGGCTGTGTTTGTACCTTGTTGAATTTAACTTCCTGTGGCTCTAGCTGCAAAAGTCTGTGTTCTGCCTCCTCATTTCTTCCTTCCCACCTACGCTGGGGCTGAAGGGGTGCTTACTGCCACGGGCACATGGACTTGACTCCTTTCAAACCCAGGAAGCTATCTCTGCACCTCAGTGTTTGCAGGTGCAAGATGCAATGCAGGGAGGCTGAAGCCAGCCCTGGAGAGCATGGCTGAGCTGAATTATTTTGCCTGTGCATTCTGCCTCCCTCATCTGTAAGGTTCTTGTGACCTGCTTCAGAAGACTGTTTGTCTTCAAGATTTGCATGGAAAACAAAGTAAAAAAGGAATGATGCTGAACTGCTCCTGCTGTTGCATGTCAATAGCGTAATACCTGTTGCCCAGGGAAACATAAAGTATTGTGAGCTTGCTCAAGTTCCCTGTACCATTGCAGGTGTCTCGTGAGGGTCTTTGCTTTGCTACTTGTGTGCTGGAAGAAGATAAGCAGGCGCATACTGTTACTGCCATGATGTGACTAGTTGGTGCAAGGCCTGTAGAGGTGGAGTGGCTACATGGCAGGTGGAGAAGGATTGCCCAGACATCTTTCTGCTCTTTGGGAGGATCCTAATAGAAGTGGCTTTCAGAAGCTGCCCGTTTGTGGCTGGGACGTAAAGGAGTAGCTTACAGCAGAGCCCTGGAAGCCAAGCCAGGATTTTGGCAATGTAGCTCAGTCTCCTGAAGGCCATGGAAATGGTGCTGTGCGTGTTTATGCCAGGAGAGGATTTGTACTACTGCTTTGGTTTGTTAATTGCTGGACATCAGAAATTCAGAGTACAGATATTGCTGTGTAAGCAATATAAGCACTGTATAAATTATTCTAGTCATATGTTTGGTAGATCTCTTATTAACAAGGAATTCTGAATAAGAACTGTAATATTCTTATTAATGAGTAATTACCCTCTAAATCCCTTTAGTAAGAAGAAAAGTTTCAGATATCTGACTCATACAGTAAGGTGAGGACATTTGGCTGAAGACTGAAGGCATGAAAGAGGTGATGGGAGCATTAGCATTTCACTTTCCCCCTGGAGAGCATACAGCAGAGCACAGCTGGAGGCAGGAGTGTCCTGACACAGCAGTCTGGAGGAAAGGAGGAATTAGTGTTTCGGTAAAGATGGGGAGAGCTTCAGTCGAGGTGTTGGATGACTAGTTTAGTTTACTTGCAATATAAAATTTGCCTTTTATTTACAATATAAAATTTGCCTTAGGAGAAACTGTTGTCAAGCACAAAGGGTTTGCTTTGGTCTCTCCTTCTTGTCATTACTGTCACTGGAGCCGGTAGGACTGGGCACAGCCCAGTGCAAGAAGGCCTTGAGACAGGAGTCTGTGTGTTGCAATTAGCTTTTGCAGAGGATCGTGTCTGCGTGCCCACACTCTCCTCCACAGTGATAGCCTTGTTGCAGCCTCACTAGAGGTTTGTTATTTGTATGCGTTTTGGCATGGTTCGAGTCTGACCTTCTCTAATGAAAACGTGCTGGCAGGAGAGGAGTGCTGGAAAGCCCAGCCCCATTCTGCTCCTGGGCTGAAAGCACAGCTGTTACCTTTGTGCAAACACACAACTAAAGAAGTAAGAATTTCAAGGCCAGATTACTATCAAATCCTCTCTCCTCCCTGAGATCAGCTCCTGATCAGTAGAAACACAGTTTTGTGAGCCAAGCCAGAGAGAGTGGGCCAAATTTTAAAGTAGGTGTAAATAATGTCCAGAAAAAATATTGTGTAACTATGATCTCTCATTTACTTCTGATTGTTTTGATGGAGGTCAGGGCATGATAAACATGAATGCAAGAACTTGCACTGGCTTAACTGCATCCATTTGAAAATAGACAGGCTTTAACAAGAAGGCATTAACAGAGAAGGCCTTGTGGTAGAGGTGACTGTTGGAGGACACCTGAGGCACAGTGAACACAAGATGATAGAATTCTCAGTTCCTGGAGGAGTAAGGAGAGGGGTCAGTAGAACTGTCACCTTGGACTTCCAGAGAGCAGACTTTGAACTGTTCAGAAGGCTGCTAGATAAAGTTCCTTGGGAGGCAGTTCTAAATGACAAAGGACCTTAAGAGGGCTGGATGCTGTTCAAGAAGGAAATCCTGGTGGCACAAGAGCCCCGTGTGCCATAAAATGAGTCGGTGGGGAAGAAACCCAGCTTGGCTGAGTAGAGAGCTTTGTATTGATCTCAGGAAGAATAGGAAAGTTTATGAGCTTTGGAAGAGGGGGCAGGCATCTCAGGAGGACTACAAGGAGCAGGTGAGATAATGTAAGCAAAAAATTAGAAGGGCTAAAGCCCAGTTGGAACTCCAACTGGCCAGTTCGGTGAAAGACAATAAAAAAGGTTTCTTCGAGTATATTGACAACAACAGGAGGATCAAGGACAATCTCCCTTCTGTACTGGATGCAGGATGTTCAGTAGTGAGGAGGGATGAGGACAAGGCAGAAGTACTTAGTGCCTTCTTTGCCTTGGTCTTCAATAGTAGGGTGAGATGTTCTTGGAATACTTGGCCTCCTGTGCCAGAAGACAATGAGAACAAAGCTCCAGTAATCCAGGAGGATTTGGTTAGAGACCTGCTTCGCCATCCAGACATACACAAGTCTATGGAGCCGGATGGGATCCACCCAAGGGTATTAAGGAAGCTGGCAGAGGTCCTTGCCAAACCCTCATCTACCAGCAGTCCTGGCTGACTGGGGAAGTGCCACTTGACTGGAAACTGGCAAATCTTACACTCATTTATAAGAAGGGTTGGACGGAGGATCTGGGGAACTACAGGCCTGTCAGTCTGACCTTGGTACCGGGGAAGGTCATGAAGCAGATCATCTTGAGTGGTATCGAACAGCACGTGCAAGACAATCAGGTGATCAGGCCCAGGCAACATGGGTTTATGAAAGGCAGGTCCTACCAGACCAATCTGATCTCCTTCTATGACAATGCTACCTGTTTAGTCAACAAGGGAGAGACAGACTGTGGATGTGGTGTACTTGGATCTCGCCAAAGGCTGTGACACCATTTCTCACAGAACTCTGCTTGAGAAACTGGCTGCCATTGGCCTGGACAGGCACACCCTCTGCTGGATAAAAAACTGGCTGGATGGCCGGGCCCAAAGGGTTGTGGTAAATGGATTTAAATCCAGTCATGAGTGGTGTTCCTCAGTGTTCAGTGCTGGGTCCAGTCCTGTTCAATATCTTTATTAATGACCTGGACAAAGGGTTCGAGTGTACCCTTAGCAAGTTTGCAGATGACACTAAGCTGGGTGGCAGTGTTGATCTGCTTGAAGGAAGGGAGGGAGGCTCTGCAGAGGAATCTGGACAGGCTGGATCGATGGGCTGAGACCAACGGGATAAAGTTCAACAAGACCAACTGGTGAGTCCTGCACTTGAGTCCCAACAACCCCGTGCAGCGTTAACAGGCTTGGGGAAGACTGGCTCGAGAGCTGCCTGGAGGAGAAGGACCTAGGAGTATTTGTTGACAACCGGCTGAATATGAACCAGAAGTGTGCGCAGGTAGCCAAGAAAGCCAGTGGCATCTTGACCTGTATCAGAAACAGTGTGGCCACTGGGAGGTGATTGTGCCCCTGTACTCAGCACCAGTGAGGCCACACCTTGAGCACTGAGTTCAGTTCTGGGCCCCTCAGTATAAGGACCTGGAGGTGTTGGAGTGCGTCCAGAGAAGAGCAGCGAGGTTGGTAAAGAGGCTGGAGAACAAGTCCTATGAGGAGCAGCTGAGGGAACTAGGGTTGTTTAGTTTGGAGAAGAGGAGGCTGAGAGTAGACCTCATCACTGTCTACAACTACCTGAAAGGAAGTTGTGTTGAGGTGGGTGCTGGTCTCACAAGTGTTAGGTCATAGGACGAGAGGAAATGGCTGTAAATTGCGCCAGGGAAGGTTCAGATTAGACATGAGGAAAAGTTTTTTCACTGAAAGTGATCAGGCACTGGAACAGCTGCCCAGGGAGGTGGTTGAATTGCCATCCCTGGAGCTGTTTAAGAAGCGGGTAGATGAGTTTCTTAGGGACGTGGTTTAGTAAGGGGACACATACGTTCGGACTTGATGATTTCAGAGGTCTTTTTCAGCTAGATGATTCTATGATTTTATGATTCTAAGACCCGCGTTTTAAAACCTATAGTGTGGTAGTGAGTACTGTAAAATAGCCTGACTTTCCTCCGAAGTACTGCCACTTCCTCTGACTGCTCTAAGCGCACAGTGCACCAGCACAGCGGACGATACTTCAGACAGGATTTTGAATCCTGGAAGTCAATGGTGCAAGGGCACAAATGATGTGAATTTAATCATAGTGTCTTAACTGTGCCCCTGGCTTTTAGGACCAAGTAGTAGACAGCTCACAAGTCTTAGCAGTTAGTTAATCATCAGCTGTGACTGTGACTCTCAGTTAAGGTGTTTCAGAAGAAGTGTTTAAAACAAATATACATATCTGACAGGCTTTAAAATGGTCGTCATGCGTTTATTGTTCACACTTTGCTGGTTGGAGTACTCCTAGGAGGTGCACGGTAGAGTATGTTTCCTAGAGTGCCTTTGCAGTGGTAGGCACATATGACAAGACAAAATGTCTTTACAAGACTGACTTAACCTTCTTTTAACATTTAAGGATTAGAAAAGATTTTTGTGTGTTTTATTTTCTCTGATTGAATGTACCATGCATTGGGTGTGTTTTAGCCAAGTTCTCATGATGCTGCATTTTTCTTATTAATCCTTGTAACATTTTGCCTGGCAAGTAGGAACACAACATGCAAAAAGTTCATCCACCTGTGTAAATGTTATTGTTAACAATTACTACTCTGCTGAGGACTTGGAAAGATTTGTCAAAGCCTTAGGAGAACTTTATATAGCATAGGAGCCAGAGCTTATAGGAAGTTGGGCCTAATTAACTGATGTTGCGTCACGCATCCCATTGGAGCTGCAGCTGCAGGGGCTGAGGAGTTTGCATTCCCTGTTAACCTGGATGAACCCACCAGTTTGCCAATGGTTGCTCCTCTACTCAGATGGTGCAGCTGCCTACAAAGTCATCCCTTGAGCAAAGGCAGGTCAAAATGATCTGGTTTGCTTGAGAGTTTTCCTGACTAAGTTCAAAACTGCCTGATGCGTTTCCACCAGACTGGGTTAGGAAAAGATCGCACCAGCTAGTAGGCTGGTAAAACCAGTGAGGGCTTAAACTGTGGTAGAATTCGTGGTGAGATACTGGGAAGACTGGGACATGAATGTGGAGTGGTGGATGCTTCATTTGAATACCAACAGCTTGAGCAGGCAGGGAACTAATTTCTGTAGTTGAGCATGTAGGTGGACTCTCTTGTCATGAAATACGGGCATCCCATGTCATCTGAACAAAAGATGAAGTGAGGGGGCTGTGTTTGTTCACCTGGAGAAGTCTTGAAGGGAATGAACTGTCATCTGCAACTAATGATGGGAGTCTGTGGATAAGAAAGTGATGCACAGTGGTAAGGTGAGAGGCCAAGGACATCAGCTGCACCAAGGACTATTAGATAGAAAGAAAAGTATTTCACTATGAAAGTAATCAAACATGGGCATAAGTACCCAGAGATGAGTGATCTCTCTGCTTGGAAATATTCAAAACTAACAGGACCTGAGCAACCTGATACCACTTCAAAATTGTTCCTGCTTAGCTTAAGAAGGGAAGGTAAGATCTAGAGGTCCCTACCAACATAAAATATTCTATGATTATAATTTTATATGGCGTTTGAAATTAGATTAAAACAATCTTGCTGAGAAGTAAATGATGAGTTGCAAGCTTGCCCTCAAAATAACACACAACCACGTTCACTATCCCAATTGTACATGCTGGAAGATGAGGCAGAAAGATCATTCATTTGTCTGAGACACAGAGTCCCAAGAGCAGGGATTATAATGGAAAAATTGCAGGGGTTTCAGGTGCACAATGTGGTGTTCATGTTGCATGTCTCCCCCTGTCATCTACCAATGGCATTCTACTACTCTCCAGGGTGCTGTGAGGATCCCAGCTCCAGCCTGGGCGAGAAGGGCACCAAGCAGAGCAGCGATGTTGCAGTATATCCCTGCAGCTGTGGTGTTAGAAAGCTTACACCATTAAAATGCCTTACTAACCCTCTGCAGGTCTATGTGCTTCATAGCTATAATAGAACACGCTACATCATATGATATGTTACATTAATATATAATTAAGATGTTAATATGGTACATGCTAATTCACCAGTAAGTGTTCCATCAAGAGTCTCCATTGGCCTGTGTATATAAGACATAAAAATAGAAATAGCAAACACAATAAACTGAAGGTGTGAAAGGCCTGGGTGGGTTAATGGCAGTCACCGTTCTGCACACAGAAGGCAAATGTCATCTTTTATAGAAGCAGAAGTTCAATCTCCTTTCTGGGAAGTCAGCTAGACATATCAAGCATATTGAGTACCATGCTTGTAAATTGCAGCTATTTTATTTTAGATTTTAAAGTGCTGTGGGTATATTTAATGATGGAAAAAATGATACGTGAAGAGGAGTAAGTTTACATAGGCAAGTGCAAAGAACTACTACTAAGACATCTCTCGTGATGTCAGATCTGTCTCTTCCTGACCTGATATCACTTAAAGACTTTTCTGAACATACCTTCTAGCTGTACAGAATAGCACCAGTCAAATGGTTGGTTTTGGGCAGGGTCTTGTAGTCTAGCAATGGTCTAGAAGCACAAACTTAAACCCAAAACTGTCTCTGGTTGATGTAATTCAGATATGAGCCTGAATTTCAGGAGTTTGCACCCACAAAAAACCCTCCACCTTCTTCTAATAAAATTGGTATGGATCACACTGTTTTTTTCCTTTTCTTTGAAACAAATGCCTCTCTTTACATTGCATTCAGCCTCTGGTGTAACAGAAAGGTGTCTTTTGTATTCTGGGATGTTGTGATCTATAGACATTGACTTAATAACATTTTGTAGTACAACAAGCAAAGAAAGAAAGTAACTTAATACATTCATATTGCTGAGGGAATTTGCCAATTAAGATCTACCAGAATGACTGGCAGCAGAGGAATGATCCTTGAAGTCAGAGCAGTCACCTTGCTGCTGGCACGTGACCTGTTCTCGTGTGAGAGAACGCATGGTACCTGTATGGAAGTGCGAGAGCTTTTATTTTCTTTGTGAGTGGAAGATGTAACTCACAGTTCCAAATGCTGGAGCTGGTTATTAACATCATTGTGTGTTGGGTATTGTGCCTTCCTCATTTTTCGTGTAGAGGGTCAGACAGATTTAAAATACTACCTTTCGAATTTCAGTCTAGGATTTTTCTGCTAAAATAGGCAATGGAAAGAGTGCCAGTAACTCTGAGAACAGTATTACGCTCCAGAGTTAACATCCCAGTAAAATAAATGCTCATCACGCAGCTTGTCTATTTGTCTCTCTGCTGTGTGGATTCCTTTACAAGCAAACGATGGGTGAAGTTCAATTGGCAGTTACTGTGACCAGAATTCAGGTCATAGTTTCATGAGATACTGTCACAGAAAAACCCAACTGGATCACTGCAGTGATCCAAACTAAAATTAGCTCTTCTTGGTGGTGGGAGATATTTTTAATCTGGATTGTTTGAGCGGCCCAGTTCAAGCGCAGCCATGCAGCAGTGCACTGACAAGGGCAATGGGTACAGTGTGTGGGTGGAAGTGATGCCTGGAACAAGGGGACAGGGGAAGAAGATTTAAGTTGTATTACTGCTAAACCTAGCTTTTTTTTATTTTTAATTCTGTAGAAACTGATGGAAACACCCAGGAAGAGATAGCTGAGTAACACAATGACTAACACAATTTGACTCTCTCCTTGGGATTCTCTTAAGGATTTTTCCGTGTACAATTGCTGTGATGGCAGGAGGTGTTCAGCTTGCAACTTTGTTTTTCAGAAACTGAATTAGCTGGCAGTCTGTAGGTTGAAGCATTCTGCTGTTGGCTGCAAGGCACCAAGACCACCTAAACTGAAGAAACAGAAATTCCATAAAACTGATAAGTCTCAGCAAATGCTGATTTTAAAACACCTTTTGCTTTTTGTTGTTGTTTTAAGCAATACCCTCCAAAGGGATGGATTGAAAAGGGGACTGAGTGTCACAGTTGCCAACTTTAATGTGCTGACACCTGACAAATCATGGAATGATAAAGCTAAGAGGGACCTTGAAAGGTTCCCTGTCTCACTGTGGTCTGGCATGGTTTGTGAGCCCAGCTCAGAAAGCCAGCTCTCTGAGCCCTGTTATCATTTTCATCATGTACCTGAGCCTGTGTCCACAGCATGGGACCTCAGAAGCCTCTCCAGTCCCCAGGTGCCTAGATCATAAGCCTTTATTCAAGGGGTCCACAACAGTATAGTACACCTTTGCCCTCTGGGCTGCAAAGGCAGATGCCACCACAGCCTCCTGTTTGAGGTAACCTTTTTGGATTAGAAAACTGTCCACCTTTGCTAACTGGAAGCAATGTGAAATAACAGTGGTCTGCCAGAAGAACTCTTCATGGCCTGAGTATTACTTCATGTGTGGCGCCACACAGGTGCTCAAAAACCCTCAGCTCATCTCAGCTTCTGCACTGAGTGAAGCACTAGCACCCCAACCCCATAGTAAAACAGTTTTGGGAGCCAAGCTAGCAAAAAAATATTTTTTTTCTTTTGTGAGGTTGGTTTTTTTTCGAGGTTAAACCCCAAACCAACTCACAACTGCATCAGAGGGCTGCGAGCACCCAAATAGGAGATGAGTCTATGATGCCCAACACAAGTTGTGGGAGGAGGACTTCAGAGGTAGCTAGTTTTCAAAAGCATAAAAATTATTCTACTGCTCACCACAATCATTTGTCTGGTCTTGTGTTCTGTCTCTGGCTGTGTCAGTAGGAAGATCACCCTTCAGGTGATCAGTGCTGTGACTAAGTAGTAAGTGAGCAGGGATTTAGTACACCTGAGCTGAGCTGGTAGCCTGCTGCTGCCAGAAGGACTACTCACACTTTATACTTTTTACATTTTTTGTACTTTATTTATTTTTAGCACTCTAAGGTTCTGGAAAGTAATCCTTTTTTTTTTTCTTAATTGGATTACTTTTCTGCTGGGCTAGTGAGTTAGATCAATTAATCCGGGAGCCTGACAGGCAACAAAGCCAGCACAGAAGGAGGGTCTGCAGAGCTGTAAACTGGTGAGAGGAGCAGGACCTCCCCCATTCTTTAGACAGAGAGCTGTTGCAGCATCTCAAACAGCATTGTCAGCCCTGACCTAAATCTCACGTGAAATGAAACCTGAATTTTTATCACATTTTGTTCTATTTTTAACAGGTTCTATCCAAAAAGCTGCAGCAAGCAGAATAGGTTTAGGCCAGTTATTGGGTGGATGAAATGTGAGAAAGAGCGAAGAGCTACAGGGAGTGAGTGAAGTGGTTGAAGAAATAGTGCTCTGCCTTTCATTCTTTCTGAGAGCAGGATGTGAGCTGGAGCACTGCAGCACTCTGTGTTTGGATGAGCTGCAAAGTGGAGGCCGTGGCCACTTGTGGTAAATAAAGATTGCTTATTTGGCACTTTCGCTAAAAGTAGCTTCATTAAATGCAATGAGTTGGCCAAATTCTAATGGAGCAAATCCATTCTGTCTCTCTCTGCGCCCCTGAAGTATCAGTTGGGTAAAATGTTCTCTTCGTAGGAACAGAGGACTTGCTAATGGCCCAGTAATTCAGCCTCTTGGACAGGCCTCTCATTGGATGTCAATGTGTGGAGCTCAGCTGGCTCCAAAGGAGGTACTCTGATTTATACCTGCAAAGAGCTGGACCATTATTTTCTGCTGATGGCAGTGCCAGAATAATCAAGAAGAGGCACAAAAAATAAGCAATTAGAGAATAAACTGGTCACTGAAAAGGTTTATTTCTATTACCAGATAGTTAATGGTCAGATTCTGCTCTGAAAGTTTATACCTACTGAAAGCCTCTGTCCTAACTCTTTGTATTTCTGCACTGAATTGCTGTTGTGTTACAAATCAGAGCAGGTGGCCCTTGGCCCAAAGTGAAGTCATTCCTTAAGACTTATAGCTTGAAAAGCATTTTGGGATCCTTGGAAAGCACTCTTTGTGGTGTAGTTTGATAATCAGTGTGTAAAATGATTTACGCAAATAAAAAGGTTCACTGAACATCTTTTTCATATTTTTTCCCATCTTTTCTCCCCCTCCCCTCCCTGAAAAGAAACAAGGAATATTTTACTAATACAGAACTTGTTTACTTGATCAGTGAACATAAGATATTTTCTTCATCTCTTCTTTGTTTCATGGCTTATGTCCACAGGGTGCAATGTCTTAGCCCAGCTTTAGAATTTTTTTTTGTGCTGAATGTAGAGTGTTTTCCTAAGGCTGCTTTTCTTTCAGACTGGATTACAAGTGTTTCATATGCCTCTCAAGGCTGAATGCTACTATCTTTGACAGAGACAGACTTGTAGTTAAGCCTCTCCCTTTTTTTTCTTTCAAACGTAAAAAAATTTTCAGTGGCATTAACAGAGAAATTAACCTCAAATCAGAGATTCTTGGGGGGTGTGGGGGTGTGGGAAAGCCAGAATCTAAATACAGGGAAATGTAAAGCTTTTCCCAGTCTGCCAGTCAGGGCCATGTGCAGCTGTTATAGAGAAGGAGGATGATGTGGCTGTTGCCTCCCTACGGGACATCCTTATGGGACACAGAGCACATGCCTCATTAAGCAATATGAATGAGTGCATGAGTGTGCCTTTGTTGCATCCTCAGGGAAAATATAAGACTGTCCTAGCCTAGATGCATGACTTTGGTTGCTCTCTCTGGGCATGTTTACATTATACGTCTCCCTTGAGTATGGTCACAGAGAAAAAAACCATTCCCTTTAGACACTTGTCCATCCACAAATGATGTAGATATTGTAAAACACATTATTCTGGGCTTATTTCTGAACCATTACCTCTCTTGGCTTTTCATATGTCCTTCCTTTCAGACCGTCTCCAAATAGGGAGGGCTGGGGAAGCTACATTGCTGATGTAGAATATGGCTCACAAATGGCATACACCCTGGAATTTTTCTTTGTCACCCCTCTCCCGTGGTTGGGACTGAAGTGTGAGATCCTCTGCTGCTCCTCACTATGCCTGTGGAGAGCGAGCTGAACCTTGGTTTGTTCAGCCATCTGTGTCCCACAAGTGATTACCACTTGACTTGCTGTATTGGGTCAAAAGTGATGAGTGGCTGGGGCTGCAGGCTGGACCTGAGCTGCCAGCCATGAGAAGCTGTGAACCAGTGGGGACTGTGGATATTGACGTTTCTGGGTTTCACTGATGTTTGAGCATTGGCCCAGCACTGTTCTGCCCCAACCACAACCACCATCTCCTCCTGAATCTTTGAAAGGGATGCAATTCTAAGTTGAAAAAACAGTGTTACAGAGTAGTGAATCATGTTAGTGTAAAAAATTCAGGGGTAGGGAAGCTCACCAAGGCAGCAATCACTCATTGGCCATGTCTGCCCTTCCCTGTCCTCCCAAGTCCCTCATGCAGCTGGCAGGTGCTGCGTTGCAGTGCCTCAGCCACTCAGGCTGACTCGTGGACAGGATTGTCTCTGTTCCTTATGCTTGCCCTTTGGCTAGGCAAAGTCATGGTTGAAACTCAGTACGAATGGCAATGCAGGGCTAGTGTGTGGGCCCAGGAGATAGGTAAGTGCTGCTGCCATTTCCTCATAAAGTAAAAAGGAAAGTCTAAGTTCAATACTGATAAATACAATGATGTTCATTTCAAAGAGAGAATCCTGAGAATTCTGGCATGAATCCTGAGACAAGTGTGTATGTAATTGATTGCAATCTGATTGACAAAGTGAATTTAAAGATGGCAGTAATGGTGAAGCTTATAATGAAAGTTTCACTGTATTTTATTATGTTTTTATTATGTGTTTGCATTGCTTGCATTATTGCTGCAGTTCTGTCATCTGGATTGTATATTCCATGCCTGTGTCTACTTCTGTTCAGTTTTGTGGGAGAAGTTAAGCTGAACCACATCAGCTGTTTCTTAATAACCTTTCATCAACAAGATTTATAATCCCTGTCTGCCACAGGGATCAGAAATTAGGTGTGAGGATTGTGTTAGCATCATAGATGTGATTTTAGCTGTCATTCTGAAAATCCCCTCACATTTGGATAAACTCTGGGTTATTGGAAAATGTTATGTTTTACATGTTCAGCAGGGGAGCTGTTCAGTTTTTGAGGTAACAAAGGTCATACATGCAGAAAGAGAAAATAGTTTTTTTGTTTCCTTGCAGCTTTTGCAAATAAAGACTTGCTGGTTTGGAAGCAGTGCAGCAATGGGTGGTTTTAGTAAGGAGGACATAGCTACAACCACCACCTCGCCTCCCTCCAAATCTGTGCTTGGTGATATGGGAATAACTGTGTGAAATAAACACAAGACTAAAGGAGGCAACCACAACACACACCAGGACTGATGAGACTGGCAGTATCAGTAGGAGAATGATGATTATGATGAACAACAGATGATGGGCTCGGTGCTACGTACTGCCTCGAATGATCACAGAGTGTGGTGGGTTTCTGTGTCTCAGTTGCAGAGGTAGAGATGATGTGCAGACTGCAATCCCAAAGGCTTTTCATGAGGTCACTGCTTCCATGCAGAGGCAGCTTTTGTACTGAGTACCAGTACAAGAAGAGAGCAAGAGGATGCTGGAAATTAATGTTGAAGGAGAATGAGAGAAAGTGGGTTAACACACAGAAATCTGTGATGGTGGTTTAAACTGCCAGTCTGGTGCAATGGATAGCAAACAGGTGCATGGTTAAATTTTATAGATTTTCCACTTCTACTGAGGGTACCACATCTCTATGGATTATTCCCATCTCTTGCAAACATGTAAGGCCAAATCTTGGAACTAAAATCTGAGTGGGTGGCTTTCCTGTGCTTTCAGTGTTCTGTGTATGCACTGAGAACAACGAGGAAACTGCTGGGATAAAATGCAGTTGGTAGATGGTATAGAAGAAGACAAGCAACGGATATGTGGGTAGAAACTCAAAGAGTAATAGGAATTGCAAGTATATGAGTGCAGTTCTGATTTAAGAATTAAAAAGGCGAAAATAAGGAAGGTGGAATAGAGTGGGAGTGATTTTCCCAGAAGGCTGTGTAATTATTCATGAGGGATGATGCTGTAAGAGTCAATTAGGACTATGTAGGAAGGGTTTTTTGTACAGGATTCTTTTCTGCCTGCTTGCTGAAGTTGAAAGGTATGAGGCAACAATTATGTAATTGAAGATGATACCATGATTATACAAAATGGAACCAAGTTAAAATTGTGAGGCCATGATGATCATTATTATTATTATGTAATTGAATATTTGAATGTATAAGAAAACTTCAACAATGAAAGGCATTCTAAGGACCTACTTGAAGAAAAAGAAGCTAGTTACATGCAGGCAATTACTAAAATGGCAACAGAACCAAATAAGACCAAGAAAGAGAAAAAACATTAATGGGTATATAAATCACATTAATTTTAAAAGTCACCCTAACAACAAACAAAACTCATCCTTGCAATGGAAACTACATTTCTGCAGACTTAATTAAATGACAACTAAAAAAAAATAAATCAGATGTGCGTAACTTTTTTATCTTAAGATAAGGATTTGTTATAAGTTAATATTTTCCCAGGCACATAACTGGCTTGGTTTTCAGAGATGGCCATTCACTTAGCACTTTGAATCTGATCATTTGATAGGCTTCATCTTGCCTAATTTAGACATCTGTTATTAGACGGTTTTAATGTAAGGTAGTTGTCTTAGGCTAGGTCAAGAATCTGTGAAGATAAATAGCGTTTTCTCCTTGCTTGAGACTGTACAGCTGTCTGGGCAGGTACCCTCTTGCCTCATTGCCCCCTTCCTTCTTCATCTTTGTTCTTGGTGCCAGAATCAAACAGTTTCTGAAAAGGTGGCTGCATTATTAAGCAGTAATGCATTGGCAGGCAGGTGAGAAGAGACAGTTACAGAAAAGAGGGGATGAGAATGTAGCCAGTCCCCAAAGCTGTCTGAGAGGGAATCCTGCTTTCCTGACCTACTTGTTTCCTGGCTATTTATTTGTTCTCTACTCCAGTGAATGGGGTGACAGGCAATTGTGCTCACTCTTCTCCTGGGAGTACCAGCGCATGTACCAGGGCCGGGAGGAGGCTGTGGTGAAGAGGTTCAAGTGGCTGTGTTGGGGAGAGATGGGATGATCTGGAAGTGTGATCTCAGGGCATCTTCTGGAACACGTCCTGGTACCTTCTAGTGTACCTTCTTTGCTTTTTGATCCTGGCCTAGAAGCTAAGATCTGCGCCCAGCTTCTGAACTTCTGAGCTCATCTGTGGGCTGGAAACAGCCATCAGACCTTCTGTTGGGCTTGTGATCCCAAATAGTATGGCAAACTAGCAGGTTTCTGTTGGATGCAGAAAGAGTTTGTGACTCCCTACCTTGGGAATTGCCATCAGCTGGGAAACTGCTGTAGTTTTCAGTCATTTTATAAAGAATTTTGGGAAGATCTTCTCCTCTCCCCTGTAGTTCTGTTGAAGACAAAATCTCTTTTAGAGCACTAAGCTGAAAAGACAAATTCAGGGTAAGGCTAAGAGCTTGTGGGTGTTCAGTCCACATAATGGTGAGTGGTAGTTTACTCATACAAAAATTCACCTTTTGTTACTGCACCTCTCTTTGGAAATGGCTGACCACATCAACGATTTCACTATTTTACTGGGTTATTACAGATTCTTCTCTCCTCATTTATTAAAATCGCTACATGTTCAAGTAGGCCATCTTCTATGCAATGTCATAAGAAATAGATCAAGTTAATTATGAGACTTTAAATTTATGTATGTGAATTGCAATGATTTTTGAAACATGAAACTACAACACTTCAAATTTATTGCGTTGATGGATATGATTCATTATGCTTGGAAAAAAGATCCTGTAATTTAGTTGTATTTTCTTGTCCTTAAGAAAATATTATGCTTCAAGAAGATGAAGGACAGCAAAATTTGCACATCCATTATTACTGGATAGTGGTAGCAAAGAGAAGAGCATTACATTTGCCTACAGATATGCAAGTGTGTTTTAGCACTCACTTTTTGTTTCTTAAAAAAAAAAAAGTTATCAATTTATGGGACAAACTAGAGCTGTGGGTTGTAGAAGACAAGCCTGGACACACCAATGTCTTCAATCCACTGCTTCCATGTCTGTATCCCCTGTTTGCTCTGTGGACTGACTGTGGATAGATGGCTCCACTGGGTCATCCACATGTTCTTCAGCTTTTGGGGCTCTTCTTATGGGTACTGGCATATTCTCAAGGGGGGTGGGCATGTTTTGTGTGGTTGTTGGCATATTTTGTGTGGGTGTTGGCACGTCTTCAGGAGTTGCTGACATTCCTTCAATGGATTTTATTGTATTCCCAGTGGGTACTGGCATACTCTTGGGAAGTATTGGTGCACTTTCTGTGGGTGTTGGTACATTTTCTGGGAAAGCAGGCATCGTTTTGGTGGGCTTTGGCAGATTTTTGGTGGGTATTGTCATATTTTCAGTGGGCACTGGTGTGTTCCCAGTGGGTGCTGGCACTTGTTCAGTGGGTGTTGGTGTGTATGTGCTGGGCTGCTCACAGTGATTCCCGGCCTCTGATTGTGGGATGAGAGGAGAGTGATGCTCTGGCACCAGGACAACATTACATGTTTGAGTGTCACAGGCCTCTGGATTGCTGCTTTTGCTTGGGAGGGACTCCTCTGCCTTGTGGGACACCCTGAAAGCTTCAGCCAGCTCCTTCAGCACACTTTCATCAGTAGCGCGCAGCTCAATGCTTGCCTGCTCAGAGCAGGAAGGACTCATGTCAGTATCATCTTCTTCTTCTAAGATGCCATTTCCATTTACCTCTTCAGGGAACTGTGCTTGCTTTATTTTTTTGTACAATTCATTCCTCTCTTCCTGCAGAGCCCGGCAAAGGTTCTCTAGCCTCTGGATTTTCAGCACAAAGCACTCATATTCCTTGGACCTCATGGCTTTCTGTGGTCAAAGACATCAGACAAAGGTGTGGACTGAGTTTGGGTCTATAGAATTTATTTGTGAAACTGGCAATTAGGAAACAGAGGCTTCACAGGACTCTGCTAGGTACCTCTCTTTCACCAACTGCTCTACAATAACTATGGTTTATTTACTGAAGCTTCAAGGGGAAATTCACCCTGTTACTGTAGTTTATTAGTATTTTCCTTAAAATCAAGATCAATCTCACTCAAAAATATTTTCAGGACTGCCTGTTGATGGTCTGTAGAGATGGAAACGCATAGTGGATATCTGTACAGATAAGCATCCAAAAACCTACCTGGACTTCTGGTGGATGTGGGTGTGAATTTTGGGGAAAACAAGCTGTACTATATTCTTTTGTTATTTTGCTTCTAAGTTCTGTAAGAGCGGCCTGAATTGGAATATTTCTGTGCTTCTACACCCAGTGAGGAACCAGAGATACAGAAACCTGTAGAAATACCAATAGTACAGACCTACAAAGCTTATCAGAAAGACTTGGTCCAAGATCAGCTTAATTTTGAGGTGAAACTTCAGGCATCCTCTAATCTTGTTTGAATGAGTTCCAACATGCTTATAAATTTCTTCTACAATGCCCCTGTGACAGCACGTTTAAAACTACAGTGAGCCACAGTACTTGCTTTTGGCTCTTAGAGTTTGCCTACACAGGAAGTTAAGGAAAGGCATGAATTTAAAGTTCATTAGCTAGAGCACATTAATTCCCTGGGTGGATGCTCTTTTGCAGATAGAAAACAGCATGAAGTGAATAAATGCCAATTTGCTTTTGTGTGAGAGCATTAACAATCACACATTTTTAGAACACTTAAAATTCACAGTTACATAATTCAGTTTCTTGTGGACGTAATGAATATATCTCCACAATCTAAAAGCCCCAGTAGCTGGTATTTTTGTCTTTTTTTTAAAAGACATCTAATTATCAAGCTACCTTGAAAAAAAGACCCTTAGATTCAAGAATAAATTTTCCATTGACTTTTGGTGGTTTCAGGTAATCTCATCTCCTAGTTAAAGTATTATGTGGGAGAATACGTTCATCCTGAGAAGAAAAACACTACTCACCTCTTCAATCATGTCCAGTAATGCTCTGTTACAGTTCTCAAATCTGGATTTCCATGTAGCAGTATCCTTTTCCAGCTTCTTCATTTTCTTTGTCATCTGTAGAAGTAGGAGGAAAACTGAATCACAACAGGATTTCCATGCTGCAGATTAAATTAGGGCAGCCCTTTTATTTAGGACTTTGGCTGTGCCCATAATACTGCTACTAGCAGCTGTAGTGGTTGGGCTAAGTAATAATTTATGTTAAGGGATGGATTTAGTTTTAAGTAGCTGCCATATAACTTTCAGCCTCCGGTCCATAGTCCTAAAGTAGGACCGGTTTGTAGTGTGTGTAAAAGTATAGCCAGCTCTCAGAGTACAAACAAAAGGCAAAGAAAAAATGACATTATCCTGTTCGTTCCTGCAGTGTTGTATTGGTGGTAAGTTAAAGGACTTGGGTCTTCTGAGCCAGCACTGTTAAGGAATTCCCCTTTATACAACCTCCAACACACACTGCTAGCTGCATAGCACCATCTTTCCCATTGGTTTTCTGCAGGCTGAGCTCTGTGGCAATCTTTAGAGGTTGTGTGGATCAGAGCACCAGGACTTTGGGCCCTGGTAGCAAAGTAAGGCATTGTTTATTATGAAAGTATGTGTGTTTGGTTTTTGACTCCCATTCATTACAGGAATTAAGTACAGCAGCTCCAAGGAAACAGTCATTTAAGCTTAATGGTGGGAAGGTGTTGGTGGACTTCAGCTCTGCCCACACATCCCAATGGGAAGACGTGTAGCCTGTGTCAACATTTCTGTACTAGTGTCAGTCACCGAGGATGCTCTGGGCCCTCCTGGAGACATGGGCTGACAAATGCAGCTTCAGATTCCTCCTTTGGTGTCTCTGATGGGTATATAACCAAGCACCACATTAGGCTTTATGTGTGACGTTTATTCTTCAAAGTAATTTCAGTTTTTGCTGAAAGGGAAATTGAAACGTTCAGCCTACAGTGCTGAAGTCTAAGCTGCAGTCAATTGTGGCTGAGTGTGCCCCAAATCTTATCTTGATGTTGATGAGATTGTTCTTGAGAATGCACAGAAATGGTCCCATCCCAGATAAAATTATAGCAGTGAGAGATATCAAAACTGAAAAGGGAGTGTCAAGCAAGTTCAGGTATGAGCTGCTACTCACTTTCTCCATCTCCTGTTTGAAAGTGGCAAACACTTCATTGCTTTTTGTCAATGTTTTCTGAAATTCTTCAAACCTTTCAGAGTAGAGTGTGATCTGCATTAAGAGGGAGAAAATAACCACAGTAATTTCTGTGTCCAGAATGGTGAACTTCTACTTTGGTAGAGGAGAATAAGTATTCTATTTGTATGTGGAAATTAGCTTCTCTTTGGAGACCACAAAGCACAAACATCAGGGAAATTAAACTCTGCATCTTTTTTAAGGTTGAAAACTATTATTATTCCTCTATTGCAGAAATGTAAACGAAGAAAGAATAGAAAGACTCAGGCCAGTTATTTTAAAAAGACCTAGAAGTTATGAGTTACATATTTTCCTGAATGTTGCAGCTATGGTTTCTCTACGCAGGATGCCCAGAAGCAAAATAATTCCCTAGAAGTGGAGACTTCTGAAAACCTTTCCCTAGGTGAATCTGGGGAGACTTCAAGAGGACGGCATTAAAGCCTACAAAGATTTCTAGTCCCTGCCTTTCCTCAAGCCCCATATATTTGTTTTTTGTGTACTGTTGTGGCTGACACCTACAGGAGAAGACTCCTAGGATGACCTATGGAATGGAAAATAATAATACGATCCCTGGGATATCTCCATGGGCAGGGACTAAGCTGGGCTTGTCTGACAACTGATGCTGTGCAGGGGGATTAATTTAAGGTGAGACCCAGCATGGTCAAAGCTGTGCTTGAGCTTTAAGCCTTGCTTTGCCATGTAGACATCACCAAATTCCATTTTTAACCTGAGAGCATAAGTCCTGACAGACTTTAGCAGAGGAGCTCAGTACAGCCTGGCTGCCCAGCTGTTTACCTGCCTTCTTGATTACCCAAGAAGCCAGGCTGGGAGCTGGCTGCTACCCTGGCTACAGGGCTGTAAGACATGTTTTTATATCTAAAATTTGTGAATATTTTGGGAAAAAATGTTCTAAAGGTCCGAGGCTACTTTTTCTGTAAGAACATCTGATGTCTGCTTTTTCTGTTTTTTTTCTGGGTGTGAAAAGAACTTCCAAAGCTCTAAAATTGCCCAGGATACTACACAGATAAAGCATCATTATCTACTAATTGGAAAAGACCAGTTCCAACTCAGCAATGTTTTGTTGATCAGACATTTCATCTGTTCAGCCTGACAGCTCTTGTTAGCAAAAGAGCAACTGGCATAACACACAGTGGCTGAGGCGGGGTGGGCACAAAGCAATGGGAGGTTTCAGAGCAGCCTGTGGTATTCAGGTGTCTGGCTGGAGGCTGGCTCCTCAGACCCTCTCTGCACCAGCGAGGAGCTGATTAAATTATTTGCTAGGAGCTTTTATTTTGTCTGATGGCAGCCAATACACATACTCACCTGGTACTGCTCTTCAGTTACTGAGAAAAAGAAGATTTAGAAAATGTGGCTAACAGTGAGGTGGGTTTAATATGGTTATCTTATGATTCATGTTCATTCTAGTTAGTTGTTAAGATGCACCTTAGAAAATGGCATGACTGTAACTGTAGTGCACTGTGGCTGTGGCTGAGCTCAGCTTAAACTAGGTAGTTAGGGTCTTGGTGTCTGTGCATATGACACCGGCTGCAGCTCTTCCCTGGTGAGCTGGGTGAAGACATGGGAGGTTAATCCGTGCAGAGGTCTCTGGTGCCAATATCTGAGCTAGCTGACACGGAGCTTGCACGTGTGTATTTATACTAGGCTCTAGGCAGAACTGTGACTTATGCACAAACAGAAACACAGAGGGATTTGTATTGTGAGTACCACAGCGTAAGTGGGACACTGATATCGAATGGGACATTTGGAATAGACATCATGGCTCTAATGAGAAATGCGTGAGCATCCCAAAGACAGATGAGGGAGCAAGGGTGGAAGCCAGCAAAGTAGGGCTCTTAGCTCAGAGCTGTTGTCTTAAAAGAATTCATTTAAATTCTGTGTCTCTGCTTTTCCCTCCCAAATTTTGCCTACTGTTTAATTACATTAAAAGCCTTTCTGGTTTGAACAGGGCAATCTCTGATCTCAGCTAAGGCCCAAGGCATTACCATAGCACCAAGAATAGCTTCTGCAATTTATATTTGAATAATAAATAAATGTTTTCTTAGTGGCTGGGAACAGGCTGCGAGAGCTGTCTCACTACCAGTGTGCACTTGTTCTCCTCGGTTAGGGAGATGAGGAGCCCCTTGCTGCTGCCCAGCACCCCTCCAGCTCCCCTGACAAGGTGGGCAGGGAGAGCAGAGGTAGTGCTGCTGCTAGGTGAGAACATGTAAGTGCAAGGCTTTGGAAAGTGGGGACCATGCATCACCATGTTGTGACCTTGCCCCTTCGGCCGTTCTACGTTCTTCTTAGTTACCAGAACCCAGTGGTCGCGCTACACCAGCAACCAAAAGTTAAAGGCTTTGGCTGACTTTTATCGTCTTGCTTTGTCTCAAAGCATAAAGGTACAACTGTCTATCTCAGCAATGTGCCTGGGGAGGGCATGCACCATCCTGGCAAGCACCACTGCTGTTTGGGTGCATTCCTTGGGGTGGAGCCAGATCCCTGTCACCATTTAGAGGGCCTTATCCAGCTGTCTTAGGAGCTGAAGTTCCCTGGTTCCTTCCACATCAAAGATGCACAGGGTGTTCATCACCTCCTCCAAAATAGAGTAGTATCTCACTTGCTATAGCAGTCAGTGAAGGCTGCATTATGGCTTCTTATCTTGCTGGCCGATGTCTCCTAATTTCTATGCAGTTGTTCCTCTGTTAATATCTATTTGATTTTTTGTGCTGCTTGCATCAAGGAGCTCTTCATGCTTTTCTGTTTTGCACTAGCACAACACCTTCCACAAGGGCATCTAGTCCATGACAGAGGTCCTTCAGTGCTACAGTACTGGAAACACTATTAATAATAGTAGTAATAGTAGTAATAGAAGTAATGCCATTATTCCCAGTAACTCCAAGTGGGTTCTGCTGTGCAAGTGACAGAGCTTTCATACTTGAGCCGAACACCTAACTGCATGTTTCATTTTAACAAGTGAATCACGTAATTTTCATCTATGCAAGTCTGCAAGAGGCGCATTTATTATCAATGCCTTTGCAGACTTGTTTGACTGAATTTTTCTAAAAAACAATTTTACCTTTTCAAATATATACTTAATATATTCTGGCTTTTATCAATACTTTTTTCAGTTTCATTAAACTGGCTGCAGAGGTCTGCCTGCATACAAAACTCTTTCTGGTTGAACATAAAAGTTTAATTAAAACCCCTCTGAGAAAATTGGGAGCAGGTTTGCAGTCAGGACAGACTCAGCTGGAGGCCTTTGAGGTTTGATTGCAAAACCTGTCAAACTGGTGTCAGCAGCAGTTTCCTTAATAATCTTTGGTGTGCTACCTGCTTATCTTAGCCTTTGAAAAAACATGTAAGAGACCAAACCCCTGTTAGCATGTTTCCAGGTTATCAGTTTAACGCTAGCCTTTTTGGACTCCTCAACAGGTAGGAATTAGACCATCTACAAAGGCAGAGCTGGAACAACTTACGGGAACTGTGAGCAAGGAGAGGGACTGCTGCTGAGTGAGGAGTTGGGCAGCTGCAGAGGGGCTGTAGGAATGCCTCCTTCCCTCTCCCCCTAAAATGTGACTAAAAATCTCATGTACCATGGTATAATTTATAGTACGGATACTACCTTAGAGTTGGCTTGAAAATAACCTATGTCCATTTTAATATCATATGGGAAGTAGAATGAGATTAGAAGGAATACATAGAAATTAGTGTGGATACTTTACCTGTAATGTGCCTCATGGGTTAAAAACTGGGAAACAAAGGCACACCATGCAATCACCTCTCCTACATCACCTGTGCTTGCAGGACTGTCTCTTGCTCCTTTAACATTTTGGCCTGGAGCTTCCATTCTGCAGCTTGATTCAGGAGCTGGTTTTTGAGCAACAGAGAGAAAATTGTTAGTTCCCTGGCTTATCACTTGGAAATTTTCATCCTCCAGCTATCTATGCTTCTGCTACTGCTACCTTGGTAAGGAATGATCTGAGTTTCAGATGAATGTAGTTGGAGGAGTTAGGCAAGACAGAATATTTACTGCTATCCAGAGACATGGTACAGAGCATTTGGATAGCAAAGACGTATTTGGATAGGTGTTCAAGACCTACTTGGAACGAAGTGTGCAGTACAGTGGGCTCTAAAAAGTGTGCTATTTAACCATGTATTTTTCAGAGAGTTGTTATGGTACTTTCTGGCACTTTCATTTCAGCATAGCTCTGGCCAAACTCCTCCTCTCCAGTGAATGGTGAACTCCCTTTTGCATTAATGATCAAGGCTTCGCATATAGGCATGGTCACAGTCAGACGTGCCTCAAAAAATCTGCAAGTGAATGCGTATTAAACATCATCCATTTAGTGGTGTCTATTATCTTTGGGCTCCATTTGCAGTGACATAGCAGCAGCAGAGAATCCCAGCTTGGTGCGATGCCTCACTTAGATGAAGGAGGCAGGCCAGGAAAAGCTTGAATGTAGTTTCATCCCGGGCTGTTCCTGAGGAGATATGATTCCCTACTTCAAAAAATTCAGCAAAATGATATTCTGACATGCAAACTCCAGATGGGAGGATCGTTTGAGGATAAATGAATTGTAGGAATGGGGTGTACAGAGACTTCTCTAGGCTGCAGTTCTGAGTCAGCACTTACAAAGCGCATAGTAATATTCTAGCAATTGGTTTAAACTGAAAGCAAGAAACATTTACTGAAGTGTTAAAAAAATGTGCCTGTTGCCTACCAAACATTTATGGAGCATTTTATTAATTAGGCCAGATGCACTTTAGAAAAAGAATATTAATGATAGCTTGAGAAATGAGATATAAACAAGTTAGTTCACCACAGGACGTTCTCTTGTTGAATTAAATTGTACTGTTTAAAATAAAACTCTTGGGCTCTGAAAATACATTGAAGATAAAAGTACAGTGTAAGTCAACTGAGCCCACTCTCAGAACTACAGATTTGTTTAGGTTGGAAAAGAGCTTTAAGATCATTGGGTCCAACCATAAGCTTAACATTGCCAGTTCCACCACTAAACCATGTCCCTAAGCACCACGTCTACCTGTCTTTCAAATACCTCCAGGCATGGTGTCTCAACCACTTCCCTGGGCAGCCTGTTCCAATGCTTGACAACCCTTTCAGTGAAGTAATATTTCCTAATACCGAGTTTAAACCTCTGGCACAACTTGAGGTCATTCCCTCTTGTCCTACAACTTGTTACTTGAGAGAAGAGCCCAACACCCACCTCACTACAACCTCCTTTCAGGTTCCTAGACAAGAATGTTTCATAGCTCAAGTATGCATTGTATGTTTGTTTTATAACTGCCTCTTAATATTTAATTTCAGAATTAAATTTTACTTTTGGTTCATTGGAGATAAGTAAAATTCTTGAGTTTAGATCTTGTTGACTAAGATTTCAAATACATTATGTCATAGCCAGTAACAAGAGATTGCATGAGTAGGCATAGGTTAAATGAGTCTCAGTTCATGCATTTGTTTTCTTGGGAAAGAATGTGTTTGGATGAAAATTTGATTTTGAAGTTTCGTGTTTCTTTGATATCTACTTGTTTGGGTGTTTTTTTTTGTTGGTTGCTTCTTTGTTTGGTTAGTTGGGGTTTTTTTTAGGTATTACGGGGTGTCTGGTTTGAATGATTTAATGAAAAGTGCAAGAAATTCCAGGAACTAGGCTTTTATCTGTGTTACTTACATTTCAGATAGAGTTACCTTCGTACCCAGTGTGCCTGGGATAATAAAAAGTCCCACCTCCCACACCATGTCTCCTGCCACAGTACAACAGATGGATGGAGAGAGAAGGCAAAGAAATGTTACTTCTTTTGCCTGTTAGTGAAATCCTTCTCTCCTGTTGACCCACATAGCTTCTGTAGCCAGTAAAAATTCAAGAGCTAATAAACTCTTCTGTAGTGGAAGCAAGTCAAATTTGAGACTTGCTCAAATTAGCAAGCATTCTTGCTCAGCCTGAGGTCATCTGCGAACACCAAACTGGGAGGAAATGAATCAGGAGAACTGATACATTTATTAATAGGCTATGAAGTAGTAACAAGGAGGCTGAAATATAAAGTAGTCAATAAATATTGCATGTAGTGTTTACAAAGCAGCACTTTAGTGGTGTGGTGATGTTATACTGTGGTATTAGAGCTGTGATAGGTGCTGCAGGCCAAGACACTCACATCATGCTGTACTAAAAAAGCCAGTCTCCAAGAACATACATTCCTACTTAATGACATGGATCTAGGGACTGGCTTAATGAAAGTTAAACTTCGCTTTTTGCTGCCAGACTCTGCAAATTCCAATTATGTAGAAATCTGATCAATAACTTCCAGTCACGTACTTGAAAGCCACAGAAGCTTTAAACTGCAATTAATTGGACATCAAAGTTTGTATTACAAGTGCTAAAAATATATTGTATGGGGAGGAAGTCCAAGTAGTTCTGACCAGTTATGGGTTGATAGTAAAAATGCATCCTTAGGTAAAGTTGACTCTTTGGGAAGGCCACATTGTATGAACCATTGCTCCTTATTTAGGGAATCATATTCTCAGTTGCACATGTAGAGTGAATTGTGCAAGCAACGAGATGACCTGCCTATTGAGATGTGATGTATAGAGGCTGCATGATGGGACTTCTCTCATTGTCTGAGGTGAAGAAGTTTTTCATGGGGGCAAAGATTCCTACATGGAACAACTACCTAAAGAAGACATCAAAGAGACCCTTCAAGTAGTAATTAAATTGATAAAAAAACCCCAACAACATGTAAAGATTTTCTCAAAATCCTGCACCAAAAGTCATGCAGAGGGATATAAAAAATGGTATGGAGAGAATCTGAAAACCTTTCCCTCAAATGACAGGATGCTGAAATGCAGTAAAGCTCTACATTTACACATTACTGATCTGGAGAGATATATAGTTAAAGGAGAGGACTCCATCAAACTCATTTTGATTTCATACATATATACATACATTTATATATATAAGTCCCACAAACTCTAGCATGATAGCTAGGTAGCTGAGGTTAACTGCTCAGCAATATGATTGAAGTGGGAGACAAGTGTAGGCCAGCTCTCTGGGAGCTGGGCTACCTGTGATGAATCATGTCATGCTAATCGTGCCTTGGCTCATTGCATAGCTTTTAGGTGGTCACTTAAGCTCTTCAGCTAAATCTACCTTGCTGTGGGGTGATATAAGCAATACTTCACAGGGTTTTTAAGCATTAGCTTGGATAGTGTGAAAAATACTCTTTGCACAAGGTGCATGTCATTATACACCCACTACTAAAAGGCTTTGTAGCTTGGTTTTGAACCTGTTATTTCATAGGTGCTAGTTTTATGTACAGCTAAGCCACAGAGAAATTCTCTCACTCTGAAAGGTAGACAGTGATGATTTGCACTGCTTTAAAAGAAACGAAAATAATAAAACTGTGTTCCTGATAAAATACACAAAGAAGGTTTGGCTAGAAACAGGTCCAGTCACAGGCAACAAGCAGCCCCAAAGCTCATGTTCTGTGAGGCATAGCAAGAAAGATCATTGATATAAGGCTGCGTATGTCATTTTTCCACAGACCCAATGCCCTGCCTTTAACATCTTTGTTGTTTCTTTCTCCCTTAGTTTCTGAAATCTGATACTCAGTACCAAAACTCACAGTGACTGCAGTAAAGTAAGCCCAAATTTGCTTTGTCTTTGTAAGGGATTTCTTGGAAGTGTTTCCTGATGTTTGAATCTGCCAAGAATTAACAGTCATGAATGAAGTGTTGAGTTTTGGCTTTACATATGCCTCACAGTGAAAGGAAATAACTCTGCTGGACCACATATTGTCAGGCAGTGACACGCAAATGTGCACACGGCGAAGCCCCAGCTTGTCTTCCTCCTTAGTCTTTAGCTGGGAGTAAAGCTGAGCAAGACTGGGTATCCCAGCTGCAAGATCAGTGCAGAGAAAGAGGATAAATGCTCTAATGGGCAACTTTCAGTAAGAGGCGTTTGCTGTGTTTCTCTTGTACTGTATCCACCGGCCTTAGAGCCCTGCATTTTCACCCATATTGGATGATACTTAGGCCATGCTTGTGCTAATGAATCTGTTTCCAGATAGGGGGAGGGGATAAACAACCTCTTTTTAGAAATTTCTCATGCTGCTCCTGAGTTAGTTGGAGGACTGATGTCTTCCAGCAGATGAGAGCCTGTTGCTCCCCTTGAGCAGACTCACCTGCTGCCACACTGAGATGAGAGACTAGGTGTCAATATTGAACTCTGATCCTTTGGAGACGTTAAGATTGCTGTGAAAATACCAGGCAGCCCAAGAAAATTAGTTTTGATTGAATTGCATAATATATGAGACCAGGGAGGAGTGCCTTTCTCCATCCCAGCTGTGCTCACGTGGGACATCCCTCCTGTCTGCCAGGTAGGGAGGAACAGCAGATGAGACTGCTAAACAGCATCAAACCCTTTTTCAGAAAAGGCACTGGCAGAACAACATGGGGAGGGAAAACTCTGTGAAAGAAAATCGGAGACTGTCACAGCAAGCAGCTCCTGTGTCCTCCTCTGCTGGTAAAACTGGTCCCACAGGAGGACATCTGCCGAGGCTCTGAGCCTGGGGGTATAGAGGCCTTTAGCCATCTGACTTTAACCCCATGTTATCATTCTCCTCTCTGACTGTTTAAATGTGCTCATTTATCTTGTGAGGAGATAGAGTATCAAATATCAGAGCTGTGTGAAAACTTAATGGCATCACCTATACCAATGTCACGATGAATCAACTGGGTAGTAATGGTGAGTTAGCTAGAGCAGTCTGTGCTGAAACCCCATGCTTTGCATTTTGCCTCAAAAACTGTAAATGCCAATGAAGGCAGCCTTTCAGGGGCTGTTCCTTTACATCGAGCATTAACAGTAGCAATAAAAACATCTCTGCTACTGTGTTCTAGCTTGGACCTGAGTAGCCAATATGTTAGTGGAACAGCATGCAAGACTCGTTTTGACCTAAAGTTAGATAAAAGACAAACAGAATAGAAGGATAGGTACATATTCCTTTTCTTTCTGATGTCGCTCCTCAGCTTCCTTCATCATTTCCTGAGACTGCTCCAACTTGGCATCCACCAGTTTCTGTTGGAGTTCTCTGTGCTTAAATATTTTATCCAGGTGCTGTAAGAAAATAAATGCACAGGTTTAATTGTGTACACAGACCTTCATCCTCATGCATGTACAACTGTCTGCTGGAACACTCATAAGAAAATATATTGTGAAACAGGAAGACTCTCAACCTATTGCAAATAGTAAAAAACCTACAGTGCTGATGAGAACAACCTATGCCAGAATTTGCATGGAAAGGGAAACCTGTTTATGTTACCTGTTTTGATTTGTTATAGCAAAAAATATTTTATTTATTTTTTAAGTACCTTATAATCGTTGCCATTTTTATGGTCTACATATGAGGTCATCTGTATAATCTAATATAAATGAAGTTAAAATAGTTGCTCATCAATACAAAACATGCAGGGGACATAATTTTTTTGGGAGCTGTTAAGTGACCAGAAGATCCAAACCGCTCTGTGGATAAATGTGTAAAGACACATTGGACCTGCAGTATTTGGGAGCATGTGCACAGCTCATGCTGTTCTTTCTGTAGATCTGTGTTCTTTGTGTAGTTCCCTGCACATTCCCTTTGCTCTGGCTGCAAGTGAACAACATGGGCTTGGAGAGCCTGGGCAAAAGTACCTGAGTGGGAATATGAAGATCAGACCAGATGACCCAGAGGCCTCCTCTGGCCTGTAAGGTATCTGGCTCCATGGTGACATTCAGGAGGTAAACGTTGCTCATAGCCCTTATCACTCTGGCTTCATTTAGACAAGATTCACAGGACTAAATATTCTGAGTGCATGCCTCTGCTTTACTTTTTCTTCTCATAGAATTCACAAGACAAGAATGTGCATTTCCTCCATTCAGCATAAGACTTCATGCATGATGCAACAGATCTGGAAATGCTTGTATTGTATTGTATTAGGTGTTCCAGATTGTAAAGACAGATTACATGTTTTATTCAGTATGATAATGTTGTCTGGTTGCACTGAGACTCAAAATACATGTATTTAGAAACAATAAAAAGACCCATTTTGATATTTGTTAGTGTTTGTCATAAAAAAAAAGTAGTTCAGGATTTTACTGGAAGGGGTTTTTTTGTGTCAAAATTTTCTGATCAGCTTTAATGTTTACAGGAAGAATAATTTTTCCCATCTGTCTATTATCTGCTAGATGTTATAGTGAGTATTATGCCTGCAAAGAAGGATCTGTTCTAATGCAAAGGGCCTCCTTTATCTGTCTTCTTAATTTTCTGCTTCTAGGGAAGGGTCAAAGCATTTACCTCAGAGCTCTTCTCAACAACCTATGTTTGGAGGGAACAAAAGTATATTTAGCATGGCCGGCAGAGCAGGCTGTCCAGAAAGACGGGAGCTGGGAGATGCTCAGAGGGGGCTTCGCGGGGGAAGAAGGGAAGGGATGCTGGGGGAGCTCCCTGGGGGCTTTGGGGAGATGTGAGGGGGCCAGTGGGCAGCTTAGCGGGCAACTGGCACCCCTTGCTGTTCGGGAGCCTCAGCCCCTCTCGTCACAGCAGCAAGGCTCATACAGCTCCTTGCCTGCAAAATTTGCCATGCAGAGTCCTGTGGGCTTGCTGCGTGCATAGTCCTGCTCAGACAGGAAAGCGTGGAGGAGGCTACCCTCGTTATCTCCACAAGGCGCTCTAATGATAGCCAACAGAGAGGACAGGCTGGCATTGCTTGCTGCTTTCCCTCAGGGAAGACAGATTTGCTGCCTATTCCCATGGGCAGCCAGGGCGTTGCTCTCACCTCCTCCCGCAGCTCATACTGGTCAATGATGCTTTTCAGCTTCTCTGCCAGCTCCGTGTTCTCCTGGCAGAGCTTCATGTTCCTCTCGCTTTGCTGCTCGATCTGAGCCTGGATTTCACTTAGTGTGCCCTGGAAATGATTTGTTATTTCTTTCCTCTTCTCATCTTCCTCCCGTGCCCGCTGGATTGTTTCCTCCTGTTGTTAAATGGAAGGGAACGCAGTCACATAAGAAAAATAAGTAACAAGTGGTTCATAAAGATACTGTTTCAGAGTACCGTAAGGTTTCCCTTTGAAGGATTTTATGTGTTTGCATTCCTCTTAGGAGATTTTCTTGCTTTCATCTGCTCCAGCATTAGGCATGATTCTAAATTTACAGAGCAAATTACACAGTGGCCTTGAAAAAATTAGGGAACTAAGAATTTGCATTTATAAACATGAATGTAGAGCAGCCTTTCAGATCAAAGTGAGCCTGGGAAAGGGGACAATCATGCATGTCTTGATTCATGATACTGCAGCACAGCTTTTGCTTTGGAAGAAGATATTTATTGGAAGTAGTCAAAAGCTCTTTCATCAGATTTCTTTTTTTATTGAATTAAAAAAGCACCCTTTAAAATGCCTCCTTTTAACTAGGAATCCTCATATCAAGTGGATATTTAAGATAAATCCATCATCTTCTGTCGGATCCCTCTCAATCCTTCACTTTTCCTTCTCTAACTTTTTAACTGATACCAACATTTGCACTAATTTTTAGGTGGCACAATCAATGAAAGCTTGTGGGCTTTTTCTTACAGAATCGAAGGAAAGGGTCAAGATTTCACCTGGAGAAAGATTGATGATTTTTTTGTTTGATGAATTTTTTTTTAATCAATTATTGAAATTCTGGTTTGGATTTGTTTATATAAAAGACAATGTAAAAAGAATCTGCATTCATTGCTGTGGATCCAGAAATGAGGACTATTTTTATTCCCTGCTCATTTTCCTCCAGGGTAGTCTGCCCTTTTGGCGAACATAATCCTGATGCACAGTGGCTAGGGCCACATTTGCTGTAGTTACAAATCATGCCAGAACCACGTTAAGGACCCACTCCACAGCATGCAAATGACATCCTCTAATAAGGTTTCAACTAGCCTAGTCATTTATATAAAAATCTTTGATAACACTGTATATGGGTATTTTCTATAAATATACTTGAATAAAGGCTTAGCTGACTCTAATGAAGTATAATTTATATCATAGATGTGACATTAAAGGTGTTGATACAAGTTCTACTCTTAAAGTAAGATGAATACCAAATGACCCAATTTCTGCTTAGAATGCAAAACACAAGCCTGATCTTTGACAGCTGCCATTCAAGGTGGGGGATGTTTGTCCTTTTGCTGACCAGGGAATGATACAGATGACAATACGCTGGATGACAGGAGGAAAGTATTGGAGCTGTTAGTGCTAATAACACTGTAGTGCACAGAAACCACCAGGAAGCCCTGCAGGGCTCTGCAGTTTACTGTACTCACAAGCAGAGTAAAATGAAGTGTGAGCCCAGAAGGACTCTGACTCTTAAAAGGAAGGAAGAATCATAGATAAAGCTGGGCAAAAAGCTTGTGGGAGCTCCTGGTTCAATACCAGTGCTGGAAATCAGACACAAGAAAAATTTGCAGCAAGATGAAAGAGAAGTTTTCTAAATTTCTTTTTTTTTGTTTTAATTGGTGAGAATGATTTAGAGTTAGCCTGAAAAGTTTTGCTTGACCAGAAATTGATCTGTGTTCTGTTTGTTGCTGCTTTTTATTTAACTCTTTTCAGGACAATTTTGAAACAAAAATGCTATTCCAAAGTAGAAATAAAAATGCTATTCAGAAGATCTTTTAAATCAACTCTTTAGCATTCCCAAAATGGAATATTTAATTTTCTTTTGAAAGAGGATGTTTACAAACAATGACATCCTTTTTATTTTTGTTTGAAACTTTGGCAAATTTAACTTGAATTCATAGATAATTTTGGTCAAGTCAGAATTCCATATTGCTTCTAATACGCTGTTCAAAAAACTGCTCATGCCTCTTTTCACTCCATTGATACTTGCAGCCCTGAGCAGGGGGAAAAGCTATCAGATGTTTTCACTTCAAGAAATCAAAGGTAGAATGAGAAATCCAACTTGCATGTCTGGAGTCCTAAATGGTGTTATAACACATCACTGCTGTGATTTAAAGCTCTCTGGAGTAATAAATCTAGCTGAATATAAAACAAAAAAATTGGTGGATTATGCATAAGTCACACTGCACAGTTCTGTTACAAGGTGAAATGAGTCATCCTGAGAGCAGCAATCACGCAAATGTAAATAAAAAATGCACGTTACCCTGAGGATCTTATTTCCTGCTTATCCTCTATTCTGAGGTAGAATAATTATACAGAGCAGAGACAATACAAACAGTCATTGCTAAAGACATTGAACTAGGAAATGTTTAATTGCAGGGCACAGGATTTCTCTTGACCTCTTCTGCTTTGGAGAAAAGATATTTGGGGGGAGGGGTTTCGGTGTGTCACAGATATAGCTCCTCAGAGTCCATCATAAAAGGGCAGTGATTTGATGTCCCAGCTACAGATTAAGGGTGGTTGCGGATGAGAGAAATTGGCCTAACAGAAAGGCAACTGCATGGCTATGGCACCGTGCAGAGACCTGCGGGCATTGCCTCTTCTCTGCACCAAGGAATCAACCCATCCGCATCTCAGTGCTCTGCCGTGCCATGAAGCTGGCTGTGATGCTGCCGGTTCCCAGCCGATTGTAGGTTAGTGCCCGGTTCCTAAGGTAATACAGTTTCTGTCTCTCAGGTGCTACCAATAATACCGTGGAAGTACTGATGTGTCTTTGGGGGCATCTGCATTAAAACTGAGCCTTTACGCTCTGTAGAAGCCTACAGCCAAGGCTACATCTGCACTGTGGCCAGTGAAGGGGCTTGGATGCCCATGGTTTTCATCTCTCTCTGCAGCAGATCCAGAAGACAATTGCACTCCTGATCTCCCATCAGCAGAGACGATATGAACGTGCATTCCTCATTTTCAATGAACAATTCTCTTCATTCCCAGATGTCATGGTCAGAGCTAGTTTGGAGCTGAGCCCATAATTGAAGCTGTTGACTGTTGTGACATTTGTATGATTGTCACTGCTTAATGCCCAATAGCAGGAAGGACAAGGGACCTGAGATGTTCATGTCACTACCGGATGCTAAGTAGCTGCCAGACTGTCAGATAACTGGCAGAACACAAACACAATGCAGAGAAATGAGAGGTTGTTGGTGTTAGTAGAGCAACTCTCTTTTGGAGCAGGAACTATTTCACGAACATTTATTTTGCTTTTCTTGGAGGGAGAGTTAAACATCTGTTTTCTGCTATGAAGTGTAACTGCAAGGAAATAATCTGAATAGCTGGACTGTAAATCAGTCGGATTTTGAGGCCAGTATCCAATACTAACCATAAATTTTTCTTCTCTGCTCTGCACTGTGGATTTGCAGCACAACTCTACATTGCATATTCATCACCACTTGGCTGCAACAATCTCCAGTTAATGGGAATTCCACACACCAGATGAGTGAAGATGACATTTACATGACGTGATGTGCATATAATGTAGCACATGGCAAGTCAGAGTAGGTTCAGGATCTGGATGGGCCTGGTTTCTCCTTTACTATTGAAATGACACAATCTCCTACAGTTTTTATTTTCCATGCTTTGGAACATACTCAGAAGTGTTAATCCCAAATGCAACGAAATTGTGAATCAGCTTCTCTGTCCTGCCAAAACCAAAATAAGAATGACTTAAGCATGAGATTTTAAAAATAACTTTTGATGGATTCTCTTGTTTTAGGCCCTCTCAAGTAAAGTCATAAACAAAAGGAAATTGTGCTCACATAAATAAACAGATGTGATTCTGTATATTCACAGGTTTTCAGGTGCTGAAGTTTAAAGGCAAATATTCCAAGAATTCTTAGTGAGACAAAACTGGATAAAGATATTGGATGCCTTTGTTAATTTAATCCTCATTCATTCTGCAAGCATATTTTTTACTTACTATCTTGTTTAACTTTGTAGTTTTTACACTGAAAGCACAGGAGCCAGAGGAAAGCTAGTATTCTACCTTTCTTGAAAGGTCTCTAACTTCTTGAAAGATGTGACTGAAATTTGAACACTTCCTCCTACTACCAGATCAGCTCAGGTACCTTCCCTGGCTCACCAGGCACAGGAATAAAAATCATAACTGAGTCTGAAATTTAAAAGTTTATTTAGGGGACCTAGTTCCAAAGTAAAACAGTCCAACAAGTGGAAAGGTGTTGGAAAAAAGACTTTCCTGAATATAAAGATGAAGTGTGTAGTGAAGTATTTATATGTAAAAAGAAAGGAAAAATCATGCTCTCTGGTAGTGAGATTAATGAGCATATGATAGCTGGAAAATTGTGCAGGGAATTCAACAAACCCTGTTCCAAATATGTTTTCCAAATATAATTAGTAGTTCTCTGTATCCCAGTTTCCACTGATTTGTTCCACTGACATAATTTATTTGGTTAAGAAACCTCAGTTGAGTCTATGTGAAGCCCTGCACACTGTACTCTTAAATCACTTTAAAATTGGCTTGTATTTCTGTTGAAAGATTTTGCCTGAAGATGTTCTGGTGTATCATTATCAAGATACAGCTCAGGTCTAGTACAATTGATAGGCACAAATTTAATTGGCACTTCTGGTTTGCATTAGTATAACCAAGCACAAAGAAAGTTGCTTCTAGTCTTCCTAACAGTTTGCTAAACTGCTTTTGTCCTTCTACTGGTGCACACATGGCCCCTCCCAGCTATGTTCTTACCAACACAACCTGAAAGTCAGAGCCGGACCCTGAAAGGCTGTTCATCAGCTGGTGGAAATGAATGAAAATCCATTACAGTTAATAGAGGTTATATCAGGTGAAATTCTTGCTGCTGAGAATTCATACATGCAATTCTATATGAAACTATATCCTCACAAAGAAGGATTTTGAATAGATCAAAGCAGAGGCTTTTTGTATAATAATAACACCACCATCACTAACATGTACTCGGAGAAAAAAGGAAGATCAAAACAGAAATACACTTCTTGAACCTAGTATTTTTCAAGAAGCATAATCGTATTATAAATTTCACATTTCAGTAGCATGATGCATCAAGCAATAGGCAGACATGGTGTATGGATCCCAGCCTTTTGACACACCAGAAAATTTCCTTTTTGAACTGATGCTTGTAATCCAAATGACTTTCACAGTGTCAGCATCCTTCCTGCCTTGAGACTTAATGTCTTGAGGCAAATGTCCTGATTGACTCACGGCACCACTTCAAGATGCCCAGGTGCTCAAATTACATGGAAACACCTGCCAGCCTTCTGTGAGCCCCCCTGGAGCAAAGCTGATGCTCCTGCTATTCTGTCCACACACACACACATTGGCATCTGCTGTCTCAGGAATTTGGTCTGTTAGCACCACTAGTTTTATCTGCACTGAGCTCCCTGACTATGCAAGCAGAGCTTACAGCTAGCATGGGCAAACTCAGTGTCCAAAGTGCTTGGATATTTCCAAACAAAGAATAAAAGGGTCTTGGCATAAATGGGTCTGAAGACTGGGGCATATATATATAATTATATACTGTGTGTGCAGATGCAAATGTCTCTTTGATTTGGTACTAGAGTAAGATGGGAAGGCATCAGCATCTTCTCCCCCCTGCCTCTGCCAGGTACCTTGACAAGGCTGCGACTCACCTTGAGGTTTTTGTTGTGCCTCTGGAGCTCCCGGCACAGGCTCTCAAGCTTGCTTCGGGCGAGGATGGCTCGGCTGTGCTCACTCTGCAACTGATCCTTCTCCTTGGTGATTTGGGCCTGCCTCTTCTGCAGGTACTTGAGCTTTTTCTGCTCAGCACGATGTTCTTCTAGCTGGGCAAGCAGTAGTGATTAAAACAAAATTAAGAGGAAAAAGAAAGAAAGGAAAATGAGCTATTTTGGTTTCATGATTCATAATCTCTTAGGAAATATTTTGTATTTATCAGCACTAATGGAAGAGCAGTGGCCAACCTGGGGGGGGTCCCAAGCCTGTTCACTGCAATGGTCCCAAGTGTGCTGTAGTGTGGGTGGGTGAACATAATTTTTAATACACTTGTCACAGTATTTCAGCCCTTCCTTCTTTGGACTGAATTTATTTGGAGGGCAGCTGTGAGGTTTTATTGTTTTCAAAGTTAGGATCGGGAGTAGTCAGGAACAATGTATGTGGTGACGTTTCTCCAGGTTGTGAGATAACACAACAGTGGCTCATTCTGGTTTGTGACTTCCTGAAAAAGAAGCAACCTCCTACACACCCAGGAACCTGCTGGAAAAAAGCAACAGCAAAAGAAGCAGTGGAGACCAGGAATGTGGTACAGGCAGGGGCTTTGCTGCTAATGGAGGAGAATGTTCTGCAGGGAAGAGATCCTCAAAACGAGACTTGGGCAACTCCTCTTGACATGCTCTTCTTGCTTGTGGGACCACGTGTCCTGTTGTCAGTGGGGTGGGTTACAGTGAATCAAACCTCTTTTGCGCTTTTCATATGAGGAGTGTCTGAAGTCACTTGGTCTGTTCAGGCTGGAGAAGAGGAGACTGAGAGGGGATCTCATAGCTGTTCACTGCCTTCTCACAAGGGAAGGAGGTGAAACAGGTGCTAATCTCTTCTATCTTGCAACCTATGATAAGACTAGAGGTAATGGCAGGAAGATGTGCCAGAGGAGGTTTAGGCTGGATATTAGGAAGATGTTCTTCACCCAGCGGGTGGTGGAGCACTGGAGCAGCTCCCCAGGGAGGCAGTCATGGCACCGAGTCTGCCAGCATTCAAGAAACATTTGGACAATGCCCTCAGTCACACAGTGTGAATGTTGGGAGTGTCCTATGTAGGGATGAGAGTTGGACTTGATGATCCTTTTTGGGTTTCTTCCAGCTCAGGCAATTCTATGATTCTATGGTTCCATATTATTATTGATGTTCACTTGGGAACCTGCTGTTTCTGTGGATGTGTGGCTCCTGCCTTCCCTACAAGGCTTGAGGGGAGGAGGATGTATTTGGAGAGTGGATGAGGGGCAGCAACAGAATTGCATATTCCCTGCATAGACTGGTCGTTTCTTCTGACGTGTCTATTAATGTCTGTTTTGGAAAAAAAAATTCTGCACTGCAAATTAACACTAACAGACACGTCAAAAGAAGCACTTCACATCTGAAGCTTTTAAAGATTTGTTCTCCTGTTCCAGTGCACAGCAGCCCTCCTCACTGTATTATAAGCATGCATATATTGTAAGACATTTCCAAAATCCAGATGTTTTCTGGTGGAAAAACAGCAGCACATGAGCTGCTACGTGCAAACCTTAATAATAATAGTTGCTGTTAACATTACATTATCTAATAATATGGTAACACTAGTATTAATTATTAACCCCAGTATGACTGGGAAAGTCTATGAGTGCAGGCGAATGATGAGCAGTACAAACTAGACTACCATCAAGCATCATATTTTACACTTCCTCTGTCTGACATTCTGTTTTCTGCAGATGTTCTCTAATTTATGCTTACAGTACAGAGCTCTGTGTATTATCAATCAAATCACAGCTAGGCATATCACAAAGCAATACAATCACCAGCTTGGAGTATATTTACAGTTTATGCTCAACTTTCAGCATGTATATTGAGTGTTTTTACCCTAGTAGATCAGAATAGAGGCTTTTGCATCTAATCAAGCTGCACTAGCTGAAATAGTTTTTCTAGCATTGTAGGCAAAAAAGAGCCTCTCTGTAATTAAGGCTGAGTTTTGTTTTCCATTATAAGCTTAATTTTGGCTCCTTCCCCTTGCCTTTTAAAAATAAAATGTAGGTTCTTTTTGCTTCATATTTTGCATGTGCAGCCTTTGCTGAACAGAAAATGATTTATCCAAATTTTAGATGAATCACTCAAGCTGTGCTTGAGATAGGGGGCTTAGAATAAAATAGGTCTTAATTGTGATATGAGAAATTTTCCAAGTAATATTTCCTCTTTTTTTTTGTCCATGAAAACGACTTGCACTAGAAACTTGTACTTTGTGCCATGGTTTAGATGATGGTTGGTGTTAGTGTTGGTGTTAGTGTTAGGTTATAGGTTGGACTTGATGATCTCAGAGGTCCTTTCCAACCTTGTGATACTGTGATACTGTGATACTGTGATACTTCAAAGTTCTCAGGAGTGTCTAAGACATGGTGTTACTTTTCACTGAAGAAGGGATTTTACTGGGAAATAGAAATGACAAAAGACCACAAATGATACATTTTTAAGATTGATTAATGTATTGCTACAGAGTCACATTGCTGCACCATCCCCTGGGTTGTGCTGCAACAAGTGCTTCTGTCACCACAGATTTCACTGGACCAGGGAGCTGACCTGGCTGGAAAACAGCTCAGCAAAAGCAAAAAGTGAGCTGATGCGTGTGATGGAGATGAACAAGAGGGAGCAGAGAGTGTGGTAACTACTACAGCCAACTGCTGACAAGTTATTAATCACACTACACCCCACAGCTGTGCTGAGCGAGCAGTGTAAGGCTTTCTTCAACAAGCTTTTAGTTGTATTTATTAAATGATTTATTTTAGTGACATTGCACAGAATGTCAAAACTGAATTCTCTAGATTTATGTTTTGTCACCTTTCTCCTTCATGGTTTATTGGCAATATGGCTTGTGTTTTATACAGTGCTCCAATTGGACAGGAAGAAGATGACCTATTTCAATTAATCCGTGGGCATAAAGTTCCTTTAAGCATGAGCTAAACCATAAACAGCATGAGAAATCACAGAATTTTGCACAAATAAAAGGAAAAGCGGAATTTTATATTATGATGAGATAGGGACACATCTGTGCATGAAACCAATTATAAAGTCAGTGTTCTGCTTGGCACTTTTTTCAGCACTCTCCAAACTGTAAAATGTTACAGCCTTTTGATTTGTAAGATTTCCACACCTTATAGCCATAAAGTCCTTTAACTACTTAGAAGAAAATACTTGATCCAAAAATAACTCATCTGAAGTGTGGAAAGAATAGAGTCAGGTAGGTGGCATTGTTACAGAGGTGACATTATGGTAGCAAAGGCTTTGACTCTTCATTTCAATGTATTGTGGATTCTGTCATGATTAGCTTCAGTTCTCTATTTCTGATTGTCTGCTCCCTAACACTTTATACTAAGCCCTGTATAATTTTAATTTTGATTAATTCACTGAGATGTAATTTAAAGCAAAAGCCACATACAGAGGTGTGCACAGAAGGTGAAGGCAGGAGCTTCGACACCAGTTTCCATTGTGGGTCAATTTAACAGATTTGCCTTTAAGTATAAATATTCTGCCCCATCAGCATTTTAATCTAAAGTCCAGCTTGTTTCCTCACTTTTAAATTTTTTTCTCCTTCTCAGCCATAATTGATTATTTGACACTAACAATTGTTTCGAGATTTGCTGATCAGGACAAACACCACTGCTACATGAGGTTTGACCATGCTGCATAGCATTTTTTTATACCTTTCTGTACAGACAATTTTCACAGAAGAGAACCAATGCTGTACTAACCAGCTCAGCATATTTCTTAAATAACAGGTCCAGCTTCTCCTCTGGAGTATTCAGCTTGTTTAAGCTTTGCATCAGTAGGGTGCCTTCCTTCCCTTAAAAGACAAGAAAGAAGCAGAGATTTAATGGTAGAGGTATTTTGTAGCGGATGTACTGTCATGGAATTTGATGCCATATATTTAAAAACTCAGGGAGAAATGAGGCATTTTGGAAGGAAGGAAATAATCTCTGTTATGAATTCCGGGGGTTTTCTTCTCACCATAAAAAGAAACATGTTTGAATGTTCTTCCATTTCAGACCTCGGTAACGTGCTGTCTTCTAGCAAAAGCATTGGCTATGAAATAATTTTGTCCTGTATAATCTGATTTTCACTTAACATTTTTGCAACGTGACTGAGTCAAATACATGGCACAGGATGGAAAGAGCCTGGACCCTGAAGGCTGGGAAATCAGATCTCTTTGCAGGCAAAAACTCATCAAAGCTGAGTACTCAGCCTCTGTGCTGCTCACTCATCTGAGACATAAGGAAGATTAAGTTAGGTACAGAGACTACAGTGTGGATGGAAACAGAGAGTAGTGGGTACTGCCAGCCAGGTCTGGGCTACATGATAGTGGTGTAAATCTGTTCCCTAACTTGGTGAAGAGAGTATGGATACCTGAGACAGTCTAGTAACTATCTGGGCATGCGTAGCTAAATCACTGCTTAGCCATTTAGGTATTGCATCTCTTCTGATACCTCTTGGTGTCCATTTCAGCCCTGAGTATGAGCTGGAGCTTGAACACCACTTGTTTATCAAATACAAAATATTCCTGGCATCCCTAGAGATAAGGATGGCTGTGGTGCCAAAGTCTTGGCCATGCCTTCCCAAATGCTCCTCTTTCCCGAGGCTGTGACAGCAAATTGGCTTTCTGCTTTAGGTTGGACATTTCTGCTTCAAAGCTAGTACAGTCCAGGATTACTGCCTGTGGAGAAAATCCTGTATTTCTCACTAAACTCTCTCTACAGCACGGTATAAATGAGCTGAAGAGTGCTAAAATAAAATCCTTGAGTGAAACTGTTGCAAATGCAGCTGGAGAATTGTGCTTTGGTAGTGTTTCCACTGGTCTTGGAGAGGTACCAATAACTGCACCAAGGCAAAGGCAATAGAAACTGAGGAACTTTCTTTCTCCTGGACGTTCAAGAAATTGGGGAGGAAAAAATCCATGCTCTGTCCTGTGCTTAGTCCCTTGTCTGTAAGACAGTTCTGCAGTGATTATCCTATAGGCTCAGTCTGCAGTCTGCATTCTCACACATAAGAGAGCCTTGAAGATTGGTGGGAGTTAAATGTAGGAATGGAAATAAATTATGTGTTTGTTAGATTGGGATGTAACTATATTGCTCTCTAGTGGCTGCCCAGCAGAAAGGGCATACCTCACAAAAACTTTATAGCTCAGCTAAAAGAACCTTGCCGTGGCCAAAGTGCTCTCTAAGCACTGTGCCTAGAGAGAGTAAATGTATTGGCTTATTGCATATAGTCTGTGATGAGTCTGGAGGTCTGCTAGATAAAAAATAAACTAGTCATTACAGTGACTTAGTTCTGCAGATTCCCTGCCACATAATATCACCATTAGCACTGATAAGACCCGTGAGGAGTTATACCTGAGGAAGCAGGGGAAGAAAAAATTTTATGAAGCACAAATGAAAGGCCGAGTTTTCATTTGTCTAGGAACCAACTTTCTGTAGCGTGTTGTCAGACTCACAGCTTTGGCTACCCAGTTGGGGTGGCCCAATAGTATATCAGAACTGTGTGATATAGTCCTAAGCTTTTATCTTTTTAGAAGGACTAATATCTGCTACAGCTACAGGTATCTGTTGGGTAATTGCTGAAAATAATTATTAATCAGAGAAAAGTTACACTGTAATTTTCAGTGGCAACTAGATGTCCCTATCATCCACAGCAGAGGCTTAACATCAGAAGGAGCAAGAACTAGAGAGATTTTTAGTTGTTTGCAGAGGGCTGCATAAGTATGCAAGTACTTGCCTAGACCTTTCAGGATTTTTTTCTCCAGCTTTTGCTCTTTGCTGCTGCTCGGCTCCTTTGCTCTGGAAGCATCCCCAGATGCCACCTTCTCTTTCTCACTCTCCTCATTTGCATCTTCATATTCTGCATCCTCCACACTGCCTGGCTCTGCCTTTTCTGGACTGTCAGTTTCTGTAGTGATGCTTTCCTTCTCCATCAGGCTTGTGGCAGACCCGTAGGTCTTAATAATGTCCTCCAGCTGCCGGCTCAGTTCCTCCGAGATGTCACACACGGCTGCTTCAGACTGGGCACTTGACTGCTCAGTGGGGGCTGGTTGTGAGCTGGGGGCAGGTTTGTCCCCACTCTGCCCTTGGATGTCCTGCCCAAGCGAGGCGGGGGGCTGGTCATTCTCCATGCTTGGTTCAGTACCTGACAGCAAACAAATACAGGGTTAGTTTAAAAGCACATGAAATCAGTTTTCTAATTGTTCCCAAAGCCTGGCTAACATGTGAATGATCTTGTAAGAAATTTGAGACGGCAGCTCATCCATTGGCTCTGGCTTGGTAAATATGTTGCACTAAAATGAACAACCAAGGTGATTTGCCTGCAGGGAGAAAAGCAAATTACATACTTTCCAAGAGGAAAAGCCTGCCCAAACCTAATACTTAAAAATCAAAACCTTTTATTCCTGTTACCAGCAATAACATGTGACATGACACCCCAGTCATTTATAGCATTTCCCTCTTTGAACATACTCTTTGCCACATGCTTACTTTTTTTGATCTGTTTACCTGCAATGCTGTCTACCGATTTGGGCAGCTTCACATCAGAGCTGCATCAGTTTCATTTCCTATTTCTCCCGTGGGCACATCTTAAATCAATAATCAGAAAAAAAAGAATATTTTAAATTAAACAGGTGCACCAAAAATAGTGCTCTGGTCTTGAAGAGCCCAGTGTGGTACTTAATCTATGAGTGTATTGACTTGATTCTATAACAATAGCAGCAAAAAACAAGATAAACAACTATAAACTGCTCTTCTCCTGGACTTGCTGCATGCTGCTGACAGCTTGTTTGACAAAATACAAATACAGAATAAATCACAGTGAAGTAAAACCAACCAAGCGTAACATGGGTTGATAGACCATTGTGTTTTCCGGGGTGAATTTCATGTAATTTGTTTCCAATTTGCAAAGGGAAGCTTTTGTTTTTCCATTTTTTTGAGCAGCTACAATTGGTCAGGCAGCACCAGAGCCCCCGATGTGTTTGTGTTCCTCTAGAGGCTGCTCCGGATAACCCAGAATCTGGCAATGTGGATGTCAACAAGAGTGTCCCAGACACCTGCTCCTAAAATTCTCCAGGGTGTGGGCCAGCAGAAACAGCATCTTTGGCTGTATGTGACTAGAAAACTCAATGTTGAGAAGGTTCTTTCATTCTCAGAGTGCTGACAGAGCTGCTGTCACTGCTGCACTACCATCAGTAGGTAGCGTGGGGGTGTGGGGTGTCCAGCTGGGTCTCACCCTGCAACTAGCCTCTGCTTTTCCTTGTCTACAGTCTCTGTACTCTTCATAGGCATGAGGCTTTTCTCTCTTTAAGGCTGATTTTTGTTCTTCCCTCTAATGATATGATTTACAATGGTGCCAGGGGGAATGAAGAGAGGAAGAAGATAGTTTTCTCAGTTGTGGTTTAGAATCTCAAGCGGTTGCTTTCTTACCTTTTAAAAGTCAACTTGCTTTGAAAACATGGAGCTAACTGAGAAACGTTTTGTTCCCTGTTCAGTTGGCTGTAACATATATCTTCTTCAGTGTCTAAATTTCTACAGCTTTCAAAATCATTAACTTTGTCAAAGGCAGTATATGATAAGAAAGATGTAATTTACTGTAATACGTGATTTGGTGTTTATTATTAAACTCTCTCCAGTCAAAGTGATGTTTGGAAGTGCAGTGATGGCTATCTTTAAGGCAACACTTTTCAGGATTTGATTGTCTAGTTGTTTGACTAGGCTTAAAGATAAGATAATAAAATATTGTGATTTATCATCTCTCAAGCAATTACTTGCAGACCTACAATTGAAACCTCTGAGTGGGGCTCAGGATATGCTTGAAAACTCTTAGCTACAAATCCATGCCCCTGCAGTCCTCCCACAGGTACAACTCATCAGCTGTAACAACTTGGGAAGATGATTGGACCTGGTCCCAGGAACCCTGTCAGACAGATGCATACTATTCTTTCCATCCTGCTTGTGGTATGGTCATTATGCCACTGCAAAATAATTGTAAAATGATATCCGTCTGATTTGATTTCATATTGGGTTTAATTTACATTGAAAAATTAGACTCTGCATGTGCAATTTAGGTAAATAGTTCCAGACAGCAGGAATGTTAGACTGTAGTTTGTGATCTTGTTTTAACTAGAGATAATTGACTGCCTAATAATTCAAGGTCAGGAAGATTATTGTAAATGTTAAGCTAGAAGCTCCACAAAATATGTGTTTATTTTTGACATGTTCAGACTAGTGTTTATGGTTGTATTCATTCATTTGAGCTAATGGGCAATCAGCAATCAATCAGCTAGAAAACCCAGGATCACCAACATTCATCTAGATTTTGTCTCACAAAATTCTACCCCATTTTAAACTATCTGGTTTTGTAATACATCAATCAGAGAAAAACAGGATCACTAAATGCTACATTTCCAAATATTAATTTCCTCTTTTGCCTTTCTCCCTCTCTTTGTAAGAAGGCAGAAGTCAATGCAGTCCTTGCTGCACCCTAGATCTCTCCCTTGGCTACCTCCCAACTCCCAGCTGCATCGCTCATGGAGCAGCACCATCCAGCTAATGGTTTCCTCCTACATGAGTCACGAAGTGTGCCTGCAAATGCAGTAGGCTTTAAATAAACAGCAGCAATAAATTTATACATGGTGTTTCTCAGGAATAAGGGAAAAACACAGGAGAATGAAAGAGAAATCGGATGTTTAGAATCAAGGACACAAGATGTTTAAAAGCTGGCCTCATAGGAAATCATCCCTAACATACATTTCTGGCTAGAATGGGATTAGTTATAATCAGTCTCTGAAACCATGGCAATTCACATCTGCTGAGGTTTGGGCCACCAGTCTGGAACAATGAGCAGACTGGAACGACAGAAATACTTTTGACCCAAGGATGTCCACTTGCCAGGTCATACTGGGGATTGTATTCGTACACATTCAAAAATATTTTTAATGTTTTATTCTATTCTTCTTCAGGCTAAATCAGAGATCAGATAGCTATTTTCCAGCACAAACATAATGACTGTTAAGGTTTCTGCACCTTGTTTTGTGTAACAGCTTCCACAGCGTCATATAAACAGCTACAGGAGTTTATATTCAGGGAGACAGGGCAGTTCTCATCTGCTGACAGCAGTCCACTTACAGCCTTTGATGTTGGGAGATTTTACTGCAGTTGGCCCCTGTCTTCCTTGTGCTCCAGCCTATTTAACCTTGATGTGCATCAGGAATTCTTCCTTATCAGGCCATAAAAGACTTACAGTGCCATTCTCAGCAAGACCCAAAGTGTTTACATTACATGCTATCTAAAATACAGTAATGTCTAAAAATTAGGTGGTGGGGCCCAGCAGAGAAATATCTTGATTCCTTAAGGAATTTTACACTTGCCTAATTTTAGACTATTTAACCCTCAAGTCTCGTGACTCTTACTACTATTACGCCTGCCTCCAGGCACCTGGATTTCCAGCAGGGCCTCATGCTGTTTAATGGTGAGGGGGAGGACTGACCAGTTTTCTGACTGAGTCTGAGCGTTGGATCTTGTTTACTCTTTACCTCTTGCACTCCCAAATGCCGGACCTGTTCCACAGTCGTGAGATCAGGGTCTTTCACAGTCCTAGTGTTTTGGATGGAAGCTTGATCTCGGCCATTTGTGATTGTTGCCTCCAGCCAGTCACTCTAGAGGGATAATGTGGTTTGATTTTGACAGGAAAATGTAGTTAATATGGCCATACAATGCCTCGTTCCTGCATCAGCCTCAGAGTTTTGAGCTGTTTGAGAGATATGCCAAATTCCAAGGCCAGATCCTAAGTGATTGTTATACCTTGATTCCCAGCATGTTTAAACTCCTGCCTCCCGACTGTGGGAGACCCTCTTCTCCATTCTTCTCTCTCCTCTGCTAAATACAGGAAAAGTTGTGCTGCTAAGTTCAGTCTGGTTAGTTTATCTCTGCCCATATCCTTTAACATTTCACATTTACTGCATGATTTGCCTTCTCTGTGCTTTGAAATCAACCAGTACTTCCGAGGTAAAAAGTCAGTCGACAAGAGTCAGTGCCTGATTTAGTGGACCTGCAGTAGCCATCCCTCTGCTTCTGGGAAAACTGTCACCAATGCCACATGGCATCACCCTGCCTCCAGCACTGCTGGATAAGCCACTGCTGCCCAGACACCATCCTGGCATTAACAATGCACAAAATAAACGTCCTCTGCTTAGCTTCTCCTGCAGACTGCCTTTCATACTGTTGCAGAGTTTTGTTTATCTTTTTTAAACAGAGTGCTTCCCCTTGCTTCTCTTGGGAATTGCTTCCTCCTTCCCTTCTTGCAGCTTGAACTTCTGGAACATTTGCAAACTGGCCTATATTTAGCTCTTGCCTCCCCATGTATCCAGCAGAAGGACATATGGCACCTGCTATGCAGCCAGGAGTTATTTTAAGCACTTCTAAAATGGGTAATGCTATTTAGCACTTTATGCTCAAAATCCACACACACACACAATTCCCTAAAACAAAGTGTTCCGTATACTTACACCAGCCAGCATATGCTGATAAAATCTGAATTTTCACCTCTACAGAACACCAGACTGAACTACAGTAACACCTCAAAGCAGCACATATTAAACTCTGGAATGGTTCACAGTACCATAGCTCAAATTACCCTCCAGAAGAATATAAGTGCCTTGTTATAGCCTACGCACAGTCCTATGTGTTACTTCAGAAAGTGGTGATAAAATCAGCTTTATCAGCTACATGCTACATTTCAATAGCTTTATGATTTATACACAATTTTCCAGTTCAAAAATAACAAAATTTGGAGGCTTCTTGGCAAATTTCTATTCTTTCCATGGAAAGAAACAGACTTCGAGAATTTCTGAACTCTCATGTGGCACCTGAGTCTTGATCACTTGTTGTAGCAAACCAGCCATGGCCCCTAGTCTCTTAAAGGCAAGGTCTACCAGTTTAAGTCAAGCTTAATTTTTTTTAATCACTCTTTAGAGAAACATTTCTTACTTTCACCAAGAGCCTTAGATACTTGCCTGTTTTCCTCACACATCACATGGTGCACAGGGTTTTAAGGCTATTCCTAGAAAAAATGAGCTGACAGTCCCAAAGACAAGTACTTAGCTTAAACCCCTTGCACCATGCCACCAAGCAGTGACTGCAGGAAAACTGTTTATCAGACTTACCAGAGAAAAGAGAAGAGTTGAGTGGAGAAACAAAGTCAGGCAGAAAGCTCAGACAAGGGTATGCCAGCAGCAGGACACTGGTACTGTAATCCTACCACTGAGAGAAGAGGGACGAGAAGACTAAGTGACGGAGGGCGGGTGGGTGGACAGAATGACACAGCAGGAGCAAACACTGCGGAGACTGAATGTGTGCTTTGCAGGGGGACCAGCTCTGATAGGCAAGCAGGAAGGCTGCCTGCTAGCTGGCAGCGTAAGCCAGCTATGGTGGCTATTCCCTGGTCTGACACAGATAGAATGAGAGATTAGAGACTCGGGCCCTCAGAAAAAGAAAATAAATGAAGGATTCATACTCAGCTGCTACCCAATTAAGTCTTAATCCTTCAATGAATTGACATGTTATGCTCTGTGAAATTCGTGTGTATTTACTATGGATTGGTCAAAATTGGTCTAAATCTTCTGTCTGCATCAGAAAGACCATGATGGCTTTTTATAATGTTAGCTCACAGCTGTGACTGCCCTTTGCAACCTGCGATTTGGGCAGGATTTGTTAAAAAAAACAGACTGATTCTTAATCATAGACTCACTTGCTGGAAGGGACCACAGGAGGTCTTTAGTTCAACCTCTTGCTCAAAACAAGCTCAGCTGTGAGCTTAGATCAGGTCTCTCAGGGCTGCATATTGGTCTTGAAAACCTCTGAGGATGGAGAACGCATGACCTCTCTGGGTATCCTGTTCTCCTGTTTGACTGTCCTTGTGGTGTACAAAGTCCTCCTTATAGCTAGCCTGAACTTCCTTTATTTCAGCTTGTGCTCGTTGCCTCTTGTCCTCCCACCTTACGCCCCTATGAAGAACCTGTCTCTGTCTTCTTGATAATCTCTTTGTAGGTACTGTAGGGCCGCAGTTAGGGCCCCCCAAAGCTGTTTCCTTCAGGATGAACATCCCACTTCCCTCAGCCTCTCCTCACGGGGCAAGTGAGGAGGTGCCCCTCCAGTGAACCGACCAGCTTCTCCCATTGAGGCATCAATGCCAATAGAGATGGTTGGTGTAGCTGTCCCCTGACCCCAGTATGTTCCCAAATGTTCTTGTTGCTGCCAAGGTAACATGTCTGACCTACTTGCTGCATTTTACCATGCCCAGTCACACTGGCCCACAGTTGTTTGTACAAACAAGCAGAGTAGTACCCAGGGAGCTCAGCTGCATGCTATTTATCTAGCAACCAGCATCTCCTACTTCTGTGACCCACAAACCACTCAGGCAGCATCTTGAAATGCCAGATGGCCTGAGGACCATCTGCTGCCCACTCCCTGGAGAGAGATGTAGGTCAGTTTAATGCACAATTATGCAAACAACTGGGAAGTGATAGGCTGGTACTGGAAGTGCCAGCTAGGGCTACGAGAAGAGAGATGGGACCTTGGCTTCATTGAAAAATAATGAAGCTCAGAACAATAGGAATAATCCTTCAAACCAAACCATTGTTGCATGGCACCAGAGGAACCAGAAACATTTTGCACCTAATTTACAAGCAGTGTAAGAGAAAATAATACTGGGCAGCTTAGCATCAAAAAGTACAGACTCAGAAATAGTCCATGTTTAGCAGCATCTCAGACTTTCACTGGAGAGGACTAAAGGTCCTGTTATATTTGTGGAGACAGTGTCTTTGGGGTGGAAAGCACATACTTGGGGTGGTTTTCTCAGTCTTATTTGTCTACGTGGAAAGGCAGCTCATGTTATCTGCAAATGTGTAGGCATCACGGCTTAATGAAAAATCACTCCTTTAAACCTTCTTCAGACACTGGTGATGACTCAGTAGTACTCCTAAGGAAGTCACAGGTTCAAGGATAATGAAAGGGAGCTTGCAAGGTCGCAGGCTTCTGCTGCAAATCTTTTGGAGGGAATTGGAAACCAGTTGGACGGGTTTTGAGAGAAGATAAAGCTCTTGGGTTGTTTGTGACAGGACATTGTCAGCTAGCAGAATACCAGTGAAGATAAGAGTGTTTGTGTGGGCTCCTTGTGCTCCTCCTGTTTCAGCTGGAGAATTCTCTTATTCCAGTTCCCTGTTCATTTTTCTTTTGAAATAAAATCAGCTCCAGGGTTTCTCAGATCAAAATGCACAACTGAGCTACCAAGAAGCTAAGCGACAGCTGAGCTGCAGAAAGTTACTCTGGCATACCCTCACTCCTTGGCTCTCAGAAGGCCTCTCAGAAGGCAAGACATGTTCACATTTGCTCTCTTTCACTGGGGTTAAAGCTGTTTATGTGGTAGCTCATTTTTGCAACAGCCTGTCAGCATGCCCACAGACCCTTATCATGACTCAACTGACATGCAAGGATTCACCGGGCAATGGGAATTTGGTCATGTCCTTGAGATATCAAAGCGTACTTGTAACAGGAAATTAGTTGGTGTCTTCATTATAAAAACTAGCTACAAGAAATCCAAAGCTACACGCTCTGATTTGTTCCTAAAAGTCTAAGTAAAGAAAATAGACTCTGGTACAGTCAGAGAACAGAAAGAGGCACATAAAATCAGTGTTCCTGAGTGTGTGGGGAGTATGTGCATGTAGCTCTGGAAAATTAAAAGGAATCTGTTGGATTTTGGCCTGTGAATTGAGACAACCACCTTAAGAACAGAAAGGAAAACTCAGACAGAGGAATTTAGAGGAGTTTGTTGAAACTGCCATGCAGGCAATTTATGTGCTGAGGATGAGGATCAGCATTTAGACTCTGCATGCTGGGAGGGTTGCATCTGGCAAGCCAGGGAGAGAGCTGGCTGAAAACCCTTTCTACGAAACCTGCACTGCTTCTAAGGTTTCTGTTTTTGCAATGCTTTGGGCATTTCATATCCCCGTTTAGGGGAAGAGAAAGAAAAGCTCTCTCTGATGCATGAGAAAGAGCAGAAATGTACCTTCCTCGTATTAAAGCTAGACTACTCCTTCAGAATTTGCTGTAACAAGGCTGAATTTCTTTTTCAGTTATGTTCAGTTGTGAGCTGGATTGCATATCCATAACCTTGCACGCTCTTTGCTGCGCAGGGGCATTTCCACTGATGTAACTGGTAATGTTACACATAAATTGCCTGTTTCTGAATTAAACATAAACATCATCACATAATCTACTGAAGACATAGGCGTCCCAGGGGAAAAAAAAATCTCTAAAAATTATATTCCTACCTATATTTATAATTTTCTCTACATAGTATTCAATGCATTCAGCCTTACCAAACGAAGGACAAACTCATCATTAAGTCAATGCTATTGCAACTTTTGGGTTTTCTTCTTGTCTTTTTCTGATGTATCTTTTCCTTTCCTTCCCCAGGCCATTTTCCTCAACAGCAACATTCAGCTTTCACCTGCTAATGCTCTCCTCTCTCTCTCTCTCTCCAGTGCTAATGTCATTGGCACTGAAAATGTTACTTTCAGGGCTTTCATGCATTCTTTTTGTGTGCCATGGGAAGGTTTAGGATAAACCCCAATAATACAAGTTTAGAGTCTCCCTCTCAATTCAAGTTTAGAGTCTCCACTTCAGTGCCAAATCTGTATCAGTGAGAGCATAATTTTTGGATTCTAGAAAAGCAACACCGCTAAGAACCTGGAGAAGTTCTTCACAGCTTTCGCACTGAACAATTTTTTGTTTGTTTTTTGAAAGATATTGTACATGTGAAGAAACAATTCCTGTAATACCACTACTTCAGTTAATTACATTGGAAACTAAATTGATCTGTTCTGTTTATAATACACTCACACCATTACATAATTATATAATATACTTATAACATGATAATATATAATAACAAACAGGTATATAAGATATATAATGTAAGTATACCATGTATGAAGGATTTAGAAATGCCTATAACATGCAACATATAATTAGTATTTAGAAATAGCCCTCATAAGGGTCTTGAGACACAGAAGCACAGTGATGTGTGAGCAGTGGTCTAGAAGCCAGAAACTTGCTTACTCTGGTAGTGTTTCCCTGCTGTGGGCAGCTACAACTGAACCAGCACTGGGAGAGTCCTATGAGGTCTCAATGCAAAGTCTGTCAAGACTGATCTCCACTGGGTTTAATTTGCTTCCACAGAAATGTTGTAAATATCTAGACATTGTGCATGACGAACTCTTTGGAACCATTTCTCTCTTGGTTAATCTTGTGTCAATTAGAAAAAAGGGAAAAAATAACATATTTGCATGTATTTGCATACACAAAGCAGGTGTTCTGCACTGCACCAATTTTCTACAGATTTCCTAGCTCCAAATCAATCTCAAAAGGGTTGGGAGGTTATGATTTGCCTTCTAATAAGATTTTATGGCCTGAAGGCTTTGTCATATACCTAAAGTTTGCCAAGTTTTTTTCTTCTACAGCTCAAAGATCCTGGCTACCCATGGCAGTTAATGCCACAGCCAAATCAGCTGACACAGAAAATCCCAGGAGGCAACAGACTGAACTATTTTAAGCAAATAATTTAATTCTTAATCTACATCAGTAAGAATATAATTTCTGAAATTTAGCAAGGAAACCACTCTGAGAATCTGGAGTAATTCCCCATGGTTTGCTACTGAACAGGTTTTGATTTATTCTTGGAAACATTCACATCTTTTGAAACCTTAAGAGCAAGCAAAATCAATTATCAGGGTTTCAATTTTCTCCAGGCAATTTCAACCGCTTCAGGTTGCCCAAGAGACAGACTCTCCATAAATACTTTATGTTATGTGCTATTTGAAGAATTCAGCAAAGTGGAGAATAGCTTCACTTGAAAATTCACCAATAAGTAAAAGATTCCCTCAGGTGAGGCATGCCGTCACATCTGAATGCATCTCTGCAGTTTGGAAACAACTCTTCTCCAATATATATGGGTAATTTATTAGGAGAAAAAAGAGTAGTATTAGCTGTTTCCAGTTATTCTTGTACTGCAGTGAAGGTACTGCTGATTTACATTATTATAAGCTAACATAGTACAAAACTTCAAAAAAGTACTGCATCCTGACACTGTCTAATTTTAATCTAATTTAATTTTAAAATGATGCCCCTGTATCTAGAAATGACCTTTTGTTAACAGACTGTGGGAACAGAGTTGGGCCAAGTCAATCCTGGACATTTTGTGAACCTGCCAGGGGAAATCTTTAGGCCCAATTCAGATGTGATCACACTGTAAATCATATACCAGACATAATTTGAAAGTCTTTCAAATGCCAATGGTATATTGGTCAAGAGTGAGTACCTATTCCAGTAAGATAACGTAAACTGGCTTGCTTTGTATGGGGTAGTTTTTTGTCTTTCCCTTTTCTAGCCACTTCGATTTGCTAGTAATGTTCATTTGCATTGGTTTCATGATCAATATGCAACTTTTTTTCCAGATTACTGCAAAAGCTGGCTTGTAAAAATTAGAAATGGAAAAGACTAATTAAAGGCTTAGTCCTGCAGCTGCTCTGTGTGTAGAACTGTCATTGATTTCCCAAGCAGCACCTGCTTGTGAGCAGCATAGACAATAAAGCAAATTAGAAATGGAAGTCCATCTCTCTCAGCTATACAGGCTGTACGTGAGCAGTAAAGCATCTCATAATCGGAGCTAAACACCTTTCTCTGGAAAGAACAAGGTCCAAATTCTGCTGTCCTAAGTAAGATCAGGGGGGCGTAGGACAGAGCAACGTTGAGGTTATGACTAACCTATCTAAGAAAACAAGAGGAAAGAACAGGGACTGACACAATGGGAATGACACAGACAGAGATAACACTTAAACAACACTTGGAAACAAGGGGGACATTCCTGCTGGAAGACAAAGACATAGGAGGAAAGAAGGGGAAAATAACAGAGACAGTAATAGTGAAATAAGTCCTAATGAGTATCTTATTTTATAGGATAATAACAGGGTGGCTGATGAAATGCTAGTTCAGAGGGAACCGTGCAATGACCTGCAGAGTTGGCAGCACTACTGTGTGATGATGTCTAAAACTGCTGCTGTTGCAAACACCAATGACCTATTTTAAGACATGCGTGGAAAGAGAATCACTACACGAAAACTCAGAAGGATGCAAAAGATATATCGGCATTAACAGATCAAAACTGTGAAATGGTGTTAATCGGATTTATTTGGAAGGGTTTTCTAGCTGTCTAGGTAGAATCATAACATAATGTTGGGGAAATCAAATAAGTAATAAAGAAAATAAAACCCAAGAGATGAAAGGATGACTAAAGATCAGGTGAAAGTGACTTCCATATTTACTAGGCTAAAAGACAAATACAAATGTCACCAGTTTGTTACAATATAGTAAATCTTCATTTTGTGTACATAAAAAGCCTATGCAAGTCTTTTTTATGGTGAAAGGCAAATTGGTCTCTAATGTAGACCTTGGACTTGAGTAGGAGTATATGGACATATATGTGCATAATATCTAGTTTAGGTATCTGCAGATGTGTCTCCAAAACTCTACTACTACTAGTATGTATTTTAAAAGTGCTTTTTCTCTAACTCCAAAATGGGATTAGATTGTCGTGCTTCTCAATAGCCTCAGAGTGATTATGTAATTTGGAAACTCCCAAACTAATTGGAGTATGGAAAATTGCTGAATCAGGAAAAATTCTACTATTTAACCCCCACCACACCTTGGAATAAGAGAAAAATTCTAGTTCACTTGCATCATCTGAAATCATCATCAACCAATCTGAAATATTGCCTGTCTTCTTATAGCATTGCAAGATACATCACTAGTTGCCATTTACCTTATTAATTTTTTTCCTTTGGCTATCAGGTCTGTTTTCCGAGCCCAAAATGTGTTTTACTACAAATCGTGGTTATCTATGGTTAAAATATTTAAATCAAAGTTTTAGAATTAAAGCTGAAGGAACAAATTTCTGTGACAGTGATTTCCAGTCATATAGTAGATTGTATGAAAGGATCTAATACAATCTGTTAAGCAAGTTCAACATCAAGCACTAATGAACTGCAAAAAAACACATTGTACTCATTATTTGAAAGGATAAACTGAGCCATAAAGTGCTACATGTTAATGCACAATAAATAAGGACTTGCCTAAGGTCACATAGATGGGAACAAGATGTGCTCAGATTCTTTTCTAATTTAATAGTGGTGTGCTTGCTTTATACGTGAGGTCCAGAGTTGAATGCTTAGAGTGAAATGGAGGTTCACATCACAAAATTGTTCAGTGTCTTTATGTGCTTTACGTACCTTCACTTTCTGCAAAAGGTTTGCACCAGTTGTGAAATTCATAGGACCTGTGTAGTCAACTTGAATAAAGATAGTCTAAAAACCACACTGCTTTGCACAAAGGAGAGCTAAGTTATGTAAATCATAGGACTGGAAGGCCTAAATATCACCCAATTTAAAGTAATTTCCCCATACAAAGGAACTATATCTCACACGACCATGGAAATTTGAAATTCTGATTTTTATTAAATTCATAATACATCTGTGAGATCTTGGACCCTTTTCTGGGACTGTGACCACAACAACCCACCTGGGACAATGTAAATAAAACCCCAGGGTTGTCATATTGTTATTCTAATAACTAAAATGTTACCTTCTGTCAGCTTGTTTTCTTTTTTTCTCATCATATGGTCTCCTACCTTCCTTCCAGGTCTTGTAAGATAGCCAGTAGATAAGTCCCCCGAGTAAACTTTGTGTTGCATGCGCCTGGTCTCTGGCTGCACTTCCAAGCTCTTTAGTATTAACTTCTGTGCTTCTCTCACTATGAGATCAGCTAGTAGAGCAGGATAGTCTTTAGTCCTTTAGTTGCTTATTGGCCAGTTACAAAAAGGAAAAGCTACTGGAAGGCACATGGAGCAGTAAGCCCCCCAGAAACCTCCTATGTGCCAGCCAACAGCAAACGAGAATATATGTTTCTTTAAGTCTGGTTTGTTCTGTCTTCTCCTTCTTTTTATGCCACCAACTAATGCTTGACTAGCTGGGTGCTTCTGATGCTTTATCAATCTCAAAATCCTGTTCTGTCATCCTGCTCCTTCCTAGACTGCCAGGTGTCGAGGATACCCACAGGTCATCAATCTTCCAGGCAACCTTGATCAAAGAGTGGAAGAAGAGAGAAATGTATCATTTCAGCATGATAATCCATCTCAGACAACAAATGCTGAGGAATCATGAACTCAGTAACTGCTGGCACAAGCAGGTACAAGCTGGCAACTTGCCTTTCTAAAGGCAAGTATGAAATCCCCCTGATAACAATGGATGCATTAGTGGTAAACTGAATTGATTGGGTTATTAAATGTTATATACATTTATTTCTTCACTGCTTTAGGAGAACAACTAGAAAGATAAAAGTGCCTATATCCCTAAGATGAGACATACATGAAAGTGAAGAATTCAGCATGCATCTACTTAGGTTTCCTTAAAAAGTAACATACAATTTCCTCACAATGAAAGAGGCTGGCAAAAGCCACTGACCAAAAGCAGTTTGGAACTATTCATTTTTGTGGGGGAGGAGAAAAATAATAGGAAAACGTTATTCAAGCAGATGTAGTAGAAAACATCTAACTCAGTTTTCCATCTGCCTCCCTTTTCTTTTCAGTAGTTAACATGCTAAGAGAGTCATGCCTGCTACCAGGGTCCTGTAAAAAAACCTCCCCCCAAACTAAGAAAGAAGACACTTTCATGTTATTTCACCTTATGCTGAGGTAAAAAAGTCATCTGCAAGGCTCACTAAATCATTATTAGAATGATTATAACAGTAACAATAAGCTAATGTCAGAGGAAAATATGGATCAGAAAATGCCCTAATCCATCCCTGGCTTAAACATCACACTAAGAATACACTCAAATAGGTGGATATATTTGAAATAAATTAAGAATCTCAGATAGGCTCCTGGTCATCACAGTGATTGTGAATCCTGACAATGCAATCTGAAATCATTGTGACATGAAGTATTGGAGTTACAGAGGATGTTTGACATCTGCACCTACAGTGGTTTGCTCACGCAATGCTTTACCTTTGCCAAGCATGGACTTCAACAGTACCATTCCAGCATCTTAAGAAGGACTTACAAGACATAAGCTTGATTTACACCACTGTGGAGTACTCTGGCTAAACAAGACATAGTCCTATTAAAACGAATAATGTGTTCAGAGCACCATTAGGCCCACTGACACTGGTGGGGTGACTTAGGGGAAGTTGAAGTAACTGCCTTAGACTTAGGATACACAACACAATTTTGGCATAAAGTACTGTCTGCACTCCAAAAGGAAGCCAAGAGTCTGGCTATACTGAGTAAGCCATCAGTCAACCCTTGACTTTTGGCTTGGACAACACTGGTGGAACAGTTATCTAGGTCAGAACTAGACCCAAAGTATCACTGATACCAGTTTTGGTGATGTAGCTTATCTGGGAAAATCACAAGTGAATCATACTACTAATTCCTGTTAATCTTCACAGTTCATAAATCAAGATCACTGTCTTTTGAAAGCTAACCATAAGAAAACCCCAACAAAACAGAGTATAGACTTGGGTGAACTTAGCTTATGCACCAGGTCTTTTCTTTGAAGATGAGGTTTGCCTCATCTTCAATTAAAATTATGATGATACTATTGAAGGCAATGCTGCTATGTACAGAAAGAGCTAAAGAAATCTGAAGGAGAGGTAAGGCAGTGAAGTATTCTCCCTTTCTTCTTCAGGCCAAAGTACTAACCTAGAGTTCAGTTTTGGAATTTAGAAGTGCTCTTCTTTACTGGTTTCTGTGGAGTCAGCCTCCTCTTTTAAACATAGGCTTGCTAATAGAGCCTCAGGCAAAACCACAACCAAATCCAGGTCCTCTAATAGAGGACTTAATTGATTGTGATATTTACATGCAAAATGAACCATGTCAAGAAGACCGCAGTACTAGAGGAAGCAGACTAAATAGTCCCTTTGCATATTAACCTCTCAGCAGGATTGCTGAGACATAACTCTTGCACTAGGTAAAGGCTCTACTCCATAAGAATCTATTGCTATTCACTCTGACTACTTTTCATTTGGTTAAAATGCATACGATAAATCAAATTAAAAGGTTGCTCTTTAAAGGACTTTAATCAATAACACAGGCAGGGCTTCAGCAACACCTAGTGGACAAGCTTGGAGTATTGCAGACTTTTGAATAAAGTGGTTTTATCTGTCATGTTAAATTACTCCTCCTCTGTATCAATACATAAACTGTGAACTGAAACTAAGCATTTCCAAGTAAGTATCAACGATTTAAACAGCTCCTGTGAAAAATTGGTGTGATTATCTGTGAACTGCTGCCTTTCATGTAAAGCACTTGATTAAAAAGTTGGGCAAGAGGGCTCAATCCCAAAAGGCAAGAGCTAAGAAGGAGAAAAAGAAGCCATGGCATGGGTCTGAGGGCTGCCCTGCAGCAAGTCCCTATATGTGAAGCCAGGGACGGGGCAAGACACCCATCAGAGGTTGCTCTTGTCCTTATAGGGCAAAGTCACACACAAGGTGACTTGTGACAGAGCAGCTGTCGCCCTCCCCTACCATCCTAGGGCACGGCTGCAATAAACCATTGCACTGGCTCACTGCACATCCCAAAGCAAACATACACCACCTCAAAACTCTTTCAAGGGCTTATTTACACTCTGATTAAACTGAAGTGAGGGCAATAGAAAGCATAGGACCTGTGGTTCTTCCTGACCACTGAAAAAGAGACCTGCCAGATGAGGCTGAGACACTGGATTCAGCGGATTTTAAAAGAAAGAAGGTGTTTTTTAGAAGCAGAGTGAACACAGACCTCAAGTCTGTTTGGGCAACAATGTTTTCCAGCTTCAGGGCTGACTAGGAAAGGGACTGCTCCCTAACGGTCTTCCAGGAGCAAGGACATAGATCCTGTCCCCAAGAGTAGAGTAGCCAGAGCCCAGGACTGCAGGCTTTATTGGCTCCATCTGATGGCATCTTTGCTTGCTTATCTCTGCCTGAGAAAATCCAGGTTTATGTTGTAAATAAAGAATCAGGTTAACATGTCGCATTTTCTTGAATTGTCCGTTTCTCCAGTATACAATGTTGTGCCCCTTGAGACATAACAAGCAAAACAAAGCTGTTCCCATCACTCCACAGACAGGCACCTCTTTCTAGTTTGTGGGTTAGGGCTATCTGGTTTTCAGACCTATCCCCTAAAACCTTCTTAGCTATGATTAGAATTAATTCCTTTTGTGTACACTACTTAGAAATGCTTTATATTCACCTCCATATCTGTGTTCATATCTTGCCCTTCATATCCCTGTCAGATCACACACTAACCTCAGTGCAGCCTGCTGCTGATAAGCACCTAGAAGCAACCCAAAATATAACTATATAACCTGTACGATCCTATAAGCAACCGAAAACAAAACTAGATAGTTTCTGTACAAAGCAGACATGTGCAGAGGCTTGGTGCCATTTCCTGTTTTTGGACAATTCCAGGAATCCATTTCTGCCTTCAGATATGTATTTTACTTCATACAAATTTGATGGAGGACATATAGCTGAACAAAGTTTGTAGACAAATATCAATTATTAGACCAAATAAAGTATCTGGAAGAAAACAGAAAAAAGCTTGAAGAAACCACCCTTTAAATACTCATCCTGGCAGAGAGAGCGAGCAAAATCTGAAATTCGCTCTTACTTCTGTTTTAACAGCAACAGGTAAGACATCTTATAGACTTTCAGGAACTTCACCCTCTTCTGCACAGGGCACTAGCATTAGCAAAGCAGGCCTCAGTAGAAAACTTACAGGCAATTGCTAGGAGGCTCTTGGGCAAAAAGTGCACCTAAGTAGGGGCACCTTCAGCATCTTACTGGGCGAAGCACCTGCTAAATATTTAGCCCTTGAGCTTAAGAAATGCTGTGTACTCACACTAGTAACTTCAGTCATGGTTTTAGGAGCTTGACAATGCTGAAAGTTTCTTTTATTTTACTTTATTGCTGATAAAATACAGAATACATTGCCAAATTAAAACAGCAATAGACAAAGATAACAAAACGGCCTGGTGAAAGAGAAAGGTCAGATGAGTGCTCAGCAGTTTACAAAACCTGATAATCTGGAAAATATTTTCCTTATTTTTAATCTGGCAAATATGTATATTTCAAAATCTGTTTCAGACTTGTGACCAAATTGCCCCTGTGTAATTTTTAAGAGGGGGAAGGGCACAGCAGATGGAGAGGGACTGCAATACCTGATCCATCTCTATCAAAAACCTGGTGTTACAAATTTCTTTCTCAAATGAGGCAAAGAGAATAACAGAGAACCCACCATAACTGTGGCTCATCTGTTCAGTCATTTGATGTATCTTGTTATTGTTGCAGTTACTGAGACTCAGCTTTATCTTGTGCGTGAGCAAAATAGTGACACCATATTGAAATGTGTAAATATACTTTCAGAAAATATGTAAAACACCTCCTCTGTACTGACAAAATGATGCACTTAGAATACACAAAACCCAGAGAAAATGCTGCTGCCTTGGGTTCCAAATTCCTTTATTCTTCATCTTAGTTTTATTGCACATGCAGTATTATCTGACAAATGTATTTGCCTGATATTTAAGAAATACTTTGTCTTATCATTTAAACAACTCCTGTCAATGTTGCTTAGTCCTTGTTCACCCTTCTATCCCTACGAGAGATGATACAGAAATAGCTCAGGTGAAGGTTGTAGTGCCAGCATTTCTTGTTCCTGTCTGTGGTAGCCCTGCAGTGAGTATTTTGGAGGAAAGGGCTTCTAAAAGGATAGCTGTAGGGTCAGGGACAAAAGCTACTTTTTATGATTTCATTTCCTTCCCATTCATGCCCATGCCCGCCCTGATTTTGTGGAGATTACTAATACGAGGGAGTATTGCTCCCTTGGGTACCAGCTCCCACATTAAACCCAGCTGTGCTGCACAGCCAGGAGGGAGTGGAATCAGAGGGCAGGAGCAGAAGCTACTCATGGCCTGAAGAAGTATTATGATGTGGTTCCAGAGACACATGCCATAGCCTTTGGCCAAACACCAGTGATCCATGGAGCTTCATATCCAGTTTCTCTGGTGTGTGGGAAACATCTCCTGGGGAAAAAGAAATAAAAAAAAAAAGTAAAAAAAAAAAATTTAAAATTTAAAAAGGTAAAAAAAAGTAAAAAAGAAAGTATAAAAATTGAAAAAAGAAAGTAAAAAAAAAGAGAGTGAAACTAATCAAAGGAACTCTGCAGATCCAGATGTTGGAATTTTCCAATCTCCCCAGCAAGACAAGATAAGCAGGGGATAATCCTGTTTATATAACTTTTTTTTTAAAAATAAAACCTGAGACAAGCATGTTTTCGCAGGGGTTGTTTGCTGGTTCTCTAAACCCACGCCGAGAAATGTCGGGACGCCCCGCAACCCCTGGGCGGGCGCTCGGGCCCTCCGGGGAGCCTCGGGCAGGGTTGTGGCGGACACGGCGCCCGGAGGCAGTGAGGGCGGCCGCCCACACGGGGGCGCCGTGGCGCCGCCCGCCGCCCCGCGCAGGTGGCTGCGGCAGCCGCCCAGGAGCGCGCCCGTAGTGCTGCCCGGGGGGTGAGGGGGGGGCAGCTGCCCCGCTCCGCCCGCCCCAGCGCCCACCCGCGAATTCCTTGTTCCCGGGGAAATAGGCAGAGGATTGCGTTAATCGGCACCTAATTTTATGCCGAGTGTGTGTTGCGTGGCGGGCCGGCTTAGGGCTGATCTCCCTTCCAAATAAAGCAGCGCGTCTATTTATGGCCGTGGCTTAGAGAGGAGCAGATCTCGTGTCCCGCGTTGGAAGTTCTTGAAAAACAGCCAAAGTACAGAGGTCAAGTTTCCTGTACTGAAAGCAACTTTAATGGGACGCAAGATGGCAACGTCCTTTGTGAGGATCTGGCTGGAAAACTGTGTCACCGTGTATTTTTTCGCTAATCACTGTGTTCAAATAATAAATTCCTGCGGTGTTATTTCTGAAAAGTGTGGGGGCTAGAGAGGATTCTGCTTGAAGGCCTGTTACTGCTTCAGCCAGTGGGAGCATTGCCAAGGGGTTCACATCAGGAAGATGAGGGTCGGGCCCCCAATATTTCTTGGTGGATGGTATTGTGAATAAGAAAATACTATACAGTTGTGCTATCCACTGGGATCCAACGCTTCATTAGAAATCAAGGGGACAAGGTAGGCAATATTACTGTTTTGCAAATTTCCCCATGGTCTACTTTTAAGAAATTGTACAACTCCTTGATGATGCCTTGCTCAAAGCCAGTGCTTCCAGCAGCAGCTCTCAAGAGTTTTATAGAGAGTCATACGCAAATAGACTCTACCAGCATGGCCGTGAAACTGCCTATTCTTGGAAAAGCTTATATGGAAGGACTTACTGTTGACAGACTTAAGTAGTGATGTCTCAGCTGTGAAGAATCAGTTTTTAAACCAACTTTATGAAGCAAAAGTGCTTATCATTAAAGTGAGAGTACTCCCTTTTGTATTAGGACATTGTGGGGGCTTTAAGTATCTATGCAAGTTGGTATACACAAAATTAGATGGTCTGTTTTATACGTAGTTGATTAGAATCAGGAAAATCACCCTCTCAGAACTCCAGCAGAAGAGGGCAGACCATGCAACATGTGCAGACCAAACAGCCTGAAATGGAAAAAGGATTTATGTAGTGGCAAGTTGGGCAATGGCTCTTAGAACTACAGCTGTATTCTTCTAAACACTCTTTTACGTTATTGGTGAGTTGATAAGATACGATTCATTGCCATTTGATGTTAAATTTACTGTCACAAAACATTACTGATCACTGGCTGAAACCAGAAGGTTGTTTCCTTTAAATTCTTGGGTGCTGAGAGCTGTCTAAGAACAGGCTGTTAGTGCCTGCAGAGAGAATTTTGTTGTTAGGTTTTCCTAGAAGTGTACAATCCCTTCTTTCCACTTTTGCTAATACTTTAATACTAGCATTATTTTTTTTGCATTCATAAAACATATTAGCTGCTTCATTGTCTCTAAGGCAAAATAAAAAAGGCCAAGTATCACTTTTCTCACCAGCTAGGACAATTTTAGCAACAGCAATCAGTTTAATTTCCCAGCTTAATTAAAAAACCTGCTATTTACACTCCCATTGTGTAGTAATATCCTCCCCTTTTTGCATGCCCAGGTTTAAAATTTAACTACATCCACCATGCTGTTTTCTTCCAAGTAAATTTAGAAGATGTGGCTGAAAAAGTGAGCAAAAAGAGTGTGGTGGTATCACTCCTGTATCAAATTTGGGGAGCGTGGCTAAATGGGTTTACACGTATTATTAGGATCTCGATCCTGCAGTCTTCACTGAAGTAATAATTGTGCAGGATCTTTACCAAAGGCCAAGTAGGGGCAAAAGGCTGCAACAGTTGGCTCTAAAGGAGCAAAATGTCAATTGGCTTATCATAATTGGAATTCTTCCCCAAAATATTTAAAGTATACCTGTATGGACTTATCTCAGCATCTTTATTTGATATCATTTTGTACGTGAGAGAGAGGTCAGAGATGTCCCACGATGGGAGTATTTTAAGGATATATGCCCCTTCTTTTAAGTCACTGCAACTGAAACCAAATCGTTTTTGGACTGATGCAGCAATCTCCTATGTTGACCGTGTGAGGTGAGAGGGACAGGACACCCACCACCCTCCCTTCCCAAGTTACAAATACTTATATTTTAAGCGCTTGGTCTTTTTACATAAGCTCTTCCAGGTGAAATAATAAATATACAAAAGAACAAAGTCTACTATATAAATGAAAGCAGATTTATAAAATTACAAGTTTAATAGATAAATATAATAAATACTTTATGCATCATAATTCTGGACAACTACATTTAAAGCAAGTATGTTGGCAAGTCACAAAAAAAGTTGCGCCTTGGCAACTTTATTTTTCATAAAACCACACTGACAGGCATATTACAATGTTACGTATGAGGCTTTTATGCTGTAGAGTATGTTCAAATCCCGCTCACCTACCAAGTTTACCATGACATATATACGGGTGTAGTGTACCTTCTATTTTGGAATGTCTTTTTGCACACCAACACGGTTGTACAGATAGATGTTCTACTTACCAGGGACAGTGGGGAAGAATTTTGAAGAAAAATACTGGTAAATGACTTCTAGAAAAACTAAAGCATTTCTTAACTTTTTATTGACATTGGCAAATTAAAATAGAATAAATTAACAATATTTTCTCAAAAAAATGTTTTGTACAAAAATACTGTCAAAATTTCCTGAAAAGCTCTCAACACAGTAGTATCTTTTCATGTACTGAATAAAACTATATTAGCACAGTGTCAAAATGCTGAAGACAGAAACAAAATTAAAAAAAAAAAGTGAAATGTTTGCCACTAGTCAACATTCCATCCACACCATATTATTGTCTGTACATATGGGGGAGGGGGAATGGGTAGCAGACTTTTGAAATAATAGTATTACTTTTCCTGATCTGGAAAGGTTTGGCCCACATCTGTTAAGCTTCCAGTTTAGCATATTAGAAAAAAGAAAAAAAGAAAAAAAGAAAAAATTAGTCTGCACTGCAATGCATAGTTAAAAATTAAGCAAGATGGCAGCATTTGTGCAGTAGTATCTGCCCTTCAAAGTTCATGCAACCAACCAATGCAATTTTTTCCCCTGTTCACTCAGAATTTGAATGCAGTTCAAGTCATTGGAAATCATCGTTTACAAAATCCACGATTAAGATATTTGCCAAGATAAATATCTAACGGATCTGCAAGTTACTGCAAGGAAATTATGAGAGCCAGGAGGGGAGGAGGAGGGCGACCAACATAAAAAGGCAGAGTAGTTCCCTAGAAATTATTACTATGGGAGGGGACGTGAATGTCAAAGCTACAAAAAAGTGGCAGCGATTAAGGGGTTAAAAAAAAAAAAGAAAGAAGAATTTATACAAGCGCATAGTTGACTCTTGCTTTCCAGATTCTCACCTTTTCAAGCCCTGAAAAGTGAGACACCGTGTCTAGGGGAATGTTTTCATTCGCACCGATAGAAAGTCCTTTGTTTGTTTTAAATGAATCAGCAGCTCACCCTGCTGGGCTGCTGTTTGCAAACGAAGTCTGTCATGAAGTCAAACTCGTTCTGTCCCAACCACAGCTCGGGAAGCTCCTTGATGCGATCCAGCCCCATTTCGATGACTAAGGACATGAGGACCTCCTCGTCGATGAAGTCAGTGTCTATGACATTGGGCGGCAGCATTGCCGCGGGGACGTGGGGGACGGCGGGCGGCAAGCCAGTGCCACCGCTGCCGCCGCCGTGCTTGGGGTTGCAGTCCCTGAAATGCTGCTGGCTGCTGCCGTTCAGCTGGTGGCTACCGGGGTGCAAGTCCGGCATGTAGTGGCTGTGGGGGTAGGGGTGGTGGCTGAAGTACTGGTTGTTGAGCTTCTGAAGCTGCATGCTGGCACTCAGCTGCCCTCCCGGGCTGGCGACGGGGGGGGCCATGAACTGGGAGCCGCTGAAGCGGGCGGGGGGCGGCATGCTGCCCGCAGGGTGCCCTCCGCTCACGCTGCCCGGCCCCATGGCGTGCCTCACCCCGCTGCTCGCGTTCATATTCCCAGCTCCGTAATGTATATGGTCGCCCATCAGGGCGCTGAAGGCGTGCTGCTGCTGCGCCTGCTGCTGCTGCTGGTGGTGGTGATGAGGGGTGGGAAACTGCCCCATGCCCATCCGATGCGCAGGGTGGTGGTGGAGCCCGCCGGATCCGTCGGGGAATCGCCCGTGGTTCATGGCCATCATGTGGTCTGCCATTGCCCACCTGGAAAGTTAGCGTGTGAATACATTAGGAAAACGCATCCTCGGACATCCAGCCGCCCTCTCCCAGACCGGCTGCATCTGCCGGGCTCTGGGAGAAACGACTTCGCAGGTCCCGCTGTCCTCTCTTTCACTGGGGAAGGGAGAGGAAAGAAAAAAAAATCTCCTACGGCGGCTCCACTGTGGAGTACAAAGGGAAAAATAAAAGAGGAGCCTGCGATACGAAAATCCCGGTCCCCTCCGCTAATCCAGCGAGCAATACAACACGCCTTCCCACTCCAACTTGTGCATCCCTATCAGCGGGAAGTGTTGCACACGGCAACAGCCGCCTCCTCCCTCCCGCACGTTCGAAACGCGCCCGAACCCCCCGGCTTCGACAGGGAAGGCAGCGGATTTCAGGGCGCTCTCGCTAACTTGCGGGCAACGAGCAAAGAATTGGCAAGTGCCACCTAGCCGCTGTCAGCAACTTTTGGAATTAACTCCCAATTCTTTTGGTAAAAATACAGTAAGGCACAGATAAGGAGGTAAAGCCGCGGCAGCCGAGAAACACCTTTCCTCGCGTTTTTTTTTTTTTTAAAAAAAGTGTTAATTTTTTTTCCTGTTGCACACAAAAGGGACACCCGGCACCAGCTACAAGAACCGCCGCACTCACCTCCCGGCTCCTTTCTTCTTTCGCTTCAAAGGTGGCGGTGGAATCAGTCAGTAAAAGTCACCCAGCATAGAGAGGGCTTCCCCAGCTCTCTCCTCGGCGCGTACGTGACGGTGCTGCGATCGCCGCTGCCGCAGCCCCGGAGCTGTTTTTCACTCCTCTGCGAGGCTCATCGGCACTTGCCAACAATGAGCTGTGTTTCTTACCCAGCTTTGGCCACAGCTAATATAGGATTTCAGAAGGGAGGAGCAAAACCCTTACAGGCAACCAGAAGTAAAACCTGGAGCAAGCGAGGAGGAAAAAAAAAAAAAAAAGAAAAAAAAAAAAAAAAGAAAGGGAAAAAAAAAGCAACCCAGCGCGCACTCGCACAGGAACACAGGCGCTCACACGCGTGAAGGAGACACGCAGGAACGGGCCACGCGGATCTGGATGGCATCCAAGCTCCACATTCCCCCCCGCCTGGGCGACACGTGTGCCCGTGGCCGCTTGCGCCCCGCTCCGCGCCCCTCGCGGGAACAAAGCGGGGCTGCGCGCCCCCCGCTGCCGTTCACCCGCCCCAGCCGCGCACACGGCGGGAGGCGCCGCCGCTCTCTGTCCTCCCGTGTCGCTGCAGCGCGGACACGCGTGGGGCTGGCCGCTTCACAAGCGGGCAGGGCGAGGTCCGCCCCTCCGGCGCTGCAGGTGCCGGGCCCCACCGGCGTGGGTCCTGCGGACCCGCGTGGGTGCCCTCGCGGCCAGCCTCTTTCCCAGAGGCGGGATCCGAGATCCACCTTTTTCCACAGACACGGGCGTCAGGGGGGCGCCGGCACACACTCTAACCCTCCTCCCCACCTCCTTGCACCCCTCGTGTTTGCTCCACAGCCTCCCAGGGTGTGCAGTGTGATTGCCCACCCAGTCTTGCCCTTGGCCAGCTTGGGGGGGCGGGGGGGTATTAGCTTTATATGATTTTTTTTTTTTTGTTTGGAACGGCGGAGAAAAACAGGACATGAAGAGCACGAGTGGGTAGGCACTTTGCAAAGGTGACCAGAGTGGCTGGGCACATCCCCTATCGCTCCCCATGTCTGGCAGTGCCCTGCCTCTCGGCACTGCCCATGCATGGGCAACCCACCCCCAAGACCTGTGCTTCCGTCTCTTGATCCAGATCCGCCAGCTCCTCTCTGAAGGGCAGCAGTGTTGAAGTTGTAGGGAAGTGCCGAGGGGCTGAGGGAGACCTGCAGTGAATGGTAGCCTATTTTTTCTCCTGGCTTTCTGCTCCCCCTTGCCACTTTCCCCCTTTCAGCTGCCCACGGGCACTTCTAGGGGGCAGTGGTAGGCAGGACACCCTTCCCAACAGGAGGAATTGTGTGCTCCTCTTTTGAGGTCAAAGCAGCCATCATGTAGGCTGAGATAGGGTTTCTTCTCTGCCATGTGCTCCACAGGGACGCAGTGGTGCAGGAAGTCCTCCCTGGGGAGGCACAGGTGGGGTCAAATGGGATGCTTCAAGATTCGGTCCATGTGGCAGTTCTTTTGTCCCCTTTTGGATAGATTAGGCCCTTACCTGGTCACAGTGAACTACAAGAGTGAAACTAAAAGGAGGTTTAGATCCAACTTGTCTCCTGATGGGATGGAGGCAGAGCTGGGTTCCCAGGTGCTGTGAGGTGTGGCGGATGAGAGGAGAAGCATAGTTCCCTGTGTGGCTGGTGCAGTCCTTAGCAAAGCCATATGGGCAGGTGGCAGTAGGTAGGCACACAAGGAGACACTATAAAAATACTCGTCTGATACCACAGCTATAAGGGACAGCAGGGATGGAATCAAAGCCCTGGGAGAACAGGAAACTTTCTAAGTGTCAGAGTTACCTCCGGAAGTGACCTCATCCTGCAGCTCCCTTTCCTACAGTCATTAAGTAGGGTGCCCACCACGGTTTCACCTTTAGGTCTTTAAACGTGTGTGAGTAGGTGGACCTGGGAGTTGCTGTGGAACCAGGACCTCCAGGATGACCAGGGATGGTCAGAAAAGTGACAGTACCTTTCTGGAGATTTTTCCTTCTTGTGATTGTTTATGTTTTGGAGGGCAAAACGATGAATGATAAGAAGATCCTGTTCTGCTTGGCAATGAAGCAGCTATGTATCATGACAAGTGGTTTGTTTAATGTCACATATCCATGGTGAAACTGGTATGTCTTTTTACTTTCCACTGCCTTAAGTTTGTGATCCTTTTTAAAGCCAAGCACACATGATATCACTGCCCAGCAAACACCCTTTCTTATTTTCAGCTTTCAGATTTTGGCCAGCTTGCCAAAGTGAGTTATGGAGAATTGGCATGAGACTGCCAGAAGCAATAGTAGGGAAGTCACAGCCTCCATGGCTATCGACTCATACAAAACGTATCTTCCAGTATTTACACAAAGAATCAGGCAAGACTGAGCTTTCTTCATTGAGGGTTGCAGTGGGGTCCAGATAAAGCTCAGCAGAGCAGTGCCAGACAAGCCACGTTTGTCACTGTTTATGGCCATTGCAAAGTGGGAACACAATCAGTTGGCTGCTTTCCAGGAAATGGCTGGAAAACTGGTGACAGGCAGCTAGGGGAATGCAGGACAAAGCATTAGCCCATCACCACTGAGCTAGCAGGAAGCTCCAAATCTCATGTTTGCCTCTCCTGATCTGAGCCACGGTTAGTTATTTAAAGAAATCTTTTCACTCATGCAGTTCAAAGTCTTCTGTATACCTGAGCTGGTTCTTCAGTTAAACAGCAAGAAAGCAGGACGCTGTGTATTGGGAGAATGCTAGAGATGGCTGGGGGTGGGAGTGAAAGCAGCAGGGTTCACAGAGTCGCTCCTCAGTGAAGAATCCCAGTAGAGTTGAAAGCAGAATGTGATCGCTGTGCTCATCTAGGAAGAATCACTGAGAAATATCAAACACAACAATGGAAAAGAAGGGAAAAGATGGATCCTCAGTTGGATGTTAACATTTTGGATCGGAAGGTCAGGCAGGCACTGAAGCTGGGTTGCAGGTGTGCCCCCCTCACTCCTTCTATGGGGGAACATCTGCAGAGTACAGTGAAAGGAAGGAAAGGAAAATCAAAAAGGAGAGTCCCAGGTGGTGTTTTTCCAAGTATTTACTGGAAATGTTCAAGCTGGCTGAATACTTGTAGTTCCACAGATATATCACCCAAACAAGATAAAGCAGGGTGACTTGGATGTCTAAGTTATTTTTTGCAACTCTGAAAATATAATTCCTAACTTTCTGTGACTTGTCTGTCCCAGATCACTGTGGAGGTGAGTTTCTGTGTTCCCTCCCACTCAGACACAAAGCAGTCAGGAAAACTCAGTTCAGGACATCTGCTAGGGTTATCTGATAGGAAATTTTATATTATAATAATATCCTGGAAGAAATGACCTTTCTGTAGAAATGATTAGGCTCTGCTATTGAGAAGACAAGCCATGATTTTCTGTCTGCTCTTGATTTTGACCTCCTCACAGCTTCCTTCAATCCCACCCTTCCCTAGGGCACCTTGCCCTTGGAAGGGAAGAGGAAGCTGGTGCAGGAGTTACCCAGCTCTTTGCTTTACCAGCGCTGAGCTGAATGGCTGCTGCAGGTTTCACTGCCCACCCTGAGGGAAAAAAACCAAACCCATGACACATTTGTTCCACATGGCCACCTAGGAAGGAGGGAAATCTGTTTTGATCTCTCAGCATGCACTTTTTCCACCTGGAAATCCCTGTGTAAGAAGAACAGCAAGGTTTTTTACCTGTGGGGTGAAAACAGAGGTTTTTTGACTTGGAGGGAGTTCAATTTTCTGACATGTTTTACTGAGACCTGTTCTTCTTCTGTGACTGGAGGGGGAAGAGTAGACACAAGATTATCCATGGGTCTAGGCATGAAATCCTCTGAGTACCCAGGTAGGAAAACATTACCTTGGCAATTTCCACTGTTTGAACAGCACCAAAGTCCAGACTATGGCAGAAAACATAGCATTAACTCGGTTCACTTAGTTCAATACCAGACACAAGCTTCCTAAAGCCATCACAGCTGCCCTCTGCCAGTGCAAACACCAGCCAGGCATTCCCCAGAGCTGAGCATCTGCCCTCCCAGCTCCACAGTCTTCTCTGCTGGTGAAGACGATTGTTGAGTGAGGTGATGCACCTGACATACAAGCAGGCAGCCCAAGTGTGGAAGAGATGACCCAGTCAGGATTTTTTTCAGAGGTGGCATATGTTACAAGGAATTACTGGAGTGATGTGAAGCAAATGTCTACTGTGTTCCTCACAGCTGGCTTGTGTGGGAGAGTGGGTGGAAATGCAGAGAGAGACAGAGCAGGCACTATCTCTGTTAGTCTGCACAGGACTCATTTTTTCTTTGCCAGGTTCCACAAGGTGTGCTGATTGGAAGTGGTTACTCTGCTGAGAACAAGGGTTACCAGTGTATTTGTTAGCAACAAATCTTTATGAAAAGCAAAGAGTTACCCAGAGCAAGAAACTTCCTGAAGCATTTAGGGGGTATGTTAGAGGGTTTCAAAAGCTTGCAACCTTTGCTGGTGTGCCAGGACCCAACAATATACCTATCAAAGCGTGCAGTTCTAAGTGAAGGAACATGGGCCATGCAAATTGTGTTACTCTCTACCCACCCACCTTTTCCTGTTTGTTTAGATGGCTCAAGATAGTAACATGCTGATATATTGGTAATAATTAATGTGGCTTAGGACCCTTCATCTGCATCATCTTATTTGTGCGAGAATGCCCTGGTGACAAGCTCCACTGTTTTACCGTTACTCCCTCTCGGTGCAGTGCTTCAAGCCTGTGGGATCACAACGAAGGTTCTTCCATAAGTGTAATTTCACTGCAAGGTACATTTTCTTTGAAAAAGTAACTCTGTAAAAATGGGAATACTTATTAAGAATGTTATTTCTTGAAGAGATTCAAGAGGACGTAAATACAGAAAAATAAATACGTATGTAATCATTAATCAGGTATCACTACGTTTGTATTCTGACACACATGGATCTTATCACTACTCTTCACTTTTGGGTATCAGCAGGAACAAGAAATTACAAAAGGAAAACGTGCAGGTGCCTTTGAGAAAGTGGTAGTAGCTTCCATAGTAAGCCAAGTAACACCAGATTCAAATAGAGCACAGACATGCAAAGTGAACACACCAGCTAGGCTCTATGAACAAGATTTTATTCCATTTAGGGACCAAACCAACTAATAAAATAATAATACTATTTTGCATCAACAAAGACTTTGTAAAAAAATTCAGGTAGAACAAAATGTTTTATTTAATTAAAAATTATTAGAAAGTAGAGTACACACTTCTAAGTATATATTAGACCTGGATGATTACACCCGAAGTGTTCATTGCATATATTCTGTAATTAATTGAGCTGGTAGTTGACAAGTGATTTATTTGAAGTCCACCGAATAATTGAAGCTTATTATTAGAATGAATTGGAATGCTCCAAAAAAGAAAGATTTATGATTACAAATATCCCAATCCAGGATACATTTATATACACAATTAAGAGTCACATTTTTCAGGCAGATAATTTCATGTCATACCCTAGTCTGTCGTATCTACACACAAATAATTCTATTTTAAATCAGTGAGACTACACAGGAAGTAAGATACTTCTCAGTATGAGTAAGGTTGACAAAATCTTAACTTCTCAAACCACCAACTGATAAAATTGTTACAACTTATATCCCACAATGGTCTGTTCTTGGGACAGGATTTCCAGGTGGTCGCATCTTTAAAGCACAACAGTCCACTTGAGAGACTGATCTGTGTGAGTGTCTGGCCTGGAATTTAATAATATCCAATCTGAAATGTAAGTGTATTATTCCATTGATTAGGTCCACATTTTCCCTTTGCAATTTCAATGTTTCTGACATGAAGAAAATGTTAGTAAAATTAGTGTAATGGTTTTATAAGAGAAATGTTCTGTTACTGTACTGAATGTCAGTTTAGATTTGGGTAAGCACGTACTCTGGACATGCCTATTGGTCCTAAAGGTATCATATACATCAGAATCTTTCTAAATCACATGAGAAATACTGCCTTTCGTGGGACTCTACAAGGGTTCAGTGTACAGTGAACAAGTGTGTGCTGGAACAGTGTTGTAGTATGTAGGAAAGTAGTCCTTCAGCGTAATCACTATGGTTATTAAGGCTTCTTCAGCATCCTTGTCACTGTGAACTTTATTTAGATAAATAGGGAAGTAGTTTAATCCTCCTCATGATGATAAAGGGTTACAGCAGCTGTGGTGTTGGTCACGTGTCACACATTGTCAGCAGACAGTTGCAGTTTCAGTTAACATTTTCTCCTTTGATTTGATTATGTTTTTCTCCTAAATTAAATAATTACAATGTGTGTACTGTGTGGTAATGGCAGCAGCATTCATTCCAGGCCTTTACGGATATGCTGTGGGTTCAGGAGAATTTGTAAGCAATGAACCTTCTCGTCTTGTTCAGCATTTTAGGCAACTTATTTCACATACACCTTCTCTGGTGTGGTTTCCTTTTACAAGAATGAAGGATCTGGGAATCATTCCAGTCTGACTTGTCCTTTTGGTGGATTTTCACTGCATTTCTTTAGTTGAGAACCTGTAACTCTTTTTAGAGCAAACCTCTATTTTGAGGCTTTACATTTCAAGTTGGGTATCATCTCAATCCAGCACTTCACACTGTCTTTCTCTGGAACACTGATATGTTATCTTTGTTCTCTGTGGCAAGGGTTAATCTTGCTCAGACAGGCCATTCTCAGTGTAGAAGATGCCTATCTTTACTTCTCCCTTCCTGAATGCTGCTGCAGAGGAGGCTTGCTGCTATCCCTCTCAAGATTAGTTGCACACTTTCTGTGCGGATTACTTCCTGTTTTCCCTCAGCCTTTCATTTTGTTTGGCACCAGCCAAGTGTTTTTTCCACTTGTGTAAGTAGCTGTTTTGTAGGCCATAGGATTCGGAAGCAATGGACTCAGTTTCAGTATGTTTGAAGTTTCACTCTTACTGCGTCCAATAAGTCAGTCCGTCCCTGGAAAAATAATGAAATGCAAACAAAGTAAATGTAAATAGTTCAAAATGGTTTATATTCCCTAAAACTAGTTAAAACTCAAGTTTTGTAGCCCCTTATTCAGAAACATGAAGATAAACCCTTTTGTATTATCAGGCATATCTTTGTTAGTGCTGCAAAATTATGATACACCGATTTTTCAATTTATTAATTTTGGTTTAAATTTTTTTTAGAAAGGCGCAGCAGATGTATGTGATTTTTCACACTTTGCTGTTCCTGTGTGTCAGACTGATGATATCATACTCAAGCACTAATAATATTACTACTTGCCTTTTACATAAATTAGCACTTTACAGCTTCAGAGCATAATACTAACATTACCTAATTACTCTAGAATTGAGCATCCGCTCTTTTCCTTTTAAAGGAGAAGTTGATGTGTTTAAATGGGGATATGTAATCAGAAAGGAAAACAAGTCCTTTAACAGCCTGTGTAGTGGTCTCATCAACAGGCTAAGAGCCAAGGTATTTGTTCTCCCCCCTCTCCCAATTCCAGCGATGTAATGAAGATCAGACTTAGGCACAAAAATTCCTTTCTCCTTGTAAAAGTCTCACACAGAACTCAGTTTCTCTTTCTGCAAAATGGGAAAACCCCATGATTCTCTCCTAGGAAAAGCCTAGCTTAGATATTTTTGGGTGAATGCCTAAGTATCATTGCTGTGGTCATAGGTGTTTGATGTCAAAAACATTTTAAAGCTATCCTAGTTTTCTGCTTTTATTTCAGATGATGAGTGGGACACTGCCCACTTTAGGTAGGAAGAGTCATTATCATTATCATAGACTTCAGTGGAGGCAAGATCCATGTGACACTTTCAATCTGACACAAAAGGTCCCTTCCAGTAACTCCCTGACAGCAGCTCCTTGCAGGAGCCAAGCTCCCACCCAAGCAACAAGACAAAATGCTTCACTTTCTTCCTTCTCTGTGTCCTAAATATTACACTCCCAGTGCCTCTTACCAATTACCTCTTCAAGACTCTTCAGAGGCTCTTGCTTCCTTTCTGCTGCAGGATGAATTATCCCTGCAAACTCATAGGCTGTTGTACGGGAAGATCATCACTGCAATTTTCCTTTCAAATAGCCTATTTCCTACAGCTACGTACAACACCCCCACTAGATCTCTCACTGGGTGAGAGTCCAACAACATATTATCCATCATGGTGAATTATGTTCTTCAACAACCTCTTTGCATAAATGCATCCACAACTTCTTTCTTCCCTCCAGACTCTGGCACACCAATAACCAATTTCCATTCATGCAGAAAATATTAAATCAAACAGCTTCCCTCACTGTAATACTGTAATATTGTATTGTAATACAATAAAACAAATATCCTATAGTTTGGTATGAGAGGTGTTCAGCAATGGCAAGAATGTGTGTTACAGCTCTTACATCCACCTGAAGATGTCTTCAAGGCAAACCTACCCTTCTACCTCCTGAGGTTGCATGCTCTTCCACTCCTGCCTGCTAGTCCCACACCAAGGTAGGAAAAGGATTATTACTACTAATAGGCATGTGCATACAGCTTTTACTCCTCTAAGAGCACAAGAAATACCCATTGTATTTTCATTAAAAAATTTTCCAAAAATCTTCACATTTAAGGGCAAAACTCCTGCCAATTTGCAACATTTTATGAACATCTCACTTATGAACATTTCAGTCATTGTCTTTTGTGTATGAATTCTCAAGGCTAGTTGATTGCTGAAGTATATTTATATCGCTTGCAGCATAAAACAAATAGTTCTGTGACTAATACAGGCTTAAATTCACTGTATAGCTCTGATTAATGCTATTTTTAACTGTAATAAAAGGTTCATTGCTGCTCATGTATTGAGTTATCCCTGGCTCAACTTTTGTTAGCACAGCACAAGGAAATTTTATTTCAGAAAGAACAAATAGCTAAAAGAATATCTGAAATTCAGTCACATGTATTTTGCCCGAAGATAGGTTTTCATAGCACAGAAAATGCTGCTAGTACACTAAGTTCAGTATCTGCCTACTAGCAGTGCCAACATTAACCTCTTCTAAAGAACTCATAATGCATCAGGCATTCAACAACACTGTATCTGGGGAAGGACTCCCTTGTGCCTGTAGAAGTGAGAAGACAAACCTCTAATATAAAACAACTTGCCAGTTACACCATCGCTGATGGAGACATAAATCTGAGGGATTTCTCCTTTAACCCTGCTGAGTCTTGAACACTGGAAGTTGAAGGCTTTCTCATTTTTAATTTCTTTTCAACACTTGATGAAATAGTACCTCTGTGGCTTGTATAATCAGTTCTACTGATTATAGCAGTTAATGGACTGACTAGTTACATGAGCTGAAAGACTGGGTTTCCTTTTTTTTTTTTAATGTATGTTTTGGTCTCCTCTGTTTTGGTGGTAAACTAAGCTATTTACCATAGTAACAGTTTATGAACACTTTTCTACAGATTACCTATATGCTGCATTGATAAGCTGCGTCCTTTTGTGTGTTTACTTATTAATGAACAAATACATAAGGATGCCACGTGCCATGTCTGATCCATCCTTTATTGTACAAACTCTCCTGTACTATTTCTTTAAGAGCCATAATTCTGCTCAATTAAGATGCTGAGAGCCCAGGGTGCACTGTAGTCAGTAACAGGGAAGAAAACTCAGCACTTGGCAGGACTGACCTCTACAAGGTCATTTGTTTTATTCTGCAGGCACATTTCACTTCTGCATTCCTCTAAGGTTGACTGTCTGAAACTTTCTATCAGTGTCTTATATAATCATATTATAATATTTTCTGTCATTCATTTTTTGATTACAGCTTACTTTCTGTCTTTGACCACTGTAGCACACTGAGCAGACATCTTCATTAAGCTGTCCACACTGATGCTTCAGTTTTTTTGTTGAAAGGTTACAATTAATTCAGAACCTGTCTGTGTATACAAGTAGTTTAAATCATTCCTTCCAGGGCGCATTACTCTGCACTTATCAACACCTCATTCCCTCTGCTGCCTCATTACTCAGTTACTTAGTGTTGTCAAGGCTTACTAGGGTGCCTCGTGATCCACCAGACTTGTCTTGCCTGGCACTCTAACATATCCAGCCTTTCTAGTAGGTCCTCAATAAGTATGTTAAACAATGCTGCTGTTTGTATTGATCCTTGAGGCACCCCACTACTTAACTGCTGTGAAGAGAACTGAGTAATTATTCCTGCTCTGCCCCTGTGTGCTACCCCCTAACTGGATTTGCATCCACCACTGGCAGGATGTTACCACCTCTTCTGGCAACTGAATTTCCTTAGTAGACCTTTGTGAATTGTCTTTATTCAAAGCCTTTTGAATGTTCAGATAACTTCCTCTGCTTCCCCATTACCCTGCATTTTGCTATCCATTCACAAAATTGCTTAGAATCCAAAGATCTGAAATTGAAGTCTTCTTTCTTTTCACCTCTTTTGTTTGTTGACCCAGAATTTTTTGTTGCTATGAGTGTTATTTCGGTGTCCCATCCAGGCAGTTGAACTTCACACCTGTTTTACTGCAGTCCTGCTACAACAGGGAGCTACTTTATAGATGAAATCCATCCAGCAGGCTGATGGTTTTTGTATGAGTCACAATTTCTTCAGAAGCAATTCTTTCAGCCACTTGAGAGCTTCAGAAATAAAATAAAATTGAGAAATTGTGCTTTCTCAGGAAGGACACGTTCAAGTACCCACAGCTCAGTTTAGGGCTTAACTCTGGTGTCTCATGTTTGTGTGCCTAAATTTGGTACAAGCTGGTCAACCGCTATAAACTTCTCCCTCCTGAGCGTTTCTCACAATTTTGTTTTGCCTGCAGGAGAGGCTCCTCTCAGACACCAGGCTCGCTAGCCAAGACAGTCCATACTTCCCTTCTCAAGGGTTTCTTTCTCCCTGCCACCTCATCCCTGGTGGCTCTTTTCCTCAGGCATCACACTGGACCTTCCACCCAGTGTGCCTGGGGCATATCATAGAATCATAGAATGGTTTGAGTTGGAAGGGATCTTAAAGTCCATCCAGTTCCAACCCCCTAGCCATGGGCCGAGCCACCTCACACTAGACCAGGCTGCTCAAGGCCCCATTCAACTTGAACACTTCCTGGGAGAGGGTATCCACAACTTCCCTGGGCAACCTGTGCCAGTGCCTCACCACTCTCATTGTGAAGAATTTCTTCATTATGTCTAATCTAAATCTTCCCCATTCCAGCTTAAAGCCATTTCCCCTCGTCCTGTCACTACTTGCCTTTGTACAGAGTCCCTCCCCAGCTTTCCTGTAGTCCCTTCAGGTACTGGAAGGCTGCTATAAGGTCTCCCCAGAGCCTCCTCTTTTCCAGGCTGAACAACCCCAACTCTCTCAGCCTTGTCCTCATAGCAGAGGTGCTCCAGCCCTTGGATCATCTTCGCAGCCCTTCTCTGGACCCGTTTGGGGCAGACCTGGCTTTCACAGCCATTTCTTGTGGTTCCAGTGAGCTGGAAACTGCAGACATGAAGAAGGAGAATTACAGTTGTCCTATCTGGTTGGTCCCTCAGCTGGGCCCAGGGAACTACCCCAGACTGCCAGGTGCAGAAATCACCTGGCTTGCAGTTTGGCTTTGGGTAGGTCACCTTTTCCAAACTCTTCTTCGTGGGTATAATGAATAGAAAATTACTTAGAAGAAAGAAAGGGTGAGTTCATACCACCCAGTGCCAAAAAATAATAGCACAAAGCAGTAGACTTATGAAGTGTGTGGGAAGCACACAGCAGGGAGAGCAAAGCCACTCCAAAATAGGGGCCTTTCATGGAAAAGGATAAACTTTCTTCCCTAGGGGGGATTTTGTAGTGGTTTTGTTGTTGGGTTTTTTTTTTACTTTTTTTTTTTTTTTTTAACAGGCTGTCAGGCACTGGTAATGGGTGGGGGCACAGCTCCGGTAAAAGTTAGGGGTTGCTGATGGAGATCAGTCACTGGCAAGTTTAGCACTGCAGCTGTCAGGCGTGAATTCTCAATGGCAGTGTCTGAAATACACATGACAAGGGAGCTTCATCTATCTGTGGGCCAGGCATTGCAGATACTGAAGAGGTTAGACTGGCCTTGTCAGTTCTGAGAGACTCCAGAAAAAAACACTAGTGCAGACAAGGCCACTGTGCCCCAAATGGCAGACACTGCAGTTTATGAAGGTTATCCTGTTCACTGCTTGTTGGCTTTTGCTAGCAAAAGTTAGCAGGTTTAAATGTGCAAGGCCAGCTGTGGTTCTGGTCAAGACATAACTATCGTGCCAGCATGGGGCAGGAGGCAAAGATGGGAGTTCAATTCCTATTTTGCTGGCTTATAGAACATGGAGCAACTGCATGGCAGGACTACAGATCCCCTCACGTGTCATGCATCTAGATACCTTTTCAATATTACAGGTTAGCAGAAAGAGAAACAGCAACTTGTACCTTGAGCAACTCGCAACCTGATTCTGTTCCTTCAGTGCAATATACCAATATACCCTAGGGCACTATACACGTGGCTGGTACTGTTGATACCATTTTGGCTTCCCAAAGCTTTCAGTTCATGGTGTTCCAGTTTTGTGAATAAAAAGTTTAAAATATTTTCACATTCATTTTTACACAAACCTGAAAGTAGTCGTGCCAAATCTGACACACTGAAAATAAGTGATACTCATTTTTGGATTAATTTTAAGGCACTCTTAAAAAGCATTAGCCCTTTTGATGAAAGAGTTTTGCATTTGGTTTCAGTGATCCATTTAAAATCTTAGTCTGCTTTTGAAGTTCTTTTTGTAATCTAATTTAAATTTCTACTGCTTGGAAGACCTGCTAAGAATTCTTAATTGGTATGTGGAAGAGTAAATATAAAAACAAATGGCAAAGAATAATGGAAGAGAACAAAACACTTTGAATAAAAGAGAAATGAGGAGTGACCTTGTTGCCACTATGACAGCAATGCAAACTTTTTCCTTTAACAGCATGCTGAATGTCAGTTCTCTTCCATAACCTTTTAGCCTCTCTTACACATATAGGATTTTCTTTTCTGAATTAATTTTGGAATCATGGTTCTGCAAAATTTGATTTCCTCTTTTCCCCCCCTCTCTTCCTCTCCCAGCTTCCTTAAAACCAAGAAATTAATTTCTTTCTATAATAATTGCAATGTGGAATAGAGATGATATCATAGAAATTAAAGATGCAAATGGACAAGTTGGGTCATTCAGCAGTGCATCAGTACTGCCTATGCATGATGACTCCCCACACTGTAACATGTTCTCTAGTGTTTTGTCCAATCCAATTTTGTAAATTGGTTTGACTTCTATTTAAATTGGGAAGCTGTTCCATAATACAGAGAGATTACCAAGAGGAATGCCCTACATATGGCCCAGTTTAGGGAATTTTCTTTTTTTTTTTTTTTTTAATCAAGCTGTTGCCATATAAGTTTTAAAAACTTCTTGCTAACACCATACGGGCAAATGTACAGAAGCCATCTAAGAACACTGGAGCGGTGATGCAGCTTGTAATCACTTTGCAGCAAAACTGAGAATTAATCTTATCAGTAAGCGAATTATGGAGGCTGCTTCCACAGTAGTTTCTCCTGCACAGGCACCCATTGCCCCAAAAAGGAGCTGTTCAAGTCCAATAGCTGCAAAATCAATCCAACATTCTGTCACATACATTGAGTAACAAACTAAAAAGGCAGTGTATTATTAGTTTATCTACAGTCAGAAAGTCTCTCAATTGTTTTTGCATTTGAAGTGTTGAAGTGCAAAATATTATATAATTGCCTAAACAGAGCTCCATTAATCTAACCCTAGAAATTTTAAAATAGTTTGCCCCAGTTTATTTGGTGGAGATGAAGACAGGAGGTACAATGTTATTTAAGTACCTCACTGGGCCTGGGTGATTTCAGTATGAGGTGGCCATCTACACAGCTGTTCATTGCCTCAGACCTTTGTAGCTTTTGACCTGAATATTTGGACTCCAGTTTCCTGCTCTAAACACAGCTTAGGATTTCTAATTCAGTAATTTGTCATATAAGGCAATAGAAAGAACAGAAGAAGCATCAATATTTCTTTTGTGTAGTTTTTTTTTTTGGGTTGACCATTGTAATTTAGCTTAATGTTATATTTTTGTTTCTGAAGATAAACAGTGGGTGCTGTAGGCACTTGGCTGCTTTGGAAATCAAGATTCTTTTTGCAGTTGCCTGAGGCTGTGTGTGGTGTTCCAGGCTGGAGCAGCAATGCAGTTTTGAAGTTAATTGCCCAATTGTCTCCACTTAGCTCAGGTTTAGTTTGCAAAGTGTTTTTGGTATGTGCTAACTAAATTTTATTTCCTTTGTTTCAGAGAAACTAAACTAGAAGCTTTGCTTTACTTGTACACCAAAAAGACTTTGATAGCTCGTGGTGGTCCAAACCTGTAACACAGGTCTCTTGAACAAATTTGAATCAAGTTGGGGAACATATGCTCTGTTCAGAGGACTGGACAAAGCGCAGTCAGAAGTAGTTGTGGATTGCTTGAATTGCAGATATAGCTGCATCAACACCAACAACTTCATCTGAATTATCTGCACTGGGTAATTATAAACTTAGCCTGAGATTTTAGGAATATAATTTTTGGCCCCTCTGGCAGCTGGGACCCGTATGTGCATTAGGGACTCCCTCCGTGCCTCTTCCAATTCCACTGGAAGAACAAGTCATCTTTCTCCCTGGCTTAATCCCGTGGAAACTACATAATCTTGAATTATAATTGCTTTTTCCTATTTACAAAACTAGGAATGGTTTCTAAGAGCTGTGCTCCTCCCACATTGCTTTCTTTGCCTCTTTTCCAGCTGGGTCCAGCACGATTCCAGTGCTCAGATAACAAAGCACCATCACAGGGTGATGCGAGTGGAGGCACATGGAGAGGGTGTAACTGCCCACCACACATTTAGATCTGTTTTCACTGAATCAGGTGAGAAAGATAGTACTTAATGCCTTTAGGAAAGGGCTGCCTGCGTGACAAGTACAAATTATACTTTGTGTTCCTGTAATTTGACCAGTCAACACCTGGTCTAAAACAAGTGATATACTGTTAAAAGAAAATTCCAAAGCCACATCTAACACACAGACGTATCATTTTCCCTATGAAATAAACAGGCAGTTAAACACCCATCTGCACCCACCCCTGCCTAGAAACCAGAAAACTTAAACGCTCAGATCTTTACAAATAGGATTTTTAAAAATTAAGAAAATGTACGTAATAGCACACCAGTTTATATTTACAAGTGTGTTACATATTATTATTAATTATATATTAATGGCCATATAAATAATTTTTCAGTTTTTGAATAATTATAAAAATAGAAACTATTTTAAGATAAAACCTGAAAAATAAAAATTCACCAGTCTCTATCAAAAACAAGTATGTTTTATCTTGACTAGTACATTTAGGTGCTATTTTAGTTTTATGTATATAAATAAGAAAACTGGAGTGCTCAGATGACATTGGTTTAATAACTTCTGCTCAGAATTATTCCTTAAATTCTATTCACTGCCAGAACCTAATGTAAGTGCCCAGCAGACAAAACAAAAACAAAACAGTAAATAATTGTTCAAGAAAGTACTTCTGAATTGTGGCACTTGAAGTAATAACAGTTCAGCTCTCTATAATGCAGTATATAATTGAATCAGCTTGGAAAAAAATCCCAAGCCAACAAACCAAACTTGCTGAGAAAGAAGGATGTCTTCATGTATCAGAAATACTTGAATGCAATCAGAAAGAATGTGAGAAAACAAGAGCTTAAAACCAGGGCAAGGAAGGAAAGAGTCTACAAGATTCAACGGCTACTAAGAAAGAAAGGAGTTTGGGGGCTGTTAGTGAGGAAAGTGCACCCTGATCTGCTTCAGGCAGTTAGCTGAGTGAGCTGAAACCCTCTTTCTTTGCTGCCAGAGCAAAATCAGCAAAACTTCAACAACTCACATGAGCCCTCCAGTTCTGTGAGGGCAGGGATGCCTATCAGAAGAGAAAGCCATTAGTAGAGAACGTTTGCATACTTGTCTCTAAATTTAGCACCTGTCCATAGCACTGGCTTTAAGAAAAATACCTGGGAGTGCATCTTATGAATGGTTAGTCATATATTCTGAGGATGTCTTGTGGCTGCAGCCATTGACTGAGGAATTTCTTACAGTATTACATCCCAAGAGGTGCAAAGCATGGATCATTCCTCATGGTCTTGTTAGAGCTTCTACAGTGAATAAGAGCTTGCCTACACATAAAGCTATTTCTGATTAATGCCACATGTGGACGGTCTGGCCACACATGACATTAATCAAGAACAATTAATCAGGAATGACTCCATGTGTAGACAAACCCAAATTTAATGTTAGGGTGGTCACACAATGGTGCTCTGCACAAGAGAGACCTCAGAACAAATGAATAATTGCCTGTCATTTCCATGTGGTTAATAACACTCTTGGCAGGGAAAGAATAGGCATTTGAGAATGATTTAATTTTTCATTATCAGGTACACACACGTACACCATTGTGAACAATATCAAATCCCATGAACACTGGAGTGCATCACTACAATGAACATCATCTGCTGTTATTACCTGGTATGTGCAGCATTAGGCTTTGTATGCATTACCAGGCACTTGCCAGCATTGCTGTGTTGGCCAAAGGTGTGGAGAAATGCATTTATTCCTTTATGTTAGGAAAGGATAAGCGCACAGGACCTAATGTTCTGTCACTAAATGGCTTGTTTTGCTCAGGACAAGCTTGGGTTAAATTTTCTTGTTTACAACCAAATTATTGCTAGTACAAGGCTACTGACAAGTACTTCTTGAGTAGGCAGCTTTTAAAGACTGTGATAGTTCAATGTACCACAGGATAAACTCTTCCTGTTATCATCATGGGAGTTTCCAAGTCGGGGCTGATAGGAAGCAAGATTATTCTGGATGTGGTTGGTGTGCTCAGGGAATATTTGTCCATACCTGACTTGTCTTCTGAACTGTTGTATTATTTTTATGCAAGCTCTTTTCTGCAACGTTTTGTGAGGAGCTAATTGCCCATGCCTAGCTTGCACTGGGTGCAACCAATACTTATTCTTGCCTTTTGGTGCTTACACTAAGAACCCACTGCCCTGATTTAATGCCTGGTTGGTTTGGCAGTTGGTTTGGTTCCACAGTGCTGGGATGATGTGCTTTTTCTATTCAGGATATTTAGTGGAGTTCCCTCCAATATAACATTTCTCATGAAGCAGTGTGAAATTCCTTGAAAGCCAGTGTGTCACAGGGTGCAATAGAGAAATATTTTATTTTATTTTATTTTGTTTTATGAGGGAGGAGGCAAAATAGCAGGCCAGTATTCAGACCATGTTTGTATTTGGTTGTATTGGAGCTGCATATGAGCACAGGTGTCCAATATACAAGGTCATAGCGTATTTTTGAGCAAGTGTCTCCTGTTGAAGCTGTTCCACTTCATTGGGAAGAGACTAACCTGCTAGTTAAAGTGTTCGTATGGGAGACACAGATTCATGTGTGTGTTCCAAAAAAATGTACAAAGGTTTATGCAAAGTGGAGAAGCTATAACAGGACAGAATTTTTCAAAATGGAATGGCTTTGACATTTGGCCACTTCCCAGAGAAGCAGGAGAATGTGTTTGAGTTCGTTCAATGAATCAGGCAGAGAGGAGACTTCAGAACCTGTTTCTCAATACAGACACGTGCCTTAGTCTTGACACACGTGTGCCTTGACCCTGCTGCTCTCCCCAAAATGCTGAATATGAGATCTCCAGCGGGGATTAGGCATGAGGTAGAGCTGAGAGCAGCTTCACAGTCTGGCATGTACCTACCTGTTGATCTCCTGCTCTGCCCTCAAAATTAAGTAGTGATTGAAAATGATCTGTGGGTCGTGGTGATGGTGAAATGTTAACCTGAGGTATCTAAAGGTGGAGTTAGGCACCCAAATAATTTGTAGATTTAGTTCATAAAAATCTAAGGTATATATAAATTAATAATCGGTTTCTATAATAAGCACATAATTTTAGCAATAAAATGTATTTCATGTATGTATAAATTGGCATTTTTAATTACCGATATTTCTAATACTCTTGTGAGGATATAATTTATATTCTAATGTCGTGGCACTCAAATGTAGTTGTAGGAATAGCATTTTTTGGTATGAACAGTTTTTTTTTCTTGTTACATTTTACTGAACAACTTAAACTTATAGTCAGCTCAAGGAGCGTGTGCAGCTTTTATTGCAGATCCGTTCCTACAATGATTCTAAATGTCCAACAAGATGAAAAATAGTGCTTTGGCATTTCCTTTCAGTAGATTTACACTTTTAAAACCTCGTCATTAGCTCATGGCAAAATACTTCATGGTGCCACACCTTAGAGGCCACTGAAAGCTTTGACTGGAGCAGGATGTGCATGTTTTCTTGTGTCCCTTATGTAAGGGTGCCGTGCTCCTACACTCTGAACTATGCTGCTTGTTGATACATTTAGGGTTGCAAGACAAAGAGTTAGCTTTAAATCTCAACCATAAGTATGTTTTTCCTAGTTATCAAAAAGAGTGTCTCCTCTCCATGTGTGTTAATATGGAACTGGAGATATCTGTGAAGCCTGAGCTAGTAGTCAGATTAGGGGTTGGATATCAGGAATCTACTATCATGGAATTTGCTTCCTCCATTTATTGCCAGAGCATGAATCTGTTGACCTTTAGGTCATGTTGTCTCTTCTACTACATCTTTTCTGGGGAGGAGAGAGGATTAAAGGCATGTTTCTTGAAGTTTTTTATTTTTGACTCTTTGGAGGGGTGAAGTAAGAAGGTCCAAGTGTTTGGACATGAGTGCTATTGATTAGGATTTGGTCTTAAATGGATGGAATACAGATATTTTAACTACGCTTAAATAAATGAACAATATCATAAAGGGACACAGCCTTTAAAAATGTCAGCTGTTGAAAGTTACTGCTGTCTTGGTCACTTTAACTCATGGAACTGGCATTCAGATGACAGATACCCAAGGTTTTGCTGACCTTGAGAACATTACTGAGTAATCAGTCATTAAGTAAGCATGAAGTGTTCTTGAACAATTTAGTCAATGTCTTCAGCACTTAACATACTTTCCTTGAAAGCATAATAATCCTATTGCTCCATCTTCTATTCCAAGATACAAATTTGTTCTAATTTAAAGGAGATACCGTTCTTAATTTTCCTTGTTTGCTTTTTCATGTCATATCTTAATGGGAATAACAACCTTCTATTCAACTTTTGATTTTGTGTATGTCTCAATAACAGTGTAACAAAACTTAAGTTTTACATCTTCAGAAAGCAACATAATCTTGGATGTAGAAGGGCTGAGTTCTACCTTCAGATAAAAGCATAATTCCCATTGAAATAAATGAAACTCAAGAATGTATATAGAGAAAATAAATAGAATGTTGGACTGTTTCTCACAAAATCCTATGGGGAAGGCAAGCAAAGCGTTATACCAATCTTTGCAGATAATCTGAGACAAAGGATTAATGAATTGTCGGTATCCATTGAAAGACTCATTAGTTAAAGCTGTTACTGGTGCTCAGGAGTTTCTGGGCTCCCAGTTGTTCTGTATGTGCAATCAGCTTGGCCATACTGCTGAAACTGAGGCACCCTAGGGTGGCCAATAACTCAGTCTGCCAAGAGGTTACATGGAAAGATTGTTTACCTTCTCTAACTTAGGATGCAGACAACCAAATTGGTACTTGGGCCCACATGCTCCTTTGCAGTGTGTGGAAGCAAATCAGCAGTGAATAAATGGCTGTGGAGGCCATACTGTGTGTGGTGTAACTTGATGCTCAGTGCACAGGAGGCAGGACAGGGTGAACAGAGAGGATATGGAGGAGGGAACATCTTGATGAGAGGCTGGGAATGGGAAGAGTATGAGAGAAAAAGCAGAATATGATGGAAAAGGATTGTAGAGCTATATTAAACAAAAGCATATTAAATGATGTCATATGTCAGTTTAAAAAGGGCCCATTATATATATATATATACACATATGGTTATTTTTGATGCATCATGAAAAGCTACTTTTCAATATGTTTTCCAGGAATTATCGATTGCTTCTACAACACAAACAAATTTGGTTTAGATATTATTAATTTTCTAGGTTTAATAAAGTTAATGTATTTTGATAGATTGGGATCAGCATTGGTGGTTGAAGCCCATCAAATTAAGCCTATTCCTAAGAAAATAAAGGTTTGCATATACTCTGGTTGACATTAATATCAATTCAAATTGATTTAATTAAAGCAGGATTGTGCCCTTACATGAAAGCCATGATTTCCTAAGCATTACATTTTCTATTATATGCAGTGGGCGTTCTTTTCATGGCTGGGAATGGAATATATATCCACGTTTTATCACTAAAACTCCAGTGTAAATTCTACCAAGGGCCAACTGTCTTAATTCTTTTTTGTTCTGAGCTGCTTAAAGGGACCCTCCTTAAAACTTCCTGCTTAGAAATACACACTTTCTGGTGAAGTGCATTTAACTAATATTCTCTGAATTATTAAAAAAAATATAGAAGTTTTTAATTCCCTGATGAAATGCATGAGATTGAGTAAGGGAGAAATGAGAGCTTGAGCATGCAAAACATGCCTGTACCAGTTTATTTAGGATGGGCACATAATCAAATGTCAGAGATACAGATATACATTTCTCTGCCATTTCTTTCAGTTGCAGTAGCCTGAAGTGTTATTTTTACTGTTGTGGATACCACATTTGATAGGCGTAACAAAAATGTGGTTTTCAAGCTGACCCTTTTAAGGCAGAATCGCCTAAAGGAAATGCACCCATTCTGCTTCAAAGAAGATCTGTCAGTAGGAAGGAGGAATAATATGCATGCATAAGTAATTAATAATGATCTGAAGCTTTGATATTTTGTAAGGCCCAGAAAATTACATTTTTACAGGATGTAATATATTATTGGGTTAAAAACATATGGCTTAATTCCATATCCTATAACAAAATTTCTGTTGAGATAAATAGGGATTGAGCTTGAATAAGGTTGGAAGCTTGGAAAGCACTGGTTTGAGTGCTCTGTGTGTGTCCTTTTATTACACAAGTGAATGCATTTGTGGGTATCACTGCAATCCTTAATAGGATAATATGGATGAGAAAGATCTTCAATACAGAGTATAATGAGGTGCTCAAATTGCCTAACTTTTCACTTAATTTGAAGAATTCATTCCCCTGAAAAGCTCAATTTTTACATACCTAATAATACAACATGAAATTCAGAGGCCAAATCTCATTGACTAGATTTTTTTTGAATATGTTTAAAAACATCTGCTTTGACTTCTTTAGATGTCTTTAATGTAGCCATTTGTAAAGTCCTTTTCTTGTATAATAGATTAACTTGCAGAGAGGAACTGGCTGATACAGCAATGCCTTTTGACAGTCCTATTTTTAGAAGCAGAGGGAGGTACAATCAAATAAAACATGCTGCAATTAATAAGCTTGATATGAAGTGTAGATTGTAATGGGGAAACTCCTTTTGTATTTTAACAGTCTTCTGGCTTTCTGCCACTCTTATAACCACAGAGAATCCTACAGGCAGCTTTTACTTTGTGAAAAAGTACCTGTGCACTTGTTAATTAATCTGTAACAGGTATATATATTTTTTTTTCTCCCAGGGACAAAAGATGTGAATCTGACTATCAACTTCCACTATTCATTTATATCTTCTCTCATGTGCGGTTTCAGCTGGACGTAGGGACACTGAACTAACAGCTAACCACCTTTTTATTTGTCATGGCTGCAGCAACACCACTCTGTTACATTGCACAACAGTGACAGACCATGGTTAGAAAGCCTGGGGAATATGTTGCTATGGTGTGTTGATGTGTTTTGGAGTGGCTAAATTACTGGGGACCCAAATGAAATATAGAAATATAGAAAAATATAGAAATATAGAAAAATGCAGGACATGTAATACTAAACCCCAGAAGTTTTAATTAAAGGAAAATTGCAATTCTGGGATCAAAGGAAACAAAGTAAGTAAGTTTAGCTTTTGCTGCACTATTAGCACAGGACTCTTGTGCAGGGAAAATATCTTCCTGATGACAGATTTGTTGATTATTTTAATTCTGTGCCTGAGACATCACCAGCAGATTTTAGATATTGCCTTGATCAAAACATTGTACATTTAGAAGTATCAGTAGCAATCTGATGGAATTCACGATAGAAAATATCTATGTATTTTTGTGTGGATAAACTTCCTTTTGTATGCAAGTCAGTTACTGATTGATTTAGTACTGCCAGAATATGGTTATTGTCATAGAACTACTTTTCACTGAACATCTCTGCCCATTAAAGTTGTCTGGAAAAAAAACATCCAAACCTAGACTTCCTTGACTGGAAGCTTGGATTGGCAAGGTGAGGTTAGTTAACCTTATTTAGGGATTCATTCTTTTTGGTACCCTGATAAGTGTCTGGTGAGAAAGGCTGAAGATCGAATCTATAAATGCACCTTCCCTGCAGGTCAGCTACACTCAAGTGCCTCTATTCTTCCAGGGTCTTGTACACTTGCTCTACCTTTTCCCACAGATGCTTAGAAAAATTGGCTGTGTACTGAGCACTGGAGGAAAATGTGCAAAGCAGCTCAGATGAATACAGGCTCATGGTGCAGGTGGTGTGCTCCCAAAAGTCCTTCTAATGCATTGCGTGATGGCATTACCTTTGTCAATGAAGGTGCTTGATTGCTGTTGGGTCCTATGGCTCCTTTAGCTTAAGTGTGGATAACTGAAACATTCTCTAAGTATATCAGGCATTCATGATATTTCCACTTATCGCATATTTTTGGCTGCATTCAGACAGTACCTTTCAAGGTCATTAATAAACAACAGAGAGCTAGACAGGCATCCCCAAGGAACCCAGCTTGTTACTTGTGTCTTCTGCAGTCCATTGTCAGCACATTGACTTTTTGTTTACTCCTATTGGAACAGTTTGTTATCTAATTCTGTATACCTACATCCTACAAACAAGTTATCTATTCTAATTCTTTGTCTAGACAAAGTTTTAAAGGTGTGATCATAGCATGCAACCAACTTTAACCCATAATACCCTGGTAGAGCCTGTGCTCTCCATGAGGTTTTAAGATACTCTATTTAGTGCGATTTAAAAGTAATGTGTCTTGTCTAAAGCTTAAGAAAAACACAGTTTGACAAAAGCTTTAGGAAGACAGCAGTGTACATTGCTAGTCTCTTTGTGTAGCAGTTTGATTCCACCCCCCTTCAAGTCAGCATCATATATTTTTGTAAAACAATGTGTCCTTGTTTTATTTATAAACCTGCCTATCATTTTGCCTTTATGGAAGACTCCACAGTTTTATCTTGGACTGACGGAGGCTCTGTTTGCAATGAATTTTGAACTGATGTATTTGCAGCCACATTTACTCCTAGTTCTGCATAGAGCTAGACAGTTAACCCTAGGAGTAAACTGTACTCATAATACCTGCCTTTTTAACAAGGTAGTATTGTCTACATTAAGTAGTGTTGCCACAGTTGTCCAGTATAATACAAATTGTTCTGAATTATGTAGTTGAACTCAAGTGTCCTAGGAAATATATGTTGAATTCAGTTTTTTCCAGGGCAGCTGTCACAATAGGTATCCAGAAAATCGGATTTTCTGTATATAGAAATTGCTTGTGTATAGTTTGCCTGATTCCTCATTTGTTATAGTCATTGATTGATGTGCAGAGTACTTAATTCTGAATCAATTAAGACATATGCATAACTTTTCTTTCTAGGAGTATCTTGGATTTCTATATTTAAAATGTGACAGCTGAAACATGAGGCATTTTTTCAGTGTGTAACCACTGTACGCCTATAGTAATGTAAAAAAGAAAAAAAGGAGAAGAAAACCTTAATGTCTGTTGATAACAGCCAAAGATTTGTCTCCTCGTGTTGCCTTGATTTTTCTCATTTTCACAGTTTCATTGTTTTTTTACAGGTAAGGCAAAAACGGAGGTCATTCTTTGATACATGCCTTATGACAGCATGTGTTTCTTATTTATGCTAACTTATTTTCTTGATAATTGAATATTGGCAGGTATCAGCCATTTAGGACCAGCAGTATTCCAAACACTTAACCATTTAGACTCTTTTATGTTTTTGAACCTGATGGCGGCAGATGCTGTGCCACCATCTTTTGTCTCTTACTCTCCAATAAGCTTAAATGATATTTTAGGACGTAGTCATTATCTACTTATTTTAATGCTGGCCTTTGTGAAAATCTGATTCAGATCCTCAGACATTCTTATAATGTCCTCTGTCAAGGTCTCTCTGCTAGTTCAATTTTCAGCATTCCTACATCATATTATTTTGCACTGCAATGCCCTTTACACATTTTGTCTCAGTGATTCTTATACCTGTCCTACATAACTCACCCATTTAATCTTCTCACCTCTCCTTCACTACTATTCTACTTTTTATAGTGATTTTTTCTTTTTTGATAGCTTAATTTTCATGTCTGTGGTAAGCTGGTTACTATTCCTTCTTGCATTCTTAAAAATCAGGATAAACCTGCTCTGAGTGGTGGGTAGAATCAAATTCATTATGTCCCCTCATATGGTTATGCCCTTACTATTAAAATACTGCACGGTAGTCCCAGTTAAGCATTTTGAGTGTGTAAAGTAAGATTTTTGCTTTTACTTCACATCTGAAGAGTTCTTTTTGGCCTGTCCAGCAACCAGAGTACCTCATTATACTGAGCATTGCTGGTGCTGCCAGCAGGTCCTCAAAATTCAGCATCCACAGCAGTTCTGTGGAATCATTTGAGCAGCCCCAGGACACCTACAGACCTGCAAGATAGTTCTTTTCTCACAACTCAGTGGAATAGAAACACTGCCTTTTAATAATCCATACTCGGATAAATAGTGTTGTTCATTAGCATAGGATTTATTAATGTATTTGATTTCATTAGGGAGCACTTGATGAACATTAATTCCGCCTCATATACGTAACTTGCACTAGCCTAGTGTCACAATCTGATGTGAGTTACATGATCACTGTTCGCACATGTATTCTTAGAGGTAGGAGTTTGCATTTCAAATACAGACAACGGTAATTTGATTCCATTTTGACTTGGTGAAAGAAGCATCCAAGTGTCCTGTCACGAACTGGATGCTATACTTTGTCTATTAGCAAAGAGATACCATTTCATCCATTATGCACACAAGCTGTTCCAAATGATAAGGGAGAAGAAGAGACTTGTTAAAGGACAGTCTGGTTTTGCCAAGGTGGGCATGAGACTCCTGCCTCAATATGATTTCTCATTCCCCTCTCAACATATCAGCAAGAAGGTAAGGAAAACACTCCAGATCTTCATATTATAAGATGGAGAAGTTCAAGTGGCAATTACTTGAACATTCAAGAACTGGGAACTTCTTTATCTGTGGCAGAGGCTTTCTCTTAGGTGGGAGGTGAGTGAGAGCCCATGTACAGTTTTTGAGTTTTTGTAGGTCTTGCTCCTTGCCCATGGGACCCGAGTATTCTCATGGAACAGTGTGAGTACAGAATGATCTGTGAGTACAGTGTGAGTACAGTACAGAGCTTTATTTTCCCTTGTGCTGCTCCCCTGAGCAATATAAAAGCAAGAAGTCATTTTCTTTTAGAAAGAAAAGATCCATTAAAAAAAAAATCCCCTTTCTGCACAAAATGTGGTGGTATGATCAGCCCAAGGTTATAGATGCCGATAGTCTCTAATTACTCTTGCTTTCTGTAAAGTTCTAAGAACAACTTTACATTCTTTCATTATCTTTAGAGAGGAGGAAAGAGCGTTCATTAAAAATTTAGCACTCCTCATTTATTCAGAATAGATTAATACAGTGGTGCACTATGAGAGGTTGTTGCATATGAAACTGGCAATGCTGTTACCCTTGAGCTAGACATACGGCTCTTTCTTAAAATGATGCACACAGCTCTCTATCAATCGTGGTAAAGGCACAGGATTTTTCAGAAATGTCTATTAGTTTCAGGTGCGTCAGTCTGTTGTGCTTATCTTCATAAAACTTGAGAGGCCCAATTTTCAAAGAGTAAGTGTCCATCATTTTGTAAAAATCCCGTTCTGCTAAAGTGTCACTCAACGCGAGGTATCCAGATGTACTGAGCCAATTTTTGAAAACTTGTTCAAACCAATGCCTTCTGCAAGACTTTGTAATCTAATTCAGCCAAATACAATGTATAGAATAAAAACAAGACGAGGCTTGAGAAGAGAGAGAGGCATCAAAGGAAACAGAATGAAAACACAGAATTTGTCATATCAGAGCAAAACAATGATCTGAGAACTGTGTTCTGCTTCCAGCTATGGCCAGTACCCTTTGATGTAAAAGAAGGACCAAAAATGTGATTCATAATGTACCATACAGAAATCCCCCCCAAAAGTTCTTGTTTGTGTTGTTCATTGTAAATAGATTGGTTAAGTGTGAATGAGGTGGAACAAGAAGCCATACATGCCAGCTGATAGTTGATGAAGGAAGCGTATCTGTGTCTAACATACAGGCAAAACGCTACAATACTAGTCAAGCCTTAGGAGAATATTATCCCTGTCATGCTGCCAAAGTCGGTGCCTACGTGGGCTATGTCTCCCTTGAACAGAAACTGCTAAGTTTGCAAGGTGAATTTCTTCCAAATGATTTATCTTATTTTTTTCTGTTTTCTCAGAAAGCTTTAATGATATCTCATTCATTTCTCCTTTGTGCAGGAAGTGTTGCTTAAGTTGGAACACACAGCTCACCAGCTAAGGCATTACTTCCTCAAAACGAGGATTTAGAGTTGGGTACTGAAGTTCAGCCTGTGTGTCATATCCTTACTCTTGCATCAGTTGCATCAAACTTGCATATTCCTGATTACCGTGTTAGAAAGGGTCTGAGCATAATCATAGAATGGACTGAGTTAGAGGGGATCTTTGCCCATCATCTGGTGAGCTCCCTCTCACCCCCCACCCCACTCAGTGCATTGCTAGCATTCAGTCAAATTGCTTGGGGCCTTATCCAGGAAAACTCTGAATATTACCAAGGATGGAACTTTCATGACTTCTCTGTGAGCCTGTTCTTCTGCTTGACCACCCTTCTTATGGCTACTTTTCCCTTCATATGTAATTGGAATCTCCCATGCTGTAAGTTTTGAGGATTGCCTCGTCCTTCTGCTGTGCACTGCTAAGAAGAAGCTGTCTCTGTCTTCTCTCTGGCTTTTTTTTACCCCTTTTAGGAAGCTGAAAATAGAAACTGGACTCTTATTTAGCCTTTGCTGTGGGTTAAGAAAATCCAGTTTCCTCAGATTCTCATCATGTGCCATGTACTCCACTGATTTGATTGGTCTTTTCAATTTGTAAAAGTCTGTTTTGTCCTGGGGAGCCCCAGACTACACACAATGCTCCAGATGGGGGTCCCTCAAGTGCTAAATTGATGGAAATAATTGCTTATTTATAAAATAGGTCGTCATTGATTTTCCCCTCATCCCTCTACATTAATACATAAATGCATAAAATAAATTAATACATAAAAAGCAAAGTAATAAAACAAGATTCTGGGACTACAAGAGTGGAGAACAAGAGATGCTGTGATGTTGTGCTTAATTTTCCCTTCTGCTTCATTCAGTTTTGTTTTTCTTTCTGCATAGTGACACAGCTTCAAAAGAAGGGGCAGATGGTGCTTCTACTGGTTCCAGCTATCAAAGAAAACCCCCTTGGGATGGAGGAAAGGGATAGGGTCTTCAGTCAGTTCCAGCTTGGTCCTGTCAGTTGTCTGGGAGGGATACATCATCCATTCAGGGATCATCGAGTCAAATATCCCCATGGATTTCTTTTTGCATGCAAAAATACTATTTTTTTTTAATTTGAGGCTTTCCTATATTTGCCCATATTGCAGATAATCTGCTGCCCCTATAACAAGTCGAATTTGTGCGCTATACTTTACGCTGGACTTCTATACCTTTGGAAATGCTGCATATATTAATTTGTTTGGGAAATCCAATGCTTAGATGATTTAGACATAGGAATTGCTTTTCTACTTTCTGGTTTCATTGCAACTTAGATTAAGGGAAAGCTCTATGCTGGAGAAAAAGAGCACTTAAGACAAAATGACAGCTGAGTCTGGCAGCTTTCAGGTGGGTTGTCTAGGCACACAAAGTTCTGTTTTAATCATTAAAATACTCACTGGGGAGGCTAACCTTAAGTATAAAATTTTAGAAGTGTTTAGGCAACTAAGGTAACAGATAAGAATGTAATGCAGTTTAAGGAATTTACAGTCGTGCTGTGCCTTGGTTTTCTATTTGTGACATGGACATATTCTCTTCTTGCAAAGGTGTTGAGGAGATGAAATTACATATTCAAGTCTGCAGGGTTCTCAGACACTATGTTGTGTGGGGGCCATAAAGATATTTCACCAGGTGCTATGACAGAGTTTAATGTTCCTCCTATCTTAGTCCAGTGAATCCTTTGCTTTCGTTTTGCTTGTTTCCCTTTTTCCCTCCTGTTTTATTGTGATATAGTTCTGCTATTAGAGAGGCATACGCTGATGAATACTGATGGGTGAATGAGTGTTATGGAAGAGGTACGTACTCGTGGATTTCTTTTATCCATGACACTTCTACAAAAAAAAATAACTGCAAAGCCATTCATGAATAAAACCCAGGTACTCGATATCACTGTACAGGGTATAAATCAACAAAAAGCAGCCTCATGCTTGATTTTATAATATGGAGCAGAAGTGCCTTCACATCGTCAGATGTTGATGCTATGGCTGCCATTCCTTAGTTGTTCTCCCCCTCTCAAGCTGCTGCTAATAAATTACAAACACATTTGCTCTCATTAATCATTCTTTGAAATGGCAGAATAGTCTTTGCTGATTGAAAATAATTATTAGCTTCTCAAAAGGATTAAACAGCCTGTTTAGATTTTCATTTATATCACCATTTTGATGGAGTGATGTGGGGGTATGTACACAGCCTTTGTTTTAAAAGTAATAATAATAATTAATGCTGTGTAACAAAGAATTTCAGAAGGACTTCAGACAAAGGGAAAAAGAAAAGGCAGGCAAGGTGAGCTGTGGAATAAATGTAGGACACAGAACTGAAGCTTGTGTTGGGCAGGAAGCCTCCTAATATAACAGAGCAGTGATAAACACAAAGGAAAATACAGCATTCTCGACATAGCAGTGGAGAGACTTGAAATTTCTGGCTAATGTTACAATCTGAGCAGTGTAATTAATCTGGAATTGAAAGAATACCACAGATGTTTAAAATTATTTTTTTCTACTGAGTCAGTATCCTGCACATTTACAAATTGTAGGTTGTGGATTAATAGCCCCTGAGGTTCATTACCCAATGGGCCTTGCTCCAAGCTTTGAATATGCACTCAGGAAAGTGTATTTGGATTTAGACAATTTCCTAAAGTTGGGCCCCAAGATTTTAAAATAAAGTGTTTGTTCTTAAAGTTCTTTGGACGCTGGGATGTGAGTGCTTTCTGGAGGGTCAGAAGCATTAAAATAACCAAAGAAAAAATTTAAAAAGCCAGATAAATGTTAGCACATCTACATTTCAGCATGGGATGCCATGTGGAGATGTCCAAACAGTAGAACCATATTAAAGTCTTATGCCCAAATTGTAACACTGCTAATATGATATTATATTTACCCTGCTGAAGGACTAATAACTAGATCAATGTTCTATACTAATTTAATTACACTGTTTTAGGACCTGAGCTGATGTATCCATGTAGTGCAATACAGCTTTCCGTGGAGGTACCAACTAGATATAGGCATACGTTGTAAGATGCTGGATGGTAGAGAAAGGTCATATTCAGATAGCGTGAATTCCTCTGAAGTGCCCATGCTAGATATTTCATATCTCTAGGCAGCTCTCTGCCTCATGCCTCATTTTGGTCCTTTAAGTCATCCCTGAGTCTGTCAACTGCCCAGTTCTCCAGATGGCACTTAGATGTAAATCAGGCTGCTAAAATACATCACTCTGGGACTCTGTGCTTGAAGTGAGAGCCCAAACACTGGGAGCCCAATCACGGATTTTCTTCACCTGGGGAGATGGGAGATGTGGCATTCCAGTTTATACTCAGAGAAATGTTCACATATTTTTTATAAAATAGAAAAGCCCCAGCAAGAAGGGTGGAGATATCATCTCCTTGGTTTGGAACTTATGATGGTCACGTAACAGTTGAATTAAATCTCTGAAGCAGAGAGGACTTCCATAGCTAGTAGAACAGAGGAGGTGCCAAAATTGTTCCTATGTGCTCTTATTTACTGATCTGGGCTCCTGAGGTGGAAGTACATTGCCTTTGTGATTTTTTTTGAGACCAAGTTGTGGTTGAACATGATTTAGACGGTTGTGCATCTACTCAACAGCACTTTGTTGGTTTGACAAATGGAAGAAGGAAATATTTTAAGTATTGTATATTCAAATGGTGCCTTAAGTATTGGGCTCAGAAGCCTAAAAAGGTTTGTAGGTATCTTGTGAACCTAACCCAGTCAGCCTGAGCATTCATTTCCTGGTGGTAATCTTTGAATATTACTTCTTTTCAACTAAAATAGAAATCTTTTACAGATGCACTAAAGTAGACTGTCTTTTGTTCCCCATCAAAATTTGTACTGAGAATCACAATACAAAAGCTTATGTGGATTTCTGTTTGGATAAATGGTTTTGTGACAAGGGTCAAGGAACCCTTGACCTGATTATTAAACTAGCCTCTGGAGCACTAGTTCTCTGACTGTACAATGGGAGTCTTAATTTCTCTTGCACTTTGCTATGCTTAATTAGTGTGCAAGGACTTTTGGCAGGTCTAATTTCTTAAAACGTATGTTAGCATTTTAAGGACTTGTGCATTGAGATCCACATGTCCAGAGTGCTGTGAGGAAACAGATAACAAGATGGGGATGTGACCATAAAGTTAAAGACAGTGTCTAACCCAGACAGCTTGCAATCTAAATACCAATGATTTATTTTAGCAGCTGTTTACATAATTCTTATATAATTGTGAAAATTGTCTATGAAAATATTTAAAAGTAAATGTAATTTATTCTTCCAAAGTTCAATATCTGATTTCTAAACCTGGAGATCCAGATGGAGGTTTATTTACTAGAAGCGTGTCTGTTATATTATGTGTGACAGTACATGTTCTTCCTTCCCTTTCTACAGCATATTCCGATTCCTGTGTGCAGGTTCCATTCTGAATGTACTCAGTTCCAAACATTTTATTTTTCAGTTACCTTGGAAGACATTTCTGAGAAATGTGTATGCTGAAACAGGGTCATGAATTTCCTTTTTTCTCACAGACCACCTTAATAAATATTCCATTGATTCTTTACTATATTAGTTGCTACTCTTGTGCCCTTAATACAGACTTCTTCATGCACAGCTGTGGTTTAAATGTACGAAGAACAACAGGATAGAGTAGGTCAGACTTATTTTTATTTTGTCTGCATAGATCATTTGAATTTACAAGGGGAAGGGACTGATCTAACCCTATAACTAATAGTTACAGGTTTTTGCAAAATGAGCTGATGACAAAGCTTTCCTTGTCAACGAGGAAAGCAATACTGGATTCAAATTAACAAAGAGAACGATAAATCCAAATATACTGGTCTTAGGAATTATCACAACAAAATTTATGTGTACCTTCCACGTTAATCTAATTCCTGCTTTCTCTGGGCTCAGATCTCTTTTGCATGTCACTTAGTGAAGCCAGATAGGAAAGCACTTTCCTCACCTCCCACCCTGAGTGCAGGGAAGACCCTCACTCCAGTGAAAAGCATGATCCTTTCATGGCACACCCTTCTGATGTAGGTGGGAGGACCCTTGACTGGTCTCTTCTGACACCATTATCAACATGACACAGAATGGGAAAGAAGGTAGGAGGTGTAGATTTGATGCTGCGTACTTCCACTAGGGGTCAAGAACTTTCTGAGCTTGATACCACAAAACTTGTTTAAATGTTGAATTTGTTTGCATATTAACTTCTCTTGGTATTCTTCTGCATGTTAGCATCCAGTTATGCATTACTACACAGAGGTCTTAAATAGTCTATAGCATATAATTTTTAACCTCTGAGATCTCTGATTATGAACAATTCTACAATTACTAAACAAAACCATAAAGGATGAAGAAAATAAGGGAATAAAACCTAGTAACTTAGAAGGGTCATTTTTTATAAAAAACATTGGCACGGTTTATTAAAATATGGGTTTTTATAGAGAAAAATACATTTGCATCTGCTAGAGACATTGAAAACGGGGGAATAGGTAGCATTCAACATTCATTCTCTTTTTACAAACTTTTTCTTTATTAACTTGGGTTATCGTATCTGTTTTATTATCAGGTCTGTTCTTATTTTTATACTGTTTGGGCCTGGTACAGTATCTTCCTACCAGGGAAGAATATTCTTTGTATAGTGAAAATAGGATTTTGTCCTTTTTTTTGTTGATTTTGTCTGCTTATTAGAGTTCACTTTTGTTTGAGCTGTTAGCAGTCTGTCATTGTATCTTGAGACTCTCTCTGGATTATTTCTGGATAATTGGGAGACTGTATAATACAACAAATTATTAAAAAATACAGGTATAGTATACAACAGAAGATTGCTCTCTAATTTGTTGTACTTGTTACTTTGACTTGTCTCTTCTACACAAATGTTACCATGTTATTGTGGTTCCTGTATGTCAAAAATAGTAGAGAAAAAAATCATCTCTCTTTCAAGAAAGTTATTAATAGGAGAGCATGATAGGAGAACACTTACTTAACTGCAATATTACTAAACAATATCTGGATCTGCCTCTTTAAATCCAACAAAAGTCGAATAAATTGTGTGGATGAAACAAAATGTATTCAGACTGTTTTATTTTGCTTGGTGCTAGAATAGACTGTGAAACTAAATACGTTCATCCAAAGATAACTGAAGTTCCTACCCCTGTTTAGATTTCATCATCTGTTAAAAATCTCCTAGGTGATTAAGCTAATGTGCTGTAAAAGAATAAATCGGTCCTGCAGAGCTCCTCTCTGTACAGAGAATATCTTGCTTAGTTAAGTACTATTGGGGTTTTACTAAATTAAAATCCTAGGTATTTTTGTACATAATGTATTTTATCTGTGAAAACTCATAAAATTTTATATGTGACTCTCAAACTAGATTCCTATGGTAATTAATAAAGAAGATTTGAATACATTTCTGGCAGAGCTGTCTTTGACCAATTTAATAACTTGATTTTCTTAACAGTGGAAACCCCTTATCTCTCAAGGCTTGTGGTAACATTGGGATACACTGTGAAATTGTTAAGAGAATCAGAGAGTCTCTGTTGGGAGACAATGAATTCAGAGTGGAAACTAATCTTTTACTGATTCAGGTAGAACATGTTCTAAGTAATTATTTAATATTTATATTTCACTTCCTGTGTTTCACTTCCAGTAGACCCCTGAAAATCTTATCTGAAGCGTCAAATCTCCATGGCATACCAGCACATGAAAATATGACCCTCCCTCAAGGCTGAACTCACCGGACCCTAATAAAGCTGCTTATATATGCAAAACCATCTTATTTAACTTTAACTTGCTTACAGGTTAACATGAATATTGTTTTCTGCGTGTCTTGCAAAGGTAGGCAAAAAATGTAGTCTGGTATATATTCTTCTAACATGTATATAAACACACTTGTCTTTTTTTAGTAGATTTATTAATGTTACTTATCCCCACCCCCTCTTGGCCTATTTTTTTGTAACTGGCATGGCAAGGGGGAATGACAAGAGCTGAAAAAAAGATAAGGAAATTATCAGTGAGCACAGAGATGGCATTTCATGAGTGGCATTTTGTGATTGTTACATGGAATAGAAGTGCAGATCTATATTAAATTTATGCTTTTTCAGTGCTTTTTTATAACGCCTGATCTCCAGCTTCAACTTACTCTTGTCCACTAAATGTAGTTGTGGATAAAGGCTAAATGAAATTCATTGTAATACAACAAAATTTTCCTTTTATTATATGACATAGCATTTATGTATACATTCACTGTCTAATTCTAAATCAGTATTTGATTTTTGAGTGTAGTGAACAGAAATAATTAGCTCAGCTTTTTTTCATATGATACGTGCTTTTCCAGTTTTTAAAGATTTCTTTCAGAATTCCACTTAAGCATCTCACTGTGCTGCATCTAGTAAGTATCTACACAATACAGGCATTTCTGTAGATTGCTAAATCAGATTGTTAAATCTGACTAGAGTTGACTGAATTGTGGAAAAAAAATGGTGTGCACTCATTTGAATGCAAGAGGAAACTTTAATTCAGTCATGTCTGCTGCCCTTTTATACTTTCTGTTTTTGAACTCTTAAGACCTTCATTCTTGATGCTAAGAATATTCCAGGAATATTTAAGACTGAAGATTTTATGAAAACAAACGATTAATATAGTACTAACAGGGTGAGATTCCTTTGCTCCTTTTGTAATAAACATTGTGATGACATTGGGGGAAAATGCTTATCTATAGAAAGAGCTGGCTTAAGTGGAACTTGATTTGGAAGAGGGCATTTCTTGATTAAATTCAATAGTCTTACACCAAATGGAGAAGGCTACCATACCATACTTAAGAAATAAATATAATAGTTTTCCATAGGAAAGTTACAAGGTGACATAAATCTATTTGACCTACATGAAATAACCAATATTTTCAGGAAAGGGTTTATTGTGTAACAGCACTTGGCAAAATGAAGAAGAGGGTTGTGCAGTCTGGAAGAAGAAGGAGTTGATAGCAGCTCAGCATACAATGATTTTCTTAGTTATTTTGAAACAGTACATTTAGTTGGCTTTTGACTGGGTATCCTCCTAAATCAACAGTAAAGGTCAGACAGATAAATAAGAGAAATCTGATGTACTGGTAATTAAGAAGGTACCCTGACTCATGGCCATAACTTAGGGGAAATGAAGAATGCAAATAAACAGATGCAAATAGATGGGAGAGACTTTCCTAGGCTACTCCAATAACCTTTAAGCTCTGCTTCTGCCAAATACAGTATTTTGCCCGCTGTGGAAGGAAGGCTGATTTAGTTCTCTCTTCTGGTTTGTTTTCAATGCAGCATCACTGCAGTAGTCTCTGTTCAAAAAATATTAAGGACATGGCATAAATTGCTGCAAGTGAGAAGGATTACCCACACAATTTCTATGTATGGTTTTTATTTCCATGACAAACATTGCCCCAAAACAAGAGACCAATGCTAGATGACAGATTAAGTCAAGGCAGATCCTGAACAAAATATATCCTTTCAAGATATGGCATTTTTATAAATGACAGGTCAAAGAATTTAATCTTTAACAGAACAGAGAATTGGAAGTTCTTTCTACCTAGCCAAGAAAGTGGCAGTCTAAATTGCTGAACAGTCCAAAGGTAACAAAATAATGAGCTAAGGAGAGCAACAGGCTGGACAGAGCATAAACCTGCATATTAATGAACTTAAGAGTAAAATGGCTATTAATTAAAGTATACATTATCTTATTTAAGTCAGCAATTTTACTAGAAGATAGCAAATATGGTACTTACATTTATAAAAAGCCCCAATAATAACCTGGAGACTTACAGACTAGTAAGACTTATTTCAGGTCATGGCGACTTAACTGACAGGATGATTAAAAAGACAGTTAAAATCCCAGAAACACAGAGTTTGATGATATTGTAGGGAGAAAAATTGCACAAATTTTGTAAAGGAATATTGCACTTAACTAATTCTTTAAATGTATAAATAATACAGCAGATGAATGAAAACGAGTTGATAAAGAATATTTGCGTAATAATCACTGATATTTCTTAAAGTGACAGCTAAGGAAAGAAAAGCATGTAGTTTTCCCTGAAAAGGTGGCAAGAGGAAGTAGAAGTCTGGGATTCAAGTATTCCTTCTGAATCAGTTCAGAAGAAAGATTTAATCTGACATTCTCTGTATTCAAAATAATAGCGGTTAAAATTGGTGGATTTCCAAGATCCTAAGGAGTGAAATTTTCATTCCCTTTGTTCTGATAGGATTTACAGTCCCTGGCAGAATGCCTGTCTCAGCTGAATTAATGCCTAAACCCCACCCATTTCCTCTGTTTCACTGCTGACTTGCTTAGCGGTGTCACATTCATCCAGCTTTGGGAGTCTCTGTAGCTGCATATTAATTGCACATAAGTATGACATTAGGCATCGGGGTATGTCTGAGTTAGGCATAGTAACACTTTAGTATCTTTGATGTTCAGGGCAAAATAATACTCTGAGAAAGTAACATCCTGTCTGAATAAAGAAGTACAATACAGAATAAAAAAAAATAGTTCACTTTCCACGGGGGGAAAAAATAACCTTTGGGGTATCTCAGGTTCCCACATATGGGTGGAAGTTGGTGTTTATTAATAATTTGGAAAATGGAATACCAATGAGGTATTAAATTACAAATATGGTCCAAAATCATGTAATCAAGGTCACAGAAATGTGGACAAACTTCAGCAGGAATTAACAAAGCTGGCAGCAAATTCAACGCAATGATGGATTAAAATCAGTGTTATCTTAAAGTGGTGATCCTTAAATAATTTTACGCCAAAGGACTACTATCACACTTTCAAATTTGTCATGGATGGCTTTTAAAAATATAACTGCAATGAAAAGAACTTCTCAAATGAGTAATGAGGTGCAGATGATATAATCAGAAGAATACAGAATAAATTTAAGAATGAAATTACTACTGGTAAATGCATGCACTTTCTTCTCATCAGACTTTTAATGGATGAATTATAGTACTGTTTGATGTGCTCCTGTGGACTGTCCATGATCTACTTTTCATGGCTTAGCAGAGCTCTGTGGAAACCACAAGAATTTGGTTTGGGATCTCTTGGTCTAAGAAAAGTGCTACATATTGAAAGGTACAATTTTAACTATTTTTATATCTTAATGTTTTTTAAACCCCAAATATTGCTGCTCATTCTCAGTGAAGTGCCTAAATTACTAGTGTCTGGAGCTGAACTCTGGTTGCTTGCCCGCCCACCCACCCAGGGCCTCAGGCAGTTCTCTGTGCCAAAGGTCTGCCTGCCTAATAATTTTCAACCTTCTTTGATTTGTAGTACCTTAAGAAATTTCTTGCAGGTATATTGTCTTCTGTGTAATAAGTGCACGTTTTTTGATATTAGGCTTGCTATTTTGTGAAATGACCACTTGCAGATCCCATGAGTAGTCCCTGGAGATCTAGGAATCCATAGATGATAGGTTAAAAAAAAAAAGCCCTCTTGTTCAATAAGGGCTTTTAAAGGAGCTTTTAGCTGAAAACTTTGGTGATTAGGATTAGAGCAATTGTAGCTCAGCACATGCTAAAGTGTAGTTTGCTTTTCATGCCATCCCTATTTTTAGCATCCCTACTTTATGTTCTTCAGTTTGAACACAGGACCTTTGTTTTCACTGAAGTTGAAAAGGAAGACATTCTAAAGTAATTAGAACATTACTGCTCTTTTCAGCCTGTCTTAATGCTCCCTTCATTCTTACTTTTTTTAAAAAAAAACCCCAAACTAATGGACTTCAGAAACTTGGTGGGTATGTGGGCTTGGAGAAGCAGCAGGGAAGCAATATACTTAATGTGGCGAAAGGTGAGATAGCAAACTTTTATGCACCCTGGGTACTGGGTATTAATCTCCTGATAACTGCTTTCACATTTGAACCTTCTGTCTCTTATGTGAGATCCAGTAATCTTTGCTTTTTTTCTGTTCTGGGAGCAATTTTCCAAATCATTAATTTTCAGTGGCCAGGCTTCAATTAGCTTAATCAGGCATTGATTAGATTTCTCAAGTCCCTGGCATTTATTTTCCACCTTGCCTATATGGTTCCTTGACTCCATTACCTGATTGTTCACTTATTGTGTATAAGGTTGATTCCTCTCCATTAACATTCCCTGATGAGAGGTCTCATTAGCCATCCAGCTAGCCACTTTCATTAGTGATGGTGGCAATTCATGGTGAAGGCCAGTTTCTACTGCCCTTGCAAAGCAGGGTATTTTCTTCTAAGTAGTGTTACTGAATCAGCAATCTACTCTGAGGTGAAGGTGCAGCTTATGAAAAATTATGACCCAAAGAGAAAACACTTCATTTGGAATACACTTCATATTTTGTTTAAAAAATTGTGAGATTGTAGAAAATGAATCAAGTGAACCACTCTTTTTTTTTTTTTTTTTCAAAGCGCACTTCATGCAGCTTTAGGGTTTTTTCCTTCTCCTTTTCTTTGTGTCTAGCCGGATGTACTAAAACGTATTTTCATAGGCAGAACTTGTGATTTCTGAGGGAGGCTGATATGATTTTATAAGCAAGGGTCATGTAAGGCATATGTAGACTCAATGACTCCATAAACTGCAGCCCACATAGACCCATGCCCTGTAACTAGATAACAGTTGCTCAGTAGTAACAGCTTGTGTGCAGACTCATTTCTCATGATATGTGTTTTGGGGAGGTATGAGCATGCAGGGAGACAGGTGCAGGATGAAACTGGAAGAGAGAGATTGGAGGTAGCTAGAAAACGGGACCCTGGATTCAGGTGATTTTTTCCTAGGTTGAAATGTACTTTCTTTTCTCTACATCCTGTTCAAGGTCTCACATTGTCTGTGATCAGATCTGTTCATTATACATTGTTTTTTTTCCAAATGATGTGTTTTTGAAAATCTCTTTTAAAGTCATGTGTCCACACTAGCTTAAACTAGACAGATCTGTACATGTATGAGCCTGTGCCAAAATCTATAGCAGGGAAGTTCTGATAGCATGGAGTTTTGATTTTATGAACTTCGTGTAATATATGCTAATTAAAATCTCTAATAAAAAGTTATTTTAGCAATAAAATACTGTTTCCAATTAAAAAATATGGAATTAGATCTTCAATCAATTTTTTTTATAGCTTTTTTGAGTTGGGAGACTCGCCAGCATTTCCCTTTCTTTGTAACCAAACCAAAGTTGCTTAAATTCAGTTTTGATGTGTCAGCATTTCTGAAAAAATGTCATTCTGCTAGGAAGCTCCTAAACCACTTTAATTTTCACACACTTTTATACCTAAGTATCTGATTTGTCTTCTTCCAGTCCTAGGACATACACATGCCTTCTAATATAAATTACAAAGGATAGAAAGAAAACCTCTCAAAGTTTAGCATAGCTGTTTTTTCTGATTGTTCTTAGAATTGTTTTGAGCATCAGCTACAGCTCTTGATCAAAAATGTTAGCACAAAAAATTGTAACAACCACTTCTCATGCTAAGTGAAACAGACTCTAGATTCAGTGTTAGATTGTTATGAAATTAATTTCCTCTTTCTGTTTTCTTTGTTTTAAAAATTCATTGTGATTTGTTGGATTTTTAGACAGAGACATAGAAGAACCCTATCTTATTCACTTCATTGTCTATGCTTCATGACCTTATTATGCCCCCCAAAACTGTAGTCACTCATGTGACAAGTATAAAATGTGGGGGTTTTAGTAGATTTTCTGTCTTGAAATTCTTCTAGAATGATCTTTCAGGGCATCTTTCTTAAAACTCTCCCTTATCTATGTCTTCCTCTCCCTTTTGAATCAGAGGTCCCCTTCAGCAAATAAATTTTTGTGTGTCCTAAGTTGTCTTTCTGTAGAAATCATAGTCTTCTGAGATGAGAAAACCCTTTGAAAATATCTGACAGTTCATCTCTGCAGTTTTCAATTACTACATTTAGAACAGCAAGGAACATTAACATATAGCTATCTCAGAAGTCACATCCAATGTCATCACTACTTCGGTTTTGGTCATTAGCTGTCACTAAGGTTCTGGGCTTATTCGGACCATTTAAGGGGCACTGTGATTTTGGGCCTTTGTCTTTTCTGAGTAGTGAAAGCCATTGCTGATTCATTGCATTACTTAGGCAGTTAATAACGCTCTATGAAGAACTGCTGGGAAGAGGCATTTTGTTAACAGCAGAGGCAATGATGTAGGGCTCATGAATCGATGGCACAACTCTTGACAATCTTGCCAGCTGTCCAAGCGTGCCTCATTTTCAGTTTTGCAGCTAGAGGTTACTGATACAGTACAGGTAAATGGCCTGTTCAACAATGATTTTTTCAGGTGTAACCTTACCTGGTTCACCCAGATGAACCACTCTGGTGCATAGCAGATGTAAACGTGATTGCCCTGAGGTGCTTTTCCTTCCTTTTGGAAAAATCCTAAAAAGCATTGTTGGACATTTATTATTATTTTAAGAATCTGTTTAGAAATTCCTTAGCTCCAATGTATGCATAAAATAAAATAGGTCTAGGGAGAAGTTCTAGTCCTTGGTGGAGGGTGCTCATTATACACCTTGCCTAGTTCTGTCTAGTCAGAAAGCTGCTGTGGCACATGTCCCCTCATATGTGTTTTTGCTGCTGCTGAGGCAAATATGCCCGTGTATTTCAAATCCCCACCTTGCAACACTTGGTGTGTTGTTTTTATCTTTTGAGTGGTCCATGGAAATGTTCCTGCATGAAGCAGTACCTCAATATCTCAAAGCTGAGCTTTAGCAAGGCTGCTTGAATAATTGAAGTGGGTTCTTAGAGAGGTCCTGTGATATCTCGTTGCTGACAGCTCAAAGCTTCTAACTGAAGATTAGGTTACTGGTTTTATGTAGTGTTGATCTGGATAAAGGAACAAGATCTCAACAAAATTTTCATATAAATTATTTTCCATTTTTTGTCAAAGGTTTCTTTCCATTGAAATTTTCTTAGAGGCAGAGACTAGATCTACCTAAACTTATGTGCTTAATTATGTTGTCAAAGATCAAAGCTTAGTTTTCTAGATTCTCTATGCAGTCAAGGGAGAGAAATGGGCAAATCGAGAAATATTGTAACTCTGGTTTATGAGGCTGGATTGCACACTGAACCAATTTCATTGACAGTAGACGACAGATACAACAGCTGTGTGATTTTGGAGATGGTGAAAATAAGCTTGGATGAAGTGCAGAAATGTAGATGGAAGAATCTGGATCTAAACATCTTCACTGCAAAGTGAATGATATGGCTAAGCCTCCAATTGTCCCATATGGTCTGCTGAGGGAATGGACCCAGCTTTGAATAGAGAGGCAGTGATGGAACAAACAAAATGAGCCATTCTCCCCCCAGAGTTGTATATTGAATAGATGACCCAGGAAATACTTATGACTATTAAGCAATTCTGCTTCTGCTAGGGAGGCTTAGCTGTGGCTGAAAGGCACAGGTTTTCAACCCTCCACAGGGTTGAAACCAGTAGGGTCAGTGTGGTGAATTTTATTCTTTCATACTTTTTTTTCTTTTGAGAGACAAAATAAGAAAAAAAGCCAAGAGCTGGCCAAAAACCCTAGAATCCCCTAAACATTTTGAAGTAGCTTGAACACAAATTTTATGGCTCAAATTCAGCTTTGTATAAAACAAGAGGTTTACAGTGTTAGATCTTCATATACATTAGTTTTTATTTTGTCTTTCTAAAAAATAACAAATGTCAGTATTGTAACTATGAGCATTAGTGCTCTGAAGTACAAATTACTGCATAGCTTATTAACTGCTTCAAGTTATGTGAAAATGTATTAGAAACAAGAAGGCATATATTCTTGCTAAAAGTGAAGATAAGTATGGTATATTTTGTGAAGGATCTAAACAGAAAGAACAATTTATTGGTTTTCCATGAACAGAAGAGTTGTATATACATACAGAGAAAGAATATGTTATCTCTCAATAAGATGTTTTTTCAGAGTGAATTTGGTACACTCACATTATTAATGACTAACATACCCTAAGTTATCTCATGCTGTATCAATATAGCATTATACTAAAGTAGTTTGTAAATGAAATGTGATGCATGTATTGTGCCAACAGAGAAAAATATTTTCAAAGTATTTAGCTTAAAAACTGTATTGGAAAAAAAATAATTACTTTCTGCTTGTAAACTTAGGTAGTTTCCATCTGTGTATCTATCCAAGGCCTCAGAGGGAGCCATAAAAAACTCCCTGAAAATAAGTCTAAAATATTGGCAGTTTGAAATTTGATATTTCAAGAAGTTTTAAGAGCTAGATGCAAGCACAAGGACCTATTGGGAAAGGAAGGGTTTCTCCTTTCAATTACCTTTTCTCCTTTACAAGGCTGGAAAAATTTCAGGCTTTAAGTTATGATTTTTATTAATATAAAATCTATCTGGGATAGATTTTGTCTGTCTTTATCCTTGGGAATAATTTGGGGAGGAATAAAAACAAAGACTTCTGGAAATTCTTGTGACCCTGAAATATTAAATGAAGTCCCAAAGAGGGGGATTATTATGCAGAGGTCAAAGATGCTTGATAAAGTTATTTCTTACGCAGTTCGTTTCTCACATGGCTCTTACTGAAAGTGCTCTTTTGCCATGTCTCTCCACGATGGTAGCTGGGTAAATTTGTTGGGTGGTGAGTGTAGGAATTTCTGGAGCTGGAGGAAACATTGTTCCTGGCTGATTGATTTAAAAAGAAAATGGTTCATCAGTATACAAATGCATCTGGAGGAAAAAGCGTAAAGGAATGAATTAGAGGTCAGTTGGTATAATTGTAAGTGAATTATATAAATGTGTATGTGAGCTCAGGCTGAGCAGACCTGACTGAGTATTCATTGCTCTCATGAATATTATGCTGGCTGGGGATTTACTTGAAGAATATTGGAAAATGTTGATTGAGTGAAACCAAATCTTTTTATAGACACTTATTTTGTTTCACCTTTATTTGGCTAGCAATATGTTTGAGTGTTAAGAGAGTATTTGGGTGGCAGAACACAAACATTTCCTCTGCAATTATAGACTGTGCTAGGCAGCTGGTGTGGACATGGATGAGACAGTGCAGAGGCACCTGCCCGTGTGCCCACCTTGCCCCAGGAGTGAACCCAGGGTAATGCCTTTCTCCACTATGCTGGCACTGCACAAGGAGACTATGCTCAGCATGAGTTTTATAAGAAAGACTATTTTTAACAGTTTTGGTGGGGTTTTTTTTGTAATATAAAAAGAAATTCTTGAACTCTGAAATTTTAGGGAAAATTCAAATTTCCTGCAAGATTTCTTTGAATCTCACTCTTTGCTTTTGCTCCCACTGCATATTTAAGCTCCTTCACTTAAGAGAGTATTATTTAATAAGTAAGTCTGTACCTGTATTCCTCTGAGTGTGGTTCTTCCTTTTGATTCCTCCTTTTATTTTCTAGTCGTACCTCTGGCTTCTGCCACAGGGCTTCTGGAACTGAAGTAGCCTCCTCTTCCAATATCCCTGTTTTCTCTACATCTCTTGATTCAAACCACTCCTGAACACAGTCTTTCCTTCTTTTTCCTTTCACCTCACTTGCAATTATCCCCTCATGCTGCTCTCCTGTGTTGTACAGATGAGAGTTCAAGATTTGCAGCTGGGTCTTTTCCTTGCATGATTCTTTCAGAGTTGTTCTTTTAAGAAATCCACAAAGTTTTAAAGGTTTAAAGGCCAAACTTGAGAGGAAGATCTGGTAAGGGTGCAAGGGACTTTGCTGTTCTCTCCTTTACTCTACTTTTTTCTTCTTAAAATATTTTTTCCATTTGCAGCTTTGCTCTACGAATAGCAGTCAGAAGCCCCTGGGACCTGTTTATGCAGTCACCCCTATTCTTACACATTTGGGGTGGAAGAAAATGGAATCCAGATACCACCAGCTCCTGCTGTTGGTCAAAAGTCCAAATAATGTTATTTTGATAAAAAATCCCCAAAACAACATCACTCAAAGGATGCTGGATTTATTTTACGGTTTTAAATGTAACAGAAAGAAACCATCAATTAATTTAGCATCTCCTCCTTGTAACTGGACTTTAGAAGACTGTAAAAAGTGGGGTGTACTGCCAGAGCACCTTTTGTTTCCCATTACCAATTCCTCATGCCTCTCTTCCTCCCTGAGCACACACATGAAAACAGGCAAACAACAGTCTATTTGCAACCCGGTTTCCACTGTGAGCAGCTACAGGTTTTTTTTGTTTAACTGTATAATTGCTTTCTCATTTTTTTTCTCCTTCCCTGTCTCAATTTGTTTTCTTAATAACTAAGACCAGTACAGTTAAATGGTCCGTTTTTTAGATTTTATTTTTAACAAACATACTGGGTGTAACAAGATATGCCGCTAAAAACATTAATCATATTAAAACTAATTAAAAACTGAAAAGTTTCTGTGCATTCCAAGCTTTGGGGGTGGGAGGGGGCAGGGAGGGCTTTGGTCTCAGCACTGGCGTTTCCTGAGTGCAAGCAAATGCCTGACACATGGACTTCACCGAATTCCAAAATATAGCAAAACAGTGCCTACGTATTTGGCAGAAATCACCATCAGTTCAGGTCAATGTCTCTTTCAGCAAAAGACGAAGCCCTGCATGTTAACAGAGGAAAATAATTCAGAGGAAAACAGGAGGAACAACATGTGACATTTTGTAATTGCAGCACTTCTGTTACCCAAGGAGCACCACTCTGCTGCTGCTCTGTAAACACTTCCTCCCATGCAACTGCCTTTGAACACATTTTTTCAGGGGGGGGAGGCAGAGGGAGGGGTGAAGAGGAGGTCAGGGCTTTCAAGCTGTTAGGATATGAATGCGCTAGGGTTTTTTCTCCCCCTTTTTTTTAAAAAAAAACCTTTTTAAATGTTGAATGTGATAAATGTTTTAAGGAGACACTAGTGAATCTGTGGGCAGAAGGATGTGCAAGCAGTGCTATAGGACACCAAACGCCAAACCAGGGAGTCACAGACTCCAGAGAGAGCCTGGAGAAGAGGCAAGGCTGTGGAGAAAGATGTGAGTGAGTAGGCTCTGCAGCACAATCCCAGAACACCCTGTGCAGGGGAGGACAGCTAGGAGAGCGGGAGAACCCTTGAAGCACCAGCACCTCACCTTCCTTGCACCTTGCTTCTCCATCAGCCTAAGCCATGGTTCTTAGCCACTGTTCCCCCATGTCAGGGGGAAAACCCCCATACACCTAGGAGCACAGTTTGACACCCAATTAATTTAGGAGCAAGTTCGCCTTTTAAGACTTTACCAGCGAAAGCAGGAGTAGGTCTCTATGATTTAAAATACTGTTTCAGCTGTAGTCTTCTTACTTCTTTCTTGAATTTCAGCACCTTAAGCTGTCTTTTTTTGTTGAGGAACTTGCTGTTTCTTCAGAGACAGGGCTGGATCACTTGTTATTGTAACACTTATTGGTGATAAAGTTCAGTCTAAAAATTAAGCAGCTGCAATGTTGCAGCACAAATTAGTTTAATGTAAGCAGTCAGGAGCAGCTGTTTGGCTCGGGACTCCAGTTCAGCGGTGGGGGAAGGGCCCTGTGATGCTGACAGTGTTTTTTTCTCTACATAAACATTTTCGGCTGTTGCAGCTTTTGTGCCGATCATGTGATAGTGTCCCTAGGCAGATAATTTATTTCTGTAGCTTTCATGAGCAATCATTAACCTTCAGACACTGAGCTTGCTTTCTGCTTTGTGGCATTTGTTATTTTTTTTGGTATCCTAACTAGTTTAATTCACAGAGTGTCAGGAGAAAATTACAACCAATTTATAATAGACTGTAATGCATAATACTTATGTTTCTATTAAAACAGACCTTGCTTACAAGACCATTCTTATGGTTTAGCTTGTGTTCATGGATCAGAATAATTATTTTCAGTGATGTAAGTGCAGCTGTCATCATGATACTCCCATAGTGTCTTATTCTGAATGCAAAGCCCTTCAGAGTCCTAGTTTGGGACCACCCTTTTGAATTCCCTGTTTGCCAGAGACGCTGCAGAGTTTATTGAGATGCAACAGGCTTGGGAGAAAGGGCATAGCATTTATTCTGGTGATTGCTATTCTCCCACCATGGTCGGCTGCTGAACAGGTATTGACTGCTGCAGAAAGTGTGTCTAGAAGAGAGGTGAAGCATTACTGATAACAATTACAGCTCAAATCTGTGCTAACTTAGTCTGGGGTTTCAAAGGAGACAGCAGATAGGTTTGGATCACAAAGCAGTTGTGAATGTTGGAAAAAGACTTAATTTTCATTCCCATCTATTTTGTTACAGCAAGGGAAACAATAAATTAAGTGACTTTGTCAAGGTCACTGAAGAAATAAGTGTCAGGATAGGAATTTCCCCTCCCCTGCTCCTTTTCCCCAAGTCCTGTGCTTTTTTCTAGGGAAGACGACAAAAGATTGAAAAATACAGGGTCTTGGGCAAAAGAACTAAAAGTAAGAAATAAAAGGGGGAAAAATCATAAAAAGAGCTAAAAACCAGGATGACTGCCGACTTACAGGGAATATCATTTTCCTTCATATCTGAATGTGATTTTTGCTTTTGTTCCTTGCCTCCCTGCCCTATCTTAATTCCTTTTTCTAACTGGTCATTCACTAGCACTAGAAAGTTATCTTTTTTATATCAGAGAGCAAGATATTACGTTCATATATGCTTGTGAATAGGTGTAATCTAGACATATGTATTCCTTAGTTCATTTTTTTATAGCTTATGCCGCAATGGAATCAGACATTTATGATAAAAGTGCTACCAACATAATGTTGCAGATACAATGGATACGACAGACACAAGGTGGAGAGGAATAGAGATGGAGAAGTAAAAAGATTTTTTCCGGTGCCCCAAGGGGGAAAGGGACATTATCATAATCTGGTCAATGGAAGTGCAGTAGAATCCAGACAGCTCAACCATCCCCTACCCCCTTAGGACTCAAAGGATACTTTGGCTATTCTTTGATTGCTCATTAACTTACGAAAAGGCACAAAGGGGAGAAGACCAAAACATATATTTAATGAAAGATGTGACAGTGATACATGCAGTATCATCTTGTAAAATATAAATATGGTGGACGGATTTTATCGTCAGTGTCAGGAAAAAGACTTCTTTCCTCATTAGTTAAAAATAATAGTCTGAAATCTGTGTTTTAGTGATGGTAGGTTTCTATGTGAAAAGATGAATGAGTAATTCACTGTTTGAAACTTCCATCTTTCAAATGTTTAATGAAAATGAAAGCACAATATATGGTAAATGTGGACGGAAATTTGGAATTAAAAAGTAGAAACCTGGGACACTTGCTGAAGGGCAAATGGGTCTACAGAGGGACCTGGTGTTGTGTTGCATATAGAAGTGGATAACATTTTTTGGGTGCATTAGAGTGATTTAGGAGCTATCATCCCATTGACTTTTAACTAGAGTCAGGATGTAACTGCCTAAGTCAATTCTGAAAATGGGAATTAGATTTCTAAGTCATTTTAAGGTGCTTTTGAAATTTTTACCCCTAATCCCAGGGTGATTAATTTGTAACAATGTGATTCACTCCTATCCTTCTTGTCTTCAGAAGCCTGAATGACACATTTGAGATGCACTCTAAAAGCACAGGTAATAGTCAGAGTGCTACCTCAGCTACTTTAAAAGACAATTGATTAATTTGAATTCATGCTTTCCTTCACATGTTCAAAAGATTCTGAAAGTAGTAATAGCGCTTTGGAGCTGTTTGGTTAGAGCTGTTGCTCCCATGCCCTTGCCTTCTTTAGGGTTTTCTTTTTTTTTTTCTTTTTTTTTTTTTCCCCCTTTTCATGAAAAGTGTCCCCATGTTTCCCCATTGCTAACTGCAATGCAGCCCTCTCTGTTCATAGCAAAAACAGGAGGTCTAAGGTAGCTGCTTTGCTGCCCGGGATGCCTGAGTGGCTTTAGACAAAACAGACTCCAGGAACCAGCTGTGAACTTGTCTCCCCTAGTTTGCACTGGGAACTACAGGTACTTTTGCTGGAGCTGTTCCACTGCTAGCAATGCTGGGAGGACAGATTGCTCAGGTTCAGTTAATAAGACTATCTTATAGTAAATTCAAGCCACCTAACCTGCTAATTTGTTGTGCTAGATGAAATAAGGCTGATCACTTACACATTTCACCAGATTGTGTTAGACTCTTGCTAAAATACACTGTATTGTTTTATGAACTTAATGTTTTTGTCATTACTGTCTTAAAGTTAATCTACTGCTGAAAAGCTGGAACTGTAGTAGCGCTTGTATAAATTTGGTCAAGACATTATATAAATCTATATATACTGCTGCCTTACATCAGCAACATAATTGTAAAGGTCAGTTTCAATTGGTTCTGTAAGCCTCTGCATTTTAGGTTGTAACTGATGACACAAAATCATTTCTGGATTAAAATGAAGACCGCCAAATCTAGTTATGGGACTTCTCAAAAACATTAGCACTTACTAGAAATAGCAGCCATCAGAAACCCAGTTAAATATTTGAGTTGACTGTACTTTCAGCATTGAAAGATCTGATGATGATCATAAATTTTTCTCCTCATAGAGCCATAACCAAACAGGCTTCTCAAAATAATTTAGAAGACAATAGCTAGTATTAACTTTACTGTTTGGAGTAAGGAAGCCTGGGTTTGCTTCAGTGTCTTCAAGGAAAGAAGTAGAGTAGGAGGACTGGATACAATACAGATTTGATTTATGAACTAATATCTCTAACTTTTGACTGTGGAAATAATTTTGTGGAATGGTTTGTTTGATGCAGTTTCAAAATAGTCTCCCTGAAAGCTAGAAAGTCACCTGAGTTTTCTGTGCTGCAGGATGGAGAGAGTCATGGTCCCTGGCAACCCTTACGCACCTTCCAGCACATCAGCAGTCTCAACTACTACAAATCTTTTGATGTGTCTCTAAAAGCTCCCAAGGAAGACTGGGGGCATCCGAGTAACAGGGCAAGAAGATGCCTCTAAGAACATCCTCTATAAATTCCTTAATCTCATTCACACAAGAGTAAAAGAAGACTAAAGATTCATCTCAGTATGGACTGTAGTACCTGGGCATTTATTTCCTGGGCCCATTGTCTGGAAAAAGTGCTGCAAATCCTTCAGTCCTTGAGGAATGGAGAGCATTGCATTGAGAGCAACCCTTGAAGGCACTTCTGGTTCATGTTGTTGTTAGGACATTCAGCACTAAGTTAATGAGTGATAGAGCTTTCCTGCTTGGTAGCCTGAAACTGTAGAGGGTATACCTAGAAGAATTAAAGGCTACTGTAAATTTTATCAATCACCATCAGTTCTTTGAACTTACCTTTTTAATGTATACTGATACAACACCTGTGGGTATGTAATATTTACATATATTCTAAACCAGACCCTAGGCTGTCCTCAGTGCACTCAGGAGAGAATGACAAAGCAAATTCCTTTGTGCAGTAATAGATAGAGCTCAGAAATGGTGATAAACACAAGGTAAGAATGTGTATGTAGAACAGTAAGCCTGCTCTTCAAGGGACTTGAGCTGATGAATTTCTTTCCCCTGTATTTTGAATTGCTTAAAGGGGGCGGGGGGGGGGGGGGGGGGGGGGGGGGAAGGGGAGAAACAACAAATAACCCAAAAAGGAAAAACCACAAAACAAAACCCTAACCCAAAAGCCTGCAGAGGAAATGAAAACCACAAGAACATTTTTCACACTAGGTAATTTCAAGGGTCTGGCATATACATGGTAGGCCTAGGAAGTTCACAGGTGCATTATACCATTCTCCAGAATGCATATGCACTAGGCTTTCCTGTGAAGTACACTACATATGTATTTTAAAGTAGGTTTAAGCATTTCTTTTTTTGCACTTTGATTTTTTTGCCATCTGTAATTCACTCATTCTTTTCACTGCCATATAACTGCCTAGGTCTAGAGACTTCCCACTGGAATAATCTCTCATCCCGAAATATGTATGATGTACGGAAGATTGAGCAGATAAAATTTATTTTCACAAGAACAAGACATGGTTGGAGGGAAACAAGCTTGTAGTTTGCTAATCAGGAAGTATTTCACTTATCTGAACTACAAAACATAGAAGAAGGGAGGAGCTGGCCAGAAACAGGAAGATCTAGAAATGTGTTTTCAACACAGTTGCTTCCCACTGAAAATCAACAACATAGAAAAAGCAACAGCTTACTAACCAGAAGCACTGGATCTTCTGCATAAGTTTTATTTATTCTTTAGGGTCACAGGTTTAGGAGTCTGGCTACAGACATGAATATTTTGTCCTAATTTTATTTCCCTCTTAAGAAAAATTGTCAATTTGAAAGAAAGAAGTGGTACATTAAGACTGATGAGGACCTGAGAATGTGCTTCAAATATAAGGATAAATATCTCAGAGAAACAGTAGGAAACATAATTTTGTTAGCTACACGTAAGGGTAATAGTGAGCTTCTGAAATGCATTTGTTCCTTTGTTTACTGGCTGCTTAGTTTCACTTTCTCCCTGTTTAACACTGGTTGGTAGACTGTTGTGTTTTTCTTCATGGGTTTCCCTCCCTGTTTTCTAAGAATTTTTTTTTTTTAAAATAAAGCTTTGAACTTCTATACAGGGTATTGAAAATTAAAGTTGTTAGAAATCTGAGAATGGCTGAAAAGAAAGAGGAGCAACGTGCTTAATATTAGGTAACAATATTACTTAAGTGCCTTTCATTGTTTTGCTGTACACTAGGAGATCTACCTCAGACCATTGTCAGTAATGTTTAATTGATTGTTCTTCCAACTAACTTAACCAAGAGAGAGTTAAATACCCAAAATAAATGGAGAAAAATCCCAGAATCTCCCAATTAGAGAAAGTTTTAGAGGGAGGTATAAATAGAACATAGTTGAGACTTAAGTGGTATTTGCCACATCATGACCTTCTGCACAGAGGGCATATTCACTCTTAGTTTTTGAGCAAAGATATGTCTGATATTGATCTTGTAGTAAATAAAAGACATTCCTTCCCTTTAAATGTGAACTACTGTATGATCTGTAACTCCAGCATATCGGTTCAGTTCTCTTAGAGGGGAGGAATCTAGTGTCTTCAAGCTGCTTTCAAAGTACTTAAGTAGATTTGAGAAGCAGTCAGACATATACTTGGGGAAAAAAAGTGCTTGAAGACAAAATTGATTTTCAAATTTCCCATTCAGAATTTTAATAGCAGTTCTCTTTGTTTGTGTGCTGAATAAGTAGTAAAAATAGGACCTATTAGAGCCAATTGCTACTCTGAGTTTCCATCCAGATTCTTCACTGAAGCTCAGATTTAGCCCAATATCTGCCCTGAGAAAGAAATACATACATGAGATGAAATGATGGAATTTGATGTAATATAGAAATGGTCTAACCAGGTATATCTAAAACTAACAGGATCGAAGTGAACAAAGAAAAATCCATGCTGATAATGGAGCAAAATTTCCTAGCAGTGAGGTCTGTTGGTGTGCTGAACAGTCTCCCAAGGGAACGAGCTGCATTCTCATTGCTTTGGTTATTTTTAAAATGAACAAAACAATCAAGATCCTTGTAGGGAGACACTCCTAATTAAGCGGACAACAGAAAAAATGACCTAATGGGTCCTTTTTTCCATCACTGATCATGACAGTTATTTTTGGCAAAACCAGGTTTGGCAATAAAATTATGGATTTCCAATTTTCACAGCAATTTGGCAGCACTCATTCCATAATAATATCAATACTTTCCCACTCTTTGTTTTCCTCTATAAACTTTTGTGCCTTATTTTTCCTTCAGAGGGCTATTTTGTAGCCCTTTGACTAAAAAGAGCTGTCAGGTAGCATAATTTACTTTAAATAATACTACTTGTGAGTATGAGGTAAATATTTGGACCTTGTGCCCCCTGATTATCAGCAAAAACTCTTCAGGCAGAACTAAGGGCCAAAGGCAGCAGTACTGGACAAATTGTCATTGCCTGTATCTGTGGGTCATCCTACAAAATAAGGAGCTGTGATATATACAGTGAAGTTTTGGGCTCATGTTGAGTTCCAGAAACATGAAATACAAAGGTATGAGATGCAGCACATCTTTGTGGTCAGTATTTAGGGCTTTCTATACAACAGAAATTTCTGTAGAAACCAGTCTTTGACATGGTATGTTTTCACACCAGCAAGAGGTCCAGGCAAATCTGCTCCTGTTCCTCTGGCCACATGGCCCTTTATGGGCCCGATTCTCAGTAGCTGTTTTTTAAGATGATAGTGACATGAATTTTAATGGTAAATACTGACGTAAAAGTGAAGTAATGCTGTGATGAGTCAGGTCCTACTTCTTTGAAGGGCTGTGCAAATATTTACCAGTTGCTCTTCCCAGTAGCCAGCAAGCTACGCAACCTTGTTGCTGCTTTATCAGAAGACAGATTGGTTGAGGTAAAATGCAGGAAGTTCTGATTGTTTTGTTACCATTCTACAAAGGGTAAGCAAAGGGCACTGAAGCTTGTACTACAAAATCAGCCCCAGATAAACTTGTGAGTAGTATGATCAAGGTGACTAGAGTATAAAATGGAGAAAGAAATGGTGCTAAAGTATATTTGTTAGTGGTTTGCTGAGATGAACATTCATCCCAAGGGTTAATCCAGGAATATCCAAACTACTGTAATTATCCTTGTACAAAGGCTCTCTATTATTTGCCTGTTAAATAACAAAGCCTTTTCATTACCTGGCACTGACATAACTTTAGCTGTAGTGGTAGGTAGGCAGAGAACAAAGTTCCCCTGTTTGTGGGGGATGGGATGAAGCCCTCCTCCCAGTACCCTAGAGGAATACAAACATGATAGCCAAACTTTTCTTTGAATAAAAATGCTTACCGTTGCTAACTTGTCAAATTTCCTGTACGACAAATAGCTGAAATCTTATGAACAGTACAAAAAGCACAAGGAGCAGGCTTCTGTCACACAGTGAAGTGAAAACGTGGAGGTACTGGCCACAGGAATGTAACTGTATTAGAATTGGGAAAGGATCCAAAATCTGTAGTAGCTCTCTAATCTGCAACACAAGAGCAAGGATTTTCATTATATTTTGCATTCCACATGCGGCTTTGCTTTGGAGCTCTTATGCAAGTGGTGATGCAGTAAAGCCATTGTATTCATAATGATTTCAAAGATGTGGATGCTTCCAGGGTTTGACCTATTTTACCACTCATGCATTATACACTGTGTGAAGCTACTCTCGCAAGGCAGAATCATTAGTACTTAAAGTGTATCTGTCTACTACTGTCCTTTTTCTCTGTAAGACTGCTGATTTTTTACAATTCTATGTAAATTATTCTTTATTCAATAATTTATATTTACATGCATCAATGGAAATTGCCCATGCACATTTTAAGGCAGATGTTAGCACATAAAGATAATGTAAGGGGCTACAGTAAATACTTCTTCTGTCAAGTGTTTCTTAACCAAAGTCTAAATATTCCCTTGCATTTTCTGATATTTTTTACTTTGGAGATATAAAAAAATGCCTGTGCTAATTAATTCCAGAGAAACAATGCAACTCATGCTTTTTGGAGGCCCTAATTCTGCAAAATTCCTAATCCCATACTTTACTTTGAGTGGATGAAGTCTTCCCTAGTTAAGTCTGTTTGAGACCTGCTAATGTCTATAGGAATCAAACTCTGCTCTGCTACAGTAATGTGCAAACATCTTCTTGAACATCAGTGTAATGCTTCAGGATTTTTCCATAAGACAGACTATAAATTTTGTGTGCTATAGCCATTATTGCAAGGACAAACCTTCTTGCTTCTTTTTGAAATAGACTGAATTGTACTAAATCATTTAAAGAATATCTCTTCCCCAAACATTATAGTTCTTGGCTCATTTTTTATAGGTCTGCTGAGTCATCCTGCCTTGTACTGCTAGCAGACTTGAACTGTGAGGAGAACACTGATTTCTCCAGGCTCTAGCATGGGTTGATATAGTAAAAACAGGCCCAGGACATATGTATTCTCCCATTACTGAAGGGTTACCATGGGTAAGGCATACAGCATATATAGCAGATGCTGAGAGTAGGCTCAGGCCAAAAGTTTGCTTGCAGCGGTGGGTCGGAGTCTTCCCCTTTCTTCATAAAACCTGGATTAATCTCTGTGAAGCAGCTGCAGAACTAAGGTTTAGACACCCACAAATCTTCAGTCTGCACCAGTAGCCCTGGAGTACAGATATCCCCTTTACCTGCAGGAAGGAGAAAGGTTCTTCACCATGTCACTCTTCTTGACTCATCTGACTCCTTTTGGAAACCGTTGGAAGGGTGATGCTGCTGTGCTGATGAAGACGACCATAACCTATTAGTCACTTCAGCCTTAAGTGATCCAGGGCAAAGACTGCTCCTGGAGGTAAACTCAGGGCAGGAATGAGGCTTTCCCTGCTTCCCAAATTTGGTCTTCATCCCTGTTTTTGGGCTGAAGTGGATGGTGTTTCTCTGGCCAGCTCTGGGCACCTGAGTGCTTTAGGGACAAAATGTGGTCTCCAATGAGAAGTTAAATGAAACCATTGCTATTGCCCTGACCTTCACAAATAGGAGGAGAGTGAAAATAGAGGCAAGAGTCAATCCACCAGTGATCACATTATAGAAAATGGTTCTCTGTGGAAATCATGAAATAGAAAATGGACTGGGAGCTGAGACTGAAGAAAGGAAAAGAAGACTAGAGGTGTTTTGAGGTATTTTACTTTATTTTGATCCTTTCATAGTGTATTTTGAATTCATAAATAATGGAATAAAACAGACCCCAAAAAAACTCAGCTAAATGATCTTAAGCCCTTGAGCCTCAATATAAAAATAAACACTGTAATACTTTTTAAAGGAATTAGTAATGCACAGTTATAGTATTCTATGTTTAAAAATAAAGCTGTTGAATAAATGAACAATACTTTGGCTGAAAAGTGTTTCAGCTGAAGAGTGAAATCCCTGCAGAGAGTGATCTGTGAGATTCTGCAGGAAATCTGCATTACAATACACCATTTCCATTTCCAGGGAGGGACTCACAGAAGGACACAGGGAGGAGAAAAAAGAAATGAAAAAGACCCAGTCCTTTATGCCTAGGTTGTAGGGGGCCTAGGCCCTTCATTCTCATGCTAAACAGTTACTTTTTCTACAGGTACCCAACTGAAATGGGAATATTTTCTGAAGGAATAGTGAATGTGAAAAAGACTAACAAAACTGTTTCTTTGGTTGAAGAAAACGGTCTCCATAGCTTGCCTAGATACAGCAGACATGCGTTTACCTCTCTGCCTTGCTGCAAGTGAAGTAAGGAATATGTCTGAATATGGTAAGCATTGAGCTAGTGCTGCTCTTTGTCTTCTGCTGCTCTTCTGTTCCAGCTACTTCATCTCTTGTTACTAATTAAATATCTTTGCAGTGGAGGAATAGTTTCTCGCTAGATCATTAGCCCAGTAGTCAACCAGTTCCTGTGGGATGTGGGAGGCCAGAGTCCTAAGGCTGGTCCAGTGACAATCTGGTGTTGTTGCTCTCCAATGCAGGGGCTACAATTAGCCTCTAGTCTTCTGGCTGCAATTTAGCAGCAGAGGCAATGGCCTCAGACTTGAATACACTAAGTATATGTCCTAGGTGACTGCCTCCATCTGAAGGATAGCATGTGATGGGCCAGTCTGTCTTGCGTGTGGAAAAACTTACACAGGGTCGGTTTCTTTTGCTGCAAAGTGGGAAAATTTGTGAAATCTCTGTTAAATTTGTGGGATAGGAAAAAGGGAAAGCCGTCAAATGGAAGGAAAAGGAATAAAATTCCTGGCTTCCAGCCCCCAGGTTATTAAGCAAGTCATAGCAGAGTGTGACTAGGTCACTGGTATTAGCATGTTCATGTGGTTACATTGGTGAAGAGTAATGCTAAATATATAGTGCTGTGTGCAACATGCACATCACTGATAGAAAATATTTTGGCCAATGGAAGGAATAGACACATCAGCTGAGTAAATCCGTTTGTTGCAATTTCTACCACAAGTTATACAGTGGGCTGGTACTCCATTGTAACAGATGAAGATGGTCCAAATAGATGCTATGTTTCTGCTTCCTTAGCATATCATTACAGAGAGTGTCTTGTTCTTAGGCATGTGTTTAAAGGAAGAAAACCACAAGGCAATCAGCATCTGGTTATTTCTGCTGATCAGAGCTTGTGGTGATCCCAAATAGACACATGATTTACCCATAACTTCGACTCGTGAAAAGCACTGCAGGTCAGTAATAAGCATGTCCTGTGTTTTCCCTTAGAATGACATCTTTTTCTTATAATAGATTGTGGCCATGCATAATACCAAAAGACAGTCTAATTAGGAATATAATAATTTGAAATTTCTGCATTCACATAAGCACAAATATCTGCCACTACACATAGATTTATTCACATATACATGTGTAGTCTGTGGCATGTTCTTATGTATTTGTGCATGCCTATGAATTTGTGTATTTGTGTTTGTATGATGATATGTATGAAGGTAAACATTTCAAATATATCTGTAGGTAAGGAGGCAGGTTTAAAAGCATACCGTACATGGTATAAAGTATACTGCTATGCAAATCACAGAAAGAATTCCATCTCTAATTTAAAGTACACTCCAGAAAGAGCAATTATTGCTTCTAAAACGTTTCTGTTAAATTCATGAGACACCACACAATTTTATTCATGTTATCATCTATGGTTGCCTGAAAATGTAAAAAAAGCCCTTAGCCACTAGCAGAGAAATGTGCAAACGCTATCAAAGCGGTGGCAAAGGTCACTTCTATTGCCTGCCTTTTTATGAGTTTCATTTTTTGTCTCTTTTTTCTCATTGCAGTTTGTTTGTGTATGTTACTAAACTTTAATGGAAGAACATATGAGGGGGTAAAATAAATATAAAGAAACAGACTGCTGTTCAACAGTGCTGAGCTGGTATTTCCATGAATGATGTTAGACACGTGTTTAGAATAAAAATTTGGAAAATCCACAAACAGAAGGTTGCAGCAGTGCTTTTCTCCTTTCTCTCTCTTTTACACTTGATACATTTTAAAATTAACATCTGTTTCTGCGCAGTTGGGTAAATGCATTATCATTATGCACAGCAGTACTGATTCTGTGAGGGACAGAATTGAGAGGCCATGAAATAGCTGGACCATGCATTTTTTTGGTACTGTAGATGACCCATTGCTCTGTGCATGGGATTTTGTTTGTGCAAGTTCAAATTCCAAACTTGCTTGCTTAACCCTAGCAATAATAGTAGATGATCAGGGTTTAACACAGCAAATATCAACATTTCCATATGAAGGTGTCTTACATCAGGCCATAGAAGCCCCAGTAGAGATCCCTAGGAAAAAGGCATCGTTTTCCAGAGGTAGCAGCAAGCATTTGCAGTTCTTGTTGAATTCAGTTGTACGGGCATGTCCTTCATATTGCTGAGGAGAAGCTCTTAAATCTAGCTAATCAATTGAAATATTATCTTGATCTCAGTAAAGTGCCTTAAATTCAGTTGAGATTTTCTTGCTCAGTACCAGGCTTAGCAAAGTGTATAAATAAATGCTTAGGTAATAGGCAAGACTGAAGATAATCAGATACCTAAGTGCTTTACTGTATAAGGACACATTTTAAGTATTTCCTTGAATCAGTCCCTAATTGTCTGTTATGCCTGACTTGAAATGAGATTTACAGATGTTTTGGCATGTTTTGTTGAAAGACTATGTAGTTTCATAGCCATTTCTATAGCCATGCCTTTACTCTTTGCTGTATGCTTCCTTTCTACCTTCCTATTACAACAGTCTTTCAAGAAGAAAAATCCATATGAAGTATGAGCACAGTCCCCAAAGGAACAGTTTATTCTTTGAGATAAGAAAAAACATCATAAGTAAAATTTGATGGATAAGTTGTCCTCTGTAGAAAAAGTGTTTCTGTTTCCACACAAAATTCTATTCAGTAGGTGATGACGCAGCTTTTCAATCCTCACAAGAGAATAACTGCATAACTGCAAGACTACAAAGTGAAAAATGTTGGAGAAACAATGACAATACAGTTAGTGGCTGCAGCTCCTGTGTGAATGGATAAATGACATGAACCAAAGCTATAGCAAAAACTAGGCAAGCCTTCCCAATCTGTAGACATGGTTCTTGTTATGAGAATACTGTCAGAGGTCACTGTAAAAGAGGGGACTGGTAGCTGCAACAAAGATGTCCCTAAATCTGGACAGTCTCTGAGTACCATCCAATCTCAACTATACTGCCAAGACTATAGCAAAGGCAGAGAAACAAAGTATTGTATACAAATATTCGAAGAGAAGCTAAAAATTCCTCATATCTCCTTATGTTGAACAGTCATGGGAGAGTTCCAGCATAGTTTTTCAGATCAAAGAGTTTAAACTTTCTGAGTTTTTGATGTTTACACTAACTGGACTGACATTAGATTCTCTAGGCTCATGTTGTAGATGAGAATAAAATACTGAAGACTTCAATCCAGCAATGTAAATCCCATGCCTGGTTAGCAACAGTGTATTTAAAAACTTTTTCATACTTTTTCAGCCTCTAGAATAGGTTAGAACTGGGCAGAGAACATCTTCCCATCCCTATGAAACTGTTGATGGTTGAAACTCTTTCTCCTGTTAGAATGAACTCAACATGCTTTTAAAGTTTTTCACAGAGAGAAAGTGTGTTACTGAATGCTTAAGAACCTGCTGATAGTGAGTTAAACTAGGGATGTTTCATGTCTCAGAGTATGGAGTATTTGTGCTGGAATTTGTGTATTCATATTCTGGACAATTCATGCATGAACCTGTGGAACTGATGTTTTCTGTCATAAGAGCCTTTATGATCAGAAAGTCAGGGAAACAACTATACCTTAAGGAAAATCATGGTTTGCAAATAATATTCCAAAATGAGTTGCATCTGTGGAGTGGAGACTGCCACAAATTGTTCAAACTGTTCTTTGTCTATCCAGACTTCTGGCTTTACTGCTCACCTCCCTAGCCAGTAAAAAAGGACTGATGGATTTTGTCACTGACCTAGAATAAAGGTATGAGAGAAGCCATGTTTGGTTTCACCTGGTCCTGGGCTGAGTTCAGCTCTAGTTTCTGGCATGAACTAAGCCCCAAATTCCTTGAATTAGTATTGACTTCTGACTCAGACATTCGTATCTTCTCCTCATTCACAGACAGTAGCCTACGCCAGCCAACTCCCCTCCCTAACAACATATCAATAAGCTTACTTTTAAAAAAAATTTATAATTTCTGTGTTTGCCCCCCAGTAAAATAGTTTCGCTGGTTTACATTTCTCAGGCCTCTTTGAAAGGGGCTTTCCCTTGTGGCTTGGGCAAGCAACTACATGCATCATTTCTATTAGATAAACACTAAAAATAATGCTAAAATTAAAATATTCTTTTTGTCAACACATTTATCTGGAATGCTGAAGGTTGTTCTGCTAGTAGGGAGATATCTTGCACATATTTATTTATCTGGTTGAACTTTGCGGCTCATATTTAAAGCCAGCAACTTCTCAACCCTGAGCAGCAGAGCACAAGTAAAGGCAGATGGTTGAATGAAGCAGAAAGACTGACTATAAAAAGCTCAGCCTTCCAATAATGCTGCTCCCTCGCAACTTTTTATACAAATCTCTCCATTTTGCCTCCCAGAGACTCACAATTAAAATTCTATTCTGCCTGTCTAATCAAGACAGCAAATCTATTGAATTGCATAATGCTGGGGATAATCAAGGAAGGATGTGACATGAATCCATTTTTCTTTACAGGTAGAAAATGAAGTATTTTCTCTCCTCCCCCAAAACAGATGGGGATTTGTATTTTCTATTTTGCATTTGGCCTGTCTTCTCCCTCTTGTTCCCTTCTGCCTTTGGCACCAGACAGGTACTCTTGCATAGATCTGCTCGCCAGGCACGAGCAGCATCAGGGCAAACAGGTTATGCTGTTTCAGTGGTGACAGTGTCTTACTGGTATGGGAGGCTGGCTGCAAATGGATTTCATTGGTGATGTTAATCTCCTCAACGCCCACTGGTTTACCAAAGGTTATTTTTTTCCGGTAGTGGGGAGAACTGAATACAATGTGTATCTGCTCCCTAGTTGCCATAGTTAAACCCTGTTTATTGATGTACTCTGAAATCCCCACTGCATCTCCTCTAATTCATGTTTATGCCCTTCAAGGCTGGTCTGGGTTACTGAGAAGACAACAGAGGCCTTCAGGATTTAATCCTGCAGTCTGTGGACTCTTGTAAAACACACCCAACTATGGGGACAAATGCAACCCTGGAGCAAGGGGCACATTGCTGCTGTTCAGCAGTTTTTGAGAGGAGCTATAGGGGTTTAAGCCTTGATTGAAATTAGCATGTAGCTTCCTATTACGCAGTAAATCCCTGTGCAGCAAGGTGAACGGGTGGACTATTTTTGCATAAAGTCAGAGAGAGAATCAACACAATTGAGCTGAATTGTTTTGTAACCCAATCATGCTTAATTTGGTTACAAGAAAAACAAGGCCCATGGAGTTTCAGCCTTGTTCCTGTGCAACATCAGGGATCTGATTTGTGCCGATCTCATAATCGGGTGCAGACAACAAGGAAAACAAGTCCTTGCAGTGGTTTCTTTACTGAGCCTAACCAACCACATCTGATAAGCTATATAATTTGCTATATAATTTGTGCCAAAAATAAAAGGCACAGTCCTACAGTGCAGCACGTTTCTGAGAAAAACAGAACCCCACCCCTGCCCTTTGTAGCATCTTTCTTTCTCTTGCTTTTGCTTTCTCAGTGAGACTGAGCCAATGCCTTCCATCCGGGCTGACTGGCTCTGTGCTGCTGTTGGGGTACACCCACACCCACACTCCCCAGATCACTTTTTTCTCTCTTATGGCTCAGGATGAGCTAAGATGATGGCACTGGTAGGGTCAGGAAATTAGGACAGTAACTTGATGACTTAAACTACGAAGGCTCTTTCTTGGCTGAGTGGTCCTGAATGGAGGGGAGGATGATTTAAATCATCAAGTATTAAGCTGCACAACTTTTTGTAAAAAAAAACCAGGGGGTTTATTGTTGTTGTTGATTTGACAGAGGTACTCTAAACTTGTAAGAAATATGGCTCTTTTTAGTTTTGTGACCAGAAAAGGAACTGGAACTTCATGTGTATTTTACATATCAGACCCCCCAATGGAGTAAAAATTCCTATGCTTTTTAGGGTTGTGGGTTTTTTTTTTTTTTTTACTGCTGCTTACAGAGAGAGAGAGGAGAAAAAAAGCAAACAACAGAAAGTTCTGAAGAATGCAGGCTGTCAGCTATGCTGTGAAATAACTCAGAGGTTAAATGTGAATCACTGCAGTATATTTTCTAATTTGGATTTTGCCAAGGTTACCTTAAGAACCTTAATGCTTTTTACAGTGTTTACAGCAAAAACTGCAGATGTGTTTCTTGGTTATTAAATGGAAAGTGTATGAGAGGGAGGTGGGCTAAGACAAAAGGAGAATGAAAGGTCAATGATTTTAATTCTACCTCACTGAATTCCAAAGTTTGAAGGGATGTATTTGATTGAAAGGTCATGCTATGGAAGGTAAGCTCCCTGAAAGCTGCATGTTTGGAGTTTTACAGTGGAATAAACAAATATGTAACTTGCCAGGATGTTTGTGTGCCAAAGGTGACAAAAAAACCTGCCTTTCTTTTCAAAGCCTCTCACCCTCTGCAAACTCACTGTGATCGGGGCTGAAGTTTAAAGGCAACAGACTGGCTTTTGCTTTAACTCCTTAGATAAAAACCCAGTTCAGAAGCCAACAAAATTTCATGTCTTACTGAAAACCACTGAAGGAGAGAGCAGTAGACTGCATTATCGGAGGAGCACTTAAAACTTTCAGTGCGTGTTCTTGAGTTCACACTATGTTCCCTTGAATATAAAAACTGTAGGAAAACAAGTGCTGGGCACGAAGATCTGTAACACTGGCTTTAGTTTATACAGCATTATGAAAATCCTGCTGATGATAATTTTGAGGCCAAATATAGCATACTTCAGCCCTTTGCTTGCACAGCACCTAGCACAACAGGTTCCTAATTTATGACTCCTGCTTCTGAGTACTGCTACAATATAACAGTGAATACTGGTAATGTTAGTTGTTCTTCAGTTAAAGTTGCCTGGAAGGAAGTGAGACCCTTCATGGTGTCAAGAAAGTCTTCCTTCAACACCCATTGGGCCCCTCTGACACCGCCCCCCACCTCCCCCAGCTGGCCCATCCTTGCTTAGTGCATTAATGCATTTTAACTCTATAGCACTACAAGAAGGAAGGAAAGTTCTTAGTGGGGAGGACGAGTAAGTTGCACAGCAGAATAAGTGACTTATACAAGGTCATGCAGGAAGCCTGACACTGTGCCAAGAACAGAGCGTAAGTTCCTTGAGTTCTAGTCAAACACTTTGTCCATTTACCCATCCTCTTGCCTGCTTGCCTAAGCCAAATAAACAATGGCAGCCACACACATACGCAGCCACATTGTAAACTCAAATGTTCAGAATCAGCAGGCAAAGCGTGCTCGTGTACCTTCAGACATAGCTGCTGCATTTATGCAGATGCATACGTGCTTTGATGCATGATGCCTAACCAAACTCAAGAGTTTAAAACTGCAGTCCATCAAGCATATCAAAACTGTAATCTTGAAAAGGATTATCATCTTAGTTTATCCCAGAAATAAAGCAGACTGGATATGAAGTTCCTTCTCCCAAATGCATGGGCACAAGGGATTTCAAAGGAATTGTCACTAGACTATTTTAACATGAGAAACATCCAATTCAGGCCTCATCTCAGTGTCAGAAATCTTGACTTGAGCCGAAAAATAGCATGAGCATTGCTAGCCTGAACCATTAGTTTGCAGACACAAGCAACTGTAAACAGGGTTGTATAATGGTGTCAGTAGCTTTAGGAATAGCTGGTGCTACCCAGCCTGCATTTAGTTCTACAGTGAGTTTGACTCCGATTAAGCTCTACTCCTGTCTCCCTGCAAATAGCTGAAATTTTGTCTTAAATGAGAGCAGGATCAGGCCTGAAAGAAAGGGGCTCTTATTTTTTGCAAAGTTGTTCTCAATGAGCATGTTTTGGAAATACATCAGCATGACCTTTCAACAATGTGCCAAAAAATGGGAAAAAAAAGGAAAGACTTTGGGAACTGCCAACCAGGAAACATTGTTTTGTTTGTTTAAAAAAGAAAACCAGAAACTTGTCCAAGAATTTTTGTGTAAGTTAGAGGCTAAGTCACTCTCCTTTATAATCACTCTTCTTTTTCTGGATACTGTATTTTCAGTGAGGGTAGATAAAATCTGGCAACAAGCTCTTTGGCTCCGTCTTTGGATTTGGCCCCCTTGACACTCATCTACCTCCATAAACTTTTCATCTCCTACACCCAAAGCAAGTTCACCCAGGAAAAGAAAATGAAAGAGGGATGGGGGATGGGGAAAAGGCTGCAAACTGCTAAATAAAAATCCAAATTGCAGCTTCTGCCATTTCTCAATGAAGAAAACATTAGCAATGGCCAAGAACTGCAATAAAATGCCATAAATCACCCAGCTTTTATTTCCTGTATGGGAACCCTACATACAGCTGAAGTTCTGGCAATTTCTAGACATACATAGGTTTTGCAAGCGTGATTATTTTATCCGGTTGTGTTGCTCTGAGTGCTTTCATAACAGTCACAGAAAGTAAATTGAATAGAGACCGAAAGGTGAAAAGCTATATATACTACTTCACCCTCTCCCTGCTCCCTTTTCCCCCCGTGCCGGCTGTTTTGCAGTGTCAGCCCTCCATGCATCATGAGCTCCCTACAAGTTATGGACTCCCCCTCCCCAGCAGTCAGAGGCCTTGCGCAAAGCCATAGGATTTGTCTATCCGAAATGTGCTTCTGGTGCATTTCTTGTTCTCCTACTTCCCCCTGTTTACATTCCAGCTCATTTCTCATTTTCCATGGGAAAGAGACACTAGCAGGTAACAAGGGTCCCTTTAAATATATTCTGATTCTTGTTTGCTAATGTGACCCTAAAACATACTGTGTTTTACAGGGGTTCTCAACACAATTTGCTTTTAACAGCAGCATAACTCTTTTATTGAAGTTTTATGTTAAAGTGGGGAAAAAAAGTTCAAAGTAAATTATAAATTATTTTAGTGCTAATTGCTATTGTAAAGTGGAATAGCTGCCATTTTGTTAAACACAAGTAAGTCTGAAACTCAGTCTTCCAATTTTATTTAGAGTTTGGTAATTTTTCTTCTAAAGCTGCTCAAAGGGATACTGTAAGTTGGTTTAGACCCCAATCTAATTCACTTTAAAGCTTATTGTAATTTCATAGGTAATTATAGATACGTTATTTTATTTTAAATGTATCTGACCTCTTAAAGTAACAAAAAAATCCCCAACAGCCAATGTTTATGTAGGACTTGTTAAAACTCCCCAACATTTTATGCCCCCTCTAGCTTTACAGCTGCAATAAGCTAAAAAGCACTGAGCCAAATTCTGCCTTAGTGACACGTATGCAGTGTCCCTAATCTTAATGAGAGCTCCATGCCTACGTCTAAGGGCAGAACTTGACCCATTTTTTTCCCAAGAATGGGAAAAAAATGTATTTTCTTTCTCTTATTTTGCTTTGCTGAAGAATGAGTGCAGTGCACCACCACAAACAATTGCAGCATAGATCCTAAATGTAAGTGCAATGTTAATTTCAAGGTCTATTAGCAACACCACGAAAAAAAATAAATGTTTGACAGGACAAAATCTGCAGGGGAAAAGAAAATATTATTCTCAAGCTTCAGGGAGGTTATTATTACAAACAATGGAGAATCGATAAATTATATTTAACACTATTAAAGGCAGTTGACAGTGTTCCTTTGAGTGAGCACACCGAGGTCCCGAACACCGTGTGACTGCAGCCTCTGCACCCATCGCTTGCTAACTCGCCATCGGGTCACACTGAGAACAATCCGCACAGCATTCGTGGAAGAGCTGCTCTCTGTGCCAAACACGCACGCACACACACACGCATTAATAACTGAAACACTGAAACTGAAATAACATCCCCCTCCCCTCAAGCTTGTTATGTTTAATTTCTGAGTTGGTGAAGGGGGCTGGTGCACACTCGGGTTTTTTTTTTTCCTTTCGTTTGAAAGCGAGTGGAAAGACAAAAGCAAACAGGGTTTTGGCTACGAAAGGATGACCTTCCTTGTAAAGAATTTAAGTCTTTTAACTTCAGAGGGGAATGAGGCAGGAATGCTGTTTGTATCAGAAAACTAATGTGGGGAAGAGAGAGGGGGAGGGAAGCAGCATCTTCTTCATATCATTTCGGTGCTTTCAAATATCTGCATTTCCCAGAACTACCTCTGTAGCAGGATAATATAATTATTAGCAGCTGTTAAAACAAACAACAAACAAAAACAAAAAGCACACACCAGGACTGGCATGTCTGCACATGCCTGAATGCTCTGACCATTACACTGAAAACTTAAAAAGAGGCCTCTTTTCCTCACACCACCACTCGGATTCAGGCCTGGTAGAGACAGAGTGTGTATGGTAGGATGGAAACAGCAGTAAGAGGCATCTATTTTTGTCCATTCATGTCATGAATGCCAAACACTCCTCCATTTGATGAGCGGAGCATTGATTCTTTTGCTTCTCAAACATGCTTTCCTATAACCGAAGGGCAGAAGAGATGACTTAATTCAAGTTTAGAGAAACATGGGGAGGACAAATGAAACAGCAGAAGGAACAAATGCAAAAACTTCTGTGCTGCGGTAAGAGAGGGTGAAAAAGATTAAATGATTGCCTTCTCCAGTGGCTTTAAAAATTTGACAAGTGGTACAATTTCAGATATACATCTTTTGTTGTCATATGGCTCTGTTCCTGGGATTGCATGGGATGTAGACCTTTCTCTCTTTCCCTTACTTTTTCATGGGAGCCTTCAGGGCCTTATAAGTTTATAAACATGATCCTGGGAATCATGTTTATGTCTAGAAGTTTATAAACATGATCCTGGGAATCTGTAAAATCTGTAAACAAATAAAAGGAATACCTTGTGAATTGTTTATTAAAATCACATGATTTTTAAGTAGCTCTCATGATTCCTTGGGTCAGTTTCACCATTCTGGATGCCAAAGGCTGGCAGTATCATTTCTGCCTGCTCCTCGGGACGATTTTTTTTCTGACTAGCTGGCTCTAGGCAGGTCCTTGGTCTGCAAATTCCTCTTTGGAAACCTCCGTTCATTTATTAACAAGGCAGACTCAAGGCAGATGGACGGGCACAGGTAGATGTCAGCCCCGTGAATATGAATGCCTGCTTGACTGATCCGAGTGGCAGGCACCAAAGCAGAGACTTACAGCAATTTGAAACGTGACTGCGTCCAGCAGTGCACGCCCTCCCTCCCTGCTCAGAGGTTTCCATGCCTGGAACAGCAATCTGGTGTATTAGTGCAGAGCTACATTTATCAGCCTTTTAAGCTGTGGACTCTGAATTGCAGTGGCTGAGGCACGGGCATACGTATGCTTTTTGTTGCCAGTGCTCTATGGGCAGGCAGCATCTGCCACAGGGGCAGGGCCGGCAGGAGGCTTTTAAACCTCTGTAGCAAAACGCACTGGCTCTCCCTCTCAGTCTGCAGCTAAAATCAAATGCAAAACGGCACATATCGCATGCCTGTCCCCTTTGTCTGGAAGGGAGAGACTTCACTCTTTAAAGGGGCAGTACGCAAAAGGAGCAAGGTTTCTGACACTGCTAAGCATGCTGGTATCTTTCCAGGCTGCATAGTAATTGGCAAATGTTGAAGTATTAAACAACATTTAGCAGTGATTAAAAATGTGACTAAAGCCTGATGTCTGGTGTTAAATCCAGGCAAATCCTTTTAATATACTGGGCCAAATCCGTCTAGCTATTTCTGAAACTTTGCAGTTTGGATCCCTCTCCACTGATAATGATGGTCAGTCTTGTCATCATAGACCTCTTCTTTGTCTTTTCCCTGCCTGCTAGGCAAAGAAGCTACGCTGCATACATTTTCTTCTTGACCCTCCTTGTCCTTTTCTCAAGTACCTCTTATGTTCGTTAGATAAAAGGTAGTAGTGTTCTAAAATGCTGCCTCTGTAGTTTTGCTATGTAAAATGGCATTCATTCTGAAGAGTGGTAAGAAAATAATGATCTCATTAGAAGAGAGTTTAGCTGTGTAGTGGTTCTTCTCTGTAGTGGAGATTAAATAGCAGCTAACTACAAACAATAGTCATTTAAACAAAGATCCAGCATCAAAGTTATTATCTCTCCTTCTGCCCTTCAAGAACATCATCAGAAATTGATCTTCTCACTATTGCACATTTTCATCAAAGGTCTTGAATTTTAAACTTGGAACACTAATTGTAATGTATGTGTATACGTGTATATGTGTGTTCCTAAACTGGTTCCTTGGGTTGGTGTTTTTAACTAATTATTGGTGACATTTCACTTTTCTTCATAATGAACTTCCTCAATTGTTTTTTTTTTTTCCCTTGCAAAGAAAGAAAACAAATCCTGACTCAAAATGAGCGGTGAAGTGGCAGAAATAATTAAAGGAAATAATAGTTTAAACACCTTTCTCTCTTCCGCATCTGAAGAATGCTAGGAGTTCATGGCCACTGCATATTTGAGAATTGGAATAAAAGTGATGGTTCAAACAGAGTTGCAGGTGCTACCCAGGCTGTACTTGGAATAAGAGAAGAAGGATGGGAATGGTGAATCTGGAATCTCCAGTTTCATGCCCCATCCAGAAGAACATTAAAGTGGGGTTGCAGGACAAGCAGCAAGGAAGTCTTGAAAATCACAGCTGCTCCTCTCTCCTAACCCAGCTCATCCCACCTTCCTGGGTGATGGTGCATCTTTCGTTTCCATTCTGAAAGAAGAACCTGCTTTCCTTGGCAGATGTCTGCTCCCAGCAGATCTTCCTTTTCTTAACCTTCATCCAACTTGTGAGCTGTGGATGGGGAGAGGCATGGAAAGAAGCCATATAGGAAGATGTTGCTTAAAACTTGAGGTTTCTTGTTGCTGTCTATGCCAGTGTAATTTCTGCCATACATCACAAAAGAGGGGCTTTTGTTTCAGGGATGGCAGCAAGCATTAGGGTGGGCTATAACAATGATTGCCATGCTGAGGCATATATGCATGCATGCAGCAATCCCGAGTTATCTGACTGGTGGTTGACTCAAGATAAGGCATATATTCTGCGTCATTCAGAACCTTACACTCACTGTAGCCCATGAAAGTGCTTCATTATTCTACACGCTTTTGTCTAGTGTGAAGACCCAAATTGGTGATAGCCCAAAATACAGATCTATCAGTTTTTTAAAAGGCATATGTATCTATGCAGTCACGTGTGTTCATTATGACTTCCAGATGCCTATTCTGTCCCTAGTAAATTTGAAAGAAAAGCGTCAGACTTCTTGTTGGAGATTTCCTCCAAAAAGTGAAAATTGAAGAAATAGTTTGGTTAAAGCCTCAGCCTTGTTTGGGTTAGTCTGATCTGAATTGATTTCTTGTTGGAACACTCCACTTCGCTGTGGAAAACATTGTAAAAACATTGTTTTTCTTCCTTAAAAGTACATTTTTATTGAAAGGGACATTTTTTTGTCTTTTAGATGAAAAATATTTTAACCAACTCAGCTCAGCTATGGACATAAAAATGCCCAAATAATAGCGAGGCTAAATTCTTGACCTCTGATCTGGAGAAGTTACTGAATGCATAATGTTGAAGAATATCAAAGAGGGAACAGAGTGTAGTAAAAGATAATAACAATGACTTCTACTACCCACATACAGCCAAGAAATAAGTTATCTAAGGACATTGTAACACTCACAGAAACAGCTAAAAAGAAAGCAGGAGGAAGGAGAAAACAAGTGATGATTAAATGGTGAAGTTCAAGATACTGTTTGAGGTAAGCAAGATCACTGGAAAATGGAGTGACAGCAGGAATGAATCCAACAGAAAAGAGAGCAAGCTATGATAAGGAAAAAGAAGGAAATACTGAAGAATAGCAATTACTTGATAATATGGATTTATTTAAGTATGTAAGATACTAGAAGCCTGTCCATCCAATGGGTTTCAAGGATGTAAGGGGAACAGGGTTCTTCCAGAGAGATTTGAAACTTTGATTGTCAACAGGGCAGATGGTACAGAGCAATTCAGTGAATTCAGGGAAGAGTCAAATTATTTTCTACTTGGTCCCATGCAATAGTGCAAAAAAGCATTGCCTTGTGCAGCAGTATGAGGTCCTCTCTGCAAGTTATGTGGAGCTGTGACTGGAAGCACCTTTGCCTGGGCTAGAGACAACCTGCAAGACAGGGACTTGTGTGAATAGACTGAGTCCACAGGAGCTGCCTCTGTTACTTTTGAAGATTTTTTTTCCATGCTTTTATGAGCTTCTGGTAATTCAGCTCTGCTGGTAGTCCTGCTTTTCTAGAGAGCAAGGCAGTCAGGACAGCAAGGCAGTCAGGAAAACACTGGATTAAAAAAAAGGTGCACAACAGAGGGAGGTTTTCCACCCTGGTTTATTCATTGTGGCCCTAGGTTTTACTTAGCAAAACTTCTTCACTCACAATAGAAGTTTAATGCTGTCTCTGATACAGTGTATGGCTACTGTACCTTGACTTTCAATTACATTAAATCCTATTATAATCACTTTCTTTATAACAAATCCTCTTTAACACCTGAAAAGCTCAGTTCCCATGGGTGCAGTGCTGTGTTCTTGAAATCAAAAACAGTGGAATTCTAATGGAAATGCATTAACTGGGAGAATACTTTGAAAATGTGCCTGGCATGAAAGGCCTTCGACACACAGCTTACATTTAAATAGCAGCAGAGGAAAAAATTCCCAGAGCCAAGTGCTTGTACACCAGCTGCCTTAAGATAGAGTGTCTGAATCACTGTATTATCACAGTAAAACATCTTCTATGGAAAATCATCACTATCCAAAGACAGGTCAAGTACAGGTTATCTAAGTACTATTATTATAGAACTGAATGTTTTCCATCAAAACAGAAGCAAGAATCTGAAGAGATTTACTGTGATGGCCAAAAGGCTCAGTGGTATAGTGAATAAACCATGAAGTTTCTTTGCAACTTTTTTAGTTGTTGTTGCTTTTTTTTTTTCCTTGTTGGCAGGAAGGTACTATAAGTAGTATGTCGTATTTTGTTACAATTCTTTTCATGATTCTGACCTCCCTGGAAAAAATAAGAGATTTTGTGTGTGATTCACTATATATTTGGTATGTCTTATGTAAAAATTACCCTGCTGTTGTCTATTGAAATGAGAAATAATGACTCTGTTCCACTTTGTTGGGGGGGAGAGAGAGAGGGAGACTATTTCTAAACCAAGCACAAATCTGGTACCTCCATCCAAACAACTGCGAATTTCTCAGTGCATATTACATATATTTTAAATAAGAAAAGCTCGCTCAGGCGTTGTAGGAGATAGCAAGTAAAATGAATGACATAAGTTGTGACTTTAGCACACCATCCTCATCTTGCTTCTGTTTCCCATGCTAGTGGAGTTTGTTGAGGAAACCTGAAAGCCTGAGCTACACCTATTTGGTTAGAAGTTACTTCTAGGGTCCTCTCACACACTGGTCAAACACTGAAGAGTAGATAATACCTTTGAGTACAGTTTTTAGCTGTAGAAAAATACTCAACCTTATTCTTATCCTATCTGAATACCGGTCCATCTCAATGCTTTCAGCACAAGACCTAAGTGCAAAAGACATTGCAGAGACACTGTTTGTAGTAAATGTTGCATAAATCTTGCTTGTGTAATAATTAAACACATCCACTGTAACTTGCACAACCCTTTTGGTACATATATATAAGGATACCTTCTTGAAATACCACTCTCTTCTGATTTCTATCAATGGTGCCAGTAAACATTTTTCTGAACTGGTGGAACTTCCCACATGGTCCTTCTAGACCACATCAACAACAAAAAAATGAAACCATGAGCATGGTTTTCCAGTGTAGGCAGTTGCCTTCTGGCTTATAGTTCCGGGTACAAGTAACATATCTATGAATTTTTTGGAGCTGCTCCATCTTGTGCAGACAAGGACTTCTATGGTTTCTTCAAGTTTTGAAGCTTCTAAGATGCTGAGTGCAGATTTTACTTGCACGAACCATACAATCATAGAATCATAGAATGGTTTGCGTTGGAAGGCACCTTAAAGATCATCCAGTTCCAACCCTTCTGCCACGAACAGGGAAACCTCCCATGAGACCAGGCTGCTCAAAACTCCATCCAGCCTGGCCTTGAAGATCTCCAGGGAGGGGCCATCCATAACCTCCCTGGGGAACCCGTTCCAGTGTCTTGCCACCCTCATTGTGAAGCACTTCTTCTGAATGTCTGATCTAAATCTCCTCCCTTCCATTTTAAACCCATTCACCCTTGTCCTATCACTACAAGTCCCTCCTCAGCTTTCCTGTAGCCCCCTTCAGGTGCTGGAAGACTGTTATGAGGTTCCCCCAAAGTCTTCTCTTCTCCAGGCTGATCAACCCCAACTTTCTCAGTCTGTCCTGACAGCAGAGGTGCTCCAGTCCTTTGATAATCTTTGTAACCCTTCTCTGGACCCGCTCCAACAGTTCCATATCCTTCTTAAGTTGGGGATTCCAGAACTGGACACAATTCTCCAGGTGAGGTCTCACAAGAGTGGAACAGAGAGGAAGAATCACCACCCTTGACCTGCTGGCCACACTCCTTTTGATGCAGCCCAGGACACAGTTGGTCTACTGGGCTTCAAGTGCACATTGCCAGCTCATGTTGAGCTTCTCATCAATCAGCACCCCAAGTCCTTCTCTGCAGGGCTGCTCTTAATCACATTGTCCCCCATCCTGTACTGATACCTGGGGTTGTCCCAACCCAGGTGTAGGACTTTGCACTTGGCCTTGTTGAACCTTATGAGGTTCACAAAGGCACACTTTTCTGGCTTGTCTGCATCCTTCTGGATGACATCCCGTCCTTCTGGTGTGACCACTGCCCCAGTCAGTCACCCACAAACTTGCTGAGGGTGCACTAGATCCTGCTGTCAATATCATTAATGAAAATATTAAACAACACTGGTCCCAGTACAGACCCCTGAGGGACACCACTCATCACGAGTCTCCATCTGGACATCAAGCCATATGGTATAAGTAGGGTGCATGGCTCATTGAACCCTCAGGGCATGATCATCGTTCTTGGTGATTTTTGCAGCTCTCCAGCACCCTGCTAGCTTTCCTTGTTAGTTTTCACCATCCTTGCTCATGTTGTGCTCCTGCCATCTTCTCAGCTGGGCCATAGCCCTGATTTGTCTGCCCATAGGGCTGCAGAGATAGCACTGCAGGCAAAAAGGGGTTGTGGGAATGTGAACCCAGGTGAAGGATGGTAGGGCCTGTTTTGGTCACAGTGTAGCTCTAGATCAGCTCAGGATGAATTTGAACCTGCACCCTAAGAAGCTGAATTCTGTCATTAAGTATGTGCACACATTTCTCCTTAATTTTCAAATTAGGGAGATAGGACTATAAAGTGGCAGATTCTGCAGATATTGTTATAAACAGGGCAAAATGTGATGGCTTTGTTGAATGGTGAATGCATACTGTGACATAATGCAATATTCTCTTCCAATGGAAAAAAAAATCCTTATTTTTTCCTGTATAGAAATCTTTTAATAGGTCATTGTATGTATAATTCTCAGGAAGGAGCATGCTTCTTTTTGCAAAGTGGAACTAAAAAATCATTTGAATTTTGTGGAAAGGTTATGCAACTGTACTCTTTCTTTTAATAGTACTTTTTATTCAAACTGCTTGCTTTCTCATCAGTAGGAAAAAAAGAAGAAAAAAAATTGCGTATTTTCCTAGCACAAAAGGTAATTTCCAAAGGGCTGTAATTAGTTCATGAAAAACTCTGACTTTTGTCGTATCTCCTCAGCTGAAATGGAAAAAAACAATGGACCTTTTTCATTGTTGAAACAAAAACACAGCATATGAAGCAAGAGAGCCTAAAGGAATCATATGACAAGTGTTGTCTTAAGTCTACAGAAAATGATAGTGCAGCAGTGCAGTGGATTCATGACTTCTCACTTTGACTGCCAAGTTTTGGAAAACCTAGAAGTGGCAACTGTCATCTATTTCTTTTCTCATCTCTCCTGAGAGAGAGCTTGGAGCCTTACAAGAAGGAGGTGTAGTCGAAGCGTTAATGGGGAGATAAGGAAAAATTGTAAAAGCCCTAATGCTGCCAGGTGATTCTAGCAAAGACATATATATTTTGGCTACCTGATAACTGGCAGAGCTCATCATTGTTGTTTTGACCCCAGACAGGAGGAAGAGGTACTAACATAAGGAAAAAGAACTGGCAGAAACTTGGGAGAATGGAAGGGAAGGGAAAGGAAAGGGATAAATTGAAGGCAGTGAAGAATGGGGTCTGCTGAAAAAGAACGGTCCGGCAGAAAACATTTGAAAAGTAGTTGTGATCATTTCATTTTGAGTGATGTTTTTGAATACTGTATGAGAAGATCCTAACTTGCAGCAATAACCTCAAATCTTTTATCTAGTTTGGGAAATATGCAATGAGGGCATGGACTACTCGAATAAACTTAATTCAGAACTTCTTCTAATAAATTTATCTCAAACAAAAAAAAGAAAGAAATCATGGGAATAGAAGACAGTAACTAAAATCTTTTCACTCATGCTGCTCTCACGCTTGCCATTCCTGTATGATCTTATAATGAAACACTGCCAATAAGAAATTTATTTATAATAATAAACACATGATGCAACTGTTTCATCTGCATCCCTTAGGTTATGATCATGGATGAAGAAGGAAGAAATATCCTCTGAACAACGTTCCTCTTTACATAAAGATATAGCTAATCCTAAAATCCAAAAAAATTACACTGTAAATAAATTGAGGCCTATAAATAGAACTTAATTTTAAAAGGCTTACTTAAATAGGCCCAAGACACTAAATAGAAGTTTATTGAAATAGTTTTAAATAGAAGTTTATTTGAGTAGGCACAAGCCAATAATTTCAAATCCAGATTTAGAAACCCCCAAATTTTAGGAGTGTTTGGGGCTACGGTTTTTGTTTCATCCCATTATAATACTAGAGGTTACTTGTCATTAAGATTAGGGTTCACATTTCATAAGAGTCCAAAATCTGGGGTTTGATTATGTGCTCCAGTTGAAAGCTGTAACTAGTGAATGAACAAGAACCTCTTTATTTTTTGCCAGTTGCATTTTAATTAAATACTACCATTTTCTGTAATACTTCTGTTGTTGTTCTATACTTAGCAACCATGTTTAACCTGAGGTTTTTCAATAATTGTAAAGACAATGACTGTTAAGATAATGAAATTAGTGAAGGTAGAAAAACTATAAAAAACATTACAAGTGTTACTAAGCATGCATCTAAGGAGATTGAGAATATTGTATGGTTTATTACTTGAGAAGCAAAGTGGGATACTGTAACTAAAATCTGTTTCATAATTCATATACACAGGAGGGTAGGCTTACGGCTGCAAATGGTGTAACTCAGCATAAATTTAATGGCACTATACCAGTTTATAACAGGAGGCTCTCTGCATCTCAGAGAGGTTAACTTTGCCTTCTGAAAAAAATTTATCAGCACAGTGACAGTCTCTCCCACTGCAGCTGGCACTGAAGTGCTCAGTGACAAAAAGCTGGTGCAGCCTTTCATGCGACCTGGCTCTGAGAGCAAGCAATGGCTATGCTTTGCCTAAATGGTGGTCTCAGTGAGGATAGTGAAGAAGGCATATGCTTTAGTAGTCTCTGAATAGGAAAGGCAAGAAAGATGCTGCTATATAAGCATATTGCCAAAGCTGCAGCCTCAGTTCATTTACCCATTTTCTCTGCTGGGAAGATGGGTATGAGTAAAACAGAAGAAACATTGATATGACGAGGGCAAGGTAAATACAGCACTTAATGAAGGGACTAGATGTGACTGAAGCTTTTTGGTAAAGTTGTTGGCTAAATCTGGTGAATTACTACGCTTTGGCGAAGCGGAAGAACTGTTCATGTGAAATGCAGGATCATGTTCATAGGAAACTGCAAGTGCCTTTCCTGCTGCACCATGAGCTGCTACTGAGGCAGGTAAGAAGATGACTATTAAGAAATGATGCCAGCTTGCTAAACATATCTGTTCTCTGGTCTCAGTTCTGTTTTGCAGCTGCAAAGTGTGCCGCTTGAGGAAAACCTGACCCTGGTGAAGTATGTGAGTTTCTTGTTATGACCTGAAGTGGAGTAGGGATTTTAGCCTTAGGTCACATCTGTTCTGAAAAAATAATGTAGAACTCCCCCCTAGGTCTTCTGAGCTGCAAGTGCCTAAAATTCCCTTACTGAGATTGTGGTATTCTGCCTTTTGAATACTTTGCTTACACCTTTCTAGGTGGCCTGACTACACATGAGAGCTGGAAATTCAAGGGGAGGGGCAGGACAATATTAGCAGGTATTTGTTGATTTAAAACAAAATAGACTAAGGGAAATACAGAGAAATTTCTTATTTTTTTTTCTGAAACTACATGCCTCTCCTTTCTGAACTTCTCATAGACTCCTTGTTATTTTACTCATGCTTCAGAATTTAGCCATCTCTGCCTTCAAATCAAGAAGAATGAAGAAAACTTTTACTCATCATTTCATTAGTTCTTCTTTTACACCTGCTCAAAAGCCTGACTCTTCATGCTATAGCATGCTCAGAGTTGAGATCCTGTGGGATAAATACTAGCTAATACACTAGAAATAAAGCAGTATCCCTGTGGAAGTAGAATTATACCCTTGATTTTGATCAGCTATGTATTGAGTCTATTAGAAAAAAAGAGGGGGAAGAAAGGATTGTGATACAGTATTTTAGAAATTTTATATGCTTTCTTCCATAGTTTCAGGAGGCTGCTGGAGCCCTAAAGGAAGCTCAGCTCAATTAATACAAGTCAGCCAAATCTTTTTGAATAGCAGATAGCCTTTGAGTTTCAGGAACATATCTTATGCTTTTGGCAAAGGTTTATGAGTCATATATATTCCTTGTATGTTCAACATGAGGAACAGGCTAAAATTAACCCCATTCTCAGGCAGAAGGTAGCCAGCTTGACACTGTGATCCATTACGCTAAAGAGAAATGTTTCTGTCTAAACCCAGAGGTAAACTGAACAGACAAGAAGTCATTGAAATGAATTATGTGGCCAATCTTGTTAGGCCTACGTCAGAAGCAAAGATATCTCTCTATTTCTGTTCCTCCACCTCCTAAGTACGTTTAGCCTTTACACTGCTAGACTTCCCTGGACCCTTTTTTAAAATGTCACCTGCTCTACAGATTCCAGCATTTTGTATTTTTAGATGCTGAGGTCAGGATGAGTGCAAAAATAATGACATTTCTGCCCTTACAAGTAATTCCTTCATTTTATTGCTTGTAGGAATGAGCCATAATATGGAGTGAAGGAAGAGTGCTTAACCATTTTAACCTCTCATAGTCTGAGAAAGAAATTATAAAGAAAACAAGGCTGTTCTTAAACCAATAACCCTCCTTTTACCAACTACCTTCATGTAAAAACCCCTTCCTGTTGTGCTTTTGAAGTTACTTGCATGGTAGACAATAAGGGAGTGTATTGTCAGGTACTAAGTTATTATAACCTTTCTGGAAAGCAGCTTTGCCAGAAAAACAGCTGATATGATACTCTTATTTCACCAATAGCATTTTTTTTTTTAAAAATTAATTTAGCACCTACTATTTTTTTTTTTCCTTCAGAGCAAGGTCAAATGCTTGCTCTAGCCCTCTTTTTCTCTCTTTGAATTAAGATCCTTCTCTCATCCTCTGCCGCCCCCCCCCCTTAATGTGCAAGGCTATGTCACTACTCCTGAACAAGGAAGAGAAGCAGTTTTATGTGGAATCAATTATTACTGGCAGACCCCAACATGTAATTTGTGAACGGGAAGATGTGGTTTAAAATGTTTTTCTTCTAAGAGATGATGCTGAGTCCACAGTAATTTCCAGTTTAAGTGTGGAGATATTTTCTGAAATTAGCATAAGCTTCCAAAACATAAATAAAAACCCTTTAAAAACACATTTTGCATTTTTAACTAGAAGGTGTGCTATATTCCAGACCTGGCTCTAAGTGCAGATAATAGCTTCTCAGTGTCATTGCTGTATTTCAGTGTTTGGTTCAGTGAAGCACTGCCTCTTACCTACTTCAAGTAAAATTATCCATTTTCTCTTCTGTTCAGTACGAAGAATAATTTTACATGTCTAGAGATAGAAAACAAAGATGCTGAATGCAACCTATACATGCTCCCTGTCTTTAATTTCTATGTAATTCTGGTCATTGGTTCTTTATTGTCTCACATGGTGTTTTCTGTTCCTGCCTTTCACCAGCCAAGATTGCTTCCAAAAATGAAGAGCAAGACTATCAAAAAGACACTTTCACAGAGATATTCTCAGAAACAGTATGTTAAACTTAATCTTCTGGGAATGCATTTTTAAAAATGGATCCAATTTACCGTAAGACTGCCTTGCAGTGGTTAACCTGGTGTAGTTTTCCACAGAGGAATATATCCGTGTGGTGGTGGAGTAAAGAAAAGCATATGTTTCTTATTAAGAGCTTTTAGCCCTTTACCATTTCTGTAAGGAAACACCACCACAGATGATAACTGAGCAAAGGAAAGATCATATTTTAAGTGAATTCCTGTGCAATCAGTGATGATTTTTCATGCCTTTTCATCACTTCTATTACTATTTTAAAATAGTAATAAAGAATACATAGCTATTAAAACTGTGAAACCCTCCACAAACTGTTGGATGAAAAAAAGAAAGAAAACCCAATCTAAACCACTCATTATTATTTCAGCGTTTGTCAAAAACATGACTTAAAAATAGAAAGGAAGGAAGAATTACATGTTGATCTATATTTAGTGTAATCAGGCTTTTGAATGAAGTTTTGAGCCCCGTGTTTTCATAATAGTGTGTGTGCAACTGATTGGAATTTTATGGCAGGCAAGCTTTCCTTGAGGGAGAGAGATAGATTACTGAGTCAATACTTGAAGGCTCTTTTGTTTTGCTTTGTTTTAATGTTACTGAACAGTTTGGGTGGCAGCCATGATAGGTATTTTGTAGCTCACAGATTAGAAAAAAGAAGAAATAATTAGGCATAGTTGACGGTCAATTGGTTGCACATGGTCCGTACTGGAGAGTAGTAGTTTAAAATATTTGTCTCATGTGCTTTACATCCATGGAAATACCCTATGAAGCTGTACTACTGGTCAGAATAATTTACTTGAAAAGAGACTTATGGATCAAGTTAGTTTGGGTTTCTTAGAATTCTAGATCTCTTTTGAATGCTACCTGTGAGGCATTTAGTGAAATAAAGGGGCCAGGGAAGAAGGGTGTCGTGTTTTCTGCTGCACATCAATAAAATATTTAATACTTAAATGTTTTAAAGTATACTTCTCCTGTGCTCTAAAACATCCTTAATGTTTCAACAGCTTTGTGTTAAGTCTCAAAAATCTGTTGAAAAAAAGAAAGAAATGGGTACATCTATATACAAGGCTGCCTACTTCTATCCATATGTAGGTAGGGTTATTCCAGCAGGATGTAGGTGACCCTTAGACCATTACTGACTACATACAATATTTTAAGAATTCTGGGAAACACATTAAGAAGTTATACTTCTGGAAACAATACTCCTCTGTCAGGTCTTGTAAGGCAATACAAACCAGAGAGATTTCATAAACTTTGCAAGTTTTGTACAGCCATGTTTCTTGAAAAAGGCAACTCCCCTGTTGCCCTTGGCTCTGAGTAAAAAATTTGACTTCAGTTTTGCCATGCACTTTGAATAAAATTAATCCCTCAACTTAATGAGATATTGTCAATTAAAGTAGCTGAGAGACCAGATTCTCTTCTTTTTCATTTCTTCTAAATGCTTTACAGAATGAAACATTAATTAAAGTATACACACATATGCATGCCCACACGTACACACACAAATGTAGTCCTAAGTGAAGCAGCCTTTGATCTCCTAAAATGTCAGCTGAAGGATTTTTTGTAATATAACCCTTATTATTTGAAGAACTTGTCTTGAAACACGTTGGGTTTTGGTTTTTGGCATTTCCAGTCCTCTGTTTTCCAAAATGGAGCTGTGTATTCTCACTGAAAAAAAACATGAAAATGACATCTAAACAGAACTTCATATCTCTAAGGTAGCCTAAGTCAATGGGTGTTTTAAGAAAATATGCCTTAATACTGTGTTATTTTTCTGTCCTGTCGTACATAACAATTTTGTGCCAGATTGAACACTGGAGAATTTGTATTAAAAAAAAGTTGTAAATTCATCATTTCTGTTTTCTTCCCAAGTTAGTCTATGTTAATAACACTATCTAGCTCTCTTCTAGGTCCTTAATTGAAGCATCTGAGAGATCCTAAAAAAAAAAAGAGAGAGAGAATTGTATGTTTTTCTGATTTAAAGCTGTGGAAGCTTAGACAAAGTAGAAAAAAATTATTTTCTTGGTCACTCATGATGCCAGTGGCAGAAACAGGAAGAACCAAGATAATATGCTATCCACTTTCCAGAGACTAAAAAGCATTCTTCCTTATTATGGGATGATATCACAAACACTATTTCTCAGGCTACTTGTTTACCAAGCAGGCCCAAGAATGATTTTTTGTTTATTATCACTCTATCTATTTTTTACCCTGGAACTAAGCACAAGACACCCATGCTAAATTTCACATCTTGGAACCAGGCATTTTTGCAGGAGCTCTTTTAACGCTGTTTTTTAACAATGAGATTAGATTCTTCATTCTTCCATTCCTCATAAAAGTGACAAAAATATTTCAATCAGAATTTCCGTTTAAAAATCACCTCAGGCACTGTCTGATAATTAAAAACTGAAAGTAGCTTTGAGGTAGAATGTTTGAAGAGATCATATCCATGAAACTGTGGTGTCCTAAAAGCAACATGCCTAGACATGGTTGGTTTTGGAGGCCACTTAGAAAGGCAGTCATGTGCATGGCCACAAGCAGTGGCTGTGATATCCTGAAACACAACAGCCTATGTGCCCAGTGCGGCTGACTGAGATTTCCTCCACCAAATCACAGAACGTTTCTTCTGGACATATTTCTTGCTGGTTACCCTGCATCTCATGGTTAAGGTCTTACATGACTGAAGAACCCAGAATATACAGGTGGACACCACTTTAACTTCAATGAGACAGGTGACAAATCACTTGACAATTAGGCTGGGACAGTAACCATTACCACTAAACGAGACTTTTGGAGATAATGACAATCCAGCATTAAAATGCTGACCAGAAATAATAATAAAAAAAAAGGTAAGAAGCCCTTTGACTGCTACATCTTCCAAAGACCCATGTGGTTTGCTTTGCCAGACACCTGCTGAGTAGAGCAGATATAGCATGAGCTCTTTCTGGTCAGCTTTTGCTTGGTGAAGGTGGAACTGGAATTTTAGCGTCAGAGAAGATTCTTTTCTTCTAGTGGAGGAGCTTGCTTTCCCCTCTTCAGCTCTTGGTGTTGCAGGTGGGAGACAATGACTGGAAGAGTTATAAACAGTTTACCTGAGTTTCTTTGCTGTGGAGTAACAGCAGTGAGGATCTGGTCTTGATGTCTCTTGTTTTTTTCCAAAGGACATTAAGTTTCAGTCATGTCATCATCTGGCTTAGTGATGACTTTGCAGTCAGCTGACTTATTACATTAGATAAAATTCACTGATCTTACAGCCATATCCTGTCCTGGATTTGCATGCAATGGTACCATTGGCTTCAACGGGAATTCCGTAGATGAAACAATGACTGGAAATTCCTGTGGTGTTGTACATAGTGACACTATATCCCATGAAAGCAGCACAGAACAATAGCCAAAGCTCTCTCTAGGCAATAAAATTATGTCTGGTTTCTTTACTTTTTCTTTTTTTTCCTCTCTTAGGAAGCTTCCATGGCATGAGGTGTAGATATTAGGGCTGTTAATTTCTGACACTGCTTTTCACTGAATGAGATCCTAAAAATATACCCCGACTTAACCATTCTACTGACAAAGTATCCAGTGAAGAAGCTTTTAGGACAAAAATGGACTCAATTGACATTTGGTCTCATAAAATTTCTTTTTCTGAAAAAGGAAATTTGACAATTTTCTTTTACTAAAATTAAACAATGAGCCCCCTGGACAGGAATTATAGTGGGCTTGATCCAAAACCCTCTGAATATAATGCATTTCATTGACTCCAGTGGGCTCTGGGTCAGGCCAATTTTGAATTAAAGACAAAGCATGAGCTTCATTACAAAATTGTACTTGTCCTTATTTTCTTGGTGTTGCACACCTGCTGTTCATGTACTGCACATATTTTTACCTGTTAAATATTTTTCAGATGTGATACAATTAGAATGAAAAAACTACCTCAAACCTCCAGATCTACACACGTAGCATAAGTGTGTGACTGTGGATGTCTACAGATAAGTGCATGCATACAGAATTTACCAAAAAAAATGACACAAGCACTCACTGCCTTTCCAAATCAGTGATAGGTGGAATATTATCCTGGAGAACAATGCTTCCTTAGAGCATTCTTTGCTATATAAAGCTATTATATTTCTTCCTCTGAGTAGGGAATTTTTCCCTCTCAAATTACCTTGGCAGAGATTTTCCAGTCAAGGATCTTGTTGGATAAAGAAGTGACCCCCTTCAACTGACATTTTTTTTCTCTCATGTGCTCTCAAGCCCAAGCCCTTATATGAGGAACCAGGGTTGCTTAGTCATTTAAACTACCCACCACAAATGGGATTCATGAGGGTAATATATTGCTCGCAAATGCGTCAGCGAAGTGCTCATTTACAGATAGATACCAGAATTTGTTCATTAACAAGCCCACTTATTTAGGAGAGGTTTTCAAAATATTTGCTCCCTTTACAATGAGTATGGTACTCGGAGATGACAGTTCCCTCCCTGTATGTTGAGGACAAATTACCCCACCCAGACAAGCCAATAGCAAAAGTGACTCAAACAGCCAAAAAGGGTTTTCCCCTCTACAGGGAGAAAGCATCCATATTCTAAGTTTGCTTTGTAGCCTGTCAGATAATGTTAGACCTTACCTAATGCAGTACTTACAGTACCCATAAATCACTCAATTTGACATAAATGCAAAGAATATTCATTCTTTCCTTTGAGCAGAATGCAATCATGCCTTAATACTGCCTTAAAACCAGTGAGGAGTCATATCCAATAACTCTTCCAATTATCTCTCGCAATGTTTTCCACCTGCAAGGAATGATTATGTGTCACTAACGATGATAAAGTCCTTAAAGAGATGTTGATGCCTCATGGAAAAATTTGAAAGATATATTGTTTGGAGAGATTTCTGCTTATAGACTGCAGCATATATATCTGAGGTATTTATTTTCCTTATTTTTTATTACTAAGGATGTATGCATAAAAAATATTGTGTTTCAGGGAAATAATCATTATATAGCTGAAGTAAAAATTGACAGTCATGTGTGCCCTATTCTTGTTTTGGCAGAGACTTCAGAAATTACCTTGAGGGAAGCTCTGTAACTGCTCTGTGTCCTACTCCAACATAAATTGGAAACATAAATTGCATGAGGCTAAGTATTAATTTGTGGCAAGGTGCTCCATACTGTTGGGTGGAATATGTCAAGAAAGAAGTTAGAGCATATTCTTACTATTTATATTGGAAGTCATATTTCTCTTCCTGTTGACCCTAAATATAGAAATGAATATCAGTCCATTAACATGTTAGGTTCTGTAATAAAAGATGTACTGAAAAAATGCAATCTAGGTAGTAAAGATGAAGAAAAAAGGGACAGAGAATACAGTGACATTGAGAGGTGACAGCCTTTTCTCAAAGTTGCAGAATGTTTTGGTGTAAATGTGGAAAAGAATCTGTATTTTAATCTCTAATCTGCCAGAGCTCTTAAATCAGTACATTAGATGTGGCCTGGTGCTATATGAATGCAGTTGGGTGGCTTCTAGACAAAGAGTTATTGGAGAAGTTTTGGTCTATCTGTGCCCTCTGTGTGAACTCTAAATCTCACAACATAAAATGTTTACTAGACCACATCCCATCTGACTGCTGGCAGTCGTGAATGTGTTTGCATTGCAGAATTCAGCTCTGATTTGCAGGTCTCACCGACATTCAGTCAAAATCTGCTTTCCTTGCAGCATCATTTTAAGTGTATTTTAATGAGTTGTTCCTCCTGCAGACCAAGGAATGTTCCAATAATCTATTGCTTATAGTTCCCTGCCTCCTTCTCTCACTCCGTTATTTCCTTCACTCTTCTGGAAGTCTTTGAAGAGATTCTCATCTTGCTATTGAATGGTTTTCCAAACCATGGCTCCAAATTTCAGTGTTCTCTTCACCTGTTTCTATCCTTGAAGCGTCACGAGCCTCTTTATACCAAATATCAGATATTTTCACCAAGACCAAATGCTAATATCGACAGACAAAATTTTCAGAAGTCAAACTCTTACAGACCTGATGCTTTCATAGACATTTTAAATAGCTGGAGCTCCCAGGATTAACAGTGCATACTATTTCTATACATAAAATCAGTTTGAGTTTGGAGGACTCGCCATAGGCAGCCACATGGGAGAATTATGGTCCTTTGCATGGTCTCTTCAGCTTGTTACCATGAGACTGGCAATCTGACAAGTGAACCAAAAAGGTTTGCATTATCACTTGAACTTTTAATTACATTTCTGTATTGAATTAGCTCCCATCATTTTTTGATTTATCTACCCCTTGTTTTAATTGTCTGTGCTCCTTGATCTGGCTGTCATCATGCAAAATGTATTGTTAAATGGTTTTAATAACTTCCTGCATGTGCAGTAAGTAGTATCTAACATATGTTAAGGGACATGTGTCAATCATAATTGACTTACTCTTACATTTCGTTGCTTTTGTGGGTTTAAATCAGATTCTTAATGCTACTTGAAATCTTCTTTTGTGGTTACATTTTACTGCTTTTTTTGCTAAACCTTCCAGAACAATGTCCTTTGCTAGCGGCTGATACGTTGAAACCACAAGTGCCAGAGGGGAAAGAAACCTGCCATTGAAATGCGTGAAGATGTGAATGACAGACTGTTCACTTGGCTTGTACATTCGGAAATATCTACTCTGTCCTTCCCAGAGTGAAACAGCTGCTTTGACATAATTGTGGTCTCGTGTATGATGTTAATCCATAGTGTCAGAGCCATTATGATTCTGGTTCAGATATGCATATTTTAAAAAAAGATTTCCTTGAAAAAGTAATTTTGCATATTCAGCCACTGACATTTTTGTGTTAATATGTTGGGTTTCATTTCTAAAAAAAGAGAAATATGGCTCTGCAGGGAACTATTGGATTTAGTAAATCTGCAGGCTACAAAATTCCTTTTTGAAGAAGTAAACTTCTTTGTAATCCAACACTAGCAGCTATTTATTTTCTAGAGTATGTTAGCATTCATGAAATGTATTTGATTTACAATTCTAGAACATCTGTTTGCAAAAAAAAGCATTAGTGTAGGCAGTAAAAATGTCTTCAAAATGCTCTCCTAGTACTTTGGTCTCAATGCGCAGAATTGTCCAGTTTCAGTTTGCTCTTTATGTCCACTATCTGCTTAGGTTCTCAGATGACATTAATTGTCCTTTTCATTACTGGTGATATTTATACCTGTTCATTAGGAACTGTAGGGACTCACAATCAAATTCATGTTGTTCAGTCATTCTTTTACAGCAGCTAAGAGCAGCAATCTGGTTTCACCTGAAGCCAAAATGTTTCCTACCTATTAACCCATATTTCAATATCAATCACTTTTCACAGTGTCATGTTTTTATTCTCAAAGGTTACTTAGCTCTGTGATGAAACATAAATATCTAACATAAACTTTCAAATAATCTAAAAATGTTAAGAGGGCAATTTGGAGAAATTGATTTCGAGACTCTTCCAATGCCCATCTCCCTCATGTTATAGTGCCTAAATTCTTTTTCTCCTGTTGCAAGATATTGGAAATATGTAGTTCAGTACAAATGTTATCACAAAGAATACCAGAAATCTTTGAACTTTAATAGGAGAAGCAAAAATCGACACTTCATATTTGATGAGAGTATCACAGTAGTGATAAAACTCCGCAAAGGTTTTGAACTGAGTACACTGTTAAGATTGTTCCAACTTCAATGAGCAGAGAAACTGAAAGTATCTTTCCAGCATATGTTGAACAAATACCAGAGGAAGGAGGTCACACACCAAGCTGGGAAAGCATTCAAAAGTTTAGCTTCAGGACATCAAAACTCTTAACCTAAGTATTTTCCATAGGAAATTATATGATAAAATTTACATTGCTCAGGAAAATATTATTGAAGCAAAGTGGACAAACTATCAAACTTTAACAATGTGAAAATTGTGCGGGAAGGATGGTCTAATTTTATATTGTCTTGGTCAGACTCTGAAATATGATACATTAACATCTCACTGTGGAAATAAGTAGAAAAGAAAGGAAGTATGCAGGTCAGAGTCAGGTGCACTAGGCAGTGCACAGTCTAAATAAAAACAAGGACAATGGGGTTATCCAGAAAGATGAGATGAAAAAAGACAAGATAGGAATGATACTATATTACTGCGAATTATAGCTTCAAAATACCAGCAAACTAAATTCTCAAAGTCTTTTTGTAGGATGAAGAGGGCTTTCTGGGTGTTTATGAAGACTCCTTCCAAACTTGATGGCAGCCTTGGGTTAAGCATTCAGAGCAAAGGATGGCATTGATGAGCCTTGAGAACAGGAAAGAAATACCTTGTGTTTGCAGCAGCAGAGATAAAGCTGCTGAAACGATATAAAAAAGAAGGTAGTAAATGACTGAATGAGTTGTTTAGGAGGATGGTAAATGTGTACAGACAACAGAAGTAATGTATAGACAAGAGATATTAGAAATGCTACAAAAGACCTATGGAACACAGTATTGAGATATCTAGAGAAAGGATGGATCTTCCTTACTTATAGTACACTAGAAAAAAACCCTGATAATATTTGGGATTAGAGAGAAGACTATACATTGAAGGTGATATAAAGCTAATAAGGAACATATTAAAAGATAGAAAAAGGAGGCTACTCTGGCTTGAGTCAAGCAGGCTTCTGTGCTGTGTGGCTTTGCTCTCTGCTTTCACTCTCAGGAATGATACACTCCTTTCTTCTTCCACATGAGATAGGAACCTGGCTGCACTTCAGGTTAGCCTTTCCTTTTTAGGTAATTTCTTAGTTTGCTTTTTAGTTAAATATTTTGCTAGCAACAGACCAAGTTGGATCTAAGGATTGGATCCAATGTGTATACTATATAAAGTTAATACTTGTTTAGCAATTTCTACTGTAACAAAAAGTCAAAATCCCCAAAACTCCACCAAACTGAGAGGTATGACAACTTTAACTCTAAAATGCCTTTATATTGCGGCTTTAAGCAAAATGCTGAAATTCTGATTCTTCGATATTTTATGTGTGAAACATAAATTCAGATAAAATACACTTCATACATATTTAAAATATGAAACCACTATGAAACAATGAACAAGTTTCACTACCTTAGAAATAAACTGACTGACAGGATGTAATCCAAATACACATTTGACTGTGTGCTATAATTGTTACTATATACTTATGCCATTAATAGATTGAGAACACTGTATACTGCATTTCCCATGCTACACATGCAATCATATCACTTAGGTGTAAGATTGTTATGTGTCCTCTGAAATCAAAGAAAGAATTGTGAACTAATTATATTTTAGCATGAACTACAGCTGCAACCTTCAATATGTTGGGAAAACTGTGTGATTACTTACAACTAACTCTTATTCTTATTTTGTTGAAATAAAGCAATAATACTAATTCCTCTTGAAGGTTAGCAATCAACTGTGTTGTAGAAAGACTGTCCTAAAGACTAAGATGTTTCTGTCTGCTCAGAATTTGTACCTATACTTCATTTATGCTACTGCACAAACCTTGGATTTATGATAGGTTGAAAAGAAAACAAATTCCTAGTATCTGAAAGTGTTGCAGTGACCTGGGATCTCAGGTAAAACACAGTCCATTGCAAGTCTCAACTTCCAAATATGGAACGTAGTTTAGATTTGGACTCAGTAGAAATTTCTGGAAATTCAGATCTTACAGCATCACTCCACCTGTTCTATTTGCTAGTTGTATAGGCTTGGTCAATCTTCTGGGCAACACGGCATTTGTTATCATAGGAGACACAGAATATTGGGCCACTGGTTCATCCAAAGATTATAAATGCTATACCCTTGATGATCATAGATATGCTTCTTTCCATGATGGTTCTTTTACCTGCAACATTTATAGTTTAGAAGAAGGGAGAGTAGTTTTTTTTAGGTAATAAAATAATTAATTCAGTGCATTTGTATGAGCAGCATGTTTTCCAATCAATTAATCAGCAGTTAATCAGATGTAAGGAAAAATATAAAAGAAAGAGAAATAATCAAAGGGTAGAAGGAGGCTAGTATGGGCAAGAGGAGCCAGTATGGAAGAATTTCAAGCTGCAAACTAGCATCACTAGGACCACTAGTCCCTGTTTGTTTTATTTACTCACTTCCTTTTATTTGACCACTTCTTTTATCAGATTATCCAACAGTTTCATTAGATTGAAGAGTTATTGACCATAGTTGTGCCTGTCATGCCTGCCTCAGAACTAGCTTATATCTGTGAGCTCTTCCTGGTTTATGAAGACTGAGTTAAATTACTTTTTTAATTGTATCTCAATGAGAACTTTTTTTCTTTCAAGTCAGTGCTCAACAGTGATTGATGGAAGGATGTAGGGAAACATTGGCTTTTCTCAGGATATACTGTAGATGACCTTATGTCCTATGTCCTTGTTTCATTTGAAAAGAATAATTACTAATCAATAGTGAAGGGTTAGGTGACACAGTAGGTTAATTTACTAGCCTTTTGCCTCTGGAGAACTGGATTCTGGCTCAGGTCACATGTAAAATGGGTTTGGTGGTTTTAGCCTTGTCCCTCATGGATGTATGGCTATATCACAGAAAACAAGCTTGAATTTGATATGTATGAGATGGCTGGCGGTTTCTGATTAGGGAAATCTCAGGGCTTGAACTGTGGTGATCCAAGCGTGGGTAGGATGGGAATGTACTGACACCTACAAGAGGAGATGCAGTGCAGCATTGCAATCCACCTGACCAAAAGGGACCGGGTGCTTAAATACGGTTAGAGGCATGACTCCCACCGGAGCCAGATGCTTATATATATTTAAAGACCTGTGCATCTTTTTTTTCCATATGTCTGTTGGAGGGACTGTCTTTCAGGACTTGCCTTTATAAGATCGTGCTTTCAGTTATCTTTTTGTCAAAATTAACCATCCAGCCAGCTGCTTTTGGTGTGCAATTCAGAGACATTTATCACGAGAGTCTTATGAGTAAAAATATCTTATCTGTCTATAAATTGGAAAAATAATATTGTTTCAGCCATTTTCTAAAAATTATTACATCTTTTTGCTCAGCAAGTCCAGGCATTCTATGGTTTGGATAAGAGTCTTGACATTTTACAGGAGGCTAGCCTTGTGCTGAAGTCACATATAACCCTTATACGTGTATATAAGTATATTAGTATCAAAACTGGTTTAACCTTGATAGTCTGATTAAACGTTAATTTGTTTTTAAAGTGTGACTTTGATCTCAGTCTTTAGTGTAATTTGGATTTTAGTAGTCATGCTTGGTCTGTCTGTAAAGTGTTTGACCTCATCACTGAGTATACAGAAGAGGAGCTGAGAGTAAGATTTTGTGTTCATTACTATGCCTGGAGTGCTTCCTTTTTTTTTGTGATCTGTCCCATTGATGGCAGAAGGTAGAAGGGGGGGAGCAAAAGAAGTAGGGCCCTGCAGGCAGAGAGACCTCTTGCTCAACCCTCACAGTTGCATACAGGGATGAGTGGAACTACAATTTCAGCATATAAAGTACTGTACAGTACCTAATGTATTGATGTTTTATGTTGGCCACAAAAAACTAATGGACAATTTTGACAAATTTGGCCTTGCCCTCTGTTTTCCTTTGCTGTAAAATGGACTCTTAATACTTGCTCTGCCCTTCAGGACACTGTAAAGATCAATGCTTGAGAAGCACTCAGACATGACAATGTGAATAATCTAGTGAGAATTTGGAAGGGATGAATAATTTCATAATTTCAGCAGGTTTTGATAGATATTGAATAAATTCAAATAACTAATGAGGAAAATGAAATGAAACTTTGAATAATCACCCATTTAGAGTGTGCCAGAGGAAGTCCCATGAGGGGAAAGTATATGAACATATAAGTAAAGACAATCATAATACACATACAGAAGAGGAGAATTTAAAGATGCATAGGCAATCTTGAATCTGGCGTTTCCTAAGTCCTGAAAAAATAAATGTGGAGCCTTAATAACATCCTTTTACATAGGTTTTTTTTGTGCGTAATAATGTAGGTGCAATTCATAATAATTGTGGCATAGTTGGTAATCTGCTGTTGCACATTTGTGTTGAGGCTGAATTGCTAATTTCTTCTTTGCCTTCTCACAGAAACAGATCAACTGTAGCACGTTCATACTGCTGCTCTTGCCTGTATCCACCCTGATGGGCACTGTTAGTGGGAGCTGCTTATGTAGGCACAGTGCACTACTGGAACCTGTACACTGAATTAAGTTTTTCCACAAGAATTAGGAGGCAACATGGAAAATAATTTCATAAAGAGCTAAATGCCTCAGGCTTCATGAGGATGTTTCAAAGGAGTTTCCTCACTGACACCATTTTTTATTTGACCACAAGGTTCATTTTTTAAGCTATTAATGTTTTTAAAAATAATTTTCTAACACATATTTCTAATTTGTAATATATATGTATTAGGCTTGCCATGTCATGTATTTTAATCATGAGTTCTAACTGACTGGTTTAATGATACTTTGCAAAGTAAACTCAACATGTAGGTCGTAAGTTCAGAATGAATGAATCCCTGGATGTTTACCAAACACCAAAATTAAATTACATTCTTAATTGTTTTGCAAATACTTTGGCCTAACTAATTAAATAGGAATGACTTTATGTGTTGCTATAGTGCAAGGAATATTAAAGTCCTTAGGATTCATTTCAAATTAGCAAACTATATTGCTTTCATTGTACAGTATATGGTCAACTAACACCTCAAAAAAAGCAACTCTGGCACCCTCCCAAAACAGACAAACCAAATAACTAATAACATGATACAACTTACGTGCTAAGGAATATGTCTTGAGGACAAATATTAGTCTTAGCACATTCAGTGTTACTGAATTTCCACCCATGTGTCCTGAGTCTCTTAGAGAGTGTTCTAGAGCGTCCTGATGATTTCTTGTATTAGGAAGAATACGCATGAATAAAATTTTCTCTTTGTCTTATTCCCTGATTCTTTATCAAATCAGTGGGACTTGAACTCTGGTGCACACAAATGGAAAGCTAATACAAAAAGTAAGTTTTGCTGTTTGCACTGAAAGAGCTGAAGTTTCATTTTATCTTAATCTCTTCCAGACATGAACCTCAGCTTGACGTACTAGTTTCTTGTCTTCAAGAAGAGTGTTTCTCTCTCAAGGTTAACAGTTTCTTTTCTTAGGGGTAACAAGGGCAGGGTTGAAAAACAGATATTCATGTAGGATGAACCAAACCGTTCTGTGAAGGTTTGTGAAACCTTGGGTTTGACTGCATTCAGCAGAGAGAGCAGCAAAGCTGTACATTCCCTGTGGTCTGCAATGACAAGCAAATGAACTGCTTCATCTGAACTGCATACAGCTTTTAGGTAGATGATGACTCTTTCATGTTGTTGTGTCATGCTACAAAGGATTACAATAATAAGGTAAGAAATCATCACAGTTTTGGTTACACAGCCAGCTGTAGATAGAAGGAAAGTTTTCAACAGAGTAGATCCTGGATCTCTTAACTTTATGTATATCCTTGTACTCGCCATAAACCTATGTATATCCAATGTATTCTTCTTGTAAAGGGTTGATGTAGAATTTTAGGGGTCCTTCTGTCTCTTCAACAGAACCATTTGCCCCCCCCCAGAAGATATCTTCATCCATTTCCTCTTTTCATGCAAGTTCTTGCAGTCAGTGTTATTAGTGCCTAACAAGATTGTAGTCAGCTATGCAATGCACTGACAAATTAAACCTTTTTTTGAAATTGGAGAAGAAAACTGTAAGTAAGATTTTTTTGCATATACTGTGCTACTAGGATAAACAGCCTCAGTAGAACAGGATAATATCCTTGAGTCCTGCCTGGGTCATTTTCAGACTTGCTCTTCAAAGCAAATTAAAAATGTAGAAGACGAATTGAAGGAAAAAAGAAAATCTTGCATTTTGCATTGTTCTTGCAGCTAACAATTATTAAAATATTAGTCCTGAACAACCTCTGAATTATGCTGGGAAAAAAATTGTGACCCATTTCACCTCTCTGCTAGATTCCAGGAGAAGCAGTCATGTGTAAAGTAGCTGATGATATCAGCCATTAAAGTAGAAAATTATTCTTCTGCAGTTGTCGGAACCAGAAATAAAAAGCAGGTCTGCTAGATTTTCTCAGAGGTTTAAAGGGTTTCTACATTAGTTAGTTAGCTGATATTCTAGTGAGTGGCAGAGAAGTTGATCCAGGAAGCTGGGCCAATGTCTAGAGTTTCTCTAATTTACTTATAGAATATGTTTTTCTCTGTTTATAAGGCCAGGTTGAATACTCAAGGGAAACTATGTAGAATTCTTAGATACTAAATCATTGCAAAAGCCTAGCTAGCAAGCAAGTAAATAAGCAATCAGTATATATACATTCTAACTCTAAATGCCTAAATAAGAGGATTTTCTGAAACATTTTCAGTGCCTAAAATTTCACCACAAATTGAGGTTTAGGGAGTTGTTTGATTTTAGCTTTACCTTAGAATAGAACTGAATAATCTTCAAAATAACGTCTTTTCTGAAAGGCAAAAATATTTTCCAAACAAGAAGAGAGGGCATCGAGTGTCTTTAAATTTTTTGAACTCTATAAGAACAACATATTTTGCTAAGGAATGAGGTATTTGTGCCATCATACATAGATCGGAGGTGATTGTACTTGTAAGAATCTTTGTGCATATTCAGCAGTAAATTGGGATGGGCTGCCGAAAATTTAAACATAAAACTACAATTTTTGAAATTGTATGTAAAATAATGAATTTTGCTGTTGTGAAATTCCTTAAAGATCAGTGAAACTAATATCTCAGAAGAGGAACATAGCAAAGAAGAAAAAAATTACACCAAATAATACAGTGTTGAATTGGGTGTACACCATGAAACATATTTTGTATTTTGCGGAAAGTAAAACAGAATCCTTTTCAGAGACCTGCTGCCTCTCAACTGATTTTCTTAGGAAATGAAGAAGGGTTTATTTGTGTGGTAGATATCTTTTGATTGTAGAGAATGTATTTGCAGGTTTGTATTAGTAATTTTTAATATTCACTTCCTGTTTCTACTAGCAGCGCTCAAGCAAAGAGATTTCTGAAGTGATAGCCGAATAGATCCCATATTCAATTTTGTTTAGAATCTTCATTGTGAACAAAAATTTGTGGTTTATTGGTGTCAGTTGGGAAAGGGTCTTATTGTTCATTGTTTTATTCACTGTATAACTTCCCTTTACTGCAGCTCTTACTTTAACTGTGCAACAGTTTTTGCCAGCATTTTCAGGCCATGCTTGCTCTACTTCTTTGCGGAACGAAACCTGATATGAGCCTGAAGAGAGTTCATATTTAAAAATTTATAACAAAAACATGTAACTTGGTTAATAAGGGCTAAAAAAAATGATAGAATACCTCAAAGAGATACAAGAGGACAAATGATTACAAAATCCAGTCACATTAAATGCAAAGGAGTGAAATGGAGTCCTGATTTGAGTCTGTCTGCCTTGTAATGTGCAACATCACAGCAGACTGACAACACTGAGAACTGGAATCACATTTGCGAATTACAACCTTTTTCCCCTAGGTGCTGTTTACCTCTAAATTTCCCTTTATTGACAAGGTAAATATATACAGTACTTGGAAGAGAGCAATATCCAGTACTTAGAAATAAGGCTTCAGTTTCATTGAGTTACTTCAGAGTTCCAGTGCTTGTAGCAGAAGAAACTCGTTGAAATAATATTTTTAGTAATTCTTTTTCTTCCAAGGACAGAATATTCCATGAGGCATACAATGACAGGAATTACTATGCACAGCTTTTGAAAAGGGTAGTGATTTAAAATACTAAAATGGCTAACCATTTTTAATAGTGTATTCTAATTGCAATAGCCTCTTTCTCTGTGGTAGGCTCTACTAAGAGATAATTGACCTCTGTGTCTGTTAAGCACTCTCACATTCGGCTTGGGAAGCATAATTCACATCACAGCGAATTACCTGGTGATATAACCTACAAAAAATCCTCAACTATTGGCATAGCTTTGCCTTTTCTTTCCCTTTCTGTCTTCCTTCCTTCTTTTCTTCCTGGCTATAATATTTGGGCTGTCATATCTGTCAGATGGCCTCTCTGTTCTCTTTCATCTATCTTTTACTGTAGAAATCCAAACAGCAGAAAATAACCAACACAAAACAACTCCACTGTATCAGTGCATAAAGCTAAACAATGATTTACAGTGACATAGATAATAACTCTGTTAAATATTGTTTTTATTTAGCCTTGTATATAAAGCCTTTCAAACTAGATGCTGAACTGTGCGTGATAAGCAAGTCTGATAAAAGAGATTGTGTTGCTTACTGCTATAGTATTGTCTGTTATTGTGTCAGGTGCTTTTTTTATCATGATTTAAGTAAAGCCATTCAATTACTCGTGGTTCCTTAATTGGTTCTTTCAGATCTGCTATACTGCCCATCATGTTGGCACCTGGGCAGCATACATAAATTAAAACAGTATATTAAGAAAATATGACTCCTTTGGGAATTACTGTCTCAATAAGTAGACCTCTGCCTCTTTTATTAAAAATGGCCTAGAGGTCAATTGAAAATCAGGGTGATTAATAGATCTACTAGAGTCTTGCAGGCTACCAGAGCCTGGTTTCCTACTGAAAACCCTTAATTATTGGACCAGGGTGACCATAAGCCAAGGAATGCAAGCAAGTCTCATCCTTGATCTGACTAGTAAAAAGGTCTCAGTTTTACCCCAATAACTCCTAATCAAAACTTTATGCTATCTTTGCAGGTAGAAAGTTGTCCATTCATGGCTGTTTCAAGACGTATTTGTAACACACCAGTTGTACACTTGCTGATAATATCTTTTCTAGGCTGACTCTAGTTGGTCTTGTCCTCACCACTGTGCTCGTCAGAAAATGGGGAAGAACAGAAGTACCAAAACCAGGTAATTCTGTGTACTGAATTTTCTGGATGCTGAAATAGATGTGACTCATGACTTTATTAAAACAGAGGTTGCTAAAATTCTTTTAATGCAGATTTATAAAGAAGTATCTGACACTGAAGAGCCAGTACTGCACACCAGGGACTGCTCAGCAATGCAATTTGAAACCTCCAAAAGTAAAAATCCTGTCATATTCGTATCTTCTCTCAGGTGACCAGTGACAGAACTAGAGGGCATGGACTCAAGCTTTGTCAGGGAAAGTTTAGACTTGATGTTAGGAAAAAGTTCTTCACTGAAAGGGTGATTGGCCATTGTAATACGCTGCCCAGGGAGGTGGTGGAGTCACCGACCCTGTAGGTGTTTAAGGGGAGACTGGATGAGGCACTGAGGCACATGGTTTAGATGATGATATTAGTGTTGGTGTTTGTGTTGGGTTATAGGTTGGACTCGATGATCTTGGAGGTCCTTTCCAACCTTATGATACTGTGATATTTCTGGAAAATAGTATCTTTCTATAAGCCAGATTTTTCTGTGACTTAACACCTCCTTGAAACTAGGAATTTAATGAATAACTAGGAGAAGATGATAGGTTTGTGAAGAAATATTCTACATTCTGATGTGTTGGGTTCAAAGTATATGATGCAGTGCTATTTTGTAGAGCAGAATTTCAGTGCACATACTTCTCTAGTTCTTTCCACAAATGCATTGATAATATTCTGTGACTGAATACATTTGCTAAGTCTTTAATTCGCTTAATGTCTGTGGCAAGATAATTAATAGAAGCTTGAATTTAAAAGGTGGTGTAACATATATTGTATATACTGTATTTATATTATACTAATCCCATGCTTCAAGGCTTCCAGTGATTACTTTTGGGGGCTAGAAAGAATTTTTTTCTTCTTTGATCTATAATGTGAGTTCTTTTTTCACCTTTCTGTGGGCAATGGAGGCATCTAGGCAGAGATGTATACATTATATTTAGTGGCATTAAATTCACATGTATGATTGGTATGTATTGCTCACACACTCAGAATTAAAGAAAGCAATGATCACATTTGAGGTCAGGAAATTATTTTCCAATGGCTGAGATTAACCACCCAACTGATATATTTTTAACTTTTCTTGAACATCACTTGCATCTTGTAGAAATTTTGCTTGAAAAATCCCTTGCTGACAGATACAGGCAAGAACCTTAATCTCTCTCTTTGTGGCACCTTACATTTATGTGCCATAATTTTTATGAAAGGACTCAAGTTTGTTGCAGGGTGTTGGCAGAAAAGTTTTGCTAGCTGGATCTACATACCATAAACATGGCCTAAGGTATAGATATTCTATGGAGCAGTCTATATGGTAGATAAAAAGGCATTTGCCATACAGTGGCCCACTGACTGCAGTTCTGGACACACTGGTGTGCATAGTCCCTTCAAGTTCTTATTTTCTTGTGTTTCAAACAATCACTTCAGAGATGGACTAAAATTGAGCTAGATATCTGGCACTAGGTTTCCAGCTCCAATCTTTCATTTAGTTTTGTAGAGAGAAAAATCAGGCAAAGAATGGGAAGATGAAGGTAATGGGGATGGAAATCCAGTGGCTGGTTGCCTGTATGCAGCAGTGTTTGGAACAGACACTGAGTGCAGTCTGTTGTATGGAAAGCAAACTGGCTGGAGAGACATGGAAGGTTTTGTTTGTTTCCATTTCTATTTTGCATTGAAAAAAATGGCCATAGTTTCTTCTAGGTTACACACAGTGTTTGCAGTCCCAAGCCTGATGCCTCATCTTTTTTTTCCTTTCTTCATCTGAAGCTAATAGTAGTGTAAGTGTGGGAAATTGTAGATATGTTTCTGATTTAAATAGAGAGTAAAATGTGAACCTATTAGATTAATAGTTATAATGAAACCTGCATGCATTTTTCTTGGCAGTCATTTCAATCACTTCATTGTAAGCAATCCAACTTTCCTGTGTTTCCTCAGTGAAGCACATTTCCAGAGAATTCAGTCTTTCCAAGTGCATTGACAAGTGCTGATAAATTTTTATGAGCTTCAGCTAGTGGATGACAGCCACCATGGGTATCAGAAATTACAGGAGAGTACTTAATGTGTGCTACTCCTCCTCTGGAGTACATCTGCTTCAAGTGTCAAATCATGACTGGTATAATCTTTACCTTTTTCCCCTCACAAAACCCAAACAAAGTTTCCTTAGAATAGTAGCTATTTTGTCAAAGTTCGTGTTAATATCATAAATTTCAGCAAAAGCTGGGATTGTTGGGAGTGCTAGAAAGCTGCATGTTTGTTTGCCTGTTCCTTTTTTAGGGCGTAAGGCGGAGAAACTAGCTAGAAGGAGATTTTAGCTGTCCTAATCCATTCATAAGTAACTGTCTCTTGTGTTGAGCTGGAACATGTTACACGGATTACACCAATCATAGCAGGAATGGACGACCCATTGAGGCCAAAATTGTTTACTTCCTTTTAGGCAATGAAGATTCTTAACCTGGAAGCAGAGAGTCGTTTCTATATGTAGTCAAGGAAAAAAGGGATTTCCACACCTCTAATATGCACTTAAATGAGGAGAAAAAAATTCCACATATTTCTAAGCTAATACAGGCCTTGAAAACAAGAGACATGAGAAAAACAGAATGTAATGACAACCACTGTTTTAATTATTCTGTTAAGTACTTACCTATAAGCTTGTAAGCTCCCCAAAGCAACTTATCTTATAGTATTTTTAATCCTAAGAACTCAAAGTCTTTTGTCAACATGGTGAAATTGAAGCAGAATAATGATAAAATTATTATTGTGCAATAGAGAGACTAATGTCCTGGCTTCCAATCTAGTGACTCGTCTAATAGATCCTACGTTAGAAGAAGTCCCCCAACTAGTAACTTTTGGAGCAGCAGCTCCAGATTACTGGAACAGTTACGAGCTAACACAGATAACAGGAAAGGGAGGAGAGGAACAATAATATCTAGATTCCATAGGATGGAGCTCGCTCAGTGGCTGCTGTGGAGCTCAGTCAATGGCCATCCTTGCACTCACAAAACAGAAAAGAGGGAAACTCTTTCAACAAAGTCTAAACAAGGGTTATTGAGATAGAAAGGAGGAAGAGGTTTTAGTGGAGTAAGACAAGATGCAGAACAGAAGTAATAAAACAGGGATGGTGAACTGGAGTGTGTAAGTAAGAATTGGGATGGGGGAAGCTGGTAGTGGCAGAAGGGGTTTCTGCATATGGCTTATTTCTATGGTGCAATTCACAGTACAATTAAAATTGCCACTGACAGACTTAATTATTTGGACTTCCATGAAGCTAATTCTGCACCAAATAAGGTTTTGTCATATTGCTTAATATAATTCTTGCAGATTTGAGCATTGTTCACTTATATTTTGGATATATTTAGTTAGAGTATAATGAGCATGTATAGAAAACAAAACATCATTATATGTAACACAGATGCACCAGATTTTATTTTTACATTCCTCTGAGTTATAACACTTATACTACAGTACCATCTGCAATTCCTGGCAGAGCTGAAGTGTTCTACAGAGATATAAGAAATGACAGGTACCCTATGATAAACAGCTTAGTGCTTTACATACTAAGCAATCTGATGAAAGAAAGAAGGTAAAGTATATGAGTGAACAGGTTGAGTGAGTTAGTGAGGGAGGTAACAAAAAATAGAAAATCAAATTTGCATAGACAAGTAAGTAATCTAGGAACATAACTCAGAAGTAGATTTTGGAAGTGCATTGTGCATCACTGTTTTCCGGCAGACCTTAGTTTTATTGGACACCACACTACTTTAAAATGAGATGTTGATTTTCATACAGATCCCCACTTTGTGGTCTGTGGGGCACACCAAAGGAGGTGCAAGAGGTTCTGGGAAAACAGAGGAAGACATGAGGAAGAACAAGTTCAGATTTTTACCCATATGTTGTTTACACAACTACATAGCACAATCCACTGCCTACTAAGACAGTGGGTTGACTTATACTTTCAGCGTCTTGAAGTATTTTTAATAAAGCGTGAATATAGTAAAATATTAAGTTGCTTAAGGCTAATAGCTATTAATAGGCTATTAGTTTGAATTAATTGAAATGGACAATATCAGGTTCTTACTAGGTTGTTTATGTCTTCTGAATTTTCATTTACATCACAAAGGAAAGTCCAGGACATGGCTTACCTGAAAAGAGGCTCATAGTGCTTCTTCATAAGATTGGTAGTAGAGCCCACAATAGTGGAAACAATTAACTGGATAACACTAAAGCAAAGGCACTGAGAACTGCAAGATCTTTTTATCTTGTGATTTTATAATATAGAGAAGTACTTCTCTAGGCGTACTGCAGTGCATGAAGCTACATTGAATGTTTTCTTTTTCAGGAGACTACACCGAATACATTTTGCTTACTTTAAAAAGACTTCCAGTTTTCTTTGATTATGAGATTTCATTGTTGTCCATTTACTTACAGAAGCTTATGGATGATATAAACTTGGAGCATGACGCATACAATAACACAACATCAATGAATCACCATGAGATAACAAGAAATAAAGACCATCAACATAGAAAGGCATCAGTCAAATGAGCCTATTGTCTGTGCCATTAAGAACTGATCTTTCTTGTCTTAAGGTGGTTCTACCAGTATCTAGACCTCCCCGAGGGGGTTGCTTAGACTACCTTAAAATTTTTTCTTCAAAATGTCTAAAAGAAAGGAATTGTTTGGCTGGGTTTGTATACACTCAAATAGAATAACCAGTTCTAGAAATGTAGGCATTTACTGCTGATGAAGAGCCTTAAGGATTGTTGTATTTTTTGGCATTTTTCCCATAGTGACCAATTGTCCTTTATTTAGTGATTTATTATTCCAGGTGATGAACTCTTGCCAAAATAGTCAAGCTCAAATAACTAAAGTAGATAGACAGAGAAAAGGTTCCTAAATTATTTGCATGTAGTCGGTATTCACGACAACAAATGAGATAAATTAAGGAGTATTGCACATGTGAAGCAACTTAGAGAAGAGTTTTATTAGGTCATTTAGATGCCAGAATATGGTTCCTAAAGTCTGAAAATAATACCTGAAAATTTCATTGAAGAAACAAAACTCATAAAAGATACACACAGGGAGGACAAGTGACTATTTAAATGTTTGAATAGGCTGGAGAGAGATATGGCAAGGAAAAAATGTAAGTGGTAGATGATTTATCATTTTCTAGGTAGCACAGTTTTTTATAGTTCATTTCCTCCCCAATTAAAATCTATAAAAAGAATCTTCAAGGAAGTTGTACGGGAACGTGGGGTTTCATTAACATATTACAATTACCCTGCGGCCATTCCTTGCTGTTAATCACCACACTACGACTTCTAAAAATAAGAAAACACAAAAGCGTAACTGTTATAAACAGATTTTTTCCTCTTTTCATACAAAATCCAGGAGTTTAAGAAAACAACCCAGACTGTTCATCGTAAGTAAGCTTTAATTTGTATCTACACTGTGTTCTTCTCACTTCATTAGCCTCAGAATTTGTGACTGAACAGCACTGTTTGGGCAGCCTATTGCCTAGCTGGAGATGTCAGAAGCAATTTACTTTCACAGATTTAAGATTTTATCAAAAAACTCTTTTTAGTTTTCTCAATGGACAGCACAAGTGAGGCCATTTGTAAAGCATTTCATCTTATCTTATCAATTGCCCATAATCTGCATTTCACCACAGATTATATCTCACTTTGCACGTGAAGAACAAGTGGAGGATAACCTTAACTAAGTGAAGTTGCCTTTGCTTGGTATGTGAGTAGCTTTCTTGAAATCTGACTGCTTGCCTGCGGCAGGGAAGCCAAGGAGACAGAAGGAGGGACTCCGGATGTTGAACAGCATTTAAAACCTTCAGAGTTCACACGTAGCTCCTTCAATGGAAAAGACTTCAGACTTGTACTTGAGGAATCTTATAGCCAGCTTTTCATGGAAGGAACTGCAATCAGTTTTGTTTCATATGTAGATGACAGAGAGTACTGTTTTCATGTGTTTAGGTAATAGATTTGGAAGAACACCTGACAAAGGAGAACTGATCTAAACCATGTTTTCGACAGAAGTATTATTAAGATTTTGATTCAAGTGTGAAGAGTGCTTAAAAAGAACTGAAAAGCTGGGAAAACTTTTCACATGCCATCTCATTCAATGTCACTTATTCATCCCATTCCTCTCTAGAAAAGCTGCTGGGACTGTTTCAGTTAGAGTGGTGGCACCAGTCCACCAGCAGCTTCTTTTCCATCTTTAGCTCTCCACATCCATTTCAAAGGGAATACCTAATAATCTGTGTCAGAGCTAACAAGCTTGTCATGTACGAACTAGTAGGTTAAAATTAATGCTTTTCTCATAAATCAGAGTGATGTTTTGTAAGATAATTTTCAGCAATAATTCTTAACATTGCTTCATACTATTATTATAGAAAAAAATATTTTTTTTGCCATGAAATGATTTTGTGGTACGGGAATGGTTATTTTAATATTATAATATTTTAATATCTTTGAACAGCAGGATGGACAATGTAGCTCATTAAGATTTCTTCCCATTAATGTGTTCAGAATTTTTATTTCTAGAAATAAGAATATTTCTTTTCTTATTTACCTATAGGTCTGGAAAATTTTCATTCATTAAAATCTTAAAGATTTTGGTTAGCACCCTACTTTTAGCATATATATTTTCCTTCAGTTACAGTGCTATCTGTATGTTTTTCTCTGTCAGTAACATCGCACCTTTAGATACATTCATAAGAGCTCTTGTTTACAAGTTGTGCATAAGCAGAGACATTTTACAAGATATTTTTCTTTGCTAAACTGTTTTATGTGAAAAAATTTCAATTTTAGACTGAAAGGAAGGATTTGCAACTTTGGTGTTCTTTGAATAGTATTTATTAACGGTGGATATCTGAGCTTTTGAGTTTTCGTGTTCTTGCTATTCTATTTTATGGCTAAGGGCTAAATCTTTATATTCCTGCCTTAAACTGTAATAAGTTTTGTTTAAGTATGGCTAACAGATGGGTGGTTAATTGTTAACTAACAATCCCATTGCCTGAAAGTCTAGTATTTGGCACCCCAAGTATTGTTTTTTTGTTAATTTCACTATCTGATAAATCTGACCCAATGTCATCATACTTAAGAAAGTGCTGAAAGACCCAAAAAGTGAGCCTGTAATTGTACAGAAACATACTTACACTAAAGCCATTTGTTTAAAAACATGTAAACTTATGTATTTAACCATAATAAACCAATGTCCTTCAGAAAGTCATTGAAGTTCTCCATGGTTACACAAACAGAATAGATTCTGTTTCTGCAATCAGATGTATTCCTGCTTAAAGGAACATTGACTTCAAGGAGCATTCACAGAGTGTCAGGAGTCTTCTCAAATACTTGCCGGTGGTTTTACCATCTTTCTCCTTCAAATGAAAATTGTTATATAATGCTAGAAAATACATGTAATTTCACCATTTGATAGTGCCCCCAGAATTTGCTCTATTCCTCCTCAAAAACTCTGTCCACCTCACTTTAAAAGTGAAAACATTGATCTCATCACCACAAATCTTACTGCCCTTTTCCTACAGAAATTCCATCTCTCTCTGTGTATTTGAGCATTCTTCCAGAAACATGTACAACCCAAATGAAGGTCTGTTACCTTTTCCCTCAAACATATTATGGATTAACTTCAGGCAATTTCTCTATTTCTTTTATGAGTACTAGGCGTAAGAGTTAAAATGGAAAAGGAGAAGGGGAAAAGAAAGGACTGGGTATTGCTGCAGGGAGTAGGTGAGGCTGCCACTCAAGATGGAACATCAGTATAAACACTCTGGGGCACATTCCAGTCTCTGCACATAGAGAAGGATGGCCCATGGACACAGCCAGAGGTGAAATGCTGCTGCTCAGCTAGGTCCCACCGGCATAACGTCTTTCCTTTAAGGTCCCTTACACAGACCTACATTACTTCAGTTTGCCTGATCTATATTAGATCTGAGGGATTTCTTTGTTGCTTTTAGTTTATCTTGTCACATGAAGCAACACTTTAGGTATAAGTGGGTGGAGAGAAAGGTTACACTCAGCACAGTTCTTACAAAGTGAAAGTATTAGCAAAACAGAGAATGAGGATTTCCATGTATGTTCAAATGTGTTTGCTAGCCAAAAGAACAAACAGAATTTCTGCCTGAAGTTGTCATGCTAAATCTAGCCTTTTGCTTTTTCTGATGTTTTCTCTCATACCTAACATACACCAGAAGGAACTACTCATGAGTACTTCACTGAGAATTCTCTAAAGGTGGAAATTACTCATCATCAACTGCCCTAAAGAATTAAAGTCATTCTTTTCTATTCCTGCTCTTAAATTTGCGTATGCTGCAGAGCTAACCAACTTGGAGTGCAAACAGTAATAATAAATAATTTTCTTCAGCAAAACAACATAATTTAATTTGACCAGCTACAGGAGGAAAAAAAAAATCCATAAACCCCAAAGAAACAATCCCTTCAAGCAAAACATCACTCTTTTGCCAAATTGCATTTGCCAAAGTGTCACAGACCAAAAGCCAAAGTCAACACTGCTTTCTCAGTCATATGGTGGCAAAGCAGGGAATACAGGTTGCAAACAAGTCATCTAGAGTAAGGAGCAGCTTCTCATCTCATTAGCCCATACTACTCCACAGCAAACATGTTTAAGTGGCAAATGCCAGTATTTAAATGACAAACCAGATAACACATTCCGCTTGTTATGATTACATTTTGACTTTTTCTGAGTTGTGTAATATAGGAGTAATTGTATAATTGGTCTCATTTCTTCTGTGCTCTCGATTGAAAGAACTCAATCCTCAGCAATCCTTATCCTCTTTTAAAACCTCCCAAAAGCTCAAGTTTAGAAGTCCCCTTGAAGGCAAAAGCTATTTCAAACCACTCACCTAACAACTTAATCTTCTCACTTTCAGCTAGTTCATGCTCTTATTTGATGTAATGCACTTTCCTTCCTTATGACAAGTTTATGTTACTTATATTGGCTTTTTATGAGGGCCATGAATAGAGCATGCAACAGTTATGAAATATTTCAAAGATTTAGATCACCAAAATTTTAAAAATGCTTCATGATTAGCAGGTAACATGCTTCAGATTGACTTTCTGTTTTTGTAGATGCTCCATTTCCTTCAGTATCTTTTAGTTGCATTTTTTGACAAGTTATAATATAATGACTATCCATGTGTCATGATGTGAACCAGTGGTTAATAAAATTGTGTGTAATAGAACAGTATTTTTTGTTTGTTTCCTAAAAGACTGTTTGCCTTGACTTCTATAACATCAATATTTCGGCTGTAGATTTGGCCACGGTACCGTTATGAGTATTTCAGCCATTTAGTTAGCCATTTTAGAGACAGGCTGTTACCAACAGAAATATTTTCAAGGACACGTCACTTCTAAAGCAAATAACCAAACAGGACTTCTTAGGTGCTTTGATGTCCTTTGTTTTCAAACATTTGCACTGACATATTTTCCTATATAATTATCACAATCACAAACAAGATCTGATCAAAGCATCCTGCTGCTTATGAAGGTTGAAACTTTTAACCTTTCAATTTTGGTTTTAGAGAATTTATTCTTATGGGTTTAAAAACACTGGGGGAAGCCCTAGTTGGCAAGTGTTTATAGGTTTGATTGTCTCTGATACAATAATTCTCTGTGGTTTCATGTGCGGAGCAGGGACTGGATTTACCTTCCAAGTTAGTATTATTACACTATGGCATAAATACCAAAAAAAAGCCAAAGCACTCTTATAATTTTTAATCATACTATTATGCTAAATCAATGAGAAGGAAAGCTGTATTACAGCCGAAGATAGTAATATTTTTTTCTGCATTGTTCCACAGTAACAGTAAATATCATCCTTGATTAACACTGATCTACTAGCATATAGCTGTAAGCAAACACAATGTATAAAGGTGGTGCACAGCCCTGTGGTCAGATAGCCCATATACTTTTGGGGAAGGCTTCACATAGCAGTTTGTGACACACTTCCCAAGATTGCATTAAGTCAACACTGCACATATGCATCTCTTCTTACTGAGTCCTGCTCCTGGCCAGCCCCAGAAATGAGAGTATTGTTAAGCCTAGGGTAGTTGTCAGAATACTTCATACCTGATTTCGGCACTCCTCTCTTTGCTGGATATTTCTTATTCTTCCTCTGTGCCTATGGAATAGATGATTGTTTTCCTGATAGCGGCCAGCTCCAGGTTGGTGTCTTTCTCAGAAGCATGATTTCTTCTCAGGCTCACCTCACAGTCCTGAAGCTAGATGGGAGTCCCTCACACGGTGGAAGAACTGTAGAGGTGGAAGAACTGCTCAGTAATGGTGAATGCTGCAGCTGCCAGAGTAACTCACTTGGCTGCTGTGATGTGCTGCAGCCTAGCTGCAGGAGGAGGGTGGGCTGATGAACTATCTTGGTAGACTTCAGATGCCTCACAGACCATGAGTGGGACAATTCTGCCCAGGAGTTCAGGAAGTAGTGTCTTCCTGTCAACCTGCTCATAGCTCTTACTCATCAGGTGGTTAACTGCATTATCTTTTTCCAGAACTACCATAATCTGAGAAACCAGCACTACAACTACGTGAATGTGAACACAGACCCTTTGCTTGGGATGTGATCCAACAGTGGTAACAGGATGATGCTCTCATACAGAGGCCTATCCATGTGAATCAATTTGTGTTATTGGCACTGCTACCCCTCTCGCTGCTACCACAACTGTTTCACTACTTTCTGCACTCTTCAACTAGTTGTCCTTTGTTGATATTCATTTAAGCTTCCCAACTTTCTTCTGCTTCCAACCTTGCTTTTAATGTCTTTGATAATCAACAAAGAAGGAGCAACAAACCTTGTATTTATTTTTGTGCCCGTGTACATTATTACCCTCCCATCCTATTAAGTGCATTCTTTGTATGAAATCTAATTTAGCTGCTGCAGCTGTACTAATCCTTATTGCTTAAAGCAAATACATTAAGAGGTGGAGAAAATGGTTGGGTATTGAAGGAAAATGCTTGTATTCATGCTTGTTGCTGACATTTGCAGTGCTCTGTAAGAAACCTGGGCTGCTGTAATATCTTTCTGCAGGATAAGATGACCTAAGAGACTATTTTAGTCTCTAATTTCTACAATTAAATGAACATCTCTGCTAGCACTGAGGTGGAACTTCAAGTTCCCATTGTATTTTTCTAAAAGGAATAGGAGGTAACTTGAGTTTCTTAAGCTATGTTACTGCCATAACATCAGGACAGGAGATAAGCCAGCACTAAAGTCTGTGTGGCAGCTGCCGCTACCTATGAAATTTAAATTAGTGCTCTAGCGTTCTACAGAACAAGTTTAAGAGAACAACTTTCATGGACCATTGAGACCATGTGAATTTCATGAACTATTGACATACTTTAAGCAAAGCACATACCTAAAATTTACAATCTCAAATTTTGATGTTGAATGTCAGTGGCATGGGTATGGCTTATAGCAATATTGGTATGGAGCAGATATTTGGGATATAGCATCTTTATTAATTATAAATTTGCATAAAGACCAAAATTCTTTGGTATCATCAAGCAAACTAACAATTAAGAAGAAATATATTTTAATTTTTCTCCACGAAATAGTTGCATGGTGCTGAACTTGTTAAGTGCATTCTTCAAATCAGCACTTGAGGAGTAAAGAGACTTTAATGGGCAGGATATAGGTTTCTGTCAATAACTCTTGAGCAAAATCTTCAGGAGCCAGAATATCGTGGATGTAGCTTTCATATGCTTTTATTGGAGTTCCACCATATATGCTCCATTTGGCTTTCTGTTATTTACTCCTTTTTCCACTTGGAAACTTTGCTCTTCCTCCTGTGTAAATTGCTGCTGTCTCTAGGTCTAACAATAATAGAGAAGACCTGGGACAAGACTAGACTGCTGGGTCCTATGGCTTTCGGTTATCTACCTGATGACATGGAATAAAGTGCAAGAAAACCCCCAAATAACATTGTGGTTGTGTGGGTCTCTCTGGTTTTGTCTTGAACATAGAACAGAATGTAAAACAGTTTTTTCTCCATTTTTATTTTTTATGTACCCTTTGAATTGTGCTGGGAATTTGGCTCCACATAGTGTTTTCTTACTTTGGGGATGTAGCATCTTGCATATTTCAAGAGTTAAGATAAGTTCTTGTTTTCCAATGTTGGGGAAAAAAAACCCAGGTATAAAAATGTGGGGAAAGAAGTGATATGCTCTGAAACGACATCCAATATAAGTATAGAGACTGATTGTATTTGAAGCTTAGGGTGGCAAAGTAGAGAAAGATATTTCACACTGCCCTGTTGTATGTGGGGCAATGTAATTCATCAACTACTTTTCTAAGCTTCACTAGTTTTTTGGGGACTGCCATGTGATGATCTTATGAGCTGAATCAATTTAGACATTCCAAGCAAATGTCCTTTAAAATGCCCAAATGATGCATTTGAAGAAATTATTGTTATGTTTGTGTCTAGAGATCAATGCATTTTTCTTCATTTGTGTTATGTTGTGACACTGCTGTGGCTTCTGGAGCTGCATTTCAGTAGCACTTGTTGTTGATTTATTTTTAATTTGATCTTAATGAGCTCTGTGTTCCTATCCCCTTTCTTTTTGTCATTTTATTTACTTAAGTATCAGCACAGTTCCTCAATAAGAGGCTTGGAAAGAGAAAGCTCACATTGTCTGGCTTCGGTAACCATCAGCTGTATTACCACATGCACATCTATCAAGATTAGCTACTTTTCCAGTACATAAAATCCATTTATGTAACAAGAAAATCAAATAAACACCACAGTGTTTTCTTAAAATCTCTAGTGTCCATGCTTTTCTTTGGCCACATAAAAATGATTTCTGGGAATATAATAGCATAAAGTTTAGCTGTTATGTTAAAGTCTCAGGTGAACTGAATAAAAAAATGAGCTCTCAATATCCTATCTGAAAAGGGAAAATAGGTGAGGTTGCCTTTTGTTTGAACAATGTGAATTTAAGTAAATGCTTTGTTATTTCAGTATCATTTTACATCTGATATGTAGACTCTTGTCTGGCTCTCCAACCAATAAAAACACATTAATCTCCTCCAATTGTCCTGGAGCAGAGATATAGAGCGGTCTCTTATTTGGGTAACAGATACTTCTCATTTACATGTTCCTCCAAAGGGCACTGGCTGTCCAAGAGACCCTCAGGAGGCAGTGGTCAGTGGTCTATCACAGTCCAAAAACATGCATTTAGCAGAGAATATGGCCAAACTTGGTTGCAGGGAGTCTGGGAGCTGTGTCAGACCTGTGTCTGGCCATGCAGCTCACCTGGCTCATAATGGACATGGCGTTGAGCCCTCACCTTGGGGAGAGCTGCAGAGCTGAGTCGAGGGGACAGCAGAGGAGCCAGGGCCACAGCCGAGACCGCAGGCACCTCTGCAGAGGAGGTAACATAATGGGGGAACTTCTTCAACAATGAGTTTTGTCTGGAGTGTTCTGTAAGCATATTCTTTCTCTGAGACCTTGTACTGAGTAGGGTGACCACAGGGCAAGGCATTACAGATACAGCTGAGCAAGTCAATCTGTTTCATCCTTATGCTTGGCAAATACTGACAGAAGGGCTGTAAGTCTAAGATCTCACTAGTTACCTCTATAGAGGGGCACCCTCCTTTCCCCCACCTCAACTTCTCTTCCTGTGCTTCTCCATTAACCTTTTCTGTGTTAAGGTCTTGCCTGTTGGTTTTTCCAGTGAGGTGGCTTGTCAGGTTCCTAGAGTCCCTGATACCACAATAACCATCTATGGCAGTGGGAAGTTTTCTGTTCCTCTCGGGTTTTCAGAGGAATACAGCCCTTGGGTAAGTTGCAGCAGCTCCCCAAGAAATAAGAGAAGAGTGTTACTGCTTCTTTTGTTTTATTTACTTTTTACATATTTGTACTGTTTTTGAGAAAATTTCCTAGTAAAGAATGGACATTTCAGAGAGGAAAACTAGTGCCAAGATGGGCTTTTAAGGCTAAAGAATACTGCAGAGTATTTATTATAGGGTGGTTTCTTATTAACTGTTCATCATTGTTATGTCTGGATCACAGCACTGGCAGTTTTCTACGGTTGGCTGTTTGGATAGCATCACCCAAAGGTAAAAGAAAGGAGGGAAAAAGGATTGAAGAATACATTTTTTGCACTCTTTTGCTCTGAATGATTATATTACTTTATTGCACACAGATCCTTTCTAAAATTAACAAAGGTTTTTGGGTGGATTCCGTGTTAGCAACAATAGAAATGGATGAAGTTTTTAACTATTTCTTTAGATTTATGACTATTTGGATCTTAAGGGAAAAAAAGTATGAATACATGGAATTTTTTGGATGATCTTTTCATATTACGATCCATTAACAAATAGCATTGGATTCTCTAGTCCTCATTTCCCAGTCTGCCAGTATCTTCAATTTTCTTGTCCCAATGGAGGTCAATGGCATTCCATTCAGCATGCTCTTTTTCAGGGTGGTTTTTCTACATGGGAACCAGGATATGTGAGAATATGTGGGGAGGGGAACGGCAGTCACCAAAACTGGGAAATACTTCTGGAGCCCATAGAGCAGACATAGGTTATGTCAATATCATGCCATGGGTCACAGTTTCAAGCATTTCCCAGAAAACAGTCTGAAATTATTCTACTCATTTCAGCTCTAGTGCTGGGGAAGCATGAGAGGACTTTTTATGTTATTTTCAGGGCAAGCCCTCTACACGTTCCTTAACGTGGACTTCATTTTTGGAATCTCTTCCCTGAGAAAATGAATTAACAAAACACATGTCTGTGAAAGGTGATCTATGGGGCATATCTTAATTCAGAAGGTGTGTTTAAACAAAAATGTACTTCCTTCTTTACTGAGAATTCACTGAGTGTGGGCAAGGCGTTAATGTGTTGTAAGCACTATTTTCATGATTCTTCAGCCAGTAATGTTGACTTGAAGAAGGACAAGGGACATAAAGTGTTTCAAGTTAGAGCCAAAAAGCTATGCTGTCATTTGTGAATGTAAACTTCTTCAATGTACTGTGTTCAGCATTATTCAGGGTTATAAATCCTTCATTTTTATGAGCACTAAATTCCCTTACAAATTTTAAAGTGTCTTTCATTTTTCTGAGTCACACAGGAAAGTTGAAGACATGAAGAAAAATGCTGGGGCTAAATGCCTCCTTTGGAGTAGTCAATTTAGGTGAAATATCTAAGGAATGTTAATCCTTTTAGTTTTAGTCTGTTTACAAGAAACCATGTTAAAGTGGTTGTATGTAAAGGTTCAGATATTGCTAAACGTGTTATATCTGTGGAGAGCGTAGAAAGATTTGTGAAGTTTTTACTTAGCATCCTCTTAAACTCTCATCATTACATGATATTGCCAGGCTTGCAATATTTCACAAATGCAGTAGATTTCTTCAGAAAGCCTTGCAAACCACTGATCACAGGTAGTGTAATCTGACACGGTCCTTGTAGGCTTTTGTTTACCCTGCACATCCACTAATAAATCCTCAGCAAGCTCTTGTTTACAGTTTAAGGAAAGCTGGTTTGTAAAGATAGCAGGGCCACACAATCTGTGGACTGCTTCCCATTTTTACTGCAGTCTGGAGCAATCCTTGTCAAGCCTCCCTGAAAGATGGTGGACTTCAAAATGCAGCAGTAAAAAGACAGTGCTTGGACATTTAAGAAGTCAAGAATTTAAAGAAGCCACCAAAATCAAACAGACCTTGATCTGATGGGTCTGAAAAGAGATGCAGAGAAGCCTCGGGCACTTTGACTTGTAAATTGTATAGTGTTGATGGGGACTTTAATGTCTGGCAGGTGGAAAGTTTTTTATGTTTCTAGAAAGAAATGTTTGTGTGTGTTTCAATGCTCAGGGTATCCCTTGTATTTCTTCCTGGAAGGAGATACATGCTCCTCAGAAAAGTGGGATGAATAGTCTCTTTCCTCATTTAGGGAAACCTGATGGCTTGAGTGAGGCCATTACTTCAAGTAACTGTTCCAGTTTCACCAGCATATTAGGACACTGCCAGAATTTCTTAGAATCCTTTGGCTCTAGGGGAAAAAAAAGAAAAGACAGCTGAAATCAATTTAAAGTTGAGTTTATTCAAACCTTTGTAATTTTCTGGCTTCATCCAGGCTGTTAAATACTATGAGGAAAATCCCTTCTTAAGATGACTGATAGTTTTGATCTTAGCGCTTTTCCAAAATGGAAAATTCAGAAGCACCTGCAAAAACTGCTAGAATCAGAGTTTCAGTTTGTCTGGACTTTGAGTGAAAGGCTTTGGTAGGGTTGTGTCCAATGTGAAATGTTTTCCTCCTACTTTGCTGAAGTTAAGATACAGGTATGAACATAATGTGTGAAGCTGCCAGGTTTAGATGGTCTTCTGAAGAACCCACATTATTTTGGGCTGGTATTGAAATATTAGTGGCACTGCAATTCTTTCTGTCTGTGTATTTGGATTATTTATTGCTAAGTCTTAAGTTGTCCTTCTTGATTTATTTTTTAAGTTAAACCACCAGACAAAGGCTTATAATATGTGCATACATGTTTTTTCTTGAAGATTTTTTAATTAAAAATTAAATCCAGTGAGAAGCATTTATTACACTTAGACTTTTGCAGTGTAGACACCCCAGCTGTCTTGAAATCTCTGGAGAGAAATTATATTCCCAGAAGGCAATTCACTTGGCCTGTATGGATGCTTACCTTGGAAGGTGATTCACGCATTAAAAGTTTCTATTTTTTTTAATGGATTTTAAAAGACTCTATATGAATAACTTAAAACAGTACTTCTAAGTCATCGATATCTAAAGTCTTATCAGTCCTACCTTAAAGATCCTCTATGTGCATGGAAAACAGCACAGGACTGGAAAAGTGGGAAATGAGGGATTTGTGAGTTCCAGTATTGTTTTGCTAAATTTTATTAAGTTTTTCCATGTATGAATGAAGGATAATATAATAATATTTAGGTAAGAGTATTGAGTGTTACGTCTTCCGCGGGTACAAAGGATGTAGCTCTTAGAAACAGAAATTTTATTTCACAAAATTGCAGACAAAACCTAAATGTAGTTGCATATGATGTGTCTATTAAAATCTTGTACGTAAAAAGTTAGAGCACAGGGAAAAATGCATACATGCAGGTGTGACCTAGGCTAAACCCTAAGAAAAGTAGTTTGAAAATTGAGAAGTTGACGGTAGAAGCAAAAATTTCTTCAATGTTGATGTTTGTAGCTATTTTTGTTCAGCTTAAAAGGAAGCTGATTCAGGTCTGAGGTCCTCCTTCAGATGATCTCAGAAATAATCAGTGATTTTTTTCCAGAAGTTCAGTCCACCATTTCTTGTGCATACCAACTCTGCAGTAACTTCCTGCAAAATTTGATAGGTTGCTGGGAGGTCAAGTAACTTTATAAATTGCAATCTCGCGCTTTATATTTCCAGACTGATTTTACTGGCGTAACACTACAAAATAACTCATAAAACATTAGCCAAGGAAGGTGACTGATATTTTGCCAGTATAATTGCAATCATTCACTTAGTTTTTAATATATATCAATAAGAATTAGCAGGCAGGATACCCTCATGTTCATTGGGAACCCTTCTTCTAAGCTATTCTTCAAGAGGATAAATGTGTGCAGCCTGCCTTTCAACCACTCCAAAATCACATTTATTATATCTCAAGGAGGAGACGTTTGGCACTTAATTTGCAAAAAGCATTTTGTCTAAATTATGTCATGTTTATTGCAACAGTATCATAACATTTTTCTTTAGTTTTGCAAGGCAGATTCACAGCATAGTTTGATGGTGGAATTTCTGGCAGTGCTCATGTTCAGTGTTTACCATTTTTCTGATGTTTCTCACACCCCAGTGTTAAAAGACAGGTTGTGAAAGCTGATCTGTGGGGCACGTCTGGGTTTACAAGGCAAATGGGATGCCTTCTTCACTGCACATTCCATAATTACCCAAGTATGCACAAAACATGCTTAGTGGCATGTTAGTGGGTTGTTGACAAGTAACATGAATTGACGTGTGAGATTGGACAGTATGAACAGAACTGATTGCATAATTAATTGGAAGAGGAGTGAATTTTTTGCATTACCTGTATTTGGAATTTGTAAACTTGCTCTGGCTACTTTGGATAGTTTTCAAGCTATGTACTGTATGTAGGTTGTCGGTTTTAACTACTTATTTTTCAGGGCTGGCAGATTAATCATGAGGTTCAATTTTTGCTTTATAATTGGCAGACTGAAGAGTTTTAACAAATGAATATTTTTTTTTCCTGGATAATGCATTTTGAGTGTGCTCTTTTTAAGGTTTGGGGACTTTTAAAATGAAATTATCTCTTCAATATGCATGCATAATGCATATTATAAGTACAAATCCAGTGTACTCAATTCAAGCTGTGTGCTAGATAAAGCGTTTTGTGGATCTTTTTCCATCATTCAGCTTTAATTAATATACCTACATCTTCATAATGATTGTGTATGTCAAAAATCCATTAGAGTTAAAGATGATTTACCATGCAAGAAACAGGTTTGTGAAGCTTTTCTTTTTGTGTTACAGAGTATCTGGAAAATGGATACTAAGTCCTTAAATACTGACATGTGATAACTATCTCAATATGGCTCTGTAAAACGTGTCAGATGGAACAAGCAATTAGTAAGTGGCATGAACAAAGAGAAATCACTCCTAGTTAAGTAGACTATTGTAAATAATGGATTTTATTCAAACAAGCAAGGATCTGGATTACTATAAAGTAAATATCAATTATTCATTTAGCTTAATATTTTATTGCATCCCTCATAAACATTTACATTAGAACAGCAGTGAGTGTACCCTAGAGATTCAGACTAAGCAAACAAGCTCCCCTCCTGCTTCCTAGGCTTTCAGGCTGACTGTCCATCACACATAAGCTCAGGATGAAATGAGTTGAAAATTCTATCACTTACTGAAACTCCATGTAGTTCCAAGCTGTTCTAGCACGCAGGGGGCTAAAGGAGTATCTGGAGCTAGAATGTCTAGCTTAGAGTGAGCTTCCTGGTATAACAAACTTGTTTAGGTTGTACGTTTGTCTAGTAGTGAAGCATCAGGAACAAAGTCATATAAGTACCTGTGTATGACAGTTTTGAAGAATCAGACTAAGAGACTACTGACTTACAAGAGTTCTGTTGTAAGAGAAAAGTGCCTGACTGACAGTGCATGACACTGACATCTTCTCATTTTGGGCAAAAGGGACTAGAACAGGGCTGTCAGACTCATGGGTCGAATCCGGCCCTCCACCTTGTAGTAAGCAGGACCAGAGAAGTTATCGTCCCCCTGTACTCGGCACTGGTCAGGCCTCATCTTGAATACTGTGTCCAGTTCTGGGCCCCCCAATTTGGGAAAGATGTTAGGATACTGGAATGTATTCAGAGGAGGGCAACGAAGATGGTGAGGGGGCTGGAGCACAAGCCCTATGAGGAGCGACTGAGGGAATTGGGGCTGTTTAGCCTGGAGAAGAGGAGGCTCAGGGGAGACCTCATTGCTCTCTATAACTACCTAAAAGGAGGTTGTAGTCGGGCAGGGGTTGGTCTCTTCTCTCAGGTGACCAGTGGCAGAACCAGAGGGCATGGACTTAAGCTTCGTCAGGGAAAGTTTAGACTTGATATGAGGAAAAAATTCTTCACTGAAAGGGTGATTGGCCATTGGAATGGGCTGCCCAGGGAGGTGGTGGAGTCACCGACCCTGGAGGTGTTTAAAGGGAGACTGGATGAGGCACTGAGTGCCATGGTTTAGATGATGGTTGGTGTTAGTGTTGGTGTTAGTGTTAGGTTATAGGTTGGACTTGATGATCTCAGAGGTCCTTTCCAACCTTGTGATACTGTGATACTGTGATACTGTGATCTGGCCCGACACCTTGTTTCTACCCAGTGGCAGTGCCGAGCTACTTGCACCTCCACTCCTGCCAGTGCCGATCAAGTGTGCAATGTGTGTGATGCGCGTTACGCTGTGGGATTAGGAGCAGGAGAATGGCAAGAGCCGTGAGTTTGACACCCCTGGTCTAGAGTTAGATGAAGTGCTTGCACAGGGTCTCTGTGGGTACGTGAAATGTCCCTGGAAAGATGTCAGGGAGGAAAGTTTCATCTTTACTTACTTTCCTACCATGGCCTGAGCACTAGTTTGACAGAATTGAGTCTGAGGATATGCAGGTTGTTCGCTTTTGGTGACTTTATGTTGCCAAGAATTTTCATTACTATGTCTACATTGCAGGTTGCATCTTAGACCAGGAATTCCCAAGACAACTTAATATAACCTCACTTAGCGTTGGAAGGCACCTAGCCATGGCAAAATGGACTTCCACAAACCTGATTTATTCTGCTTCTTATTTAAAGCTAGTTAGAGTATTTCTAAAGAGTAATCCGATCAGCTGGCTGTGTAGTTATACTGCCAACCAGAGTATTAAGTCATGGCTATTGTCATAGCCATGCTGTGCAATGCTTAGACATATACTGTAAGAAATGGACTTAGGCAATATGTTCATATCTCACAGGTCATTAAAGAGGCATCACACATCAACAAGCTTCCATCAATATTAAATAGTAATTTAGGTAATGCTGAATGCATTTTTCAACTTCACTTACACTCTTTCTTAATTTATTTGGAGCACTTATGTGAGGATGTAATTTCTTGATTAAACACTGCTTCATTCAGCATTTTTTTTCAAGTTTCCAGACTTCTAATTTCAGTTTTATTACATGTGATATAGTGCAAAATAAAAAGAAATGGGATCAGAAGAGCAGCTGTTTTGAGTGAAATCCTGGACCAAATATCCTGAGACTAAGTGAGTGCAAGTTTCTGACAGTCTTAAAGAAATGACATTGTTATAAAGTGCTTATTCCAGAAGAAGTAGTTCAGTTATCTGGACAAGATACTTGATGCCTCAGTGTTTGTCTTCTGTTATTAAGAGTCAGAGTTTCACATAGTGTTGGGAGATTCTGACAGGTTTTGGAATGTATGTTTGCAAGCACTTAACTCTCATAGAGAACTTCAATCTGAAGATTCTTGAAAATAGCTTAATAATATTTTCATGCCATCTCCCAGCAGCATACTCAGAGAGACATTTACTTTTCCATCCAAATTATTAGTGCATATGGGAGCACAGAAAGCGTTAACAAAGTCTGTTTGCCCTGAGGACAAGTTGCACTGTTCAAAGGAGAGCTCTAGAATGACACTAACCAGATAGCAAGAGATCTGGGATGTGCACCTGGCCCCCTTACTACTTCTCTGGGTGAGCATGAGGAAGACAGCTAGGCCAACTCTATGGCTGGATTTTGGGTGTCTTCTATTCCAGTCTTTTGGATTTATCTGGTTAACTTATCCAATTTAATTCTGAGGATTTTAATGTGAATTTTTTACATAAGCTCCATGGCACGTGTAGCGATCATGGCTACATGTTTAACCATCATTACTTGGCAGTGGTTTACGATGACACAAAACGTTCTCCATCATAGTCATAAGAAAAGTGAGTCTATTCTGAGGAACCAGCTCTTTCACTTAATTCACAGAAGATCAGATGTCAAGTGGGCATACAAAATTGAAATTCACTGTAAAAATTCCTGCCTGAGATGTATTTTTCCTCCTGGGATTAATTTTGTTATTATTCTGTTTAAGTGAGACAAAACGTCCTTTGTGTAACGCTTCATAATTCAGTTGTTTTAAAAGATTCTTGTGGAGCATTGCAGTGCCAGTATTTTATTGGAACAATGATGTTTGAATAGCTGAAAATGTTGAAGCTTTCAAGGAAATAAAAATGACATTGAAATTCTGAAATTTTGAAAACTGTGGCAACTGGACACTGGCATTTCCCTGTGGGTTCCTGAGGATGTAGAGATACACTTCCCAAGGGTATTTTCCGTATTAAATCCTACCAAGTGCTGAACAAAGAATAACAGACTGCTTCTCTTTTCAAGACAATGCCAGGGTCACCAGAATGCCATGCAGTAATCTGCATCAGGCAGCCAAATCTAAGGAAGTCCTTGTCATTGAAAATCTCACCTGTAGTTATTTTACTATCATCTCCTGTAAACTTCCTCTGAAGCTAAAATCTACACAAAAGGCAGATGTCTTACCTCAAAGAAGGTGTTCTGACAGGTGTGTTACTATAGCTGCAGCACAATGAGGTGTGTTTCCTGCCCTTGAAGAAATGTTCCCTGGGTATAGTACTATGTTATGCTTGAAAAGGGGTAGTGAAAGAGTCAGACTATCTGACTGTGATAGGGAGGAAGAAATAGGAAAGAAAGGCACCTCACTTCAAAATGGGAGATGGCAGGAAGATGGATGAACTGAGGAAGATGAATTTGGGAAAGGAAATGAGTTCTTTCAAGATGAGTGACCATGCCTTCCCTTTCATCTTGCTCACTGACTTCCTTAGGTTCACACTTCCCAAGATCAGGAGACAGATGAAGCAGCCCGTGCAGGCAGTCTTGGCTGGATGGGCAAGAAGAAGCATTCAGCAGTGGGAAAGGCTGGAAGGCAGCACCTTCATGTCCTTGCAATGGCTAGCAAGAAGGTGAAGTTTCACTTCCAACATAACTGGGTCGCGTCAGCCCTTGATTGGTAGTGGTTCTGATGTAGGTGCTAATGGCATGTATGAGTGCGTTGATCCAAGGTGGTCTGAAGCTTCCACTGCTCCCTTTGTGTGGGAAGTAGCTCTACCATGACTGTGTTGAACTAGACAGGCAGAAACGAGAACATGGGCATGGTGATCAGGACCTCACTTCAGCAAGGTACCGAGGCATGTATCTTGAATCCATGCATTCAGCAATATGAAAAGAGTGAACCCATTACTGAAGTATCCATGAGAGCTGGGTCTCCTTCCCAATTCCATTTCTTGTTTAGAGAAAGTGGGAAAACGACCTTCTATTTTTTATGAAGTTCACTGAATATATATTTCAGATAGAGACCATTCTTATTTCCTTTGTCAGGTTATTCAATAAGTTTAGTTGTTTGTGAGGCAAGCTGAAATTCTTCCATGGTGAAAGCTCTTTTGCATGTGCCAAGTATTAATGTTTGGAAAATATAAACAATATTCTACATAAAACAAGGCTCTTGTGTATAATTGTATTAATTTTGGCACTGTAAGTTCGAAGACAAGCATGCCAACTCAGTATTCCTAGAATAATAAAAATAAAATATATGAATTCTTAAGATTCTGTTTTTGATATATATTTTGAGGGCCCCATCTTAAGCTAACAAGATGATGTAACCTGTTTTTGTCTCTTCCTCAGCAGATGTGCCTCAGGGCAAAGGTTGGTGTTCAAACAACATTTTTATTTTTTGAAACAAAGTTGATTGTAACATGAACTGCCAAATTTTAAGAAGCTTTTACCATATGTTTGGTAAATGTCAAAAATGTTGACTTACAACCAATGCCTGTGATACCGCAAAGCAACTCAGTCAAGAGCACATCCTTAGTAGCTTTACAAGCCCAAGATTTACTTTGCTTAAATGAATTTTAAGCTCAACTGAAGTTTAAAGTTACTGAAGCTGGCTAATGTTATGCTCTCTGAAGACTACGTGCCGTTGGTATTATGCTTTTAATACTGAAGCTCCTTTTACCTGGAGCATAAGCACACAAGAATGAGAAAAGTCCCTTCTGAGAAAAGAAATAAAAGGTTACCAGTCTTTCACTTCTACAAATAATCTTTTTGTTTTTTCTAGTTAACCTGTGAGGGGGTGATTGGAATGTTCTCCCTAGGACTGATCCTACAAAACAACTAGCAGCTAAAAAGAACAATATCATAGGGTGTAATGGTGGAACTGTCACTAGTTTTGTGTGTTCTGACCTCAATATAGTTTGTCTGGTGAAACGGTTTCATCAGTGCTGTCAAGCATCTTGGCCCCTCCTGGTTTTTGCCACACTGTAGTTCTACTAGCCACGATTACTTTTTTTCATTCTCTGAAGTCTTTAAAGACTTCACAGTCTTTACAGAGACATTATTTGTTATTTTCTCACATAAGTGAAAGGAACTGAATTGTAATTTCAGTGTGTTGGAGATTTTTCTGAAATTTTTTTTTTCAGTAAACCCTTGGGGTGTTGTGACTGTATCTATCTATCTATCTATCTATCTAGAAAGAGAGTACAGACCAAGATGGCATAGTAGTCAGGTTTATCAGAAGTTTTTTAAATATAACTCACTCAGCACAAGCAGATAAACCATTGATATCCCACCACAACATTGTGTTATCTCTTGTTAACCTCTCGACCTACTCCATCAATATAAGGGTACACATGTGCATGCCCCCTCCACTGAAACAGATGCATTGGGAAACTTTGGCTAACAGCACTTCCTCCTGCACTTACACCTATGAATTTGGTAATTTGCTCAATCTTATGAAAGTGACTCAGAAGGTTTTGCGCTTCTTTTCCCGTTCATGATACTGGAGTGCTACTAGTGATCATGTGTTCATACATCGTGGTAAAATATTCTATCTCCTTTCCAACATCTTAACAGCTCTGCTTTCCCTAAGATTAGGGTGAAAGTGGCAGCAATAATGCAACTGACATTTATGATAATGCCACATGCTGTCACTAAGAATCAGATGTACTGTAGGATTAGTAGCAAATGTTGTAAAAATGCCAGGATCCTTCAATGTATTGGGCCTGACTCCTTGTTTTCTTATGCCAGTGTTAATTCGTTGACTTCTTCTATACGCCCTGCATCCAGGGATTTGCAAAAGTCCCAAGGCAGTCTCATGCAAGTATAGTTTATGTCATTGCCCACTGGTTCTTGTCAGAAGTGTGTCACTTTGGTGACAAGCTCTGGTATATTTTCAGGCTGATTTTTTGGGTCTGTTTTTTTTTTTTTTTCTTGGTTGCCTGAAAACTGATTAAATCAGTTCTGAGCACTAGCAGGCTTTCTGCCATCCAGAAAATAAAGACATGTGTCTAACAGAAAATAAAGACATTCAGATGTTCAGTCTCTTCAGCTGGAATTTCACATAGAAAGGCATTTATAAGCTCTCGTGATAAAGCCTAAGCCTGAAAAAAATTCTCAGAGATGTGAAGGATGTCATCTGAAGATTATCAGAATTTTCTTTTAGTTCCTTTTCTACTTATTTCTCTGTATATAACAAGTATGGTGTGAGTTTTGAAAGACACTAGGCATTAAGCTCTGGCTCTGTAGAAGCCTTCTGTTAGTATGAAGAACTGGGACTGAACATGGAGGAATCACAGTTAGCAATGAACCAATCAATCTCTATCCTCTTTCAGATTTGGTTAATAGAAACATCTTCTACCTTGCGTTTTCTAGCAGACCTTAGAGTTTTCCAGATTAGCCAGGATGCAGCAGCACTTTTTTTACTTTCAGTAGGGACAACACAATCATAAGGCACAACGGATAGCTCTTTAAATTCCATGCAGAGTGTAAAAAGTGATCTGGAAAAGAGCAGCCTTTTATTTCAATCCGTGTCCTTTGGAGTGATATGAAGGAGAGAGGAAACTAACCTCTTGTGCATTGTACATTGTCAACACTGTTTGGTATGTTCTAATCAATTTCACCAATAATAAGGCACTGAGGTGTACACGGTAGCAGAAGCTACAATTTGAAGACAATGGGACTGCACAAGAGTTACCTTGGTCTGCAGCTCTCTTTGTTGAGGAGGTTCAGCGAAACAAAGAAAGTTCAGTTTCACTCTGAGAATCCAGTGTGGATTTGGAAAGTTTTGCAAATTGATGTAAATGCCATAGTTAGACTGAATGCATTTAACATGGAATTGGGAAGATGATAAAAACCTGTGATTTTTAGAAAGTAGATCTACAATATAATAATTGAGAGTATGCTGTAAAGGAGTAGGATTTTTGGTCAAAGTAAGGAAAGTAATTGACTGCAGATGGAGAGATCTGGACAATATACATATGTTGGCAGTAGCAGCTTTTAGATTCAAGGATACAGTATTTGGGACTGTGCAGTGTGGTTATGCAAGTTTATAAGCACATTTTTATTAGCATGTAAATTTGAATGCCAAAGGCATAAGCTACACTGCTTTTAACCAAACCAAACAAAACTTTATTTGCCAAGAAGATTTGAAAGAGGCTTTTAAAAACATTCCCCACTATAGCATGTGCATTTCTTATTTTCTTGAAATATTTTTATCTCAGAAAATAAAATTTTCTTCACTTTACAGGCATCTGTGTGTGCACTGGGGTGGCTTAGTGGAAGTCCTTTGGTCTCTGCTGCTGGTATTTCTTGCAGCTCCTTATATGTAAATGGATTTTGGTTAGCCAAAATACCTTTTCCTCTCTTCTCCTCCCCTGTTTCTTATTTCTCCCTTGAATTTAGAATGCTATGTAGGGGAAGAAACAAAGTGATTTAGGGAAGAATGTCAATTTTAATTGGAAACTCCTTAACAGATATTTTATACACTCTAGAAGTCATTAATTAGGCCTCACCCCAGATTTCTAAATCCTCACTCAAAATACATGTTTACTTTTTATTTGGAAATAACAGGAACTTGCTCTCTCTCACTGCTAGTGATGATGATGAGCATCAGAAATGAAAACAGGAATGAGAAAATGTCATCTTTGTAAAGAGGAATGGAAGACAACTGGGTGTAATTATACTCAGAGCCTTGCTGGTAATATTTAATAAATAGTTCCATGAGTTATTCTCACATGAACTGGCTGTCTGTTCTTCAGCTGAAAACATTTTACATACTCCCCTGTACTTATGGAGTAGTAGAGCACAAAGAGAGAGGCGGATTTTAGCTGATGCCTAGTGTTGAATGAATAGAAAGCAAAAAATAAAAATATTGCTCTCAACATCTGGATTGGCCTCAGCAGAGTTGAAAGGAATCCAAAATATTTCCGAGCTTATGTGCTGAATGAAAATGACATGGAAGTCATCTTGGAAGTGAATACTCTAAGGGAAAAGCATTTTTGGCATTCATATACTTTTATTTCTTTAGTAGAATGTTGCTTTGAAGTGTGGGAGATAAGGAATTTTTAGAGTTTTCCCTCATCTTATTCTGAATGCTTAACATTTCAAAACATAATTATGGGAGGGAAATAAAATGCTAAGGAGTATTAAAGAATTCTTAAAATAAATTATTCAAGGGGCTCGCCATGAATTATCCATTGACACAAACTTAAATAAATAGTGTTATATCAGTTGTGTAAGCCATCTGAAGCAGCTGGACCCGCTAGAGAACAAGAGACTTGCTGTCAGGTACCTAATCTGACATGAAGTATATTGTCTTCCCTAACTCCAGTTATGTACGAATCTTATTGTTCTGCCCTCGTTCTCTGCTGTTGTGTCAGCATTTATTATGCCGTCACAGTACAAAATAGTATGTCAAATAAGTAGGGTAAGTTTCTCATGGCAGGTGTTTTATCTGTAAGATATTGGCTAAATTAAAGAGTTACTCATGGAATAGTGGACAGTTTTTTTTTCAATATACGCCCTTTTTAATCAGTAAGCAATAATTTGTGGGATCTAAGTGCTTCCATCTGGAATTTGAGAACCATAAAGGCCTCTTGAAAGAGGAGACTGTTAAGAAGGAGCTGTGCAAAGGCAACTGCTCCTACCTGTGTGTAAGAGTCTGGTTCTGATTGACTGGCAATACAAAAAATCAAATTTTCTTTAACTGAGATTCTCCTGGGGTCAGGAAGTGAGGAGGACTGTGTGTCTGGCCACCACCAGCAATGGCAGCACAGCAATTAAACACAACACACAGCCAGCAGTTAATCCCAATTTTTCCCCTTGCCTGGCTGTCCATGAGCAAAAATTTGTTTAAACAGCTATGTCTGAGGATGAAGTACATAAAGTATGTCAGACTCTTTTGTCACAGTAGCGATTACAAGCTTCAGTGCTATTTGGGATTTCTGTGTCGAAGGGACTTTGTATTCTTATAAAACTTCACAGCTCCTAGGTTTCTGGACCATTGTTCTGTAATCTCTGTATTTTCTCTGACTCGGAGGTACTTCACAGTCCCAGGGAATATGATAATCTCTTTTCTGATGTTAGGAGAAAGAGAAAAATGAGATTGACTGACGTTGAATAAAATGCTCAGGCAACATATGAAACCACAATTTCAGATATTAATTGGATGATTTATGGGGAATCTGAGGACCATAATCAACAAAACCAGTTAGATTTGGCACTTAAATTTAGCAGAGAGAAGAATTTGATTGTCTTCCTCCTGATCTGCTGTAATTACTGATGCCTCGGGTCTTGCTTGTGTTTCCTATGGCCAGGACAGATCATCCTATGACCTGTAATAGGCAATGCCTCTATAGGCACCACCTAGCTATTGACCTGGCTTCAGATGTGGTTCACAGAAGGCATCTCTGTAGAGACCAAGCAGAGTTTACTCTTTCCATGGCTTCTATGGCAATTATTTTACTACCATCGTACAGCCTGATGAGAAGGGAAGTCCATGGAGGATCTTCTCCATGTTGATTTCAGATAGGTTCCCTGCAGCCCCAGTTTAGCTAGTAAAATCCTTGAAAGTCTCATTTTTGATTTCCTTCTCTGTGACTGTTCTCACAAGTGGTCAGTAGATTGGTAGTCTGCAGAGCAGTAGTATAGTGAGAGTTAAACTTAAATACTATATCTCTTCACTGTTTGCTTTTTAGTTTTTGATGAACAATTTCTGTTTTATTTCTCTGACCAAAGTAAGTAAAATAATTATCATCTGATTTTGTTTGAATCTAGATACTGAAAAGACTAAGCTGAAGTTAAGACAGTATGATTGGCAGGAGGAAAATGGTAGTAAAAATAAACAGTGTTTACTTTTTCAGATTTTTGTTCTTTAAAAGCATTTTTGGTGGAAGTGGTCTGAAGGAGGAATGAATATGTATTTCCATATTTACAGTAGCACAGTTAACTCTTTAAAATTTTTTATGTGCATATGCATATGTGTGTGTGTATAAATACATTTATATACCCACGTTTACTGCATACTGACTCATGAACTTTTAACAGTGTTGGTTCAGGCTACATTGAAGTGTGTGTGGGTATGTGTATATGTGCCCATAGTGGGACGTACTGAGGAACTGGGAACGCATTAGCTGTTCAACTTGCCTGAAGCATGACTGGCAACACTGTTGTTTTTCTCACTTGTAGCAAGGCCAGTGGACCAAATTAACTGTACTTTGTGGGAAATAAAACAGCTCACTTTGCAGTAAGCTGGGAGCAGAGTAGGATTTGCCCAGAATATCCAGGGCAGAATATCATCCTTTGTCATCAAGTGCTGCTGATTTTGTCCTCCTCTTCTCCAGCCCTGAAAATACACAGTTCATTTGCTCTGCCTTTCACTTTCTTTCTGTGTATTAAGTAATAAATTGGCTAACGATGACACAAAGCTGCAGAGCTTGGCTCCCATTGGAATTGCCTATTGGAGCGTGCACCTTGCTATAACATTCTATGGGAACATCTTCAGTAGTGGTAAAGCTACTGCACCTGCACTATATACCTATATATATTTACATGTATACACACATACATAGTACAGTTCCTGGTGTTACCAGGTGTCTTCTCCTGTCCATTCACATGCCTCCAGGAAGGCTGGCTGAATAATGTACTGAAATATCCACTGATTCTAATATGTTGCACTCAGTGATTTTTAGTTGAGATCAGGTTTAAACTACAGGCATCGAGGACAGAAAAATCTTTTGGAGCTATGATGTTTGAAACCTATAAATTTGTCTTGGGAAAAGAGCTAATTCAATAAGGGCCCAATGCAAACCTTCCTGAATTCAATGGAAAGGATCCCACAGAGTTCAGTATGCTTTGGATCTCTGCCTAGTTGCAGTGTTTCTTAAATAGCTCCAAGCTTACTACAGGGACTATTTACAATTCACAAATACTGTGATTAAGTTAGTTATCTAAGGCAGCTGGCAAAATTTTGAAGGGTGACCATACATATGGTTCTATTTACAGTAAGAAGTGATTTATTAAACTACGTATTTTTTCATATCTACTTTCTAAATCTCAGAAAGGAAAAATGTCAAGATCAGTTGTCTTTTTGACTAAACGAACAGCAGAGAGGTTATGTACATCAGATTTTTACAGCCTTCTGAAGCATTTTAAAAACAGATCTTTTGAATTTGCAAAGTACGAGCACCTGAGAATTAAATGTCACAAACGATGACACTTAACTCCCTCTGTCGCATACTCATGTTGGACATTCATTTTCTAAAGTGCTCTTTCATAATGAAGACATGATTATAACAACCTCAGGAATAGGTTATAGCTAGAAGTCTTAGATCAGTATTTAAATGACCAATAAAGTGGTCATTTAAAGACAGAACAAGAGGACATGGTCTCAAGCTTTGTCAGGGGAGGTTTAGGCTTGATATTAGGAAAAAAATTTTCACTGAAAGGGTGATTGCCCATTGGAATGCACTGCCCAGGGAGGTGATGGAGTCATCGTCCCTGGAGGTGTTTAAAAGCAGATTGGATGAGGCACTTAGTGCCACAGTTTAAATAACGAGTAGGTGTTGGTGTTGGGCCATAGGTTGGACTCGGTGATCTCAAACGTCTTTTCCCACCTTGTGATACTGTGTCAAAGTGAAAGTGAAAGAATAATGAATATTCTATTTTCTAGTCTGGAACAGATCTTCAACAAAGACCTCTTCAATGACAGTCATAGAGCTGGCTGCTATCCATTAAAGTAGCAAATTATGGGTCAAATATCTGGACAAAACTTGCTGAAGTCTCTTCTTATGCGAATTTCCTTTCTCAATTTAGTGGCAGCTATTCCTCTTCCAGTTATTTTGTTTGTTCAAAGCTTGGATGCACACTTCTGACGAGAGCTCAGTCTTCTGCTTTTCAGAAACAACTTCTCTGAATTTCCTCATCATGAGATCATCGAGCTAACAGCATCAATGATTGCCATCAATCAATGGGGAACATTGGTTTTGTGCACTTCTACTTCAACATCTTTCACTAACTTTTCTTGCACGTAGACAAGCTCAATTAAAATAAGCTTACTGAGTGGGATTTATAAAGCATGGTCTCAGCTGCCCTTGAGTGGCAATGTCTAACACGTTATGAATAGTGTAGTTTTCAAATAATATCCAATTTGCCTGGTTAGTTGTATCACAAAATATGGAGGGCTTCCCCCCAGAAATACACATAAAAGCCTTGTTAAAAACCTAAAAGAGATTTCAGAAAAATGTGGTTACCATGGTTATGAAAACAAACTGGGTTTTTGCAGGTGCAAAGAGTCTATAAGTGACCTAACTGATCATTTGTACATGCAGTTATTTCCACACAGATCTGTGGCAATTGCATGGAAAAAATTATATCCAGTGTGGCCCCCACATCTTGGTGATTCTGATCTTGAGGTGTCAGGAGAAAACAAAAGTTCACTAGGTTTCAGAAAAACCTTAGACATTGTTACAGATAATGAGCTTAGTCACAATGACATTAAAGAATAATGAAAATGCGTTTTTACAATGCCTGTGCCACTCCCCTTGCCAAGGGACAAAACTGTGCCAGTGTGATGGTGAAGGAAAATTACTTTGGTTAGCAAAGTAACCCATGGATGATCAGTAAGGCATGTGGCAGCAGCAGTGGTAAGTGCTGGGACTGAGTGCTAGGTTGAGGCAGACAGGGGTTCCTGGAGCCAGAGAAACCCATGGAAGAGCAGAGGCACCCTCCAGGATCCAACAGTTCTCATGAGAGAGGCTGACCTGCCTTGCGTGTTGCCAGGAGTAACCGCAAATGAATTAAATTTCTCTGCCAAACAGAGTGGTCAAACAGGGCGTTGTGCATCAGCCAGGGTGTGATGCAGGAGTCTGCACAGAAGGACATGCAGGGAGGTCTCTGGACTGGCTTGGGTCTATAGCCTAGGGCAGTGTTCTATTTTCTGCTAAAATTTTGGGCACTTGCCTTGGAGCTCAAACCAGTTTCCTAAAGAAAGAACCCCAGAGATATCTGATGCATTCACTGAGATGGAATGAGTAAAGGAGACTTCAGTACAGGTGATGGGTTGCAACAAATGCCCAGATGCTGCTTTTGAGAAAAGTGAAAATGTCTGCAAAAGGTGTTCAGGTGGCCAAACTGTAGGAAACCATTAAAAATTACACAGTATTAGGGGAGCCAGAAAAGAGATAGATAGGTGGTTTCAGAACCACATTCCTGCAGCAGACACTACTGAGAATGACACCTTAGACCCTGGTGACCCACAAGAGTAGGGTGCCATTTCAGTCTCCATCCTCCACCATCACTAACAAAAAGAGATACAGAGTTTTAACAGCCACTGACACTTGCCAGCAAGGCCTGCAATGTACCAGCAGCCCACAGTGGATACTGAAAAAAAAAGGATGAGTGCTTGTACTGGATGACTCTTTGTTAAAGGGCACTTCAGCATTCATCTGTCTACCTGACAGGGAGTAACGAGAGGTATGCTGCCTTCCAGGAGCTGAGATGCAAGATGTTGCTGAGAGGATGTGATAACTTGTGAAGAACATGGATTACTATGCACTGTTACTCTTTCATGTGGGCACAGATGACACACCAAGATGAAACCTAGGTAGAATCAAGGAAGGCTATAGGCAGCTGGAAGTAGCATCACTATTGCAGGCCCTGATTCTCATGGGGGACTTCAACCAGCTGGATATTTTCTGGAAAGCCCCCAGAGGTAAGACAGAAAGTCTGGAGAAAAGAAAACAGCCCCTTGGTGGAGGAGGATCGGGTTAGAGATTGTCTAGGTCAACTGGGCCCTGATGGGATGCACTCATGAGTGCTCAGGGAGCTGGCAGATGTTGTTACTAAACCACTCTCCATCATCTTTGAAAGATCATGGAAAACAGGAGAGGTGCCTGAGAACTAGAGTAAAGCTAATGTCACGCCAGTGTCTTCAAAAAGATCAAGAAGGAGGACCCAGGAAACTACAACCTCATCTCCATCCCTGAAGAGGCAATGGAACAGCTCATCCTGGATATAATCTCCAAGCATCTGGAAGAAAAGAAGGCTATTGGGAGTAGTCAGCATGGATTCACAAAGGGGAAATAATGCTTGACCAAATAGCCTTCTATGATGTCGTGACTGGCTGGGCAGATGAGGGGAGACAGTGGATGTTGTCTACCTCAACTTTAACAAGGCTTTTGACACGGTGTTCCACAATGACCTCTTGTGTAAGCTTAGGAAGTGTGGGTTAAATGAGTAGATGGTAAGATGGATTGGGAATTGGCTGGATGGCAGAGCTCAGAGGGTTGTTATCAGTGGCACAAAGTCTAATTGGAAGCGTGTGGCCAGTGGTGTTCCCCAGAGACCGGTACTTGGTACTCGTCCCAGCCTTGATCAATGTATTCATCAGTGACCTGGATGAGGGAACTGATAACACAAAACTGGGAGGAGTGGCTGACAGACCAGAAGGCTGTGCTCCCATTCAGCAAGACCTGGACAGACTGGAAAGTTGGGTGGGGAGGAACCCAATGAGGTTCAACAAAGAGAAGTGTAGAATTCTGCATCTTGGGAGCTACATTAATACAGGCAAGGGGCTGGGTGGCTGGAAAGCAGCTCTGCAGAGGAGGACCCGGGAGTCCTGGTAGACAACAAGTTGACGATGAGCCAGCAATGTGCCCTTATAGCCAAGAAGACCAATGGTATCCTGGGATGCATTAAGGAAAGTGTGGCTAGCAGGACAAAGGAGGTTATTCTTCCCTTCTACTCTGCCCTAATGAGGCCACATGTGGAGTATTGTGTCCAGTTCTGGGCTCCCCAGTTCAAGAAAGACAAGGAACTACTGGAGAGAGTTCAGCAGAGTGTCACAAATACTGGGGACTGGAACATCTCTCTTATCAGAAGAGGCTGAGTGAGCTCAGTCTGTTTAGCCCATAGAACAGAAGACTGAGTGGGGACCTTATCAATGCTTAAATGTATCTAAGGGAAAACTGTAAAGATGATGAGGCCAGACTCTTCTCAACAGTGCCCAGTGATAGGACAAGGGGCAATTAGTACAAACTGTGACACAGGAAGTTCCTCCTTAATGTAAAGAAAAAATTCTTTACTGTGAGGGAGTACTGGAACAGGCTGTCCATATAGGCTGTGGACTCTCCTTCTCTGGAGATATGCAAAACCTGACTCAACAGGTTCCTATGCAACAAGCTGTAAAAGTGAACCTGCTTTTGCAGTTGGATTGGACTAGATGATCTCCAGAGGTCCCTTCCAACCCCTAAAATTCCGTGATTCTGTGATTCATAAAAGTTTGTCTAGACCAGGGGTGTCAAACTCACAGCTCCCTCCGTTCTCCTGCTCCTGTGTGCTGGCAGGACTGTAGGGGCAAGGCATTTGGTGCTGCCACCAGATAGATCAAAACAAGGTGCTAGGCCAGACAAAAGAAGGTGGAAGGCCAAGTGCAGCCCATGAGCTGTGAGTTTGACACCCCTGGTCTAGACCATCTTTGGTCCATTCTTCGAGAAGGAAATCCAGACTGAATGGTATCAAGGCTCAGGACTTGGCTGTTGCATGTCTTGAGAGATATTATTATAGCTTGTGTCTAAGTAGATGATGGTATTTTTAAAAGTAACACACTTTTTTTTTTGTGATATGGATGTATCTGAAACTGTTATTAAACAGCCATGTTTATGTGTGTTTGCAATTCAGAAAGCCATCTAAAGAGCTGCGTCAAAAGAAGTGTAACCAGCAGGTTGAGGAAGATGATTCAGCCCCTCGCCTCTGCTCTTGTGAGACCTCAGCTGGAGTACTGCATTCAGTTCTGGAGTCTCCAGCACAGGAATGACATAGATCTGTTAAGAGAATGTTCAAAGGAGGGCCATAAAGATGATTAGAGGGGTGCTAAAGATGTTCAGAAGGCTGGAGCACTTTCCCTAGGATGACAAGCTGAGTGAGAGAGTTGGGGTTGTTTAGCCTGGAGAAGGTACAACTCCAGGGAGACCTTATAGCAGCCTTTCAGTACTTAAAGGGGGCTATTGGAGAGCTAGGGAGGGTCCCTTTATCAGGGAGTGCAGTGATAGTATGAGGGGTAATGGTTTTAAACTGAAAGGGAGGAGATTTAGGTTACATGTTAGGAAGAATTTTTTTTCCTGTGAGTGTGGTGAGGCACAGGAGCAGGTTGCCCAATGAAATCATGGGTGCCTCCTCCCTGGAATTGTTCAAGATCTGGCTAGATGGGTCTTTGAACAACTTGATTTAGTGGAATGTGTCCCTGCCTATGGCAGGGAGGTTGGAGCTAGATGATATTTAAAGTCCCTTCCAACCCAAACTGTTCTATGATTCTATGAAACATCTTTCAAGGAATGTATCTTGTTAAGCAAATACTTTTTTTTTTTTTTTTGATGGCAAATCATGAGTATATGAAGCTGAAATAAAGGAACTACTCTGTGGATGTGTTCCCCAATCACAGAAAATTAACAAAAGTAAATAAGTTTTTTAAAATGATCCATATGATGTCTCCAGTTAGCTGGCTAGATGTGGAAAGACTAGGTTTCTTAAATTTTGATGAACAAGTTTGAGTTTTAATTTAGGCATTTAGGTTAGATCCTACTCTGTTATGTGCCTGCCTAATCCCGGATACGTGTCTGTGGAAGTTTAGGGCTTCACATTCTTGACGATGTTGGTAGTAGATCCCAATGAAAAGTTCACAAAATTGTGGAAATTTTACTGTTGACTCTGCCTGGCTTAGTTCTGGTCTCTGATTGTGCAGATTTCTTGTACACAGCTGATGGCAAACCGACAGTCTGTGGCACTGGTGTTCTCTCCAGAAAGAAAAAGATAGATACTTTCCAGAATGAAAAAGTCCCAGGTATTAACATCTAGTTAGCAATAATCAGCTACACAAATATAAAATGGGAAAAACTGATCAGGTGAGAGTTTCCCAGTAAAGGCTGTTAGAAGTATGGAGAACCATATCTGAATATGCGCCTACATGGCATACTGTTACTAAACAAGGCAACCATTACACCATTCCCATTAAAGAGGTCTATGGTGTACAGTGGGTATAAAATGATCCTCCTTGGCATTGGTGAGGCCTCAAATAGAGCACAGTTTCCCTACTGGAACTTTAAGAAAGACATGGACTAACCAGAGAGCCTGGAGGAGAGTAAACAGAATGATCAGTGAGCTATGAAACACGACTGTGAAGAAAGTTTGAGTAAATTGTCTTTTTCCAGCCTAAGAAGAAATTTTTAAGGGCTGAGGAGGATATTATATAGTGATGTGCAAATAAATGAAAGATTGCAGCAATGTGGAAGACAACTGTGCTTTCTGTCCATGACGGGTAAGACAGAAGAAAGAGGCAAAGCAACTATGAAAACCTTGTAATGATAAAGATAGCAAAAAGCTGAAATGTGTTATTCACGGAGGCTGCTGTTGGTGTATATATTACATAGATTTTTAGTGAGAAATAAGACAGATATCACTGGTTTTGTTTGAGGTGCCACAAATGGAAGATGTGATCATTCAATGGTCGTTTCCACTCCTGTAATTCTAGGATTTACCGATAGGCTGGCATATATTGCTGTGTCAACTCAAGGCTGATTCAGAAGATGAATTGAATTATACTTTTGATAAGAATGTTAACTTCACCAAATGTCTGGTGATTTTACCCCATGAAAATGCACCCTAACTACCTGACAAAAATAGCAAAAACTGGAATAGAAATGTTGATAGTTTTTTTCAGTTTCTTTTTCTCACATTTTTGTACAATGCTGATGATCTTATTCATTGATTAGAACTAGAAACATCCTGTTTGTGTTCTAACCCTTAATGATAGCATTGCAACAATATGGTCATTCTCCTGTCTACATGCGACAGACATTGACCACCAACCTCTTGGAAAAATGAATGACTAGTTGAGGTGAATTTGAAAGTCACTGAACGTGTTTAGCTGCATTTTATTCTTTTGCCTGCTCCCACTGTAAAGTCAGCATTAAAGGACTTGATCAGTCTTGGAGATTTCTCCTTCTGTCTGAGCCCCTCATCTTCAGCTGTCAATACCCAGCCCATTCATCACAAAGGCTGTCAGAGCTGATGTCTGTATCTGAAGGAGGAAGGATGGTGCACGTGGAAGAATCTGGACAGGATGCCTCCAAGCTCACCTTTAGGAATGTCAGTTGTTTTGTATTCGTAGCAGTTGGGCTTGCTCAGAGGTCAGCAGCATTTCCAGCAGTGAGAAAATGCAGTCTGAATAAAAATCAGAAAATTGAAGGAAGAGGGCTTGTCTGTTTGTACTACTGCCACAGACAGGTCCTCTTTAGTGTTTTGCCATAGAAAGGCATGAGGCTGCCTTCTACTCTGCATGTGTCCTTTTGTCTTGCTAACTGGAAGGAGCTGTAGGGAAACTGGAGTTTTGGACTATCTTTTATGCTCAGTGGTGATGATAGTGGTTTCAATCTGCTGCTTAGAAGGTGAGTAGGTTTTTCTTTATCCAAAACCTTCCCAACAACTGGAAATCACTGATCACCACTTTTCCTTAACAAGTATAGGTGAAATTTCCGGAGAGGATAACAGCACATAATTTCCTCTTACTCATGAAGGATGATCAAGTGGAGGTGTAAGTGATCCTTCCTAAACAGGAATAATCACATCTATTGAAAAACAACAGGGCCTATAATAATTAACATAACCTTTGCATATACATAATTTCACTCTATTAGCTCCTGCAACAGGCCAACAGAATTCAGTGCTGGTGTCTTCCTGCTTCATATGCTGAAAGCCTGCTCTGTGGCAAGCCAAGTCCTTCTGGGGCAAATGAGTCAGATGGTCAGTTTTTTCCAAAGAGACAGCCTTGGCAGGTCTTTACCTCGTACCTCAAGGCATAAAGCTGGAAGATTCTTGCATTATGAACGTACACAGTGGAATCTTTTTTTTTGCCAAAAACTGCTTCCCGATGCCTTATATTTTTAGAGTAGAGGTCTTTATTTCAGATTTTTTATTTTCAGTGTACCTGGGTTTTCAAAAGAGTATTTGTATAACAGTTATAACTAACACTAATTCCACAATGATAGGTGTCTGGATCTCTCTCTGATTGGTCTCAGTGCTCTGACAGGGAGAACACACGGGACTGCCTTTGATTTGAGTTAGAACTGAACATTTGTATCAGTGAAAACATTTGACAACTACAGATGAGCTATTTGGGATTAGAAAACTGTTATGTGACAAGAGTAAAAAAGAAATTCAGAGAGTCACTTTTTATGATGGTGTATGATTACACTTCATAGAGTAATAAAAAGAATATCTTGAACCTGAAAGTTGCTCTATCCACTTCAGTGAAGCGCTCATTCCTCAAATGTCCATTCTGCCTACCTGCCGAATAAAAATTCAAAGAAACCGTATAGAACTTACGTATTATTTCCTTGGATCACGTAATTTTTTTGCTGGCAAGTATAATTTGTGGCAGCAAACCTTAAGCAAAATCAAGAAGAAATAGGAGGAATCATGAGTTCAAAAATTGTTCTGACATCTCTGAAACATTTTGACATTTCAGAAATTATTTGTTTTCAAGTATTAATAGTGGAAGCTAAGGTAATTAAGGGCTAAATTAGTAAAGTAGCAAGATGTGATGCCTGCCTATTTAGGGACCAATGGTTGTCATATCCAAATTGAATTAACTCTTTAAATAAAGAGCGTCATTGCCAGTTCTCTGGTCCTGAGTCTAGTTGGCATGGCCTGGCTGTACCCATATGATTGAATTTTGCTGGTTTCCAAAGCAGGAAAGAGTTTGGATATGTCTAACTGCACACCTGGAATAGTTTCTGAGTTGACTTTTGAATGATACCTGGGAATTGACTGGGAGAGTTTTGAGTGATTTGGGAAAAAGCATGTCAAAGAATATTCTCACCATTTAGCAGCATAGGGGATGAGCTTGGACACTGCAGCTCTGAGCCTTGCAATGTATTTCCTGCTATAGGGTCAGCCTAAGACTTGGGTTGATCTAAGCTAAGTTTTGAGAGGAAACAAGACTGAAGAGAGCTTTTAGCCATGTAAATGAACAGGCAGTTATTCACTCCAGGCTACTGCCAGGCTCTTTGCCTTCTGGTCATTCTCACTGCAGCCCCTACCTGATTGTGGATTCTTCTGGGTTTCGCTTTCTCTAGCAGACTCAAGTATCCCATGTGGTTACTTGCCAGAGTATGCTTCGGTGCAATGAGAGTGCTAAGGTAGCAATGACTTCCCTGTTGTAGGGGTAGTGCTGTGAAGAGTTCTAGCAGAGACTTGGTTGTGTGGACAGTCAGGAGTGAGATCCTCTCTCATCTCATGTTGTTTGAACTCACAGTGTTGACACTATCTTTGGGCACATAAGGTGGTACTCACAAAGAGAAGCAGGATAGTTTTTCCTTTGCAGACTCTTTCTAATTTTGGAAGTGCAGCTAGTTCTTGATGAACCATGACTCAGGTTGGGCTCAGGATAAACCTCATGACTAAGGCTGACTCAGCAAGCACAACAAACTAAAGACCATGATAAAGACTTCGATACTGGAGAGTGAGCAGGTGCCCGTGATGCTATACACCTCACTAACACAATGCACTCCATCTCTGCTTTCCTCCATCATGAAGCAGGTCAGCCTCCATTCCAGCATGTTCCCAGCTGATGTGTAACTGTCTCTGCCACAAGTTTCCTGTGTGACAGTGAGCTTGTCACGTGTGGTACATCTGTGTTCATCCTGACTTGGTTGCAATGTCATAGTGATGCAGTAGTATCTTGAGGCGAGTTACAATCTTTTCAGAGAGCTGTGCTTTATGGTGCTTTTTGGGCAAAACCAGCTCATTTAGAACTAGTCTGAAACTTTTATTGTGCATTATACTGTACAATGTTAATATTTGCTTGATTGCTGAGTCTCATTTGCAACTTTTAAAACAGGACTAATAATACTTCATTTCTTTTATTCATTGATTTTATTCTCTATTTGGATATTAAGTTTTCAGGACTGTCTGACTTTCTTCTTATGTGTAAGAATTCAGATTCTAGTACCACATAAACCAATAACGTAATATGAATAACACTACCATTGTAATGACTCTGGCTGATATTAAAAGCTGGTGGGTCATTATTAAGAAGTTGTGAATTGCTTTGGATAGGTAAATATTTTTGCAGCAGAATTTCACTCCCTGCAAATACTAGGTTATGCTATTTTCCTTTTAGGCTAAATGTCAAGTTTTAAGTGCTTACTGTCCCTCACCATCCCTTCCTTCCTCCCTTCCTCCCTCTTTTCTTCTCTCCCACTTTCTTTGTTTCCCTTTCTCATCACTCTCTCTTTCCCTCCAGGATGGGATCAGATCAGCTTTGCAATCCTTCTTGACTTGTGGAATTCCAAAATCTCCAGGGAGGTGGGGACTGCTGAGGACGCTTCTTGTATCTAAGTTGCTGTATGGGATATGTGAAAATACACTTCTTGGGCACCATTCATGAACCTCTTTGGAGTATGCTGTTGATACTTAGGAGTCCATGGGTCAAAAGTTGAAAAACATTCACATAGGCAATTATCACAAACATTGATGGTTATAATATCTGTATTTTTTTAATGAAAACACCTCTCAAAATTTTCCTGCTTTGGCTGTGTGTATGTATGTAAAAATGTATTTCTGAAACGTGAGCTTTATGACTCATACCTGTCCTTCACAAAAATTGCAGGATCTTTATGGTACTGTTGGAGCATTTTACACCTGGTATATCTTGATATTATTGCTTCAAGTATTAACTGGTAAATAAACAAGAACTTGCAAGTTCTTATACAAGAACTCCACATGTCTCAGATTTTTAATTCCAGTCTCTGGATTTAGAGCATTATTACCCTCATCATAAGACAAGTGATAGCAGCTTACAAAAACTTTTCTTATGGATGACTGGAAAGAGAAATGAAAACTCATTCCTTACCAACACTTCTGGGTATCCCACAATGTCATCTGTATCTATCTAGCCTTTAGGTGGGAACGATGGAATGAGATTTGACTGACTGGCAATTCCAACCTCATTATCTTCCCACATTATGCCATGTTTTTTCTGGTCACTTATCAAACATATCCACTGGTGAAAAAATGTATTTAAATCCCATTGGAAAAAAATCTGGAACAATTCTGCCAGACAGGTATTTTCTCCTCATCTGTTCAGTTAGCACAAATGCAGTGGAACTGTAATGCATTGTGAAGACCTTGATTTGAAGAAATCACACACAAATGTACTGACATAAACTACCTCTGTGGAGTTTCTTTTTCTAAGTGACTGTGTAGTTGTTAAACTTTTCTTTTTTTTTAACCTGAACGAGAAGCATCATTTAATATATTTAATTTCTCTCTCTTTTGTTAGCACAGCAGAGTCAGGGGGATGGCTGCTCTGTCTGACCTCCCCTCCATGGGAATAGTAACTATAATACGTTTAATTAACTATGTGGTATTGACGTAATTAGTTATACCAGTGACTATACTTCTTTAATAACAGCACTTCATTTGGGACGCATTTCTCTTCTGCATGTGCAGAGCCCTAACACTTATATTTCATAACTGTCTAGACATCAGAACTTTGTACGTATTTTAACATCAGCCGCTGAGAGAGAGGTTATCTTGCATGGCTTAAGATAATTGGGAAGTAATGATTTTGCCCCCGGTTTCAGACTCACTTGCCTACTGGGAGTAGAGGAAAGGCATGAAGAATAGCACCTCAGTTTAGGGAAAACAAAATGAGGAGGGTGGAAGTGCTAGACTGCCAAACAGCGTGCTTGGGCACTGGCTTTCTCTAACTTTCGGAGCCCAGAAACAGTAACATCAAAAGCGACTGAGAAAGTTTAACCTGTGGGTAAAGTAGATGCTGATCTGGTTTATTCATATATGTTTATGTACACAGAACTATTACTGAAGGTGTTTATAACATAAGCCTACATTCATTGTGTTATATTTATATACATCAAGCTTCAGTAACTCTCTTACTTTCATCACACAGCCAAATTGACTGTAGGGAATATATTTTAGTCTTCAATTTGTGGTTTTTTTTCTTTTTTTTGTCAGCTTTTTATTTTCCTTGGAAGTTACTGTTCTTTGTGTTTCTTCCCTCTGGCTAATCTTGAAGAGCAACACTACAAGGAGGAGAGGTTAACATATGAAAATATCATTTTATATCATATGAATAACTCAAGGAGAAAAAGAAGGAAAGGTAAAAGGTCCAAGGGAGGAGATTAACTCGCGGTTCATGGATCAACCTACCACAACACACTATGAGTGAACTCCTTTAGCTTACCTCTTTAGCTGGGGGGAGGGATTCCTATCTGATAAAATAGACTAGGAGATTAATGCATTCTGCACACATCCTACTTCACATGTAGGAGATGTTATTCCTGTTCCTGTTGCTGTGTTTTATCTAGCATTTAAAATTTTTTTTTTGCTCTCTCCGTATCTGTTCTTCTTCATCTCTGTAGTTCACCGAACTGTGCTGCAATCCCTTTAGTCTTTCTTTCTTTTCCTGTTGAGAGAGACAGACTGAAATCACTGCAGGCGTTTGAATGCTTCATGCAGCACAGTAGTGAACTCTGTGGGTCATCGTAGCAGCCAAATATATAAACAAGTTCCCAAGAAATGGGCAAAGCCAAGCAAATGGGGAAGAACTGGTTGTGAGACCTGCAAACACAGCTTGTTCTCTAATCACACGGGATGCTCTACTGAAGCTTCTATCCCTCATTAAATCAAGAAAATCATGTGTCCTTTATTTTAAACCTGTATCGCAGAAGCAAGGATGGAAGCTGATGCTTTTCATTTCAGTGTTTCTAACAAATCACTGAGATGATATTGACAAAGGTTGATTCCTCCACCTTAGTGTTTCAGAAAATGTCAGTATGGAGGCAGGTGTTGGGCATTCAGCCACTCTTTTTTTTCAAAAGCAAAAGCAAAAAGAGATCTGTGACAGCCTTGCTGCAAATACTGTAGCTTTCTGAGACATCTTGTTTGGTTTGATTGTTGTGCTGCAATGACGAGAGAGGAAGGATCTGTTATGTACAGCTGTATGAATCTCTGGATTGAAGTTTTTACAGCCTTAGATCCTCTTTTATACAGTAAAGGGGAGATGAAAGCAAATAACTCACATGCCATGAAACAGAGGTACAATGGGATTCTGAAAGGCTTAGCATTCCTGGTAAGAATTTGATTGAAATTCAGACAACGGAACTTTGCACTGTCATTTGGTGGAGTGACAAACATGGTAAAAATACCTCAAAAATATTCTTTTTATTTTGTCAGCTCCAGCTTGATTGAATTAGCAAAGAATGAGTCACAGTTAAAAAAGAAAAGCCGTTCTCCCCTGAAATTTATTAAAGTTTGGGTGGTGAAGAAGCACATGTTTATTTCCTAAATGAAATGCAGACAGAATATGAATCTGGCCATGTAAAGAGTAGTCCTATTTTGCTATGCAACGCATGTCCAAAAATTATCTTTTACTGAGATCATAAAATGGCTCCAAATCTCAATGTAAGTGGGGTTTCTGCTCTCCACAGTTATTTATCCACTGTCAGATCCTGTATATCTTCCATGAAAAAAATCTTGGGTGAAAATGGTGAATAATGTATATGCATGCTGGTTGTTTAACAAAGATTGTTCATTTTCAGGAACAGTTCTTATGTTCCGAAAAATATTCTATGTATATTTCTTTTCTAAAGATGCCACTAACACTGTATCCCTGGTCAGTTTATGTAGGGCCAAACCAATGTATTTTAGTTACAAAACTAATATAATGTGTTGTTACTTGTGGTAATTTGAATGCCCTGGCTACTGACCTAGTACGTTGTTTACTTAATTTTCAAGAATTTAAATGGTGATAGACTAGAAAAGCAAAAAAACCCTTCACTGAATGAATCTACTGATTCTTGGATTGCTTGATAATAATAATGATAGCAACAATAAAAATGATAGGTGTAAAAAAAGAGCCCCTCACAATAATGTGGATAATTCTCACCTTCAAATAACATACACCACCACACAGCCTTTCACTTGATCGATGAGTAATTGCAGTTTGGAGCATAATACATTGGTTAAGTTAGAACCTCATTCATACAGTCAAAGATTAACTGGTTGTTGTAACACCAATTCATAAAACACAAGTTCAGTTGTTATACCAGCTGTAGAAGCAGATATGTTCTATGGCTTTGTCTACACTACAGTGTGTCATGAGAAAGAGGAAAAGTGGCGTGGCTTAGAAGGAGCTAGTTACTGGGATTAGAGAGCTCTGCATGGGCACACAGGTAAATTACCCCAAAAGATCTGCATACCACCCTGGCTCAGTAACCAGAGCTGGGTTTGGGACTTGTTAATCAACTGAACTCAGGTCTGCCATACTGTGGCATGCATTCACCTGCTAACAGCTAAGTAAGCTTTTTGATGTAGTCACATTTTTCACAGGAGGTGCTGCTTCTTACCTGTCGCAACAGAATTCTTCCTCTGCCAATAGCATCCTGCGCTGCATTAGGAGAAGTATTACCAGTAGGTGGAGGGAGGTGGTAATTCCCCTCAGCACTGGCGAGAGGTATCTGGAATGTGGAGCCCACTCTAGGGCTCCCCAGTACAAGAAAGTTGTAGACATGCTGAAGAGCGCCCAGTGAATGGACACAAAGATGACTAAGGGGCTGGAGCATCTGTCATATGAAGGGAGGCTGAGAGAGCTGCAACTGTTCAGTCTCTTCTCTCGGAAGAAGTCTGAAGGCGACTCTAACAATGTGTATAAATACATAACGGGAAGGAAAAAAGAAGAAGGAACAGGGTCTTCTCAGTGATGCTCAGTTACAGAACAAGAGACAATGAGCAAATATTAAAACACATGGAATTTCAATGAAACAATTTCTTTCCTGCGGAAGTGGTCAAATAGAGGAACCAGTTGCCTACAGAGAATGCGGGATCTCCATCTATGCATATATTCAAAATCCAACTGAAACATAGTCCTATGCAACCTGTTCTAAGTGACCCTGCTTGAGAAGGGGAGTTGGACTAGATGGTTTCAGGAGGTCCTCACCAACATATCTGTATGATTATGTAATTATATCCGGACACTTCATGGGAACAAAGCATCATCAACAGCTAAAAACATTTTGTTGGTAGTACTGGGTGATTATAACCTGGAGTTTCCATCCAGAATAGTGGTAAAGTAGTCTGCAGAAGGGGCAGAACAGCCTGACTATCAAAATACATTTTGTAGTTATATGTCTATATATCACTGAAACACTTGAGAGGCACATCCATACAGATTCAGAAAGAAATCATGTTCTGTACAGAGTTTTCTTCACTCCTAGTAGATTGAAATTGCAATCACGGCACTCAGTGAAGGCTCAGAAAATGTGCAGGGTTAGCACTTTTGCCCAAACCAACTTTGTGCAAGTAAATGAAATCTTTAGCTCCCCACCCATAAAATGAGGGTAGCTACTAATAATGTTTCCTTTTCTATCTTATTTATAGGTCTAGGTATAATAAAGCAGACCTACTCTCATTGTATGGAGTTCATACAGTGGAACTGCATATAAACACAGAACTTAAGAATGAATAATGATGACAACAAATTAGAACCCCATCCAATGGAAGGAATGGCACGTTTGTAGCATGTTTACCTATTGACTTTTCAGAGCAGAATTTCACTTCAACAGCTACACAAGTCTTGAACCAGCAGATGCTATGCAATGCTCTTACGTAAAATAGGCCAAACCAATACCATCGGGGATATCAGTCTCTATTTTGCAGACCCTAATAGATTACTAGATGACTAGTCAATCAGTCTCTAAATCAATATAATGTGGTAGTAAGGAATATTTGTTTTTGTTTGTGTTAAAGCCTTTTAGTACAATATGCCTCATGATAAGTCATTAACCATCTTCTTGTTCTGTTAGCTTGTGTGTATATTAACTAAGGCTGTCTGGAAGAGCTCTTGCTGAGTAATACTCTGTCAGAAAACACAGTTTTATATAAATCCAACCACTTCACACAACTCAATATTTTTTGCTGAAATACCATTTTGAAGAAAAAGGGAAAAGTGAAGTTGTAAGACATTCAAACTGCTTTGGTTTTGGTAGTGTCAAAATGAAGACTTCAATTTCTTCATTTTGAAACCCTTTATTGTAACATATGTATTATATATATTATTAAAAAAAATAAATTGTAAAATTGAATGATTATTTGTAAAATTTTCAGTAATTTATGTTCTCATTTGCCTGAAATATAAAGAATATTTATATAAATCTGGTGAATACATTTTTCATTTTCTGACTTCATTTGAAAAAATTAGAAGTTCTTTAGGGATTGGAAATTCCTGTCTCCAGAGAGCTCACAGAATGTTTCTTATATGCACGAATCAAAAGCTCTGTCAAATCAGTTTAATAATGCTTTTTTTTTTTTTTTTTTTTTGCTGCTAAGCTGTGGAAGATATAGAGGACTGATGTATTTCAGATTGTACAAGATGTGAATATGAATAGTGTGAAAGATGCCACATAACAGGAAGGATGACACAAGGAACAAAAGACTGCGATTACTGTTACACAATCCAGTTCTAAAGCATTGCTGAAATAGATACCTACTGTGCCAGGCTCTACCTATTGATAGTCATAGTTTTAGCATGAGTTAACTATAATCTATATTCCATTAAAGATTACAAGAGGAAAATATTATAAAAGATAATACTGCTTAAACGGTGTAATTACAGGCTTCATTCATTCAGCCCCTTTACGAGCATCACTGTCAGTGATCACAGTGATCAGTGAAAGTCGGCACTGCAGAAGGATGGAGGTGGGAAACCATATTATTATCACCCTGGTTACTTCTGTACTTTTGGTTAAGAATCACGGAAACACATTCCATTCTGGAGAATCTCAAGAGCCAGTTTACAATTTAAATAGCATTTTCTTATTCAACCCAATTGAGCCTTGAATTTAGTCCATCATATTTGTTCAGATTAATTGTACAGAAATGAATCTGTATTTCTATCTCAACTCTTTAGCCCTGCAGAGTCAACGCAACTATTACTGAGAGGTCTGAACTTTTCCTGCTAAGCCTATGAATAGAGTAACTAACATGGATTTAGTTTGGCTTTTGGTTTTGCCAAGGAAGGCAATAGTCTTGTGCCGGTGTGAGAGACCAAAATCTAGCTGTAAACTCTTACTATGAGGCAAGAGCTTTGAAAGACACACACACCTGACAGCTGGAGCCAAGGCTAAGTTTGCAGAGCTGGCTATTTAAAAATATGACTTTTTGCATTGAGGGAGAATGAATGTGACTTGGAAGTTCAGAGGCATGATGATGATACAGCACCAGGTGACATCTAATTGTCAAGCTAGAATGACATTTACAGATTTGAATAATATAATTTAGTTGTGGGAAACTATTAAAATCACCTGAATTATCGCAAAAATAGCTGACCTTGTAGTATGCAGCTGTGAACAGAAGTACTGGAAACTTTAGGAGAAACCCACTTCTTCTAAGCTTTCCAAACCAGTACTAGTAATTCAGTTAGTTTTTTCTCTGTTTGCACTGTGCATAAGAAGTGATAACAGGAATCTTTTGATACGTACTGCTTGATACATGGAAATCCCTAGTTATGCATTTTAATAAAGGTAATAAACTAACACCTAACCCAATGTTTTACAAATCAAACACTGGTGAGCTTTGCAGAGTTTGTCAAATATTGTCAAGAATGATTTGTCAAATAATTTAAGACATAAAAACATATGAATAATCAAATAAATCATAGGTATATCACCCAATGAACTTTGCGTTTGTGAATTAGTGTCATACTGCTATGTGTGAAAACAGCCAAGCTTCATGGACTATTAAAAGAGAGTTAAAGTGAGATGAGTTTGGTGGGAACACACAGTGCTCAACTGCTTAGTCTAAGGGTGCATGGAGATAGAGCGCTCTTCTCACAGATGAACAAGGATCCTATAACTAATATAACCCAGGTCAAATGTAATACAAAACTGTCAGGACCCACAAAAATAGTTAAAAGGAGGAAAAAATTCCAAGTAGCTTGGGAAATGATGATACACACTTAGAGATGAAGGGAAAATAAACTAACTTTGGAGACCTTTCTCTGTTCAACTTTAACTGCATGAATATCTTCCAACTGCTTTCAATACGCTTTCAATGTTACGTTTCACTGAAAATTAGGAATGTAAAGTAGTAGAATTGTATCGATTAATTTAGATCTGTTGTAATAAGCAGGAAAGACACAGGAAAGAAATATCAACAAATATTCAGAGAACTAAACATTCACAGAACTAAAGGACTGAGAAGATGATGAAAGTTTTCAGTCAGATAATAGGCCTCTGAAATGTGCCTGTTACTTCCTGTAGTGAGCCTGTAAAACTCAATGTTATCTTTCTCTAATTTGAGTAGTTAGCCAGAAATTCAGATTCTGTTGAATTGTTTAAATCAGTGAGAAAGAGAAACTGATGCTAAAAATCCTATTTATTTTTTGAAAAAATGTACAAAGGCCTCTTTTCTTCTGTACAACAAATGGAGAGATGCTATGTTTCCTTGAAGCTCTGAGCTCTTTTCTAATCAGCACTTATTCCAATGGGTCTCTCTTGGCTTGACTGTGGGTTGTGTTCCCTGTGTGTTCGGCTTTGTCTGCTGCTTTCTTAGTCCGTTTTTTCCTACCTCCATTTCAAAGGCACATACAAATTCATAGATGACATTCAGCCACAGTTACACCAAAAGGTTAACTAATTTGTTCTAATAACTTATCTTTTTCAAGTTCTATCTTCTAGACAGGTAGCTACGTATTCCAAAAAGGTATCACAATTTGAAGACACTAAAAGATAGAGTCCTCTTCCTTGCTTAATTGGTATTCATGTGGTCAATTACATGCATTATTAAATCTCTGTTCTTGATCTCTCACCTGAATTTCCTTGAGAACTGTTTTCAGCTTCTGATGCTTTTTTTCTTCTTTCATTATATTTAAAGGCCTTCAGTAACTGGTGATTCCTCCTTATGAAAGTACTTATACACTGTGATTAATTAAATTAAATAATTAAAATAATTAAATAGAATGAGCTCTTTAGCTCTCTCTGTAAAGTATTCTTCAGCCCTCAGATAGTTTCTGTGATTCTTGCTTATACCTTTGTAAGTGCATCAAAACTGTAAAATGTGAGCACCAGAAGTTAAAAATCAGCATCACTCCTATCAGTATCCTATATTGAGCTTAACTACTCTGCTCTGCTCTGCTTTTCTGCATTACTCTTCTGGTTATGCATAAAACAGCTGAATTAACTGCTTTGCTGATGCACTGAGATTCATGTGGGGTTGCCAGTACAGCATAGGCTCTACAGTTTTCTGGAAGGTCTCTACTTTTAGAGTATCATCCTACTTCTAGAGAAATGAAGTTCTAAAGTTTGAAAAGGCTATAAGAAAAAAACCCTGTCTGTTGGGGTGATTAAATTAGGAGCGGTAACTTGTGTTGCAAATGAGAAAATGCACAGCTTTCTATTTGAGTTTATCAATACCTACTTGCAATGAATTGATGTGCATTCAAACTGCTGTGATCTGTGCTAAATGTACAGTGGGGAAGTTTATATTTCCTACAGAAATACTTGACACAAATACCCATGGTCAAAGCAATATCTTTAAAGAAACTATACTGAATAGTCAATCTGTTCATTCATAAATTAAATTCTTCACTATAGGGTCACGACCTAATTTGCATTATTATTTTCATTTAGATAAAGAAAAAAGGGGCCACATCATTTAGAACCCCCAATGAAAATCTACATCACTACTTCCTAGGCACCTTCTTTTTCTGTGGGCTGTTGTAACAGAAAAAGCTGCTTTTTTTCTTTGAAATACGTCTTAAGAAATTGTCAGAGCAAAGTCACATGCAAGAAGGTGTTACCTAAATGTAAGCTAAACAGTGGGCAGGGAAGGTGTGGTCCCAGAGTTCATACCACACACTGCATCATATCAAATGGGAGAACTAAGTCCTCCTTTTTTCACCTCTGTTCTGGAAATACAAGCCTAACAATTTGAATAATATCCTTTTCTACTGAGTTGCTTCCCTTACTTATCTAGATGAGCGCTTAGTTAATTTTCTTGAGTTGTCGGGACTATCTTGTGTGAAATAGGGCTAGATTAAAAAACTAAACTACACAAAGATATGATGTCAAGATGGGATCCTTTGGCTAATTTCTATTTTGTCATGTACTTCCATGTGAAATCCAGGATGTGCCTTTCAATAGAAGTAAAGCTGAACACTGGTATATTAATTTGAATAGGAAATCCTCATAAGGATTGCAAGTACTGTTCAGCTATACTCATATTTTAACAGAAGTAATATTTCTGTCATTGACTGTGCAATGAAATATGCGAAGGACCTTTTTTTCACAAGAAGACATAGGAGCTACATATAAACCTAAGTGAAGGTAAAGCTATAAGTATATGGCCCTTCATCTTAGAACTCCTTTATACATATTGTCAATCCTCGTTTTATTTCTGACAACCCCTCTCTGAACTCCACAGCTTTGAGAGAATTGGAGGGGACCAATTTAGGCTTGCTTTGAGGTATGTATTTGTCCAGTCATTTTTTTTAAAAAAAGAGGTGTTGACCTATTGCTGAATGGCACAAGAGACATCGTGACAAAGAATAGGGAGAAAGCAGAGGTATTCAATGCTTTCTTCTCCTTGTTCTTTAATGGCAAGACTTGCTTTCAGCAGTTTCAAGTCCCTGAGAGCAGTGGAAAGTCTGGAGCAAGGAAGACTACTCCGGGCAGAAGGATCAGGTTAGGGAACCCTTAAGCAAACTGGACATACACAAATCCTCAGAACCTGATGCATACATGAGTGCCAAGGGATCTGGCCAAGGTTGTGACAGTCAAGGGAGATTCCTGAGGACAAGGAAAAAGCAAATGACACTACAGGCAGATTATCCTCACCTCAGTGCATGAGAAGGTGATGGATGAAATTATCCTGGAAGCCATCTTCAAACATATGAAGGGCAGGAAGGTGACTACAAGTAGTTATGATGTACCTATGAAAGCAGAATTATACTTCAGCTGATACCCATCTACCACAAAATGATCAGGGATGGTGTCCACTCTCAGCAACTTTCCAGACAGTGCAAAACACTGTGGAGTGGATTGATAACCATAGTGGCTGTGCTGCCATTGAGAGGGATCTTGACAGTCTGTGAAAATGGGCAAACAGGGATCTCATGAAGTTCAACAAAGGGAAAGGACAAGTACCGCACCTGCAAAAGGAATAACTCCATGCATTAGAAAAGGCCAGCAGAAAGTAGTTTTGCAGAAAAGAGCTTGGGTGTTGTTATCGACAAAAGTTAGTCACAAACCAGGAATGTGTCCATGCAGCAAAGAAACCCAATGGCATCAAATCCTAGGCTGCATCCCAGAAACTGCATCACTGGCAGGTCAAGGAAGGTGATTCTTCCTCTCTACTCAGTATTAATCAGATGCTTCTGGAGTGCTGGATCCTGTGCTGGGTTCTCCAATGCAAGAGATACATGGGTGTATTGGATAGAGTCCAGAGCAGGGCTGCAAAGGTGAGCTATGTTAGACTCTACACTGGGAATTAGTTTTCTTGATTATCAGACTAATGTTAGTCCAAGACAAAAAGCGAGTTATTGCTTCAAAATTTTTCTATTAGGTACATAAAAATAAATTATTTTTAAGCTAATAGCAAGATCTAAAACTGAGTTAGAGGTGGTTTGAGTCATCTCTTCCAGATTTTGCTTATTAGGACACATCTAGCAAAAGATCTGTGACAGCAGCAAAACTGAAATTTTATACGCTGCAAAATTTAATTCACAGCAACTACAATGGAAGGCGCATCTCATATCCTTGTTCTGGCTGAGTGCATGATTTCATTAAAATCATTTTAATAGATGATTTTACAAATAGGGCTACTTATTTGTTTTTTCTGAAAAAAATAATAGAAAAATTACAAGAACACTTCTTATAACACACCTTTAAACTATAAAAATCTCTTGGGAGACAGGTAAAATAGGATCTAATGCATCTTCCAGATTACTGTATAACAAAATTAGTCCTGGTTGGCAGACATTCAAATAGAAATATTCGAAATGATTTCCAGACTGCTAAAATCATGCTATTCCCTAAAATGATATGGTGTGCGTAGGACATTCGTAGACAAGAGGCTATCAAGGTTCTGGGATCAAGGATATATTTTTCCAACCTGCTGAGAACTTTTAAGCTGTAGAAGTACTAGCAAGGTATCTGTTGCAGAGATGTCTCCCTATGTTGATGTGCAAAAGAATAATCCTTATACAAGATACTAAATGTCTGACAGATGTACATAGAACAGGGAAATCTTATGAAAACCATGTCACTGTTAATGAAGTATTCTAAATGACAGCATATTTTTTCCTGCAAGTTCCTTAACTTTTGAGTTTGGTTGAGTGATTCTTGTGTAATATTCTTCTTTCGGTCTGGATAATGGTTTTAAACTATCAAAATATACTAATATCTGTCTAGTCTAGAATACTACACTGGTATCAGCAGATGGACTTGTCAATAGAAAAAGTTTCTACCTTTTCAATAATAACATGGTAATTTTTTATCTTAGAAAAAAAGCTAGTACTTTTCATAGACATGTTGTGAAGCTTGTTTAAATTTATGAGTTCAAGTTATTTTTATTTGAAGAACTTTCTTGCTGTGGCTCCCAGAGTAACTGAGGCACATGCCTTCATTGCAACACATACTGTGCATTCTTTTCTTGGAGACTTAACACTGAATGACATTATCTGTTACTCTGCAAAATATGTTCAATCCAAGAAAGTGCCCTTTCATAAGTGAATAGTTAGTTTGTGCCATGCTCAAAGGACAAATGTTTCATCATGCTTGCATGAAACTACAGGAGAGTGAGAAATATTGCTTGGGATCATGGGTGTTTGTGAAAAGAGTAATGCTGTGTTGAAATATACAGATACAATGGTTCTGATTCTCTATTCAAATAACAATCCCTTCTTCAGGAGCACTACCAGTTGCTTTGCAGTGTGTTTAAAACCCCAAGAGAAGACCTGCTGCAAAGAGCTTACAGTATAAATACTGCTAGAGACAAATGGAAGAATCTAAAGAAAAAGTAAGGCAGATCTATACAACAGAGAGTGACTTCTTCACACCGATGCCTAAACCATTGCCAATTCTTTCTGCACACTGATTGGCAAAAGAGATTACTAAGAAAGAATTTAAGACAATTTAATGAAATCTTATTGTTAGCTAGAAACTTCTTAAAATACCAAACAGGAACGAAAACATGGAGATGCTTACTTGAAGTTTTAATTAGTGAATAAGAGCAGTATTGGTGGCATGGGTAGGAATAAAAGACAGGAATATAGGAATACTCTCTTTAAAAGCGTTACGCTGTCAAAATTCCTAAACTTCTTCCAGTGTAGGAATACTGTCATACAATCTCATGTACTTGCTTTACCTTTGTAAGCAAGATATCTACAGTGTAAAACTTGCCCTGGAGATACCACACAACTAGAATCTGAAAAATTAAATATACCCTGCAAATGAAGACCTAAGGAGTGATCCAAGGGGTAGATGACAAACTAAAGTGTAAATATGTTATACAGGCAAAAAGATGGCCCAGTATCCATGAAGGAAATTGTGCTTGAGTGAACAGAGATTCAACCTGGGATTTCTGTTTGAGCTAAAAAGGATAGAAATATAGCAAAAAAAACAGATTTGAGTGTTGCCTGTTCAGACATAGTATGAATGAACGTTTTCTTAAGCGATTACTCAGTTTAGAGGTGGTAACTGGGTTAATGTCTGCAGACAAGATTACCTAGAAATGTGGTAGATGTAGTAGCATGGCCATTTTTCAGCTTAACACTTTACTTTTAAAAAAAGTGAAGAGTGCAAAGTTTTTTAGAGGAAATTAATCTTCAGCTTCAAGATTTTGTTACTAGTGAAGATGGAAGAAATTTTGATTTATGGAAACAGACTTTCAGGTGACTCACCAAGATTTTGTTTGGACAATGTCTTGCAGGAGAAGTATTTCTTCGTTCTGCTTCTGAGTAGAGAAAAAATGGTTAGAATATCAGTGAAGCAGAAATCTTAGTTCTTATCAAGACTGGACTCTGTGTACCCTGTGGCAACAAGAATTTGTTTCCCCTTTTGAAAATGTCAGTCCACACAAAGAGAATAAGGAAGAATTGATTGCTGTTGGACAAGGAAGAGACTGCTACAGATTTTACTGAGTGTGATTTCCACTGACTAGATTCTGTGTCAGGTGGCATTGCTAGGATGAGATAAGTGGATTGAAGACAAGGTCACCTGTATTGGACGAAATCAACAGCACTCTGTGAGACCAGACAATGGTTCTGCTTCTCCCTCTTTGAGGACTGCTTTCAGTTCTCCCTTAAAAAAATTAAATATGGTCCCTTGGAATCATACCTGAGTGGGTGACTTCATGACTGTGTAACGTTGTGTGGAAGAAACCTGTATCAACCTCTATTTAGTCTCAGCTGGTAAAGGCAGTAAACAGTGTCTGGATATAAAAAGGGCAAGACCCCTTCCATTCTGTGTTCTGCCTGATCTTTGCTAACCAAGGCATGTGTAGATTTTGTTGAGCCCAGGCAGGTCACTTCACAGCAGAGCTGTAACTGGGTGTCAACATTCCTCCCCTGTGCACAGAATTAGGAATGGAATAAAAATTGTTGATACACAGAAGTACCATGACTTTTTAAAATATACAGTTTTCTTTCATTGGTGGCTTTTTCTATTCTACTTATTATTTCATTTTAGCTTATGTTTTGTGTTTTAATCATTTTATAAAGCTGTATAATAGATGTGATGGGAAAAGACATCTCATATCATGTGCTTAGTAAATACCGGAGGAATTTTATATGTTTTCTTTCTTGTGTTCACCATAAGCATGTGAATTCATCCTAACACAGCTCTTACTAGCAATCTTCCTTACAGGAAATTGTAATCATATGAACTGCTTATGATACAATCATGGGAAAATCGTGTCTCTATGAACCAGCTGAGTGTGCTCACAGGGGGAAGAATTCAGCCCCACAATGCTGTGCATTTAATAGCTTTATCCATTCAGCTTTATAGCTTGCCATTGGGTGCAGATGTTTTATGACTTGTAACAGTTTAACGTGTCCTGGTGGATTACCCTTCAAGTTTCTCTTCATCAAAGCACTTGCTCCAGGTAACTGGAATGTCAGATTTAAATGAAGTGCAATGTGAGAATGGGGATTGTCAGATTTTAAATGAAGCACACAGTCGTGCTATGTAAAGTTTTGAACATAGTATGACATTTCCATGGCCCATCTCCCAGGGTCTCTACACTTCTCTCTCCTTCAGTGTGCAAATTACTGTAGAGAAAGAGGTAAAACAGTCATGCACTGTATTCCAATACAGCACACAGCCAAGCTAAATAATATCTGAAAAAAGAAAGATAATGTTTCACTTGAATTCAAAGTCAAACAAAAGATGTAATAGACAAGGCAGCATAATTTCATTCCCCAAAGGTGAGCAGAGGACACTGTTCTCTAGCAGAGCTGTGAGCCTTTGCTTCCTTCCTTGTTTCCTCCTCCTCCTGTTATTGAAGTGTCCGTTGGGGCTATTAACATCCCCAGCCCTGCTTCCCATCTCTTTCCTGAGGTTTCTACCATCTTACTGTTCCAAATACAAATCCTCTTACTTCCCATCTGTCCTGTCCCCCCGCCCCCCCCCACCTTGCTCATCCCCATTGCTTTGACTTAGCACTGGTGAAGTAATCGAACCCTCTGGAATGCTTTTGTTGCAATGCAGGGCTGAGTGGCCAGGGAATCCATGATGGTGGTCCCCAGGGTCTTCAAGTACCTTCTTTTTATCCTTCTGCAGAAATTTACTGGAGCAATAAATCTAGTGCAATGGTGGAGAAAAACTAAGGCACAGGATCTCTGGAGAGAGGGAGAAGAAAAAACAGTAACAGTCCAATAGTGGTTGTGCTACTTTTGCCTGCCTCGTGTCTTACTGGAATGTTTTTCTGTAAAGTTTATCTACTATGAGAGAGGAAAGGGAAAAAGAATCATTTCTGACAGAGGATGCGCTGCCATGAAGGTCTCTCATGTCAGTGAAGTCCAAATTTCTGAACATCTAGAGAGCCAATATTAAGCAGGTTATCTGATCCCTAAAAAGTCACAAAGGTGGCACTGTAAATATTATCTTTTCCTGAGGCAGACAGTGAGGCAAAGATAACCACAGTGCGAAAGAGATAATGCATGTCAGACTGAAACAGAGAGTACAAACCTCCAAAATCTCGGAGTATCTCAGAGAAGTATGCTTCATCTTTTTTTGACAGGTTTTGCGTGTTTGACTATTATTAACAAAACAAAGGATTGCACATGCTTATTGCTAAGGTTGCAATCTCCTCTGGTTCATGGCTTTTGTTCGTAGTTTTAAGAGTAAAAGAGTTACTTGTTTTCTGTCTTTGCACATTTAGGCTGTGATGGCTGGAGAAAAGGTTTTCAGATTAAAAGGAAAGATAGTGAGCCAGAAAATATTAATTTTTATTTTATAAAAGGAAGTGGCTTTGGAGGTTCTCAAAATGTTACTCTATAAATATCACTAAGCAAATAATTTATACTGATAATATGCTTTAGTTTCCATTAACAAAATACTTGTAAACAAAATTTCCCACCCTTCTCAACTAACATTATTGTCCTGCTGGGCTGAATACTTCTTGGGCCAGTGGGTCTGCTGGCCTGAAACAACTCGAGCTGATCATATTTAAAGATCTGTGTTGTGTTTTTTTTGAGTCTGCCAACTGTAAATCTTGATAGCTATAGTATTGTTTCTGTTTTCTAGGTTGTATGATGCTAACTCACAGCAGCATTATTCCTGTAACTACAGCAGGCAGAAGAACTAAGATCTGAAGGAATTTCTGCTTTCCATGAGTATTTCATGAATGTTACACTGCAAGTGAAGAAGGAAGGACAGAGTGAATGTGACTTTATGTAAATCTGTTGAAAATGTGGCTTGGGAATTCACAAAAAGGGTTTTTATGCATTATTTATTCTTCCATAGTTAAATTTATGATGCTCACTCACTATGGCTTGTAAGTGTGCACCTGCAGAAAGGAAAGTGGTGAGAATATGATAAAGGTCTTGTGTGGCTGAAGCACAAATTACCACAAGATTTGGGTGTAGAAGCCAATCTTGAGATGAAGAAGAATTACCTGGGGGGAATAGTGCTGGCTTTGTAACACCAGTTACAACAATTTTTATTTATTGCATAAATGCAAATATTTGTATTCACAATAGTTTGCCCCAATAGGAAAAAGCAGTGGCAGAGGAGGGATTTTTCTCTCTTGACTTATGTAGATAAATCGTGCCCAAGACACTCTGTACACTACATGGAGAGATACAGACACTTTCAGGAAGTGATTCATCATGGTTTAGATGCCTAAAGCAAGGCAGATAGAAGAGCTTATTTCTCTCTGTAGAAGAACTTTCAGACTGAATCACGTTTAATTGGGCAAACCCAGTAGGTAAAACAGCATGACCACCCGCAAACAAACACAGTTCATGTCTTTGGACCCTGCCACCAATATAGTGAAACACGAAGTGATAGTGCCTGACTGTATAACATCTTAGTCAGGCAGAAAAGGACCTGGGAGTGCTGGTGGACAGGAAGCTCAACATGAGCCAGCAGTGTGCCCAGGTGGCCAAGAAGGCCAATGGCATCCTGGCCTGCATCAGGAATAGTGTAGTAAGCAGGACCAGAGAAGTTATCGTCCCCCTGTACTCGGCACTGGTCAGGCCTCACCTTGAATACTGTGTACAGTTCTGGGCCCCCCAGTTTGGGAAGGATGTTAGGATACTGGAATGTGTTCAGAGGAGGGCAACGAAGATGGTGAAGGGGCTGGAGCACAAGCCCTATGAGGAGCGACTGAGCGAGTTGGGGCTGTTTAGTCTAGAGAAGAGGAGGCTCAGGGGAGACCTCATTGCTCTCTACAACTACCTAAAAGGAGGTTGTAGTCGGGCAGGGGTTGGTCTCTCCTCTCAGGTGACCAGTGGCAGAACCAGAGGGCATGGACTTAAGCTTCGTCAGGGAAAGTTTAGACTTGATATGAGGAAAAAGTTCTTCACTGAAAGGGTGATTGGCCATTGGAATGGGCTGCCCAGGGAGGTGGTGGAGTCACTGACCCTGGAGGTGTTTAAGGGGAGACTGGATGAGGCACTGAGTGCCATGGTTTAGATGATGGTTGGTGTTAGTGTTAGTGTTAGTGTTAGGTTATAGGTTGGACTTGATGATCTCAGAGGTCCTTTCCAACCTTGTGATACTGTGATACTGTGATACTGTGATCTTCTCTTTCAGCAGCAGCAGAAGTGGTTCATCTGATGAATCAGCCCTAATCATGCTCAACCGTGTAGTCCTATTTATATGATAAGGAATGTGGTATTTCAGTCTGGAAGGAATTAACCCACCACACAAAAAACATTTCAGTGTGCATCCGTAAAGTTGATGACAAGAACACCACATGGATGTAAATTCAGATTTTAAAGGTTTTTTTTCCACTGTTGAGAGTTAAGGGTTTGATTTTTTAAAGATGAAAAGCATTTTATGGCCATTCAGTACCGCAGGAGAAGTACACCATGCCTTGTGAGATCAAGACCTTGCATCATATAAAAGGTCTGTATCTAAACTATTGTGTTTCTTAAATGTATAAAATTTTGAAATGCCTCCTAAAACTATCATTTACCCTCCACTACTACTTCCAGCTGCCAGACAGCAAAAAGTCAGGTGTCTAATCTTGGGTGATTGGCCAGTCTTCATCTATAATTGATGGAGACAATCTCTTCTGAGGGAAGATTCATCTGATCTATAGAGACTGTGAATCACGTTTCCTGTCTCTTGCCCCCGGCTATTTGTTGGTAGCCCTGCCTCACTTCTCACTTTGTGGCATCTTTCAGTTGCGCTGATGTAGCTGTTTGTGGCTACAGAATTAGTGAAGTAACCTAAATTAGTTGAATCAAAAAAAAATAAGGCGACTCCTTCCCCCCGCCCTCTTCGTTTAAAAGGGAGATCTATTCCCTTCCTATACATTTTTGGGGGTGAGTGTAGAATTTAAAAAAAATCAAGTATTTTTAAAACAGCAATGGCAATCCATCCAGGGGACTAATTTAAATAAAAAATATGCTTTTGCTGTTCTTTGTGTACTTTAGTCCAGGCATTAAAGAATAAAATAAAAGGTATGTTAAACAAAATTGCCTGCTTCTTAGTTCTTTTTCTTAACTTCCTAGTTCTTCCCCTGACTGGTTCAGCCCTTCTCAAGCCCTGCAGATCCTGGGGGAGGGAGAATGTACTAAATTCCTTTCAGCCTTGGTAAACATACTTTGCACAATCTAAACCAGGGTAGTGTTACATTGGTTTGCTGGGCTCTTTTGAGTACTGGAACTGAAAAAAAAAAGGATATTTGACATCTGCATTTTACTAGAGTATCTGCAAGCAGTGTTTGTAGTGGAAAAAGGGGATGATGCTTGGGATTTTGAACTGAAAAGAACTGGCTTGAATTTCTGGGCCTCTTTCTTCCCCTCCTTATTTGCCTGAAGGGCTGCTAAAACTTCACTCATTCCCACTGGAAGAGAGTGGTCAGCCCTGTTCCTGGTGCTTCATTGCAGGCAGGCTAGACGAGGGAAGTTTCACTGTAGATGGAAGACAATCTTTTTTTCACATTCTTAATGGAATTCTCTTGCACAATAGCTCAACCTTTTGCATTTTAGTAGTACATTGGTCATTTTATTACTGGTCTTAAATTCACAGCCCCTGCTTTCTCTGCTAAGTCAATGCTCTTCCACAGAGTTTCTTAGGTCTGCAATAGCAGTAGTAGCTACAATGAAAACCTTCATGTTTAAATATATATTAGATTTATAGTGAGGATTATGAATGCTGCTTGTGACTACAGACTTCTGCAGACATGAGTCCCTGTAATTGTAATCTGGCTTTATTTTACCTCTGCTTTAGAGAGAATGGGATCTCCAACTAATGTTAAATTCTTTTTGAGACACTTTTTGAGCCTTCTGGTCACTGACATGCAGAATTTAGTTTTTACTTTGTGCTCAGGATGTGTGAAAGCAGACCCTCTTTTTTTTTTTTGTTCTCTCCCAGAGGCATTAGTTATTAAAATTACCTGCCACAGTCTTCTGTCTCATACATTTCTACAAGTAGTTTGCTGCAAGGGTTTGATATTTGGGACCCAAGACTTTGGTGACCAGCTACAGAAGTGGCTCCGTCTGTATTCCCTTAATAGCCAAATGTAACTAACAGGAGAGGGGCTTTTGGAGTCCACTGAGGATTTGCTTTTCCCTGAGAGAGGTAGCGGATAAACAGAATTAGAGTATTTACACAGTCTTGAAATCTGGGTCAACTAGGTCTTGCCCAAGGCATCCTTCTTATTTAGCTGTGAGATTTGATTACTGAGTGCAGTGTCAACATTTAGCTTTCTATCTTCACCTTACACAAGCAAATTTTATGAATGCAGGCAGCTCCAAACGCAGAAGGTGTGGTTGGGTTTTTCACCTAGTTCGTTAATTGACTCTACCCCAAGGTGGATGATTGGCAAAATGCTGTCTTTGTACTGCATTAAGCAGTATTAAACAGTATCCTATCTCTCCTGAAGTTCAGGTCTTAGTCTGGATCGATCTTGTCTTAATATATGTGGGAATTGAATCCAGTGGTAGATTTGCCTATGTAAAAGGTTTTGTATGACCTCAGATTACCTGAGAATTGAAATGGTTGTGTTGAACTTCAAGGGTGAGTATGGTGCCTGCAGCTGAATTTATGACCGTGAAATCACTTATTGGGGCTGTGGTTGCTCAGGAAGCCTCCACTGGTGACAGCTTTTCCTCCTGCCTTGTCCACAGCACCCTGCTCACTTTCCTTCCCCCTGTTCTCCGTTCACTGGGGTGAAACACTCAAACAGACCTCCCAGATAATCTACTTAAAAACCAAACCCACTACCTTCCTTCCAAGAGGAAAAAAACCGAAACCCTTAAAAAAATCTTTCAAGGAAGATCCTTTCTCAGATGCAGCCTAGAGTACAACAGTTAAGGTGACATAAATGGAAGGTTTGTAGCTGTTTGTGGAAGGAAGAACATGGTGTATCCTGACAGTATCTTAGGTAGCATATAGAAGTTACATGGAAAGGTAGTCTAATACTGTGATTTGATGATACAAAATAACGTGGCAGTTTGGGTATCAGCAGTTGGTTTTATTGATTTTGTTGATTTTGTCTCTCCCATCTCTATTGTTTGGGTTTCGTTTGGGGTTTGATTTTTTAATTTTTTAAATTTGATCAGTTTCCTGATTTGGTTCATGATGAAACCCTGAAAATGGTTGTGGTGACGGAAACAGAAACAAGAAGCTGGGAGCAGAGGGGACAGTTTAAGTCAGTGCTGGATTTTGGGTGTTTGATGTTGCTGACTAGAGCCTCAGTGTTTCCCTGGATAAATAGTAGAATGATATTTTCTCATCTAGTCGCATTTCACAGGTTGTCTTAATGCTAGTTAGATACGCTTGTCTCTATATTTATTTTGTTCTCTATTGAAACTGTGCTATAGGCAAGTTAAAATAAAGATATCAGACTCAATTTTTTTATGCTACTACCACCAGTTCAAGGACAACACGCTTTTATTTAGCTTTTCTGGGCAGTCTCTTTGAGCTAATATCCAGAAAACCAGAACTGGGCAGCAAGGAAGCAAGCAAGACACTTAGATTTCAATGACCTACGTGGATTCCTCACTTGGGAACAGCAATGAAAAAAATAAACTACAGTTTATCACAAAAGATCTTTGCCTTACTGCAGCAGTAAAAGTGATACAGCAAAAACATATTGATTCTCTGGGTGACTGGTAAAGCTACAGCACTGAAAGAATTCCTGACAGTAAATCTCAGTTTAATTTTTTCATCCAAATGCCTTGAATAATGCAGCCTTTATCTGCTGGTCACCTATCTGCAGCAATGTTTAAGATGATGGTATCACTGTTTATTCAGGATAGGATCCCAAATTGTCCTACATTGTCACAATTTCCAGTGGCTTCCTCCTGCGAGGAGTGTTGTGTAACATCTAGAATGATTATCTGAGAATATGCCCATTGCAAAACAACAAAAAGGCTCTTTATTGTTTCTCTTTTCTTGGCTGTTTTTCTCAGCCTGATGGAACTTCTGCTGAATTTTCACTAAACCAGCACACTTGCACGTGCACATGACACGTACACATGCACTTTAGAATGCCTGGAGATCTGAACTCATTGTATAGTCATTATGTTTTCCTTGTGGTAGAGTGCTCCTATAACAAGACGTCTACAAAATATATTACCACAAAAGATTTCTCTTGCATGAGTGCGTGCATGTGCATATATGTAACGATATGTGCACACATAGAATGGAAAGCGTTAGGTGCTCTGAAGAGCTGTCTCCCTGTGTCTCTTCTTGAACGGTATCATATCCCACAGCCTTGCCTCCTCCCTCTGCTGTGCAGGATAATAATGTGGTGGAAACCTTGTGTCTGTGGGGGGAAGGGTTTAAAAGCGTCATACTGAGGCTGGGCATTCTGCCAGGGGGAAGGGACAGAAGTGAAATGCTCCTGGAGGTTTGATTTTTTTAGACAGTGATTACTGAAGGGGAAAGAAAGCCAGTCATCATAGCAGTATAAAAAGACAAAAAAAAAAAAAGTATTTATTGTGGGCTATTGGCAAATACTTAAATCTTACTTTAAGGAAGAATTCCACATAGGAGGAGGAAAAAACCTAAGGCATAAAATGATTGTGCTTGAAAAAGATATTCCAGCCTCACCAGCTGTTGCAAAATTAGTGATTAAAATGAATGATATCTCTATCATTTCCCTTCTTCTCTTCCAAACATGCACACATGTATTTATACTCATAAAATGTGTTTCCTGAAGGTCATAATAAACTTGAAGTAAAAGAAGGTGCAGAAAATATGTCTTTGAAAGTGAGTGATTTACTTTTATTTAAAATCTGAAAATTCCGTGTTTGCAAGTCCCCTTTGAGAGATAAAATAACAGAGTTATAGAAGTAGTGGGTCAGTAACTCTCATTCGGTCAGTAACTCTCATTTGCCCTGAGCTCTCTACAGAGTCATTTAGTTTCTTGTTGCACTGAAATGTGGAATAATTGTACAACTCAGAACCACTGGCATCAAAGGCAGAAGCCTCATGTTTTGTTGGCAAGGCAGGGGTGTGAAAAACCCTAATATCTATTTTATTGGGGGGAGGAAAGTCCCTACTAGCCATGTGAAGCCTTTCATTGTATAACACTTGTGGACAAGAATGTCTAGAAGATTGTACAGTCTTTTCTGCACCTAAAGAAAACCATAATTATAAGCTTTGAATTCACATTCCTTGTTAGATGACAACATGTTTAGGAAGCAGCTTCTGACTTTTGAAATTAAATTAGGCATGGCAGAGGGAGGGCTTGGGAGTTGAGGAAACATTTTTTGGCAAGTGAATGCAAAACTGAAAAGCCAGATTTGCCAAGCATTTTTCCAGGGAAGTACACATGATTTGCATGTCCCTACTCAGCCTTGTAACACATCTTCTGTTTGAAACTGATAGGGACTGGTAGGGAAATAGCAGCAGTGGCTGAGAAATTAGAGGCAACATGAAAAATATTTGATTTTCCTTGATTTTCCTTGATTTTCCTTGCAAACTAATTGATGCTGGTGACTCAGTGAATTTGTTGTTCCTCTTCCCCTCCTCTGGGGAAATGTCTCTGTCCTCTTCTTTTTAGTAAATGCCTAAAACTGAAGCTGTGATCATTGTATTAGCAGTGGCTGGTGAACCTCAGAGGGAGGTATGAAAAATTTTTGTAGCTAGTCCAAAAGCACAACAAAGCCTTTTAGTTTAGAAATCAGGCTAAAAATCTTTCCAGATCAAATTCCCTTGTGAGATTTCCACTTCAACATGCACAGAAAATATCACAAGACTGTTCGTGCGTATCACATCATTGCAGTAATTCTCACTGCAGGAATTACAGTTATGTGTGAATACTAAAGTAAATAAATAGCCAAGGTAAAATGTTTTGAGTTTGATTCAGGTTATAAGCAAGGGCTCTCTACTGCTGATGCACTTTCTGAACTGTTTCCTTTGTCCTTAGGCTGTGATTTCGCAAAACATTTTAAATCTGCTCAAATGTAAGCATCTGGATTTCCCCATCAAAGTCACTACTCTATTCACATATTTAAAACCAAACAGGTGTTAGAGTTTTTTTTTTAGGTAGATCATGCAGAGGAAGGTTTTTCAAAAAAGAGGCAGAGTTGTCTACAGCGGAGGTGGGTGACTACCTCTGGATCCCTCTGTTTACTAACTCTTAACAACTCCTGCTTACTTGTGTGCCTGAAACATTCTGCACACTCAGTGAGGAAGGGGCCTAATTTGTAGCAAGAATATTTTGTGGAACTTCACCCCTAATTAGTAAGTTGCCCTTATATGGCAATGACCTGCAGGATACAGGGCAAAGAGTATCAAATACAGCACTTGGGAAACAAGTCAGTGCATCAGTGAAGTTCAAAAATCTCATAAACTATTACAGTGTAGTAAGATATTTTTTATATTTTGGAAACATGGGAAGTAGTAGTAAATCCGACTTTTGGAAGAGAAGTGGAACTTGTCATACGCCTCTGTTGAAAAACAACATTGTTTTGTAGTATTGAGCTTTATTCAGACATCCTGTAAAACTTCTGGTGTGGAAGAGGCTACCCATAGAATCATGCATTGTTTTCTAGAAGCCTCATAATGTCAGTGAAAACGCAGATACATCAAAGAAAATGGCACATGATGAGGAGACAAGAAGAATTGGTTTATGACAGAAGGTTAAGAAAACCAAATTTATCTAGCTTGTCCAACTCAAATTAAATCTCGTGTTGTGATGAATAAACACTCTAAGAGTGAACAGCAGTGTACAGACACATTATTTAGGGTTTTTCAGATAGTTATCTGGGAATATAAAGATGAAATAAGCAGTAGAATATACTGTCTGGGCATTACTAGAAATGCTGTATAGTGATATAAAAGAACAGGTTCACAAAAGAAAAAAATATCTTAAATAATTAAAAGTAGATTGGAAAAAACATTAGAAAATCTCAGGTTTAATACCCCATCCATAACTGTGAAGATATCTATTTTAGAGAGGAAAATTTCCCTTATACACGAATGAGATAGTGGTCTATTTTTCCTTTTTCACTAACTCATTTATGTTTTCTTTTCTGCTTCTGCAGTCTTTTTCTTGCAGAGAAAATGTATTGCTCTGACACCTAAGATTCAGGTCATAGTCAGTGATGTCTCAGCTGCTACTTTTTCCTGCTTTCCCACAAAGAGTTCTGAAGTGCCTATAGTGAGTGATTTTTGTCACTATTATTCTGTTGCATCCTATCATCTGGTGTACCTAATGGCAGTGCTCAGGACTGATGATGAGACAGTACCATCAGTTAATAACATTAGAAGATGTTCCCGAAGTCATAGATGTTGGGGACCAATTGGCTTCGTGTAAACACCTGTTCTGGTTGCTGCCATTGATTCTTAATTCTGTTTCGGATCTTAGCGTGGAAGATTTAGCCCAGGTTTTGTGAGATCAGCCTGTAATTTAAAAACGTTTCATTGACAGACACACTCTTTCTTTCCACTGGTCTTCCATTTGCCTAATCTATTTTCTATTCTACCCCATGTCCTCAAATTAAAGAAACTTCAGTTTGTGTTCCTCTAATCTTCCTTCCTTATTCCTCTCTTAACCAAACTACGTACACTCCCTCTCTCCATCTTAAATGATCTTCTTTTGATAGTCTACTAAAGTCTTTGTTAAAGTCTTGAGAGATATTTTTGTAACTCTCAAGACGTCCAGCCTCTCCTGGGCTTCCTCCAACATGTCAGTATCATATTGATATTAGTTGTAAATAGATCTTATTGGTAATAAATTGTATATAGATCTGAACAAAGTGACTTGGGCCTGGGTCCAAAAATGCATGTGTTTGTATGGGTAATAAGTGGTGGACATGTTAATAATTCCAAAAGTTATATTCACTAGCTATACCAATTGTGTACAAATGGGTACCTACTGCCTTTAGTACCTCTGAGTTTTGCAGTTGCTGAAGTACTGTGGAAACAGGGCTGTCTGTCAAGTGAGGGGAGGCAATCCCTAGGTGCCAGTCCAGCTCCCACCCAAAGATGCACTCGGGCTAGCAACGCAGTTCACAGCTTAGATATTCCTAACATGTTAGAGGCTTAGATATAACTACTGAGATGTTAACAAACTTCTCGGACTTTCTCTACTGCGTAGGAAGTCTGAATGGACCCAAACTCAATTACATTACATCATCTCTGCCTTTCTACTATCTTTCTACTATGATTTTGTTTAGATTTTTTCACAAATTTTGCAATTCTGCCCATGCCCAGTTGTTGAAAAATTAATTTTAGGATTGTAGCAAAAGTCTGTCCTTCAGAATGCTCCATTTACTAGAGATCGTGGTTCCACTGCCATTTCTGTTTGTAAAAATGTCTTCTATCTTTCTAGGAGAGGAATAAAGATGGAAAATGCTATATCATTTGGTTCAGCCTCCTTTTCCCCAATCCTGGAACTAGGGCTGTGTTGTTATTCTCTAGTCTCACAAGACTTCACCTGTATCCTTTCACAATCAAGCAGCTCAAGAAGTTAATTCGCTGTTCTGATAACTGCTGAAGACAAAACAGAGTTCCTCGTTGAACTGGTCATAAAAATACTCAATTTGAGATACTAGTAGAAACCTTCAACACATGTAAGGAGTTCAAATTTTTCTGTGCTGGCACATTCTACTTCTATTGAACTTGATCTTCCATTATGTCACCAAATTTCTTAATTTTGTCTGTTCCTGTTTAGCTTTTACCTAATAATTTCTTTCCTCAAATAAGAAATTTCACTATGAAATGCAAAATAAATGCATTCTACTTCTGTCCCAATTTCAGTGTGCTCTTACAGGTACCTACTTAGTAGTGCAGCAACTCAATTTCACTAGATAAAAGGACCTTGCAGAAGCATCTGTTCCCTTGCCCCAACTGTCTTAGGTACTACTATGGAGACATCCAAAACAGCAGGGCTTCAGAGAGGGCAGCCAGACTTCAGTGATGATCCTGGCAGCCACAGGCAAACACTGAATCAACTGCATGTGCAGTGTGAAAGAGTTGAACATGCTGGTGAGATGCATTAGCTTGGTGTATGCTTATGTTTGTGTATGCCGAGGAGTTACTGAAAGAAAATAAATGACTAAGCTTGTGAGTTGCAAGGGTATATGGGACTAATGTTGGAAGATACCTGTGGCTTATCTTGTTTCTGCGACAGTGTGATTTCTGTAACATACCTGTAGTTTGTTTGTAGCACTTGGAGCCATGACACGATGTACAAGTTTAACTGAAGTACCATCGTGTTCCCCCAGCATCCTTCAGCCTAATGAAATTAAGCAGTTTGGTGTCCTTAGTACATTTGGTACATGTAAGCCTCTTCCCAGCCACCGAGTGGATCAAATCCTCATGTCTTTGCTTCTTTCCCTATCCTTCGTTAAGAGGCAGGTTTGGCAGACCCTGTGGCAAACTGAGCTGCACAGAGCCCTGTAGGACATAGCTGGACAGAGGAATATCACAGCGCCAATCTCGCTGCAAAACCTTAGATATTGGCAGGAGTCTTGTCCATACAGGAATGACAAAAAAAACTTCACAATGATTCTCATGGTATGCTTACAACTATGGAAAAGGCAAAGGCTTAATCATTTGGTATGGCATCTGGTATCTGAGGTCACCAACTGGTGCATATTCAGTAAGAACAGGGTGGGAGGTGAAATTCTAAACAAGAAGGTGAAGAATGTCCTGGCCATTATTAACACAAAGGAAGACTTCTTCCTGGCTCTGCTGTTATAGTCTCTTAAGGATGAGGATTATTTTATTACTGAGCCAATTCTTATTCTGGAAATTAAAGAATACAACAGACAAAATTGAAGTCTGCCTTTGCTATTTCAGGAAAATACCTTTACTGTTTTCTTAGTACATGTGGCAAGCAAATGCATATGATTATTTTTGCTGGTATCTGAAATGTGGAAATCACAGACTTTATGAAGGAAATCTTTTTTTCATTATGTAGTGCATGGCTGGCCAATGACTATCTGTAGCTCATTGTACTTTATCCTGAAGCCAGGAACAGACCTCTTAAACTGAAAGACTGTTTCTGGTTTAGTTATTGGTTGAAGCACATTTGAAACAAATGGTTTAACTATAATTTATCCAAGTCTATAATTATTCTAATTGCTCAAGGGTCTCTGTAGGTTCCATCCCAGCTGGAATTCTTCTTCCTATTTTTTTTTCCTTATGTTAATAAGGAAAAAATAACATGAAAAGTGTAAAAAAATGACATTATTTTTAATATCAGAACAATCTCAAACTGTCCCCATTAGTCTTTCAGTGCCATACTACTGAGGCAGCCTATGTGAGAAAAGGATGGGTTCTTTTGACTTTATGTCTTTGTTCTTTCCTTTATCCCTACTCTTTTTCCCTGTCCTCTCTTCCTGCCCCCTCCTCATCCACTCCCGGTCAATAATTGACCTACGGCAATCCACTCAAAGCTGAAGCTTAAGAAACTTGTGTGAATTTGGAAAGCAGATTCCATTTCTGTGAATGTTAATGGTTTAATATTAAGAATTTTCCTCTTATTTCTTGAGATTTTGATTGGAATTTCAGAAAGAAATAATAAACAGCTAGTCATAAAATTGAAAACCTCCTAACCAGCAGTTGGTTATTTGGAAGAGCAGTGTAACAAGCTTTTTGTTTTCTTGGATGCCTATGTGCTGCTTTACATTCCTGTTATTCTTGTTAAATTGTACTCCTATATCTGTTGGAAGATTTATATATCAACTGCTTTGGAAAGTTTAAAACCACTGCTTTTTGATGTGAATAGGATCCATTGCGTCTCTTAGAATAATGACTTATTTTTCTATCCTTCTAAATCAGAGTATATTTCTTTAGGTGCAGAGTAACAAAATGTGACATGCAGTAAGGGACAGCTATTAAATAGCTCTGAAGAAAACACTGACTAATCCAGAATTCTTGTCAGATGAAAAGTATCTTAGCTTCCTTGGTGTGAGGTTTGTATATTTGACTTGTTTATTTAACTAGTCGTCATTGATAGTATGATATCTTGTAAATCACCAGAAATACAAACTAGTGCCATGATTTGTGGGAAAGCTAGCGGAGTTACTTAATGTATGGCATTGTTTGGCCCACTACCTTCAGCGTTTGATCAGGTATCTAATCAGGAATAATACCACCACCACTATCATTTTGCCATTTGCATTCACATTCACTTAATTCTATTGTCTTTCCGTAGCTCCTATAAGCAGGATATAGCAGGGCTAGGATCAGGATTATACAGTACTTGAACTTATGATTGTTATTTCAGAAATCAAACTGTACAAAGCGCTTATATCTGACTGGCTTTCCTGTACAAATATTGCCTGCAAAACCCATGCCATTGTGCAAGTGAATGTAGAAAAAATTATTAGTTCAGTCTCATTTCAGACCTGAGGCATCATCTCACTTGTCAAATCAAAAGAAAAAGGAAGTCTGACTTTTTTATCCACTTGGAAGGAGGACTTAACAGCTGCTGTATGAATCCAGCCTGAGGTGCCCTTGTCCTATTGTCTGTTTTCTGACATAAACCCATAGTTGGAAGGATGTTGACAGGTTTATTTATGGGAAAAGAGATTCCTGAAGTGATTAGAGGCAGAGCTACTGGCCTGATACTGGAGCATTCTTGCGTGGATCCTCTGCAACTTGCTTTCACATTGTACTATGAAATGAGCCTCCTCAGTCCATCAGTCTTATTTACAAAAAAAATCCAGGAAAATTATTTTGTTGCCAGAGTTTTTGGAAAACATAAGGTGTTGGGAATGGGAAAGTTAGAATTGCCTGTCTGTTCTGGTTTTTGTTTCTATCTGAAATAATATGGCTTTCAAAGCTAAGATTCAGCCAAAGTTGCAGTTTGATGTAGTGTGGTTTATATAGACTTAACTAACACATTGCACTTGTTGTTTGCAGGTGATTGGGAATGCAGTCTTCGTCAGTCTTCATGTCCCTGTTGTGTGGTGTGGAGCTGAGCAGCTTCCACCTTAGATGAAAAGGCATCGCAACAGAATCAGCTGTGATCAATGAAGCGTAGCCTTTAATTGCATTTACGGTATGTAGGGTTTCTAGAATACTTATATTTGTAAAGAAGGTAAAAATACATCTAGGGATATGTGGTGAACTTACACTAGAAACCTTTCCCTCATCCAGGTAGATGAAATTAATTTTGTCTCCTATTTCTGCATAATTACGACTAAGTGTTAAAATATCTGCTGCTTTGTCTTCTAAAAGAGTTTCAGCAACAGTTTTATGGCCTTATTTTCAAACTCAGGCTTGCACATCCTCCAAGTTGCTCTACTGAAGGGAGTAGACTGAGATAAATCAAAAGATTCAAAACTTTTATGTAAACCTTGAAGAAAGCAAAAGTATAAAACAAAAAAAGCTCCATAAATGGTTCCTTGGATACACAGTAGCTTAGCTGTGAGTGGGATCAGAAAATTTCCCTTTACCCATTTCACCAGAATGCAGAATCATTTAGGTTGGAAAAGACCTTTAAGATAATCAAGTCCAACTGTAAACCTAAGCTAATGGAAAGACAAAGAGATTGATTTCAATTAGGATTTATACACAATGAGTTGTTGTATTCAATACAGTTGCTTCCATTTATACTAATATAAGCAAAAGGAAAGCTGGGACCATTTTTCCTGCTTTGAATATTGTAAATATTTAGTAAAGCTAACACGTCAATATCTCTTATTATAACTTCACTGTGGTAGTGTTTTATAAGCAGGAACAAAATTCTCTCAGCAGTGTCCCTGCTGGAAAGAGTGTTCCCATTTCACAGCCAGGAAGCTGAGGCATGTAGGTCAACAACTTAATCCAAACCCCAATTTTTAGCACTCTTATGAATGACACTTGAATTATTTCATTGTGAACTGAAGATAGGTTTGTCTACTTCTAAGCCAGAACGTATTCTGTAATTTGCCTGTAAGACAGCTGTGCCCAAGTACAGCACTCAAGGATAAGTGTAGAAAAGTCTTAGCCACAAGTCTCAGTCTTGCAGAACTTTTTAAGCATCCCTGTGACTCTTACAGTCTATTCACAGTCTGGGGCACTGAAACCAGTAGCAGTGTGGAGGTCAATTTCTAAAAAACACCAGTAGGGCTAGCACAGAGCTGGTTTTGGGTCTGTGCCATCTGGAGAGAGATGTTGGTGGCTCCCACCTTCTGGTTTGCTCTGTATCCTGAGAGCAGCGGGAGCTTCTGCCTCATACAGATGCAATTTAATGATGATAGAAAACTGTAGCATATTGTTTCTGTAAAAGGCAATCTCTCATGGATCCCACAGCATTCTTACCAGCATGTTTAACCTCTAATCTGGGAAAGAAAAACACCATCTGCTATGCACCATCCTGAAAAGGTTGCTGTCCTCTGCCTTGATGGCTACCTGGAGGCCTCACAGAAGTGCTGCATCATGTTGAATGAACCCGCCTGGGCCCCAGAAGTGAAGCAACATTTGCGTGATGCACTTGTCTGGGTTGATATAGTTGGCTTTGCAGCACAGCTAATAAGCTGGTGCAGAATGCCATATTTGCCCGGCTATGTTGCGTCTAGTAGTGGTGTTGGCCTATTTAGATCTCGCTTAAGTATCTCTGCCCAGAACTGCACCAGGTTGTGTTGGCAGACTCATATGCTCTGTTTAATGAATAATATTTTCTTTCTTGTTTTTATTTGTCTCATTAGAGAAAATATCATGCTTTCTGCCCTAAGGAACCTGTGCTACCTTGTTTGCTTATTTATGCAGTGTTACTGTTATTTTCACTATTAAAGCGAGAAGGATTCTAGCACAAATCAGAACTTGCTGTTAAATTCTGACAATCTTGACTCATGATACCTGCCAGACTCAACATATCACCTCTGCAGTTTATGCCTTACCTCAGTGCTGTCTCTGTAGCAGAGAGGACAGGAGAGGCTGTGTGTTCACTCTCAATCAAAATCTGCAGTCAACTGGCCTATTCATTTAAAACACCAAGAGTTTTGGTAGATACTCTTAGGTAAAATGGACTGTGCTGCCAGAAACTGAGCTGTCTTATTTCTCACCTGGGTGGGTTCACCTCTGCTTAGGAAATCTAAGATCATCAGGCTGATGCCAAACTTGATGTGGAAATCTGGCTGGCTGAGTCTACTACAGACCTGTGCGTGCGGGCACCCACCTCCTCAGCCACTGGAATGATAGGCATGGTCCACCACAGGCAGCTTTCTCCTTAGAGGTAGTGAAAAACAGCCAGTGCTGACTGTCTTTCTGATCACAATGGAATAACATTGGAATAGTTTTCCATGAGCAAATACCATGACTTGAACTGACCTTGCTAGTGAAGATACTACCGCTGTGTGAACATACATCTTGATTTGCTACCTCTGTGAAAGAAATGAAGTGAGACTTAACAGGTGTGACCTCACGAGTTACTGCTGAGTATATGAATCAGAGCCCGAAGCCATTGGTGGCATCTGTCTGTTGCAAAGAAGAAATTCTTCCTCATCCTGGTTCTGCAGTTCTTAAAAATAAAGTTTCCTCTTAGAGACAAAACTAAAATGTGAGATGGACAAAAGTTTTAAAAATGAAGCTGTGTTACTGGCTTCCATGTGCATAGGGGTAGAACTAACAGGCTGCTACTTTGATCTGTTTGGAAAATTATGTCCTACTACTGCTTTCATTCCTTCAGCAGGTTGCAGACTGAATTGTTTTGGTTTAAAAAGATTACTCTTATACATCTTTAAATGTGCCTGTAAAGTAGCTTGGGAATAATTGTTCCTGATGTTTAATTAGGTAGTGTTTGAAAAGCACTTTGAAAATGAAAAATGGTGTAGAAGTGCTAAATATTCTTGCCTAAGGTTGATTAATTATGGACAGTAAATCTTACATTAGCTCATGTGATAAATGTGAGTGAGTAGAATGAACAATCTATTAAATGAAACCCAGGCATACATATCTTCCCTCTGCATACGGATCTGGGGCTGATAATATGGAGGTTGGAGAATTGTTTCTGCTTTGTAGCTCCTCATGACCCCTTTTTATTCAACGCTGTTGAAGACTTTAACAGAGAATTCAGAATCTGATTTTTCAGAGCTAGCAGAGGGGCAATCCAGGGCATGGGAACCCACTGGTCTTCTTCAGAAGTTTTTGCTTTCAACTTCACAGGAAGTTGTTAGACAGGGAGGCTACATCTATATGAGTAAATCAAACATGTCCAGTTCTCCACTGCTGAAGTCACCTGGCACTGAACTGCCCGTATCCACATGATTAAACACTTATACCCTGTGAGAGCAAGGTGGTTGCAGCCAGGCGCACTGATGGGAAGAATCCCTGGCCTGTGCTAGCTCAGGAAGTCTTCCTGGAGATCTCTTGGGTAAGTGTGATTTTGCCAGGGTCAAAACCATTCTAGAAATTTAGCAGTGGAGAGATGCCTAGCCTGCCCAGCACAAATCGTTTTACTGGTAGAGATGTAGCCTGAGTACTTAGCTAGAGTACTGCCTAGAGTACTTACCTCTGCTGTTTTCAGAGCACCTTCCACTCAGGAGCAGCACAAAGCTGCTTTTATACAGGCCAGATCATGTCATACAATGTACGTATCCTGCCACCCTCTCAGAGATGTGGCTGTCTTGGGGCAGCAATAGTGATATCTGGACTTGAGGGGCTGATGAAACTAATCACCCAGCTTCACTTGCGCTGTAGAATAGATGATAGATTGCAGGGCCACTTGGTGTCTTTGACAGGCTTTAAGTGGGGCTAAGGTATAATAAGCAAATGTTCTTATCGCACCTAGACCAAATAAGTGAGAGGTCTGTGCTAGCTCTTGCAAATAGGATAAGCGCCTTGAATAAACTGACAATCACTTACCTCAGATAAAAAGTCTGGAGAAACCCGTAGAAAGAGGGCAGAAAAGGAAGGAGGAGACAAGTCCAGAGAAACTATATGAGTTTCTGGAGAAAATACAGAGGCCATCTGTGCCCTTTATTTTTTTTATATATATATATGACAGTTTGCCTATACACTGTAGTACTGTGTTTTTCTAAGACTGGAGAAATAAGTTTTCTCCTTGGAATAGAGGGATGAAATCAGTTGTTGATGTTGGCATGTTGGAGGTAGCATGAAGGACTGGTCTGAAATTATTACTTTAAGAAGGCATTATTACTTAGAGATAGAAAATAATAATGACTAGTCATTAATGTTGCTGACTTACAAAAAAGTGGCAGCATATATGGAAACATCATAACTACAGAGTTGTCAATAAGGACTCTTCCGCAGAGTATAGCAGAAGAGTTGAAATCATGGCACTTTGGGCTGAAAATAAAATACAGAAGACCTGCTTTTCCAATCCATGTGATAGATCCTAAAATGTTAAATTCCAATCTGTTTGGAAAAGATTGTCGTATGTCCATGAAAATGACTCCTGACTACAGAGCTTCAAAGAGATGAGGTCTTTAGCAAAAGCTCTGATTTATTTAGCTTCAGTGAACAAGTTACAGTGAGAAAAGGTACTGAAGGTCACATCAATCACAAGGAATCTGAGGCAAAAGGTAGGGTCTTAGGCATAGCCTTTGCAACTCCCCCCTTCTTTGCAACTGTTCGCCAGACCCAGTCGGGTAGACAGAGCTCTAAGAGGTGTTTGTGAGCCTGAGTGTGGTACGTGGTCTGCAAATACAGGAGAAAGACTTATGTTGTGAAGACGCTGGAAATAGGGAGCTGTTAGGTGTCTTGCTAATAGGGAGCTCAGGTGTCTTGCTGAAACGATGCATCCTTGCTTCTTCTTGCTTTTCTTCTGCAGAAAAGGACGTGGGGTTTCTGTTCAACAGCAGACTGAACATGAGCCAGCAGTGTGCCCAGGTGACTGAGAAGGACAACAGCATCTTGGCTTGGATGAGAAACTGCGTAGCCAGCAGGGGTAGGGAAGTAATTGCATCCCTGTACTCTGCACTGGTAAGGCCACACCTCAAATACGTGTTCTGTTTAGGTCTCATCACTACAAGAAGTACATTGAGTTGCTGGAGTGTTTCCAGGAAGTGCAGCAAAGCTGGTGAAGTGTTATGAGGAGCAGCTGAGGGAACTGGGGTTGATTAGTCTGGAGATGAGGAGGCTGAGGGGAGACATCACTCTCTACAAATACCTGAAAGGAGATTGTAGCGAGGTGGGTGCTGCTCTCTTCTCTTAAGTAACAAGCGATAGGACGAGAGGAAATGGCCTCCAGTTGCACCAAGGAAGGTTTAGTTTGGATATTAGGAAACATTTATTTACCAGAAGAGTGGTCAAACGTTGGAATAGACTGGTCAGGGAAGTGGTGGAGTCACCATCTCTGGAGGTGTTTGAAAAACGTGTAGATGTGACACTTCAGGCTATGATTTAGTAGACATGGTGGTGTTGGGCTGACAGTTGGACTGGATGATCTTAGAGGTCTTTTGAAACCTTAATGATTCTATGATTCTTCTCTAATGCCTGTCCTCTCAGATCACTTTCCCATGTCAAAACATTCCTGTTAATACTAAGGTAGCAACAGGACTTTTTTTGACAAGACAATTCTGCAAGAAGGTTCTGCAGAGCTGTTCAAAAGATCTCTGAGAATATGATGAGTTGGTTTAGAAGCAGCTGATGAAATGGCAAGTCACATGGTGGGTAAGAAGCTTGAATGCACAGTGTTTGTTGAAAGGAAGCAGCGGAAAAGACATATTCAGGAAAGAGGACTGGGGAGAGAGCACAGGGACTTGAAGGGCAGGAACTTTTAAATCTTGAAAAATAAAATTCATACAATGTACATTTTCCCTCTTTTTTTTAGAGCTCATAGAAACTTCTGAAACCTAGTTAACTAAAGGCGTGCTACTTAGCACCCCACTTTTGATTGCTCCTTCTCTCAAGAATGTGTGAATGAGATGCCGAGGTGTAAACAAGAACCATGAAGATATATCTATGGCTAACTACACATACCCATTCTATTACCTTAATTCACTTGTGTCAGGTGCTTTATGCAGCATTTCATTTATTTTAGCAAGTTTCTCAGTTGCAAGAGCTTCAAAACACAAAATCTACCGAACTGAAATATTTAACTTATGCACTGGTATCTATGCAACTCAGTCACAAGCTATCACAAGCGACCTATAAACCAGATTTATTTGACACTAAATTCAAGCTGAAAACAACTTCCCAGAACCATAGAGAAGGCAGTGAAACTCTATATATTCACTCTAAGGAGGCATGCACACATATTCAAATATGCATACTTTTATGCACGGATATCATCATGTATCGTTTCTTACTGACCATCTGTTTGCTTACTGTGAGCTCTGAGATGATTCAGTTGCTATGCCTTTGGGGAAAACACTGGGTAAGACCTGCATATAAATGTGGAAGGACACATTTGGGGATATGCTAAATGCACATGGTGGGATCTGACGTGCTACTCCTGGCTCCATCTATCCCATCAGCCTTCCTGACTGGGCAGTCAAGATGGCGCAGAGATCCATCACCAAAGCTGGGAAAGTGGGGCCATCTTATAGCAAGAAAGGGTGTGAAGCAAAAGCAATATGACCTCTGACTGCATTTAGGTCATCTGCAGGAGCTGAGTGAGGTTCAGGAACACAGAGAAAATAGATGTCTTTTGGTGTTATTTAGCTCATACAAAAATGGATGTAATTGCTGTATCTTTGTGGGACAATGCAAAGACTAAACAAGAAGCATACAAACAACAGGAGCTGTAGCCACTTTTACTTAGGTTAGAATCATCATTTTGAAAAATAGAACACCCTTGACATGTGAGGGAGATACTGAATTAATATTACATAATAAATATGAGAACCCTGCCTTCACATATGGCATTCTGGTGAAATCTGGCTGTTAGAGTTGGAACATGATCTAAAGCAGACTTATATGTGCACGAAGGAAGTTTTGTAGCAAGCGCAGTTTTACATTAACAGTGCGTCTCCACTTATTCACAGGTAGCACAATTGTGAGTTACAGATAAGTCTAAAAAGACCCCGCACTTGGGTCATGAAGCTTTTTATTTATATTTCCTCAAATCCATATTTTATGTAACATTTTCTGTGTCCTTCCCAATGCACAATATAATCTCTGTCAGAATTTATAACTAGAAGTATATCACTGTTCCCAAATATCTACACTACCTTTTTTTAAAATGGATTTTATTTCTGGTCTAATTTAGGAACTTTTAGAAATGTTGTCCTGAGCCTGGAGATGAAATCCTCTACTTTTCAGAGATATTCTGTTAGCATTTTATTACCAAGTATGTTAAAACTGGGGCAACTTGTAATAAAGTTCCTGCCGTTCTCCGCTCTGCAATTGTATGCAGTCTCATGTAGGATAGCAGCCTAGAGTTTTTTCTGTCCAGTCAATTTGCAGTTGCAGGCAATCAAGATTTTATATTTTGATCAGGGCTTTTCCTTATTTTTCTCCTTCTGAGTCAGTGATGAAGGAAGCTCTCAGATCCACCCTTGTATTTTTGTCCCAATAAAGTAGAGCTTCCTATGGCATTTTCTTTGCTCTAGAACTATTCATCACTAGCACTGTGTTGATAATGTGATGACAGTTGTTGCCAAAACTTTCCTGTTCACCCTAAATCTGTTTTTCTTGTTATGAAAATAAAGATATGAAGCTCAGCAGAGAGAGAGAACACTCCATGGTATGAAAGCTCAAGGTGACTTCAGGGTAATTATCCAAGGATAAAGCCTGGTGCAAGCAGGCAGCACATTCCAGATTCCAGAGGGGAAGGGGAGAAGAGGGATGTGAGGCTGAAGGGGGTGGGCTGGATGGAATGTACCAAACGGGGGCTGAGGAGAGAGACAATGTTCCTCTTTTAAAAGAAAATGAGCAACCAGTAGAAACTAGATGTGTCTCACTATGGGGTGAGGTGGAGAACCTACCAACTGCTGAGACAGTCAATAGCCAGATTATTCATCACACATTGCTAGGAGATTAACTGAGCAAACGTTCTGACAAAACTGATTAAAGCCTTCATTCCATACGGGGAAACAAAGAGACACCAAGTTATTACACCCCAGCCAAACGCCAGATGATGACTACATGTAGTGGAAACAAAAAGTATGGAATGGTTGCCCCCTGCCCCAAACTGGGATGACTCTATCACTAGAATCATCGTAAATTACAGTTTGTAAATACAGCTACCAGCTTCACATTTCAAAATCCAGATTACTGTGATATAATAGTTAAAGGACACCCACCTTTAGTTTGCTTCTCTTAAAATTTTATCTTAGAGTGTTATCATGTCTAGAGTTATCTCTCTTCTGAAGTGCATTCTTTCACAGTATTATCACCACTGTTTACAATTGCAGCTACTTAAAATGAGTAAAATACTTGACTTTCCATTACAACAAAGTTTGGATGGTCCTCTCTCAGCAACGTGTAAACTCTGAATGTGACTGCTTCCAGTATCACTGTGTGCTTAGTTGCCAGTACTGGTAAAGGGGAAATGGACACAGATTTTTACTGTGTTCAGCAATTACCATGGCTTCTAGCCTTTCCACCTCCTGCAACAAGAAAAGTGATATCAGTAAAACTAAATCACTTAATTGCAGAGCTTAGAAGACTGGGAAAGTTCTGAAAAAGAGCCTGAGAAAGGAACCCCTTTAGAGACAACTCGAATGATTGTTTTCTTTTGACGCTCAAAAATTTAATGGGTCATGGAAATGTTCAGACTAAAACTGCCAAGTGTCTACTATCTCTAACAAGTGCCTGCTAACAAGTGTTTGACCTGAGGCACTGTTGAAGACTAAGCACTGAACTCAACATTGGTTTAGATATACCCATGTGCGTTCACTGATTCTCAGGCATAAAAAATCTCCCTGTAAGTCATCCTGGTAATGTACAGACACTTTCAGAAAGGAAGGCCATCGTCTGTCAAGACCCTAAGACATAAAATTAGAGAGTGCAGCCCCCTGGGGACTGAGTAACAGAAGCTGGGAGATACCTCTGGTAGCTTTTCTCTCCCTAAACCCCTGACTCTGAGGGTAAGAACATTACAACTAATTACGTCCTTGGACTGTGCTGACATGAATAAACCATTTGAGGTTAACCGACATGCTTCTTAATGTCATAAAGCCTCCTTTTCATAGAATTAAAGTCTTATTACATAAAAGTGTGTCGAATCATTCCCTTGTGCTGGGTTAGAACCTATAAAGGGTTCTAAAAAAGTTGTTTTTCAGGAAGAGCTAGGCTCATGCAGTTTAGTATTGTCCAAATGTGTTTTTCATGTGTCAGAAAAGTGGATGTCAAATATGCAGTGGATTTGAAAATGAAGGTCTTCCAATGTAATAACAGAAATCCCATCTGAACATTAGAGAGAACACTGGTAAGGTTAGGAATGCTCCAAGACAGTTAACTAAATTATCATTTACTACCTCATGGGGATTTTTCGTAATGATTTGTATTTGTTAACTTGAATTTATCCTAGCTGTGATTGTCAGAGCCATCTCTTTAATATAAGCAAAGAGGAAGGACATAGCAAGTGAGAAAAATATCTATTTAACATTGTGAAACTTAGACGTGAAGTTAAGAAATAGCACATAAATAGTAGAAGCAGGTCCAATAGAAATATTGATAACAAAACCAGCAAAATACTATGTTCAAGAGCGTAAAGTAGAACATGTACTGTAATAATTTATAAATATAGTCAGAACTGTTATGTACACAAATATTTTATGGTGATGTGTTGAGGTGGAACAGTAGAAACTAAGAAACCTCTAGAGAATTGCAGATACCCTACGTAATTTATTGTTGATTTTCCCCTAACTTGTTAAATAGCTTTATTTAGCAATATGTTGCATGTATATCAGAATTTCATAGATAACATAAATTTGCAAAGGATGCTGCCAACTGGTTTTTTTTACTTCTTGTTGTTATTGTTGTTGAATAGGCAGCTTTTTCATCACTCAAATGATTCTCACAATTTTGAGACTACCCCAGTCATTAGATGATCTTTGAAAAGATAAGCATATACATCTCGATTGCTCTGGCAAGGCAAGGAGTTTTTCAAAATGAAGGGAACAGCTTCTCTTTTAAAGCCCTGTCTATACCCTTGTAAAAGGCCATAAAATATATATCAAACATAGATGATACTGACTGCTCTTTATAGCTACTATTAAGATTTATGGTCCCTAAAGTTAAATATTGACTTTGGCATCACCTTGGTCAATACTTATCTCTCAGATCAATAAATCTTAATATTGACTGTAACTGAAGTCACTATGCTGTCCAGTGTTACCTCTGAATGATTTATATAAATGTATTTTCCTCTTCCCTCAACATATCTTTTACTTTCCTGTGTTCCAATTTGATGGGGTTGGAAGACCGTTTTTAATGAAGAAACTTTTTCTCTGCATAAAGCACCATCCTTCTGATCAGGTTGTTTTACTTATTTCCTTATTTCTTTACAATTTCTGCCGTAACCGCATAAACCATCTTAGCATGAAAAGATTTTTCCTAGTTCCTAAGTAAACATATAACTTCTGAGAGCATTTTTCATTATGATTTTATGTATTGGATCATGTTACAATCATCATAATCACCCTAATCTGTATTACTGTTTTCCGTTATTGTCTTTGAATTCCTATATTAACATTTACTTTCCTGTCTCTCAATGTTTCTTTCAACTATTAAAATTATAACACAATTGAAAATTTAATTATTTAGTCCTGTTTTGCAAGTTTTTATTATTTTGATTTCCACAATACAATTCAGTTCATGAAGAACTTAGAGACATTATCTTGACTAGATTTTCACATACATAATTTTTCTGATATCACAAGAATTTTTATGTTAGCAGGATCTTTGAGGCTGATGGAACAAAGGCCCCTTTACCAAGGAGCAAAGGAAGAGTAGCAGTTTCAATAAATTTCTAAGTTTTCTTCCTGCCACAGGGAAAATCTAGAAGGATGTTAAAGTTGAATAACAAAATGAAGAACACTAGGATGCTGTAAAATCATCAGTTGAGATATTTTGTGCTGTTACATTCCCATGTGATGGTTGCACCCTGCGGAAAAACATAGCTCTCTTCTACTAAGAGTGTCATGGAAAATTTGCTAAACAGAAACAAAGGACCTTCTTCCATTTCCGCCTTCTGACATAAACAGCTGTACTGCTGCTTGCAATAAATTATCAGAATGGATAAAAATCTTCCTTTCCTTCTGTTTTTTTTTTAAAACAAGATCAGAGGGCTCAGATGAACACGGCCTCTCTCTCTATCTGAGAAACAGAGTGAAAAAGGCTTCTAATGACCTTCTAGGTTATTTGGGTAGTTCAGCTAATTAGGGACACAGCAGAGCTCCCTTGTGACTTGCCCTATCATGATCTTTCCCAACTAATACAGTTCAAATCCTGAATGTAGCAGCAAAAAACAGTTTCAGGATGTTCCTTGCAATCAAGAGAAGAAATAAGTTTTCCTTTGCTTGGATGGACAATGGAGTGGCAGGAGGGGAAAAAATGTAATTCACCACTATGTTTGTGAATGGGGAGTTAAACTCAGAGCAAGAGTTTGAACTTGAAAGATGAAGAGTCAAGTTCATTCCTTGTCACTTATTAAGGTCCGAATCTTTCCCCAGTAGCAAACTGAATAATTTTCTATACTTCATTCCTTAAACTCTTGAGTAGCATTGATGTGCACAGCTATGAGCCTACTGCACTCCAGACCAGGGACACCTGCCTTTCCCCATCTGGTGAACAGGCCGTTCTTGCATCTACTAGTGCTAGTGATCACAATATGTACTCCGGGAATGCTTTAAAATGCCAGGGCCAACCAAATGATAAATAGCAGTTTTTTAGCTTTATTATTATCTGAGTACAAATTAGAAAAATAAAATATGTTTAGCTTGGATAAACAACAGCTAATGGGCTGGGAATGCATACAAATGACAAGTTTGGAGAAGGCTCTAAGCATTAGCAAAGGCAGTGACATAATTCTGAAGGTTTGAGTAGATTCAGCTAAAGAGTAAGGGTTTGTTTACACCAAGAAAATCACTGTAATAATTATACAGCATAATTATACAGCATAATTGTAATTATCCTCAAATTATTCTGAAGGAAGACTGTCCACATGGGGAGTTATGCTGATATAAAAACACTACTATATTTCCCTGTGTAGACAAGCCTCAGGAAAAGAAAGGATTGTTTTTGTGTAAAGTTTCTGAGCACTACATTATTAGTACCACAGGGCAATACAAAACAAAGAATTTAAATCGCATGGCTTATAGTTGATTTAATCTACCTAGTCCAAGTCTTGTCCACAGAGAGAGACTCCCTACCAGCATTGGCTCATGTGATGCATATTCTTATTTCATATGAAAAGTCTTTACACTTTTCAGTCCCCTCCTTCACCTGGGACTGTGTCTTCCTCTTTAGTTTAGCTCAGTTAAATAGCTTGCATGACAATAGATTGCTCTCTGCCTCTGTGGCACTGTCATCCCAGCTGTCATGAAGGCATTTGTCAGGAAGATGATTTAGTCTAGCCTATTGCTGGTGTATCAGTATCTTTTTTTTTTTCATACTTCTCAGGATTTTAGTTAACAAGCTTTAAGTTTCTCCAAGAAGCTATATCATATGTCTAGACCTGAAGAGCCAAAATGATACATTCCCCTCAGATATAGATGGTCATATACAATGACATTTATAAACCATTTGTTTGACTTTGTTCTCTGTAGCCATCTCATTGGACTAGGAAACAAATGTAAGTACGTATGGACTCAGTGAACAAAATCACTCACTTCCATGCGCTACACAAGCAATGGTGGAACTGCTTGAGGAGGGATAATGAAGCTTCAGCAAAATCAGAATGTGCTTCTTCCAGTGTTTTTACAAGTAGATATGTTCCTATGGTTTGTTTAAGATTTCACACTCAGTTATCCAGAAAAGTTTAAATATTTGAAGGAAGGTTCAGAAAGTGAACAGTATGGTAAGGAATGGCTGTGATAATTAGTTTGAATAATAACACGGCTACTCTTGCCTAGCAAGAGTGATTTATCTGCCCATAAATTCTTCACTACCACAAAACTCATGTCTGAATTGGCATCTTCAAAATGGAGAAAAGACTCTGGAACAGCCTTTCTCTTTTTTAATTTCTATTTGCTACTTTCTGAAATTTTTTTCTTTACTTTCTAGGCCATATTCTTCCTCTTCCAGTTTGGGGACTTCAGATTAGATTCACAAAATGACTTAGGCATCATCTGGAAAGCAATGTGGCATCACTGTGATCCCACAGCCCCAGGTTGTGCCTTCATGCCCTGAACAACCCCTGGAGAGCTGACTGTGAATGAAATTCAAAACGGCCAGTGGGCTATCTGGTGAATGTAGCTCTGGAGAAAACCTCAGGAGAGTGCTACACTCCCTGCTGCACCCTTGGAGGTCACGGTTCTTAGCTCTTTCTCATGAGGTTTGCTGAGAACTGCATGTCCAATCAAATGGAGTAAAAGACTCAGGAAAGGTATTGTCTTTGTCTAGTGCTCCAGAGAGCACAATACTTTATTTGGATTCAGGAGAGCCAGGTTTATCTTTGTTTCTTCCTTAAGAAGACCTGAGAAAATATATTTCCTCTCTCAGAATATTGTTGCCAGCACTAGGCACTAGCATTAGATGGGACTCAGATATTTTGGAACACTTACTTAAATCAGGCTTTCCAGCACTAAATGTACAAGTGTTGAAAATGATCTCGTATCTGCTGAAACACCACGGCAATATGGTATGAAAAAAAGATTTTAAATTATTGCTGGCTAACATACCTAGTAATAGATTTTGCTGCAGGGAAGAAGTTGTCGGCCCAAATCTCATGTCCTAATTGTTAATTATTGTTGTCTTTGTCTCAAATAAATTCTGTCATGAGCCTAGGCAGCTTTATTCAATTAAAATGTTCCAGGAAAATGCAATACCAATCACATTTAAAACTAAATGCTCAGTAGCACAATGAAGTAATAATATAGAGTAGTAAAGCTACTACATACTTACTCTTCTTGATCTTCAAAAAATATTTGTACTTGTATTCTCCGTCTTTCAAAAGAGAATACTGTGTTGATGGAAACTGTTCATTTGACTCTCCTAGGAAATGAACTCCGCTTCAGTGGGTTAGTAATGCATGCCTTTTGCATGTGAAATAATCATTGTTTATAAGGCCCTGCAAATACAATCTGGTATTTATTTGAGGAGAAGTCATTGCTGCAAACTGGTTGTGATACTGACCTGAGTGAATTATAACGTAAGTCTATGCAGCAATGATTCCCTGCCCTCCTGTAGGAGCTGTACCAGCTCTTCAAACGTTTGAAATCTGCCCTAGTCTGAAATTTTACTCTCAAGCCCTAAGTGCACATCCACTTGAAGAAAGCCTTGTAGTAATAAAATCTTCTCTTTAAGGCTAGGTCCCACTCAGACCACCGTATGCAGTGTGTTTTGGCGAAATCATAGCACTCTACACTACCCTTAGTGGAAATCAGAGGTCATGCACATGAATTAGCTTACCACCTTGTCAGTCGTCAATTTAACTATGCTACCTGTTGATAAAATGTAGGCACGTGCTCTGAATTTGCTCAGCTGTGAAGTATAATAATGTATCCTTTAGTTCAACTCTGATGAACAACTTTGAGATAATCATTCATACTATTGTTCAGCTGATGGGAAGCAACTTGTTGTGCAGCCGTAACTTCATTATATATATATATATATATATATGCCTCAGTTATCAGCTCCTATCTTCCATGAGTCTTGGAAGTGCTGGCATTAGTTAGAGACAGATCTAGTGTCTGGAAGTTATGCAGGTCTTTGTAGGCTTGTATGGACAGAAAGACTGAAGCCACTAAGATTCTTCATTTAGTTCACTCTCAGCAATCAGACAGTAATACTTCCAGTCTTCAATACTCTGAGCTAGACTGTAACCTCCATGGTAGGAACTGTCACTTGACTTGGTTAGTATAGTATATTAATCAGCCCATTTAGGCTGTTTTATTCTAAACAAATTTGCTCACTGTAATGACACTGATCTCATCAAGCACGCAGTAACTATCTTTCTTTTATCAGTCCATAACACTATTTGTGCTGTAGATGATGATGAAATATGTTTACATATATAGACCATATGGCAAATTCCACATTTCAGGCACCTTTGTATGAAGAATATCTGTCTGAATTGTGCTTAATATCTGTCCTTTTTCCTTCCTCAACATCAGTCCAAAACCGCATGACTCCAATTAGTTCCTATAGCAAACAGTTTGTTGGCAGCAATCTATTCTCAGTATTGCCAAAATACATAAAACTGTTGCAAGTCTCATGATTTTTCATGGTTTTCTTTACAATTCAAAATTCTGATGAATACTTTAACATCACAGTGATATAAAAGACAGGGAAAATTTCCTTTCAACTCAGAAAAACAAAACAAACCAAAGCTTGGATCTAATTAACCTTGGCAAGAAAAGAAATCACCGAGAATGAAAATCTCTCTAAGTCAAAGCGGCCAAAACAAAGCCCTCTGAAGCCCTAACAAACCTCTTGAAACAGAATTTAACTGGTACATCAGTGTTGCTCAGGCTGATGTTGATGCTCTGTATGGAGATTAATTTTACCCTCAAAAAGAAGGCTTCCTGCCAAATATATGTAGTTTGCATAATTTACATCTTTAAGCCCAGAAAATCCTGGAAGTTCTCTGCTTGCTTCCCTGTATCTCAAAGAATTACGCTAAGGCAAACATTGCAGGGAGTATTTCCTCATGCCTGGGTATTTGCTGGCATTTTAAGTTACAAAATTTATTTAGGACCAAGCTTATTGGGTCTCTGTGTTCTTTCTTCGCTCCATTGTCAACTGCTGTAAAATTCTTAGATTTAAATAAAATTAGTGCAAAGTTGCCTGTAAATCATAACCAGCTTACCCCAAGAGGGCTAATAAGCAAGACAATACAATCAAGTCTCCAGAGAAGAGTAGATGTCTTTAAATTACATTCCAGAGATGTACTGTGACAGCCTGCATCAGAAATAAGAATCAGAACTAGGGACAGGATTTTTAACATCCCCTTTAGGTGAGCAGAGCATCAGATTTCATCTCAGCTTTAATACAGGTAGAATCTGTTCCAACTGTGAGAAGAACTGCCATTTGTAAGTATTTTAATTTCACTTCTCTGGTGACAGAAAGACTTTGGGGAATGAGAGAATAAATCCAAGGATGACAAATCAGGTGATACTCGGAATAGCATTACTAGCTCCCCATTCTTTGCAAACATATAGAGAAAACGCTGTTGAGGTTATATTAGGGTACATACAAAAGGGGATAGAAGCACTTCCCTGTGGCCCAGAGAGTTTAATGAATCAGAGTCAATTCAGGACTGTAGTATCTGCAGATAAAATCCGTATGGAAGGTGCCAGCATGGTACATCACAGGGATCTTGAAGACCGAGACCCCGAAGCAGTCACCTATCAAAACCAGAGCAGCTTCATCAGCTTCAACACCATTTTTGCGTATGTGACTACTTGCTAAATCAAACCACTGGATGAGTGTCTTTCTTCTCTATATTTCTCAGCATCACTCCAGCTATCCAAAATTAAAGCTTCCCTGAAGGCTTGAGCCAAGCCTCGAATTATGTCTCAAAAAAAAGTGGCATAGCCTTAGAGGGGCTTACAACTCCTTTGACCATCATTACTTCTGCCACTGTTTTTTCTGCTCTGCACTCTACCTTCAAACCCATATGCTTCGATGCTGAACTTCTGTGAAGGATGGGAGGAGTAGGATATTCCATATTGATTCAGAATGCTAAAGTTGAACAAACGGTATAGAACTACAGGATCACAATTGTTCTAGGTAATGTTTCCAGATAAAAGCTTCAAGATCATCTAGCAAGAGTAATATGAAACATAATATCTGAAAGAGTATGATTTTTCAGGCATCCTGTTAGGCTTGATGTTCCACTCTTGTAAAAACATGATGTATCCATGAAAGTAGAAGAACTCTAGTATCACAGTGTCAAAAGAGGATCTGGACATCTGTTGCAAAGATTGTTTTGATTGGCCAGTTGTATCTGTCTCATCTCACATAGATTAGATAAACGCATGAGGAACCTGTTGCATCGATCAGGAAGAAGGATAAGTGTTTTTTCAGGCTGAAGTGAAATACAGGAAAGTAAGGGTTAAAGACAGCACGGTCTCTTGATTCACAAGGAGAAGGTTGGATGCTTGTTCTTGGGGCAAAACTGCATGAGATGAGATGCTCACTGAAAAAGTTCTTCAAAAAGGTTTTCCTCTTCAATGCATTCACTCCACCTCAAAAATAATTTCTGCTGGAATGGGCAAATCCCATCCTTTCCACTCCCAAGCTTCTGACTTGCTTCTGTTTCAGCTCTAACACTCAGTGGACACTCTTTTGAGCCAATTTGAATTGCTAACCCAGAAGAAACCAGTAAATTATCCTTCTGGATTTTTTTTTTGCCATGTTAATCAGCTGGTTTGCATAGGAGTCCCACAAACACTAAAGGTGGTGCATAGATCTTGTGCAGGAGTGTGAATATATGGATGAAGTGGCAGAGCCTTCCCCTTTCAGAGACAAGGGGCTGTTTAGACTTACTTACTCATCTTTTATAACTTAAACCTTTCTAGAAAATGAAATTACTAAGATAAACGGTTTTGAAGTCCCAAGAATTCAACCAATTTGTATACATTGCAAATGGGATGCTTTTAGTGAAACTGATTTTGGAAAGAGGTGCTCCGTTTTATTTTCAAGATCCATTTGGACATCTGCTAAAATGAAACTTTATACAAAAATTTACCAAAATTAGGAATTCAACACTAGCCTTACTTGTTTTACATAATTACCATTTACATTTTCTAAAAGTGACCGTTGAAGGGAAAAAAAAGAACCGTATGAAAACTGTTCTAGAGGGGAAAATACAACAAAAATTTATTCAAGTCAGCAAAAAATACTTGCAAACTGTCAATGAAGTGTTTTTCTGCAGGGACACATACAATTTTATAGGATGCAATTTCACAGTTCAGGCTTGATTTGCCATGTGTGGAGAGCAGACTGATTGCATCAGGTGGTGGAGCATTATTGGGTCATTGTTAACTCATTGCCACAGAGGACATAAATGGCTTTCCTCATAGCAGTCACTAACAGTGGCAGAGTCAACTGGTTTGGCCAGGCTGATATTGGTGGAGGGAATGTTCCCCAAACTGAAATGTGAAATCGCTGGAATGAAAAATATAGATCTTTTTTTCTGAATAAAATCTCAGGATTTTTGTAGCAATTACACACTTCACAGTTTATCAGTGATTACTCTCTCCTGTTCTCTCCAGTTGCAAGACAGCATTCGCCTCTTTACAACTCAAAATTCTTCATTGTTTCTCTTCAAAGTGCTTTTTAAAGGTTTTCTTCACTTCCACCGTAAAGATCTATTGGTAGAACTCTAGTAAGCTTTGACTTTTTTGCTAACTACCAGTTCCAGTGATTCATGTATTTTGAATCTGTTATTGGCAGGAGTTTAATTTTATTCTGATTTTGTACAATAACTTGCATATGCTTTGGTCTATAAATGTGATGAGCTGGACTAATGCAAATAATAAATATGCATAATAGTAAGGCAGCTGTAATGGTTTGAAAGTTTATCTTTGTATTATTCAAATACAGATATTGACAAATAGACAAACTGTAATGAATCATCACATTTTGACAAACTGGATAGAATGAAATATAGAAGATGAATCTTAGGAGATGAATATAATGTTCTGAAACAAGTTATTCGACAAACCTTCTACCTGACAGGAATTAATGAAAGGTAGATACCATGCAAGATTGTTTCTCAAATTCAATATGGAGGACTAGTTGTCTCTAATGAAATAATTGCCTGGCTAGAAGTGCAAAGAGAATGCAGAGCTATTGCAAAACACAGAAATCTAACTGTTTTCTGGAAGCGCACTAATTTGTAAATAATAATAGGACTTTGTAGGACATAAAACATGAGGATTTTCAACAAGCAAGTGGCTACCCATTGCTCAGTCTTTACAGCAGCAAATTACTGATGATAAAAGATGAAAGCAGAGGAGATGTCAGCATGTGACGTAACCTGGAGGAATGTTGAAGAGATTAAATCAAAGCTTAAGAATAATCAGAGTAGGTTTGACCAAAAATCCACCTAAAACCACTATCTGAAAGTGGGAGAAAGTGGAAAAGCACTTTTGGATAAATGATGGACAATCCTACAGTTACAGCTAATGAACTTCTGGCAATATGCAATTCCTGTGTTTCCGTAGTCATGGGCATTATCATCATGTTTAACAGGTATTGATGGCTTGTTCTATTACTTTATTTACGCATTTTAGGAAACCAAGAGTCTTTTGGCATCAATTATATACTATATCAATAAGTGACACAACTTAACTGTACTTTTGGAGAAGAATAGCTCATCTAATTAATTTTCAACATGCCATCAGAGATTTTAACTTGATGTTCTCTAATTTTTAAGAGGCATTCTGTTCTAGTCACATCACCTAAAACCGTATCTTTACTATGTATTTTTAACTATGCTGTCACTTGATTAACATGATTTCACTGTGAAAGTTTGTCAGAATAGTGTTTTTCCACAATATTGGTAGCAGAGGAGACACCACAGGCTGTGGTCCAATATACAGGGATGCACATTAATTGCTGTCAGACAGTATTGGCAGGAAAGCATTCCACTGACGAGCAGAGGAGGACAAGGGCAGATTTCCAAAGAGCCAATTTCAGATCTCCAAATAGACCCCAAAAGCATGCTTCTATTTAGCTGGCCAGTTTTACTAGAAGGTCATGATAGGTCTGAAATCTGTCAAAAGAAATGTCAGAAATAGTTTTTCTGTAGACTGGGACACTTTTTTTTCCCCCACACAGTCAGAGATATCTGTATGCAGGAAAGGCATACAATTAGTTTAGAAGGTGTTCAGTTTCAGTTCTCAGTTATGGCTATAGGTGGGTATCTGCCTAATTTAAGCTGCCCTAATGTCCAGAAAAGATCTGATGACAATCATATAGCTGAAATTACTGCAAACAGACAATTGTGTCATTTAGAATACTGCTGCTGTGGAATATTAAGGTAGGTGGTTGAGCTGGGATTTCTTCAAATTGTTTGTGTTGTTTATATGGCTTGTTTTATACTAGCAATTGTTATTATACTGAAGGAAAAAAACCCCTACAATCAGTTCATATTCACCTTTTTCATGTCATTGATTTTATAGGTTTCTGTCACATCCTCACTCCGGCATCCTTTTTTTCAGGTTGAAAAAACACAGTATGTTTATCTCTTCCTCGTACAAAAACTGTTTCACACATTTGATCCCTCTTATTTCTGTTCTTTGAGTTTTTCCAATTCTCGTATTTTGCGATGGAGGCCCAACACGGCTCACTGCATTCAAGATGTCTGTCACCTTGTGTTTAAATAGAGTAATGGAATAATGATGCCTTATGATTTTTCTCTTTGTCTTTTTAAATAGACTCAACACGTAAAGTACTTTTACAAGTCCTCCTGATCAGTAAATTTTCATTCTTTCTCTGCTGTTATTTGACTAGCAATAGCTAGGATCTCAGATACAAGCAATGTGCGTGGAACCTCAGACAGAACTGATCTTGCCATGAGTAACATCATCCTTACCATGAGTAACCTGAAGCACTTGGATGGCATATGCAAGTGTGTAAGAACTTCTGATCACAACCTGCCTTTAACGAGAATTGCTTTGTCAAAATATTAACTATATGAAATACATATGATGCCTTGTTAATTCCCCACATTTTCTTCTGCTGTAAAAATAAAACTCAGACTAAATTGTGATATTAAGACATGCCTCTTTTTTGAATGTATTGTATCATTAAAGATAATTTTTCGTGTTAACTAGGACTAATTTATGATTTTGGATTGAAAAACCTCTTAATTCTAGGTGAGTTCCATGAGAAGAATGATTTCAAGTGAATTTTGCTCTGAGGTTTTAAAATCATTTGGATAAAGGTCCCAGTGAGACTGAAAAGGGTAAAGTTGAAACTATGTGGACTGAAATCAGAAAAAATGTATAGACAACCTCTTGAGCTTAATGACATCTAGTGACAATGAGCTCAGCTAGTTTCTAAGTCCCCAGCCCTTTGCCTGTAGCATGAAAGTATCAACTGTATTTTCATTCTTACCTTGACTTGGTTTTCATGGTTCATTGTGCAAGAATGAACAATGATTTCTTTTGTCAGTCATCCAACTGAGAATTGTTTTGCTTATTATTCAATATGAATTGTTCTTCTGCTAAAATATAAGATATCAGCATGTAAGGATTTATTGCCCAGTTCTACTCTCACAGTTCTAAAAGATGAGAACAGTAATTGCTGCTTAGATAAAGAAAATGAAACATGATAAAAGGGGAAAAAAGTAGATTTCTCTCAAGAGAGACTATTGAATAGACCCCAAACTTACTATAGTTCAAAGCATTAGTTCATGAAATCCATTACTTTGGAAGAGGACTATGGAAAAATGCCATTTTCGAATTGAGTATGAAAGGATAGGATTTCCCAAAGTGTTCTAGTAAAATGGAAGGCTATGTCCTATTGACTCAGATCTTCTTGATTTGATAGGACTGAAAAAGACACAGCTGCAGTTATGCAGACTGAATACAGCTCATAACATGAGCTGTGTGGAAAAACCTCTGAGTTACAACTAAGTCTAGCAAGCCAATTCAAGGAATTTAGAAACATAGTGGTCTTAAGCATTCACTTTAGTCATTGAATACCTAAGATCAGAACTATTCCTGATCACTTCTGTAGACAACTGAGAGCTGTCCTGAGCTGATGAGTTTCATGACATTTAGTTATAGTGAGATGGTCTTTTGCCTCTGAGCAGCCTCTGAGGCTACAGTTACCATGAAATGTAGATAACTTAGCATTACTATGAATCCCCCTAAATCATAGCTGAACCTTCTTTGTGGTGTGACCACAATGAAAGATTAATACCTCTCTGACAGAGAAATTCAGCAGAGCCACAGCAAATAAACAAATTAGATGGGTTGTGATACAGCATGCGTACCATTAGAAGTACTTTTTCAACCTGAGTTGTAAGAGATACAAGGAGGAAACTGGTCCTATTTTGAAATATTGTTTGTATATTTTGCATTAAACAGTTACGTAATACAGTTCATAAACTATTCGTGAAGAATGGCCTAAAAGCTAGGACTTCTGGATTGAAATTTCCTGTTGTTAAGCTGTAAAATCTTTCTTTTCTGTATTTTCTCTCCAGCCAATGAGTTTCAAACTTTTTTTCTTGACAGTGAGAAAGGTTCAGCAGGAAGAGAAGAAGTGATATTTTTATCTAGTTAATAGCTTGATGACCAAATAATTTAAACTCCTCTAGAACTGCAGAAAAGACCAAATTCAGAATTTAAGCAAAAACTCTTGTAAGTGAAGGGGCTCTCACTTCATTGTGTTTACTGCCCATCACTGTACCAGGAGTGAATCGGAAATAATTTTCAGAAACAGTTCAGGAAAACTGCTGTATTTTTGAATTGTTTGGAAATTAACTGTGGGGCTATTTTGGAACTCCTTAGCACCATCAGAAATGCTTTATGTTGTTGGATATAGCTACTTGGAATAGCATAAACAGGTGCACAGAATTGTTATCACTAAGAAAAAAACATGCTGAAAGACCCTAGATGGATGTTTGAGCTCAGAATAAATACACAGAGATGAAGGCTAGAGAAATAATCTGCTCCAGTGAAAAAAATCTCTGTTGTAATGAACTCCACGTCAAAATTTTTAGAAATACATACCTAAGGTGCAGGAATGGATTTGGTCCATGAGAGAGGACAAGCCAGAAGCCAGGGTGACCTCCACATAGGCAGGGTGCTTATCAGTTAGGCGCTGTTCCACAAGGTCTGAGCGGGTTGATGAAGTGGCAGTCACCAGCAGGGTAAGACCTATGGATGTCCTTGGGGTCCTAGCATAAGGGTATTATAGTCTGAGAAAAAGCTGTCACGAATCTAAACCTTACTGCGTTTACTGTAGTATGGGTTCAACCTCAAGCTACAGATCAAACATCCGAAAACTCAAGACAATTTGTATTTGTACTCAAATTCTGTATCACTAAGGACTAGTTACTTGGAAGCACATGGGAATTGGGTGTTTGTTGCACCTCTTCAAAGCAAAATCCACTCTTGTGTGTTCAGGCAGGTTTGCAAATGGATATCACTTGAAGGATTCTTGGTTTCAGTGACAACTATTTATGTTATCACAAGATGCTAAATATACTACCAAATCCTTTTTATTTAAGTTGCATACTTCACTGCTGGGAATTCGTAAAACAAAATAATACCCATTACTTCTGCAAGTCTTCAACTGAGATTATTTGTCCCACATCTGTTGACTCCAAAGTAACAACACTATTTCCTGAGCAATTCATAATTTTGGCAAAAAAAGAAAAGGTGGTTTGGCATGACTAAAGGTGTCTTTTATCACAAATATGTAATCAAGGTCTTGATTACTTATAATCAGTAAAATTCTAAAATGCCATAAGTGTTTCGGCCTGATTTCACTGGTTAGGAAACACCTCTTTAAGGACATCATATCACTGCATAGGTCTTGTTACATAAATGGAAGATATTAAACTGAAACAGATGTGTTGATTTCAGCTTGGCTCAAAACACATACAAGAAACCAGTGTTTGCCAAATGCAAAAGGATAAAAAAAATATCAGTTGATAAAATCTTATTTTCATGCATCTGAGATAATTACAACAAGTGGGCAGTGAAACAAAATTAAAACCTATAAAGAGTATGTTGGCAGCAGCTGACAGTAGATGCTACAGAGGGAAGTAAAATCTTTGTCTGTGAACCAAGCCAGTTGGTGAGTAGAGCTACATAAGGAAAAACTGAATTTTCTATATAGCCGATGACGTAAGATTTAATACACATTTATGATGACTTTCACGTCTACAGAGACTATTAATGGCCATAACATTAGGCATCATTTTTAAGTGCATCCATAGTATTTCACTTAATGACCTTATGCAGTATCATGTCTCTCATAAGTAAATACTTCTCTTTCTGATTGGAATATATTGCCTTTTAATTTGCAACCCTGTGTTGTTACATGATGAGACAAGTTTAATAAAAGGAGAGACTGATCAGTTTATTTCTATACCGCTAATTATTTTGTACACCTCCATCAAGTCTCCTGTTACTCTTGGCCTGTCTGGGTTAAGCTCTTATACAATATAAATCCCACTTTAGCTCTACCTCTACTGTGGACTTCATCAATCTCTGCTTTATCTTTCTTTAGAGTGAGTCAATCACAACTGTGCTCAGTATTACAAGCGGGAATTGATCATTTTTATATGGTGTTATATATTTCTTGTATTGTTTCTGTCCATTTTAAAAAAGTAATTCTTAAAATCTGGCATTTTTTTTAAGGCAAGAAGTCTTCTTAGCAGTTTCATAATATGAAAGTACAGGCAAACTGAATTTTTACTTGTTCCTCTAAACAATTTTTTTATGGCAACACTGTATTTTTCTCAAGAGTTGGAAAGTAATGTGCTTGGTCAAATTGGACCCCACTGTGTCTAGGAAACTGTTGGAGGAAATGTAAATTAGTTTGTGAGACAAAATCATAGTCACAATTTGCTGTTGATTGTCCAAGGCAGGCAGTTATTGAGTTTATATACAAGGTAGCTCTTAAACAGAATGTATTTAGGTAGTTAAGATTCAATAACAGGAAATTACATTAATTTAATTGAGAGGACAGAATTAGGTTTTGAGTGATGGTGTAGGTAGAGTAATAGAGTGGGTGTTAATATTTTTAGTTTAGAAGCAGTTATTTTTCTTAATTAGGGTTTTGAGTATGCTTACTGTGATATGGAAGGAAGTCAGTAAAGTATTTAGGTGTTGAAATAGGGTTCAAAATCATGAGAGATTCTCATGGAAATCAATAGAAGATAGGTTTGGAAAATTTTAACAGGGACCTATCTGCATCTTAAAATGGAGATGGACTTCATGCTGTATGTGAATCAACCTTTTCCTGTCCGTCCTTCATTCAGAACATAGTACAAAATGCAAATCTGTATGTTAAGCCTAATTCACTTTCTGTCTTACACTGATTTAATGTGTAAGTACATGCCCTCTATGTACTAAATGAACTTAATACTAAATTTTGCTTTGCTGTGTGGGAATGGAATAATATAAGGGTGCTTTAGGATCTACTGATGTTGAGGAACTCATGACTGAAAACCACTACATGGTCACTGATTATCCAAACAGGATTAGCATTATATACAGATGCATTTTTTCGGTCTTCTGGTTCTGATGGCTGTTATAGCCACATCTCTGAAGAGTTTGAAGACCTTTGGAGTTTTGTGGTGGATGCCTTCCAAAAAGAGTTATTTATGTGAATGTGAACTTCTGTAAATGAATGAAGACAGATTGCACTGAGTGCAATTTGCAGCATCGTTTTCTGTTTCATTCAGTGCTTGATTTATATTTAGACAATGACCACCTACTAAATCAACTATTTTACTTTGAGCAAAATGTTACTTTGTTCTTAGTATTTGCAATCCTATCGTATTTCTCAATTTCCTTTAGCATCTTCTCTAAACCAGTTTCAGTATAATGAAAAATGTATTACAAGTAATTTTCGGTTTGAATCAGCCGTAGCCACAAATTTGTACTAAGCAAACTAATATCTTGATGAGACAATTCATTAGTTGATGGTACTATAAAGGATATCTTTATTTATAAAATTTAGTTCTATTTTAATAAAGGCAACTTGTTAGCAGCTGATCTTTTTATTTTTTAAAAAATAGAAATGTGTCACAATAAGGCATTTATAAGAAGATGAATGATGCCTAAAAGCTATGTTGGAACAGCCATCCCACAGTTTCGCATATTTTTTTTGTTATTAGATTTATAATTAATTGTCACATACCAAATATTTGTGACTCAGACACATTGACAGAGGGCTGATGACAAAACATATTATTGCTGATGCTGTAGAATTTGCACTGTGAGACTCTTCCAAAGCTTTGAGAACACCCCCTTTTTCAAGCTGTTTAATCAGTAATCAAAAATCACAACAAGGATTGTCTCAGTTCATTCTTCAAAGCAACCTTGCTTTTGTTTTCTTTTTTTAGGATTAATCCAATCGGTGATGAAATTACAAAGCACCTCTTTACTGTTTGCTGTTTTTTTCCCACTATATTTAGACAATCAGCAATAGTGACTTGCTCAGGTAAAGCTGTTAACCAGCCAGACTTCTCATCTCTATTTGCATTTCTGAAAACCTGGAGAACAGAAAAGTCTTTAAATTGGCGATTCAACCTGAGTAAGAACATGCTTTTAGGAAATGAGGCCTACGCCGTTGTCTTCACACTGGGCACAAGTGCTCTGGTTGCCATGGTAATACGCGGGAACATGCTAGCTCCAATGATGTGGAAAACAAGATGGCTTCCTCATTTGTTTAGCCTTAAGGAAAATTACAGATATTAACAAATCATCACCGGACTAACAGATACTCGGAAGATTTGACCTAAATAAACAGCATCATGTCAGATTGCTAATAGCTGCTGAAGTTTTACTTCTGTGACTCTCCTTAAAGTCCTTACTTAATGAAGTTTTTATTACTCTAAATATTTGCTTTTCTCCACCTGCAAGTAAAATCCTGTACTTTTAATATTAAGGTGGACCTCTACTCACTGACGTGCATTTAATTTTTCAATCAATTGGCAAGAAATTTAAATGCTAAATAAGAAACCATGCTTTTGGCAACATAAAACTGAATTTTTGCTTACTTATTGTCACTTTGCCCAGAAAGGATTTTCTATATTTCACATAAAGCTCTTTTCTGGTGCAGAGCAGCCGACACATGATGTGGTCCTCATAGTGATGGAGTAAGGTCTCAGGCTCCTCAGCCTCTGTAGGACTGGGAAGGATGACATGTCTCTGAGAGAGGAAACATTGCATTTGAAATTGGTGCTTTGAGGATGGAAGAAGAGGAAAATTAAATGCAGGCATGAGAAAAATAGTACTAACAAATGAATCCATCTGTTAAAAATGTAGGAGGAAGTGGCAGCCAAAATCCATAACTGCAGATACGATGGTAGTAGGCTCATACGGGGAAACTGCAAGGTCAGTAGAAAAATAGATTATGTCTTTCAAATTTTCTCAGTCAAATGGTCTGTAATTTCAAAGCAGCTTGTTAGTTGGTGCTGTCCACTTCCTCAGAGCCTACTCCCTGGGGAATCAAAGGTGCAGGTGAGGAATTTCACAAGTTACTGAAAGAAACATCTTAAAAAAGACTTGTTTTGCTTAAGTCTTCCAAAATGCCATGTCTTTACTGGGGGCTTCCAGCATCCTATGGAATCTGAAGGATAGAAGAAACCAATTAACAGAGGAAACACATGGGAAAATTTTACTGCTTTCTTGATTGAAATGTATAAGTGACAGATACATGTACATAAGCACATGTACATAAGCACATACTCCCCATCTAGCTCTGTGTACGCCCTTTAGTACATAAATGGAGAAACTATGCCTTTCACTTCATTTGCTATCTTTAAAATGCAAACGCTCAGGTTTTTGCTTTGGCCCAGGAACCTCGGAGACTCCTGGTGGAAGCGCCTGCACTGTATTCAAAGCAGGGTGGCTTTACCAGCACTGAGTGCTCCTTTTTAAATATAGACAAGCTACTCAAGGACTGCAATATGATATTAAATCAGATGGCTTCCCCACAAAAAAAATTAATAACATTCCAATATTATCATATTTACATTGAGAATCTGACTTGTTCAAATCCTTATCGATTATTTGATCTGTGATTCTTTCGATTTATATGAATTTCCTTGCTGTAAAATTCATCCTTGCAAATAACAACACACATTTCCATTGTTTTTGAGAATATTTATTTGAAATTTCAGCAGTCAGAGTATATCATAGAATCACAGAATCATATAATCTTCCGGTTGGAAAAGACCTTTGAGATCATTGAGTTCAACCACACCCATCATCCGCTATACCCAGTCCCTGAAAAACTCATCTATCCATTTTTTAAACATCTCCAGCGATGGTGACTCAACCACCTCCCTGGGCAGCTGTTCCAATGTCTGACCACCCTTTCGGTAAAGTAATTCTTCCTAATATCCGGTGTGAATCTCTCCTGGTGCAATTTATGGCCATTTCTCCTTGTACTATCACCTGTGACTTCAGAGAAGAGATCAACACTTGGTCTCCCACAGCCCCCTTTCAGGCAGCCATAGACAGCAATGAGGTCTCCCTCAGCCTCCTCTTCTCTAGACTAAACAATCCCAGTTCCCTCAGCCATTCTTCATAGGACTTGTTCTCCAGCCCCTTCACCAGCCTCGGTGCCCTTCTCTGGATGCACTCCAACACTTCAATGTCCTTCTTATATTTACTTAACAGAGGGAACAGGAAACAGTGGATCAGGACACTTAATACAACCACCTGAATATTGTTTATTCATTATGTTTTTTTTTACTATATTAATATATTGTGATATAGTACACCTTACACCAGGTTTACTATCTGTAAATATAATTGCACTTGCACTTTTCCTTTTATATTCCATATCATTTAAGCAAACTAAAGAAAGAGTGGGCACCGTGACTGATGCATTATCTCAGTGTATCAAATTCACTTAGTTCAAGTATCCTTAAATGAACAGGGTAAAATGTTGTGTGTGATTTTATGCATTAGTTTTATCACTGCTTTTATTTTTTATTAAAACCTCTTGCATGTGGGTCTGAAATCTCAGGCATAGCTGTGATAACATTGTATTGTATTTATCTCTGCACTGACATCTCAGGTGTAAAATTTCTGATGTGCTTTCTGAAGCACCATATCAAGATGTCACTCTTAACAACTGCTAAGCTTTACAAATTCAGGAGAATACAGAGAAGTCTGGTTTGATTGTGGACTTAAACCAATTCAGTGTAATAAATGATCTAATCTAAGCTTCAGATTTACAACTGAAATGTTTTCAAATATTGGGTTTTCAAATAGAAATCTACAAATCTTCTGAGAAGAATTCAAGAGTCTTTCATGTGAATTCTGCTATATTTGACACTTGTTTCTTGGAAAGGCCCAGCTCCCGTCTCTAGATGTTCCTATTTTGGAACATTTGTCTTGTTTCATTAAGCATGTTAAGAGGAATTTTGGACACATATAAAGGAGAAATTACTCTCTGCACAATTTCAGCAGTGCAAGCTTCATTCTCGCTCAGCTAAGCATCACAAAAACCTCTGGGTGCATTGTTGTTCTTACTTGAAATGATTTGTCTGTCACAATATCACTAAGTTCTCAGCCTTTAACTTCTGGAAAAAGGGAATATGTTTTAAACTATCTCTTCAGAGTTTCAGCTTGCTAAGGAATGAAAATCACTGATAGCTGTTTCAGGAAGTGACATGACATTTTAAAAATAGAAGGAATGAGCACTTGAAAAATTAATGGTAAAATAACAATGAACCCAAAGATAAAGATACTAGTGGAAGACAACAATAGAAAAAGGAATGTGATATTTGGAAAAGTGTTTAGAAGATCATTCAACTATTTCTCACAAGGAAAGGTGGTTGCTGAATACCGCTTTGTGCTGTGTTACTTTGTAAATATCTTAGTAATTAATCAACTCTTCTGTTACGGTGTAAAGGAAAAGTAATACATTTTTCCCTTTGAATTATTCCACGTCTTCATTTCTGAATGCATTCCAGACCCCAAAGATTTTTAGAATGAGATGTTGTGGAATGGACTTTTGAGTTTGAGTGACTGTAGATACAATGACTGCAGTGGAGGGACAAATCTTGGCTACAATTACGTGATCTATGAACCATTCTCTTCTGTTTGATCCAACAGGTCTAGAATTCTGTTGAGTCCCCATTGCCATTTCTAGATTTATTAGTCTATTTTTTTATCTTGATGGTAGATCCTATGAAAAGAAATTATTTTTATTTTGTGGAAATGATTTCGATATTCCTTTCAGTTTTGGACATGTCATGGATCACTAGAATCAGGAGTTTGTTTAATGTAAGTCCACCAAGAAAGAATAATTAAAAAAAAAAGACAAAAGAAGAAAAGAAAAGAGAGAAAAGGGGGAAAAAAAGGAGGAGGAAAATATTTCTTGTTTTAGCAAGTGATGTTTTCCTGTCAATGAAAAAAACAAGTGAAGGATGAAGCTAACTTATCACATGAGCATCCTCATGGGGATGGACAATGGAAGGAACTTCTGGAATCACATCTCAGCCCAAGTCTAACTGCGAACAGGTAGGGAATGCTTGTCTTGACATGTTTGGCAGAAACAAATGAGATTTCCCACCCTGGGAGGCAGGGGGTAGCAGAGCTTTTGTCTTAACAGTCTCTCATGTCAGAATCAGGCTTTGTTCAAATCAAGGTTAAATTCAGGATAACTTCTCTATTGATCTTTGCTTTCCTGCATGAGAGGTTATTATCTTTTGCCACGTCCAGAAGCAGCTACTGCCTCTGTATACAGTTCAGTCTGTGTTTAGGAAATTCAAATCTTCTTTATTATTTCAAGAAAGCACTCAGTAACAACTAGTTAAAATTGTAGTTCTTTTTATTGTTACCTCCCCAGATGTTCATAACTTTATGAAATGAGTCTTGTCTTGAATTCAACTGGTGTAGTTTCTATCCCAGTATGACTTTTTTATTATTATTTGAAACTAGAACACAAAAGGTGGATGATTTCTGAACAAGTCAGAGAAAAGTAAATTCCCTCTTGCTCCCCTTTTTCTATTTTTGCATTTCATTAAGAAGGAGATTTGAAAGGTTCATTTGATATAGAAAGTCTTCACTAAGAGGCAATGACCCTTAGGCCATTGGAGAAATAAATATTTCCTGTGCTATGTTGTAATTCTGAACTTTAGAATGTGATCCAGTCATTAAGAAATGCACTTCAGTTTAATAACTCTAACCCCGCAGAGAGGGATAAAGTTGAAAGCAGTTGTGGAATTCTGGTGATGGTAATCCCTTTCTTTTCAAGGAGTAGTTGTGCAGAGTTCATTTTACATTTGTGTCTATTTTTAGTTTTAAATCATGTTACTGAGCTTTCTCTCAAATTTTTGCTCTCACCCTCTGAAGAATTTCTCCTCTCTTTCCATAATTCACCTAATAACATTGTTTACAACAAAAGCAGATCAGGTTTCTCTTTCTTCTTTCCCCTCTTTATATCTCTCTCCCTCTACAGGTTGTATTCATTGCATGCCCATTATAATAATGTATATCACTGGTTCTCACTGCTAAATGCTGACTACATGACAATAACCACTCAGCCCCTTCTGACCATGTCTGTTTGATACAGATGTCTTTGCATTTACTCATCCTGCTGTACTTTCTGCATCCAGTAACCGTTTTCAATTCTTTTGTTTTCTGTGTACTGAAACAGATTATTTCAAAATCCCTGCTTCTCTGACTAGAGATCAATCTTCATTACATCTTTTTTCATTAAGTATTATCTTCTTCATTGCATTGTTTTTTTTCTAATTACTGTATATGTTAGTAATGTTTTGATAGATGGTTGCCCAAAACAGCAGAACGATGTTTAAATTACCATGGTCAGATATCAGCTGCTTATTCCCGAGAGTGCAATTCCTTGCTTTGTAAAAGTAACACATACCACATGAGCACTATAGATTGACATCTATAAGGAATAATTTTTCAGAAAGTGGATAGTGCCACTACGATAGCCCAGATAGGTTTCCTTCAGTGTGGATGTTTGGAGAGGACAGCATAAATCTGGTCAGGAGTGCAGATCAGGAAGACTTTAATAATAACAGAAACGTGCAGAGATTCTAGTTTTCATTACAGTTCTTACAATAAATGCTTTACCTCTTTCTTTTTTTTTCTTTTATTCCCAATTCTCTCTCTCTTCCCCCCAGTCCCCCTAAATTGCTCTTGGAGTCCAATGAGAAATGATGACTGGCACTTACAGAAAACAAACAACTGGGCTCTACTTCCAGACATTAAGCTGAGTGTAATCTAAATATCCTGTAAATATTTTATGTTAAATCAATCTGTTAAGCCTGGTGTGCGTTCCACAACCTTTGCACAGATCTCTACAAAATATGTTAGAGCGGCTCTGTGCTTGCCAGCACAATACTGGATTAAGATTGCAAGAAAGGAGTGAAGACCAAATTACCCAAAAGCACGGAGGCAAACTCTTCCTAGGTGGCCAGGGATCCTTCCTGCACTGCCATAAAGCCAAGTCAGGAATTGTGGAGGTAATTTTTGGAAACTGAAATTGTCCTTCGCAAACCCCTGTCTAGATACAGAAATCTCCTCTTCAGCAAAAAATGACCTGAAGGGGGTTACAAGTGTGGGTTGCAGATCTGGGAAGGACGAACATGGAAAGGAGCAATGGGGGAAGGGCAACGGCTCATATTTTACACAGTGCTCAAAAATAATTTCTCTCCAAAGTCAAATATTTTTCCCTATCTATATTCCTCCCCTTAAAAAATAAGCACACTAAGAGGTTGCCCCAGCTTCACCCACTGGTCTCCACCACTTCTCTGGTTTCCTATTCTGCCTGGCACTCCCTCAGATCATCTCTGTGCTCTGTCTTAAGACATCCTGAGAGCTGGACTGACGAACAAACACTAAGTGTTTGAGTCATGTAGAAAGCCTACTGTGCATTCAAGTCACACAGTCCATCAAGGACTACTTATTTTTAGTAGTTTGTAGTCTTTTCCCAAAAAAGGTTGCATAATTGAATAATACATTACTCTTTCTAGCTGTAGACTTTCCTTCACTTTCCTTCTCTGGCTCCTTTTTGAGCAAATATTTGGAAAATCTGGTATGTGCCCATGTCTTTATTAGATCTGCAATTCTAAACTTTGTGTTGGAGGTAGTTTATTCAGAACCATGTATTGAGGAAGTTGTGCAAACCAGTGAAATTTTGCACAGCAGGATCATGATCCGTGCTTTGACGATGCAGGCACCACAGTGTTTTAAAAAAGTAATCGGTGAGAGCTTGCAGGAGTTGCAAACTGAAGCCTGAAACATGCTGTTCTTGTGCAGTCTTAAAAGGAAAATAAGCTATGCAGATTTTTAATCTGACAAAAAAACTGGCAACAGCATTAGAACACTTGTCTCTTACTAAGCATTCAGAAATATTTTTAAGTAAACAAAGCCAGTTAGCAACAGACTAAAGCTGATCTATGGTAAAAAAACAAAAGCCAACAAATTGTTGTTATTTCCTGGTTATTGTTAAATATTTTATTTTACTATTGCTAAATAATAAGGGGTGCCAAAAGCTATACGTGCAATGGTTTAGGTCTGCGTACTATACCTACCTGGATCTGAATTTTCAAAATCTTTAGGTGATAAGGATTTGGTTTGTTTTACTCATGCTTCTTATAGATACACATGTGAATGCATGTATGTATGCATTATATATGTACACGTATGTATGTATTATATATGTATATATATATGTATGCATGTATGCATGTATATTATAAGGAGGAAAAACGTTTAAGTAGGAGACTTATGGTTTTATTTATTTCATCAACGGAGTACCATGTGGAAGAAGTTCACTTAAAATATTCATTACTTGGATTTAATTTTTATAAACTCCAAAGCTGATACACGCCAATGCCAAAGTCATCCAGGGTCTGAGCTGATGAGACGCTTCTCTTCAGATTTGTGTTCACCCTGAGTGGTTTAACAGTGAAATTTCCAGAAATGTCGAAGTGCCTGATAAGTAAAACTCTACCCTACTAGATGGGGAGTCTCTTATACCTGACTCTTTCACAGAGAATTGTTGTGAAAAATTGGAAGTGAAAGTCTATACTTAAAGCAATGCCCTGTAGTAACTTTCCCACTCACCAGGAATAGGGGCTTCCCATGAATGTCTGCTAAGGAGAAAAGATAGGATTCAACAGGCTGGCCTGACAAACGGTTGCTTCGTATAGTTCATTTGTTGTGCCTGAGAATCACTTCTGAGAAAAGGAAAGTCATGTCAGGAATTGGAAATTAGTTTGGTTTAGGAACAGTGTCAGAAAATATGTATTAGCCCGTTATTGTTTAATATTCCTAGGGTGAGTAATGATGCTGAAGTAAGGCAATGGCTTCTTGTGTAGGTATGTGAAGTTAAAGCTGAAAAGACTGCTGAAGTGGCTTCTGCTAGGTTGTGAAATAGGAATACCTGTTTAAGAGTCTCAGGTATGCAAGACTGACAGTTCTCTACATGTATTTTTTTAAGAGATGAAATAACAGAAACTGCAGCAGTTAACTGATACATCTAGCAAAGAGGCCAGTGGGAAAGAGGAAGACAGAAGAGCAGAAGTAGCTTGAATGGACCTTTTTATGTAGGAAATCTTGTCAGTCTCAAAATGGAAAGGAGATGTCACCACAGGAGGGAGGAAGAAACTGGCTGGTGTGGCTTTGTCAAAGAAGGCTGTGAGACAGTTGTACTTTATGGCTTAGGTAGTGCATATTTGCCAGATATTTCACTTGCTTAGGAATTTTGCTTCTCCCTTAAAAAAAAAAATTGTTGTTGCCATTCATTCAAGTTTACAAGTGGGGTAATAAGCTCACTGAGCACCAATAATGTCGCTGGGTGAGGGACTGAAAGTGGATTTCACTAGGATCCGAATTCAGATGGGACCAGCCCTTTGCTGACATGTCTAGGGAGAGAAGTTACACAGGATGGCCAGGACCTTACATGGTGGGTCCTGGGCACAACAGGGTACTGAGGCATACAGCATATGCTGAGCAGGCTGTGCCACATGGACATGGCAAAGCTGGTAGCAGAAAAGTTACATGCACCTGAGCATGGCACAGACATGGTCTTATATGCCTTTGAAAATGCAGCCAAGGGAGGGTTTGTAGATTTTGTTACTTCCTTTCTCATGGAAAGTCTTCCCCTTCAACAGTTTTTATATTACATCCTCCATACCCTTGTATTCACTCAGCAGTATAGACATTGTAGAGATTGTCTGGGAAGCCTGAGCCATGCTGTGACATGTTCCAGATTTCTGCTCTACAGCCTAGCAACCAGAAGCAGATGGAAATGAGAGATGCAAAGTTTTGCACCCATAAATCCCCTCTAAAATTTTTCTAGGAACATTGAGTCCTCTCCAAGGAAGGAATTAAAATACCTGTGAATGGTGAACGGACAGGCCCCAGTCTGTCAGGAGTTAAAACTGGCTCAGTCAGCTAGAGGCTTACCAGCCACTAGCTATTACGATTGTCATTTCCCCTCAGGAAATACCTGCTGGTGTATCAAGGGTAATTGCTAGCAGTCAGCTGTATCCCCAGAGAGTGGGTACATAAAATCATCAGGAAAAGACTGAACTGTTCCTGGTAGGAGGCAATAGGGATTGTGTGTGTATCTTGGGTGTTTATCTTAACGAAGAATCTTAACGCAATGTGGGCTTTTGTTTCAGTTTTAACCCTGGTTGTGACTCATCCTTAGTTTTCTGCTGAAGCTTGAATTTTACAGACTCATTTTCTTATCTGAGGCCACCACTTGTAACACTGGCTGGTTTGTCACAAGTATCCTCCAAAACAGAGTAGATAATTATAGCTTCCTGAATGGCTTGGTGTCACTTTGTGGTTTTGCTTCTAGAATACTTGAAATAGCATTCCTAAATGCCCTTCACTTTGTTGTGCTCTTGACAATCTTTCTCCCACAAAAAGGAGTAAAACCCTTTGCTTTCCTGCGGCTTGGTTAAACTGTCTGTGAAGCAAGTATATCAAGCAATGCCTACTGGTTACCCTTTAAAGTTCATTCTAAAATTTACAGTATTACAAAGATGAAAAGCAAGGCAAAAAATTTGGAAGCACTAGTGAAGTCAGTTTAAAGATTTGCTCCCTCTCCTGCTCAGGGAGAGGTCTCCCCTGAATATTGCAGGCTGTCAGTGTTAGCCTGTCAGTTAATGTGCTCTTCGCCTCCATCCTTTCTGCACTAAAAAAGTTCCCAGAAGTGCAGTAAAGCCAGACATTTAAAATATATCAATCTACCTGACCCTGTCTCTTTGCTTGGACATATCCCCCCATATCCAGGCTTTCAGTCATGCTTCTTGGGCTTCTCCTCCTCCCAGAAGACTCCTCTAGACCTCTTAAGGAGGTGATCCCTGCTTCTCTGTCCCCTATCACTCCCTCTTCCTGCATGTATCTGCTGCAACTCTATTTGAGTAGGATCCACGGCTCCCTTGACAGTGGAGAGATCTTATATTAGTCACACAATGAAGTGAGCTTCACTCGAATCATATGCCTTCAGGTACTCAGTTTATAAGGAAATATTAAGCCTTTGCGTGTATACGGGGAGTTCATTATTCTTTTTTCCAGAACAACTCAAGAAAGTATGAGGCTACCTTCTAAAAAAGTTCTTAATTATAAAGTTAAAAAAAATAGAAGGAAATATCTTGCAATCCAAATTATTCAGTTGATGATAGTTTTTCATTTACTCTTCCTGGCACTTTGTAGGATGCTCAGTAGAGGCCCAAGGAAGACACATGATTTGATTGCTTAGTTAATTTTCAAAACACTGTGCTTAAACTCTTAGCTCATTGCCTTGCTGCCCTTTGTAAGTGGATGGGATCTATTGATGGGAAGAGATGAATTCTCACTGCAACAGAGCAGACCTTTGTGAAAATAGATCCCTTTATAAATGGCCCAATCCTCTTCCTGAAAAACAGATGCCAGAAGCAGTTGTGGGACATTATGTTTCAGCTCCAGAGACTTCCATTTCTAAGAATAAAGTAAAGGAGTCATTATTTATCTAAACAAGGCCTTTATGGTATGGTTCAGTGGCTGCTGGACAGCCGTGTGATCTGCCTTGTGTAATTCCCTCACCCCCTCCTTTCCCCATTTGGAGAAGAGAAAAAAGGACTTGTACTAGCTCAGACCATACTTATGCATCTCACTGTTTATTGTGCTTGTCTATTATGGTCCATTAGATAAACATGGTGTTGAGCAGCCACTCAGCTGCTGATATGCATGGCAGTGCTGATAACATGCTCTATGTTTGGAAGGGAAGCAGTGCGTCACAGACTATGTGGGATATGTTTATGTATATGTTTGTGCTTTGACCTCAGCAACACAGAGCTTCCCTTACAAAGCCCCTCTCTCTGAGGAAACAGGTGGGTTTTGAAATTATAACCTTTTATCTTTTGTGATAGATTTTTTCATGCTGCTTCTCAAAATATCGCCTTGTATTTTTGTGTCTGGGGGTAAATAAAGTGAGCTACAGACTCCTAATATTTCTCCTCTCCTGTAGGAAATTGTGTTCTAAATGCAGAAGAAAGGAGGCAGCTCACTAGATATGCACATTCCATGCACTACTATGGCAAATTTTCTGTGAATATGAGGCAATTTACCTCTTTCAAGAGCTAAGTGGTCAAACAAGTTACCTTTTACAAAACAATATGATCATATTTTTTCAAAAGTGACTTAGATACTTCAGAGCTGAGATCTCTTTATTTGATAACAGGGACTGGGCCTTCTCTACTTAGGTACGCAGACTGCCTTTCTGTGTTTGGTGTTGACCTCCAGATGTGTACATAGAAGAACACAAAACCTCCTCTTGTGCTTCCGAAAATGTCACCCAAAGCATACAGTGCTCTGAAAACCATGGTCTGTGGAGGACTGGTCCAGGATCAGTGAGTACAAACTTGCAACAAGAAGACAGGTCAGGGAGAGTTTGCTAGTGTAAATGGGCGAAAGGTTGGGGTCTACTTCCTCCTTGATTATACAGGCAACAAGCGGAGCACTGAGACTGTCCTTAAATTATGAGAAGTGTTATTTTCATTCTGCACATGGGAGATGATGAGGATTTTTCTTTAGGCCTAAGATAAATGGACATTGCATTGCAATGAAGCAGGAGCTCCTCATCACCGTTTGCTGGCCAGTCTTTCGTCAAGCAGATGTCATAATCAGACCATGACTACAGAAATGATGGTGACCAGTCCGAGGTCATCATGACTTGTTTCTTGTCTTGTACTGGATAAGTTGTACACAGGGTGCTTGTTAAGAAGTATAAAAGTTCTGCTGACTCCTCTGAGGCTAGATGAGCAATGACCAGGCTCTTTTTGAGACAGCTCAGCATGTCAGAATGCTCCAATACAAGGCAATAAAATAATGTGTCCATTAAGACATACTTCACGTAGTATCCAAGTACTTATTTTAAAACACTCAGATTTCAGGCTGCTATGCTACACAGCAAAAAATACTTAGAGTGTGATGGTTCATTACAACAGAATGAGTCCAGTGAATTGTTAACTTTTAATTCTTTTTTTTCCCCCATAATTTTGGTGTTATTAACACAACAAAATAATAAATAAGTAAAATCTTTAAAAATTCCAAGTTGTTCCCATGAACCCATGGAAAGGAGCTCAAATTTTCTTTCAAAATTTCCTTGGCAACATGTTTATGATAGTTTCCATTAGCGTTCCAACGTAAGATGTACTGGTTACAATATTTTTGTTTCCAAAGTATTGGTAAACAAGACAACCCACATAATGATTTTAACCTCTCCTTTATGATTGAAATATATTACACCAGAATTTATTGAAATGGAAAATCATTGGTAATGTCAATAGTTTTTCATAAACATTTTTACTTATATTTAGCATTAAAAACCAGCTACTTTTAAATGTGATAATTTTCAAAGTTTACCTGAAGTCCACAATTTTGTGGACTAACTATTTTGCTTTTTCTTTTTTGCCTTTTGAATCATTCTGAATCCTGGAAAAAAATTTAATGCTTATAAACAGACTCTGTACCACAGTTGTGTTTTCACATTTTTAATACTTCCTGAAGAGTGTTCAGGTTAGCTTCTTTCCCTGCATTGCTCTATTGCAAGATTCCTTTTGTAGTGTCATGAAGAATCATATTAACAGCATTCCTTCATTTCCAGTAAAAAATTTGGTCTCAATTGCAGACTTCGGAAATCCGTTCTTTTTATTTGGTCTTATTTCCTTATATTAATTTTTTTTTCATCCACTCTGCTTTCAGTATCAAAGTATGTCATAATTTTTCTGGTAAAGAATTAATTCAAGCTCAATAAAAATAAAACAGAACACAAATACATAAGCAGTGAAATTCAGTCCATGATCTGAATGGCAGAGCATTTACACAGAAGAAGCCCAAGAGAATGTAGGTTATATATATCAGACATTTTTAGCTATCAGAACAGTTCTGGTAGTTGCCTTTACTGTTTTAGAGGTATTAGGGTACCTTTGTCTGGATATCTGCGCAAGTGAGTCAAGTTAAGAATGAAAGTGATTTCTGTTATTTATTTTTTTTAAAAATACTTGTCTGTATCTAATGCCTATATACAATCTGTATTCCTTACATGTTCATTGTATTACATAGCCACCTATAGTGAACCTGGCTTATAAATTGTTTTCATCTCAATAGAGTCTTTTTTCATATAATAATTACATCACTCACAGTACAGGTGTGTGCATTAGGTGTCATTCTCAGTGGGAAGCCTAATAAGAGAAAAGAGAGGCAGAAGTTTCTAGCAATTCATGGTGCTTATCTCAGGTAGTACAGACACCAACCAATGTACAAGTGCAGAGAGACTCACAGACTGCAGGCCCTCCTTTCTTCCCTGCTCGTAAAAGGTATGGTGGAGCCTCTGCCTCCTGTAGGCCATCCTATAACAACAGGAAGGCACCATGGAGCCAGGGGTTCAGGAAGAGAGGGCTTAGGTGGGTGTCAGATATGGGTCTGGATGGGAGATAGCACCTCCATGGTGGGTAGACCATCGAGGAAGCTGGCTCTGAAATGATTAGTCTCAGTGAGCATGCATCATGTGAGTTGTCCTGAGTTACAGATGTTACTGGGATGCTTATATCAAGCTAGAGAGAGTTTAAAGACAGAACTGGAGAAGTGAGAAAAGAATAAGGAAAGAACAGGAAATGTTAGAAAACATGATATCACTTGGCCCTGCATTTAGCAATATAGCCCATGTAGAATTTACGCTAATTCTGGTTGTTTTAGGCACTCCGTTCAAGCTAGGGGACTTCCTTCCAGATTCCATGAAATCATCAAAATATCTTCAGCTAGGCACTTGTTTTGCTCTTATTCCATGATTTCCATCCAATCAGATGTTTCTTTTATCTGATGCTTTCCTTCATAACAAGAGTTTTTTTGTATAGAGTGCTCTTCCAAAATGTAATTAGCACCCATAACTCTCTTCTGACTCTGGCTTCTTCAGCTGACCTCCTGCAATGGTTCTAAAGTTTAGACAAGGAGAAAAGGCATTAATATATAAGAAATAAATCAAATGTAATCCCCAGTGAATGTGAGTTGCATAGGATGTCTATTCTCCTTGCATGCTTCTCTGGCAACAGTGCATCACTCTGTTGTGTATAGTATACGTTAAAGCTAAACTGAGTCATTCGTGCACAGGCAGAAGCAAGTAATCTGAAATGCTAGTCTACATACACAGTCAAATAGGATAAATCTTGTTTCTCTGCAGTAATTTGAAGAAAAGTTCAGCTCTCTATATAAATACATTCGGAGTATATGATTCTATGTACAGTAAAACAGTATATAAATTCTGGTTTAGACAACAATGCAATATTTCTTCTAATCATTAGGCAGTGGCAACTATTGAAATATTTTCTCATTTGGTTTTATTTTCACATGATAACATCTACTGCTTTTATGCAACACATTTTCTTTAGGGCTGCCTGAAATTAACATTATCCATTAAAATGGAATGAGGATAAAAAAGGGTGTGGGGTGATGGGGTAGTATGGTCGCAAAATGTAAACTAAAATAATGAAAATTCTTCTACTCTACAAGTTTATGGAAAGTTATATTGGCATTTTAGTTCCCAGCATTCAGTTCCCACATTCCTGCACTCATATGGGCACCCATACCCTTCATACCCTTCTCCCTAAACATGTCAAAGAAGATCAGCAACAGGAAAGAAATATATCTCTTTGCTGTTGCAAAGTCCGCATGTACACCATGGAAAACTGACCAGAACTAATAGGTGATTGTCTGGAAAGGTCAGTAGTAGTGCCAGGAACATTAAAATCTGGTCTATTTAATTGACAAATACAATACATTGTTGATTAAATGCATATACAAAATGACCATTTTTTTTGATGATACCTGCAGATACAGCTGTTATAGTCCCATGTGACTCTTCTTATCTCCTGTGTCCTTTTCCTGGTCTAAACTTTTCCTCTGTGACAATGGAATCGATATTTTTAAGACCAAAAATTTGATAACGGTGAGTCTTCTCAAGATTGGTGCTTTCATGCAGTTTAATAGCTCTTTTGTACAAACATCCGCAGCTGGAAAGAGAGAATTGTGGAGAGATTTGGGAGAAAACAAATATTTATAATGGCCATTGAAATATATTTTTCAGGCCAAAACCGAGAATCTCAAGTGTATAGATTCATGTCCTGTGCATTTCTCACTAACTGGATATCACCATCTTGACAGTAGTGAATAGCTGTGCACTCTGGTGTGGAGCACATACTTGTTCAAATTAAAGATTTCAGGATTTGGCCTCAGTGGAGTTTTTCTTGATTGAGAACTTTGAGATCTGATTAACAAAAGACAACCATTAGTCAATAAATTGTCATCTTTCATCAAATAATGTTTTTGACAAATCCATTATTCTGATATTCGATCAGCTTTTTAGGCTGTTCATCAAATGCTTTAGTTTTCACAGAAAACTTTAGTCAAAAAAATGTAGCTGATAAATTTCTACAGTATACTTCCAAGTCTTCATTTAGCTTAGAGTTTTGCCTTACAGTTTTGCTTTACAAGATTGCTATGCTCCTTACAGTCCTGTCTTCCTCCTCAACCCACTCTTTGCTCTGCCCCAGTGCAGCAAGAGCAGTATATATTTTCCTTGACAACACTTTGATGCTTCTTCATAAAATTTTGGAAGAGGAAATAAGCAGCAAGGGCAAAGATCAGAACATTTTACCTTTCATTACAACAGTTCCCTCTAAAAACACCAGTTTTAAACATAAATTTATTTATGAGTTTATGAACCATTGGAGATGTTGGTGGAAATGCAGAATCTATTACAAATTAGTGGTAATGTACATAAGACAGCATTGAAGAAAGGTTTATTACAAGCAAGAAAGTAAAGGAAATAATCACATATCTGATATGCCTTTTGGGATGGACCAGGCAAAAAAAAGGGCTGAATGATACCAGCTGTTCAAAGGAAGATGGACAGGGGCTAAGGAAAGCATTTAAAGCTTACAAAACAGAGCCCTGTTCCCTAAGGACTGTTTCTGCTGTAGAACTCTGAAATATCCCCTGTAACTTCAGCAGGTTGAATTTTGTGGATTTGTGTGTGGGCAGATAGTGATGGAGGTGATGGTGAAAGTCTTCCCAGTGGAACTTTTTATTCCTGCTGTGCAAAAAAAAAAACGTCCCTAATTAGAATTTTCCTTCTCTAGATTGATACATTTGTCGTCACTGTGCATCTTTGTCTTATAGAGCACACGCAAAGGAGACCTTGACCTGTCCACTAGGAATCTCAATTACAATTAGAGTAGAAACTCTCAGTGGTACTTTATCCAAAGTCTTTGTCTACAGGATCACAGCTGACTCCGACAGACTGTCTGACACAAGATATTTCTGTTGGAATCCAAGGTTAGCAGAAGTTAGTATATACCCAAACCGAAAAAGACACAGGGCCAATTGCGATGCAGTGTGGAGGCAGTCAAGTCAAATCACTTAGACTTAATGAGTAGTCCTGTTTTGTCTGGCAGTATAGGTATACGTCCACACAAACATCTGAAGAATTTCTTTAAAGAGTATTAAAGTCTGCTTTCTTCAAGTGCCTACATCCTTAGAAAAGGATCATAATTGGGCCAAAGAAACATGATCTTACACTGGCTTACATATTTAGCCTAGCTTCCTGAAGAAATTAGCATATCAAATCATGTTGTCTGTTCTGTCTGTCACTTTCCCTTTAGCTTTCTCCCAACAGCCCACATCTTTCGTGCCCAGTAGGTGTGAAACCCATTTATCAACTTAGGAAATGTTGATAACAGAAGGATGAAAAGAAAATTCAACTAAGATAGATGGCATGCAATGGTTAGGTAGAAACCATAATGAATATTCTTCTGTGGAGAAACCGAGCTAGAATTCAGTCCATTACCCATTCTGAGAGGGAGCATCTAAGAGACCAGTCAATGTCTAAGAGACCAGTCTCTTGGCTGGAGAGTAGTCAGGCAGAAAAGGACCTGGGAGTGCTGGTGGACAGGAAGCTCAACATGAGCCAGCAGTGTGCCCAGGTGGCCAAGAAGGCCAATGGCATCCTGGCCTGCATCAGGAGTAGCGTAGTAAGCAGGACCAGAGAAGTTATCGTCCCCCTGTACTCGGCACTGGTCAGGCCTCACCTTGAATACTGTGTACAGTTCTTGCCCCCCCAATTTGGGAAGGATGTTAGGATACTGGAATGTGTTCAGAGGAGGGCAACGAAGATGGTGAAGGGGCTGGAGCACAAGCCCTATGAGGAGCGACTGAGGGAGTTGGGGCTGTTTAGTCTGGAGAAGAGGAGGCTCAGGGGAGACCTCATTGCTCTCTACAGCTACCTAAAAGGAGGTTGTAGTCGGGCAGGGATTGGTCTCTCCTCTCAGGTGACCAGTGGCAGAACCAGAGGGCATGGACTTAAGCTTCGTCAGGGAAAGTTTAGACTTGATATGAGGAAAAAGTTCTTCACTGAAAGGGTGATTGGCCATTGGAATGGGCTGCCCAGGGAGGTGGTGGAGTCACCGACCCTGGAGGTGTTTAAGGGGAGACTGGATGAGGCACTGAGTGCCATGGTTTAGATGATGGTTGGTGTTAGTGGTGTTAGTGTTGGTGTTAGTGTTAGGTTATAGGTTGGACTTGATGATCTCAGAGGTCCTTTCCAACCTTGTGATACTGTGTGATACTGTGTGATACTAGCTGATCAGTGCAACATAGTTCTGAGCCAGACAAGCTGCATGGTGTGCTGCAGGAGAAATGAAGAGAGCAGCATGTGAAAGATGATGTTTTGGGAAAATGGAAGGAACTGGAAGTATGAAAGAGAGAATTGGAGACACAAAGACTTAAAGTTTCATTATAAAAGGTACAACATGTTTTTAAAGAAGCAGCAAGTTATGAGTTGTGCATCATTCTGTTTATTATTGCTGCTGTTGTATGCAGCATTCCCACAGGAATGATTGCTTGCAGGGTATATTTAGATTACAGTGATCAGATTCCACCACATCGCTCTACAGTAGAGGTCAAAACTGTGCTGCTTGTTTTCATTTGCAGCAGAAACTTTAAACATTTTGTATGTAGATCCATGAACTCTTCCTTTTCAGCTAAGAATATAAACAATAATATCTCTTTCCAAGAGTTATTCTGCTTTTTTCTTGTCCTGTTATTCAGTGTTAAAAGCACTGACTTTTGTTATGGATCAAAGCTATACAACCTTATATAATAATGACTGGAATAACTCTGTGCTGACAATATTAACTCCAGCCTTGACTTCAGATGCCTCCCACTATTAAATGTCTTACATGGTTCACATCTCTTGCTTGTCTGATTGGGTCCTCGGAGAGACTTGTAAAGGTCTACGTGTAATTAGTTTTGGTCAACAGAATGTTGGGCCACACCTAATTGCAGGTTTTAACAATCAGGTAATATTAGAGATACTGTGACTATCTCTTTCTTCCTAAGTTGCTCAGAAAGTGAGTTGCTCCTGGTAGTAGTCATTAAGAGCTACTTTCAAAATCTTGGGGTATATGTCTATAGTTGACTAAATGGTCCCATAGTGTTGTAGGAGGGCTATTAAGATAAATTTTCTGTGTCCACTGTTTTAGGTGTTATCCTATCCTATCCTATCCTATCCTATCCTATCCTATCCTATCCTATCCTATCCTATCCTATCCTATCCTATCCTATCCTATCCTATCCTATCCTATCCTATCCTATCCTATTTAGGTGTTCCACTATTGTGGAAGTGGTTGGAGGGACTACTGGCTGATCTGGGGATCTTAGGATCAAATGTTCCTGGTAGAACACAGTGCCTCTGAGCAGGAAGGTCTCTGAGGATTGATTCACCTCCCAAGCCTCATCCCAGAAGTATAAGAATTAGAAAGCCCTGTCTAATTAGAAAGCCCTTGTGTGTAGGACATTGACAATCTAGAGTGTCCAGAAGATATCAAGCAACATGGTCTACCCTAATTATTGCACATAACTGGTGTGGTCGTGGTCAACACTACGGTGCATGCAGCACGTGGCTTCCAGAGGCATGTGTAGCTTCTTGTCCTTGCTGCACATTGGCAGTGAAGATGTGGGCTGGTTCTAGCAATCACTTCAAACTTCCATTGATCTCTTGCATCTTGCAGACTTTGCTAGATGAGGGACCTCTTCCTGCTAAGTTCCTTGGGGAGTTTTTGAGCTCTGGGTTGTGACAGGAATTATTGCTAGTAGAGGCAGTTTGGGATGAGGTCAAATCAATCACACAACCGTGACTCCAGGTGCTCTTGGACAGTCTTGAGAAGAGGCCAGTGATTAAAGGTCAACGGCAGCACACTAAGGGCCCCTGGATGAATTTTCTCAAAACCAGCTTGTATATAGCAGCTCTGCTGTGAAATGGGCTAGAACTCCTAGACTAGTCACATACATCAACACCTGCATCCAGAGGGTCACTTGGATCAGCAGAATACCATCTAGCCAATTGTCAGACAGGCAGTGCTGAAAGTAGACTGGAGATCCATTAGCACTGAGTTGCACCAACAGAGACATGCCAGCTTTTCTTCTTGCCTGGGTTTGCTAGTTCTTTCTGTTCCCACAGTCTTTTTTAGAGGCTTTAATACATCATGAACCTGTGCAATAGATGATACTAATCTTGTTTTGCAGTGGTTGCCTAAAACATATACATATAGTACGATATCCTTCAGCTGAAGAAGAAGAGATTAAAGCTATATTAATCTCTGTGAACCTTAGGCACCTGCCCTGGCATGGATTACCTCTATCAAATCCAGCTGAAGTGAGAAAAAAGTATTGATCCAGCTGAACTCAACGAGTGCAAAATACATGAAAGTGTCAATGATGTTCTCTGCCATGGCCTATGCTAGTATATGTGAAATGGCCACCATGAGACATAATGATGGAACTTATTTTCTCCATCATCAACAGGAGTCTAGCCAAATACTGCTACCATGTGTGGCAACTGAGGCAAATCCTGAATTCTTGGTCAGCAAAATCAACCCACACAGGATCAAGAAAGAGACTTTATATAGTGGGAACCATCTCGTGGATGCTCTACCAGTGTTTTGAACTTCAGTTCAGTCACATACCATTTTTCTGAGATGTAACATACGATTAGTAATTATTTAGGAGGGGAACTGTGAATACAGGCTGGCCTTACTTCACCAAGGACCTTCCTGACTGTAATGATCTGTCTCTGAGATTTCTTGTATGTGTGTAGATGTCCTCAGAGTTTTCTAAGAAAATACTTTCTTTTGGTTCCAGCCTAGTCAACTGTGTAGACTGTGGAGTGCAAGTGTCTTCAGTTAGAGTGGACAGAGACCCATAATGTAGGATGCTTTTGTTGAAAACCCTTTGTATGAGGTAGGCTTAGCCAAACAGAGTGGGACTGGTGCAGGTAAGTGACAGTTCAACACAGAATAGTTGACCAAGTTGACCAACACAGTTGTATGACCAAGCATCACAGACATATCTGCATTCCCAGAAAATTACATTAAAGCTTCCCTTCCAAATGACTAGAAAGAAGGCTTCATTTTCTAGTATGTGACAAGCTGATCAATTGTTGACCCTGGTAATAGGTAATGGCAAAAGTCCATTCTCTGAATAGCCCTGTCATGGTTTTTAGAATGGCTCTCTTCCTTGGGTGAAGTGAACTAATGTTAAAGGGCATCCTCAGGTGCTCTGGAGTGCTTTTTTACTAGAGGTATGTTAATCTTGCAGCACCAGATTGTCTATTCCTTGGCTTTGTTTGCAGTCTTGAGGCTTGTTCCAGGCTGCTTTGGAGCCTACACCGCAGCATCTGTGCAACAGGGGATGGCAGACTATTTCCTAATGTGCACTGCCAAGCTCTGGTGGGCCAACAGCTCCAGTCCAGATATCAAAAGACAGAACATCAGAAAAAGCAAAGCCATCAAGCAGGCAAAAACCACAGCCATGAAAGGGGCAAACACAGGCATTGTTTGTGCCAGCTGCTGAATACCAAAGGTCTAACTATATCGAACTGGAGTCCATGACCAGGAAATGTTCAGACATAGTGAGAAACAAAAATGGAAATACAGCCAGTGGAAGCTCTAAGATCATGTTTGATGAAGGCTATTGACATCCAGAGTCCTCTAAAGTTACAGAGTAAAACCAGCAGAACTAGACCAATGGGGAAGTCCAGCATAAAACTTGCTTGAACCAGACGTTAATGAACAAACATATCTGTGTGGAAGCAGCCTGTCAAAAAAAAAAAAGTGTAAATTTTAGTTAATATTGTGAGTGTCAGCCAGAGCAGGGCTGTGCTCTATATTGCTACACCTTTAAGTTGGAGATCTCAAGACAGATTTATGCTGCCATCAAACCACAATCTTAGTTTTACTAACAACTCTGTCTTTTTAATGGTACTTAAGGGCTTTACTTCAGTTGGGCATTTTATTGTGTTTAGACATGGTTTTAACAACCGAGTTAGCTCTCACAATGCTGCCAGTTGCATTCTCTGCAGAGAAATAGTGTAACCTAGTAGACAGGGTTATATTTTGGTCTTGCAAAGTTTAAGAAAAACTAGAGGCCATTATGCTGAGCACGGCTTCTCCCTCTATTAGCTGACATTCAGTTCATGGTGTCAACTAATTTAATTTGTTAAAAATTTTATTTAAAGAAGATAAAAATTTTCTAAAGGAGCAAACCTTTAGCGATTTTATCCAGCCTTGAATGACTCCTAAGGAGAGCAGTGATCTTGGAGGAGGAGACAAAGAGAAAAAGGAAAATGCAGAGAGATCCAACCTAAAATCAAAACTGTTACTTCGTGCTGAGGAAAACAACCAACGGTTCTCTTCCAAACTTTCTTTTAAAATTGTTTAACTTGTTTGAAAATTAATAATGTATCTTGCTCCACTTTTAAAGCACAAGATCATTCCAAAATTAAAAGGCAAAACCAAAATCTGAAATTCATGAAAAGGAGAGAAAACTTAGTTGCTGTCCCACAGCTTCCATGTTAACATGGGAGTGATATGCCCTACATGAGACTGACTCAACCTTTTTATGAGTCTTCAATGTTTTATTAGAAATCATGATGTTGTTTCCTAAAAATTTGATATCTTTCATTAGGTGGCAGGAAATGGCACAAGGAACTGATCTGCCATGCTATTCTCCCTCTTGTCCCTTTCTCTCTTCCCAAAATAGAATTATTATGCTGTATTGGGTACAGAAGCGTGTTCTGGAGGCCAAAATGTCCAGGGGATATTATTTGGCATCTGAGCATAATACAAGGGTTTGGCAAAATTGGGTGGGAGGAAGCATACCTTAGCTACTTTAAACAGGACAGAAATATCCTAAATTTATCCTGAAAAAATTATACGGTAAGGTTACTATTTATTATTAGTCACAGCTGATTATTTCAGAGATAGCTTTGGCTTTATTCAGTGATAAATCTGCTGTCACCAGCTATGCACTGTAGCCGCCCTTTCTGCCAATAGTCAGCTTTGGGCAGTGGATCAACTGAATGCCTTAAATTCTGTGTTGAACCTTGGCATTATTATGGAAGAAGTGTGCAGCCAATTCATGGGTCCCTGGTATAGTTCCAGCAGCTTAACAGATGGATCACTAGCAAGTCTCTTCTCAAATTCTCTGTTAAATATTCATAGAGCCAGCATGTGCATAGGCCCAAGCATGCCCCTGGAGGTGCCAGCAAGGGTCTCTGATCTGGGGAAGATGTCAAATTGGCTAGTGGAAGTTTGAGGGCAGAAATGTTTTCTGCAAAGATCCATCCTTCAGTGCAGAACGTGGAGTGACAGCCATATGTGCAACTGTGCTGGTGAATATGTCTGCAGTGCATGCTTATGCAATCTATTAATAGGCCGGTGGCATACTGAATGTTAATGTGGGGGAACAGGGAGTGAAAGACAACAAGGAAATGCCTTGGACAGAGTTGAAGCATCAACCAAAGTAAAAGTCTTCCTGTTAGCCTGCTGAGAATTAGAAGAAAAAAAATTAAATTGCATTCCCCACTCCAGCCTTAGAACACACTGCTCTTCTTTTCAGAACGTGCTACCTAATACATTGCTAAATGCAAGTTCATCCACAAATGGATTGCTTAGAGTTTTTAGATCCTAGTCATGGATAGAATGATGTTTTCTTTTGATATTATGTAATACCATAGTTGAAAAAGCAGACAAATATTTCTCTGCAGTATCAAGGTCCTTATATTGGGCTACCTTTTTAGGCAGTACTGTGTATCAGCATCTATAATCTTATATGCTTAACTTTGCAATATCTACACAGCCTTAGGAATGCTCTTTTAAAATCTGCTTGTGGTGAAAAGAAGGTTGCAGTTCGCTTACTTCAACAAATTTCTCTGCTTCCACTGCTATAGCAGAAACAGAGTTTATCATTATGTCTCATTAAAAATATTACAGAGAAGTAATTTGTGGTTGTTACAATGGACTGTACTGCATGAAGAAATAATAAAAGGAAAAATCCTAGGAAAGAACATACTTATTCCCTCTCGAAAGATTTATACCCAGTCTTTTGTAAGAACAAAATGCTGACAAGCTACTATATAACTAGTATTCTTAATTTAATCAATTTGAATGAAAGTGAAATATTTCAAGTGAACTCAGTGATATTACTGAAGATATATATGTACATATTGTAATGAAGAATCAAACAGTTCTGTGTTTGCCAGTGACATGGTATTCATAAGTACAATAAGCATTAAAATTAAGATGCCATGCCTGGAAAAGGCTGTATTGCAGACTCCTCCTTCCTTTTACTCAACAGGGTAAAGCTTTTAATGTTTCTTAACTTAGGCTAGAAGTTTTTCTTCCTTAGCCAAGAATCCAGACAGCTGCCTAAGTTCTTTGCCCCAAAGTATGATTTCATACAGTTACAGTATTAGGTAAATTCACAGAAGAAAATGAAGGGTCTAGTACTGTCTTATATTGCCCAAATGATGCAGCAGAGTGTGTGTTTCTAAACAGCATAATCTGTGCAAAAATTGTGAGGTATTTTAACTGGTACTCAAATACACTTAAGATATTAGTTACAACCTGAATGGTACAGCATGATGCTTCTGTAAGGTGATGTAGTAAACTACACAGTTCAGCTAATATGCCATTAAATGTTGTATACTACATGGTCTGGTGGTTCTTGTAGCCCAGGAAGATCTTTTCTCTATGATAAATAGAGGTATGTCTGAAAAGAAGTTGTATAATTTGCAGCAAGATGTAGTCTTTCAGTCAGCTTAAGACTAACACAAACCAAATATTTTTGAAAGTACGTGTAAAGTAAGCAGACTGAATTTCATCTACAAAAGGGATATGATACCAGGAGGAGATGAATTTGGACACTTGTAGATGAATATGCTTTAAAAACTAAATGCCTGTTTACTTTAAAGCCAGAATATTTCTGCTGTGTCTGCAGTCAGCAGGAAGGGTGAAGGGGAAACAGGAAAGTACCCCAAAAGGAAAATTTTGTTCTTTGTTCTTCAATGAAAGTTTTTTCTTTGTGGCTGATAGCTCAGATCTTCCCTGAAATCCTTTGACAGAGAGAAACAGTGAACAAAAACTGGTTTAAAATACAGCCAGGTAACTGGATTTTATATTTAAGCTAAGACTAGATATATGATTTCAAAACTTCTGAGCAGTTATATATTTTGCTGAAATGTACAATTATTTGACATATTTGATCCACTGCTTGTTCAAGATGGACTGCTTTTATTGCTAATTCTGTGTTTGACCATGATCGCTTCACTTTATTATTTATGATTTGCTACATCTATTAGAAAAAAATAGCAGTAGTTCTTGCTTAAGTGTTGATTCATTCAAGAGTTGAATCATAAAAAACATAGACTAGTGACTAATGACTGTATTAACATCTTCAGTCAATATCCCCTCTAAGAGTACAAAGAACATATTAATCAAGAACACAGTGTTTTGGGCAGTAAGTTATAAATTATTCTGTTTCTTGTACACTGGGCATTGAAAATCTGCTTTTCGGAAATGCTGGGCACCCCATTTTAAACTTTTTAGAATGAAATGTTGTGTAGCTCTTGAAATCTCATGGCTTAAACCATATACACAAGTATAATATAATATATAATAACATAAATATAATAACACAAATGAAGTAAATCGGATTGCTCACCTCATAGGGAAAATTGATCCAGTAAGTGAAAATTTCTTTTTGTTCTGGAATATATCCTGGCTTACTGGGTTTTGAATTCATCATCTTTTTCTTTACTTAAATAAGTTGCCTTCAACAATGACTATCAACAGAATTCTACTGGTATTGTAAATTTTCAGTTAAAGCTAAGAAGGAAACAATAGTTATGTTTTAGTAAAACAGTAAAAAGCCTGAAACATCAGTCAGCTGATCATAAAATGTTTAATTTTTGATCACTTACAAATAAAAAGCAAGCATTAAAAAATAATGAGTAGATTGTGATTGAAGAGTTATTTACTTCTTGTGGATATTGAAGAAAATACTGACATCTTCAGAATACTTTCAACATTTTTTCCATGTAAAAAATTTACAAAACCTGATCTCTTCTTGGGAATAACTTTGACTTTGGCTAATCAGTTTTTAATAGGGAAGCAAGTTACAGAAATATCTCAATTTTTATTTTCTGTAGTATTTTATTAGTATTTATTTCACAGTTGTTCTGTTTGTTAGATAAGTGAGAAGTGAACTTTACAAACATGTGTTAATCATAGTATGTTCAGACAAGCAACAGAAAGTTCTCATTTCCACTTTGACTGATACCAAAATAACCTATCTTTTGAGATTTTGACACATCTCTAAAACCCTCTGCTAAATCAGGAAGATAAGAAATAAATGTGTGAAATTAGAGACCAGAAGAAAATATATTTTTTTTAAAGATCTGAGAGGCTTTGAATTACTTTATTATTTTTATCAATGGTTATGGTTAGTTCTTCAGTAGGGTGGAATTGGTTCAACCACATTATGTCATACTCCATGAGTACTGGCTTGGTACTACCATAGTACCTTTTGATTGACCTACAGTAGATCATAAAACATAAACACACACGCAGCTGTGTAAGACAGAAAGGGGGGAGGGAAAATAATGCAATAGTAAGAAATCAATGTGCTGACACATTGCATCAAAATAGATTGTTATTATTTGTTCTTCTTGGTGGAAGTCCAGCCACATACATTGAAGGAAACCTTAGGAATACAGGAGAATTGTGTTGGAAGTGTATGCTGCAATGTGTTCTGTTGGGTTCTGCTCCGCTCATCATTCAGGGCGTGTGGCCAGGACCACATCATGTTAAGAGCTTGAGGCCACCACACTCATATTTCATTTGCAAGGATAGCAGTGATACAGTGGAGAAGTAGAATACAGCATAATTAGGTCTCTTGCCAGCAGTGATCAAGATATGACTGGAGACCTTGCTTGGACTTGTGTATCTGAGAAGCATTCCCAGGTCCCTGACCTTTAGATGACAATGTTCATAAAAGGACCATATAGACCCTTAATGAAACTTTTAAATTAGTTTTAATGGAATCACTTAAAATTTGGGTCAAGAGACAACACATGTGTCCAGGCACAAAAGAAGTGCTATAGGATTTATTTTCTGCATTCATTTACGCCTTGTGAAATTTTTTTTTGCACTGCTGTGATATAGTTCCTTCTATTATTCTCTCAAAGGAATCATAGCCTCGTATTTTTTCCCCTTTGGTGTGTTTTGGTGTGGCTTCCTGCTTTAATCTAATTCTCACAGCTCAGGGGAATCAGCAGACCTGGCTGGGATTTGTATCTTTTCAGAGAGCTCATCAATAGTTTACATAATGCTGTGGCAGGGCCAGGGTTCACACAGCTGGAGAGGTGCTCAGCAAGAGTCCCGAGTTAAGCAGAAAAAGCCTCCCTGAGAATTTCAACTTTGTTTAAAGAGGTTTTTTTTCTGAAGAAGAAGACAAACCAGCACAAAAGTGGTGTGTGCAGGTTTGCTGGCAGCTGGTGTGCTGTGACTGATGATGCTCGTGTTAATTATGCTCTCACTATTACCATGTGATCCACCCATCTGCGTTTTGAAGCCAGCTGTTTTCCTTTATCTTCCTGTTGAACACCAGTTATTCAGGGCAGCGACCATCTTTATATGGTAATCAAGGGGAGAAGAAAGTGTGGTGAAACTCTTAATATGGGGGTAATACTGTCATGACTCAAATAATCAAACTAAAAAGCCGGTAAGACAGAGGTTTAGCCACATTATCTTTTCTAGCTTATGTCTTGAAATATCAATTTGGGCCAGAAAAGAATGTGTTGAGGAGATCAAATTGTTGAATTTTGCCCTTCCTGGAATTCAGAAAATGTTCATAGCCATTGTCAGATGTTTAATAATGCAAGTTCCAAAAAGAAAATATTTGCCATGCAATTAATACAAATGTATTGTACCCAATTTACTTATCTTTCTCTAATTTGTGAGTGGTTGCTTAAGTCGTGCAATATTCTTGCTGCCCTTTATTGGATAAATACCTTTTAGCCATTTGTTATATGAGAACACTGTCATTCATGTGGAGAGCAGCCATTCTCCAGCCCCTCATGGGCGTACAAAAAAAAAGAAAAATGTATATATAAAAGCATCCCAAGCACAACAACATAAACAAAGCAGTTCTGATTTCAGAATTCCTGTTTTGGCCTTTAACCAGCAAATACGATCTCGTTCACTCCTTCAGAACACCCTCTCACTTCGCCCTGTCTTTAACAGCCATGTGCTACTTTCTCTATCTCATAAAATATTTTCCTTTAACAAAGAAAAAATCCCAACCAAAAAAAGAAAAAAAATTCACAAGATTTCTAAAAGAGCTTAACAATGTGTAAAGGAAAGTAAATCTACAATTATCTTAATGCTGCCCTGTGGAAAGTTTAGTAATATTATAGTTCAGATTGTACTTAGCTTTCCTCATTTCAGTGGTGACTGTGAACAACATTGCAGAATCTACTTTCTCCTGATCAGAGGGGTTAAAGCTGAGTAGAATTTGAAGGGGAAGAACATTTTATTTTGGAAACCAGGAATTTCTTAAGGATTTACTGGTTCACATTGCACAAACACTTAGGACTTTCCTTTCAACATATGTGGAAAGAAGTAACTAAAACTAGGCTGAATATATAAGCTGTTTTGATGTAGTGGCGTGCCAGAAACAGACATTTACAATTGTAAAGTTTTTCGTGTATCTGAGAGGTATCAGAGAAACTCAAGGATTCTGATGTTTTTCTTGAAATTTCATGGCTGTATTCACAAATATGACTTAAATACTGCAACTTTTAGTTGAGTCAGTGCTTTCTAGTTTCTACTAAGTAGCCTTTGCTAGCAAGATAACTTTTGTAATTGGAAAGACCTTGAGTGCACACTTTTAATCAGAATTTTGGAAATAAAAAACTTTTAAAATATAAGAAATTCTAAACAATGCAGTGTAGACTTTCAGGATTTTTGTAAATGCATGAAAAATATATATCCATCTGATATTGGTTTATAATGATGCAATCTGTTCGAGCTACAATTTATTTTAGAGCATAAGGAAAATCAGCACACTGTAGCCTGGATTTAAAACTGAGAAGGAGTAAGTATTCGAGGCAATGAATGAAATAATTCTCATGGGAAAACAGGAGTCACTCATTTGAAGATCTGGCTCCTATTGCTCTAGCTTACTGCATTTGAGTGGGTATTGGAGGGATTTATGAAGAGTGAGCGATTCTTTTTATTAGCAGTGCGTTACATGGTAGCTGAGATAAAAGCGAAGACTCTTTCTGTCATCCTAGTCCTAATGCATCTAGCAGGAGCTCCTGCACTTCCTTCGAGCCAAGATTTCAATCTTAAATTTTACTCTGAATTGTCCTGTATCTTGATTTGTCATAAATCTGAAGAAGTACAATAGAAATTTTATTGTGTTTTCATTGTTTGTATTTTTTCTTTAAAGTTCTGACCTCTTGTTTGTGAGAAAAGTCACTAACTGACATGTCAAATTTTCTTGAATAAATAACCCAATTCTTAGAAGACATTCCATCAGTTACTGTCTGTCTTCACTTTATCAATCACACGTAAACATTTTTCTGTGTTAATTTTTCCTGGATACAAACATTATTTTGAAAAGACTTGTAACCAGACCGATCTGTGTGATTCTAACATCTAAAGCAAAATAGACCCTTTAAATGTAAGCAATTAACCTTATCATGCGCTTGGGAGCATGCAAGGTGAAGAAGCACTCTGATGACATCATTGTTGGATCACCCTACAAGAATAATAAAATCATATAGAGAGGTGTGCCCTGAGGCGTACTCTGATGCCATAATTAGATGGAAGGTTCCCTTGGAAATGATGCCTTATTGCAAGAGTATTTTCAGGAACTAATTGTGGTATGTTTTTGCATCAGTATTGGCGTACTGCATCATTTATAGTCTGAAAATAGCTGTAATTGTGTGCATGACTGAGTCATTTCCTGAATTTAGGATCCTAAGCAGAGTACGAATTAAATGACTAACACACTCTTGACTTTGTCATCTTTTTTATCTCTGGCTAGGTTCTTAAAAAGATCTCTCTGTGCTTTTGCATTTTTAAGCCAAATTAGATCTGGTGTATTTTAGCATTGCTGAGACTGACAGGTTAGGAATAATCATTGTTCCTAGATAGAATGCACGCAGGTGCTGCAAAGACTTCCTACCCTCTTGCAGCTCTACCAACGCATTACTGATCAGCACCACATCTGCGGGTTTATTCTGAACAGTAGGTGAAGCAAATTTTTGAAATGGAGAAATGGTCAGTAGCGGACAAGGCAGGCTCGTGACTCCTGTTTCATTTACAGCTCAGGATGGAAACAAATGCACTCTCCTCAGGTACTTCCACTCTGGCACTATATCAGTCTGCCGCTCAGGAGGCCCCGTTTCCTCTGAATTTTTGCCTGTGGTCCTCTCCTACTTGTAGCGGTGAGGTTGCACTCTTCTCTTTTTAATGGGTAGATCCTCCAGAGAGGATGAAACGATAATTGTTTGCAGTCTTGTGAAAGCAAAATAAACAACGGTCTCTGGTTTTTAAAATAGTGCTAATAGTCTAGAATTCTGCTGCTACTCAGAGGCTGTAGCCTATTAATATGAATCATCAATATTTTTGGTGCCAACATTATCACACACACAAAATAACCTACAGTACTTGCAGTCATATCACAATCTTTTATTTAATTTATTTGGACTGCTTTTCTATCCTGTACCAGTTAATCGCTAGTCCTATTTCAACTCAGAATCTGAATGTTATTTACCATCTGTCTCCAAGGGATGCACTTGCCAAGTCCCTTAATTTGCTATAATTGGCAGGTTTTCAGTGTACATAATTTATATTTTAAAAAAAAAGCCACAATCCTGAAAAAAAAGAAGATTAATTAAACCATTTCTTCTGGGCCCCTAGAAGTGTTCCAAAAGGATGGCTTTAAGGCCGCAAGGTCTGCTCTGTGTATGTGCTGTCACAGCTGATCACATTAAAAATGCATGTTTGGTTGGTCCCTTGTGTTTCTGCGCTGGTCAGAAGGATGTCACTGGCACCTGGGTAACATCACACATAAACTGTGAATTAAACATCTTGAATTTGCATTTGTGCCTTTTGTTCACACACTAGAAACTTCTAGGCTGCAGTATAATTTATGGATACCTCCATGTAGGCAATTCTGTAGTTGATATGAGAGGAAACGTTACGGAAAAAAAAAAAAAAACAAACCCCAAGCAGATGTACAGAATACTAAACAGAGCTACTGAAACACCACAAATAGACTGAAAGACATCACACATGCGGTTTGTAAACATGATTTATACCTTTCTTTCTCTTAGCCTCTTGCTCCTGACAGCACCTGGTTAATGAGCGTGTGGTGCAGTGATGTAATGCCCTGTGTAGGCAGCTGTCAATCTGGGGGATGTCAGCAGTTCTCCTGAGTTACCTGTGTAAGGATACAGTAGATTACAGTGTCTCTTCTGCTGCACTTCTCCCACTGTCTTTTCAAGACAGTGACAGAGGAAAGTTTGATAGAGAAAGAGATGGAGAGGATTCATTGTATTTGGTCTCAGAAAGAAAAGGAACGGATGAGTATGGATATTTCCTTGCTCCTTCTACCATATCTATGACAATAATCAAGTGATATGTGAGACCTTTACTAACTTTAAAAGTTGCCGAAATGTGACCACACAACCTTCTTGTATGTCAGTCACTGAATATTTATTTATATAAGCCATCCAAGAAAAGTATTAATTAACTAAATTGTGTAAAAACAAATCTAGATAGGCCTCTTCCTATTCCAATTCAATTACAATTTAGCATGTAACATTTCAGACTCAAATACAAGATACTTTTTTCTTGTGTTGTTCATTTTCCTGTGGCGCCAACTGTGCCTTTTTCAAACTCAAGTACCCATGTTTGCTAAAACTAACTCTCTTAAGGTAGTATGAAAATGTCGGGGGAATTTTAGATCTCTTAACTTTGTGAAATTTCAGTTCCCTTTTCTTTAGGGAAAACATATTTTGCAATGCTATGAGATGGTTATTTCTTATAGTATTTCAAATGGAAAAAATTAGGCTCTGTAATTTGTCATAACCTGTACTGATAATAATGTTTTAGGAAGTCATCCTGAAGGAAGGAGGGATGAGTCAAGGATTGCAGCGTTCGCTAAATCAGCTAGTGTCTGTTCTTTGAAACCCATTCTTTAGAATACAGAAAAACACATTCTAGGTTTCCTTTTCAAGTAAAATTCTGGTAAATTCCCTTCCAGAGCTAGTTTCTGTGGAAATGAACCCTTTTCCAGTATAACAGAAAAATATGCAGACAAATACAGCAGTGGATATGATACAAATTCTTAAATAAGTTAATTCAGAGAGATGGAGCAGTTTTGTGAAATACAGCAAACTTAAACAAGTTTACATCCTAAATTGCTTCCTTCAGAGCTGGGAGACTGAAATCTGCTAAAACTGGCAAAAACATTAAGACAGGTATCACACTGTGAGATGGCAGAACTTTTGAGAAAGCATCAAGAACAGAGGGATCATCAGTTCTCCAGATTTATGTCCAGGTCTGCTGTTAGATTCAACCTTGAAAGACTTTTGTAATGTCATGGATTTTTATTCCTTCCTTTAGTTGAAAGGCTTCACTAAACAATCTTTTCCTTGTCATGTTAAAATCTGGTAAGTAATGTGGGCTGAGACTAACAATTTCCCTGTTTTGCTGGAAATGAGGCAGGTTATCAAGCGCTCTAGGATATCCTAAACTGTACTACTCTTCTTCTGCAACTGCAACAAACCAGTTCAGAGCCAAGCTCATTATTAATTGACAAACATCAGGGATGTCATACTTTTTCCAGATAATATTTTATGTGTGTTGTGGGGTATATATTGTCTGTCAAACTCCTAATGTAAAATTGAAAACCTTATCAATACCTTCAAGAACCTGTACAAGATTTTGGCATCTGAATGGCTAAATAGGTACATTAAATATACAAGGGAGGGAACATATTTCTTTTTGCCTGTTTGTGGACTAATTACATCGGTGGTTAATGAATATCCTTATATAATACTGAAGTCACAAAGAAGTATGGTCCGAAAAGAGAGGCTAAGCTTCACAAAATGGGCATGTGAAACCAGAAATGATCATCTAGGCTTTTTTTCTAGATGTTCCATGCAATCCTCTATATCATAGATCATGTTTTAAGGCAAAGTGCTTAAAATACTGATTCTACAATGGTCTGATTATTTTTTCTTTTTCGTACATGTTTCTTTTGGTGATTTACGTCCTTGAAAGTGCATTTTAAGCTCATTGTAGTTGCAGGCCCTCTTGTAGGATACCAGAACAAGCTCCAGCTTTCCTGTGATTTTTGGTAAGATGCATAGAATTTAGTCTGCTCTAGGTAATTGCTCAGGGTGTCTGAATCACTGACTACTCAGTGAAATTTGACAGCTATAAGAGAGGAAGGGGACAACAGTTATTTTGCTGAAACTGTTATAAACATAAATGAGACAGATGGTTATCTTACATAAACTTTGCAACTTAGGAGAAACTGTCCTGTATATTACATGGTAGTTCTAGATCAATTTTTCATCTTGATGGATGACAAAGGCCATATCACAAATCTGTCACGAGACAGAGAGCACCTGAGGATAGGCCATTAAAGGGAACTTCCTTTCAAGTTCCAGCACCTTTCTGTATTTATGTGTCTATCCACCCTGCCTACCTATTTATCTGCCTGCCTATCCAGCTAGCTACCTATCTATCTAATCTCCCCAAGCTCTTGTTGTCGCTTTTAAATAAGCACTTAACTTCTCATTACAAGCATTTTTATCTAGCTTTTCTTAGAAGCCCGGAACTATGAACCAACCCTAGAGAGTGAATCAAAGGAACACAAAGTATATTTTGTTCAAGTTGCACGATTTTGCAGTCAAATACCTGATTTTGTATGAAACTAACAAATGATTTTGAATTTTCTGGAATTAGGAAGACACTAATCTCAGCAAATAATTTTCTAAACCACAGAGATTAAGTTTGATAAATATGTCCTGTTCCCTATTCTTGTACATACATCTAAATGTTATCTAAGAAGCTTAATTTTTTAAATATGCTTTTTTAGCATATCCATAGACACAATGTAGCAAATCATACTGATCTTTTGAAGGCAGGACCAACTTCAGTCTTCCACTGCCTCTGTCTTGTCTTGTGAAGAACTGGCACTTTAAGGTAAGTATTTGAAAAAGGCCTTTTCCTGGTGGTTTTTTTTTTTTCAATATTTCATCCAAATCATCCATGTTCTGGAAAAACACTTGGAGTTTCATAACACATCTTTCACCAACAAAGCATTGGAAAAAAAAAAAACCAGTCAGAGATTACCAGCAATGGAAGGAAACACACTGAATTATCTATGGACAGTGCCTATGTAAAGGCTACAGGGTTCAGATAAAACTTATTTCCTTTCATACCTAGAGTGTATTAAGCTGAATGAAAATGTCTTTAGTTTCTCAAATTAAAAAAAATTAAATGGTGAAAAGAAGAGTAGAAGTGAATGTAGGGGTAAAAGGACATTTCTACATTTCTACATAGAACACTCATTATGCTACCTATTAGGTGGAATTTTTTATGTATAAACTTTCTGTGGTACCCAGATCTCATCTAAATATTAGTGCTAACTTTCTGGAAAAGTTCTAAAAATCTATCTTGATGAGGTTTTTGAAACTCTGATCTCTACTGAATTTCTTTAAGGGAAACTGAGTCCTCTGGGAAATCTGGCCTTTGACGTAGGCATGGTGACATTTGTACACAAGTCAATCTGTGTGCCAGATTCCAGTGCTTGGTTCTTGCAGAGCAGTGGCTCTCCTCTAACCCTGGAAGATTTGTCCTCCGCTTTTATTTTGTTACTTGATTCATGCGGTTCTCAGTGGCTGTTCTGAAGAACGACTGCAAGGTCATGGGAGTTTTTGCTGATTCAGGAAAGTCATGTTTCATTGCAAGCTGCTTTTATTTTGTTTGTGTTTTCCAGTGTGTACGCATGGTATACTCTTGTGTTTGTTTCAATGTTTACAACATATTTCCTTCAGTGATAGTTTCATTTCTGCCAAAATAAAAGTTAAAAAAAATCCATTAATGAGCTGACAGTGCTTTTAATATTGCTTCAAAAGGAGAGCGAATGCTCATGTGCCAAACAAATGTTTGGAACAGTCTCAGACAGCAACATTTGTTCTGCTAGGGAATGTTCCACAATAGGACACTTCAGCTGCCGAACATCTAAAAGTGCTCAGATGATACTGCGCTCAGATGGTCAGCCTGTTTCCAAGATAAGTAGAGTTTCTGTTAACGTGGCAAAAGGCTGTGCTCTGACTAACGTAAATAGAGGGAAAATCTCCCAGCTCAAGGTTTAGGACTCACAGCAGGATGAAGTTATAGAACTTTAGAAAGAAGTGTGAATGTGGGAGTAGTACATGTCTTAGCTTATCAAGAAGGGGGATGCTCTTGACGGCATAGAGACACATTCTTGATGTTTGTCAAACTTTCTGACACATTATCCATTTTGAGACAGTGAAAAAAATGTTACAAGCATTTTTGTAAAATGTTAGTCTCATTTTCTGACCAGAATCTTGTTAAAAAAAGACAGTAAAAGTTCTTGAAAAGTGGGATTTCTTGCTTTCACAGGCTATACTGTCTGAAATAGTCCCAAAAGAATGAGTATGAGTTAGGAAATAATGAACATACCTCACTAGAAAGCTTTTAAAACATTTGTTCTCTTTTATTCCTGTTGTTCTCTTTTTCAAGATAGTTACACCAAAAAGGATTTTTGTGCTGTGTTTTGAAGGTTATTCAAGGGCACAGTTGTTCTTTTCTGGTTTTTACAAGCTTGGGTTAGCAAACACGAAATGCAGCTCCTCCATTTGCAGGTGTAAACACTTGAAGTTGCTGTCTGAATTGTTTTTGTTCGTGCAATCTCAGTGAAGGCTAACCTTTTAGGTAATATGACTTTCTTTTGCAGGAGGTCTTAGCAATGAGAACCACTAACTTGGAATTAACTTGATCTTCCCAACAAGTGCAGTTAGCCACTTACTTACAGCATGATAGTGAGGGAATTATTCTGCAGACTGCAGCAAAACTGCTTGCACAGTCCCACCTTGGAGAAGCATCAGAATACGGCCCTGTGCACTCAGGACAGGATTGCCAGTCCATCAGGGCAAAAAATGTGCATACTGTTACCGATACGAAGGAAAATTTTGTTTGATTTACTGCACAGATCATCCTTTGGACTCAGATCTCAGCTAGCGTTAATTGACGTAGCTCTGAATCTGATTAAACTTCAGAAGCTCGCTGCTTGAGAATCTGTCCTGTAGATTACTTTTGGAATAAGCTTTTATTCAGCTTGATCTATTCACAATTGAAATTTATGCTTTAACTGAAGGTAAATGATGACTATTTGGTCATTAATATCCTGTTCTCATGCCAAGTCAACTTCAGATGTGCTGACTTAATTTATCACCAATCAGCAGTTACTATCTAACTGTAATTATAAGAAAAAACACATCATTTTGACCTTTGAGCAATCATGTGGGTAGACCATCACTTAAAGTTTGCCTCTAATTTTCTATAAAGCTAGAATTTCCTCCTTTGAGAAGGTTCTTTGCAAATCCTTTGCAAAAAAGGATAATTACAGGGACGTGGAGGCTGCAGTTTTGAAGGCGGTTTATGAAGTTGAAGCTGAGAGGGGACACTTTCAGAAGGATGAAAGGAAGGAACAAGACAATTGTTTTTAGACAAAAAAAACAATTACTAATTACGACATTATCACCATGCAGGAATATGTGTGTGTAAGGTGTAGTGGTGGGTGAATTTTTGGCAAGCGAGGTCCAGATGGACCAATCATAAATTTAACAAGGTTTAAATCCCAGGGATCTTTGAGGAAAAAGGCTCTGGATGCGGTCAGTGCCATTGTCAGCTTTGCCTCTTTTGGAAAAGTGCCAAGTCCCGCACCTGGGACAAAACAACCCCATGCAGTGTTACAGACTTGAGGAAGACTGGCTGGAGAGCTGCCTGGTAGAGAAGGACCTGGGGGTGTTGGTTGACAACTGGCTGAATATGAGCCAGCAGTGTGCCCAGGTGGCCAAGAGGGCCAGTGGCATCTTGGCCTATATCAGAAACAGCGTGGCCAGCAGGACCAGGGAAGTGATTGTGCCCCTGTACTCGGCACTGGTGAGGCCACACCTCGAGTGCTGTGTTCAGTTTTGGGCCCCTCAGTACAAGAAGGACATTGAGGAGGTGGAACACATCCAGAGAAGGGCAACGAGGATGGTAATGGGGCTGGAGAACAAGTCCTATGAGGAGCAGCTAATGCAACTGGGGTTGTTTAGCTTAGAGAAGAGGAGGCTGAGAGGAGACCCCATCACTGTCTGCAACTTCCTGAAAGGAGTTTGTGGTGAGGTGGGTTCTGGTCTCTTCTCGCAAGTGACAAGTGATAGGATGAGAGGAAATGGCCGTAAGTTGCACCAGAGAAGGTTCAGACTAGACATCAGGAAAAATTTCTTCACTGAAAGGGTGTTCAGGCACTGGAACAGCTGCCCAGGGAGGTGGTTGAGTTGCCATACTTGGAGGTGTTTAAAAGGCAGATAGATGAGTTTCTTAAGGATATGGTTTAGTAAGGGGACAGGACTTGATGATCTCAGAGGTCTTTTCCAACCCTATGATTCTATGATTCTATAAGGAGTTGGGCTGCTTTGGACCTTCTGTGGAGTCCTGCTCTGTGCACTAGTTGGAATGGAATGATTCATCATTGCATTAGAACGATGCGTTAGAATTATTAGAGTGATTCTTTCTAAGGCAATAGTGTAGGGGACCTTATTGTGCAGCGCTGCATTTTGAGAGCCATTAAGATGAAAATTCCTGTCTTCTCAGATGTACTGTGTTTTGGGGGTAAAAATCTTCCGAATTTGTGTTGTCTTTTCAAATAACTGGAAACTTTTTTCCGAGAAAACAAAAGCTGCTTGCTTCAGCTCAGTAAGGCAGTAAAGAGGTGACATTGCCTGAAGTTGGGTCCATGCCTGTCTATTTCCAAAGATAGGGAAATTATCATTTTTTCAAATTCACTCAGGCACCAGTAGCCAAGCCAAGTTGGCTCTAGCCAGCTCTTGTTTGTAAAATGTAATGCTATGGTAATGAGCTGGTGACAACTTGAAGAAAAGAGTCTAAACATCCTGAAAACAATTCCAAACATTACTAAATAAGAGAAGGAAACTTCTAATAAGTGCCTCACGGGAATCAAGAGCCCTACATACAAACACAAAGATCATTTATTTTCTAGACAAGAATATATATATATTATGATCCTTTTCCTTATTTTCCTCCCTGAATATATATGTAGGTAAGTATATATCTCTATACCTATTATCTATCTCTTCAAATGACCTATATTTCATGCAGGAGCTAGCAGTGCAGTCATTGTTGGAAAAAGCAGAAACTGAAATCTTAGCCAACACCTGATGTGTCCACGGGAGATATGAACGGATTAAAGCTGTGTGTGATGATGATGTATGTGCTTGGAGATTTTTATGCTGCGTTGTTTTGATTTCACAATTTATGAAACTCGCACTAGCTAAAAATGTAGAAAAAAAAAACCAAATAGAATAGAAAAAAGAGAATTATTTATTTAAAAAATAAGGAAATAATCAATACATTGCATATCAAGTGGAACCAAGCCAATTTGTTGTCTCTGAGAGAATCCATTGTATTCCAAAGCAATTTAAGATCTTCCTATTCTTCTGATGTTTTCCCCTTACCCTTGTGTGCCCTGTCCACCTAAGCTGGTTTAAATTTCTCATGTTCCTGATATGTTAAAATGAAATATCTAAGAGGGAAGGAAGCTTATTTCAGTCTAAAACGCTATGAAGAGCTGCAGCAGTAATGCTGAGGACACCATAGTCTGAAGGCTACCATCCTTTCTCAGGATGTGAACACTGCTTTATGGACCTCAAGATCACAGCATTCTCCACACAGTCCTGTTCCATGTCCCAAACCTCTAGAACTTTTTTTCTGTTTCTTTTTTTTTAACTCCTGTGCAGTGAAAACAGGTTTATAGAAACCAAACAAATTGGCTGTAAAAGAAATCAGACCAGTGCTAGGCTTCAGAGACAGTTTGCCAGGGAGTAACTGTTGTCTGTATGACAGTAGAACTGTAGTTGTAATAGCTGTCTTGGTTCAAAGCAGGTCAGGCTGTAAGGCAGCATGCCAGGGGTTGAATCCTAATTACTACCTCTTCATGGATAAACAGGGCACTAACAATCAAATTCTGTCAGTAATTCCAGCAGTAATCACAAGGAAGTTTGTTTAGAGTGGAAACCTGAGACTCATTTGAGGCATCCGAATAGCATGTTATTAATCATCACAATTTAAGGAAGTTATTGCATAAAAGAATTACTGAGAGAGCGTGTGATGACTCATTAAACAGAAATTCAGGCTTCATTCTGCTTTGTACAGCTTGTCTAGTACCCATGTTTAATACTAAATAGTTCTTCAAGGGTAACAGTAATGGGGGAAGGGCATATTTCAGAGTACACCGGTAATCTATTTCTTTTACTGCAAGATGTTTTTGCCTCTATGAGAATTATGCTAGGTGAAACTGATAACCATTCAGTAACACGAAGCTGGATTTCTAGCATAGTAATTACTTTTGTGGTCATTTGCAGCAGAAGATAATACAATTCAGTGGGTGGTTATTCTGTGTCTTTCATATCCATGATATCTTCTCAACAAATATAATCTTTAAAATTTTTTATGGAGTCTGGGAGAAAAAAATATAGCTGAAAAGTCTCAAACTTAGAAAAATAAAAGCAACAAATAAACTTCAGGAAAAATCAAGACTCATTTGTAAGAGTCTCTCTACAAGCAGAGACTGAGCTGGTCTTCATGGCCACTGTGATATTAAAAGGAATAATAATTCAAAGTGTTTAATGATCTGGCATCCCAGTCCAACGATCTTCTACATGGTAGCCAACAGTAAACTCACTAAGAGCCTCTCCTCAACATTCTGAAGTTACCACTTAACACGAAGAGTGATATTATTTTACAACACTGTGTTACAAACCTATTGAACTTCAAAACACCTATGCCCACTGTATTTGTAAGCACATGGATTAAGGGGAGCTTTACCAGGCTATGTGAATATGTTCTGCTTAGTTTTGTTGCAGCAAGGGAGCACACTCTTTCTCTGCAGGAGTGATATAAGAAATTTTCACTCTCAATGTTCCACTGGAGAGATGGAGAATCAATGCTTCCTGCTGATGAATGTGTGCATTCAGTGTAGCTGCACTCCAAAATCTGATGATTGGATTTGTAGTTGAAAATTCAGTATAACATCAGGTTTTTTTCCTCAAATTGCTTCCTCTCATTCAGGAAATACAAAGCTTTTTACCCTAGTTGATTAAGTAACTCTTACAGATTCAGTATTAATGCGCACCATGCAGCAAAGTTGGAGGGAGCTGCTTGGGGACAGACAGTGAGTCAGCAGCAGGGCTGAAAACACTCAAGGAGCCCTCGGAGGTAATCGCTCTTACCCATTTGACCACCAAACTGCAGTAAGTGCTTGTTTAAGTGCTCAGCTGCTGTTGAACCTTGAACTTTCAAGGACATCAGGATAGCAGATAAATGCTGAATAGTCCAAGAGCAGACACCCATTTTTCAGCGAAGGGGAATTAGCAACCAAAGGGTTAATAGTATCCGTTGGAAGACCAGCAGCAGATAAACGCACACTGGCTCAGCTCTGGGGCCTTTTCTCTGACGGTTTTCAGGAAAACAAGGCCAGGACTCTTTGAGGGAAGCCAAAAAGTTCAAGAGGTTTCTTATGCCAGCGTGACAAAAACAACTGTATATTCATTTACAGTCTTTGGGGAGCTCTTATTCGGTTTTGATTCCCAGCCCCTTGATCACACTGCTTGCTGAGTGTTAGGGCAAACGGTTGGAGAGTCAGTGGTGTCCACTGCGGCTGGGTAGTGCCCTACTGCTGCCAGACAAGAGACAGGATCCTGCAAGCCCCTGCTGACAGCCCTGGCTTTCGAACTGCTGGCAGAGATATTTCTTCTATGGGGAAACGTCCTTTTTTTCCCCTCTCTTTCATTCTTTGAAATAAGATTTGCTCAAAGGCCCTCCCAAGAGGTCTGTCTATGTTAAGAGGGCACTGGGCAAATGTAAACCTTTGAGTTTGGGAAGGCATGGGCACATGATGTTAATAGTCCTACTTGCTGTGCATTAAATTAATCACGTATGTATGTATTTTGCAGAGCCAAGACTACAATGAACTGTCAGCCAGTATAAAGCAGAAAAAGGGCAGATTTCACAGTTGCTGTGGATGCCCGATATCAGCTTTTCTGGAAACATTCAAGGATATTTTTGGTTCAAGATTAAGAAGGCACCAGATAAATTATTAACCAATTGAATCCTACTTATTTTATATATATGATCAAACTGCACTATTGAAACAATATTCTGTACTCAGGGCTGTCAGGGGGTATTCACACATTGTTCTTAATGTGTTGTTTCTTCCCTAAAGCAATATTATTTTAGATGTTTTAAACATGAACCTGATTTTACATCTTCATTTTCAGCCTTTTTTTATGCAATATTGACAAGATGTGAATTTTCTTTCTACAATGAAGCTGCAGGCCTGGATTCTCACTCTTCACCTTTACCTGGTATGAAGTATGTCATTATACTGGCCTAATAAAACCTTAATAAAGGAGTTTTACCAGGGTTGCAACAGACTAAATTCTGCCACTGAATTGTCTCATGCAACATGTTTGGGAATCTGGCTCAAATTACCTAAAGAGTTGTTAATTTTATATTTGTTTAGTTTACAAAGAAAGAAATGTAAACACAGAGGAGACAATATCTTGAAGTAGAGAGGAATGCCAGGGTATTCTTATTTTAGAAAAACTTCTGTCCCTTCATCTCCATCTCTGGCTGAATCTCTGTGCAGAGAATTGCTAAACAGTTTAAAAATTGTTGAAATCTTTGCTAAGACTGGCCCCCCCACCTCCCCCCAGCTCCTGAACGTCTTTTGATAATGCTCTGCAGTTTCCTAAATATGGCTTTGAAAAAAAATAGCAAGCAAAAGAATTCTCCTGAATGCTCCTGGATGACCTACTGTGCTGCACAAGGGAAGGACTGACTGATTTTATCATGCGATGCTTTTTTTTGCTCTTATCTTACAGCATGTAATGTCTCTTTTTTCCACCTACGTATTGTTATAGTGATCCCCTGTTTCCTCCCTCCTCCTCCACCCTTCCCTCCCCCTCCACAGTGGTAAAGCCAAAGGGAGAAGGAGCCTTTAAGAAGTGGTGTAATTATTAACTAATCTTGATCTTGGGAAGGAGGGCAACCAAAGTATTTCCTGTTTCCTATAATTAAGGACTCAAGACTCCGATCTGCCACACACACGCATGCATTGTTTATTTTTAATGTACTCTCCATGGAACATAATCCACTGCTTGCTTTCTATATCTTAGGCCTAGTTCATAATTGGTGCAAACAGCTGCTACTCAACTGACAAGTCCTAAAATGGGGATAGAGGAAAAATGAGATTATAAGGTTTCATCTGCTTACATCAGGAATGCATTTGTCCCGTTTGTTCTTCCCCTTCACCTCCTGGTGATCTTGGGGTTAAGACCAATGGAGGCAGGGGATTCTCTGAGCTGTATTGAAGCAGAACAATCTATCCTCTTAAACTCAAAAGAGCTGGGAAATCTGTATAACCATAGGGCTTGTCATGGACACTTGGCTACAAATTCTAAAGAACTATCTTAAAAAATAGCAACATTTCTCCACTGTCTATAAGAGCATAAGGAATCTAAATCTGTAAACATTGGAGTGGAAAAATAAGACAATATAATATGGAATGACCTAAATTATTGTGGTGAAAGATTCCTATGCGAGTTGCTGAGTATACCTTTGGAAGTCAATAAATAACAAACAACCAGTGTGCAGTTTTTAGAGTGTTTTATGTGATGTCTGTATCTAAATACCATGTTCTCCCCAGAAAGTAATACAGGATTGGCTGAAGCAGTTTTTGAACCATTTCTTGGTTGTGATCCATACTTGAATGCACTGCTATTGAGAACGGTCACATCATCGTACACAGAACACTGATGCCTTCTGTCACACACTGCCATTAATGCAGGTTAGGTACTGAAGACAGTAAAGTGATAACAGCTGTGGAAGTGGGTGCTGATGACTAGCAGTCAGAGGAGGACATGAGTGCAACTGTAAGCTCTCCTCCTACTAGCTTCTTTATGTTTGGTATCCCCACTTCCCATCTCCTAGGGCACTGTAGTTATAACAAATAATAACAAATAGTAGTAACTATTCTTCCCGATCACCCTTTCTCAAACAAGTGGCTGAGAAGTGACAATATAGAATATCCACTTCTTGCTTTCCGATTTCAGCACTGCTATATTATTTTACGTTTCATTTTATTTGACTCTAAAGTGTTTGTTTGCCCACTGTGTTGACTACAAAGGAACATATTTGTGAAGTTTACTCCTGAGAGGAGTCAGATTTGCTCAGTGGCACAAATCTGTTTGCAGTGCATAAATACTACTCCACTTTAGCAACTCTTTCACAATTATACTTGTGACTTTGACTGCCACCTGCCCATATTTGCGTAATTTCTCCTTACAGTATGTATATTAATTTTTTTACAGCTGAGGTAATTTGTTCTTCTGAATACTGAAATTACTCATCAGGAAAACTTAGGCTGTCTTGCCCCTTGTAAACTCACAGCAGAGTAATATCAATTTCATAACAGACAGGAAAAGAAGTCTGAAAGCAGCAAAACCAAAGCGGAGCTCAGTGACTGTGACTCAGCAGCACTAAAAGTGCAGTTTTAAACCCCATATTTTAGTTTGCAGCACAGATGAATGAAGTGAATGAGCTAGTCCCAGCTTGAGACTTTTAAGTTAGTAAAGACAGAGTGATTAGAAATCTTTGGATACATTGCTAGCAATTTCTCCTTTAGATTTGAGGAGATCTAGTGCTGATTTTCTATTTAGATTTGATAAGCAATGTGACAGCCATGGTCATGACTTTATTGACATGCTGCTGCCCTGGGGCACAGACATGGTGCCAGGCTCCTTCCCATCAGTGGCAAGATGTATAGCATTCCTGGACAGCCAAAGAGAGTTTGGTTTTCCATAGACCCATGTATTTCACCCGTAGCTGCCCTGTCCCCACGCTGATCCCATAGTGTGAGCGCTGCAGTGCCAGTCTGGGGTCTTTGCTTAATGAGAGTCCCCAGAAGCCAAAGGGGCAAACCAGCCTGGTGCATGGAGCTGGGGCTACTGGAGCCTCACTGCAGAGCTACATCAAGGCTGCTTTTGGTAGCCAAAATTCAGTTATGCCATCCAGGGTGGCGTGCGGGGGCCATGCCCCTTCTTTCGTGGGAGGAGCAAGGACATAGCCAGGGGACAAGGAGGGGCACAGAGAGCTTTAGGAAGCTGAGTTTCATGGGGAACTGGGAAGGTAACGAGCAGGAGTGCTCCATCTGGAGCATTCTGCCACTTCCTCCTGCTCCCCTCTTCTTCCTTTAGCAGCAGCAGTAGCAGCCAAACTATTTTTGTGGAAAAAAAAAGTAGCTAGTGATGCTCTGGGCTTTGTGTCTCCACCTGCAGTCGGTTCCTTTGTGAGTAGCTATAGTTGCACATACATACACAAGGACACATGAGGAGAACCACATATACAGCTAGGTATTGCTCTTTGAGTTCTGCATAGCCCATCACCCAACAGACAGGATCAAAGAATGGATGTTTTAATCCCATGATAGCTACTCTTTGGTTTCCTCTGTACCAGCCTTGTCAAGGTGGATGTAGCTTGTGCCCTGGCCTATGCAGGGAATTTGCATGAGCTTTACATGTACAGATAACCTGGTCATCCCACTCTAAGCACTGTTCTCTTCGATACATGTACACATGCAAACCTTTTTCACTTATTCTAGGGATATTTGAGCAAGGAAGCAGAACTGTATTCCCTAAGGGAAATGATACAGCTGCTCTGTACTGTGGCTGGAGCTTAAAGGAACAGTGTTATCTAACGTTAATTCTCTCCATTTACCAGATATTTTCTCCTTTCCTAGTGTTAAAAGAATAATGGTTGAAATGTGATCCTGCTATAAAATAACCATGGAGACTATATATGGATATTTTGCCTAAGTGTTTTTTTTAAACAAAAACATAAAATACCATCAAAAAGAAAATGTTTCATTTTGTTTGGAATAATTTTCCCCTCTGCAGAATAATGAATTAAAACTTCCAAAATGAAATGGAGCCCTGGAGTGGATTCGTCTTTGTCCTTGAAACTTCCAAAAACTTGAATCAAGGTCTACAGGAAACTCTTTTCGCCCTTCCTTGCTGCTGAGCATCTTAGAATCACATACACATTTTTCTATTATTGCTTTCTGACCTGCGTCCATTTCCAAAAGTGAAGCTGAGGAATTCCTGCACTCCTACATATGTGAGACCCAGACTGAACTCAAAGGGCCAGTTTACCCCTCCTTTTCTCCCAGACAGCCTACTTTCATCACAGTGCACAACTGAAACTGGAGACTACTTGGGTTTCCTTATTTTGGAAAAAGCTCAGAAGGAACCTTTACAAGTCCTAACAAAAGGTTGCAGAGAGGAACAGAAATTAAGTCAGCAGAGTTCATGATTTGTCTTGGATCAGAGCCTAATTCAGTTTATAATACAAGGTCTGTGCTGGACTCCCAGCATCAGGTAGGTTTGGGCTGTCCTCACTGTGCTGTCTTAGAACCGTCAAGTGCTGTCATGCATTTGTGCCTCTCTCTAAAACCCCAGTGCAGTGGTAAGCTCCCTTCTTTTTCTATTTATTGAGGAAGAAAGATGTTGTCAATGCCTTTTGTCTTGAAAGGGATGACGAGCTTGATCTAGAAGCTGGGCTGGCGTGGGGGAGGAAGGAGAACAGAGCTCCCTTCCCCCAGCTGCTGTTTGTCTGACGCAGAGCTTGTACTTCAGTTGTTATCAGCTGCTTTGCTAAGATCACAATGTACTGGGATTGCTCAGAAGGTTAAAATATGTTGACTGAATTTTCTTCAGCTACCAACGCAAAAGGCTAGCTAATAGCATCACTGGCTGTCAAAATCAGCCAGTCCCTGCATTTCTCATGGTAATGAAACACACTGGAGTTTTTCATGGCTTATATGCATCATGATACCTGTGCTGTGTATGTCACGTCAAGGATAGGAACAATAGGCATGCCAGGCAATAGATCCATCAAGGCTTGCAAACAAACACACAAAATTGCCTCTTTCTGTGAACTACTTGGTTTGTATTGATTTGTGATGATGGATAGAGGGAGATGAGGATTTTTAATTTTGGACCTTTTTCTCCTAGTCTTTCTCCTGTGATTCTCAGCTTCTGTAACAGATAGATACCCTGCTGTTTGCTTTGGTGACCTCCTGACTGTCTTCAAATCCCATTTCAAGAGTGATCTTCCCTGCCTGGCCTCTGACTCCTAAAGTCTGTCTAATTAAACAACCAAATGGTACTCCTTAATCTTTCCAGTTTCCCATGCTGCATTCTCTCTAAAGCCCTCTTTTCTTGTATCTCAGCATCTGATATCCGTGGATGCAAGCAGCCTAAAAATAGACCTTAGACTTCCATCATCCCTTCTCCCTGAAAAGTTTAGCTGTGGGGTATTCATAGGCAGTGTAGGAAACCTCAGTTGTGATCCTTTCGCCAAACGTGATTTGAAATTATATCTTATCTCCCAGGAAAGTGCCTTGACATACATGCTTGTCTGGGATGTGGTTTTTTTCCATAGTTCCATTGACATTGTTTTACAATTTTTGGGATACTTTTTTTTCAGTATGGTCTACATCCAGAAATACCGCTCTTTAGGCAAAAAAGCTCTTAGAATTTAAAGGGCCAGATACTTAAGACAACTTAAGCCATATTTAAAGCCACTCCTAACAATCCATATTCATACTCCAGGCAAATATAGACAGATGGAATGTCTTGTCTTGCTTACATCTCTTCCACCTTACAGACAGTCAGTGGGTCAGACATTTCCTTGGGAGATAAAACACATGCCATAAAATCCCCTTGCGCTGAGGAAGTTTTTTAACCTGAGTTTTGTTTAGCCTCCATAATATCCCTGGTAGCAAGTCTACTGTGAAAAAAATCACTTCTTCTGCTTCTTTCAGTAGCAGTGTGGATTTGGCTCTTTGCATGTGCCTGTAAATGAAGTGCTTCAGAAATGTCAGAAAAGTTCACTTAGGTTTTCTTTTTCTTTTTCTTTCATTGAAAGTCTTGGGCAAAATATAACCTTTGCTGTCAAGTTATTTTGGCTTTCCTGGAACAAGTGATTAAGAATGCATGCCTAGTTTTACCTTGATAGTGTAGTCATAAAGTAGGAAAAAACTCCAACAACTACAGCAGCAAAGTCCTACCAGTGATCTATGATTAAATTTAACCTCATCTCAACAGAATTATCTTGTTGCTCTGAGGAAGGCTATCCTTGGCTTTATCACACAAAGGCTCTCAATGGACCAGTTAGAAATATTGGTTCAAATCTTGCTAGTTTTGGGCTCTGTGTCCTTTTGTCTGAGGTAAATGCATCAACTTTTGGCCTTTTTTAACTTTCTTGCTCTTGCATGGAGAAAAAATGTTCAGTGGTCCTCACTGTGATCAGCACAGACCAAAGTGTCCTTGACCCAAATTACCCTTCCCATCAGGTGAAGAGGAGAGTTTGCCTGAGGATACGATTGTACAGCAGCCAGGACTTACTCATTTTAACTGAGACTGTATACATATAGCACAACATTAAACTGTTTGGGTCAAAATCCTTAATGTAAATATGGAATATTTTTTGTTTTGTATTTAAACTGCTTAGGAATTGGATAATATGTAACACACATGGCATCATAGAGCTCTGTGAGATGATCCTGGAGGTAATACAGAGGCTGTAAAGGTTTTGCTGTGCATTCAAAGCCCGGGCAAATAGGAGAACAAGTGCTGTTTGCGATAGACTTGGTCAGCATCTTTTGAAGTTCACAGACATTCACAGTAAAGAAGAACTGAATCATAAATTCTTGTGTGAGGTTCTGAGGGAGGAAAGAGAAATCATATCTGCTGTTTTTAAGAGATTCAGTTAGATACTGTTTTTGGGAGAGGAAGATTTCTAGGTCTCTTATAAATAGAAGGCTGCTTCTCAGCTTGATTACTTCAAAACAGCTTCCTGCAACCTCCCACTAGGAAGATGAGCAATTAGTATAATCATAGCAATAAGTCAAAGATACTTAATGCTGAAACTTGAGTAACAACTTTTCTCTTCCTGGTTCTCTGCTGGGCTATAGGCAAAGAACAGTTTAATGCATGTTCCAGTCACTGCAAATGCAGCATCCAACAGGTCTTTTTTGCTTGTTGCAGCTAATTTGATGCCATGAAATGGTCCAACAAAGTTACAGGGTACTGTGGCTAAGCGGAGACCTTTTAATATGAAGCATAGTCATGCAGATGGAAGTGTTACAAACAAAATGGAAAGCAAAGAACCTCACTGTGAGACAATCTGCTAGTAATAAAGGTGCTGCTGGAGAAGATTCCACCTCATTTTCTGTTAGGAAGATTCCAATATCCCAAGGTCAGGAAATCAAAACATGCTTTTGGAAAACATGAAAAAAGGAATGAACTAGCCCCCTCTTTTGGCTAATTGGAAAACAGTAGTAGGAATTGATATTGGATAAGTTGCAAATCTTGAAAGTACTCCTTCCTCCTCTCACCTATAAGTCTGTCATGCTGTCAGATATCATTTATACACATAGCCATTGGGCCTCCAATGTAAGGAAGTGTTATCTCTAAATGTAGATCTCCCAGTTAAATCAAGATTTGGGGTCTTGGGATCTAGGCTCCACGTTTACAAACATTCTTTGCAGCTGATACCATTTACTAGCACCGGAACCTCAGAGATGTGTGCAAGCTCATCCAAGCACAGAATTTACAGGAGTAAATTAACTGTGGGAAGAATCTCCTCGAGACTATTGTGGGTCTGGAAGGCCATTCTGTCACTGTCTGACTCCATATGACATTTTTAAAGGGTTTGAGGAGAAATAGCTGTTATAAAAAGCCAGAGAATCTTTAACATTAAGCCCATTACTTCCTGCTTCTGCAAAATGGCGTGCATTGGTGGCAATATCTAGCCATGGCAGAAGTTATTACTGCTTCCCTGTGATTTCTAGAAATACCTGCGTTTTTAAATGTTTTATTTATATTTGCATTTATCTAAAAAATAGGACAGGGCTAGTATTCTGCCTCTCTAATGCAACTGGCTTGAAAAATCTAGCTACACCTTGCAGAAAATTTTGGGGAAAAAGTGATTTCTAGTTTAATTCATCCAAAATTTAAAAAAATAAAATCCTGAAAGAAAATTCTTTAAAAATTTTCCTCTTTAGAAAGATAAACGATCGCCTGTATTAACCAGGACATTCAATTATTTTTAAATGCATGTGACTGTGTATGTATGTAATGTGAAAATTTCAAAAGCCAGATGCTGTATAACATTAATATCTGAATGATCTGAATAACTGAGTTATACAGTAGACATATATGTATATAATAAAGTTTTTGCTTTCAATTTTTCATAATATTATAATTCAAAAAGCCATTTCTACAAATATGCATATATCTATGTGCAGTTGGCTACAGTTTAAGCACCTAGATAAAGCAGATGTTTCCAGTAAGGGGGAAGATTTTTGCTTATTTAAATTTTGGATTTGGTCACCAGAGTTATCAGTGACAATTTCAGGGCCCATATCCTCATCTAGTTGTTCTGGGTCAAGAAGTTACCATCTCCAGCCCTTTCCTCTCCCAAAAGAGGCTAACAGTTTACATGCCAACTGAATTCACTGGCTTAGTCAAAGGGGGTGAGGATCCTGAGGACCGATTATTTGTACTGTCTAAAATAACATGTCATTTTGTATGAAGCAGAAAAAACATGACCTCCAGCAGCAGACTATTGGCAGTTAACCTGGGATGTGGGATGCTGCCAGTAGCACTATTAACCCTACACAGCCTTTCTAACTTCTGTCCTAGACTTATTGTTCTACTCTGATTACTAACACACTTTTGCCTTCACCTTTTCCTTCCCTCTTTCCCTCTCCCCTCAGCTTTCCCAAGCTCTTCTCTTGACCCAGCCCTGCAAATATTTTTTATTTGCAGGGGATATTCAGAACTCTTGTTATCACCTGTCTGTTCTCTTGGTTCTTGTTTTTTACTGCAGTTTTACCACTCACCTTTCCCAGCTGTACTTTGCAGTGGAGAAGGCTACTGTCCAAAGTAAACCTAACTTTGGGGTCTTGGAAAAGTGGAGATTCATCAAGGCTTTGTTCCTTGGCAGGTAGCACAGCTGGCTGCACTGTAGTCACCTTGATAACTGTGACCATGCTGATTCACCAGGGAGCCCAGGAAACCCTGGACCAACTCACCTGCTGTGGGGTTACAGCATCATCTCTGGTGCCTACCACCAGGTGATACCCAGCTATCATCATGCTGACAGCCAGAGACAGGTGATCTGACAAAGGCCTAAGTGTATACTTTTTTTAGTGATGCACTGCTTGCTCTACATGCTAGGGATTAAGAATACTTTTCTAGGTCTGTCTAATTCAAATTTGCCCATAATGCCACTTTGTGCTCTGCGTGTCATTTTGACACTGAAGAGAACCTTCACTGGAGAGGGGGAGGACTCTGATGGGAGCATTACCAGGTTGTTGAACCTGCAGACATCATAGTGCTCTTAAGTGCAAACTTACTGTTCCCAGTACATGTAACAATGTGCTATAAGGTCTAAAATATTTTTAATGATACTAAGATACTTTCAAATTTTATAACAGCCCTTGCAAATATTCAAATTCAGATTTTTGAAGCTTGACAGCTCTATGTAGTACTCCCAGGGCTCTCTTGTAGATGGAGGACACTGTATCTGTGACATCCCTGCTCGACTCCTTTGCTGGTACTGGCCTGATGGACAAGATCAGCAACATCTTGCTGGCACTGCAGGGATTTTTGGGGTGACTGGAGGAAATACTGAGCCACCAGAGCAATAATAAGTTTCCTTGTACTTGGTCCTGTGTTTAGACCAACCAGATTCAGAAGCATCATCCTGCATCACTTTCCAGGGGAAGATTAATCTATTTGAGAAAACTAATTAAATGCCCAACATAATATCTCTTTAAAGATGTTATTTTTATAAAGGATAATTAAACTTCCTGCTTAAAGAGGAGGCCAAACTGGACACAGGGAGGAGACGGAATGATGTGTTTAGTCCCTCTGAGGAAGTCCATTTCTCTATACTAGAAGTCTTTATAGAAGAGAACGTGCAGTTTAACAATTCACATGCAGTGATACTAATTTACTATGTTAGTTAGGAGAATTCTAACGTTGGTCTCCTTGCTACAGAAGGGTTCCTTCCAGAAGTCAGTTCAGATGCACCGTAGTGATGTGGTTCTAAGTCTTGATATCTTTACTAGCTCAATCAAAATATGAGAGTAGAGTTACTCAGATTTTGTTCTTTGATAAATTGTAATTTCTCCAACAGGCTTGTCTCCGTTCTGTACATGCTGGACACAGTGCAGCTTTCTGCTTTTACTGCTCATGCTAATCCAGCATGAGCTGGAGGGAATATTATCAGAAGTTTTTCTTCAGATCCACAGTTAGGTGGCCCCGCATAGATGTCAAGGACATTTGTTCCTCCTTCCTTCATGGCTAGGCAAAAAGAATCTCAGAATAGCATTTCTTTCAAAGAAAAAGCACAGTGTCTTCTGTTGTACAGTAGTGTTGCTTGTAGATTATATACTGTAGACAGGGCATATGACACTTGCCATCAGTTTTGCACACTCAGCATTCAGTATGGAGAGGCCCTACACCTTGCATGGCTGTTGGGAAGTCTTTTTCAATTCTTTTGTCTTTTTTTTCAGCATTGGAGCATTTTCATTTAAACTACTGCTTGTGGGGATGTAAAAGGACAGTGTTTTTTCTCACAGCTCCATAATTTCTCTAATTTGTTAAAAGGTCTTAACAGGACCCTTGCAGATCCCTGAGTTAGTATTTGTCAGACAAATATCTTTATTCCAGGCTGTATAATCAGTGTGTTGAATTCAGTGGAAAGATCCACGAGAGTAAAGCTCTTGCATTTGCACTTTTAAATGAAAGGATCATAATTTAGCAATAGATTAATTAGCCAGTGAAGAGATGTTATTTTAAACATGTTACCCTAATCTTTCTTCGATTTCCCTCTTGTAGCAATTTGTATCAGGGCATGCTCCAAAAGAATCAGAAATGGATCCTGCAGAAACCAGCCACTCTCAAGCACACAGCTACTGCCTCTGCCTAGAAAAACAGATACTCTCATGTTAACAGAAGTTTCAAGGGCTAGGGGAGATTTCCTGCCCCTGAGTCAAAGATGTACCTGTATCCCACTCCCTGCCTGCCTTGAATCTTGGACAAGAAGGCCATCCCTGCCATATATCCCAGCCTTGCTGTCATCCATCACCTGAACTAGCACAGGGCACTATAGAGTACAAAAGGAAGGACTCAGTTGAACCCAGGACTAAGGTAATTCCACAGCTGTATAATATAAATGCTTGGTTTTGCCAGCTCTGGCTCAGGTGGATAATTTTTTCACATAAGTGGTATCACTAATTTTAGTAACAAAGAATGATAGAAAGAGTGGATGGAGAAAAAGATGTACAGGATAACGAAGAAATATTTGTTATTACATAAGAACGACTTGAGGTCTTTGATTTTCAAAAGCTTGAGCATAGACATTGAATGGAAGGTGGAGGCTCTGGGCAAGATCTAATAAGTGGTCGTAGTGCCCATAGGTCAATGTTAGATGGCAAGTGACAGACAAAAAGCATCTGGACTCCTCTTTTTATAGAGTGAAGAGGAATGCATATCTGGAGCACAGGTACTTGCTTGAATTCATTATCACAAAAAGCTCCTCAGTAAGGCAGGATATAAAGTTGATGCTGAAAACCAGGCCATGAAAAGACATGACTGATAAAGGACACATTATTTTTGCATTCAAGGTCAAGTGGAAATTAAAGAGTCATTTTGCAGACACAGTGGAAAATTACAGAAGCAGAATTATTATTGACCACTTCATCCTTTTCAGCTCTACAGCAAAACTGGGAAGAGGTGAAAAAATCAGTCCCCGCTTGTGACTGTTCTTTATCTTGTCAACATTTTGGGTTCGTCTTACTGGTCTGCCATTTTCTCTGTAATTATTTTAAAGCCTGTGTTTTGTGAGATGTGGAATGTGGAGATTTGTCCACTCTGAAAGTTCAAACCTTGTTCTTTCATGATGCATGAGTGCCAATGGCAAGCTTAACTCTCAACTCCTTCCCTGGACACTGAAGTATTTCTCAACACTGACCCGAGAGACTGAAGGAAAGATACATTCAGGCTGTCTGCTTTCCTAGCCCTTGGACTTTCAGCTGAGACTGCCAACAAATGATCACTGAACATTTGCCAGAACACAGTAACTTTCAGTCCCTAGTTTATAATAATGCAAAATCGGTATTCTACTGTCAACCTCTGGTATATAATAATGCAAAATCGGTGCTCTGTTGCTGGGAATGTCTTATTCATTATGGGCCACGTTCAAATCACTTGAATGTGGTGATGCACATCAGCTAATCTGCCATAAATTGCCTCATAAAGATGCAATTTACCATACTGGCAACATGTAATTTATGAAGTCTCCTTTTCAGAGAAAAAGTTGATTGGCTTATTCTAAGGAGGCTAAGAAAGATAAACTCTCAACCAGCAATAAAATTCAAAGTGAAACAGGCACCTAATTCTATAAGGGACCAATGAAAAATCCCATCTGTTAATGCTTAAAACAATATATCTTCATAAATGTAAAATGGATGCAAATAGCTAGTTCTCTCTCTTTCTGTCATATTTTACTTTTTCCCTCTCACAGACAATTTACTTACTTTCTGGAAAGATATGGAGTTGATAACCAGGGTCAGGACTGGCCTTATCCATCCATGCAGTAGAGATTCTGTTTCTACTCCCACCAGAGTCCTTTTAGCATACATTCAATTAACCTCAGTTAAGTGTTGGGTATGCAATAACGTGTAGGCAGCAGAAGAGCTCCTCTAGTTGTTTAGAACTGTAGCATCAGATGAGGATAAATACAGGGCATGACCTGACCCTCCAGGGCACTGGCCTAAATCTAGTAACATAGAGACTGGAGTTTTTCTGCATTTGTATCCAACACTGATTTGATGATGAAACTGTCTGAATGTTTAACAAAATAGTTCAGCCACTGATAGGATTTTCCCAACATTATTTAACATAGAGGTTTGGTATTTACATGGACACATTTGCCTACAAACTATTATAGTTTGTTTGAAGCTTGTAAAGGCTTTTGTGGGAAAAGCAATATCAAACTTTGATATAAAAAATGTAACGTGGAAACATGCAGTGGGCTGGATTACATTTATCCTTGTAGCAAATCAATTGACTTCAGCAACCCTCTGTAAAGGAAAGTTGAGCATCTTCTGAATTACAGATATACCTGTTACTTTATATCTACGCATAAACCTTTGCCGTAAGTGTTTTAACATATGGGTTTTGTTTTACAATTTGTAGAAATGGCTTCATACAGGAGTTTCTGGTTATTAAAAGGATCCAAACACAGTAATTTATTTATGCCTATAGATTTCCCAGGCATGTTTAATGTGTTTGCTTCCCTGTAAGTTGCACTCTTACTATATGATAAGAAAACAGTTTTGGTGTTCCCTCATAACCATATGGGGAACATTTTACAACATGCAATTCCCAGAGCACAGCTCTGTGTAGAAATAGAACCACATATTTGGGTTCATAACCTAGTATATGGCTGATGGGTCCAATACTGGATGAAACGCTGTATGCTTAGGGCGGTATCCTTCTTTGGAAAAAAAAAGTCCAACGGCTTAAGTGCAAATATAATTTGAATGGCCTAGCAAAAGATGGATTAAACGGCATGTTCCAAGATTCTTTGTCTTTGGTCCTTTACTAGCTCTGTCTCAATGCTGTTAAACTGATTTATGTAGGGTGGAAGAAGCAGGCTTACTGTAGTCCCTTAAAACAGCCCAAGAACTGTGTCAGCCAAAACCAGGACAACACACATAACAACAACAAAAGTGTTTACACAGTGCTAAGCTTTAAGTCAGGCTGTATTGGTTTTCAAATGTTAGCACTTCCAGCAGGCTAAATTCCCTGCTGATTGTAATGTAATGAAGTTTACATAAAGCAGGAAGTTAAATTTATTTCCATACCAAAAGACAGTGGGTTGAGAAAAATGTGAAGTCACTAAAATAATAATAAAACAGACTGAGTGGAAGAACAAACCCCTGCAGCAGGCCATGTTAATTACCCTTGCAGCTGGGAGATCAATTTGCATATATATCCTTTGAAGCCTGTCAGGTATGAATTGAACCACTGAACTGTTACATTTGATAATCTTAGCTCTCCAAAGCATTTTTGCTAAAGATGTTATGTTTCATAGGACTAGTTATTTTTCTATCTCAAAGTAAAGAGCTGTACTTAATTTGTTCCTGTATAAACAATTCTATGTTTGTAACTTCCTGGAGCACCAGGTTAGCAACATAATCTCATCAAAAGCATTGGTACTGCTGATTAAACACAAAAGAGATATAGTCAAATAGCCCTGACAACCAGTGAAAGAAAGGAAATTAAAACTTAAAGCTAGTGGTGACAGGAATAACTCAGGGGACAGTTAATGAGATATGGAGCTTTTCAGCTCCAGGAGAAATATTACATTATGTTGTGTACTAGTGGTGACAAAATTGTTGCCTTCTGACGGCTGTTTCTTGGCCTGAATGAACCTATTGTGTGGTCTCAGGCACTTTGCGAGTCCATTTGTTTTGCACCATCCTTTACTGCAGCATCTTGATGTCCATGCTGCAAAATTGTTTGCAGTGAATGGAGGTGGTTTACCACCTGTTGGCAGCAGTTTCAGAGGAGTATCTGAGATTTATAGAGCTGCTGGAAAAACTGTTTCTCAGTCTGGGTAATCCTGAGTTGCTCAACTGAAACTAGTAGAGATCAGGGCTTCCATGGAACAAAACTGGTGCAAAGGGAGGAACTGCATGAAGATGAATTTTATACAGGAACAGGATCTAAACTAAGGCTTACTTGTTCTCATTTAACAAATCTGTGAAAATTGTGTACAACAGTTGTCATACAACTTCATGGTATCACTTTTTCTGAAAAAAAACCCAACCCCAAAGCACCAAGCGAGAAGCAGTATCTTAGCTGAGCTTCAAAAAAGCATGATCCTTAACACATGCTTTTGAACACAGATGAACCTTGACTCTTCAGATATTTGCCGCCATCGAACTTAGGGTAATACTTTTTTCACTATTAATTGCAGATAATATTGATGTAGGAGGAATGCTCCATTAATAGTGACCAAGAGCCATAGGATCACCTGAAAGAATTTTAAAAAGGATACATACGAGTCTGCTGCCAGACGCGGTGCAGGAGACTTGGGCTTGTGTTTTCCATGCTTTCACTGTGGATCAATTAACAATGCTAATTACTTGTCTGAAGTTGCTTCTTTGTGCAGTTGCTGCAGTTTCGTGCAATTTTGGGGGTATAGTTTTATACAGAAATCTCTCCCTGCCTGTCCTCACTGACATAACAGATCATCCCAGGTGATTATTTCATTCCCATTTCTAAATGGGAAGCCTTAGACTGGTAAAGGATGGGCAAGGCTGGGCATGGTGTAGGGCAAATGTGCAGTTAATTAGTGTGTCCAGTTTGCTTTGAATTAATGGTCCTAAACCATCATCGCCCATTTGACACACTTATCTGGAAGATTTCTTCTGAAGATCCAAGAGAAATACTTTGCATTTTTGCAAAATATTTTAGCATTGTTGGACACAAGGTAAAAATTTAGTCCTTCATGAACAATAGATTTGTCTTGTTCATGCATCTAACTGTTACTAGTAGTCAGAGAAAGGTCAATCACGTTTCCTCTCTTCACTAACAATGTGAGCATCACCAGAAAAATTAGGCATTTTGGGATCCCTGATTCCTCTACGGCTGAAAAAAGAAGTTGATACCCAGGTATCATGGAAAACTAGATGGAGTTGCATACCCAATATAGAAATTTAAAAAATCTTGCCCAAAGTCAGTTATGAATCAGAATAATTTTATCTGTCAGGGAGGACTGGCAAAATAGCAAGTAAAATAATCGAGTTTTTCTTTGAAGACAGAGCAAAAAGCTTTTCTTATTATTTAAACCTTTCTACATCACTATTACTGTATTTCCTCACTTATATGTAACCTTTCAAAATAAGAGAGCTGGCAGATATAATTTTAATCCTCTTTAATATAACAAATCTCTTGCATGAAAGATGTTTATTTAACGATTATATATTAAAGATAAGTGTATTCCTTTCTTTTCCTGACAAATAAAACTCTTCAGGTCTAAAATCAACTGCACGTATTTATAATGCAAACCATGCTTTGAAAAATAAACTACTTCTGTTTTATCTTGAGCTCTTTAAGATTTAATAAAGTATTATATTCGTAGATCAAATGTGCAAAGGGTGTAGTGCAAGCAAAGCATTCAATTCGTAACAGGGTGGAAGTTTTTACAAGAGAAATCTTACCTTACAATGGAAATGTAGGTAATTATAAACACTGATCTTTAAATCTTTTTGAAGATTATCTAGTGAATGCAATAGTCCATATAGAACATCTAAGATGTAGAACTTTTTCTACCCTTCTATTTCCATTTATTTTACCAAGAGTAGCAATTTAAAACCAAGGTGATTATAGAGGAAGCAGGTCATACGTCTCAAAAATATTTACTGGTGTTGTATTAAGCAGGTTATGGAAATTTCCATTGCTTATTTACGCTTTCAGAGATACTCTTTGTTGTATTCTTGTACTGATTGCACCTGGAGTTTTCTATCAAGGAACATCCAATGTTTTTTTCCCATGTTCTGTTGGGGTCAGTCTTGACCATCTCTATCCAGCACGGGCTGTTATTTCATTATACAGTGTCTTTCAGGTTCACTCAATTCCTGGCTTTTTTGTTGTATGCCGTTTATAGCATGTTACACAGCAACATTGCTCACAATTTTTGTGGCTAAATTTAAAATGTTATTGAACATTTTTAATTGGACTGGTTTTTGCAAAGAACCATCAGGTAGGGCACTGCGTAAATTGTGCTATATTAGTGGTCAGACAAATAGTATAATGAATATTGTAACTGGAATGAACTACAGAAAAGATATGTTAATGTACTAAAGCTATGAAAGGTGGAAACTATAAAGTTTTGTCTTCAGAAAGGTTTCTTAGCTGAAAAGGCTACTTCCATTTTCCTTTCTTGTGTGCTGAAGATTAACTGGAGGACACGAATCCCAAGGGGATATGTGAAATAAAGCATGTCAAATACTGAGGTGAAGAGCTGATTAAGAGTGTCAAGTTTTTGTGATATCACCATGAAATCTGGAAAGAGATGAAATAAAACAATCAGTTCGAAGGTTTATTTTTTTGTTTCATGTTACAAGGACAAGGCACAGAGACAATGTTAAGAAGCTGCATTTACTAAGCATTTGCAAATATCCTTTACCAAAGGAGCTCAGAAAAACAGAGGTCATCTGAAAAGAAGACAACCTTGATAGCAGATCATGTGGCTTTTTGGTTGAGTTCCTGCTTTCGCTGATGGTAACTACTTGTACTGTTGTTTATCTTGCAGACCACAGCTGCTCGGTCAAGGACGCTTCCAGACTGAATTATGGGTGGGAAGGTATACTACTACTCATAATGATGGTAATGGTGAATATAATCTTTCTGTTCTCTGCCTGCCCTATTTGTTCTGAGCAAATACCACTAACTTTCAGGCCCAGATAATTTCTTCACACCTTTTAACTTTACAAAGGTAATAATTTATAAAATTGACACTGCTGTCATTGAAAACGTTGTTGATGATCACCTGACACCCCTTTCCATAGTAATGTTTGTTGACCTCTAATTGGTGGTTGTGGTGGTGGAAAGTACTGGCCACTTTCTAGGTTGCCTTTTTGTCAGCTGGTGATATAAACATACTAGGTCTTAGGTTTATAGGCACATTATTAAAATTGTACTTAACATAAGCTGTTTATACCATATTTGGGTCCAAGTTTGACATTATTCTTTTCCTATCTAGAAGAGAAATGTTAATTTTGTGCAAACTTTTCAGTCTTGTTCTTAACTTGTGTACTTTCTATAGCAGCATTCTATTTTTTTAAGGTTGCTGAAAAAAAGCAGAGCAAAATAAACACAATTTTTAAGGTCTCTAATTTAATGCATCTACATTAAGAAAAATGGACCATAAAATTAAGCTGGTAGGGGAGAGGGGTCACAACAAGCACCAGCAGACAGGGTTATGGAATTCCTTTCAAAAAGGTGTTGGAGATACACGTATAACAGGAGAGATTGGTTAGGTAATTGAAAGACAGATGTATTGAGTGTCATTAAATAAACAAATCACACCAGAACCAGGAAATCCCCTGAGCTGAAAATAACCTAGAAAGTATAATTCATCATGTTGTTGTGCTTCCCTTTGCATCTGTCTATGGTCATATTTACTGAGAGTGTTCTGAGTTGGATTGGTGCTTTGTTTGCACCAAAATGGTCTTTGTATATTGTAGGATATTCATCGTCCCTCTAGTTTTCCCTCTGAACCACAGATACTCTCTTTGTAAAAGAAAGCAGTTTCTTTTTTTCCCTCATTACTCTTAGGGAGAAAACAGATTCAGTTTCTTTCTGTTCTGTTCTCCTACTCTGTTCTCTCTTTGTTTTTATAGGAATTCTGCTTAAATTACTATAATGCTGTTCCAAACTTGTAATTAACTGATTTTTGTTTTAGTTTATTTCCAGTCTCCAAATGTGACTTTTTTCCCTCTCATTCACAAACACAAGTTAAAAAGGTTGATTTCACCATGATAGTATCAACACACTGTATGAGGGTCCTCCCATTCACGTAGGATTCATCTTTGCTTAACATGCCTCCACCATTTGTGGTTTGTGTGATATATAATTAATTCCACATACAACTGCATTTTTCGTTGCTGCAATTCACATGCAGTATATTGACAAATTACTCAGATTATTGTTCTCATAATCTGAGAAATCAAATGGTAAGAGCTAATGAATTTAACTGGTGATTCTGACATTTGACTGTGAAATCATCCCATTGTGAACTGAAGATTAGGTAATCCAATCTGGGTTGTGTTTATTTTGTTATGTTGAAAAAGATATCTGAGTTGATTAAAATGTGGGTTTTCATAGATTAAAGACACTTTTGACATTCTTACTACTAGTACTAGTTGGGACTAATTCAAATGCTGGAGCTGAGGTCAAGGATGCCTGAAAGACATGAGCAACAGCCAAGTCCCATCTATTAAAGAGTTCTTCCTCACTTGTTTCTCACCTTTGTATGTTATTTCAGCTTTGTGTTTCAGGGAAACTTTTCTCAGTATATTTTGCTTATTCAATTGGCAGGTCAGGAAGGAAACTTCCACTACTTCCAGAGGTTAAAGAGTTTAACAGACATAATAATTAATTTTAAGCTGTCATTTTGTCTCAGACATGGAGAGAAGAAAGACTGAAATCACTGAGGTAAACGTTTATATATTTTTTAAAAAACTTTAAATAAGCTAGTGGGAAAAATAATGTGCAGAGTGACAGTCTCAAGAATTCTAGGGAGGACTATTTTAGATGCTGAAACTCTGTCTGTACCACTTTGGATAAAGGCAATGGTATTAATAACTGGCTAAACCTGCCATCTATACTCTGCTGGGATAGGACCTGTGTACTCAAAGCTGTTAGAGGCAAAGATCTCACGTTTTTCTTGTTTGCAGAGTTCATATCTAACTCCAGAAAGAAGTGACATTGCGGTTTTCTCAAATCTTTAAAGCTTCTAGGTGTCCTACAAACTGTGTGACATTGTCTTGTAATTCAAGAATTCAAAGGTGAATGTATTGATGTTTTTGCTAAGGGATAAATGTGAGCGTGTGATCTAAAAGCCTTACATGGAAATGTATGTATAACAATGTGAACACTGAGGAAAAATTATTAGTATACTTAGTATTTAATATCTTTGTTCAATCTTTCTGTTAGTATTGAAAGCACTGTTTAAACATTTTTTACTACTTTTGAGTTTAAAGATTGGAATTTGGTGTTTGAAATGTAGTTAGTACCTAATAGCAGGGTTTAAGTTACTTCACAAAACTTAATTGTGCTTAATATCTGAGAAAAGACAAGTGTTCTCTGTTCCAGCAAAGAGTTAACCTGAACTTTGAGAAGGGAGTTTAATAGAACTATACAAAATATTACTTCAGCATTCCATCCCAACCAGTTATTTGTGCAGGTGTGAATTAATAGACTGTTATAAAGGCAGAGTGATTTCTGCCTTTTTAGTCAAGGAGCAATGATGGCCAAGGTTTCCCCTTGTGCACTACCATTAAATAATACCAGCATACTAATAAAAAAGTCTCTGCATATCTCTTAAGATCAAACTTCTCAAGAAATATTAGGAAGGGTAGAACTTTATGCCATTTAAGAAACAGATCTGCCCTAGGTCTCCCTCAGACATCTGCTTGTATCAGAAAGACCAGTGGCTGCAAATGATGAACCTACTAGAAGTGATGCCATACACCAAGTCAGAAAAATCTATGTGTTTGCTTATAAGCTTTTCCCAGTGCTTACTGCTTTATTCCATGTTATATAAAAATATTTTGACAAAGGAAAGAATTCTTACTGCCACTGGTCATCTGTTTCTTTCTATGATGTAATTTTGAGGGTTGATCTCATTCTCACTGGGTGTCACGAGGCCATGGATATTTCTCCCTGGATATATGTCCCAAGATTCAACATTTAACTGGAAATTCTGTTTTAAAATTAGCTGGGTTAATGTTTAATAGGACTGATGTTCCTCCTTAATAAATAGATGACTTCTTTTTGGTATACAAAAAAATTGGGTGTTCTCAGAGAAAAATCTTTTCTTCCCTGAACAAAATAACTCAGATCTGTAGACTTTTGAGTCAAACTTCTAAAATGTTTCTATGATCAGCGCACAGTTGTGGGAGTTAAGGTCCCCAAATTCTGATTCAAATGCCCGTTGAAGTAAAGCATTTCTGAATCTCTCCCCATTCCCAAAATACTCTTATGTCACTAAAACACAGTTTGAAGCAGAGAATAAGAGCCACATAAACCCTATAGTATCCCCTGAACAAGGTTAGATATTATTCAGAATTGTTATAGATTTGTGTTTGGTAATGTTTCAAAACCGAAAAACATTGTGTAAGAGTTGAATCTTCTTTTTCTAGCTTAAGTAGTTCTAGTAAAATAACATAGATTTTCTCTTATTGTTTAATTGCCAAAAGAAAAATTGATAATGTCTCTCTCTCCTTTGGGTAGTGAGTGTTTTTGATTTACACTTCTGTATGTCCCATTCTTTTCCTAAAATTTAGCCTGCATAAAGCACAGAAAGTGAAAAACCTTTGCTTCATAGGAACAACACACATGTAGTGGCACACAAATTTTGATGTTTTTGTGACTGTTGTTGGTCTTTTTGGAAAAGCTTACGTTCCAAAAGTAAGTACTTATTTTTTACCAAGATCTTAAGGAGAGGATGAAGCTGCTATAGCGTTGAATTGGTGTGGCATTATTTTATTACTCTGTTGTCCTTTGATTCTCTTGGATAAACTTTTTATGTAAGCGAACTTTGCATGTTTTGCAATGTGTGATCTCAACCTGTGCCCCGTGCTTTTCTGAAGGATGTCAAAGTCTTTAAATATATTACTTGCAAGTTATGCAGATTGTGAAAATTGTGCCTAACAGCGAGCTATGGATATACCCTAGAACATTACACTTGTGTTTAGGACTAAGATCACACCTAATCATGCTTATATTTTAGGGTTATGTTCAAGAAATCTAAAGCACTCCTTTCCCTTAACATTAGGGGCAAAAAATATTCATACCTGGGCTTGACAAAGACGGATAATTAATGAAGCTAGGATTGTCAGCTTCATGCAAAGGACACAAAAGCGATGTGCAGTGTTGATCAAGACACAGGAGAAACTCAGTGAAGTCTTTGCATTGGCATTTAGTGCTGTGACTCCCACACCTGATAGATTTCTGTAACAGATTGTCTAGATGATATAGATCAATTTGAAATAAATATACAGGAAGTATTAGACCAGCCAGGCAGTCAGCAAGGTCACCAGGACCAGATGGCATAAAATCAAGAGTTCAGAATATGAAATTTCTGAACTTCTGGCTAAAGTTTGTAAAATGTCATTACAAATGGACACTGAGCCAGAGGACTAGGACAGTTGTTATATCTGCCATCTGTCAGAGGGCTTTAGAGATGATCTTGGTGATGACAAACCAGTGAGTCTGATTTCCATTTTTGTGAAGATGGGAGTATATCTGTGACTGAACACAACCTGTTTGGAAGAAGTGACTTGGTTCAGTAACGTTTTTGGTAATAACATGGATAAATGTGATCAAATTATGTTCCCATGGGACTGGAGGAAAGGATGAGAGGAACCAATGGGTAGTCCTTAATAATGACAGTGCTTCAAAATGGAGGCTGTTAGTGGGACCAGTTTTAGTCAACGTCTTCATCTGTGATCTCAAGAGGGAAATGAACAGCAAAATCTCTAAGTCTGTGTATAATAATAATTTCTCTGTTCACTTTCAGTATCAATACCTTCAATGGAATAACTTGAACAGCAAGGATATCCGAATAAATAAATAAAACATAATAAAACTGAACAGACCTCAGGTGAGGTTCATAGTGAAGTAATGCTTTTGGGAAAAAATAATTTAAACCATACTAACATAATGCTGAACTCAGAACTGACACCTAAAACTCGGAAAAGGATCTCTGATATTTCTCTGAAGTCAATGTCTGGGTGTTGAGTGGCAGACAAAATGTCGACAAAATGCCACCAAAATGTTTGGCGTGTTTAGAAAAGTTAGTGAGATTATCCTTAGGAAGAGAAAATTCCTGAGATGAGAGGACAGCAGGGCATCACTTTAAAAATGAGTTTACCCATATCCTGACCATTGTGCCATTTGGTCTCCATGTCTCAGGAAGAATATAGCAGAATCAGAAGAATGGAGAAAACCAAATAAAATGTTCAAGATGATGGAACAGCTACCTTGTGCACACAGACTGAAAGACTGGGACACTTTGGAGAAGAGAAGGCCAAGGCAAGACATGCATGAAGGTCATGAATCATGCAGGCAATAGATAAATTAAATACACAATGATTGCTCACAGACCTCTACGATACTAGACCTGTGAGAATCTGAAACTAGTAGGGGTATTGTTTAAGGCTGGTGAATGCACTTCTTGACAACTTCTGGAACTGAGGGTCACCTAAGAGGGTAGAGGAAACAACTACTGGCAGGTTCAGAAAGGGGTTAAACAAAGTAATGGATAACACTCTCACAAAGTTGTCCTTTAGACCTTTTAACACTGGGCAGACAAGTACCCACTGACAATATTAAATCCATTCTTAAATCCATCCCCATGTATGAGGGGAATGGGCTGCAGAAAGTGGTCTGTCCTTGAGCCTCTGTTACTGGGAGACAGCATACTTGGCTGGATGAGCACAGACCTGCCTCTGAAAGTCATTTCTTATTTATCCTTGCTTTTATCTGGCCCACGAGTTTTGTATGTGATTTCTTTAAATGAATGCCTAATTTTCTCTTTAAAAAAGAATAATTGACATTTTTGTGGCCTCATAAATGAGAGCTGCATACACCTCTGCAACACTCAACTTGTCTCAGCCACTGTGGAAGAATTGCTACTAGATAATGTTTTCTATACAGAGATTGAAATAGTTTACAGGTTCTTCTTAATCTGTTAAATCAACAAGTAAATGATAAGTCCTGAAAAAGCTAGGCAAAGCTAAAAACAGAGTACACAAAAATGACAAAACCAGTGATTTCTTAACTGACAGCAGAAAGAAGCTTCTTACGCCATTTTGTTTCTTCAGCCAGTGAAATATGGACTAATATTATAGTCATGTATAGTGAATTAAGTGGGACCAGAAAGTAACAAGTCAATAAGTTTCTGAGTGCAAAAGAATAGATATAATAGAGAAATAGAAGTGGAATAAATGGAGTCTAATGTCACATTTTGTCATTTACTTAATCAGCAATTTATGTTGCCACAGGCCTCTGAAAGAAACAGCCACCTGATTAGGTGCCTCGGCATTGGGTTACATATTTCAAAATGCATTAGTGCTTCTTTCCAGGGTAAGGAACACATATAAAATTGAGGGAGAAGTTTAATATTAGGGCACAGCAAACTTTAAACTACTTATTTCATAGACTCATAGCATATTAGAATCATAGGATGGTTTGGGTTGGAAGGGACCTTAAATATCATCGAATTCCGATCCCCCTGCCATGGGCAGGAACAACTCTCACCAGACCAGGCTGCTCAAAGCATCATCCAATCTGGCCTTGAACACTTCCAGGGAGGGAGCATCCACAGCCTCCTTGGGAAACCTGTGCCAGTGCCTCACCACGCTCATCATGAATAATTTCTTCTTAATGTCTGATCTAAATCTTCCCCCTTCCGAATTTAAAGCCATTCCACGACTGCAAAAAGTCCCGTCTCAGCTTTCTTGTAGGCTCCCTTCAGGTACTGGAGGGCCACTATGAAGTTCCCCTAGAGCCTTCTTTTCTCCAGCCTGAACAAGCCCAATTCCCTCAGCCTGTCCTCACAGCAGAGGTTCTCCAGCCCTTTGATCATTTTTGTAACCCTTCTCTGGACCTGCTCCAACAGTTCCATATCCTTCTTAAGTTGGGGATTCCAGAACTGGATACAGTACTCCAGGTGGGGTATCAAAAGAGAAGAGTAGAGGGGGAGAATCACCTCCCTTGACCTGCTGGCCACACTCCTTTTGATGCAGCCAAGGACACTGTTGGCCTTCTGGGCTGTGAGCACACGTCGCCAGCTCATGTCGAGCTTCTCATCAATCAGCACCCCAAGCCCTTCTCCGCATGACTACTCCCAATCACATAGTCCTACATCCTGTATTGATACCGGGGGTTGCCCTGACCCAGTTGTAGAACTTTGCACTTGTCCGTGTTGAACCTCATGAGGTTCACGCAGGCTGACTTCTCCAGCTTGTCCAAGTCCCTCTGGATGACATCTCATCCTTCTGGTGTGACCACTGCTTCACTCAGCTTGGTGTCATCTGCAAACTTCCTGAGGGTGCACTCGATCCTGCTGTCAATATCATTATGAAAGTATTAAACAGCTCTGGTCCCAGTACAGACCCCTGAGGGTCACCACTTGTCATGGGTCTCCATCTGGACTTGGAGGATATGGGCCACCACTCTCTGAATGCAACCATCCAACCAATTCCTTATGCACCAAACAGTCCACCCATCAAATCCCTATCCCTCCAATTCAGAGAGAAGGATGTTGTTCAGGACTGTGTGAAAGGCTTTACAGAACTTCAGACAAATTACATCCATTGCTCTCCTGTGTCCACTGATGCAGTCACTCCATCATAGAAAGTCATTTATTTCAAAGAGATTATGTGGGAAAATAATGAATGGGTGTCAAGTAGAAAAAGTATACTTGAATTTCTTCTACCTGTTAGACATAATAATCTCTCCTTCATTTTGGACATTTTCAAAGGATCAAGCACCATGTAAACTTTTTAGATATCCAGGCACAGGAAGCCTAGGTGAGGGGGAGGAGAAGATTGAAATTGCTGTGAGTTTATCAACTAAACATTGCAACAAGTTTAGTTTATCAAACTTAGTTTATCAACTAAACATTGCAACAAATGATAAAGTGAGACTCTTGATTTTGAGCCATTCAAGAATTGTATAGCACTGGTAGTTTCCAATAGGTGTTGGCTGGAGAAATCCAAGCAAAGGTTTTTTATTCAGAAATAGCCTTAAAGGTATTTTGGGTTATTTAGTTCTGGATATGTGATCAAGTTGTTTAATTAGAGACTGTTTCATTGTTTCAGTAATACCTTTAATAAATTCCTTTGGTAGTGATAACTTCTACATTACTCAGTGGCAATGGTTACACTATGACTTAATAGATTTTTCTCTTTGCTGAGAAAATGATTTTTATTTAGGACACTTACATAATGCAATGAAATCTGTGGATCTTATATACATTCTTAAAGATGAGCAAGTGCTTCTGTGATGTTAGGACCAGAAACGAAATTAGGAACATGTTAAAGTGCTGTCCTGCATTCTCCTAAGGGAACACTGGAAAACATTCCTAGGAAATTAATAATTTTATAAAGCCTCTTATATATTTATTTATATTTGATATAATCTTTAGAGACAAAGCACTCAGTGCATTAATAGTAATATGCAGGTAAATTTACTTTGTTATCTCACAATCTTGAATAATCAGTAGGTAGTAATATTAAACTTCAGTGGATTGCTAAATTTAAATTAGGTACCTGATTTTTCAATTGATATTCACTGAAGCACAGATCTCTCTCCCTCTGTAATCAATATGGTTTGAATATTACACAACAAATCTCAGAAGTAATTTCAGACCCAGCATTGTGTGCAGAAAACATTTTGTAAATCATTTTGAGTACTAAACAAATTAGAGACAATTTTCCTTTAGATTAGAAATTTGTTGAATAAATTATATTTTCTGAATTATTTCCTCTTCTCTAATAAGCAGACTAGATTAAATTGAGAATTTGGTATAAAACATCCACTGGGATATCTATTATCTCTTCTTTTTTGGGGGAAGTGTATGTGTATATGCCGCATGAAATGTCATTAACTTACATTAAGCCTCTAATCCCCTTAGGCCATGGCTTTTTTCCTACTACTGTACTGACCATTAAGCAGGAGTGGATGTGATCGGGAACTTGTACTTATACCTTCTAGAGCACATGTATTAAACTGCTCATTAGGTTTTGACATTACGTGACTTCATAAGCTTCATGAGTTACAGTATCAATTACGTTGTAGAATAATCACATGAAAATGACAGGTGTTCTGGACCTAAAGGAGAAACAGTTTTCTAATTTCAGCTAAGTGTCATCTAAGTTGTTTCATTTTCTGAAAGTTAACTGCATGTTTTCTCAGACAGTGCTTTTCCCTAGAAGTTATGACATGGGGCATTTGTACATAGGCCATTGCTTATACTTATTCCTATATAGGTAACCAAGCTCATTTTTGCGCTAGTGGAGTGCTGTAAGTCAAAGAGGTGAAAAAGGTCACACCTGCAGGGAAGAGCGAATGGGACAAGTAAGCCGAAACTGACCAACAGAGTATTCCATCCCATATATGTCATTCTTGGTATAAAACTAAGGAATCACGAGGGTATTGCTCTCTTCTTCAATGGTCGGTGTCTGGTGAGGATCTCATCTGTCTTTCTACCATGGATCCCGGGGAAGGGAATTCGGACCACAACTGCTTGCATTTAGCTTCTCAATTGGACCATGGCTAAACCATCACAACAGGCTGTTTGTTCTTTGCTGTAAACATGTGCCAGTGTCTTTTAAATTATTATCAGTTATCTCTGTGGTATATCGTTCACTCTTCTTTCTGTTGTAACTATGTATGACCAAGCACAAAGTAAGACTGCCTAGCGAGACTCTAGGAGAAAGCCATGTGGAATCTTTCTCCTCTGGCTGAATTGTCTTAGTGGAAGGAAATATTTCATGGCTTGTGCTTTGACTGGAAAAATTAAGAGCACATCCAGGTTGGCTTTTGAGGAATGTTGATGCTTTGTTTATTTAAATTAGTGCACCAAATCATTTGCTCAAAGATAGCATGTGAGGTAGCACAGTGAGAAACAAAGACTGTTGCACAGATATCTATCTCAGTTGCATTCTTATTATACTGAAACTATTTTGCCTATTTGTACCCTGCTCCTGTATAGCAGAATCAGCAAAATAGCAAATACAGTGTATCTTCTATTCACTTTCCTGTTTGGCTTAAATGTCTTCAGCCAGAAGCTTCTACCCAGGTTTAATATTAATTTGTACTAAAATATTGCTTTTTTTTTTTTTAAGCTTAAGGGCTCAAAATTTCAACTCCCCATAGGAAAGCAAAAGATTGTACCTACACAAGAATCTAATTTTACTCTGCACCTGAACTGTCTCTCTATTTTTATATTTTAAGGTCCTACAGCTCTTTCTACCGTCACACTGACTGCATTAAATTATGTAAAAGCACAGTTTTATGACACCTCTAAACCAACCTGCAAAAGAATACAAAATCTCTTTTGCTCTCATTCTGACTCAAAATTAAATTCCAAAAATTATATGCAAATAATATCACCAGTCTGAGTTTAATGAATGGAATCAACGAAAGGCAAGGGCAAAGATATCAGTTTTATCCTCTACTAGTGCTGAAGAATTAGCACTAGAATTAGTGTGAATTTGCATTACTAAATGATCCTTGAATGACATGATAACTGACTGCAATTCAAGTTTGTTAATATTTCTAAACAATAGCAGATGAACTCTCTGCCTAAGGCTTAGGGCTGAAGCAAGGAGCACCAGGTTCCCTGTCACAGACTTACAGGGTGACCTTGACAAATCACAGAACATATCTGTGCCTCAGTGTGAGACGGAAGATTTAAAAATGTTTCCTAGCTTGCAGAGATACTGGTAATGTTCAATTAATCAAAGTCTTTCAAGATTGTCACACGGAAAAGTCTAGATAACAGCAAAATATTATTACTAAAGTGGACCTCTACTAAGCACTTAATTTTTTATTTTGTATAAACTTTTGTAGCTTATATACACTGTCAACATGCAGTCATAGATCCTCCAGACCTGGTTTGTGTGGAGCTTGTCAAGATACAGCTGTTTTTAGCACTGTATCCCTATTAGAATATGACACAATACATCATAACAGCTCCATCAGAGCCATTAGGGTGTAAGCTGTCAATGTGTAGTAAGATTACTATGTATTACATCTGGTGGTGCTGTGATAATGCTGAACTAGCTACACTATAACAGAGTCTAAAAAAACCTTTGAATATAGATTCTGCAATCTGTTTCTAATGAATGCAGCTCTCTTATTTTGGAGTATAATATCTTCTCCAGTGTGTGTGAAGAGAATTTTTATGGTAAAATATGTAACTTTTTAAATTTTGCTGTTTCAGAAAACCCCAAAGATCTCCTCCCAGCATCTTTATGCACTAAAGATCCGCAAATACTTCTATTTACAAATTAAGTTGTTTTGATTTTGAAGAAGGGCAAAATATGACATTTTCTTTCTAAATAACAGCCAAATCTATTCAAACATATAATCACATAACTGGCCTTGGATGCTATTGACTACAGGAAGTTTGCATTCAGAATGGTTATGGAGTTAGGGATAACTTACAATTTGCTTTTTCTTTCTTCAGAATGTTCAATTTTCAGACTAAAAAAGAAAAAAGATGTAAAAAAGTATGCTATTTTCCCTATTAGTCAAAGTATTACTGAAACAGAAGAAGAAGAAACATTTCAAGTAAGCATCAAAGAAACTCTGCTGACTGTCTAACCACAATCTAAGAAAGATACTATCAAGGAAAATGGTCATCAGAATTTCTGTTTCAGAGAAAGACTCTGTGTTAGTACGTGTGTGTTCCCCTGTCTTCTCAACACCCGAATATTAGCCAGTCAGTGGTGAATTTATTCTCCCCATACCTTTGTGAAGGACCTTTCATTGGAAGAACTGAAGTGCAGGTTTGACCAGGGTCACAATAAAATCTCTATCAGAACAAGGAGAGGGACTGGGCTTTTCTGATATTTTAATATCATCACCAGAAATCTGCAATTCTATGTATGAAACTTTTGTTCACAGTATCTCATTATTCCTGAAAAAATATCCTCAAGGTGAACAAGGTGATAAAGCTGCAGTAAGATATATGCCGGTAGCATTTGCATGCAAACCTATATATGCACCCACGTGTACCTGTACAGGAGGAGGTTATGGTAAGCCTTGTATAAAGGAAGAGGTGAAGGAAAAGTATAACACAGACTTTAAATGCTTACAATGTTTTCAAGTCTTCCTAGAGAAGACTGAGATGAGTGTCTTCAAAGGAGTTTCAACATTACACTTGGATTGTAAAAGCATTGGTGCATCTTCACAAGTCTGTAGCCTCCTAAAAGTGGAAGTTATAGCCTCTATCAATCAGATGTCTTGTGAATGTGTGGGTTGTTTGTTTGATTTTCTGACTGTAGTAGGGGCAACAGGCAGGCAGACATGCAATCAGAAAAGCTTAATAAATTTTATAGGAATATGTATTCTAAAAGGTACAGACTGAGTAAAAAAAGAAAACAGTGCAGTCATTTTTCATAATGATAAAAAGTCTTGTTCAAAGAATTTCTCATTAAAAATTAAATATCTTTTGGTGCAGCAATAAGAAAGTAAATAGGAAATGCATTCAGAGACCTGACATGCTGAATAACAACCAGGAAAACATGCTGTGGTCCTTGAAGGAGACATAGAGAACAACCAAATAAGGGAAAATACAGAAAAGAAAAGGTAAAATTAAAAGAAGCAAGCAAAATGAAGAGGAAAGTAAATGATGTGACAGGTACCATGAGTACAGGCTTTTTCTGTTATTAGGGTGAACAGGAAGATGTAAGGAATCCAAATACTTTGAAAGTGTGGGCTGACAAGGGGAAAAAATAGACTGAAGGGAAAACTTGCTTACATGCTCATTTAAAAGAGTAGCTAACAAAATTACACAGAAATAATCTCCAATGTTCTATCTCAGCATTTTTATCTCCAGATGGAATAGTATACACTACTCTATAATGAGAAAGTCAAAGACATTAATTAAATCTTTGACTCAGAAACAAAATCCTCTCTCATAACTATAGAAGCTTTCACTGAGATGAAAAGGCATATAAAACACTTGGAATGATCTAGAAGAGGTAGTGAAGAACAAGAGCTCTGAGAACAAATGTATCTCCAGTGTGAACAAGTTGTTTCTTTTATATGGAGCTCTTGAAAATATGCCATGGGGTTTTGGAAGTGATCCTCAGTTCTTCATGACAAATTCTCAATACTCAAAAGTCTTCTGAAAGTATTAAAATAGGCATTAAAGGAGGCTGTCCTTATTTTAAAATTACAGTGTTAAGGATGGAGTAACTGTGGGGGAAAATTAAAGTTGTTGATTCAAAGGCCCTCCCAAACTGAGCAAGAACACTGAAGAGCATATGCCCTCAAAAGCAACATTTGCTGAGACAGCAGGAATCAAATTCTTCCAGAAAGTAAATGCTGCTTTGTCCTCACTACAATTTTGATCTTTTTTTTCTTGGAAGGTTACTTTTGAAGTATAGTCCCAAGATGGTTACAAACTTTCTTCTGATTTCCAGCCTAAATTTCTTCAGAGTCAGTTTGTATTCATTTGTTCTTGTGCCTGAACTGTCCTTTTGTTTTAATAGTACACCTATATTGTGTAGCTATTTGTAGATTAAATTATTTAATATTACAAAAGATAATATTGATTTTTTCAAGAGAACTCACCAGCTGAGATTATGAAGATTAAATTCATTTTGCAACAGCTGCTTGATCATAAAGTTATAGCCTAAAAAGCTTATAAATACAATAAGATGTGTTTTCACATTGCTTCAGAGGAAAACAACATATTGTAGCTTTTATTATTCTTTTTACGATATTCAGTAGTGAAATACAGTTAAGACAAATTTCAGAAAAGCAGACGAGGTGGAGTCACTGTTAAAGGCTGGAGCCTACTCTTCAGGCTTGGTACAAGCAATACAATGAAGTTCTCTTTTGGGCATGGCTAATTGATTACGATTGGTAGCAACATGACTATTCATTGGCAACTGCATAAAAATCAGTTGTTTTGGAAGCAGATTTGGACAAATGGATTTTTGAGGGAGGGAAATCAAAAGTGTCAGGCTGAAGGAACAGTGTCCAGGTCTATGCAAACATACTGTAGATACAATATTACTAGGGTTTAAGCCCTTCTGAATAATGATAGTCTCTTTCCAGGCAGCCTTCCTAACAGCCCTCAATGCATTAGTATATAAAAAATATACAACCAGTGTTTTCTAGGTTTTCTCCATTTCCTGTGCAAAGGAAGAACGCAGAGTAAACTGATGTCCATCAGAGCAAGGGTTTCCCCTACAGCGCTTCCCTTCTGTGCAGGACAGACTGAAGATGTGTGAAGTAGAATATCAGAAATCTTATTGCTTGGCTAAGTGAAACTTCAGATTTACCTTTGTAGCCCCCTTATTAACTACTTGTAGCCCCTCCAGCAAATCTTCTATCTACGACTGGACACCTCATCCTCTACGCTCTATATGCTGAAGTGTGGGTACTCTATCAATGATGAGCTGGTGGCTGTTTTCTCTCTGTCCCTCAGGTTTTCCTTCTTTGTATTCACAGAGCACAGGATCCTTCTTTATTAACCTTTTCCACCTGAATAAGCCAGAGCAACACATGACTCCTGACCCAAAGCGACGCAGGCAAGCAAGTAGTCTGGTTCTCTGTTTGCCCTGCCTTTCTACACGATGTCCTTGCTTTTCCGCGGTGGATGCAAGGTACTAGAGATGTCTCAGAGATAAGGAGAGTGTGTCTGCCTGTCTGCTCACCCTATAGCTCTGGGAGAAAAGCAGGGAGAATATGAGAATGTAGCAGTTTGTGCCCACAGCAGTGATTCTTCCACAAATACTGTGAGTGTTAAACGGTGGGTATTACTGCTTGTATTTCAGCTGATCACAAACATAAACAGGATCTAGTAGCCCAAAGGATAAACTGAGCTCAAAGGTACTTGTAGCTGCTCTGAAACTTGTTCTTTAAAAAAGTCAGAAGCACACTATTTATTGAAGTCCTGGTTTTCATGCACTTGTGTTGGGCATTGTTATTTTAATCTCCTGACCCCATTCTGTGTTTCTGTACTGTTTGTCTTCTCTGGAAATGTTTAACTTGCTAGGTTAAAATTAGTCTTGTGTTACGGAGGTACTGTGCTAGGCTACTGGGATTTTTCCCTCTATAGCTGACATGATCTTTATCGGCAATTCCTCAACATCTGCATAACTCCTTGTCTTTCCTGAGTCTGAATAATTACAAATCGCAATCTGCCAGCTAATGGTGGCAACAGGAACCTCAGATGAATGTGAGGGAAGTTTATACTCCACTCGATGGACTTTATCCATGAAACCTTTTTTCAGATATACAAAGCCTTTTGGGCTTAATCCTGCAAATGCCTTTCAAAAAGCCCAACTGCTGAGGAGCTGTCTCTTCAAAGCATTTTCTCCTTCACACCTGTAAGCCTCCAGTGCATTCCACAGTGAGGCTGTTGACATTCATTTTCTTCTATTATTTCCACATTACCTGTAAATTTGTTCTAGTTTTGTTCTGTTTTCTTTTGGTTTTGTTCCCCCCTCTCTCCCCAAGGGTTTGTGTGTGTGTGAGGAATAAAAGAATGGAAACCTCCTCAAATTCTGCGAAGTAACTTTGTACCTGGCTGCCCTTCTTTCACCACCCACTTTCCCAGAATCCTCCCCATATTTCTTCAATCTGGACTGACAACAGATTAATTTACCAAGAAAAATGTTGGAGTAAATCTACATTTTAGTCTGAATTAACTCTTCTTGCTCTACATGATGCTTTGAAGATGTTTTTCGCTGAAAGAAACCGACAAATTATTCCATCCAATGATAATTATGTATAAAATAATTTTGGAAATGAACACAAAAGTAACCTTTATCTTCTGCAAGAATATATTCTGAGAAATGTTTGATGGTATCCTATTTACCCAGTAATTAAACATGATCTTCCTTATCTTCATCAGCCCCTGGGAAAAGTCTTTTCTACAGTGATTCCCTGGTCTTATGACAAGTTTAGCTAGTCCTGGAAACCTCTTGGTAAATTGCCTATTCATGTCTATTTTCAGTTCCTTAACATTCATTCTGACATTAAGAGAAAATTATTTAGGTGGAAAAATCCAGTAACAGTAAGAAATCTGATTTTTTTCATGATATATAACTCCTGATCTTCAATAAGAATTAGGAATGTTAGTATTCAAATGCTAACTCTTGCTTCTAAAGAAAAGACATCTTTCATTAAAATTCATACTCATATAGGTTCTTTTCCATGCATGTTTAAATATTGGAACAATTTTGATTCTATAATTTCTGGATATTGTAGATCTTAATATGAGTTTAATTTAATCAATTTCTGGATAAAGAAGAGCAAATTAAATTCACAAAAATCTACTCAATACAAATAACAATTATCCTAATTTTGTCTTAAGTTGTCTATTTTTATTTATGACAAAAGTAATATATTTAGAAATCATGATATGGGTAGACTATGTGAACTGCAATTAACACATATGTTACATACTATTCTCCTTTTACAGCACAAAAAAAAGTTATTTTGCAGATGTACACAGCCTTTAAAATAGCTAGGAAAATCTAAACTAATGCAGAAACTAAAAAAAATACACAAACTGCCTAAAAGCATAAAGTGCTACTTATGAAGCAATGAGAACAGATTCTGTTCTTATCCCCCTTGTTGTAATTACCTCTGCCTGTTACAAGCATTTCTTATTCCTGCCACCATTTTGGACTGATCTGGCAATTTCCTTCTCTTGGGCTGAATGCTTAATCAAAAACGCAATGCCACTAGAGCTGATGCATATGCTAGAATCAAATTATTTTTGCCAGAGAATGTATTCACAGGATTGGCTCCATTATGCTCAGTAGCGAGGCTGAGATATTAAATGTAATCAGTGCCCACATAACCTTCCTTTAAAGGTGTGTAGTGTTAGAAGGCAACCTTGGATATCCAGAGATCTTAGTCACCACCTTTTTTGTTTGCCTCAGCCAGTACCTTGGAGACCCATGTCCTAGTCAGTTCAGCCTCTTAGAAAATGAAATTTTCAGTGCAGTGATTTCCAGAGTTCCTTTCTCAGTTTGTTCACCAGTGCCACCTGTACATAAACACTGTTAAAATAAGTACAGATATATGGGAAATATCTAAATAGTGAGAGAGATGAGGCTACTTTGTTATTTTCCAGCACTGAGCACAGTGTAGATGCATAGTGCTGAGACTGTACCGAAAGGCTTTATCTATCCAACCCTTGAATACAGGGCTACCTATGCCCCAGAACTCCTACATTAAAAGTAAACAAACAAGTACATATTTAGATATCTAGAATGTTTACCGACTTCAAGTTTCATGAGAGATTACAATCAGGAAAGACTTAAGTAAATCAGGAAAGCTGATGAGAAAGCAAGCACAATGAAATACAAAATCATCTGATTATCATTAATGGCATATCTAGGCCAAGATTAGAGAAGGATACTGAGAAAGAGTGATTCTTTTCCCTTTTTCCTCAGAAACAAGCTCTTCATTATAACAATACATCAGTTCTCAACCATCCAAAGAGGAGAAGCTCCCCTGGTCACTAGATTCACCCATGGGATGTGGCGTAAATTAAGCCGGGTAGAAATTTCACCTCGATTTACTAGAGCTGTTGTGCTTTTTTTTAAAAATTAAGAGATATACCACCAAGATCTATCACTTGATGTATTATTAACAGGAAGTCTAAAATTATTGGCACGTATTACCCAGCAGAAATGAACATTACAAGTGAATGTCTGTCTTTTAAGAAGCCATTAGGAAGATAAGGCTTTCAGTCTTAAAGAAATAAAATAGTTTCTGGTGATATGTTTTATGGAGACAGAGTGGATCTTCTTTGATGAGATTTGTAAAAACATTTGTAAGAACATGTGGATTTCAAGAAGTGAAAGCAAATGAAAGAAAGGCCAATTGAATTTGTTACGAGATTCTGTTTTTCAAGAGGACGAGTCGCTGTAGATCTAGCACTCTATTTTTTATTTGACCCATGTGGACCAGTCTAGATTTTATGAATTTGGGTTCATATGACAAAAACATTCCTTTAAACATCCTGTTTTTGGACTATTCTGCCACAAGCTGGGGGAAAATTTCAGTCTTTGAGATTCTTGTGGACAGATTATTTTCCTTTGTTTGTTTAGTTATCTATCGTAGCAACCATAGTTTTCGAAATGTTATCTGCTCAAAGGTATGAATATCTTTTATTTATTTTAAGCTACGCAGTTGACTAAAAACATACCCACTTTGTTTAAGCATCACATGAGAGTATTCCTATAAACAGAAATGAGAATAATTACAACTGACTCTGGGATTCCCTTGGATGTGCCCTCTTGAGATATATTGTCAGTACAATGATGTTGCCAGCAAGAGTGTAAGTTAGATTCTCCTCCTGAATCAAAATCCACGCAGAAATGTTATGTATCACCTGTACCTTATGAGTATTAGTCTTATGCTTAAGTTATGAGAGGATACATGTTAAAGAGCTCTATTAATTAAACTTTACCTATTAACTAACTTTTTCAGAAACAGCCATAACCAGGATTTTTTTAAATACAGAAAAGCATTTTAGAGGCTTTTAAACAGTCTTTCAGGTTGGAGGAAACTTAAATATTAAAGTACTTACATAAGAACATAAAGAATTATACAAAAACTAAAAAACTTAGGAAAATAAAACTAACAAGTAAAGGAAATGTACATCCGATATTATTATTATCCAAGCTGAATAATATGTGCAATGTAAGTACTATTAAAAAACTGAACATCAATGGAGATTTTAACATTTATTCAGTTACAGCTTTTTGCAGTAGCAATTTAGTCACTATATTTTCAGGGTCACTTATTACATGATACTGACCTCTATCTTATTTCCCAGTGGCTTAACATGAAAGTATACTGCCATAATAAATATAAATATAAAATACGTGTAAAAGAAACATTCTCTAGTATTTTCAGGTTTTCTGTAAACTTCATGGAGTGAAGAGGGTCTTTACACAGGCCTATATACGGGAGACTCTGCTCCTTCTGCCACAGCATGTCCAATTGAATCAACCCAGAAGGTCAGGTCAACGAGATGTGTTAAGAGAAGCAATCACCTGATTCCTGATTGTAAATACATTCCCTGTTTGAAACACCAGGCAGTATGCCACTTCCAAAGGAAAAAGGTATTAACTTAACGAGGCTATTCAAAGACAAAATTAAAACAAAATAATAATTATTATAAAACCAAGATGGACATTTAGAGTATTCCCACTGCTACAATGCAGTTGGTACTGTGGAGATCTAGTGGATAGATCACATGTTTGGAAAACAGTGACAAATACTAGAGTTTTATCAAAGCATTTATCTTGGAGAATTTTTTTAATGTTTAATTAACAACACATTAAAAACCTTGATATGTTAATAAAACATCAACATTTTGCACTGGAGTATATTAGGTGCCTTAAACTTCCAAATGAACAGTGAATACATTCTGCACAGCAACTGCTTGACATGCTGGTTGTTTAATCATTAAGAGCTAGACAAATACTCTAAAATATCTTTTGTGCATTTTTGATTGAATTCTACATCCATTTCCTATTCCTTTTGCACTTGTTTTCACAAAGACTTGAGCAAACAGGCTTTATTTGCACCAATTTACTCAATAGAGGACATTTATTCCTGTACAGAGGAAACACAGCAGCAGCACATCTGAGTGTAGAGCTGATTCAAAAATAGCTTTTGCATTATTCGTGATTTACTGTAAGCGCTTGAGAGAGTACAGTCTCTTCTACAACTGGATTAACACTGCTTACTACAGAGCAGGTTTGATTTCTCGAGATTCAAGAGTGGTTTAAGAGATGCTCATCAGTCCCAGAGAAGGGCAACCGCTGCACCAACCTTCCCAGACAAGACTTATCCAGACAAGGAGGTAGTAATGCATTGACCATTAACAGTGGCTTCAGTGTCACAGTGGCTGTGGATATGAGGAAAATTTGCAATCCAAGCGAATTAAGACTTGCTATGTGACTAAACATAGGCAACTGAAAGTGATAAACCAAGCTTCTTTGTCTTTTGTGGTGGTTGCTTTTTTCTTTCCTCAAGTTCATAAGAGTCTTGTATGGAGAGACTTTACAACACAGTGAAAGAAAATTTAACTTCAGAGTAGTTTTCAGGAAATGTATTCAACAACAAGCTAATTTTGATGGCTATGAATCCCTGAAAAGCTATGTAGATAAATAGGACAAAAACTAAAGTGTTCTAAAATTCCTTGATCTTTATCTGCAACAATTCTCCAACAGCTTCAAAACCTACTAGATCCATGATCAGAGATCAGAAAAATATGCTGAGTAACCCGAATTCTTACACTTTAATTTATGAAACTCAGAATTCTGTTATGATGGACAAATCTCTGACAGAATCTGTTTGCTATCCTTCTAAAGGAATAAAGCAAATAAATTCAGGGAAATCTAGATTTACTCTTGCACATTCTGCAAGCAGAAAAATCTAAACTGGATGAATACATTCCTAATTGTGAATTATTCATCTCACTCTAGCAATCAGTAACATCCACATTAAATATTAAAGACCTAGATTCACAAGGAGAGTTTAGGCACATAAATACCTCTTCAGGCAGCCAGGGTTGACATTTAAATGCTAGTGGTATTCAACACCCACCTTCCTCCCCTTTGCCTTTTCTTAGGTGCTCAAAATTGCATGCATACCCAAGTTGCTGTTGAAAGGCATCAGAATAACTTCCAAAATTTTAGCACCAAAAAGTTAGTAGATACCTGTTTCTTTACTTTTCCATCTTGAAGTTCACACAATAAATTTTCTCTCTTATCACAATTCTGGTACCTGATTTTTCATCTTAGAAAAGTTACACTCTGAAATTGTTTTACTAAAATATTGTAGCATTGCCTTAAAACCTGGAAGCTGAGTTTGTGTACTCCTACCTGAGTGCTCACACAAGGCACAAAGTCAGTCTCCAGTGTCAGTGGTCTGGTAAATAATAACATCAATACCAGAAAAGTTAATTTTATGATTGTATTATAATTTTATGACTCATGATGATAACACAATTCTGACTGCTTTTCTGAACTTTAATGCTAAGCTTGGTACTGCTGCTCAGATTGTGGGGAGCGCTGGCTGATAGCAAGATGGTTAATGATTCCTCCAAGATCATTTTAGATGTGGTTCAAGCTTCACTAGAAACAAGAAGGCTGGAACATCATGTCTCTTGTCCAAGGTGAACAGTAATCCTCTGGCAGCTGGGTGTGGGAATGACTTGACTTTCTTAGTTATTGTGGAGAAGACTCACGTTCCCAGGTTTAAAAGAGTCTTAATGGCTATGGCCTGCCAGAGGAGACTGAGACTTCACAGTAGCCCAGGACTGCGATTCTGTGGGTCTTTTTGGGTGCTGCTTGAGCCCACTAGTATAGAAAAACTTTGCTAGATCAAATACGGCATTTAAACTACCTTTTGATATCCTTTCTCTGAAATAAAGCTGCAATAGCTCTATCTATTTCTTATACAATCTTCTGCCCTTTTTCTAGGTTTGGGTTTGTCCCATCAAATCTTTTCAACATGAATTGAATAAGTCTTCAGGCAGATTAAATGCAACAGACTTTTTTGAGGGTATTCGGATATAAGTGTATGGCAATGCTTGTTCAGATGTTTTCAACATTAAAGATGAAGGATCTGCACATACATCATCTAATAAAACTGTCACTCGCTTATTTCTCAAACGAGGAGCCCAGAAATGAGATTTATGAAGACTAGTCTTGCCTGAGCGTTTTTTCTTGCTCTTCTCCTTTTGTCACATTGGGTTCAAGTCACCCCATAAGACCAGTATTAGCTTAGCACGGGTCTGATCACCATTGTGTGAGTATAAATGCCATAAAGGAAGTGGTGGAAGACAAAAGCTCTTCAGTTGTTTAAACTTATGCTGCATAAACTACTTCAGATTACAGGTATATGAAAAGTCTCAATCATAGATATTTCCATAACTCAAATGATTAAGTTCCATACTAAATGTTTGAGTTATCATAAGCATATGATATGAAACTGAAAAAAGGCAGGAAATACAATATAAAGTCAACAGTCCTCATTTAAATTGTGCTATCAAACAGCAGGGCCAGAGGACCAGGATGGGGAAAGCGAACAGTAAGAGCAAGTGTATGATACAAGACAAACACTGAACTCCCTTCAAATTTTAGCACTGCTAGCATGTGTGTGAAGGAAATATTTAGTCACATTTGTTTGGTCTTCATAAATATTTCTACAAGAGTATTTTTAAATGTAAGCATGTTATCTAGTGAATTCCAGTATGTGATCTCCTCAGCAAATAAAGCCTTTAAAGTGAAACAAGCATCATGCCTGACTGGAGTAACCTATAGGCTTTCCAGTTTTCTGACTAAAATCTCTACATAGAAGTAATTTTATTGAAGCCAGAGACTAAAAACCTAGTTCTGATTTTTTGGAAAGTGTAGAAATGTTGTGAACAAAATCCTTCCAACAAATTAGCCTGCAATATTTTTTATAGATGTGCAGTAACTAATTGTTAAATTGCAAGATCTCTATCCTTGTGGAAGTAAATAATAATATCTCATGAGTCAGACTACATTTGAACAAATAAATAATGTTAATATTAAGTCAAGTGTAGTGATAATGCAGACAATAATTGAGTTTTTGTTTTTAATTTTATTTTTAGTATGTGATTAAAACTTCCAGGTAGGTATCCCTGTTGAAACCAAAAAAAACTGGAAATGGAAAAATATCCAGCTTACCAATGTCAAAATAATTTTCAATGGAATAATTATTTTGATATTAAATTTCTTTTAGTTTGGAGTGCATTATTCACTGAGTAGCTTTCCTAGTAGGAAAGAGCTTATTCTACTGTAATGATAATGGGAAATTTCCCTGTGAAGACATACTTAAGGTTGTGCAGAATATGGTCTTTGGAAATAATGCTCCATGCCAAGATGTTTCATAGAATATTTATTTTTCCTTGGATTATAAATCTCTGAAGACATGGATTTGTAAAAGGGATGAATGCCTGTATGCTGATCGGCACTTAACAAATATTGACAGCCTGAGTTTAAAATATAACACAACTGTTTTTCACATGTGATTCCAAATATTATGGTGTGATGTGATTTGCATAGTTCAGAAACAGATCTCAAACTCTAAGAATCTCCTAGAAAAAGACTTCTGGAGTTCAGAAATTGGTGATAAGTGTGGGGGAACTGCTTTCAAGTTTTCTGACTTCTGCTCTTGAAAGGAATTGTGTCAAGTTCTTGAAATATGATATTTTAACTTTGAAGGACTGAGAAATATTCTGAACTTTTCAGGTCATCTCCTATTTTAAGTCATGATATTTCCCTGATGTTTAAAATAGGAAAGCACGGATGCTTTGTTCAGAGTGTCAGCTCTCTCTCTTTTTTTTTTTTTTTTAATGTTTGAGCAAGAATCTGTGTGCAATGGGGAGAGAAGATAGCCCACTTTTTTTCACCTTGATCAGGTACAAGCCATCCATTTCAGCACAACTTGACTTACATGCGCAAACATGCATGAACTGTAGTGTGCCTGTCCAGAGCGACCAATGAAGCTGTGCATGTATATGCACAAGGGAACAACTTAGAAAAGTGAAATTTTGGATTTTATAGCACAAAACAGGTTCCATACCATTTTCCTTTAAGACTCCTTTATTCTGCTTAGTTGATTAATTTCATCTATTTGCAAAGTCAAAAATCAGGTGTGTTTGTATTTTGTGATTGGTATTCTATGTGCTGTTGAAATTCTAGTTTCCCCTGTTACCTCAATATGCTTTAAAGTGTACCACAGCTTCCTCTCTGCTTGGACTCGAGTGGTCTTGTGTGGAAATATAGGCTTGTCATAACAGAGACGAGAAGGCTAATATTCACCCCTTTCACCCACAATTGGGCACTCCCAAACCCCATAGTATAGCTCTGGCCTTTGTATTCAACTATCTATATAGAGAAGCAATGAGGAACATTTCCTTTAAAAAAGATACAAGGCCGAATTGTGCAAATAGCAACAATATTTATCTACTGAAGTCTGGATCTCCCAGGCCCTGGATCTCTGACTTAGCCTTATGTATTGTCAGAACTGCCTCCTAGTTGTTGTTGACTTGAGCAAAGGGAGGAACTAGCTTCTAGACAATCAACATCTGCATCATGTGCTGTTACAGCATTGGTTCGAAGCTCACCATTTCTCATACCAGCTGTGTGGTTAATGCCACATGGGCAGGAAATCATTGTGGAATCAATTCGATGCCTGGGTCTAATTAATCGCACTCATAGATGTTGTCTCGACCAAGATCTGCTACCGTTGTATTATACAAGCACTTCCTGGATTTGCTCTGAGCAACATGACTGACATCTACCATATGGAAATGTACTCTGCTGTTTTTCTGTTGCAGAAAATCAATGTAAAACTTGCAATGTAGGCATTTAATTGTTTGGTGTCTGTGGCTTTAATTCTTTTTTTAAAAAGCAAGGCCAAGAATTATCTCCTTTCTTTAAAAAGAAAACTGATGAGTCTTTTTCAGTGTAACATGAAAATAAATTACAATGCTTTTCATTTTAAGAGGCCTTTGACACAAGTCATGATTATATTGAGATGGATTTGGCTACTGAAAGTCATAGCGGTTTCCTGTAATGGTGGTGACATTCTAGGCAAAACAGTAAAAACCACCACCACCACCAGCAAATTTGTTGAAAAACCTATGCTCTATAGTGGCTAAAAGTCAATGATAACACAGTGCCAAAAAATATATAAAATATCTCAAATAAATCAAGCAAATTTCATAGGAAACTATATTGCACAGATAGAGTAAATGAATTAGAATGTGATTATGTCAGTCACAAACTTAAACATGACATCACTTTAACTCACCTTTCTCTTGGAACCAAAAATGATTTGTTTCCAAGATGAGCAATACTTATCCGTGCTCACAATTGCCACCATTTTGCATGAACAACCTCACAAAATTTAGCCTTGGAGCTATGACAACCACTAAGCAAATTGGAGGTCAGGGGACCTCCAAGTTTTTTAGGTCCTAGATAGGTCCTAGATAGGTCTGTATGTACTTTACTTAATGTAAACATTTAATGTCTGCAAGCCCTTTCAAGCATTAATCAACTCAGCCTTTCCTCCATCCTGGCCTACACTTGTTTCAAAGGTTTTAAGGATACTACAGCTTTTCAGCAGGATAAGCTTTTGAAGATCAGATAGATCATAGTCAAGAAACTTACTGAAGCCAGAGCTTTAGGAGTAGTTTCTACTAGCCAAAGGCTCTTCCTCAGTAAAGGATAGTATTGCCAGAAGTGAGAGGAGTTTGACTAATATTTGATTCTTAGGAGAAATCACTGACCAACTTCCATTTTAATAATCAGCAGATAACTCCAGTTACAATTAATATTTTCAGATAAGAGAGTATTAAGAATGAATAAGTTTTTGGTTTTTAAATGGAATATTAGGGTTTATTGAATTATTTGAGATATATATGAGGGTTACCTCCTTGCCTTTTAAGAAATTCTTCTGCTTTGGTGCAAAGTGTGGGTCTGGACTTTTACATTCCATCTCTCTTTTTCTTTTTTGATGTTATCATAGTTAATTTAAGCCCTTAAACTGTCTATGGGAATCTATCTGGAACAACAATCTCCCTTTAATCACATACTTCCTTCTTTTTCCCTATCTAAAATTCCATTACTTTTTTTTTTAATAAATATTTCTGCTAAATTCCTCTGAAACAACTGTTCTATTAAATAGAGCTTTTGTCTCTGTGAAAATCATACATTAGCTAAGATTTTGACTGACTGCTTTTGCGGTTGTTTGTTTATCTTGCAACATTAGGTAAAAATTTAAATGTACTGATCAACACAAATATACATTTGCTCAATATAGGTAAATGCTTATGTTGTTGCTGGAGACATAAATGTTCTCCATTCTTTTTGTGTTTATTCACTTAATTTCACCTGCAAAGGCTCAGAATAATTTAATGTATGTTACTATTGCTAAATGTTAAATAGAGATAAAAAGAAGTGTTGAGAGGAAAATGTGAGGGTATTCACATGCGCTCTTATCTATCACTTGCAGTTTTTATATTTTGACAGAGGAGCTAAGATCCTGAGTACTTACTTACATACATAATCATGTAGCTACCATGCGTCAAGAGCATATATTCTGATTCATTATAGACTGAGAATTCAAGAGTTGAGTTGGGGTTTCTGATAAAAATTTTTAGAATTTCATGATTGAATTAAGGCTAACTTCAAATCCTTTACCTTGAAGAGCTCAAGAGCTGTAAAAAATATAGGATGGTGTTCCATTCAAGTGTGGATGTAAACACTTGTTCCATAATTAATAACTCTCCAGTTGCTGTACCTATGAGGACATTTTGCCTGTAGATCTTCAAGGGTCCTTTGAGTTCAAGGGAGCTATGCAAATTCGCATTGACCAAGCACCTGGCTCTTATGGTCATGTAGATTAGATATTAACAACACCATAGGACAATTTTGTCCACTTTTCTGCCATAGTGACATTATTACCTACAGCATATTGCCCAATTCAAAGTATTAATATAATGAGATTTCTCTTACTTCTTAGGGAAAGTTGTCAACTCCAGACTTTAATTATGCATACGATTGTAGACTATTTCCTTGAGGTGATAAAACATTTCTTAGTTTCCCTTCCTTTAGCTAACATATATTTTTTTCATAGCTAAATACCTTGTTTCAGCAAAATTGTCTCATATTGACTGGATGGGGCACTATGCTTGAACTCTAGCCTATTAAAACTAGAATAAATATTTCACGATAGAGAAATGCAATGGTACTGTCAGTGAAATGGGAATTTTTGCTAATCAGATCATGTTTTATTTTTTTAAATGCTCTACTGCCATGGTCTAAATCCTCTTGTACTAACTTAAATTTGTGAAGAAGTGTTTGTAAGAGAATGAGGGTTACTTTGGCAGAAGGTCAGACACTCTGCAAAGCAATTTCTGGCCAAGCACTTCAGTTAGGTAATTAGTAGTTTTATGCACTGTGTTTGGACTTTCTCTTCTGGGTCTTTGTTTTCAAGACATTTCATGGCTCCTCTTTTGCACACTTTCTAGGCACAGACTGTTCATAGAAACATGAATTCAGAGCTTCAGCTCTCTGAGACTAGCCAGTATTTCGAAGTTCCCAGGAAAACTTCCCTGAAGATTCAGAGCTTTGGCTTACAGCTCATCTCTTACGTGACATTTGATGGTGAAAACAGTCAGATTTACTAGCTTTGCAGAGTCACCGGCATCTTAGTTAGTGAGAAGAAAAACCCAGAAAGAAAAAGAACTAGACAAAATAGGAATACATCAGTTTTCGTAACATACTTGAATATTTTGGGTCATTCAGAAGTTCAGGAATTTCAGTGTGGTATAAACCTTTGCATATTTTGACTCTTGTCCTTTGAGTAGTAGGTAACCTTCTTTCTTTTTACATTTCTTTCCTGGTTGCCGGCTTCCCACTTTCTCAACATGCTGGCAGTTGAAAAGTCTCCCTCTGCCAAAAAAATGTTTCCCAATATTTCTTCCATCCTGCTCAACCCTTTTCTTTTTATGCCACTTAGACACTTCAAGTAAAGGTTTAACATCCTAGTGTGAACAAATCAGGTATAACTGATGACTCTCAAAGGGACTTTACCCTGTCTATTGTTTATAAAGAGAATCCAGGATGACCAGCTCAGATGCAGGTATCTTCATAGCAGGTACTGACATTCCAGTAGAAGAATTTTGCACCTGGGCTGAGTGTTGAACACCTAAAATATATCTGCAAACTTTTCTCAGTCCTGGTAGATATTTGATGGGATCAAAAGCAGCTCTGCAAAGAAATAGATCTCACCAGGCTAGTGTGGGAGAGGCAGGGATGAGCCCACAAGAGGATTGCAAAATCCTACTGCGTCCAAGTGGAAGGAGGCCCCTTACTGCTGTTAGCTGACCTTTTAGGAGCGCTGAAATTGTGTGGAATTTCGGAAAAGTCACAAACTTGAATGGAAATTTTGCCAAAAAGAATAGAAAAGCACAGTGTAACATGAAGTATATTGTATTAGATGTATGTGTGAGGTCTGCATAAAAATCACACCAACAGAAAAGCAGAAAACAATTTAACACCAAAGTTAAAGTTCAAAGGAACTAAACCAAAATTCAGTAAGCAAAATGCCCCACTGAAGAGTATGTTCAGTTTACAGGGTTTTGCATTTCTGAAAAAGACTTTAATTGCCTGCTCCCACCTACAATGCCCATCAGCTTTGTAGCCCAGCCTTTCACATGAGAAGAATAGAGCATTTATTAAAGAGCACTTAGCAATGTTCAGCCAGTTGGCTCATTCAAGTGACTAATACTCTCAGTCCTGTAGTTTGGTGCCTGGAGTGCCTTGCACAAACACTGAACTATTTGTGGGTCTGCCCATTATGGAGTGGCTGAGATGATACTCACTGGAATTGCTACCATATCTCGTAATATAAACTATCCCAGCTGATCTCTAAACATATATAGTCATAGAGCCTCAGGAGCACTGTGATTGAAAAAGGACGGGAACGTGCAGTGACTTTGATCTTTCAAAAGTCTTTCCCTTGCCCTAGGGGCTAAGAAAAGTATTTCAGGTGATAGAGTAGGAAAAAAAAAATTCTCATTTGTACAGAGATATGTAAGGTGAAAAGGTACTTTTTCTCTCTCAGTTCCACCAGATAGACAGTGATGTGATATCACTTTCTTATAGTCTTGAAATATTGTAATCTATTTCTTTAATGAATACAGTATAATTGCTGGTTCAAACAGAAGTAACAACCTTGTTCTGTACTTCAATGTCCGTCCACTTTGTAAGATGTTACCTTCTTAATGCTGTATTTGATAGTCTCTTCTACATGAAACCTGATTAGTTTCATGTGTAATTTAATAAGTAATTTACTCTATGGCATACATAGTATTTGAGAATGGTATTGTTCACCGAAACTGGAAGTTGCCCACATATTTTCCTTACACTTTTTTGGGTGTATTTATATTCTTAGCTTTCCCCACTCTTTATCTATTTTGAATGTGTTTTGAATTAGTCACATGTGCTGGCAATCAAGGTTTTCCACCGGATTTTGAATTCTCTTTGCATCCAAGTGTGTGTGTGGGCTTACAAACAGATGCGAAGATCTAAATATATATGCTTAAGTACAATGTTCAGCCCTATAATAGATGCTTGATATTTTTATATCTAGGCATTTAAATCTTAGAACAAGCAATATTTTCGAAAGGAAAACAATAATAAAAGCTTTTATAGTAGTAAACTGCAACTATGCTGTTTCTTCTTACTCATCTCCGAATACCATGTTTGATTTCAGAGATGCTCATAAGTCTCTATGAGACTCAACAGCTTGTCTTTATATCAATAATTTTGTTTCTGGTTTTATTTTACCAGCAGAGTTTTGTTTCAGTGTAAAATGAAGATCATCACATTCTTAAAAAGAAATCAAACTGACAACAATATTTTTGTAATGCTTAGTGACTAGAATAATTTTAAGCTATACGATGTTAATGGTTTCCATAACTTGAATCAAGTTTGCTTGAAAGACCGTTTGATTTTCTTGAAATTGAGCTGAAGTTTGTTGAAGTTTATTGATGTTCTATGGAAAACCTGTAAGTATTTCAAACTGCTTAATTTATACTTCTAGAAGACTATAATTGGAGCTAAAATCTGAAAACATTTTTAACATAAAAAAATTGTTGCTTTTCATATACCTCAGAGTCCAGTTCTACTCTCATCACAAATTAAGTAGTTGTTTTTTAAGACGTCTCATTGCAACTTCCGTTTTCAGTGAGAATTACCAACATTAATTTAGATGGAATATAACTACATCCACAATTTTAACCCTTTCTTTTAAAAATAATTTTGTTATTGAACGTTCAGTATGCAGTGTGTTTCGCATTAGTTTACTTACTTAATTATCATTCTAGTGGAATGTAACTACATAATACGCAGGGCACAATAGGAAAATATTTATTTGTGCTACAAATAGGCAGTACAGAAATGTCCTGCACTTCTATAGCATGGCTGTCTAGAACATCTCACTGATCTAAACATTGTCTTACGCATTTGTATTGACTGACTCTGTGTACAAGACCAAAGTGTGTTACCATAAAAACATGGCAGTTACCACTTACTAGGAAGCTCACAGAGAAATAGAAGAGAGGACAAACAATTTTTCTTGTTGATCTTTGAATTGAGTATTGAAGCATTTTTCTAAGAAAAATGTTAGGAACTCCTCTAGCCACTGCTCTAACTTGACAGCTGATAAAGACTAATTCTGACAGAGAATTATTCTATCACTCTTTACAAGCATCAAGTTAACATAAAATGAAACAAAGGAATTAGAACTTTTCCTGTCTTCATTATTCTTTGAACAAACTTAAACCTATCATGCCCTATCTCTGGAAAGCACAGGATTCTGCTTGCAAGAAAACCTGCCATTTTATCCTATAGTTTTTGGGAGAAAGAGATCAACACCAAACATATAAGTAGTGTAAATATTTTGTTTAAATGAACAGTTTCTGACAGCTTCAGTTTAATTTCAAATTCTCACCTAAATCTGACTATCTCAGACCTTTGACTATACAAAAACTCCCTGCCTAACAGAAATGTGCAGCACAAATAATTCATGACATGAATGCAATTAAGAATTCCTAGTTAAGTCTACATTTGGATACATTTTACTGTATCCACACTGTGATTCATCTCCTTCTAGGTGAAACATTTTAGTTCCATTTTGAGCCCTATTTCCAGCTCATAAGTTGATGTAACAGAGTGCCATGTGAACTAGAGATTAGCTGTTACAGGAACTGGAACTCGATTATAGGTTTAAACAAAGATCTGTGTGATGGAAAGACAGTTCTCCAATACAAATTTAAATACACAAACTATTTGTAAGTGAGATGAAATCATGAACAATGTTTTCATCCCAGCACTTGACACAACATTTCGATGAAAATAAAGTGTTTGGGGAATAATGAGAATTCAGGTTTAATGGGTCATATCTTATATCAGATCTTGAATTTACCCAAACAAATCAACATTTTAGAAAAAAAGACTCACAATCACAGATCCAATTATGTTTGCTGCTGATGTTCCAGGACCTATCATTTTTTTTGTCTTTAGAAGAACAATATTATGTTGCTCTTTTGCAAAACAAGCTCATTAGCAGTGTTAGCAACTCAATTTTTCACACATAAATTAGTGGAAATCTTAAATCTGTCTTAAATATGGTGTACCCATATGTTTTTGGGTGTAACTCAGGACATGATTATTTCCAGACCTGGTGAATGCTAGAAGAAATATACTGTGAACACTCACTTGCAATTTTAAATGAATTTCATTGACTTTGTAGATATAACTATTTTATTATCTTTCCATCAATATCCATTCTTACAAACAAGTTTCCTGGAAAAAATGAAAAAAAGGGTTTTACATGAAAAATATACACTGTTAGCTACAAACAGATTTTAAATTGGTAATCGAGAAGATAGATGGACAAAAAATGCATATTCTAAGAGTCACAGCCCTCCAATCAGCAAACAAAAACATTACCATGTGATTATTTCTTCAATCAAAATAGCCTGAATTATGAATTTCAGTTCTTCACAATGAACTATGAATGAACTGCAGACCAAGAATTACAGAAATTAGTTGGCAAATAATTTCAAATAACAAATAAATTAGAGGGAATGATGATGCATTTGTGAAAATGTCACAATTACTATGCTAATAAGTTTAAATTTACATAGTGCCTTTCATTCAAATGGATCTTAATCATGTATAATCTCAACATCCAGAGGAGGCATGATGTGACAAAGGCTGAGAAAAAATGTCTAATATTACTTTGTTAATATACAGAAAATTATACTTTATTTTTCAAGCTGTATTAATGTTTTTAATTGCTATCAATAAAACAATCAAGTGCTTTTTGTTTCTTTTTCTGTACTTGCTCATTTCTTTCTTATTGTGGGTTGTTTTTAGTACTTAATTTCTTTTGCTTTCTTGTTTTTAACATTCACTTTTCTTTCATTCCCACTGTTTTGGGGTTTTTTTTTTGGCTTTCTGCAACTAGGTCTTTAAAATTTATATTCTTCTGCCCGTATTTTTTTCTATTTTCTTTATGCTTCTTCTCTTCCATCTGTCACGGCAAAATTTTCTGCAAGCTGCCTTTTTCTCGCTATAGGCTTTTTGTACTTCAAGCTAGGAAACAAGAGTACCCCTTTTCCTCCTCCTCTCATCCTGTGATTTTGCTACCTGTAAGCATTTTATAATTTTTCTTCTTCCTTTTCTGTCATTCCCACTACTGCATACTCCATCAGATATTGTCTTCTCTGCTTAAAACTCTTTTCCCCTTGCATCTGCAGTCATCCAAATGTCTTCTATTATGCTTAACCCGATTCAATACAAAAATGTGTGTAAGCTCTATGCAAGATGTATACATACCTAAATAGCATATGTTTTACATATCGAACTTATTTGACATCATATATTGACTCATAAGGGTGGTTCCCTTTAATTACTGTCCACATACACACCATATGTTACATATAAAAATCCCATATATCAGGCCATCTGTGTGTATGATGTACTCATGCTTTTTCCACATGGGCAAGTCCTGGAGCTATCTTGATCTCCCAAAGTAGAGTTGGTATTATTTTTGTTTTTCCTCCTCAACCTTCCAAGTCCCAGTGATTTCCCATTGGCATATGTATACACTTCTCAGATTTGCGGTTGTGATACTTTCCTTGCCCCATACCAAAATTAATCATATTTTTTCTTACCAGAAATGTTTTTTGGCAATTTGATTTACAGAATAGCCTTTTTGGAGCTTGTTGATGGATCTTTCTCTACATTACCGTCTTATTTCAAGGACCTGCACTAGCTCTGCACCAACCCTCTCTTCTCAATAAACAGCTGCTTCCCAGATCTCATTTTTCAATTATGATGGCAAGGGAGATCACTGCATCCTTCCAACCACAAACTTTCAAAGTCTCTTCTCCAAAACAACAGGCAACTGAGATCATATACAGAGACAGCCTAATCTTTGGTAAAGACTATTTTGTGTCAGGATCTAGTCATAGCTGCTCGTGCTCCTTGTGATCACAGTAAATTAATATATTGATTTCCATTTTCAGTGTTGAAGATGTAACACTGGTGGATTGCAGAGGATTCTGCCTGTTAAAAGACTTCAAGTAGAAGCTGAAGAAAGCTGTATAGCAGGGGGTGGTCAGCCACCAGAAGTAAGAGAATGATCTTGAAAGGGCCAAGCTGTGTTCATATTAAAAGAAAAAAACAAACAACCCACAAAACAAAACAAAAAAAGGAGAACCTCAAACTCTGGTATGTAAAACTTAAAAATACTGAAGCAGTTCAAAATAGATAACATTTTTTGAAAACACTTGGAAAATGCACACAAGCTAACAATAAATCTTTCTTCAAATACATCAGTAGCAGGAAATATGCCAAAGAATAAACGCTCAGAGAATATGAGACTACATCAGAAAAATGACTTTTTTTTTTGTCTCTTTATATGCCATAGCTATACTTAGGAAGGTTTCCATTCCATAGTCATTATGGGAGAAACACTAAGTGTTCTGTATCAAAACTAAGGGTCATCAGAAGACATTATAGAAAAAGCTGAACAAAAAAACATGTCAGGTGACATCAGGACCTGGTGATGTTTACCCAAGGGTTCTAAAACAGCTGAAGAACGAAATGAATGAATGGTTAATGTCCTGCCTAACTTGTTGATGAACATTGTCTTGAGCCTGATGTTCATACCAGGCAGACTCATAAAACTGTCCTAAATAACAGAGTTGATAGAAAATGAATAAATGTTTTTTTATCAAGGGAAAGTGTGAATGGAGAACATTCCTCACAAAACCAGCAGAGTTCTTCAAAGGAATTAACAATCATGAGAACAAAAGGTTGTCCTATATGATAATCCAGGAATCACCAAGCATGAAGATGAAGGAATATCTGGTTAATATAATTTAGTTGGGCTTCCGAAAGGTTAAACATTTTCAACAGAGGTTCTTAAAGAAGTAAGCCAACACAATATAAGAGGAAGGGTCCCCAGAAAGATCCATATGTAATTAAAGACTGGAAACAAAAAATATGCAACAGAATAACAATCAGTTTTCTTATTGCATGTCATCAGTGTGTGCCACTCTTTGTGTGAGGAGTTATTCACAGATAAAGACCAATGAATGATCTAGAAAGACCGATCATACACTGTGATGACAGATATTTTACAAAATTCAATAATTCCATGAAGATGTGGCAGAAAGCCTTCAGAAAGATGACAGAAAAAATGAAAAGTACAAAACTTAAAAATAAAATTTAAAATAAAAAACCACCAACAAATAAACTTAAAAATAAATATCAAATTATGACAATAGGAAATATAGGCATCAAAATAGTCTTTATAATCCCAAAAAACATTTGAGTGCTAACGCCTCAGAAATTTCAGCTCATTACTCAGCAGCATAAAAATAAAAGGTTGAAAATTATAAAGGAACGAATGGAAAACATAAGCCAAGTCATTCCTATGTAAAAAACCAAGATGTAACAACATCTCACAAAGGCTTTATAGTGCCGGTCATATCATCTCAGAAAAGATATTATAATAAAAGGAACATGAAGGTTTCAGGCTGAAGTGATTAAAGGCATAAAGCAGCTCCTATAAAAACGGCAGAGGGCTCTTTACAGGAGGAAAAGAAATAGCTGGAGTGGGTTTATAAGAATACTAAGGAGGAATAAGAAGTTCAAGAAAGCAGATGTATCACTTGGCCATTCACAAACACAAGACACTGAGCTGGACGGGTCTTCCACCTAACAGACTACTTTTCTATTCCTATGAATTATAGAAGTTGTTATCCTCTTCCTTGAGGCCAAGAGATGAAAGAATAAGTCTCTGATAACAGTGATATTGTAAGTCAGAATTACTTTGTGTGCATTTCATAAATTTTACTTCACTGCTGCATTGTGCAAAAAAAGCTGAGCAAGACATGGATGAAAAAGCTTGGAAAAGACAGTCCACAGCAGCTTTACTTTGTCATCTCTTCAGTGTCTCTTGAAGTTGCAGGTTTGTTCAAATGCTAGGTTCAAAATCATTAGCTGTGCTCTTTTAAGTGCTTGGCAGGACCAAGTAATCAATTCTGCTTGTCATTCACTAATGTGTAGGTAAGTGTGCTCAGCTGGTTCCATAGTCATATTAAAACAAGCACACTACTATTCATAGAAACATGCTCTGTTTCCCATATGTCTGCGCAGATGTAATGCAAGCCTCTCTGCCATGCCTGAGAGGTGAGAAAATTTATCAGGGAAAGTCTTTCTTAATTAATAAGGATTTTCCCATTATTTGTTGAAATGCTTTTTAAATACTCCTTTTGAGTCAGATTATTCCTTGACAACTTTGGAACAGTTTGGAATGAAAGTTTCTTGATTCTGAGATGGTCTTGGGAAAGTGTTGATTTAGGCGTCAATGAAGGATGAAGTCACTCTCTTGCATATTGTAAAGAAAGTTGTCATGTGGCTGATAATTTGTGCATAACTCAATACAAGAAGATTTTTTGTCTAGGTAATGTCTTCTGTGGTACTACCACCTTCTGAAATAAAATGATCACTGAAAAAAATTTGCTTTTCATTTGGATTTTGGATTTAACACAGGCAGCCATTCAGATCCTCTTGGGAATATGGAATACTTTTCCGTAATAAATAATATTGCTTTATATTAGAGGATTAGTGGACCCAAAAGGTGTTTTATATTAGATTAAGAGTCAAATAAGTCAAAAGTAAATATTTAATACGTGGCACAGAATGTTACATTCCACCATTATGAAGTAATACAAACACTGTGCTAGAGCACAGACGGACTGGGTTATAATTCTATTAAAAGGTTTGTACCATATAAACAATATGCTGTATTATTTCTTAAAGAAATGATTTACTGTGTTGCTGTGGGTTAGCACACATTTCAAGATAGTAGTGATGATAACATGCATGTTTTACATCAAGAATGGTAATTGACCATGAGGAATTACGATGGGGAGGGGGATGTCTTGTTTTCCCATGAATGTGTGTGCCACCTACCATATTTTTTCAATAAAAATAGTTCTTTATCAGCCAATGATTCCCCAGAAGGACTAATAGTTAGTGGCATTTGTATCAGGATGACGATCTCAAGGATCCTAGAAGTTGACACAAAGTAGAGCTAGCAGCCTTTATGGTGAAAATCATCTTTGCTGTTTCAGGAGCAAATGAGTAGTACATCAGTAGGGTAACAGCTGTTTATTATCTAGCTATTTCTCTGTGACTGGTAAACACTACGGAGCCTGTCCTGTAGAAAGACGCAAAGAAGTTCAACAAAGGGAAGCGTAGGGTTCTGCATCTTTGGAGGAACAACCTCATGCACCAATACAGCTTAGGGACTGACCTGCTGGAAAGCGGCTCTGCTGAGAAAGACCTGGAAGTTCTGGTAGACAAATTGATGATGAGTCAGTAATGTAGCCTCGTGGCCAAGAAGGCCAATGGTGTCCTGGAGTGCATCAAGAAGACTGTAGCAAGCGGGTCAGGTCAGTTTATCCTCCCACTCTCTCTGTCCCAGTGAGGCTGCATCTGAGGTACTGCGTCCAGTTCTGGGTTCCCCATTTCAAGAAAGACAAGGAATTGCCTGAGAGAGTTTAGCAGCAGGGCATGAAGATAATCAGGGGACTGGGGCATGTTTTTTACGAGGAGAGGCTGAGTGAGCTTGGACTGCTTAGCCTGGAAAAGAGAAGACTGAGCGGGGACCTTACCAATACTTCTAAATATCTAAGGGGCAAGTGTCAAGAAGATGGGGCCAGACACCTTTCAATGGTGCCCAGCAACAGAACAAGGAGCAATGGGCACAAACTAGAACACAGGAAGTTCCGCCTGAATGCAGGGAAAAAATTCCTTATTGTGAGTATGACGTAGCACTGGACAGGCTGACCAGGGAGGTTGCAGAGTTTCGTTCTCTGGAGATATTCAAGGCCTGCCTGGACATATTCCTGTGCAACCTGCTGCAGGTGAACCTGCTTCAGCTGAGGGGTTGGCCTAGATCAGGGGTGTGAAACTTATTTTAACCAGGGGCCACAACAGCCTGCTCCTGCAGCATAATGTGTGTCACCTGCTGCACATGTGACCAGCACTGACAGGAGCATAGGAGCAAGGAACACAGCACTGCCAGCAGGTAGAAACAAGGTGCTGGGCTGGATAAAACAAGGTGGAGGGCTGGATTCAGCCCGCGGGCCTCGTATTTGCCATCTGTGGTCTAGGTGGTTTATAGACGTCCCTTCCAACTCCTGTTGTTCTGTGATTCTGTGTTTGTGTGATACTGTGAATGAAATTAATTTTTGTAAATTTGGGTACTGGCATATTTTCTTATGAAATAAGGGCAAGTTTTAGAGCTCTGGGGAGCCTGCCTGTGCCTGTCTCCTGCCACAACTGTAGTGAGGGTTATGAAATAAAAGAAAAGGTCTACTGCTAATCTGCTTCTTTAGTTTTAGGCCATAATGATTTATTTGCTCTGTAATCAATATTACCCTTATCTACTCCTTTCTGTAATGCCTAACAGGCATTCAGAAATAGTCTGCTCTAATATACCTACTGCAATAAAGATGTTCCCCTCTGAAAACACAGCTTTCCTATATAACCGTGTTTCCTATCTTAGCAGTCTTTGTACCTGAAGATGAGCTCAGCTCTTCCTGCTTTTAATCACAAATGTTTCATATCAGATTAACTTTGAACTCTCAAAAGTCATTGGAGGATGGAGCCTAATGATATTCTGTGCTCTTGGGAAAACTGGTTTCTTCTCACCACATGGGAACGTGTAAATAAAGTATATTTATAATGTATTTCAGCTATCATCTCACAGTTCTAGCATTAGTCTTGGTTGGAAGCTGATTGCTTGCAAGAACAATTTGTTGCTCCATCATGATCCTATAGTCTCCATGTGCCTTTGTCCTCTCTGTTTCTTAAAATCACTACTGCCTCCAGGCCCACTACTGGGTTGATCCAGACAGTTCAGCAGCCCTCTCATGAAGCAGCTATTCCCTGATGATGCAGCCCAGTGACCTCACCAGTACTCAACGAGAGCAGCTCACACTGGTGTGGGAAAATTTAATATTGTTAAAACACCAATCCTTTTCTGGGGAGCAAAACTGCAGTGAGAAAGGACTGTTCTGGTCAAGTGGAGAGAGAGAATATGTTATGCTACAAAATCAAAACATATAGGGCTCTAGTGATACTCATAACTTCATAGGCAGGTGTGAAAGCTGAAGAAAAGTGAAGTGGCTAAGGAGCACACAGTACTCAGGCCAGTATTTTTTAAATCATGTGCAGACACAGGCAGTCCTACACAGGGGACTCAATGGGATTTTGGTATTCAGGGATATTTTCAGAGAGGGATGTTGGCTGTGACCTATTTGTCTGTGCACGTGGTTCTCAATTTTGATTGTCCAAAGAGCATGTGTCAAAATTTCAGGAGTTTCAATTGCTCTAATTGCCATGTAGGTGAACAATACATAGAAACTATTCCTGTTCTAAAGACCGTTGACATAAAGTTAGAAGCCAACAGATTTGTTCCTTATTTCAAAAAGTAGAGAGGTCAGAACTTCTATGCCAAAGGTCCGGTGTACAGGGCTTAGTGAAGATGACTGTTTGGTATCAATTAAAAAAAAAAACCCAAATATTTTCAGTCACATAATCAATCTCTTTCTGCCTCCAAGTAAAATGTGGTGACCAGATTTTCAAAATGTGCTCAGCTCTTTGGATAATCAGGACCATAAACACCAAAGACAATAATTCAAGAGCTTGTGTAAGCAAAAACAACTATTTAAGCATCATTTAAATTCCAGACCTGTACAATAAGTTTAAATGGTCACTTTGTTGATAATACACTGCAAAAAAAATCCATACTGATAAAAATGCAAGAAAATTACTTCCTTCTGTTAAACTTATTTTGGACCAAGAGTGAGTCTGATTTCAAGATGCTGTCACATCTTGGTTGGAAGTGGCTGCTTGTTGATGATGAAACTGTTTTCCTCCTTCTTAATACAAACCAGAGAATTATCTGTGCACATTAAAACCAAAACTAAAAGAGGCAATCTAGTAAACCAATAAAAGCTTTTGCAGCATAGTTGCTGAGGTTTGGTTTTGCTTTTTCTTCCTTTTGCCTTCTCTTTTGCTGATACAGTTAAAGCAGACTTTTCCTGTTCATCAACCAGGATTGTGGAAGGAAACACCATTTTTTTTAGGAGAGTAACTAGTATTGTTAAAGAAGCAGAAACGTTTCAGCACATAAGCCCTTCTTTTGTACTTCACTTAACTGTTCTTTGAGGGCTAAACATATGCAATGCAAGGACTTTCCTTACCTTATTCTCCTGCTGTTCTGTGACAATGCTTCTGTCTGATTCATCTTCTGTCCACAGAACTACTTTTAATACCTCCAAGGTAAGCAGTACCATCTCCTGAGGGCATCCTGCCAGCCAGACTCTTTGGGCATTTTCTTCACATTGCTAAATTTGAACAAGTGTTAAGATGACTGGGTGAGAGGGTTTCTAATCTGAGGACCTGTTCTTCTCAAAGGGAAGTTTGCAAACAACCATTAAACTAATGAAATTGCAGAGGTTGTGTATTTGGAATGAGACTTCTTTCATACCTTACAACATCACTCTTAAATGCTAACAAATAAAAATTGGTTCCATTTTCATGGTAAGAGCTGTAAAAGCATGTAATAGACTAAGTGTGGGGAATTATAAGCAGACAGCCTAACTGCCATGTAATGAGCCAGATATTATTTTTTTGATTTATTTTTTCTTTTATTTTTAATAGTGTAATATCTATCTGTCCTGAGAAAAATCTGATGGGAATTTTTCATGGTTAACTTCATGTCTTATTCTCTAGGAGAAAACCCAAACAACTGGTGCAATTTTTTGTGTGAGCTAGGCTTGTCTAGGTATTTGGTTCATATTTTTGTCATAAACAGACCCACCCCCAACTTCCTCCCTGTTTCTGGCTGTACTTTGCTGTTGCATCTTTTCAGTGGGAGTGCCCACCCTCTCAGTTAATAGCTGACTTTTCCGCTGAGAACAAGTAACTAAAAACACAGTAATGGAAGATCTTCTATATAGTTTGCCACACTATTCAGTCATGAGTGTAGTAGGTAAAAGATGCTTTCGTTTGTTTAAAAGAAACAGTGTACAGGATGTTATCAACCTTAACGTATAGGCACTTATAAATAGACTTCCAATCCAAACTGTTACTTTGATAGAGCATTCCTAAAAAGGGATGGGTCTTAGCTCCTTGTATCCCTCCCCACAGCTACTATTTTGTGCTGCTTCAGGAAGAAGAAGTGGGTTACAAAGAGAGAAGATTACCTCAGATATGAGGCAAATCTAGGGTGTTACAGGTCTGTCTTGCCTTCCTGATGGTGGCAATTAGGACAAGCACAAGTGAAAACAACATTGAGGTAAGACCCTAAAATGCATAATTGTAAAGAACTTGGCCCACAGTCCTAGAAGAATTCTCAGTACCAAACCCATCCTTTGTTAGTCTGAGCCACCACTCGGGGATTTTTCTTCCTTTTTTTTCAAGGGTCCTACCACACTGAAAGATCTTACCCGATAGTTGAGAGAGGAAAGCAGGAGCAAAACTTGGCAAAAGTTCCTGCAAGTCATAATCGACTTTTTTCTGTCATGCATAAATTAGTCAATTAGTAAGAGGAATAATATTACATGAGAGCAGCCTGCTTCTGCAAATGGCCGAAATGGATTCTACACTCTTTCAGGTTTTATTTTGCATCCATCACTTTTAACACAACTTGCAATATTGTGGAGGGATTTTATGCTGTCATGGATTTTTTTTCAGTAACATAAGCTGTTCTTGACGTCCCAGGGGCATGTTTTGACCTGTTTTTTTTATAGTGGAAAAAAGCAGCTAGGGGAGATTCTAAGTTTTATAACCCCACTTCCAGGCAGGCATCTTCATTAGCATATATGGAGCTGTTTATCTAAGAAATCTTGTGCTGGCCTGGAGGGCAGTGAAGAAATATCTTGTTTTGGATCTCAGAAAATGTTAGGAGTAGTACAAGAAACAGTGACTCTTGGCCTGAAAGATGAATGAAATAATTGCACTTCCTTGGAATTAGGAAGAAGGTAGGCTACCCCCACCTAAAACCAATGTTTCTCCTCTGAAAAACCACAGAAGCAGGATTAAAAAGGATAATGTTTTGCAGTGTTGATGGATGGGAAGTACAACAGTTTTACTATCTGTGTTATTCTGGAAAGGCATTTGCCTCATTGGACTGGTATACTCTTTGCTGGGTAAAAAACTGGCTAGATGGACAAATCCAAAGAGTTGTGGTGAATGAAGTAAAATCCAGTTGGTAGCTGGTCACAGTGGGGTTTCTGAGGGCTCAGTGTTGGGGTCAGTTCTGTTTAATATCTATTCAGTAATCTGGATGAAGGAATCGAGTACACCCTCAGTAAGTTTGCACATGACACCAAATTGAGCTGAAGTTTTGATCTACTTGAGGATAGCAAGGCTCTGCAGAGGGATTTGGACAGGCTAGATTGGTGGGCAGTGGCCAGCTCTATGGAGTTCAACAAGGTTAAGTGGTGGGTCCTGCAACTTGGATCACAACAACCCCATGGGGGTGAATGTCTGGAAAGCGCCTAGCAGAAAAAAAAAGTGGATATTTGAGATATTGTTGACTGAATATGAGCTAGCAGTGTGCCCAAGTAGCTAAGAAGGCCAAGAGATTCCTGGCTTTTATCAGAAATAGTGTGGCCAACAGGAATAGAGAAGTGATTGTCTTCCTGTACTCGGCACTGGTGAGTCTGCACCTTGAATACTGCTTTCAGTTTTAGGCCCCTCACTACGAGAAAGGCATTTGGATGCTGGAGCATGTCTATAGAAGGGGAACAAAGCAGGTGAAGGTCTAGAACACAACTTTTATGACGAGCGGCTGAGGGAACTGGGGCTGTATATCCTGGAGAAAAGGAGGCTGAGGGGAGAATTTATTGCTCTCTACAACTACCTGAAAGGAGGCTGTAGTGAGGTGAGTGCTGGTCTCTTCTCCCAAGTAACAAGTGATAGGATGAGAGGAAATGGTCACAAGTTGAGTCAAGGGAGGCTTGGGTTGGATATTAGGATGCATTTCTTTACAAAAAGAGTGGTGAAGCATTGGAACAGACTACCCAGGGAAGTTGTGGAGTCAGTATCCCTGGAGATATTTAAAAGGTATGTAGATGCAGCACTTCAGACCAAGGTTTACTAGTGGACTTGGGAGTCCTAGGTTGCTGATTGGATACAGTGATCTTAAAGGTCTTTTCCAACCTAAGGGATATTATGATTCTATGATTTAATGATTCTGTGAAGCAAAATTCCATATTACTTTTTAGGGAATAGTTGTTTCTAACACTAGAAAACATTGCACGGTGAACTAAAGCTTCAGGCCAATGAATGGTCTCCTATAGGACTCTTAAGTCCTTTCCTTTTTGTATGTTTGTGACAGTGGATGTGTATGTATCCAAATTTCAACACAGTATGTTCCGCACTTTCGAGTGAAAATATGTTCCACATCCAAGCTGTCCAGAGAGGCTGAACTCTGTACCAGTGACCCAGTGCCATATAAGATGGGAAATAATCTCCATGCTACTCTTCTTGGTACTAGCCTGAGTATGGTCTTCTGCAGTATATAACAGGGTTAGAGATGCTCCAAGAAATTTTCTCTCCTAGTTTTCACTCCATCTGTATTACTCAGCTTCACCTAAAGCTGAAGAGCTCCAGAGGGCCTGGGAGGGCCCTTGATAAAATCTGCGGTTAGGGAATACTGTCTACTAGTTAAAGTCTGTATTCATAGGGTATTTACTAAGAAAAAAAGTGTGTAGATCTTGGAATGGGAGAAGCTGATGGGAATCTCAGGAAAACTGATGAAAAAAGAATGCCAGAAATAGGTAGAAAAAAAGAGGCAAAATTGTCTAACCTTAATTTCTTCATGCATATTTAATCATTCTTGAAAAATCAGGTTATTTTTAAAAATGTTATTTTCCTTACTTTAAGGAAAGAGAGACAGAGAATTAGAGTGTGGGAAGAACATTTGAAATGGGCAAAGAAATATTTATTCCTATGTGTCCCCCTGAAAATGCGATATTACATATCCTTGAATACAAATCTACTTACAGGAAAGTAGCAATGAATTGTTGTGGGAATAACTGGGCTTTAGAAAGAAGAATAAATGGTTTAGCAGCTTCTCAAACTTAAAGTTTTCCCCATGCCAAAAAAACATGCAAGAGAATAATACTGGTTAGCAAAAATCCTCCAAGAAATGACAAAAACAGAAAGCCGAAGAGATATATGTCTGGGTTTGCAGTGCCTGAACTCCATTTAGAGGGTAGAGCAGACAACAGTGGACAGAAAATAATGCAAAATCTTGCTGCAAGCAGCCAGTTGGCCACACATACTACAAGCAAAGAAGATAAATGAAACTGGATTAAGAATTCTTAAGAGTTTAATTCACTAATTCATAGCACAGGGTGAATTGTGGGAAAGGATGAGAGCCAAGAGTGGTCACGATTGCTGTAACTCTAATTAGAGCACAAGGCATGACATGTGTAGGGTCATGCACATAAAAGGTCAGAAAAATTTCAAAGGTAAAGTTTTAAAAAATTGAAAGGCAAACAAGGCTTTAGCATATCTCAGCCCGTTTTTGTCAGCTGAGGCTTCTTTTGCTTTCCTGGTAGAAATGCCAAGAATGAAAATAGAACAGCAGAAAGTCCACTAGGCCTATCTGATTGAGATCCTCACACGTTTCCTTCCTCAGTCTGTGGGCCAAATCTAGGCACTGCATATCACTGTTGGAAGTTTCTCTGAGTACAAAGGTCACTATCAGTAGCTTTAGCAGCATCTAAGATACCAATGACAAGGTAGGATCTCTTGCTATTAGTGTGTCCCATATACCATTAGAAATTCCTATCTGCACCTCATTCCACTTAGAAAGGATTTCTTTAACAGGAATAGGCTGTGTTGCTCTTACATGTCCTGTTATTTTGAAACTGTGTTCCTCCTCTGGCAATGAGATGCCAGAGCTCCAGAAGGTGTTGTTTTGCAGCACAATTGCCTTTCTAAAAGGTGACATACCGGGAGATATTTAAAGAATAGTTCACAGAGATTTAACTGAAGGGTTCCTACTGATGTTAGTTTGCCCCCTGCAAGTCTAACAAGGGTAGATTAGGCCACATTGGGGAAAATAACATTCATGCTCAGTCAGTCACAAAAGATCACTGCTATTGTGTCACTCACTCCTGAGAGGAGACAGTAGGTATTAGGCATTGTGGTGCCATTTTTTTTTTTGACTTGAAGCTTGTTAAGCCAGTTTTATATTCATTGAAGGAATGCCTGTGGTAATAAGCAACTAAGCTAAAGATCTGTGATCCTGTAGCTAGGGCTCATAGAGGAGCTAAAACACATATCTAGCTTAGTGCTGAGAGAAGCGGTTTTTTTTTTTTTTCCCTGGGGTTTATTTATTAAAAGAGAAAATCCTGTTTAATGAGTTTAGAGAGCTGTCCTGCTGTGTTCATTCAGAGCAAGATTTTTTGGGCTGGGCTCAGCAGTCTTTCCTTCCCAACAAGTTTGCATGTCTTTATCAAGTCCCTGAGGTGGTTAGTACCTCTCCCTTGTCTCCTGGTCTTAGAAAAGGTTGTCAGTCTCTGATTTGTTCTTCCTGCCTCCCTGACTCAGGCTCCTATGCTTCTTTTTTAGCACTTCGCTGTTTACTTCACTTCTACTGTCAGTACTAAGGAGTTAAAACTGTTTGAATCCAATGCAGTCTCTCTTACCAGTGATGGGGGAACAATAAATGTTCTGTTTCTTTTCTTTACTTTAGATATGTCACAGAGGTTGCAGAAAAATGCAGTAAGTGACAACATCTTTCATGTTATTCAGTCATTTTTCTGAAATAAGAAAATTTCAAGCAATTATGCGTTAGGAACACTGACTCATTACCAAGAGAAACAAACAAATCCAAACGTCTGAATAAAATGAAAAAATATGAAAGATCCCACAATGTGGCTGCTACTGTCAAATAGCAGAAAATAACCTGCTGATAATACAACTGTATGGCCTGACTTCCTGAAAATCATCTTTGAGTCAAAATAGACTGTTTCATTCATACTGTAAAATCCAAAGAAATGCATGGAAAAATTGCATAATGTTATTATGTTATTGTAGAGTATATATACATGGAAAAAAAATTGAAATTAAGATCAAACACAAAAGCACAAACAATATATACCTTAAAGACAGCATAGCATTTAGCATTTGTATACGTCTGGAAATTCATGCCTTGTTGCTTCTTTATAGTTTATTATGCTGTGGCTAGGTACTGCTAAACATTCCCATGTACAGTTTAATAATTAAACAAATTGTCAGTAATTGCAAACCTAACTCCTTCTTTTGGTGTTTGTTTTGTTTTTTTTTCTGATAACTGGAAAGAATTTATTTTGCACTTGTAATCACTATATCTGAAACAGAAACAAATTATCTCCCTCACGGAAACAATCTGAAGCCAATCATTTCTATAACTGCCTGGGGGTTTTTGTGTTCTCTGAAATAGCTCTGTTCAGGTCAGGGTTCCTTGTTTCTTTGAATGGACTCTGTTCACCATTTTTCAGTATTTATTGCCTGAAGGTATTAATCATAAACTGTTTTCTGTGAGTAGTTGATATGCAAACAGCCAAAGTTTATATCCTGTTGTTTAGATGTAGTTGGTCAGAAACTCACAGGATACATTTTCTATTTCTGGATTGAATGACCATGTGTGTTCTGTCAGGGTGAATTTCTGCACAGGTGAACTGAAAATCCCATTTCTGCGTGTATTTACTTGAAATTAATTTCCACATTTATGCTGGAAAAATTGGATTGCTGAGAAGGTGAACTCAATGGGAAATTCTTTTAAAAATGGAGTGAAGCTCTTTGCCTTGATCTAGAACCAACACTGCAAAAGAGAAAAATTACAAATATAAACCTGTTTACTTTTGCTTATGAACTGCTCTGAAGTACACACTTCACAGGGTATTTTTCTTGACCTTGTTATTTCTTTTCATGGCATCAATTAGATTTCCACAGGTTTAATTCTTCGCTCTTGATTTTAAAGACTTTTGAAAGTTTATTTGCAAGATTGGTGTCCTTCCTTACAGATCTGAATGTTTTATACACTAGATGTTTTACCTTCAGTTTTTTTGGTTAAGTCTTCTGTGAGTTTGAACTAAGGGTTTTAATAAATTGTCCCTACTGCGTTTTCAAAACCATCCTCCATTGATTTGGAAATCAATAAACCATATCTAATAAATCTGACCTGCTAATGAATAAGGATTGGCTCAAACTACTGTTTAAAGCCATGGAAATTTTATATTGAGCCCAGGAGTGATTATTTAAATGTTGGTTAGTTAACAGGTTATATTCTTTAGAAAGGCACTATTAATTTCAACAGCACTATTGATCCCTTTCTATCAAATCTGAATTGGAAGTAAGTTCTCAGACCAGTGCGGCTGGTTTCAATTGATCCTGCAATTGGATTTGGCAAAAAATATTGTGAAAACTGTATGCAATTTTTGTGCAATAACTCCTGTTTCAATGACAAATTCTGTTTCACTCCAAAAATCCCAGACTAAGTAGAACAGATACAAACATTCAGAGTAGGGGTTCAAATAAAAATTATACTTTTGATCTAAATAATGTGTGTGGCATATAATCCATGATGTTCAGCAGAAATGAATTCCAAATATTACGGTTGTTTTGAAAGATTGCTGGAAATATTTAAGGATTACTTTTCTGTATGAAAACCAAAATGCATCCTTTATGCTGTTCACAATACCTGAATTTCTTAGTTTTGACTGAAACTAAGCTGTTGAGAACAACAGACTTTTCCTTTTTTTCTTTCTCCCCTCGTATTATTTTTGATTTCTTTTCTGTTTTCCATACAAAAATGGTCAAGCCCATGCACTCCAGAGAAAGAGAGCAAAGTTACTGGAAGAAATTTGCATTTATTTTTTTTAAATGTTTCACAGAAACACTTCGAATTAGTCAGGAGTGGAGTCCTCAAAATCACAGGAAAATAAATTTTTAAGTGAGCCAAATACCTGGTGTGTTCACCTGGCTCAGAAGTGTACTTAGCATGAAGTTTAATTTGCAGCGTAAGTGAAAGATACGGACTTTCAGTGATTCTCTGAAGGCAAATCAGTCCAGTGATCCATGTTTTGTGAGTCAGTCTGTGGTTTTTCTCTTCTGTTTACGTATCTGTTCAATATTGTCAGTACTTATTTCTGTGACACTGGTAAACATGCACCAGCTGCTAGGCTTGGATTCTGTATTTCCACGTATCTGGGAACTGGTTGATTTGGGTTCTTCTCTGCTCTGAATAAACTGTGTCTTTCTTGGTTGTCTCTGAAAGCCTTCCAAGAAAGAGGAATAATGTCACCCTTCATAACAAGGGGATTTCTCAGCCCACTGTTGCTAATATCCTTATTTCTTATCTTCCTTAAATACCAACACAGACATGCACATCCTTTACCCTCCTGTTTTAGTTCTCCAGGTATCTATGACAGTGAAAGAAGATTTAGACTCTATTAAGGAGTCAGGTCTTTCAGTTCGTGGCTATAGATGCTCCTTGAAATCACATCGCTCTTTCTCTGTTTCTCTATCTGACTCTTCTGCAGCCATCACCCTCAACTTGACAGTGCAGCTTAGGAAGTGCCATACTGGAATTTAAGATAGTTCTGTGTCTTACACTGATGAAAATTGCAGCTTTATCCACTAACCCTTCTTATTTACCATTGAGTACAATTCCATATGTTGACAAAACTGGAGTTAAACAGTGATGAATGAAGCATTATCCATCACACTGATTCTTTCTTACAAAAGTTGGCTAATACTTTGAAAATGTAAGTTTAGGGGATATTAGTCACATAACAATTGACCCGAGCTTAGAAACCCTGGAGGAGATGTCACTTGTACAGTGGAATTTGGAAGTAGTGATCAATAATTTATACCAGTGATCACTCAGCCCTTATCTAATAACCTGTCCTGTACTTTCCACAACGTAATTTCATTTGGTGTTAGTGATCACTGCTTTTCCACTTATAGTGATCTGATTAGACTTTGAAATATTCCGTTTTTCAAGATATAGCACATCTTCTGCAACTGTATGTAACATATATTCAGGTAGAATTTGATTAGACTGGGCAATTTACTTGTGATTCATGCCTAGTTTAAGATACTGAAGCAGGCAGGAAGGCGCCAGTACAATTTCAAGCTATTCAGGGCACCAGTTAAAGAGTCTTCCTACATCCCTGATATATAATGAACATTTTAATTACTTTTAAAATCTCATTAGATTTGCTGATTGTGAAAACAAAACTCGAACCAACATGCCAGCAGCCCTTGCACATACAATTTTTACTTTTTGTCAGAATTCTAGTGTACAGTAGAATTGCACAGATTATCATACCAGGAGGGACTACCATGAAACTATTTTGGGTGGTGGGGCTAGGAGAGGTTTGTATGTTTGGGCTATGGATATAGCAGAAAGTAGCATTGACATAGGCAGATATCACTTGTTTTTTAATAGATCGTAGATGAACAGTAGTATTGGTTACTGGCCTAACTAATCATATATGTATGTATGTACGTATATATTTATTTATTTTGTGCAGATACTGGTGTGTATTTGTATACATGTATACAATGTGTAGGCACCTATACAGACACATATAGCATGGGTGTGAATTTTTATATTTTTACGTATACCTGTCTATATGATATATATAGATATGACAGATGGTGCAAGGAGATGCTGGACTAGAGTTGGAACAGAATCAACCAGCAGGATTAGCCAGCATGACTTGTGGCCACTTAGCAACTTCTGGTTATGGAAGTGGCTTCCAGGTTGAAATTAAGGCTGAGGAGGGTTGAAGTTTATACAGGCAGGGGTATCCAAAAATTGTGGTGTTCGCATAAAAACTGCTCCTATCTGGCTATTTAGATATCTTTGGATTTAACACTTGGGCCATCCCTAAAGTTAAAGTTCAAGCCATGAGAATCAAAGGGCAAACACTAGAGTCAGAAAGGAGCAGCATACTGTATAAGGGCAGATAGCTATGTTCAGACCAGAGACCAACAGGGAAGGTGGGCTTATAACACTAGCAGTTATCCCTGGGTACAACAAGGTCAACAGGCCCGGCAGGAACCGGCATAGGCCATCTTCTCAGGTTTATGGTAAGACCTGGCAGTCTTTGATCTACATTAAGGAATTAGATCATGTCTTGCCTAGTTACAGGAGTTCAACCTTAGGACGTATTTAGAGAGGAAATCTCACGCTAACTGATTTACTTTTTGGCTTCCGCCCAGAGGGGTCAAACACAATGTAAATAAGTTGCTAGCATTAAGGCGACCCATGACGACCCTCATCCTTATTTTAGAATGAGATGGAGTGTCACTTTAGCGAACATGTTGCCACCTTAAGCTCAGATCTTTTGTCTTTCTCTATATTTATTAGGTTGGACTGAAATTTACTATACAAAGGTATGAAATAAACTCAGCTTATGCAACTGCTGAAAGCGATCTATCTCACTATGTCCTAATCAATTTTTTTCTATTTTCTACAGCACTTCATATTGCTCCTTCCCTGGAGTAAGACTTAATAATGAGCTTCATTAATTTCAGAGCACCCTCAGAGTGGACCATGAGATAGAATAACCCTATTTTTTCTTGTGATGGGTGGGAAGTAATTTACTGAAGGTCATGAAATTGTATAGCTGAGTACCTTCATAGAACTCTAAATCTTGCTTTAATTCTGATTCCACAATTTTCATATATGCTCTCTAATTTAAAAAAGTACATTCCAACATTATGGTTTGCACTAAGATTAATTGCTGTCATATCTGAGGTGGTCTAGCATGAAGATAAAGAACCTTTGTGGTGTTTCTAAGGTCCCTGAATTGATGTTCAAAATCTCAAGTTTTTCCTCCAACTTTTCTGTGTGAAGTCAGTCAAGAAAATAAAAAAATATTATTTGTTATCCCTCATCAATATTTCTTTGGTGTGCCCAAGCAGCGACTTCTTAATATTCCTTTCAGTTATGTATATTTCAACTCATATTAGTGATGTCCATAGTATGCAAGCAGAATTGTGTGGCCAGCGGGAGATGTTATCTACTGCAATTTGTCTATCACAAGTTACCTATTACAACCTACGATTTTTTTTTTTTTTTTTTTTTTTTTTTAAGGATTCTCAGAATTGCTGTGTCTTAACTGCTGTAAATGCCTCTGGACACTCTTACCTTAAAAAATCTTTCGTTCTTCCCTGGGTTTGGTTAATTTGTTACCCTTTAGTTCGTGTTTAATTAACTCAACCTATATCAAAACTGATAAGCATTATGGAGCAAAAGTTCAGGTATAATTAAATGAGGTCTCTTTATTTTTGCCTCAGTCACTTAAGGCTTTTAATTATTGCAGAAATATGTACAAGAGAAATGCATAAAGTACACATTTTTGTGAACACTATTAATCCGTTTTTTTTTTATATAGGGAAGAATCTCATGCCTATGCTTAATTAAAATGGAACAACTAATGTTCCAAACAAGCAGAACTTCCTGCATTAGTAATCTGACTGTTCATAAAACCCACACCAAGATATATTTGAAACTGTTTTTCTATTGATATTCTCTTGGGGTTTGGAATTGACAGATTGGAAAAATGTCATAATCTTATGTTAATGAGATCTTAAATTTTCTGAAATCATGTCAGCAGTAATCTAAAGAGTGATCATCATGTCTTGTAAATCAATTAATATTTCAACTAGAAAACAAGCAAGCAGACAAAGAAAAGCTTCAGAGAACAATGTAAGAAGAGTTTCCAAGCAAGTAAATGTAAACAAGCTACAATGGACAGACCTCTTCATACTGTGGTTTAGCCTTCACTAATAAAAAATCTGTAGAATGTTGTTAGTCTGTTGCCCTGCAGACACACCCAAAGATTTTGCAATTTGAACAACCAAGGAAAATCTGTAAAAAGGAAAAGAAAAGAGTAGATAAACTGGTTTGCCGGTGGGTGAATGATAGGTCCTGTAATGAATGCTGGGTTTCCCATTCTAGTAACCCTCCAGAGTTCATAGTCTGTTGGGTCTTTCATCCCTCACACTGCTTTAAAGTGAAAGAAGATTGAGAGGTGACTTGATTATAGCGTAGATAGGAGTAACCTCACAGGGAGACAACCCTGGCTGCCAAAATGTTCTTTAATCTAGAAGACAAAGGCACTACAAAGTATAATAGCTGGAAGCTGAAGTCAGATAATTGCAAATGAGAAGTAAAATAAGCAACTTTACACAGAGAAGGTGATTAAGCTGTGGGGGAAAAACATATCAGAAGAATTCTCAACTTTTGCATCAATTAAAGGTTTTCATAGCATTTTGAGATAAAATGAAAAACAAATTTTCAAAAGAAAACTTTCTCTGGAAACATACACGTGATTTTTGATGAAAGCAGAATCTTTCATGTTTGAAATTTTGTTTTGCTTACCATTGTTTAGGTTTTCTTTCACCAGCTGTTATTTTCAGATTAAGGAAAGACGGACAATATTTCAACTGAATTATGTATTTTGTTTATTAGTGTGGAAGATGGAGTTATAAAATCATGTCAAAAACTGAGTTTCAAAAGAAAACCTTCAAAAAACATAAGCTTTTAGCATTTTGGCTGGAGAGGAAACTGCAAAATTGACTCAGTATATCCCAAAGTCTCTAAAACCAAAAGGCAAATAGTAAGAAGGACAAATTGATGTTTCAAGTCATATGAAAATTTTGTCTACATCTACATTAGTGGTTTCCTGAATATTTGAAATGAAAACAAACAGGGATTCCAGGTAAAAGAAAGAAAATGAGGTGTCTGAAAATATTTGAACTTACTTTTTATTTTTTTTTATCTTTTCAAGGAAAATGACAAAATTCCCCCTTTTCAAATAATGAAGAAACTCAGAATGCTGGTTTTAAGGGAATATCTGAATTACTGTAAACTTGCAAAAAAGATACCTCTGCTTTTCCATGTCTTTCCACCGTGGTTTAAAATTTTTTTTCTACCCTCAGAAAATATCAGCTTTGATCCTTTTGAGGAAGTTTTTAACTTCTGAACTCTAACACTGGCTAAGGCTTAATTACCACTAACGGAAGGTTTGCAGCAATAGAATGTGCTTGTTTTACTTGCTTGTTTTGCTTTAAGAGTTATATTTTTCACTGGACTCCATCCTGTGGAAGATCAGTCTAAAGGTAGTCCCAGAGAAAGCCTGAAATGCTCCGACTAACTTCTGTTATACCAGGAAAAATTTTGTCTCAGATTTGGCTGATTCAGTGTGTCAAATAAACACGGATCAACCTAGTGCAGAGTCCTGAATGAAAATGTGAACCTGATCCTAGGCTGTTAAAATATTGCAGCCTTGTTTATTTGTGCACTGATGAAAGTGGAGGAGAACTGGAGGTGGAGAAAGGGAAATTGCTCCATGGTGCTGCTGCTTCCACTATTCACCTATTACAGCCTTATCTCAGTGTTCAAATAAAATGTCAAAGACAGGAAGAGAATGGCAGATCCAGACTGGTCTGAGAGTGATGACTGTCTATGTTGCAGGTAAAAGGTGATGAGAGGTAAGGTCATATCTTATTTTGAAGTATTCATGGTCACCATAGCTGCCTGCAGCTCCCCAGGCTTTGTCAAGAGAGTATGTTTTCCCAGCATTATCAGTCTTCTATGGGAATAAATTAACAATTATTATCTTATATAATGTTCTGCTTGTTATCTCATTCTGAAAGTCAAAGAAAAGCAGCTTGTTGTGCATTAAAATGTGGACCTTTTGTCTTGCATCTGGAAAGTCTGAGCTTCTGTTGGCAGGATGCAATTCAGGCTGCAGACCCCTACCACTCACATAGTTCTTCCTGTCCACCTCCTGTTCCTGGAGCCATTTGTTTGTTCTTACGCTTTTGTGAACAGCCCTTTGTTTCCAGGAAGCAAAGCTAGCTCAAGTCAGCTGTGGGAGGGGATACAAGAATAGGAATATAGGAGATGGCAGGTGAAGTATTTTGAAAATTCTCAGCTATCTTTTTCTCCCTAGTAAGAACAGGGTCATAAAACATTCCTTTCTTGCCCTGATGGACTTAACTGCCCACTTGAATCAATGTAATAGAAATGATTTTCAGATGCAGCCTACCAAAATTCCGGTTTCTCAGTAAAAATATACCAATATCTGCACTCATAGAAAAGTTTACTTTAGTTTATTGACTAGTAAATTACTTGCCAAAGTAGTGTAGACTAAAAGGTAGAGTGAGAATACCCTTCTGATCTATGTGTGCATTGCCTGTGACCACAAGTTTTTAGTCCATGTCCAGGATTCACAGGCATTAATAACGCACAAGTAAGAAGACATAATTATCAGAGAAAGAGAAAGAGGGAGAGAGTGCATGTTTATGAATTTTAGCACGGTTTGTGCAACTTATTTGTAGATATCCAAAAAAGCACAGCTTTCCACTCAATGATCAAATTTCTCTCTCTCCCTCCTTGTTCTTTCATTGTAGAGTTCTTTTGTTGTTCATGTTTGTTTTCTGATCTAGTCAAGAAAGCCATGTGACGGTAGTTCAGGCTTTAATTTTCAAGAAAAATCAGTTTTGGGAAAAAATGACTGACATAATGTAACTACTCAGAGGGTGAAAATTTGTGGCCATCACTTACATTTGCTTCTGCAGTGTTCCTGAATCCACATGGTCTCAGTCTCTGGCCAGATGGGACTACCAGCATGGAGAGGATATGAAACCATGTTCTGTATTTTGTCTTACTAAAAGAGTAAGAGACTTTGAAGACTATAAAGTAGACATATGTATACTTGGGGTTAATGAGGACTTCTGCTAGGATTAGTGGCATTTGTTGACTTTTTTAACACTTCTGTAGTTATAACAGTGATGTTAGACACTGAAGAGATTCCTACTGAGTGAAGACTAATATATTGATATCCCATTCAGTTTGACTTCCAAAAAAAGAGAAAGAACAAGGGAAAAGACTAAGGGATGGTGAGAGTACAATGCCTCACATCCAATGGGTGTCACTGCCACCTATTCACTCTCATGCAGAGCTAAGGTCACTTTCTAGACACACAGGTAAAGACTGCAGCCAGCTACGGGCTTACTTTTTGGAGTTGTCTCTCTTTGTGTTTGACTCCTATAACATCCGTCTACAAGCCATCAGCAAGACAATTCTCATCATTTTTTTTCATCATCTCCAAGGGCCTTCAATGTATTACATATGAGGTTTTTAGTCAATACTTCCCAGTCTTCTTTACATTTTTGACTATTTTCCCCAAGACCAAATGGATTGAAACTTGTTCCTCTGAATATCCTTGTTTTTTCTTCTAGATAAGATCTTTATGCACTTCTCAATTTCTTGGGATTAGTGAGGTGACTTTTAATACTTTTAACACTTTCAACACACCATTGGAGAGTCACAACACATATATCCTTTTGGCTTGCTGGTGCTTTACAGTCACATTCAATATCCTAGAGGTACACTGCAATTACACTGTGTGATACATAGTTGTATACTGTAATCTGGGCTCTAAAAAAGGCTTTAATTACTCAGCAATGTGGTTATGCATGGCTAATTCATCACTGGTATAGTAAATTTCTTTGGTTACAGGTTTTTTTAGTATGATGTTCCAGTTTGCTATACTATACTTGAATTTTGAAAACAAACATTAAAAATATCAAACTGTGGGAAAAATGATAAGGTATTCTATGTTGTGTTCCATTTTTATTAATGGCAACTATCATAAAATTTGCAGTGAAACTGTTGCATAATTATGTTCTACCATGAAGTGCGTCTTTTTTGAGAGCAAGTTCCGAAATGATTTTCCTAAGATCTCTGTGCTACTGATGATTTTCTGATAGGCTTATCTCCATTCTCATATATTAGCTAAATTATGGCGGAGGCATTTCTCTCACAGCAGCATCCTAAAGAGAGAAAGAATTTAACTCTTTTTTGTTTTTTTCTTTGCTGGCATTCTCAAGCAAAATTTTCTCTTTTCCTTGGGAGTGATTTCATCATAAAATTATTTCTTCTGTTATTCCTGTCAGGGGGATTGGTGTCTATATACTTCTTTTCATTTCATTTACCCTTTTCATCTCCTCCTAAGATTTTCTCTTCTGTCCTTCTTCTCTCATATTTTAACCTCTTCCATCTTGTTTCTCTCCCAGCACAATCTGAGCCCTCTCAGCTCTCTCTCCGAGTCTTTTTCTAGCAAAAAGTATTGAAAGAAAAAGGCTGTTGATCCAACTGACTGCTGGGAGGAACTTGTGTTTGCATTTTAAGGTGTTCGGGAAATGCTCCCTTTGTCTTGTTTTACTAAGCATAATGGTATTAGATTTGTGTGGCAAGGTTTCAGTAGTATGGTGGCTACAAAGATGATACCTGTCAGAAAGTGTTAGAAGCTTCCCCTGTGTCTTATGGAGCCAATGGTGGCCAGCTCTAAGCTGGCCAAGGCTGAGCCCATCAATGATTCTTTTTTGGTAACATATTTAAGAAAGAGGACTCTCTAACTCCCCACCCCGTGCAACAGCAGTTGGAGTGGGAGAGACAAGTGAGAATATGTGAGAGAAACAACTCTGCAGACATGAAGGTCGATGAAGAGGGAGGGGGAGGAGGTGATCTAGGTGCTGGAGCAGAGATTCCTCTGCAGCTCATGGTGAAGACAATGGTGAGGCAGGTTGTCTCCCTGCAGCTCATGGAGCTTAATGGTGGAGCAGATATCCACTGGCAGCCCATAGCGGAGCACCAGAGCAGGTGGATATGCCCAGAAAAGGCTGTGACTCCATGGGAAGCCCACACTGCAGCAGGCTCCTGGCAGGGCTTGTGTCCCCAGGGGGACTCTTGCTGGAGCAGTCTGATCCTAAAGGACTGCATTCCATGAAAGGGGCCCACACAGGAGAAGTTCATACAGGAGTGTAGGTCTTCCATTGGAGGCACCCCATGCTGGAGCAGGGAAAGAGTTGAGGAGTTCTTTTTCTGGGAAGGAAGGAGTGACAGAGACAATGTGTGGTCAACAGACCACAACCCACATTCCCACTCCCCCTTCACCACTCAGGGGTTAAGGTAGAGAAAATTGGGAGTAAAGTTAAGCCCAGGCAGAAGGGAGAGGTGAGAGGAAGGTTGTTTATAATTTTGGGGTTTATTCCTCACTATCCTACTCCAATTTTATTGGTAATAAGTTAAATTAATATCCTTGAGTCAAATCTGTTTTGCCAGTGATGGTAATCAGTGAACAATTATTCACTGCCCTTATCTCAACCCACCAGCATATTTTCTCTCCCCTATCCAGCTGAGGATGCGGATGATTGAACAGCTTTCATGGGCACCTGGAATTCAGCCAAGATCACCACCATAGGCATCCAGGATCACGATAAGTACTTCCTTGTGCTACCGAGTAAGCTACGCATAAGTAATAAGATGTGCATATGAGTTCTGTGGTTGAAATCTCCTTATCAGCACGGGTAAGGGAGCTCTTTTGAAAAACCGAAGGGGACACAGAGCAGGCATCTTACAATGCTTTTGGGGACATGAGTTACTTCATCATTTAATGACTATAGTCGTTCACCAACTTCAGGCATAGTCTATAACGAAAAGTTTGATTTAGCCCGGTTTTAAAGATGTGGTTCAAGGCATTACATGAGCACTTAAAAGTGTACCCTAGGCTATCACAACTGACTTCAGCAGGGTTCTCCAGAAGGTTTTGCATATTTGTCTGCCAGAATGAAATATACCTGTGGTTTGATTAATTATATAAACACCTAAAACGGTACTAGGACCTAATTTATTGAAATTAATCACTTCCTCTAGGAGTTTTTAGACCTTTTCATTCGGATATCTTTTACTCTGTGCAAAGACTCCCAATCAGGATCATATGTACAATTTCTGCATGAGCAACAATTGCTTATGGGTTAATATCTGTACGAGGGTCTGAAACAAAGTTACTATAATACTGAAGTAAACTTTTTTTTTCACCCTTGTGCAGATATTTGAGGAAAATGTGTTGATGAGGCGGTCAGAGGAAAGCATTGGCCCCCATTGCTCTGTGAAACGGGTTCATCCTCAGTCTTGCAAAACTGTTTTCATTTTACTGTCCATTTTTTTTGTCAAAGTTTTATAGCATTTCATGCCAATGTTTTTCTTCTGAAACTGAATTGATAGCCTCTTATTCAGCTTTTGTAGAAGTTTAGGTTAGGTGAGATAAATCCCAAACTTCCAGATCAGATACGGGTGTCTGGCAGACAGATATATGGCTGACATCCCCAAACCTACCTGATAGCCAGCCACTTAGAAGTAAGAAGCTAGCATGACCTGTAGCATAGGGTGTGGGGGTGAGAAGATGTAAGGACTATCTTACTATATCAGATGAAAAATACAACAAATCTGCCTCTGGAAGTAGTCAGTAGTAAATCCTTATGGAAGACTATATGAATAAAGAGAGAGAAATAAAACTCAATCGTTCAGTTTCCAGCAGAGATGTCTGTTCAAAAAGCATTTGAATTTTCTGAAATTAGGAAGTCCTTTGAAACTGAAGATGTACTTTCTTAATTGTATTCCTATAACTGTATTTCCCTAAATGAAAATGTAGTCCTTTAATAGTAGGGATGTATGGTTTTGCATATGGTGTTTACGTGTATTTATGTTCATATGTTACTTAGAAACAAATTAAAATGGAAAATAACATTACTGCATCACTCTGTGGCTATTGGTTACAGGAATACTGCAATTTGGCTTCTGTTCATGTATTTATTATTTATTTACTTATTCCAGAGACTTAAGCAGCCGTGGAAGATGATCATATGCTTGCAGTGCTATGAGCTCTGTGAGCTTGCTGCTCAAGTTATTGCTTTCTATCTCAAAGCAGTTCATCCTAGCCCTGCTCCATTTCCTTCTCTCACCCAGTTCAATACACTGGAAAGTGATAAAAATTTTGCTCAGTGCTTATTGTTCCCAGAATAAAATCTTCCATTGATTCCCATGGCCACAGGATGAAGTCTGAAACGAATGAAAAAAAAAATGCTGAGCTGATGGTTTATTCAAGAGAGAAAATTATAGATGAAGTGAGGGCAATTACTAGAATGAAGTGTCCTGACCTGTGCCCAGCCTTGACTCAGCAGTGACAAAGATTATCTAAACTGATCAGATCTTGTGTTGGATTAAGACATGTTGAGGCTGACTGTGGTTTGCCAAAAGGAAAAACAAACCAGCATGGAAATGATTTATAAAAGGAAGAAAGATTATCACAACAAGCAGCAGATGAATGAATTATTAATTATTCAGTCCTGGGAGGAAATTATAACAGTCTTTAAAGAAGCAAGCATGCTGAAAAAATGAAGCAGTAAGGAAAGCCACTCTCTAAGAAACAGCAATACTTATTTGACAAATCTGACATGGAAATACGAAGCCAGCCTCCTAAATTAAGGTAGAAAGTGAATAATTTGAATGGGACTATTAATACCATTAAAATTGATTGCCTTAAGATTTGTTGTTGTGCTGTTAGATTAAAAGATAGATCAATGTCAGTTTTGTATGGCAGCCCCGCCCACACCAATCAATCAGTGACTCTACAGCTGCTGCCCTCCATCTCTCCCAGCACATTCTTGTTTCTTTTCCACCACTTGGGTTAGGGGATGCTTCTGTTTTTCTATGGATGCAATCTGGTCCATATGGGGGATGGCAAATAATCCTTCCTACAGAGTTCTCCTACACAGTTCTTACACTATACACTGTGGTTAGGTCCAAAGTTGCCCTATCTGTGCCCTGAAATGAGAAGAAAAAGGACACATGAGGGCATTAATAAAGTGCTGAGATAATGAAAGCTGTTGAGAGGCAGGGATTATTAGCACATGGTGGGCAATGCACTCATGTGGGTCACTTCAGGGTTGGGATTTTTTTGTTTATTGTTCTTTTTTTTTTTCTCTCAGTTCTGGACCCAGAGAAAGCCAGTTCATTTGTGCCCACAACAATCTCCCATTGATGTGCAGCATGGGGTGTCAATACGCAGATAGTCTGTGGTTTTTTTTAGATGAGGATTGCCAGTTATTAATACTGGTAACTACAAAATCAGACTTGAATATTCTTTATGCTGTGATGACTTTGCCTGACTGAAATTTGACCTTGAACCCTTAGTGCATTCTCCTAAAGCATATCTGTAGTATTTTTGACAATAACCCACAAATTTTCATTATGACAGGGTCTGATTTGCGCTTTGCTATAAAAGCTCCATTAAAGTGTTCTTTACATACTGACTGGATTCAGTCTCTGGGCTCATCCGTGTTCAAAGCTGTTCGAAAAACATCTTAACATTCTACAGGTATAAACCTCAAAAAGTTAAACATACAAAGCCACCTACTGTGGACTCCCATGGGTAGGAAGGAGTTTCTGCATCTGCCCATGGACTTGTTGTTTGCTGTTCAGAAGAGTTAGCCTTGACAGTCTGCTCCTGTCTCCAGGACACCCCTGCTGCTGCCACTGCTCTGAACACCTGGGATAGGAGCAAGTTTACCTTCTAGAGTTCAAATCTACTGTAGCAACTTCTGATATATCTTGAAGTACTGATTGCTATCTTTTAATGGCATGTGTAGCAAATACGTGTCATATCAGTCATGCTTTCTTCCTCTCCGTTCTTGAGAAGCTGTCAGGGAGGATGTCTCAAAGGGCCAAAGCCATTGGAGAGAATATTTTCAGAGTACACTGAACAAATAACTTTGAAACTGAATTGTGGACTGCAACTCAAGGTATGACTAAACTATATGCAGATACACCTGATTGATAGGAATTTAATCATAGCAGCACAAACTTTCTCTCTGCTCCAGTAGTTTCCCACACTACTGAACAAGCCTGTCTTGGAGTTCAAGATGCAATAGATTTAATGATGCTAATGTTTGGTATAACCAGATTAAGCATTTCAAGAATTATGAACAACAACGATATTTCCTGATACCATTGTTAATTCACCCTGACAGAGACCTACAAAATGAGTAGATAATTCAAGCCGTGACCCCAGCAGATAGTGAAGCCTGTGGACTACATCAAGAGTGCTTCAGATGAGATCAAAACTCCTGAAGAGTGGAGGGTATAAGGCAAATCCTTACAACTATGACACCTCATTGAAATCTTTTCATTCCCATTAGCACATTTGAGAGTGGTGATACAAACATAATGACATTGAATCATACATACAAATGCATACAGAAATGGTGAGAAGTTGTGAATTATCCACTGAAATATTGTGCCAAAATTGTCATCTGTTCATTGTTTGTTTGGTTGTTTTTTCCCTTTTCCCTGCCCTAGAGCCTCCTTTCTCGTTGTATTGCATAACACCCCAACCTGATCCTAACTTCAGAAAGAAAACCCAGGGTCAGCGCTCACTGAATTTCTTTATACTGCACTACATTTACATTAGAAGCAAAGTAAAGGGTTGCATCCTTCAGAAATGTTGAATTGCACAGACCAGTATATTGTTACATAGTCCACAGTTCTTTTTTCCAGTTAGGAAGTTTTGGAAATAGGAATTTCTTCTCACTAATATTACTTTGATTTTACTGTTTGGACTTAGATGGTATCTGTAGCACGATATTCTGTCAGTATTTCAAGAACTGTGTATGCAGGTCTAATCAATATGGTGCTAAAATGATGACAGAAGTTAAAATAGGTTTTCTGGTCTATGTGTGAAATTTCCCCTAAAACGTCCTTACTGTAGACAAGGTGTGAAGCGCAAGGTGCAGCCAGAGCATGGTAACACCTTCAGGTTTTATGTGTTCATTCTTTTCTGGATTACATACTTTCAAGAGAATTGACTTATTTACAGGAGGAGGAGTTCTCCTGAAAATCATCTGGGAACTGCCTGCAGTGAATGTGATACATATATTGCTCAAAAATGAGAGGCAGAAAATGTGCTCCCTCAAGTTGTTAACCAAAAAGGACACATTTCCTCATCTTACACTGTAATTATTCTGTCTGCATTATATCTGTTATGGAGATTATGGCAACAAAGGAAAAATTAGCATTTTAGAAGGACATTTTGACCAGCACTAAGAACTGGAATATAATGTTGCTATTTTTTTCTACTTTAATGTTGACATCCACTCATCCTTATTCATAAACTGATGTAATACACAGGAAAAAGAAAGAAAAATTGAAAGGCATACCTACATCTCTGTTTGGCAGACTCACCTAAATGAATTCAAACTACTGCTCGTTGAATATAGGACTTTATAGTCAAACACATATGTTTTCAATATATCCTGCTAAAAGAATAATTCTAGAAAAGCTAAACATTTATTATCAATAGACTGCTCTCTATCAGAAAACAAAGATATGTATGTCTTAAAAGAAACCTTTCCAGTTACACAGTGGTTAAAAATCTCTTCTCACCAAAGGGTTTGTATGGCATGAAGTACTGAAGGTTCTTTTATGCGTTCAGATAGTGTTGTTCTCTTAGTAGCTTACAAAGCTACTTGACTCATTCATTTATCTTTCATTGATTTGTATGAATCTAGATTTCCTGAGAATGTACTCTGTTTTAAGAGTTTTTTTGAAAGGTATTAAAATGATGAAAGGTGTTGACTTGATAGCACGGGGGACTGAAGACATCTATTGATGTTCTGCTGTCTAAGAAAACCTGATGTAAATTTCCCCACACTAATACACTAATTTGGCTCAAATCTTGCTAGGAGGAAAAACTTCTGTGGTGATGTTTCATCTCCTGTGTCCCTTACATCCATGAGTCTGAAGAAGTTGTAAAGTACTGGTGGTGACTGGACTTCTGATACATAAAAAATACTCAAGCACCACTAACACTGACCCTGAACATCCACCAGATTAAAAGATTCCTTTCAAAATATTTTTTATAGACTCTAAAGATGAACCAAAGAAAATATTACACTGTCTTCAGAATACCATCTAGTTTTTCCTTCTGTTGCATCTAGCTGTAGATTTTGAAGAGGAAGACTCAGTAGCCTGGTATTGTTCCCTGAGTCATTTGATCTCTGCATTTGTGAACCTCTCTAAAGCAATTCCATGGTCTGTAGCAAAACATTTACCAGGGGGACAAAGCTGATTAGCTGTGGACTTCCTTGCTCTGGAATTTAAATATAAAATCATGTGGCTTTTTTTCTTTATTCCTCAACACACTGCTAAGCAAAACCTCGGTTTATTTTCTGTAACCTTATTTATTTGGTAGTATATTCCAATATTTCCATCAATAAATACACTTTTTTTTTTGCAATAAATTTGGAAGAGTACTGCCTCTGATAAACTTATTGAACTTTTGTCATATTCCCTCAGGGAAATATTTTCTCTTCCGGCAGAAAAAAACCCTACAGTTTTTACAGTAAAATTAATCTGCAGAGCCAAACAGATGAGAAGACAAACAGCCTTAAAATAATTGTGACAAAGAACAAAAATATTTTTAATTCTTCTAGAAGTAATAGTGTGTTTATATATTTTAAATCAGCTTTTTAATTTAATATGTATTTTTTTCTATATGAAAATCAAACCAGCAATTAACATTAGGAAGAATTTTTTTACTGTGAGGGCGGTGGGACACTTGAACAGGTTGCCCAGGGAAGTTGTGGATGCCCCATCCCTGGAGGTGTTCGAGGCCCGGCTGAATGAGGCTTTGAGAAACCTGATCCAGTGGAAGATTGAAACTAGGTGATCTTGAAGGACTTCCAAGCCCAACCATTCTATGATTCTATGATTTTATGATTCTATGATTCTATGATTATGGCCTAAGCATCTAGGTTTAACTTGGATTACTGGTCTCCTATGTGGTTTAATGTATGAGAGGTTGCTTTGCCTCTCCTTAGGGCAGACCATTACTTAAAGAGTGAAATCTTGAGGAGTAGGGCACTGATTGACTCCTGAATTTTTGAATGCAAAGAAATCCAGACTGTGACAGTGTGACTTTTGTAAAGTATCCCAGGTGGAGTTCCGAAGACCACTGGTGTCTTTTGGAAGTTCTATTCAAACATATTTGAAAGGGTTAAGAACCTTATTATTATGGCAAACATACTAAAAATAAATCCAAAAATAAGTCTTTGTTAATTCCAAAAGGCATCAATCCTTGAGAAACAATACTTGAAAGGCTTGATTCAAATGACATCTAGGAAAATGGGTAATAATAACATTATTAGCATTTCTTTTTCTGCTTTGCTATGATTTCATTTCGTTAACAAAGGCTCTTCATAAACTATGATTTATCTTTGACTGTGCATGCTTTTTTATAATGAAGTTTCATCTGATGACTCCTTCTGTCTAGTCTCCACTCCGTAATTTGAATGTGTATGCTGCATATCATTTTCTGTAATTAGCTTATATTTAGATACCTCTCTGTGATGGAAAGTTCCAAGACATATGCTTTTTCCTGGGAACAATATTTCTGTTGCAGATTTTATGAACTTTATTTGGACCTTATTTGTGAGCAGAGCCCAGATGTATCTGTTATATGATCTGCAACACCACCCTGTGCAATTTTAGATGATCTTAGTGATTGAGAGTCCCTGAATATATTTTAGCTAGAGACACAAGCAGCTTGTTAAACTGACCTTCAGATGTCCTTTCCTTTACAGTCCTGAGTCAATTTCATAGGTGAACAAAATAGATTCTATGCAGTCTGCTACTATCGAAAAGAGCAGTGAAGTAGCATTACCCCTTCCCATGGTTGATGCCTGTCGTACTTCATCAGTGCTGACAATTATTAGTCTTTTTTATTTTATACTCTATATTGGCAAAACAATTTTTGTGAGGAATTGTAGAGGTAGAAACCATTATCTTTGCACTGTAGTAGTAACAGATCTTTTAGGCTGACTGAAAATATCTGTTAGGTTCTGTTCTCTTATGTACAAATGCTATTTTGCTTTGTGCTATTCTAGCAGTTGAATCACCAACTTTTGCTGCATTAAGAATGGATAACTATTCTTCATCAAGAGATTTCAATTTTCTACTGGCTTTTGTTCAGGACTGACAACATTCTTCATTTGTTTTGAGTCCCACTATATTAAATACAATATCAGTTTTAGCCTCATAGACTCTGAAGATTTTGTTTTCCTCTTAGCAATTGTGACATGATCTGACATTAGTATTCAAATTTAAAATAAGGAAGTGGGAGTGAGTTTTTTTAACTTCACTCTGCTGGGTGGTCATATCTGCATGACTCACATAAATTATTGTTTCCAAATACTCTTAATAGGCTTCAACAGCTTAAGCAGGATGCAGCTGTCGAGAACAAAGATTTTTTTGCACGTCTCTGAGCTACCAGCACACCATGGTTATGCCCTCCTGCCTGAATTAGAACAGACACAAGTTAACAAAGGTATTGTCTCCTGCAAGACTTATCCTTGTCTGAAGGCATACAGTTGCAGAAAAATATATTGCCAGTGCAGGCAACAGAAACAGGTTTTTGTACCTATAGAATTTCCTTCTGCTCAGACCTCTGGAGAGGTCCAGCACTTGTTCTGACTATGGATTTTCATTCTCTCAAATGTGAATCTGAAACCACTTCCACCATCCCCATCAGAAATCAGTTCCCTCTCCTTGCTTGCTATTGCCTCTTAAATGTCACTCAAGTTTGCCCTGCTGCCATTCAGCGGTCATCTGTTTGTCTGTTTTGTTCAGCAAGACTGTTTTCGAAGTCTGTTTCATGCTGTCATGCCTGGAAAAGATTTGGTAACCTTAACTGGAAACAACTTCTTCAAATTTCTCCTCGTGACTAATTAGCATGGAGCCTAAAAAATGAAATCCTGCTTGTGAAGGAAAAGCACGGACATACACACAGACTGAGTTATTTAGAAAGACAGAACCAGAAATTGCCTTCAGAACTAAGAAAGCATATTTATTGAAGATTGAAAAGGGGAAAATTATAAGCACGTTTTCTGATTTGGTAGCACCCGGTCTGTGCTACCGTATTGGAAGAGTTACGGCTTGGTCACTGTACTTCATGTTCAGTCCAAATTTTAATTAAATTCCTTAGGTGTTACTTAGGATGAGGTTTTCTTCTTGCATTTGCTAAAGCTACCAGAAATATTCAACTCTTATAAAACCAAAAAATTGCTTTTCCACACCTCATTTTTCGCATGGTGAATGGATGGTTTATATAGAAGTAGAAATAATCCCTGGTTGTTATAGTTTTAAAAGGTTTATTCCCTATTATCTCAACTTCTATTTCTTTTCTCCTGATGTAGAAGAGACGTTTTAGAAACCTATTAGCATTTGACTTCTTTGTCTATGACATCATTGATAACTCAGGAGAGGATCTGTCCAGTTCATCCCCAGAACTAAAAGACAAGTTGGACTTTTGACAGTAGAGGAAAGAGGAGGCTTAGGCCTCGGCTGTTGCGTACAGACTGAGATGGGAGCTGTTCCAGGAAGAAAGGACTAGCTTGTCAGTTCTTTCTAAATGTGAATTATTCTGTTCTGTCATTCCAATCCTTATCTGTTTGAACACTGTTTGCTCCCCACTCCTATTCCCAGGCTAATTTTACATGCACATTCCATCCCATTCTCAGCCTATCTCAAATAAAATTTCTCATTTGCCTATAGTAGAAATAAGCTACTTTATTTCTTCTGAGTTGGAACACCCAGCTCTGTTTCAGAAACACCTATTTTACTTCGGTCTTCTCAGTTGTAAGATGCTCTTTTCTTCTTGTTGCTTTTAGACAAAAGGGCAGGTGACAGTTCAGCAGATTGGACTTTCTTTACTTTCACCTCCTTGTGTAATTTTGCAGGAAGGCTACTGACTGTCAAAGCTTTCTTCCAGGTGTCTCTTTTCTGGATCACACAGAAGGAGCAGGGAGGCTCATGCCTAGGCACTTCTCCGAGACATCAGCCCATGTGTTGAGCAGTTGTTCTAGCCTGTGACAGTCAACTAAGTACTTAGGGAAAGCTACAGACCTGCTTGTCATAATAGGTAGATCAAAAATCCCTCTGACGGAAGATACCTCCCTGTCCTTCTTTAGTCTTTTTCATCCATTATCTGTCTACTTCATTTAGGCAGTAAACTCTCATACTGCTGTTTATCTCAGTCCCCACACCAGTAAGCCCACTGTCACATAGAGGTCTCTAAGCGTTCATATTTTACCAGCAGTAAATATATGAATATAGTTCGTATATAAAGAAAGTAAAATCTGAGTAGTCGCACTTTGTTGCTACTGAACTCCTCTAGTGCCGTATATATTTCGTACCTGATATAATGCTCTGGAGCACTGAACTCTAACCATGTCTCTTTCTTTTCTCTAAATTCTTTTGTGGAAGACAAGAGTAGGTCTTGGCCACAAACCAGTTCCATTGATTTGCTGTGCGCACCTGTGCAATTAATGCAAATATCATTTACTCACTATAAACCACTGCCCATCCACCATTTCACTTTTAAGTCACCAGAGTACTTTTTAGTCAACTTTTACCCACTTTTCAAACTAACCTTCATTCACATCTTTCTTCGATTCTCATTTTAGAAACAGGAGGACTGAGAAAGCACTGAAACTACTAAAAATACAAACAAAGTGAAAGAATCAAGAAGACAAAAAAAAAGTTAAAATTATTTCTTCTTGCATGCTTACCGTTTTTTTTTCTTGTTGGTTTTTTGTTTTTGTTTTTTTTTTTTAATATATTCTCTCAATGAACCAAAGCATCCTAAATATGCTTGAGGAAAATTCAGATGAGAAAGCGATTGCAAATGTAAAGAGCGAAGTTATGTGTATAACTCTACCAGTATCTAAATGCTTTAGAAAATCTCTGAGATCCTCGTTTGCTTAGTTTTAGCCTTCAGTCTGTTTCTGTGGTCGTTATAAAAGCTCTGTGGGCAACGGCTTAAGCTAGTAAAAGCTGACATTCCTTCTAACTCTGGTGCCACTAGCAGGTGCTGCCATAGTGAATAACTTGAAATGTGTAATAGCAACCCGTGTCAAAGTTTTGAGAAAATTCTTCTCTTTGTCCTCATCTGCTTTTCAAGCAGAGGGTGTAGGCGTTTGTTAGATTAAGGTGCTTCCTGCTGGCTCCTGCTGTTGTCAGCTATGTCAGCTAGGCAATCGCATACAATATTTACATTGACCTCACCACTTCTAATTATATCTTTTCCTGAAGCCATTGGACACACTCTTATTCAAATATTCTCTCTTGATTTGTCACTGCATAATAGACTATGGTTCCCTCCTTCATTATCCGACATCCAATTCGATGATCGTAGAATTTTATGCACCTTACAGTTGAAGTGCTGACAGAAGCAGCTTGTGTACTTACAAGTAATTTTTTACTTTCAGCAGTGCAATCAGTATTTAACAGTGAGCATCACATCATTGGTCAAAATGGAAACATAAATAACCCCTTGCTTTAAGATTTCATGAGCACATATCTCAGTACACTTCCAGCTGGTAAGATTAGCACGGTTAACCACTAACAACTTCTAGCTGTTTGTTGCTTTCCTGACATTCAGCCATGTAATTTAGCCTGAAGTGGCCTAGGTACAATAACAGCTATGATATTATTAGAATAGCTTAGAATAGCTTTTCTCACTGCGATGTGGCTAACTGAGCGAATTAGGAAGTATTTGACCTGTCCTTACTGTTTTTTTTTTTTTTTTTAGCATTACGTTACAAAAAGCCCCTTGTTTTCTAAACATGCTATTTAGTTTCTTCCCCTGGATCTGCATGACGTCAATTCCACCAAAACAGCAAGGGAAAACTGGATATCCAGCAGATAAAGTCAAATAAAGAAGTACTCAGGCTATAAAAAAGAGAGAAAACAGTAAATAATCTTGGCCATTTTTCAGAATTTGTGAACTGTAAGATATAATTTTTGTGATACATTGGTGATTTTTCTATGCTGATGATAAATTTTTAGTAGCATCCTTGATTCCCAAGTTTTCAGTTCCAGAGTGATGCATGTAATGGCAGAGATGATCTTAAATTTCTTGCAGTTTTCATGCATAAGAACCTTTATACGGGAAGAGTTTGTGTTTTTTTTCCATTTGCCTTAAGCCAAAAAGTAAACCTGAAAGAAAGAAGGAATCCGTATTTCAGTAGTAAAATAATGAATGAATGGGCTGAATTGTTGATGGTCATTCCACCCTTCAAAACAAAGAGTTTGAAGAAGACAGAACTGTTTTCAAGAAGGCAATCAGTAGAAGAACAGACCTGTCAAACTAATACTTCATGATGAATTATTTACTGTTTTCTAACATTTAATTAACAGAAGGAGACAGTTGTCCTTGCTCATGTCCAGTTATAGGAAATATTCATGTGTTCCCTACTATGTCTTCCATTCAGTTAAATACTGCAGGAAGATATGTATTGTGAAGAAGCTGGATACACCAATTTTTATTAATCATCACTGGTGCTCGAAACACTGGCTGCAGAAATAAAGCCATGAATTTGAGAAGGAACTTCCCCATGTATTACAGCTGGCCTTTATTGATTGTTTGGTTCTTGGCACTGTATTTCTGCTCTCCGTCTGCTGACTGATGGCATTTTTTAAAAAGAGAAACTAGCATTTAGAAACGGAACAGCCCAGGTGTCTGATTGTTTTTTTGTATAATCCCTTTGATACTTTGTCCCTGAACAAAACAGTCAGGTGTATGGACTGTGAATAAAGACATTTCATTTGACACATTGCCATGTGTGGGATTTTCAGATCCCTGGAATTTGCTTTTCCTTTGTCAATGAATCCTTATTTCTGTCAATTTGAGTTGACATCTACTGCAAATAAAATCCCTTTAATCCCAACATATTTTTAACTGGCAGATTTAATCTGAAAAGTTGTGATTTGAACTTGGGATGATTTGCTTCTGAATTGCCGTAGAAATGGCACACAGCCATTCTAAATTGAGAAAAAATATTCAAAAGCTTGAATAATACTAAGCCTCCGGTTACTTGTCCTTTATGTATCTGGTAATATAAAGAAAAGACTTTAGGGGATGGTTCTTTCAACTTCTGCTACAGACTGACAGTTAAAAAAAGAAATAAACTAGATATACAGTAGAGATAACTCAAACCAGGCTTGTGGGGTGTTTCAAAGAGGTACCCTATTTAGGCCAGTTATGATGAAATTTTACGGTTATTAGGCGACAGTTCAGATCAGCAACAAATATGACCTCTCTCTTTTATTCACCATACATAGCCTTTTTGTAAAAGTATTGTTGTTGATATTGAGTATTTGTGAACCTTTAAAACTGCTGAAGTTCGCTTTCTTCACATTTCATTTGGCAAATAGTTAAGATTCCACCTTGCTTGTATCCTGGATAAGTAAGTGAATGAGCCGTATAAGGGCCACATTGGGTGGCACAGGGAGCATTTAATCAGTGGTAACAAGTAATGTATTGCAACATAATTTATCATTTGTGTTTCAAAGTATCTTGTTTGACATTGTCAGTAACACTGCAAATATGTGCAAAATGAAAGACAGTCTGGAACCAGTGCTGTCTTGGGAAAATCTTACAGTATCTTGGTCTCAGTCAGCTGTTAGCTGCAAAATACAGACACCAAATCCATTGGTCCATATTAGGAACAACCAACGTGGAAATTACAGTTCCCTAATCCCAATAAATTATTACATTCATGAAACAAAACACTTTACCATTTCATGTTGCTTTAGATTTAAACTGAGAACATTTGTAGGGCTCATGTAACTCTGCTTGTCCTCAGTCCTGTGGTTTTCGTTTTGTGGATTAACCTTGGACTCAAGATGTTACTTTGCTTTTTGCCAGAAAATCACTGGATAGTAAGTAGGAGCTGCTGTCTCCCTGCCCTGATTACCCTGCTCCACCACCACAGCAATCCATCTGCCAGTGCTTGGCTCATCTGCAGGGGATCTGCTCCTGGCCTCCCTTCTCTTAGGGATACACCTGCTTTTGATGCTCCCTGATAATTCCTTTGAGCTATGCTTATTTCCTTGCTTATTAAGGGAATGTAATTTTATTATTTTATCACTTTTAAATTACTTTTACTTTCCTTTTTTCAAAAGCAAATGTTTACTGTATATTAAAAATCATTGTATGCATTCTTGATATTTGTGAACAAATGCAAGTTCTGCTTTTGAATGGATGGCCTTTTTTTTTTTTTTCATGTGAGGTACATAAACTCCTCCCAGAAAGAACTTGGCAATTAGTTCCTAACATTCTGTTTATATAGTTTGGAAGACAAATGATGAAACCGCAGATATGTTAGTTTTTTTTCATTAATAGACACATATTTTAAATCCATAAGAGACTGCTGTGTCATCTACTTGAACTTCCAGCAGAACTGATAAAATTTATGTTACGGCCTGTGTTCTACTTTCCTATGTTACGACTGAGATCTTAAGACTGACACTCCAATTTATGAGTATGATTAAATTGGTACAGTCTCTTTCATTTCCTTTTAGTTATATTAGTTACTAGTGGGCAGAAAAACTTAACTGCAAATCCATGCATATGTGTATTTTCACTGTTTTTCACCCATACTGATTCACCATTGGCAGTCTGGCCCACTAATCCTCTACATTAAACTAGCAATGCAAAGATGTTATATTTCTTTAGAAGGTACCGTCCCCAGGTAAGTCCATCTCTGATGAAGCTGGACATGGCATAACGAAGTGTTAGTGCTAGGTGATTGAGATCGCTTCATGAGCTCTTTGTTAAACCAGCCCAGAAAGCAATAAGCACTCTTGCAGGACTGTGCGGCTTTATGTGTCTTTCAGGAAGCTGGAAGCAAGAGCTTCACCAAATCCCAACATGCAAAGGTGATTATGTATAAAGAGAGTATAAAGAGAGAAATTCTTGTCCTGTAGCCTGTGCCAGATATTTTCCTCCATTTGTGTCCAACACAACTCTGTAAGATGGCTGGCAGCCCAATACCTGAGTTTTGCTACTGGTCCTTTCCAGGAAACATCCTTCAAGTGCAATACTTGACAAAGCTATGAAGGAGCTTAAGAAGGCTTGTGAAAGATAGGTTGGTTTAAGTTGGCCTGGGATTCTCTGGAGGATAAAGGCAAAACAGTAGAGAAAATAGGAGGATATGCAAGTGTGAGAACACTGTTTTATTTTGCACAGCAGCTTTTTTATATCCTTAATAACACTGTTTTCAGGTGCTGCTGCAGATTAGCAGAGTAGAAGTGATGACTACTTGAACCTGAGCCAGAGGCTTATTGGTCCCATATTTCTGGAATGTGAGGCATAACAGGGTGGGTTGACAAAATCTAGTTACAGTCAAGACAGGTGGGCAGGTACACCTGGTCAGACACTTTCTGTCATCGTTTGCTGTCACCTGAGGCCCAAGCAGATTTGATTGTGCCCCTTGGTATTCACCTGGCAATGATCGAACTGGGACCCAACTCCTGATCCCTAAAAGTGAGGCATAGATTAGGAAGCTGCACTGACCTGTGCAGTCTGATCTCTGCGCAAGGCTGTGAGTGCGCTTATGGGGGCGCACTTCATCAGTGAGGGGTGCCTCTTTGCTGTGGTCAGCATTGCTTCTGTGATATCTGTGGGTGTTATCATGGCAGCAGGGCAGCTCAGGAAATGGAGTTATGTCTGGCTGGGAATTTCAGAACATCAGCTTAGGCAGCTACTTCTGCTGAGGTGTAACACGGTCATGGTGGTGTGGTGTATGCTTTACACACAGCTCAAGCACTGGCAAATTCCCCAGGAGATCATATTTTAAATTTTTCCACTGGCTCTTTAGGGAAGGGATAAGTGTCCCTTCAATCTAATCAATACAGATAGCTGAGGAGTTTAACACTCACGATGTACCACAGTATCTTCTTACAGATCAGCTCAAATCCAGCTGTGACACCAAACTCAGTCTTCATAAATGAAAACATCTAATAGAGTTAATGAGACATCTCTATTTAAAGAACAAGGGATTAGGTTAAATGTGCAACCACCAGGAAAACAAAACAAGGCCCAGACTTTCAGGCTAGGCTTCTTGCTTTACACTAGAAAGTGTTATGACATGGGTCCAGGAATTAGAAGAAAATAATCTGCACAGAGACACTGCTAGAAAAAACCCTCTGGATTCTGAGTTCAACTAGCTTGTACTCCCTCAAGTAACTTCTGTGGACAGTGCTGGGAATTAGTAGAGACCATGGAGAATACCTGGTAGAAAGCTACAAAGTGGAAGGAGCCATAATTTGCCATTGACCTCTGGCCTAGGAAATGGGCCCTGGCACTGTTCGATTTAATGGTATGGATGTAGCCTCAGGATAGCAATCAAGAAGTCATGATGCTTAAGGAAACTCAAATATTTTTTAAAAGATAAACATTATCTCATGGATGGGTTTGAACAGACTGTTGTGAACTTTCTCAGTCTTCCAGGTTTGGCAGGAAGATAATACAGTATAAATAGGTTTGGGTTTTTTTTTTTTTTGTGATAGTTTGTCATTTTGTTTCCTGGAATTTATGCAGAAAAATACATCCGAATAGATTGCTGGGAATATCTGGCCTTAAATGGAGGGAACAGCAACCGTTTCCCAACTGCAATAAGTCTTGTTCTATTTCTCAGTTGAACAGACTTTGTCATTCCTTGGTTTTTAACAAGTCTACTCCACCTCACCTTCTTCACAATTGTAATGCTAATAATGCCATACTATTTCCAAATACTTTAAAAATAGACATCCAAATTCTAATAGAGATTTAGTGAATTTTATTTTATTCAGTCTCTAGCAACTGGGTTTTAGCATGGGTGCAACGGACATATTGGTTCTTACTGCACTGGAATACTCCGTTAATAATTGACATGTATTGTATAGCAACACCAAAAATATTTTGTTTAGCCACAGGAAATACTTTTGCCTTCACAGTTTAGTCTTTGAGTCACTGTCAGATCTGCATCCAATTACCAGATTATCTGTTTCTCCTGGCAAAGACTGTTTGGTTGAAAGAGTGAACAAACACTACATACGGGTTTTGAAAAAACTTACATCAAATGACACAAATTAGTTTATCTTACTGTCCCAATGCAAACTACAATACGAAGAATATTTTTTTTGTTGTTTGTGAAATGCTTGAAATTTACCTAGTTTTATAATCACATAGTTAAACTTTAACCGCTATAAAGTAGAATTAAAAAATACAAGCTGTGGAATGCTTTTCCTTCCTCTCACTCAATATCAAACATCAGAGACCATTCTGTCTAATATTTGGAGAGAGAACAAAATGACCAAAGCACAATACCAAAGCTACCCCAAAAAAGTAATAATATGCCCTGTGGTCGCTTTCATTCAGAAACATTACCGGGGGAAACTGATGTCATCACACACTATTTCATCTTCAACAGAGCAAGCTACTCAGATGAGGATGGTGAGCTGCATGTCGGCATCAGTCATATCTGCAGATTGTACTGAAGTATTACAAAGCAGGGCAGTTATAATGTACTGAATTCCTGAGCAGCTTTCAGTGTTTTGATCTCCGATGGGAGTTTTGGAGAGAATACATCTCTTTAAGGTAGCCACATTCCTAACTGAATACCTGTAAACAAAGTTCTTTGTCAGCCAGCTCTTACCCTTGCAGTGGCAGTTCCTGCCGCTCTGCTCCTTTTTCTCACTAGGCTCGCTAGGACCTTCTTGAAGAATGTGCTCCCAGGAGCTGTGGTCTCTTGTATCTGAAATGGCTCTAGGATGGTAGAAAGCTTGTGTGAGGGCGTGTGGTAATCTCACACTACAGTGAAGTGAGAACAATTTGTTTCAAACTAGCCTTTGAACACATTCCACCACTGAATTTGGTAACTATATATGATAAAAGTAACAAATGTTTACAGTGCATTAAGGAATTAGTTGCTTTTCAAATTCTTAGAATGATGTGTATTTTCTAAACAGTTTACTATGTGCTCAGCTTGGCTTTATAGCAGTGAAACTTGCCACTTGCCTGATATAAGTGCACAAACCCAAAGAAACAGAAAGCTTGCGCAACTGGACAGTTCCTGTTCTCTCCTTGCTGTGACTCTCTTTAATGTAGCACTTACTCACAGGCCAGTACATGTAAAAGAAGGGATGGTATTTTAAACCTGGGAAGATAACAGGGTCGTGCCCTTTCTTGTCTGAATAGCAAAAACCTGTAGTGCAAGTAAAACCAAAAGCTCACTATGTTAAGCCACCTACACTTATTTCTCTGAATAAAGTAAGAAATGCTAGGTGTAAAACATATCATACTATAATTGATAGTCTTGTCCATAATTAAATTCGGAGACTTCATTCTCCATATTGTATTTCCAGCTGCCTTCTCCAGCACATTGGAAATCAGTGCTCACATGAAGATCATGGACTTCTCTGAGGACACTTTCAGATTCAACATATGAGGACTGTTGTGTCTAATACAGTATGAAAGAGAGTGAAAAGGCCCTCTGAGTAGCTGAAGCTTAGAGGCGTGGATAGATAGGGATGAGTTTCCACCTATGCTTGCCCGAGGGAGAGTCAAGGTACCATGTACTCTAAAAGTAATCCAGTTTGGCTTACTTTTAGAAGCATTTTACTGTTTATTTTATGGAAAAGTTACTTAAAATTATTAATTACCGCTATTACTACTGAATTCATGGAAAACTTATCCACAGTGTTAGGTGAATCAAAAGCGTCAGTGTATCAATCATCCTACTAAACTGATACATTTTTAGACGCTGAAGAACAAGAAATGAAATTTTCTTGGGACAAATTAAGCCCTGGAATAGTGACAGGGAATGAGGCTACCACCTCCACTGAAGTCTGCTTTCTTCTGCTTTGGATGATGTAGGAGCTGTGAATCTTTATAACAAACATGCACCTCACTTTCCCTAATTGTTGCTGGTTGCCTGACTGCAAAGGGAAACAAAAGAAAATAATGGCAGAGTCTGCAGAAATGTCCAAGGTCCTTGTGGGAAGTAACCTGAAACCTCAGAATTGGAAATCACGGCTGCCAGATACCAAATTGTTGAGCAGGTTTACCCTTTCCAGGCCCAAGCAGGACACCCAAACTTTTCAGATGCTGATTCAAGGGAAGAACGGAGGTTAAGTGGGCTGTCAGCAGCTGCACGGTGTGTGTGTGTGTGTGTGTGTGTGTGTGTGTGTGTGTGTGTGAGAAGATGACTGACTCCGAGAGGCACATAAGCAAGCTGAAACAAAACAGTCTTCCTGCACTCCCCATCCCTGACCCAAAACAGAGATGCAAGCAGCAGGATAAAGCTATATTTACTGAGGCTCAGACTGAAAGATGAAAGCTGAGGTAAGGGTCTTTTGTTTGTTTAAGCCCTTTTCTCTCTGTTTGAGTGAATAATGCTTTGTTTTGGATAAGCTGGCTTGAGGTCACTTCAATTCATCTGCTGTCATAGGCTCTTGAAAGAAAAGGCATATTGATGACAAACACAGTTGGGTCTGTCATTTGAACATGAGTAGTAAATGAGATATTGTCGCCAAAATTTCCAGTCTGAGAGTGGTGGAACCATACGGCTCTATCCACAAGAAGATGAAGGTAACAAACCTCTTTTCAGGAAAGTTTGCTTGAGAGGTACAAAAAGGCACTTCAATATAGCTTATCTGTAACTGTAACTAATCTTACAATTCTTTCGTTTTAAAAAAGCAGAATCGTTTATAATAATTAAAATAATTATAATTAAAATAAAGGAAATCTTTTCCTTTAATTTAAGCAATCTAAAAAAGAATAAACATTTACTTAAAAATTTGTGAAATGCTAGCATCTTTGGCTTCCTGCCAAAAGTTGATGTGCGCAACAAATGGTCCAGAACTAGCACATCTCAGTTCAGTGTTTAAAAAGGAGTATTTGGAAGATATGTTACTGTATGGGGTTGAGTTTTGTTCTAGTCAACAGATTTCTGCTCACATCATTTAAAAATATTTGAAAAACTGTAATTTGCTATGGCTGTAAAAGATGAAATTTTTATATTTATTTAAAGATAATATCTTCCTTGCATTTTTCTTTGAAGCATGAAATATAAACACCTAGCAGCCAGTATTGATTACACGTTCCAAATTAATGGGATGCTCCTGAAATCAGACACCAGTCCTGCAGCCAGGGGTGAGTGCGTGGGCCTGGAAGGCCTCAAATCACTTTTTTTAACAGATGAAAATAAATGTCATTACTTGAAATGACAAGCAGGGGATTGTTATTGTATGAATAAGCAAGAAGAGCAAGAAGATCAGACAGAAAAAAACCCATGAGACTGTGTCTGTAATTTTTTATTTAACATATTAAGAAAATCTACTATGACCACCTTCAAAATAGTTCCCTTTTGAGTTGAGACAGAGCTGCATAAGATGCTGCCAACGTTCAAAGCAATTTCACAGATCATTTTCTGAAAGACTGTTGAAAATCTCAGCCATTTTTGCTTTCACATCTTCTGTGACAAAAAATGGGTTCTTTTGAGCACCTGTTTGATCTTTGGGAAGAGGTAGAAATCGCAGGGAGACAGATCTGGTGAACAGGGTTGGAGCTCAGGGACAATGATGTTGTTATTAGCTAAAAACTAGCTAATAAAACTAGCTAATAAAACAGTGTTTTGGACTGGCACATACTGATATATTCTAACCAAGGTTAAGAAAATGTCTATTTGAACATACATCCACTCATACTGAGTTAAGCAATCAAGTTGAGCCTTGTCTTACAGTGATGATTTAGAAAGTGTCCTATAATCATCTCTTTGTCTCTTCTCTCCCACTCTTGGTTGCCAAGCTATAGAGTTAGTCTTAGTTCTTTTTGTGTTGGAACTCATATGTTGAGTTCTCATTAACATGTATGAAGCATTAGAAAATCTAGCTGTAAAATTGTTTCAGTTTATTATTAATTGTCTGCTGGAAGGCCATCAGAACAAGGATTACAGGAAAGGACAGACTAACTACTTCACCCCAGTCTTTTGTATTTGTAGTTCAAAGGAACTTATATTTTTGACTATTACAGAATGAAAATTTGATCTTATTTTGTTAACTTTCAGTTTGTTTCACTGAATCTAGATAAGGACTGTTTTCCTTTCCTTGATAAATGCACTGTAAATAAATGTTGAAACTGGAACCTGTGGGGATAGAAATTAATTATAACTTTGTTGCTGATTCATCAGTGTATAGGTATTCCACGACTGATATGCCAGATGATAGCAGATTTTTCTTTCCTTTGAATGAAGTATTGTATAAAACCCAGGAAGATAACTGCCGCTTGAAATAAGTCTTAGAATTCAGGTTTAATGTTTAATCTGATAAAATACTTAACAGCTTCAGAAGGGAAATGATCTGTGGTCAGTATAGAAATAATGTCCTGCCACCTTAACAGAGAGGAAGGGCTACAAGGCCTTGAAATACAAACAATGCAATGAAATAACAAAAGAAGCAAGTTGTTCTCAAAGTAGCAAATCTGTAAGACTAATTTCTGCATATCTGCCAAGTGAAAAGAGCGATAACAGAGAGATTGCTTTATACTGAAGCTTATTTAAGAGTTTTCTCCTATGTATGTATATACATGGTCAGATCTCTACTATACATGTGTTGATAATACAACACATACTTAAGACCCACTTAATTTAATGGAGTATATATCTTTCTTCACTCCTCTACCGAGTTTGTCTGAATCAACTACTGAATCATAAATTACTAAATCACCAACTACTAAAAGTCTCTGTAGATGGACCAAATATAAGACAAACTCACATGTACATGCACGCAGATATTTTTAATGTTATCCCTTGGCCAGTTGTTGGAACATCTTTTCCTGAAGAGTAGTATTGCCCATCATCAGTCTCCGACTTCCTGAGACTCATAGGTCTCTGTCAGGCAGCAAAATGCATTTTCCTAAACAGAATTGTGATTCTGGAACAAGAGTCTCAAACTTTCATACTCTGAAAGTTAAGGAAAATTTGCAACTAAATCCAAAATCTTCTGTTAGAGGTTGGTTTTTTTTAAGCATATAATAATGTATCTTAGAGAAGAAGCATATTAGGAATGTTAGGCCTCAGCTTGCTGCAAAAGTTCATATGTTCATCTGAAAGGAAGGTTTAAGAATTGATGAACATCTGCCTGTATCTATCAAGCAACTAACAGTCCTGCAGAATTAAAATTGATGGTTTAGTCCTGATTTGAGAAACTGAACCATTATTTAGACACATGTGTCTTGGACTTGGCTGTGTCAAAGCAACTGAGACTGCTTTCAGAACCAAATGTATCTATTATCCTATCAAATAGATGTAGATTTCCTATTGGACTCTGAAGCTAAAATCCTTCAAGCATTTAATCACTTAAACATTCTTTAAATAGGAGGTAGGCATCTAATATAACTGAATTTAAAATTTTACAGTCCTGGGTCACAATGTGTTTCTACTCTCTTCCTGTATCACTAATATACACATTTCTTACAATACAGAACACTGCTCATTTCATTTTTCCTCAAACAGAGATAATTTAGTCAGTCCAAGATTTTGTCTAAACTTGCCTTTTTTTACTTCTGGACAGTAATTGGGGCTTTTTTGTGTATTTTTTGCAGTTAATCTCAATTTGGATAATAAAAAGAAAGACAATGAATGATTGGAAAAGTACATTTTCTCTTCCCCTCTCCTTGTTCATTTGGGTTTTTTTTTCCATCATTAGAGTCTACTGATGATGTATAATACTACCCTTCCCCATTTCCATTCTAAAACTACTTTAGAAGAGCACAGAAAGGATCTTCTTTGCATACCTGACATTCAACTCTTCTGTGTAATAGTCCATCTCAATCATGGCTTGAGACTGTGATGAAATAAAATGTCGAAAGAAGACATTTTCTGGCCAGAATTCCTCTAAATTAACTTGACTACTGTGCTAGAAGGTATAATCAGGAAAGCCGCTTATCTAACTCCTCTATTTTACCTATGTCATAATCTGAAATAATGAATCCAAGACAACTCTTTTTTCTTCGCTTTATCACAACATTAAAGCATAGCCTTTCCCAAGGGGCCAATCGGCATGCTGTAGTCAACTCATATATGCCTTCTAGACTGCCCATAGAGGTCACCAAAGATGCCTCTGAATGTCTTCTTCCAAACCAGAGGCTTATCACGAAGTTTTAAGAAGTGACTGTAAATTTGCTAGTTTTGGGTTGTATAAACTTATCTTGAAAATCTGAAGGTACTGTTCTGCACCAGGATGAGGAGAAGCAAGGTTTTTTCTGGGTCTCGGTAAGAAAGGCACAACAGCAAGAAGAATAAGGTAGAAAGTAGGAAGAGAAATACAGATAACAAACCAGTCTTACTTCCTTCAGATGGTGGGAGCCCCACTTTTATACAGCACTGCATAGATCCCCAGATGGGCAGATGTCACATACTGTGCAGGATTCCCATCCACGGAGAGGTTCAGCCTCGTCCTATATGGTGGCTCCTTACATTTGCTGTAGCAAAACTCTGTTGGTCGCCTTGACAGGTAGGAATGTTATCGCTTTCTTGATGCCCATCAGAACATACCTAGCTACATGCCCCTAGGAACTGTATCTATGAACAACAGATACCCAGAGTATTCCAGCACATTCCCTTGCATAGTTATATAAATGGAGTTACACTGTGTTCTGCGATGCTAGCACAGAGGTCTCTCAAGCTTTATATAGAAAGCCCAGTATATCAGATATAGCTCGCTCAAGATCTCTAACTCCACAAATCCACTGTCATTTGCAAGAGTCCTAATACAGATACTTATTTGTATCCCGAGGAGTTGGTTTCCTCAAGTTAATCAAAACTGTTTTAGAGGAAATCCTGACCATTCTAAATGCATTTTAGGAAGTATAATCAACTACTTTTCTGTTAATACATTCCTAAAAAGATCATTAATTGTCATAAAAATGGAATAATTATTTTATTTTTATGTATAAATATATAAAAATAATTGTATAATGCTTTGCAGTCATCATACAGGATGATGATCAAAACTAATTTCCTTCAAAATATCAGACAAAGAGTCTGTATTTTTGAGGGAATATCATTCTCTATTTTGATTTGCTGGTAGAATAGCATCCTGTCAAATAATTGCTGCTAAGGAAAACTCTAATTCCTCCTTACCAAATAAAGAAATGATCAATCAAAAAAAAAAAAAAAAGGACTCATTAAAATTCTCACATTTGTAAGTGATGTGTTTGTGTATTAGGATGATGGGAACAAAGAGACATGAGATAAGTAAAATATTAACTGTTTACTATGGAGTTACTTCCATTGATAAGATCAGAAAGGTTTAATGTCAAGTTTTCTACCTTTATTTGCCATGTCTGTTTCCATTGTATTTTCAATTGGATGCACTAGGCAATTTCTCCATTTTGTCTATTTGTGATACCACATGGCAAGTACGGAGTCATCAGGTAGATCAATTCAGTCCTTGACGGTATGTGGTTTCCTGATAGATGCACCGTGGTTAATTAAAAAAATATATGTCTTTCTGTAGGCTGGTAAAGGATATGTTTGTTGACAGGGTCTTGTGGGAGAAGTGGACTTCAAAGTGACAGCTGGTTCAGAGAAGGAAAATCTGCCTATGAAGACAGATATTGTCAGAGTGTAGGACTTGTGGCTTAAACTCAGCTGAACGAACTTGTCACTTTAGCAATGATGCAAAAATAAGAGAGACCAAGTCTCTTCCTCCTTTAGGGATGAGGGAAGAGAAGGTATTTTTTTTCTGAATTCTGAAACCATTATTTTTCAATAAATGGCTTGAAGATCTAAAATACTCTGTGCAATATTCTTTTCTCTTTTTCCATTCCCACATGCCTGTTACACGCGTCTTCCCAACTGTGCTGGTAAATACAATACAATATTTCAACAGTCAACAGTGAATGACTTACCTGCAGTTTTATCAAAGAGCACAACTGCAGAAAGTAATCACATCTTCACGTTTTGTTGCGTAGCGCCATATTTCCTTATAGGTTTGATACATCATTGACTTAGTTTCATACCTCCTTTCTGTGGTTTATAAACAAATTGACTGTTTCTTGGGATGAAGCAACTCATCTAAAAATATTCTTCTGACATATTATAAGCTATAGTGTGATATTATCTGTGTGTCTTGAAGCAGTTATGATTATTGAACTGCACCCTGTTAATTTACAAGATCATTGGTTGGACACAGGGTGTCTGGAGACACTCACTCTTCTCGGACAGTCTCCCTCTGGCACAAAAAGTACCCTGTGAAATAATGTGTTATGTTTTGCTTTTACAACAGGTAAAACCTGAACATTTTTTTAAAATCACTGACATAAGAAAGTTTCATTGATTTAAGACAGTTTAGAATAGAGCCTTAAACCTAAAGATGCAATTATTGAACTGACTGTAACAGGATCAGAAGGTGACTTTTCCCAAAAAAAGGTTAGCCTTTCTAGAACAAGTGTCTGGGTAATATTTTCTAGTTTTCCCTATAAAGTGGTGTGGGGTTTTGTATTACAAATTAGCCATTACAAAACCATATGAAAGTTGGAGGTAGCAGTAGAACTTCTCATAATATGGTCTCTCAAGGTTCAAAACTTCTGCAAAATATGAAGGATTTTCATTTTGTGCAGTAATATAAGGTGATCAACATTCTATTACCAAGAAAATCATAAACCAAAAATACATATTTATATTTACCCATTATTTCAGTGTTGTTTAGATTTCTAAAGCTGGAAGCAATAATTAATCTGACCTAGCACATAACAAGGCCATATAACGTCACCTGGTAATGGCTACATGATTTTCAATAACCTGTCTTCAAGAAAAAGCCACTATACTTGATGTAAAGACTTTGAAGAGATACTTATTTTTCTACTGATCAAAAAGGATTATATTTGGGTGTTCCTGTCTGGCAAAGCTTTGGAAAGATAGAGAAAAATGGATGATTTCCATTCAGAAGACAAAGTACCTGGGTTTCCTTATCTTCCCCTGTTGATTTCATGTATATTGCAGCAGTTATCAACAAAAATACTGAAATGAATTTGATGAAAGCCTTGTGTTAATTTTAGACTGACATTGGTTCTCTAAAATTCGGCCTGGATTACATATATAAGAACAACTTATTAACTTTGGTTATCACCAAACTTAGCAAATTAGAACAGAAATGCTGACCTAATCTTACCTGGAAAAAATATGTCTGCACAGTGATCTGCTTGCAAAGACTTTTTAGAGTGAGCAGAGGAATTTTGAGGTATTAAGGTAAAGGAAATAGATGCTCTCATTTTATTAAAAATGATCAACACCACTTTTTGCTGTTGTACTTTTCAAGGAATTTCACCAATGAACATTTCCAGCAACAAATACACACATTCTCATGGTCTTTTGGGATGATCCGAAGTTCTAAATGAGGTTCAATTGATAGTTCCATATCCGCATTTTTCACAAATATTTACTGTTCAGAACCTTGGCAGGGAAAACTTAGAAGTTTTCCAGTTCATTTTATGGCCAGTCTGAGACATTTATCACAGCTTTAGTTCCAAGTGTCTGCCATTCTACATTTTCACATCAATTAGAATGTGACACTCAGGGTTCATTAAAATAAATGAAGTTTAAGCACTGTTCATAAAGCCAGTTTTGCTTGTTTTGTTTCTTTTGTGGTTTTTTTTTTGTTGGTTGGTTTTGTTTTGTTTTGTTTTGTTTTGTTTTGTTTTGTTTTGTTTTGTTTTTCTTTCCTGCATTTTAGCAAATGTTTGTTCATGTACGTCCTATCATCAACAAAATCATGCCCTATATGGTCTTCCACATTTTTCCACCTGTGATTTATTATCTGTTAATGTTATGACATACGACTGCAATGCAATGTGAGTTTTATTTCAACAGGTGTACAACCAGTAATTGTTTTGGAGCCTTCATATAGGTGCTTCGGTCATCACCAGAGCTCATCTTTAGTGGTGCTGTCTAACTTTTATTGTCTGATTCCCCATCATGCCTTTGAAACTGATGTTATTAGTAATGTTGTTATGCAATTTTAGATAAGTGGAATATAGATACCCTCACCTTTAACTCATCTTCTGTCTTTTACTATGTTAATCTTTAAGTTGACTTTGTCAGTACACGTCAAATTCATGGAATAAAATTGGTAAAAGTACAAAGTGAATTCTTCCTTCTTGTTTGAAGGATCTCGAAGTCTCGCTGAAACAGTGTGTATGTATTTACAGAGAAATAAAAGTGGATTTTAACAGATAGGTGTGAAGAGGGTACTTCATCTTCACTTATCTTTCTATATAATGATGCTGAAAATAAGGATTTAAATGCTTTCCTGATGAATTTAGGTTTGTCTGGGTTTTTTAGGATCCTCTTTCACCTCTATTGGCATGTGCTTTAGAGAACGCATGTTATGCCTTTTTCTTAGGAGGCTAAAGATCCTGTTAGAAGCCAGTGTACATGTATTATTTTTTCCAGTTTTGACATGAAAACGCTCAGTTTTGAAGTTTTGTTCTTTGCTGTGGTCATCATAGACCTGGATCTGGCAGAGGGAAAATTAAGGGGATTCTTCATATCCAGGAGAATTTTCTTTCAAGAAGGATAAATTCATTCAGAAATTCACAGAGGAAAACTGACACACAATCAAAATTGCCATGCATGCATGGCCAAATATCTTTAGGCAGTATTTCTTGCAGAGCTCTGTGTGGACAGAAGCTCCATATGCAGAGTATAACGCAGTCAAACTTTGAGCTTTCCCTTGAGAAAAGGAAAAAAGAAATACATCAGCTTTTAATTTTTCCTGCACAAAACAGATCTTGTCATCAAATGTAGTGAAATAAAAAATAATTTCTAAAACACTGAACATACATAATTCTTACAAATTTCTAAATCCTTCACTTTTAAATAGGAATATAATTTTTTTCTTCACAGTATTTTCTGTGCTGGTTCCTGGATTTTAAAAGAGATTTCCTTTGAATACTTCATGCTTTCCTGTTACTTATATTACTGCAGAAGAAAGACATATTTCCTAACTCAAATTATCTGGCCTCAAGGCAAGGTTGGATGGAGATTTGAGCAGCCTGGTCTAGTGGAAGGTGTCCCCGTCCGTAGATGGCAGTCTGGAACTTGGGTGATCTTTAAGGTCCCTTCCAACCCGAACTGAAGTTACTGAATTCCTCTTTGCTTTAGATCCACTTTAGTAGAATTTTAGTAATTTGTAATTCCTAAATCTTGTAATCTGTGGAAAGCAGGTACTGCATGGTTATACAGCTGGTCTATTCTCACTCTGTATCATGCATATTTTTCCTCAGGTATTGAGAAGTGGTAGTTATCACTAGATCTGTTTGTGACAATTCAAATGCAGAAAAAATAACCCAAATGCCATTAATGAATTCACACTCTTCAAATGTAAAATGTCTCCCTGTCTTCCCTTTCATGAATTCATTTTTATCCCTTTTGTTGCACTGTGTCTGTTTGTGCAATATTCAGTATCCATAATGAGTTGTTAATGAGCTGTTGATTATGAATGCAATTCATAGACAAGAAAGACTGAGGACTTCAGGTACTCTTTCAACCAATAGTCCTGTATCTGATTTCTCCTTCATGTACAAGTATACACTTTTTCTGTTACAGTATCTCTTTTACTAAAATCTTAATCTGAATCACTCTGAATGTAGTTACACATTTACTGTGTTTCCTTTGATGGTACATTGGCTATATCCTGACTATTTCAATGAACAAAGACTACAGTATAACGAAAACTCTTTGTTATACCAAAATAAGACTCAAAGACCTATGCTTATTAAGCTGTGATCCTGAACAATTTAATTTAATGGGAAATTTGCCATCAAATTCAGTATGAACAGAACAAGAATCTAATTTCTTAAAGGCATTCAAAAATATGATCTTTAATAACAGTTTTGTAGTACATTCTGATACAAAGACAATGAGCTTCAAGCATCCAGATTATACTGGAGAATGAATTGGCTAATGCTCCATACATACAGATAGGAGTCACTTATGCACAAAACTTGAAGTGATTTGCATGGTTTGGTTTTTTATTCCACCTTTTCTTTACGGAGTAAAGAGGTAACTGAGGTATAGATGCTAAAGCAAAAGTTGAGATTGTACATAACTCCTGGCAGAAATGAACTCAGATCTCTCGATTTCTAACTTGTATAATCATATTTGAACACAGCAGCAAACCCTGGTGTAAGAATGTGCAAGTGCACTGCGGACTCATCAGGTAAATGAGGTCTAGTCATTCCATTACCATTAATTAAAGTTGCAGTGGTCTACAATTAAGACAGCTCATGAAATAGAACTTCTTATGAAAAAAACAAATTCATGGACAAATTACCTTGAATGAACCCATTCCTTTTCTAAATAGAAGAGTTCCAGCATGAGCTTTTGCCACCATCATAGACTGAAATATTTATTAGAGATCTGATAAAGCTGCTTTGAGAGAAATCAGTTTTTCATGATTGGCAGAGAAGATGCTGAGTTTCTAACTTGGTTATTTCAGGCATGAAACTTAGCCCCCCAAACATCCAAAGCAGTCAAATGTCAATTGGGCATGGGTTTTTTTTTTGTTGTTTTTTTTTTCCTATTTATTTTATTTCAATTGATACTTTTCTGCTGTGTCAGGAAATATTACTTGTGCACAATAGTTTTCCAGAGGTGCAGGAAGAAAGATTTTATTTACATTTATTTGTTTGTTTTGCACCAACTATAATTCACCCACGCTGAGATTTCAGAAAAACCTGATATTTTCTCTCCTGTCAGAGTCAACACCTGGCAAGAACCAAGGGTATGGGGGCTTTTAAATGTTTGCTCTGGTTTTGAGAAATGCAGCTGTGTTACTGTACTTACAGCCCCGTGTTGCTCTTCTGAAACCTGGGAGGAAAGAAAAAGAAAAAAAGTAAAAAAAGAAGCTGTTTAAAATCATATGACAGATTATTATTTTGTTTAATGTGAAGTGTTCATCTGACAAGCTTATTGAGCTTGATTTGTGTACGGAATCCTTCTGTAAATCCACGGTCTATCTGATTTTCCTTCCCTCTCTTCTCCACTCCCCCGCCCCGCCTCTAGCACTGACATCAACCATTGTGCCACCTGAGGAAAAAAAAGGCACCTGGAGTATTAAAGTGATTTAACCAGTTTGATTTATGTTAATGGTACAGAAGAGAATATTTTTTGGTCCTCAAAAACATAACAGGCAATTGATGTGCCATATTGCAGTATGGTTTTAGCTATCAACATGTCAAGATTTAGTTTTGCTGTTAACATTTTACGATTTAGAAGGCTATAAGAATATGTGCAGTGTAGCAACAACTCAGGCATCATTCCCTCAGCTATATTTATTGGGCTTTCATTTTTTTTTTCCTTTTGTAGAAGAAATTGAAAAAGAATAAGAGGAAGGGAAAAAGACAGACATTTTCTCTTTCATTTTCTTCACTCTCTCAAGTTGTGAGAGTAAGGAGAAAGAAAACTGACTTCTAATGGTTTGGTTTCAGTCTAAAACAGGTTCAGGGCAGCAGAATTCCAATGCACAGTTGATTTGTTGATTTCTTGCTAAAATAAAGATAACCTGTGCATAAACTGTAGCTTCATTTCTTCTTTCCCCTCTATTTATCCCTGTAGCTGTAAGCTGCATCTTTAACATGCTGTGGAGATGGTGATCTATAGAAGATAACTGTCTGAAAATCTGGAAGTATCATGTGCAGCGTACCTGGTCATATAAGAATTTATTTTCCTTCTAGACTTTCATTTCCTTCTACTTTTGCTGTGGAAAATCAATAAGATGTAATTCTTAATGTCTAAGAGGGAATCTAAACATTTAAAACTAGAAGAATATCACAGTGGCTAGAGCTGCTAAAGTCTAAATTCCTCTGTGAACTTTAGTGGGTATTTTACTTCCCCCCAGGTTTTTAATTGTCCATCATTAGCTAAAAATTGCTGCTGGCCATTTAGAACCAGCACTGCAAAGTAAAGTAGGTACATAAAATCTGTCCTTCACCTTCTGAAATTTCCATGCTTAAGCTTCCAAATTAAAAAAGCAACATGAAACATAGGTAGTAGGAGACAGGATAAATTTTAGAAAACATTTCAAACTTCTTTCCATGTTCTTCAAATTTTGAAACTCAATATCAGGAAGATATCAAAATTCTCTGTGAAAGTCTAATTAATACCTTTTATTTTTCCAGTTACTTTGAGTGACAAAGAAATGCCTGGTATTTAGGACATGAGCCCAACTACTCTATCTTCTTAAAGCTGTCTAAAAGGATGTGAAAATACTCTGGAACTTTATAGAGACAGACAAAGAAAAACGTATGTTCCCACTATGTGTTTCTCTTATTTCAAGGCATTCTGCTCTTCATGTCAATGATATATGTACATATTTATGTCTCATCTGTTTCACAGGGGTCTCTGATGAATGAAGAACTCTTAAAATCTCTTTTTAATACTTCCACTTTTTTCTATCCTGAAACTACATAGACTTTGGAACATTTTAAACCGTAACAACTTTAAGTTATAAGGCACCACAGATTTCTTCAGGGCTTCCACTTTCGATATTCTGGAGCTCAATTTAGCATGTATTTATCTACTATTTATTTAACTGTGACTGTATTAAACTGTCTTTAGTTTCCTGGTTTCAGGGAACTTTTTCTCTTCAAACAGTAGTGATGGTTACGTCATATTTATTTTACATGATAATCTACGGGGTCAATTGTTGTCTACAAGAGGAAGACCTAGGCAGACTGAAGTCACATGTCCCACCTTCCAAGAAAGTAAACCTCTTTAAACTTCTTGTCTTTCCCTTTGAAGCTGAGCTATTATCCAGCTGAACTGCTTTGTTGAAATGCTAGAAATTAGGAAAAGTTACAGAAATCTATTCCTATGTTTGTATACATAAAATTGAGGCAAATGCCTGACTTTGTCTCAAGTCAAATCTAAACTTTGGAACACAAAAAAGCTTTCCAGCTGCAAGATCCAGAGGCATGACTGCCACTTTGAATGAAAAATGGACATGTGCCACTCCTCCATTTTTTTTCCTGTTCTGTGTGTTTGATAGAATTATAAAAGCATGGACTAGAAGGATGGTCAGGAGAAAAAGGCTTTCAGATCCTATCAGACAGCAACTGTTCCCTAGGTCTTAATTTTTCGAAGGTTTTACTGATTGAAGATATTGCAAAGATGAATTATTTATCTTTGAGCCCTGCTGTGGTGACAGAAATACCATGATGAAGTCTATAGAGAAATAAATATTATTCTGCTAAGTGAAGAGATTCTGGAATAAATAAGGTCAGAACTACGCAATAAATGGGAAGATAAAAAGAAATATTGATTAGCTGCTCATGAACAGAGAGCCAGTCATCTTGTGCATCGTGTTGAAAAATACTGGGTAATTACCTAATTAAAGATTGTATCATAAATGCAGATAAACAGCAGAGTTGAATTAATAATGTACAGGCAAATCTCTGTTGTCAAAGCAGATAAATATAAAAATGTTATAAAATCTGTGAGGATTTTTCTATTGATATTGATTCTGGATGAAAGATATTCAGCTCACACAGTAATGGACCTTGATTTAAAATCTAAAGTAGAAAAATTTCCAGCATTTTCATTATTTAAGGGATTAACTTGCTGTCTTTAATGTTCTTTGAATAAAGCAGTATCTTTTAAATGCAGAAGCGTGTACAGTCTTTTATTTGAAAAATAATTTGTATGGGGGAAGGTAAAGTAAGGCATACAGGATTTTTTTAATAGAACATCTGATGCCAGCAAACTTCTTTCATAAGAACATTCATTTTCTTTTCAAAAAAATGGAGCTTTGTATTTATTTAACATTCATGTTTACTGTAAAAACATTGTTTTACCTCCACTCAAGTTCGTGTTTAAAGAGGTTAATTATAAGTGGAGTGGATCCTGAGGTTTGAAAGGCAAGATTTTTGGTTGACTGATAGTTTTTGGAGTATAAGTTGCCATGAGGCAAGCTTTTCACAATAGACTTTGTTTATTAAAAAATAAAACCAAACTCAAAAATGTCACTCAAAATAGAGTTAGTAAAAGGTCTGAATGGACCCAGTTGACGTAGCTGAGACTACAGTTAGATTAGGTACAAAAGTGGTGAGATCTATAGAGTAACTAGCAGTCTAATTTAATTCCTTTTCAGCACCATCTTGTGGGACCTTTTGCATATTTATATATATAAAAAGGGAAAAAGGTAGGTACAGTAATTTAGAGAAGTACTTATTAACAAAATATGTTATTCTTACTCTGTATGGAAATCAGATTGTATGTTTTGACTTTATGCGTAAGGTTTGGTACCCTTGTGTATTCTTTAAGGAACAGGAGCAGCTGATTTCTTCATTTACAAGGTAGAAACCTGACAGCCACAGATGCAAACTAGTCCAGCTTAAGGTGTGAAAGCTGTTTTATGAAGCCAGAATCCAGGTAATTAAGCAGGTTTCCCTCCTGGTAAGCTGATATTTAGCCAGACTGTCAGTACTGAATATGCTGCTCTAGGAACAGAAAGGCAGACTGTGATAGACAGAACACCCAAAGCATTTTCTTGAGAAAAAAACTAAACCAGATATCTAGGATTTGAGATTGCATGTTATTATAAATACATTTGTTTCCTTTGTTCCTCAATATACTGCACAAATGACACAAGCAGGTCGGAGTGCCAACTCTTGGTGTACCACATAAAGTAGAATCTAAACTAAGAGAGTAATGCAGAACAAAACTGACTACCTCAATCTGTATCTCTCCTGCTTATTAAGCAAATGATGATTGCTTGGGTTAGTATGTGCTTTGATAATGGATTTGCGGGGGGGGGGTTAATATGTTCTTTAATAATGGATTTTGGGGGGGGAGGTGTTAATATTTGCTTTGATAATGGATTTTTATGTATGTGTAAGAGCTATATAAATTACTTCTGTTTTCTGTAACCCAGTATGTTTACTTTAAACATGCCTTTTCTGACAAAAACATTGAAAAGTTAACATTTCCAACAGGCAGAACTTTCTGATGGTTGTTACTGGATGCTGAATAGCTCTCAAACCCTTTCCCTTGCTTTTGTCCTAGGTCTACGTGTGCACTTAGAATACATTCTGCTGTGTAGGAAAATGCTCTAATGAAAAACTCTAGTGGTGTTATGCCAATGTAAAGCAAATGTATAGAGTGGAGTATCCCTAATGAATGTAAGGTCTTGATTTTCAGTTCAACTTAACCTTTCCACCTATATTGCACACCATAACTTAAACCTAAGATTGCGAGCACAACTGTTTGTACAGAGCTCCTGGTTTTCTGAAGTCTCGGTACCTTTGAATCAACCCACTGTATGTGGGGTTTAAGAAAAGGATTTCCCCACATGCAGTGTCATCTACTGGAGGTAGCCCAGGTCCTGTTCTGTGTAACAGGTGAGCTGCAGACTGTGCAGCAGACAGGAACACGATTATGAGTGGAGAGGGCTCTGGCTGGAGAACGCATTCCCTGACCACAACAGGGGAGGGTAACACCTCTGTTGTTTCAGCCTCCTACTACCAGTGTGACATTTGGCTTCTCGAAATGAAAGACAAAGACAATTCCGTGCTATCCCTGCTAATACAGTTAGATCTGGCCTCCATAACAGGGGAGAAAGTGAAGTAAGAGCCTTCAAATCAATCACTGCAGGATAGTTGACCAGTACATATCTAGTTATGTGCCTTGTCTAGGTGATGTCAGATAGTAAGACAAGTGCATGGCTCCCAAAACTAGAAGGTAAAAAACCCCTGAAGACTGAAATATTAGAACATAAATCCCCATGTTTTTAACTAGCAGGCTTTTCTCTAAATTTTTAAAAAATCATATCCAACAAAAAGGCAAAGCAAATCTTTAAAATAAAAAGTAGGAAAATATAAATAAGTGGATTAGGTATGTGATACATCAGACAGAACATAATCTAATCCTTTCTCATATTTTCTGTAAATTTGCCTGAGTCTCCCATAAACCTTCTCTAAAATAACCTGAGTCAATTCACCCGTGCAAGAGTCTATTGACAAGCCCATTCAGTTTCAAAAGAGATGAGATAAACGTTGTAGATTTTGAGAGGTTTGTTATCTAAATAGAAATGGATCATTTAGCAAAGTGTGTACATCACTTTTATTGCAATCTCTTTTTCAAGAGCACCATAGTGGGTCAGAACTACCATACACTTTTGCAGTCAGATTAAGGAGTCCATTGTTTCAAAGGATATTAAAACATAGTTTACTAGATCTGAGATTTCTGTCACATATTTTAGAATGACTCTTCCTTTGAAGCATGTCTAACAAATCCACCATTCTCATACCCATAGAGAACATTGTTTTCTGGATACTGTTTTTGAAAGAGGACAAGCCAACCTGTAGAATGGCTTTCAAGGAAGATTTATTTCTCACTGGGAATTCAGGATAGAAAATTTGGTGGTGATCTCTGGCATCTTACTCAACCATCTCCATGTGTATCACAAGCAACTCATTCCCGCTATATGTACTACCTTCTCTTCATGAGCTGCATGTTTCCACTGGATGATGTTCACTGGATTTTTGAAAGGATATAACTTATATATTGTCCAAATTACTTTACAACTAATACATATGGCAAATGAGGGATGTGGTGACAGACTGGACATATTACTGTGGCTGATTTCTTATTTTGAGAATGAAATGCAATATAAGTCTGGAAATAAGTTGGACAAATTTCTGACAAGTTGATCTTGCTACTCAGAAGTCTTTTCTCTTAGAGTGTTATTGGGGGTCTCTGTAAATAAGCCTGAGGAATGTAGACATGGTGACTCACACTTATCCAACAAGGCTACATCATCATCTTGCAGTCTGAGATTTGAGTAAGAACAATCAAGCAACAAAGCCTGTTGTATTACAAAAGACTGTACTTTGTGATGACTTCAATAAAATACACGGTTTAGTAATAGCCATGTCTGAACCACTAGAAACCTGCGATAGATCTTTAGAAAGTGTAAACAGACCTTGTTCCCCATAGCACTCTGCCACCGTAAGACAGCTGAAGCAGCCTTATTTTAACTTTTCTGTTGCTTGACAATCTCTTATATTAATTGTGTAACCTCTGTGTTGGACTGTATTCTGAAATGAAAAGCCTCACCATCCCCCTCTTTTGAATGCTGCTTTTTAAAGCAAGAGGAATAAAATTAATTGCTTCTGATCCACCACAATAGTAATTATATACTCCCAACTGGGACCTGACCAAGGATGAACTGCTGTTGTTACTTTTTGGCTGGAGACACTAAACAGGGATAATAGAGAAGTATGTCTGTTACAGCGCACTGGTTGTTTTCTGCAGAAGAGAATGATAGAAGTCTATTGCTGTACAATTACAATCTAGCATTTGCTGGTTGCAATAGCATCCAACAAAGACTAAGAAGAAAAAAAATACAACTTCCATTGCTGTATATCTCATTTTGCTAAGTGTCTCAGTGAATACAGTTGGTCTTCTGTCTTTTTTAACTCCTTCAATATTCATTAAAACATCACATTAATATTACCAACCTGGCAACATTATTAAAAACACAGTTTATACACTGTATGGCCTTAGAAGAGACACTGAAGGAGTGATAGATTAAAAAAGGCTGAGAATGGTTAGGAAATGTTAGCATGCTGCAATCACTGCATTTAGAAGTAGTTGTGTACTCGTTAGCTCTTTCAGAATCCTAAATAGGAAACTGATTGAAAGCATGAATGTCTTTCTATATAACAGGTCTATGCATTCCATCTTCAATTATTTCTACAGAGAACACTAGAAAAGAAACCTTGACAGTAGGCAAAATGTGCGTATGTATTTTACCCATCCACATCTTGGGAAAAATAGTAGGAGTTTTGCTGATATTTTAAAAAACCCTAACACTTTATTAAAACAAAAGAAGTATCACAGTATCACAGTATCACAAGGTTGGAAAGGACCTCTGAGATCATCAAGTCCAACCTATAACCTAACACTAACACCAACACTAACACCAACCATCATCTAAACCATGGCACTCAGTGCCTCATCCAGTCTCCCTTTAAACACCTCCAGGGTCGGTGATTCCACCACCTCCCTGGGCAGCCCATTCCAATGGCCAATCACCCTTTCAGTGAAGAATTTTTTCCTCATATCAAGTCTAAAACTTTCCCTGACGAAGCTTAAGTCCATGCCCTCTGGTTCTGCCACTGGTCACCTGAGAGAAGAGACCAACCCCTGCCCGACTACAACCTCCTTTTAGGTAGTTGTAGAGAGCAATGAGGTCTCCCCTGAGCCTCCTCTTCTCCAGGCTAAACAGCCCCAACTCCCTCAGTCACTCCTCATAGGGCTTGTGCTCCAGTCCCTTCACCATCTTCGTTGCCCTCCTCTGAACACATTCCAGTATCCTAACATCTTTCCCATACTGAGGGGCCCAGAACTGGACACAGTATTCAAGGTGAGGCCTGACCAGTGCCGAGTACAGGGGGACGATAACTTCTCTGGTCCTGCTTACTACACTATTCCTGATGCAGGCCAGGATGCCATTGGCCTTCTTGGCCACCTGGGCACACTGCTGGCTCATGTTGAGCTTCCTGTCCACCAGCACTCCCAGGTCCTTTTCTACCTGACTACTCTCCAGCCACTCCGTCCCCAGTCTGTAGCTCTGCATGGGATTGTTGTGTCCAAAATGAAGTACCCGACATTTGGACTTATTAAACATCATCCCCTTAGAATCAGCCCAGCTCTCCAATCTGTCCAGGTCCCTCTGTAGGGTCATCCTACCCTCTAACAGATCAACCCTTCCTCCCAGCTTGGTATCATCTGCAAATTTGCTGATGATGGACTCAATCCCCTCATCCAAATCGTCAATAAAGATATTAAACAGGACGGGACCCAACACCGATCCCTGGGGGACACCACTGGTGACCGGCCGCCAACTGGATGAAACACCATTCACCATCACTCTTTGGGCTCGGCCATCCAGCCAATTCCTAACCCAGCACAGAGTGCTCCCATCTAGGCCACGGGCTGCCAGCTTCCCTAGGAGTCTACTGTGGGAGACAGTGTCAAAGGCCTTACTGAAGTCCAGGTATACCACATCCACAGCCTTCCTCTCATCCACCAGGCGAGTCACATCGTCGTAAAAGGAGATCAGGTTGGTCAGGCAGGACCTACCCCTCCTAAATCCATGCTGGCTGGGCCTGATTTCTTGACCGTTCTGCAGGTGGTGTATGTATCTAAGCAGTATTGTTAAGTGTAAAACTAAAACATCACATTGAGTTAAGTCCCTAAATTCATGTTGCTGACTTAGAAATGATTAGGCTATTGAAGAATAATACATCTTGTAACTTCTGCACCTTAGAGTACCATTTTTTTTCGTATTTAACAGTGGCAGTTAGGAAAGTTTTTTCTTCAAAGCTGATTTTATAATATGATATGTTGACTTAATCAATCCAAGTCTGTAAGACTTCCCATTAAATTACAAGGGTGAGCAACAAAAACATAAAAAACTTTGTCTTAACTTTGATCAAAAGCGGAATACTTCCTTTGCTCTGCAAGTTTTAGGAAGAAGCTTTATAGAAAAAATATATAAGATGTAAATTATGGCATGAAATTTCTTATTGACATATAGTCTTCAGAGAAAATGCAATAAGGTGGAGGCACCTCAAGGCTTCTATAGCCAAACTAGGGCTTTACATGACATAACAGCATGCACTTCAAATACCTGTCTTTTGAAGATCCTGGTTTGGATTAGTTACATCTATTAAATGTATTAAAACAAAGGCAAACTTTATGTAGGAAAGAGTATGGTGAAATTCCACAAATATCTTCAAATTGTTGTGTCCTTTGAGGCAACAAATTTCACTCAATGTCTGTTTTTAGCATTTAGAAGCTGTTTTTTGTAGTCTGTGGCGTGCAATTATGTGTTTAAAGTAACTGAAGTTTCAGTCAGCAAAGCCTGAAACCCTGTCATCTAACAAATATCATCCATTTTCTCAAAGAGGTTTCTGTTTCTGGAGAAACATCCATTTCCACCTGATTACCATGCCATTATAAAAAAATTTTCACGTGTTCTGCCATATGCTCAATAACCACATGTAGTGTTTGCCATATCCTCACTGATCATATGTAGTGTCTGCTATATCCTTAATCTCACCTCCATCCTGATTCACAGACACCTTAACTTTCAGGCAATTACACATTTACCAGGACGTCAGTGGTGAAAACACTACTTGCTTACATAAAGAGCTGATACTATCTCAGGTATCTCTCTGTGACTTCACCTTAGCCTTCACCTTTTCTGTGACAAGCTCTGCCCCTGGAAACTGGGCTGCAACTCTGTCTTCTGGTGAATCAAGTTTGCTGAACCAGATCACCTCTACCAGACTCAGTGGCCTTGGAAGTGTCTCCAGCTGTTAGTGTCTCCAGCTGTTAGTGTCCTCCCATTCTTACACCAGCAGCACCTTCAATCTCTGAAATGGTCTGAAGCCACCTACCTGGATGCCAGAAATAAAACACATTTAAAGGAGGTTTAGAGGAATCTTGGGCAGAGGCCCTTAAACGGTAAATACAGTTCAATGATAGATGTCCAGGTACTTATTACAGAGGATGAGTACAGTTCAAAGAGCATACTGAGAATAAACAGCTTTTTAAGTGGATGTGTCAAGATTTACCAGAGATCCTCAGGGCAATCCAAACCCACAACTTGCATGAGAACAACAGGTCTCTCTGAACAGTGGCGTCACTCCACTTACAACCTTTGCTAAGATGACATCAGTCAGGAGGGAGTGATAACAATGAAACCTCCACAGATATGCTAAGGAGAACTCTTGCAATCATTCCCTATAAGGAAAAGCAGTGGAATACAGAGGGGTGGGTGTGCATTTTATAGTGCGTCATGGCAACTCTTTGAGAAGGTAGGTCAAATGATTTTCTCTGTATATCCTGCCTCAGAGGTAACAGAGAAACTCTAGGAGAGAGCCAGTCCCTCTGCTGGCAATGCACAGATCGGAGTGGTTCAGAGAGCACCTGTGTTGCTGTTGTGCTGGCAATGGCACACATGTAGGTTGGTTGACTTCTTCTTTTGATACCTTTGAAGTTGAACATTTCAGGATCACTTTGGACTTCCTGAACACTGCTCAACTGGAAGAAGAAGGAAGCTGTAGTGTAACCTGCTTTTCTTGGATATAACTTGTAAACAAATAACAGGTGTGAAAAACATGGGCTATATACAGAACATGGTGAGATTCTGTTTAAAAATGGCAGGACTCTGTTTTTCAAAACAAAACCCTGCTAATGAAAAAGAAGTATTACAGGTGCAGAAATAGATATGTAATGAAATAATAATTGCTGGTATGGCTTTACAAGTTTATTGCGAAATACTTTCAACTACATTATCTTTTCTGAAAGACCCACTGCTGCCTATAATTCAGATGCTCATATTTAGATTTTTTTACATGATTTTTTGCTTAATTTTCTGCATTACTGGAAGCCTTTGCATGATAACAGGATCTTTGCTTTTAAGAGTTCATCAGCTCCTGCCACTTAGTTCCCACTTGAAGTCATAATCTTCTGTTTATAATTTCATAATTGTTTGCAGTAGAGGTGATTAAAATCTCACAAACATAGCATTATTTTGGCTTCAGGCAGGGAATAAGCAGCAGATGAACTCTTAGGGAACAAAGATGATGTTTTCATGTAAATACCTAAAGTAGTACAAAGTAAGGGGAAGAAATGAGTAAGTGGAGCACATCCAAATGCAGTGTATTTCATTGTTTTCTTTTAGGCAACAATAGCTCTTTGAAACTTGTACATTTCAGAGCATCACATCTTCTAGCAGAATACTTTCCTCATCCCTTATGAAGTTTTCCTCTTTTCCGCTCTAGGTACATGTTTCTAAGCACAGGCAAAATATTAATTAAAGCATTAATTAGACACAATAAACTCTTCCACGTATTACTTGCCATGAGTTCAGAACTCTTCCAAACAAACTAGAAGTTGAATTTCACCCTTGCAGAAACACAAGTCACTGTAATGTGACCATCAAGTGCGTTTTGATATTCTAACAGGAAGCACTGAAGTTAGGAGTTTGTGCTGCTTATCTGTGTTCCTTTGTGGTATGTGGCACAGACTGTCGGGCTTATACATCTGTTGGAGCAGATCCTTGTTTCTGGCCTCTGCCACTCACTAGTGCTTACCATATGCATCCTACTGGAACAAGGACACGTTTCACACTGCATAAGCAGACAATACTTGGAAATTCAGTTCACCCAGGGTCTGTTGGATGAGTTAAACAATTTCGGGTGAATCCTGCCTAAACATACCCCCTCTGCATCTACTGGAGTATAATGGGAAACAGATATCATTTTATATACTGTTTAAGTTTCTGAATACCAAGAAAACTAATTTTCGTCCCTTTCACAAACACCAAAGGAACTCGTAATCCAATGATAAGTGATTATCTTTCAGAAACAGTAAGTACGGACACACGTGCCACTCATAAGTGGTAATTCTTCAAATTCACTAAAAGATTTACTGATTCAGTCATAAACAGAAACACAGAAAGTATTGAAAAACAATGAGGCATTTTGGTTTTGCTTCTCAGTCATCGATGTTTTGCTACATGTATTACTTCCAACAGAGAAACAGGACAATGAGAATGGGACGTATTTCCCTGGGAAACTTACCAACTGCAGCTGATGATGCCTTCCGCCCCTTGTATTTGGATAACACTGCAAAATTTTTCCTAAAAAAAACCCCAACAAATCAAAGATAGACTCTGAGGATTAAGCAAGTAATGCGTTGAGAGAGGTGTTCAGTAGTCACTCAGAGGCAAGTTGTCTGTAGTATTATCTCAAGGCACCACAGTAAAATATGCTTCTCCTGGCAGGTCCTGAGCTGCCATGGCCTCCTGAATATGAAGTCTGTCACATCTAAGTTCTCCTCAAAATGCAAAGTTTGGATAACTAAAGATGGCATTTGCAGGAACCGACGACTTTGGCCAGCAGTCACCTTGAATGGTAAGAAATTCGTAAGAGGTGTGCAAAGAGGACCCTCAGTATCATGGACAAGGAGAGACCTTCAGATGAGAAATCAAAGGCTGGAAAGGCTGTCGTTTGTGTGGCCAATGAGTAAGTGCCATTGCACTCTTCAAGAACCCCACCCTCTGACATGTCCTGTGAGGACAGGGATCGAGATCCCTCTTGCTCCTTCCTGATTCAGTCACTTGGTAGCCTCATCCCTGGGTTTCATTTTGGGAGACCCTGACTAGACAAAGATGCTTTGTGTATGCCAGACTGTCTTGGACCCCAGAGAAGATCAACGAAGGCAGCTCAACATTCTGCTGGAGGTACACCAAGGAGTACCTAGCAGTATGATAAAAACTGAGAAGAAACATATCGACATCAGTGAAAAACTAGGTGACTGCACAAATTTATATGTAGATACTGAAGTGTTAAGGGACTGCACTACTCTTCAGAACATTACGTCTCTGTGTCAGACATTTCAGTGTTGCACAACATCATCTAAAATCGTATACAGCTGACAAGGTCCCTGTGTATATTTAGTATTAGAAACTTAAATATTTTTTTCATTCAGAAAATAATTGCTTACTCTAAAAGGATGTTCTTGTGTGAATAGGAGACCTTCCAGATGAAATTTTGTAATTAGAGAAGTTCTCAATTTCACTTTTTTAAGAAAGCTTGAAAGGAGAATCTTGAAGAGTATTCCTTAAAAATTAAGTAATAGTCAGTGAAAGATTAAAAGAATAGATTTAAGGCAAAGTGAAAAAAAAGGAGTGGGGGGTCTTCAATCTCAATGTTGTCTAGGGTGCTTTTGCTTGACTCTACTTGACTCTATTTTTTCCCTGAAGAATCATTGTGTCCCAGTGCAGCTTTAGCATAGAAAAACAACTGCAATCAACTGTCTTTACAGTTAGATTTAAAGAATAAATATTTTTTTAAAAAAAAATAGGAAAGAAAATGTCAGTCAGATGACCCTGACAGAGTGTGTGCAGAACTTTTATCTCACCAAATGCAGGTCACTTCTGAAAGCTGTTTTTCTCTCCTTATTAAGGCAAAATAATCTTTGTCTGGTATAATTAAGAAGAAAGATATAAGTTATTCCGTGCTGAACTTCTGGTCTGAGGGCCAAATTTTCTGCAAGTGCAAATTATTGCAGTTTCAAAGACATTTTAAGCTGACTTATGTGAGTTGTGGTCCTAATCTGAGTCCAGCATTGTTGCTGATGGGAACCACTATTCAGCTTGGAAATGTGTTGCCAGTTAGGTAAGAACACTTTTTTTCTATGTCACTTCTGGAAAATGGACATTTGGGAAGTAAAGGGAGACCGAAGAGTGAAGATTTTTTTTTCTTATTGCCATTAATAAGGACAATAGTGTACTAGCTTTGGTCAGAGATAAAGATACTTAATATTAAGCATCTGATAAATCTTAAGGGTAGGGTATAGAGGTCGGAGCTTTATTTGTCAGAAATGTGAAAATGTGTAATATGCAGGTACTAATTACATACAATTTTAAGAGGGAGCATGTGTGAAGCCTTATTGATGTATAAACTAAAGGTTTACTTGTTTAAGAAGTACCAACACAAAGAGAAAAAAATGTTCTAATGTAGTTGGACAGATTTGCAAGGATCTTTGAAAGTGTGAAAGAAGGGTAAGAAGGAATGTCTCCTTTACAATCTGTTTATGTCTTTGTGACTGTGCTTTATCTAGACAAATAAGATAAAGATCATTTGACAGCAATACACTTATCTTTATCTTGCTAGCAACTTTAAAACTGAATTATTCATCCTCAGTATGAAATTTTGTGTTTACTATTCTAAATTCAACTGCTTAGTTAGCACCTAACCTCCACAAAAACGTATCCAATGCAAGAAAACAAACTCCAAATACCTCTGTAAGACTAACATTACCAAGATGTGTAAGCATTCTGTAACCTAAAAAGCTTTCAAAAACTAGCATTATATCTCGTAAGTGTAGTAGAGTTACACACAATATAAATATTTCTCTGGTTTCCTTCGGTATTTTAGGTTTGAGTAGGGGTTAGTGAACTCACAAGCTTTGCTAAATCATGCAGGAAATTTCCTCTTCCAGAGAAGTCTGCTGGTGAGCTTGGGCTGTATGAAGCTGCAGCTGTGTGTTAACCTGGACTGTATCACACAGGTATGTGAACAGGCATGATGGCTGACTGCCAGTCCTAGACCTACAGAGCTCACGTTACAGATGTAGTCATGCTACAAATATTATTTTCCTAGAAAGATTGTTAAATACTAATATAAACTCTGCCATTGACAATGTGTTCTGGTATGAGCTAAAGCAGAATTAGTTTTCTAACTTTTTAGCTAAGTCTCCTCTAAGTAACTTCATTTTCTTAAAGCTAACTGTATGTTTTTCAGTGATGACACTGAGCTTTGTTAAGCAGAAAGGCCATTGCTCGTGCTTATTCTTACAGAAATGAAGGCCATTCTCAAGCTGGTAGAATGCCATAAGTCAAAGGGGCAAAAAAGAAGAGAGTCACAACTGCAGGCAGGAGTGGACAGGACAGGTGAGTCCAAACTGACCAACAGGGTATTCTATTCCATATATGTCATACTTGGTATAAAACTGAGGGATCACGAAGTAAAATCCCTCTTCTTTGACGGTCAATATCCAAAATGGACCTCATCTATTTTTTTGTCCCTATTTCCAGATTGATGCATTCCCAAATCCAGTTCCTGAGTCCAGCTCCCTCGTGCTGTTGAGTTCAACCTGGGACTTTTTCCCCATGTCTGCTCTACAGGCAAGTGGTGATTTAGTCACCAAAGGAGGGAGGGCCAGTTCCATATATATGTATATTTTTTATTATTTTCTTATTAATTTTATTTATATTATTATTGTTTTATTAAAGCTATTTTAATTTCAGTTTCCAACCCACAAGTCTCTTTCTCATGTTTCCCTTTGCTCTTTTCCTGGGTGGATGGGGGATTGGAATCACAACTTCTTGAATTTAGCTGCTGAACAGGCTGGGCCGGAGTTAAATCTTGACACAATGCTATGATAATAATGCAAATAAATAGTACAAATCTTTATTTCTGTATTAAAAGTGGTGTTTTGCAAATACAAAATACCTATAATCTATCTGGAGTGTTGTTGAGAACTGACTGAAAATATGAGACTAGACAGTCTAAAATGCAGTACAGGAATTACAGGTTAACTTCCTGCTAAGAAGTCTTTCATGCTTCTTAGTAATTTTGAACGACACAAGGCTTTTCCTCAAGAATTCATTTTCTTCTGCATACTTTTTCTATTGCTCATTTATCTATATAGATTATATATCAAATAAGCATTAGCATCTCTTGAATTAAAATCAATCAGCTACCACATGTAAGGTCAAGTTCCACCAAATTCTAGTCACTCTTCAAAACTCACTTCTGCAACATATTTGAATGTCTACAGCTCTACATTCCCCCCATAGCTTTTAATTTAGTGATATGTCTTTGTTAACACATTCTTTCTGTAATGAGTCGCATCTGTGCTGGGTGAAGGTGAGCAGTCTCAGCTCAGAAGGAATGTGATTTGGAGAGGTATGAGCGGCTGAGGAGGGACTGTTGTGGGTACAGGGTTTGAACACAAAAGCGGCAGTTATCTTTCCCATTGCAATAAAAAGGAAACTGATAACAATGGTGTGCTATAAAAAGCAAAGGAACACTCTTCTTTGTCAAACAACCGCACCTCTCTGGCAGTGCTGCTGCTGCAGTACACTGGCTGACATCCACTCTGTATTTGAACTCTGCTGTTACTGAATTTCAATTAAAACTGAAAACCACACAAAGGCAACAGGCACACAGAACACCAAAAAGAAACAAGCGGTTAATTTCCTTGGTTGTTTTTGTTCTAGGGCTTTTTGTTGTCTGATTAGGAAATAATGAAGAGAGTTTGGTTGTGACGACTTTGGTATCTGCTGTTTGGGTCAATTTTATTTTATTAAAGAAAGACAGGAATTATGGCAAGTTCTCCCAGAACATCAGAGCTGCCATTTAAAAGTGAAAGTCGTACTGGGGTGCAAAATCCCTCCAGTTTGTGCTTCAGTCCACTTGAAAAAAAAATTTATTTGAAGCCTGGGGGAAGAGTACAATTCAAGAGAGATTTTTCCTTATGCAATGAACCCAATAAGGGTTTATGTATGCTGCAGCGAACTGTAGTACCTGCAGGGTGCTCATCTACCATGAAAGTCTCCTATTATCTCATTCTTTACATGAACAAAATGTGAATATAGTTCCTTCTTTCTCAAAACCCATTGCACTGATTGGATTGTGTCTGGAAGCAACAGAATGAGTTTTTCCACACAATTATTTTCAACAGATTGAAAACGTAGGCCTTTCCTCGTAGGTGTTGATAGAAGGTACTCTGGAGCTTCAAAGACCGTGTGAAAAACAGTAGCTCCAATAACCTTTAAAAATGTTATCAATGGATGAAAAAGATAATAAAAAAAGGCATTTTTAAGTGGCTAAAAATACACGAGGCTTTTGTGTATTTTTTCTGAAATTTGCCTTTATTGCTGCAAGTTATTGGTATTGATTATAATGAGATTGTAAGCTGCACAAATGGCTCATAAGAAAACAAATACTTTGTGATAAAATTAAGAAAATTGTGGAGTGATTATTGATAATAAAAGTCAAACTTAACAAGACCGTAGATTAGTCACACAGGGGATACCAGATATATTTTCTTGGAACTGCTAGCTATGTTAACATATTGTAAAATCATTTTCTGAGAAATCTGGCCTCTGAGTGAAGGACTGATGCAAGTTTTTAACTAAACAGTAGCCATTATGTCATCACAGGAAAATAATGTTAGGAAAAATGAATATTTCATGTCAGCTGAGGACATATGTATGTTCTTGTATGCCATATATGCGTAGCTATATACATATAAATATATTCATATATTTACTGAAAAATTTTGAATTGGTGGAAAATTGAAAAGAGTGGAGGAAAATGTAGTTTCACTAAAACTATACTCATTCAATTTTTCTGTCCCATTATTCATCATATCAGTATTTTAATCATATCTTATTCCCTATTTTCTTCTTTGGACTATCTAAAACCTATTTTCTAATTCAGTTCAGCAGCTCATCTTTTAATGTCATTTTAATAGACCTTGTCTTGCTTTCATGGAGCAGTAAAAGAAAAGGGTTCACTGTAAAAGAAAATTGCCTTACTTGCATCCAGTTTTCTAATTACTATATCTGGTACCACGACTGAATGTTTGGAGAAGGGGAAAAGAGAGACTGTTACTAATCAACCCTTAATGGTAATTAAGGTCCTCAGCTTCTCATTGGGTTGGGGTTTTTTGTTGTTGTTTTGTTGTTTCTTTGTTTTTTGGGTTTTTTTTGTTTTACATACTTTGATGTCAGATAAAGCAAATGACTGGAGAAAAAATGTCAGCTGTGTAGTCTGGTCCATAGGGAAGCAGGCCACCTTGATGACAATCACTCATGGGACAGCTGCAAGGGCAGGACAAGTGCTCCATTTCATGATTTCCTAGTCCTAGTTTCGTTATTTCACTATCTAAATTATACAGAAACCCAGGATATAGTCAGGGCTCTGCTAAAAATTTGCACAAAATTAAATATGTGAATACATTATTGGAGAAAAACATGATGGGTAATATGAAGAGATAAAAATTTATTAATATTAGAAAACTATCAATCCCTGCTGTTTCATTAAACACTAAATTTGATCACATTTCTTCATTTTACCAGGATTACTTCTGGAATGTGAAAGTCTCAGAATATGTACTGCATTTCTTCCTACCCCATTGTAAGTTTTGAGGACTGTGTCAGCAGTTGCATTTTTCATCACTTTCTCATGAGATGATGGCACATTGAAGACAAACTATGAAAAGAAAAATTATTTGCCTCTAAAAGGAAAAATGAAGCCAAGCTATTACTAGGAAGACATAACTTGAAATCCTAAAAATATGTAAATATGATTTATTTTGGTTTTATAAAGCTTTATAAAAGAGAAGAATTAACCCCAATAAGTTGTTTAACTGTGTGTAGAGATCATGATGGAATTTATTTTGATTGGGTGACCTCATAAAATTATTCAGCACTGCTGTGATTTTTTGAAGACAGCTCAATAGAGTTTGACTCCCAGTTCCCATTAGAATTTAATGAGAGCTGAGCCTGTAAGTCCCCCAGATTCCTTTGAAAATAACCCAGCCCTTGATAAAATAATACAGTTCTGTGCATCCTTAATTTTTGACAGCTTGTTCGTGACTGGAATATTGATTGCAACAGCTACTGCCAACTACACAGCTCCCATCACTCTTGCCTGCTTTTCCATTATGTCATAAATAGATTTCTCAGCTCAATAGATTATACAAATAGATGGGGCTGGACTACTTGCATGGGTTTGTTGAAAAAAAAAGCCTAATAATAACCACGCATCTAAGTTCCTTGAACAAGTTAATTGTATGAATTTTAAATGCTCTGAAATATGCAACTTTGAAGAAAGAATAAGGACCAAAGCAAGGCCAAGCCCAACATTAGTAGTTAGATTCAAGTCAAAAGCAAGCCTGATTGGCCAGTTTTAAAATGCTTGTGCTATGCAAAAAAACTGGCAAGTGGGTGGCACCAAAAATGGGAGATCAATTAAATCTTTGGAAAGCCACAAAAAAAATGTGAACAGAAGCATTTAATATCCTGCTAAGCTGAAAATGCATTTAAACTAAAATGAGAACCGAGGTGACTGAATAAACAATAGGAATAAAGGAAGTGAGTTGTCAGATTAAAATATATTTGGGAATGGCTTAAGTGAAATCTTAATCCGTGATTTCATATTCTTGCATGTTCATACATTTGTTCCCAGCAGTAGAAGCCTTACGGCATTTGACAAAAATGAAAGGCAAGGAAAGTCTTGGGATTGTTCTGCACAGGGATAGGAGTTAGACTCGATGATTCTTGTGGGTCCTTTCCAGCTCCAGGCTCTCCATAACATTTACTGGAAAGCATGATGCAAAGTCACGTTTGCACATCCTACTGTGCTTTGTTGTTATTGAAAGCAATTTATTTATAAACACGGCTGAGGAAAACTGGGACAACTCAAACTCAAGATAATTACTAGAAGAGTTTGGGGCATCGTTCTTCCATGGAAAAAAAAAAAGCTGTATTTGATAGTAGTGGGCTACAGCATTAGACTGAGGTTAGATTACGTATTCATTTTATTACATCTGCAGGACTTTTTTTCTGAAGTAAGAGCAGTGAACTGGCCTGGCAGGTTCTGCTTGTATGCAGCAACTCACCAGTCTCAATGGAGTGGACTGGTCTGCATTCCTGACATCTCAGGGAAAATTTAGAGTTGGTTTATTAAGTTTTGGTGATTGTCCCCCCATCTTCCCCCTTTCTTCTGTAATGTAAATGATAATACTACCTAGAAACTCTCATGTATGAGGACCCCATTATGCCCCCGTGCATAGGACCTGCAGTACGACTGTAAAACTAAAAATGTAGTTCGTGTTTCTCAAGCTCTTCTAGAAAGGATGAGAAAGGATAAAACTGGTATTTGCAGTAATGAGTGTTCAGGAAGTCAATGTTATACCTAAAGGCAGACTTGAATAAAGATACGTGTAAACCAAAATATTAGCTTCTACTCGTGAATTAGCTGTGATGGTTCGTAATACCGTGTGGAACCAAGGGAAATATTTCGGGAACAGGCTCAGGAAGAACAGTCAAGTTTTCATTCATATCATAGAATGTTTGAATTAAATTGTGGAAATTTCTGTGGCATTTTGAACATGTTTAGAAAAGCTTCCAGAAAACGTTTTTTTTTTAAGCGAAGGTCATTTCTTCCCTTTCAGAACACGTATTGCTGTGACCACTTATAGCAAGTGCCAAGTTCCAAGGTTGAATCCTTATTTGGAACTATAGGAAAGTATGCGCCAGAGTACACAGTGCCTCTGTTTCTGAGGATGCATCTAACAAGTGGTGATTTCACAACTGTGGATTTTTGGTGCTTTTTACATACTTCTGGACCTCCTGCATGATGACAGTTCTGATCTCAGAAGCTGCTCTATGTAGGCAGGCTCTGACGCTGGGGGCAGTTGCTGCTGGAGTCGAAAGGGCTGCATGCAGGTGAAAAGGTCAAGCTGCACAAAATAGCTTGTAGGTTCAGAGTCCCGGCTGCAAACACTCTTACTTTAGAACAAACTTAAATTGCCTCGTGGTTGCAAGAGGCATTTAAAATGAGACCTAGCAAAAACTGGTAAAGGTTTTGTATGAGGCAGTTAGCTTGAGGCTTGAGCAGTCATTAGTCAGAGTAGCTTTAACTTAAGCTTCTGGCCTGTGACATTAGCAAGAGCAGCTTTAAAGTTTAAATGATGACTCTGTTTGCTTTATCCCTAAACACTGCCCCATCTCTTTGAGAAGGCAATTCTGTACTGAGCAGATGTGAATCTAACAACCGAAACCTCCATTTTTTTTTCTCAACAGAAACACTGCTTTGTGTTTGGGTCCTGGAAAGGTTGTAGTTCTCTTTTAACTCTCTTAAGAAATGACATAATTTCTTTTTCTCCAATTATTTGCTTAGCAAAACTCCAGAGCACATTTGTGTGCTGTGTAATTTGAACAACAGTTGCTAAACTTTTAAATTCCTGACAAAACCTTTACCTCAAAATCTGCATAGAAACTTCAAAGAAATAAAATAAAGTAGAATTTTAAAGCTCAGCCTAAGGATAAAGCAAACTTTCAGAATCCATAGCTGTCCACATTTAAACAGTCCCAACTGAAGCATGATCTCTTCAGCTGACATTTATCTGATACTACATTAAAAAATAAGGTAAATTATAGCGGAGAAGTTATAAAATAACCTGTATAAACTCATTTCTAAAAATTATTGTCCCTATTCTGTATATAGTAGGGATGAAAGAAAGTTCATTTTGCTTAGCTTCAGTTCACCTCAGCTTTCTGTATTTTGCACATTTACCACAGACAAGCACAGAATTGAATCTCTGTTTGAAGTGAAAATGTGTGGAAGAGGGGAAATGTCTGAATGTGAGGAGCAGCCTGAAAAATATGAACAACATATCCTCTGAGAGCACAGATGATACAGGCACATTGTGAATAAAAAGAACAGAGATGGTGGAAGAGATATAGATGAAAATAAATAATGTGAGAACAAAAAAGCGATGTCAGTTTCCCTACCTATTTAATAATTTGTTGGTAGAAATATGCTTATTCAGAAATTATGCACTAACAGTTAATTAACTATCTACTTCTAGATTCTCATTACATTATTCATCCTTAAAAGTATCTGATACGATGGTCATTGGATCAGTTCCATATTTTTCTAATAGCTTTGACAATACTCTATTATGACTGCTCATTTATTGACCTTCTTTTTGCCATGTGGTTTGATCAAGTTTGAATTATTATCATTTAAATATACTAACAGAATATTGAAGTCTCATACACAATGTTGTTTGTAGCAAAATCATTAATGTGATAAGATGCAGATCAGAAGGAGTGTTCACCAAAGTGAATACAAATGATACAATAAGGAATTAATATGAAAAGATGAAACACAGTGAATAAGATACTTCCATTAATGTATTAATGAGCATATTAATGACAAAATTGCTGAAAGATATGACAGAAAGTCCTTACTAAGGAAAAATACTGAGAATTTCCCAGAATAAAAATGCTTTCCTAAACAGTTTCCTAATCTAAATTTAGAGGTTTGGTATTTCATTCCTGCAAGTACATGTCAAATTTACTCATTGGTCAAAAGCAGTAGTTTACATAAATAAAAAAAAAGAGATAAATTCTTATAGTAATAAACAGTGTTCCAAATGCTTTTTTAAAGTGATCATGCAGACTGTTTTCCCCTGGGTTGATGAGTCAATCAGGGAGCAATGCAAATTTACCCCCACAGATTAAAATCTAAGCTAGAAATTCACAGTCTGAGGGTTGCTACATCACTTGTGTTCCTAAGAAGGGAGCTTATTAGGAATCCTCTTGATGAGGCACCTTTGCTGGACAAGGTAATCCTGATATAAGTGATGTTAAAATACTTGTGGAAATGGAGAACAGAATCTTTCCAGTCACAACCTGAATTCCAAATTAGTAAGTTATTGACTCTGGTAAATGGGCAGATCTTTCATCAGTGTTTTATTAAAAAGTCCAGATAGTCTAAAAAATGGTATTGCCAGCCTGCTACAGTTATGTTGTGCTACTAGGAATGTTAGCTTCTTGATCCTTTTCCCTAAAGAAAAGAGAAAAATCACAGCGCATACTCATCTTTATAATGAATGTGATTTTTCTTCCTATTGCCTCTCTATAACTATCCTCAAAATAATTCTGTTTGGGTCTGGATCCTTGTAGTCTTTAAAGACTTTGTAACACCATCAGTATGACAGATGTTCTTGTGTGTAGTTGTAACTCAAATCAAAACCCCTATATTGCTGATAAGATATATTAAATAGAAATAGATAAAACAAAACTTACATAGGATCAACCATAAGCATAATACTAATTCCTATATCTTCTGTATTCTGAAATGTAAACTTCCAGCCCTAAATAGGCCATTCTCATATTTCTGCTCAAGAAAACTAGTATCTCCCCTTCTAAATCCATGTCTGGTTTTTAGTAGTATAGACTAGCTGTGCAAATAGCTACATAGGACCACAAATATTGTTTTGCTTCTGGGTGCCATTTCAAGGAGAAGGGTGAGTGAAATGGATTTATTTTGATAATGTGAGCTTGCTTCATGTGTCAGAATTAGGTAGCTGACAACATTCACAAACGACACATCATGTAACTTCTGATTTGCTTTAATAAAACTGAGGTGTTTGGTAACAATTTACAGTTACAGCTTGAGAGTTTTATAATCTATATTCACATCGACAGACTTAAAGTGGCTGAGATATGTGAATTTTAATTCTTCATCTAGGAAGTTATATAGGCCAAATACAGGGACAACACGAACAGGAATGAAGTCAACAAGAATAGAAGAAAGAGGATTTTAGGGGACTGCGTAACCACAAATCAGTAGCCTCACCCAAGATAATCGATTGCTGCCTGGGGATTTTTCAAGTATTCAAAGCACAAAGCTGAGAACGACCAGAAAACTGCTTGAAAATGTTTAAAAGCAAGCAACAGCTTTGAGTAAAAGCAAAAAGACTCATGCCTGGAGCTGTGGTACACAATCAGTGCTATGTCTTCCTGTGTATTACCAGACACTTAAAAGAGATAAAAATGAACTCAAGAGATGTCTCAATAAAAAGAAAGGCCCGATACTTTTCTTTTTGTAATACAAATTCTTTACAATGCAGCTGAATTTCTCTCAGATCTTTGTAGATAGGGACTTAAAAATACAATCTGAAATGTCTCAGAATATCCCTTTTGAAAAATAATATTCTCAGTTGCAAATCGGTGTTGATGTGGAAATTGAAAAGCAGAATGATTTGAGCTGTGTTTGTAAAATAGGCCAAGATCACGAACAAGAAAAATCTAACATACTCACTTTTAATAAAGAAAAATTCTTCTATGATTAGATTCTTTACAGATATTTTATAGGAGCACATTTGGAGCACTTGTGTTTTAAAGAGAAGGTTGTTTATAATAGCAGGGGAAAGAGGGTTTTGATTTCTTAAAATGGGACAGAATTGTATGGTTCTGGGCAACATATGTTTAAAAAGATTTTAAACAATAAAACTGTAGTTCCTTAAGAAAGGATGTAATGAAACCTAGTTTCCTATGGATGTGTGCCCTAATTCTTTTAAGTGCACACTGCCAACTTCAGAATTACTCTTCCCCGTGGTACCCTCCCTTGAGCAAACAACAGTATTTGTGATGGGTAACCAGGTGCTGCAGGTGTGCTCCTAGGCCAGCTTGCTCTCTGCTGCTATGTGGGTCTGTCTGCTTGTCCTTTGGCAGGAGCAATAGTTCCGAACTTTCCTCCACCTGATTTCTGACTTCTCCTCACAATTCTCATAATAACTTATTGTTCACATTCCAGCCTCTCTTTCATATCTGATCAACTACAAAGTTATTAGGAGGGAGCAAAGAGACAGACAGGCACGATCGAACAAACTTTATTTCCTTAGAAAACCAGGCTAAAAAATGAAAACCTGACTAGTGAGAAATAAAGCATACAATGATTGATTTTTAGATACAGTACTGAGCAGAAGTTATTAAGACATGTTGTTACCTAGGAATGTAGTACTGGTCATGTACAAATAAGCCAGGGACTGAATGACATATAATTGATCATGGGAAAACAAGCAGGGTAAACCAGCACTGACTAACCTTTGTGAGCAAAGGTGATCCGAGAAAGACACAACCAGATGCGATGCAAGTAAGTATAAAAAAAGCCAATACAACCACATATCTGAAGGAATTGTTCGGAGCTCTTTACTGCTTTACCTGAAGCGATACTGTATTTTAGATCTCATGTGCGCAGGTCAGCCTTTCAACCCTAACAAATAGAACTGGTAGCCTAGATTTTGGTAGTTTATACACTATTGTCATGTGTAAGTAAGTTCCTTGAAGTCATGGAGCTATTGGATTTGCAGTGTAAACAAAGATCTAGACTGGGAGCTTCTTAACACCAGTATCTCTGCTTGATACTGGTTGTAAAATCGTATGCTGGTATTTTACTTTGCTTTCTTCTTAAACCAGAAAGATGACAGAAATCAGATAAACTCTTTAGAAGTCTACCAACAATGTCACTGACTGAATAGCTCAAAAATAACTTGAAATCAGAGCTTTTGCTTTTTCTGAATCTCTTACTCGACTTGAAATAGTTTTCTGTTATCACGTGTTTTAAAAGAAGTAATTCTCAATTAATGCAGATACTCCAACTATTGCGAAGTTTTTAGGGTTGATTTTTCCTGCTGTGTAGCTTTTGCAGTTTTGGAGGTCTGACTGTGTACAAGCATACACACCTGCAGAAGACAGGAAAATATTCTTCTTTACTCCACTTCACAAGCAGTAATTCTAAGTGTGGTATATGTTCTTAGCGTATGTCTATGTGTATGAGTGTGTATATATATATATATACACATACATACACACATCTTTTTAATGGATATAGTGTCCAGTTGAGTAGTTGCTGTTATTTTAGCAGAGGAAGTTAGGCAGCCTTTCTGGTTTCCGTGCCTTTGTTTTCCATATTTTGATTTTCCATGTTTTCATACATTCTTGAGACAGGTCCTTTTATTGAATTTCTAGTGTCTTCTGCTTATTCGTGGCCTCTAGTTGCTATTAAACTACTTCAATTTAGCATTTTGCAAGAGGTGCAGAGTATGTGCATTTTCAGAACTCCAATGAACACCAACTGTGCTCTGATCACGTATACATCTGATATAGCTCATTTGAAACAAAAATGATGAATCTGAAATATACTCTTGGTTGTAAGAAAACCTGAAATTTCAAGAAGATGTTTGCCATTTTGCTACTAATCCAGTGCTGCCTGATACAATGCACTAGCTAAGTGGTGTTTCTAGACTGCTCATTGTGTCTTGTTCTTTGTTGATTTTTCTCATTCTGTGAATTTGAACTACTTTAGCTGGAAGTACTTAGCTGAGAGATTCACAGAAAGAACACATAGCATGGGGTGGGTGACCTATGAAGTCAGACATGAAAGGTTTCTGTTTGGCTATTTTTCAATGCTGTTTCAGTTGAATCTGAGGCATTACTAGCTGTGACATTGCACAGCAGTCATTTTGTTTCCTCATAGTAACTAGACAGATTTATCAATTTCTTTGTCCTTGTTCTTTAAGATTTTTTTTCTGTTGTTGTTCTAAAAGGAAAGAGGGAAGAAAATGCAGTATTGGAATCTGGAAGACAAATTCATTTCCAAATTCCTTTTACAATTGGTGCACTGAGAGGAGGGTCACACTTCAGAAATATTAGAGGCTGGGGTAAAATATTTATTTAATGAGTTCTTTAGCAAGAAAAGCATTTGTTGCTAGCAACTCCTTTTTTTTTCTTTCTTTTTTCTTTTTCTTTTTCTTTTTTTTTTCTAAGCAAAAGCTGTGCAACAGAGTGGAACTGAGGGTCAAAGTTTAAATACAGTTTGCTGTGCCACCTGGTTTTGATCTAGAGCTCAAGCGTATGGCTGGCAACAGTCACTGTCACAGCAGGGACACCTGGTAAGAGGGGACAGAGCAACATTTCTCTCTTTATTTCTCAAATTGTGAAAGGTGTGAGATTGACAGCCTTGGAAGAACAAGTCTCCTGTTTTATTCACAAAGAAAAGAGATGGCAGGACAATCATAATGCAATCTGCTCCCACGGTGCTTTGCCCATTTGTTTCAGGCCTGCTTTAGCTGGACTGTCTGGAGGGGGTGAGGAGATAACTTTTTCTTCTGACCAATTCAGTCTTTGTCCCACTGCTACAACTCCTCACTGGGGTGCCAATTGTGATTGTTGTCTTTTCTTGGGTAGTTGCCACCTGTCCATTAGAAACTGGCCGGGGACCAAGAATTCACTTCACATTGGCTGCAGAATAGATGTCATAAGCTCAAATTAACATTTTAGACACGGGGTCCGGATTTAAAACAGCAATTTAGAGATGAAAGGCAATGTATCTCTTCTTCCTCTATTACTTATTTATGGAGTAACTCAGTATTTGAGCTACATCGACTTGACTAGTCTCTGTATATTGTAAACTTCCTCACTTAATTACTATTTTTTTTCCTAAAATATCATTAAAGGTCTGAGGCAGATTAGGACTCATTTTGTTACAGGCTGTACAAACCTTGGTTTATCTTCCTCAAATGATGGAAGAAATCTGCATCTGAGTCCTGTGGCTGATGTAAAGGTATCTTGCACCATACATTATTTTATTGAAGTATCACGACTCTGGGAGATAGATCACCTGAACAACAAGAGATCAATATCTGATATAAGAACAAACATACAAATAGGCCAGAATACGTAAACAAAATGAATGTGTATCTGACAAATAAATAGGGAGACTGGGTAGCTTTTTTTTCTCAGGAGCTGTCCAATGGTCATAGTGGTGATTTGTCTGCAAGACTGTGGCACTGAAGGAGCTGTGATATATAAGGGTGTTCTTAATGTCCTGGACTGTGGACATCTAGAACAAGATACAAATGTACTAAATCTACTATGGTTCTGTCACTGGGAATAGGTATAATAATATACAAAGCCATAAGAGAGGAGAAAAAAATTAAAAAAAAATATCAAAATACACATCCTGCCATATTCACACAAAACCAGGCACATTCCTTCCAGTTTTAGTCAGTAAAAAGGAAATTAACATGAACTGGGGGAAAAAATAGCAGCGTTGGCAAAAATATATTTTCTCATTATGGAAGATGGAGACACCTTTTTTTAAGAAAAAAAATCTTTGTCAAAAGACAGGGCTTTACAATGATTTATACTTAAGGAACTAAATCTGCAGAAGGACATTGTGCTTTGAAATAATTTGCTTTGAGGTACCTTGCTGACCAGTGCACACCTTAGGTGCTGCTTCCTGCAGAGCTTGTCTAAAACGATACACTGAAATAGCATATTCCTTTGGTTTGGATGAATTCTTCAAAGTGATGCGTAGCTTTGTGAAGACAGCTGAGAAAAATTCTTTCTTCAAAAATACCAAGACATTTCCATTGTGTATTTATACACCTGTGTTATAATGTTATTCTCAAGTGAATAGGAGACAGTGTTAGTCCACTGAAAGGGTGAGTGGGAAGCTCTTGTTTTATCTTGCCTGAAAAATAGATGTCCAAAACCCTCCAGCACTATACTTGTTACGTTTAAGGTTATACAGTTACAGTCAAGTTTTCAGTTATAGTTTGATCTTCCAGGTTATATTTTTCTTTTATTTTTTACCCTGCTTAATTGCAACCAAGTTGTTCTGATCAGGAAAGAGCATCTTCTTTGCTTACTTTAGAAGTATCCACCCAGCCTGCCCACCAGTCGAGGTCTCAGCACTGATATTGATTCCATGTTTGACATCTCTAATGAAGTGAAGGACCCCATTGCATTCTTCCCAAGGGAAAGATGTATCCATAGTAACCACTTCTGGCTTAAGACTGACGAAGAATGTTATATTTTTCTTTCAGACTAGGTATTGCATATATTATTTTGTTGGAAATCTGACCATTGTAATTTAAAAAAGAAAATTCTCACTGCAGTGATAGCAATAGGTTGGTTCAAAAAGAAGCAGTGTTTAAGACACAATCGTTTCAATGAGATGTTGTATCAGCTTTCCAAACTGCACACTTCCTTAGTGCACTCATCACACATGATCAAATGTAATGTTTTGTCAGTTCTTAGACACTTTGCTATTAGAGTTAGATCTTCTAATTCATCAAACTAAGACTCTGCTGAAGGACAGAGTGTACGAATAAACGTCAGTTGGAATGTGTTTAAAGAGCAATTGTTTACTGATTGAAATACAAAAATTGTTGCTCATGCTTGCAGATCAAAATACATGCTTAAGAGAAAGCAAGCTACATAATTCATTGACTCATGACTCATAAGAAACATCAGGCTGTATCTTTTGATGTGAAGAGTTGCAGAATTGCTTCTCTTTATTAGATGGAGCAGCAGATGACAGGTTTTTCCTAAAAACAGTGCCACTGTATATATTGATCTCATAGCCATTAAACTGTAATCCATCTGTAAAGTGGAGCTGTGAGAAGGATGATCTGTAACATTCAGATCAAGGCGCCTTTTGTTTTAAGACAAGGCATTGTTCTGATGTTACACTCCACCTAAATTCCCAGAGAGAATTTTTTGCCACAGATCATCTCCCATTTTGCATTACTGCGAACTGGACATGGAGCAGCTGTGCAAAACTGGGAGAAAAATTTAGTAAATCCTCTTTCCCGAAGTACCATGAAGACAGGCTTCCAAAATAAGATGGTGCAAAAGGAAGGATATTAGAATGTATCTGAAGTGTCTGCAGGGACTGAGAAGCAGAAAAGTGATACCAAAGCAGAAAAGTGATACCAAGTTAGGTCACAAGTCAGCTGGGCCCATTCTTCCATCTCTTGAAAGCCAATAGGAGAAGACTTCAACAAGGGGAAGCACACAGCGATATTTGCCTCAAAATTCTCTCTGCCATACCATGGTTTGTGACTCAGGATCTTGAAGTCACGTATGGTGTCTTTGTCCTTTATAGCCTTTAGTGACCAATGCCAAAGCCCTATGTAATTGCCAGCAACCCTTGGAAACAATCAGGTCCTTAAGAGATCATGTGGGGTCTTCCCACAGGGTTGTATACATGTTGATTTTGGCTCCAGTTTGTGCATTTCAGAGAGGTCCAGATCATGAGCGCAGAGGAAGGACTGGAGATTCAGTTGGGGCTGTTAATGGAAATGCTCTGAAGTTTTGCTCAGAGTATTTTTCCTATCCATGCCTGTGGATATTATATAATATTTTTCCATTATAGTTTTATATGTATGCTTAATAGCACTAGCTGCGTTACTGGAGCTTTTGTGAGAGAATACATACACCTGAGAATGAAGTACATAGAAGGTGCATAAAAACACTGGAGGAAAAACTTGACCAATTAAAATGGATTCTCCCTTGTCAGATGCAGCTGAAGTTGTCAGGAGTGGTATACTTAATGAAGTAGTATTTCCAGTGCCATTACTTTAATATCACACTGTAAAGGAATTGTCTGAAAATCTCAGTTATTAGAACCCCATGACTCTAAGAAGGTGTAAAATGAAAAAAAAAAAGTATCTGTTTTTCAGGACTGTAGAAGAAAAACTTGATCTCACATTTTTCAAGATTTGAAGATAGTGAACTCCAGATGTGTAACTATCTGTTTTTAAGATAAAGGACTATTTTCTATGAAGTGGGAAGAAGGATATGGGGATTTGAATAAAGAAACTCGGTCTCTGTGATTCATGATTCATCAACATAGTCTGACCTCATAGTTGACTTTGTTTTGAACAAGAGATTTGACTAGAGACCTGAATGATGCTGTGATCCTGTGATTTTGAATTTCTGTAGAAGAACAGTATGTAGACCTCTTGGGAGATAATATTGCCCTAATAAAAACCCAAGATTCCATACAATTTTATTATTATCAAGTCTAGAAGATACAGTCAGACATTTGAAATGGTCAGGTGAGATTGTTTACTCCAGTTTTGAAATTTCTGTTTGTATTTGGGAGAAAAATAGTATTAGGTTTTGAAGTCTGTTTTCTAATTCATTCAACATAGCCATGGGAAAGCATAGAGGGACTTGGTTTAATGTAATCAAACAGATATATACTGTGTAGTTGTCTGTTGTCATGTTAGTAAGCTTAGATTAACTTAATAGTAATAAAGAAAAATGGGTGTCTTGTGTACTAATGATGCAACCTAGTCCAGGTATGGCATTTAAGATAAGATGAATTGCTAGCTAGAAGGTCTGTTTCTTCCTCCTGACTAAAAAATACTAAGATAGCTAGCTCAAAAGTAAAATCCCATTGTTGCTGATCCAGACAGGTTATTACCTTATTACTAATAAGACAGATAAAAGAGCTCCATTTTAAAAGGAGCTGATGATTCTACTTTCATTCTGAGAATTGCAGGAATGAGCTTGTTGATACATTGCAAAGAAATTCCCAAGTCTTTTGTGTGTTCCAAACCAAAATATGGGAGTTGAATTCCCATGTTTAGAGTCTCATGCCAGTGTATTTCTTGCAAAACTACATCCTTCTCGTTTATTCTCCTATAGCAGCGAAAGTAGGTAGACTACAGGGTTGCAGAAACATCTATATGTATCTTCTCTCTTACTAAACAGAGCACCATCCATTTCAGTGGAGTCACAATTTGTGCAGAGGAATGTCTGCTTGCAAGGCCAAGGAGTGGTCAAGAAAAGGGGAGAAAGAAACTATTCAAAGAGCAACACAACCAAATATAGAAAGAAGAGATTTAACTTTCAGTGTGCTAATCAAAAGAAAGCTCTCACATTTTTTGTGCATGCAGACTACAGGTCATCTCTTAACAGGCATGGTGCTATCTGAGGTACGGCTTATGTTAGAAAACAATAAGTAGCCATAGCTTTGAATCAAGTAATGGAGGTATGTGAGGTTGAAAGACAAGAGAAATCTAATGTGATTCTAAAAAATCAACCCACACCAAGAGCAAAAAGAAAATGGGTTTATAACTTCTATAGAAATAAGTGGAAAAGAAACTGAAAAATCCTTTTATCTATATTTCGATTCCTACTCTTCTGTCCTTTTCATATTTTCTGTTAAAGGGTTTTGCCGTTTTTCTGTCAGAATGTCCTGATTAACATAGGGATACTGAAATGTATTAAAATACATGGTTTATAGGTATTAAGACTTTAATCCTGTACATCACAGCATTTGGAGTGTGTCTGGGATCAGCTGGGCTGGATGCAAATGCAAGGTTTGTGGCTACTCCCATAGCCATGAAAGCACCAGTGTTTCTTTCTACATTTCTGAGCAAGTCCATGAAGTTCAGAGAGATCTACATATGCATGAAACAGCATCTGATAAATTCAACAGAAAAGAGATTTGTAAGTTTCTATGTCTTTAAAATGTTTATTCCAGGGGAAATGACTAAAGAACCATGCAACCTACAGAGAGGTAGCTGTATGTGCTATATGGCAAACACTACTAGTAGTCTGTGAGATGAATTCCCTCACAAGGTTTAAAAAAAGCTGCTGTGAGTCCAGAGATAATGGTTCTACCTTTTAGATAAACTTGGTGAGCAATTTATTTCTTTTAGAACATCTTTCCTAAACCATCTAATACTTGAATTACAGCATTACTACAAAAAATACGATTTCTTTTATTGACCTATTATGAAGAAAATCCTGTAGAACAGGTTATATGTCCTGGAGGAGTACTGGTCACTTAACATAATACAAATAGACACATAAAACTCTGATAGCTATAAAACCGAAAAAAATATATAAACATAAGTGTTTATGAGTATATAAACCAGTCTATTGTTGGTTATTCAGGTATGCAGAGTCATACACCTGCTTATACTGTTGCAAAGCTTAAATACCTGGAAACACTTCCTCATCCTCCAAACGAGAAATCGTGTTTTGTTTGTTGTCTTTTTTTTTTTTTTTAAAATCTACCTTAATTCCTAGGTTTGATCTGATTTTCTCTTCCTCCTTCTTAAAATATAGTTTATTACTGTTTAAATCTTTTCTCCAGCACTATATATCACATTAGGACAACAGGTCATTTAAATGGAGTAGGACTGAGTTCTGTATCACCTGTTGAACTAGTGAGAAACACACCATCAAGTTACTCACTCCTGGTTTAATGTTTCTGGCATTGGGAAATTGTTTCCTAAACTAGCTTGCTCTCTTGCAGAAGAAACTTAATCATTTGAGCATTCAACTCCTGTTAAAATCTGTCTGACTGACTTGTTACAACCTGATCTACAGCTAAATTTTACCATCTCATTTGCTTTCATACCCATCTTTGAGATTTCTAGATGAAAACCAGACTGAAGCTGTTCTCCAAACCCCGCAGTGCTAGTGATGGCTAAAAGCCACTATGAGTCTGTGGATGAACAAAACATCTTTCCCGTTCCAGTGATTTCTTGTTAGCTGCAGGCTGCTCTTACACTTGCTGATAGATAACTTGGCATGGAAACCGTAAACACATGGGAGCGGCAGTATCTCAAAGAATTGGAGCAAACAAACAAAGAAGGGTGAAGTGAGACCTGAAATGAGGAAACATTTTCTTGAAAGAAATGTTCCTTTGGGAGCAAGGGAAGGGAATATTTTATGTATGTTTTATATCCCATCCTAGTAGCTATAGCTACTGAGATTATGTAGAGTCACATAGCATCTGCCATTACCAGTAGGCCATTGTTTTCTCAAAAAATTGCAATGACTTTAGCCAAAATTTTAAACTTCTTTAGAAGGGGATTGTTATGAGTAAAGAGCTCCTCTCTTGTCTCATGTCCTTGCCCTCCCCCTTATCTTCCATGTGATTAAAAGAAATCTCTTGATTTTATTTTTGCATGTGTGAGCGTGGATCCATTTTTATTGCTGTTGAGGCTGTGAGAAGAACTATGCACTTCAGTCAGAGGAGAAAAGGGACAAGGCAAGTGCATTTTATTCTTTGGGAGTGTAAGCAGCTTGGGGTACTGAAAAATTGTGCAGGACTTGGAAAATGACAGAACATGAAGCAATGTCAGAAATGGTCAGTGCCAGCAGACTGCAAAGGAAACCAATGAAATAGCTGAGATTGCCTAGCATTTGTTGATGCTGTTGAGGGTTGTGTGCCATCTGTGCTAGGATGTGCATGAGAATCTTGTGACAATGGCCATCTTGCATTGCCTGAGGCAAGGAGGGTCTGAAATGTATCTAGACCACAGATCAGTGTTGGATGAGGATGAATGATACTGCGCATTGGAGGTGGTCTTCAAGATTCAGATAAAATGGGTCTGGATAAAACAATAACTCACTTAAGATATCAGATCGAAGCATAGTGGTTCCTGAAATAAAACTGTTATTCACATAACTTTATCCTCCCTCCTTCTCTTTGACAGCAGGGAGCAAATAAAAACACCTTTGGAACTTGCCAATTTACAAGTACAACTTGCATGGGCAATGAAAAGAGAAAAAGAAGGGAATAAAAAGGAAGATAATATTATTAGCAACCTCCAATTATTCCCAAATGTGTGCTTTTGGCAGTGCATGCAGTTGGAACTTCTAGCAACATAAACCAAGACATTATTGAAAATCAAGCTTAAGCAATTAAATAGAATACATGGACAATTTAAAGCTATCCTTGCAAGCTATCCACTAACCAGTTATTTGGCTGCAGGGTTTTTATGAATAAAATTGTAAAGTAAACCTACAATGTAAATATCCAATCCAAAATGCCCTAGCTTTCCATTTGTATAGTCCAAAACAAATTATTTGCATGCTGTGTCTGAATGCTGAGGTGGACAGAGAGATAGTTTGCTGCTGGGTCAGAGGGTGAAACTTTGAATTGGCTGACAAAATGAGACCAGCGTGGCTATCCTTCCCTATTTGCAGAGCTTCAGATTTTTCTTGGCACAGGAATCCTTTTGTTTCCCAGAATAACCTTGGAAATATTTTCAAGTAATTTAAACCATGCTTGTATATTCCTGGGGACACATCTACTTGGGATGTGCTCTGAGAGGGGGAATGGAAGACTGTCCTGGTGTATAGCTACTTTAACATCAGATAGCAGCAACAGGAGTTGAGAAAGAGCTCCTCTATCTTGGTAATATAGCATCTGAAAAAGAAGTGGAGTACTCCTGGATGTCCAGGAACACGGGCAGAGACTGCCTTGGTCTGTCTGCATCCACATGGATGCACTCTTTGTAGTCTGCCCTTTTTCTGTAGGCTACTATGACAGCGTTCTATGACTCTTTCCAGTCAGCTCAAAGTGCATCATTTCTGGGTCTTTAGCAGAGTCTGTTGGGCAGCTTTCTTTGAGCCTTTAACAACTTCAACATCTTCAAGAAAGATATAACAGCTAAGACCAGTCTATACCAGAATAGGTTTGGTCATATTGTTTCTTATTTACATTTTATTTACCTTACACTTAGTGTTTAGGATAGCCCACAAACTCTCATCATCATCTGAATCTGAGATTACCCCTACACTCACTCTGTTGACTCAAGATTATTATTAGAAAAGCCATCATAATACCTGTTTGTGTTCATTATTTCTGGGACAATTTTTGCAGGAAATTTTATGACAACTTTTCACAAATCTTCTTGTATTTGGTAAATCTCTAGAAATATCTTTCTTAATCTGTTTCACCATTAACCTCATTTGAGATATCTGTAAGAGGCACCTTTCCATGATGAATGAAAGACAAATTTTATGTCAGAAGAAGAAGAAAATAAGAAGGGGGAAGGTGTCTATGAAATGCCCAAAAATGTTATGAGTCCATGATCCTTGATCCATGAGAAGGAATGAATGAATCGAACCAAAAGAAATATATTTCTTCAAGGTAGCATATAGCTCCTGTGCCAGAAAAAGCAGATAGCAGAAAGGATCATTTAGAGAAAAGATGCAAAGATTTGTATCCCAGAAAGCAATACTCAATATGAATAACAGTGCAGAGCTCCTTTTCTATCCCCAACTTTGTTTCAGGTGTAAAATAACAATAAAGGTCTTCCATTCAGCCTCAGAGGGGGAAAAAAAAAAGCCACAGTTTTAATACTTACATGTGTGCCAGTCAGCAGGAGCTACTGGAAAATAGCAATAGAAATGGTTTTCTTCTGAGGAGTTTTTGTTACTTGTTTTGCAGTGGCCTAGGTGCTAACTTTTCAGAAGTTAATATATTGCTTTGCTTCACAGAATATTTATTCATTTTTCCCAGAAGGAAATTCCTTTCATGAAGTTGTACAGTATCTTATCAATTGCTTAAAATCAAAGCCAAACCCGCAGAAAACAGGACAGCCAATATACCACAATGTGGTTTTGTAATTGTGGCTAACAGGCACACCTTTGTGGCTAATGGGCATGCCTTCTGTGTCTCATTCACTTCTAATATTTTTCTTCCCCTCTTTTTTTCGCAGGTAGTCAAAAAATTCAGCAGTAACAACAGGGATGCTTGAAGTACTGAGATTGAGCCTTGTCACAGCGCATGTCCAGAAGGCCTCCAGTTTACCAAACTGAATTTTTGAGAGCAAAACATGTCTCCCTCAAGATTGCAGCTGTTCTTCATATTGCAGATGTAGAGCCTCTTTTACAGCTTTGTGGACAATGCTGTTTCACAGGATGCTGAAATTCATTGGTGGTAATGCAGTTGTACTTCCACCCTCTTTGCGTTCTGTCCCCTGCAGATACCATCACTGCCTTTTGACCAGCTACTTTAATTTCTATCAGTCTTCCTTGATGATAAAGGTATTATAAGACAAAGACAAATCTGAAGTCAGAGTAAGAGTATTAGAATATGGGTAGCCTGTTAAATAATTCTCCTACCCAGAGAGGATTAAAAGGGCAGTGTTTTGCCAGACTAAGTTAATGGCTTTACATAAGTGAGGAAATATTACGTGTAGCTTAAAACTAACCAGGGAAACTTTTACTGTTAAGGACCTAACAGATAAAATTCTCTGAGTTCTTCTGCTTCAAAGGAGTTCCGATTTTAGTGTGGCACTGCCATAGGAATGCAGCAAGCTTATCATGCAATACCAAAAATGTGGCCTTCACTGTCTTAAAGTCAGTAAGTCATCCCAGCCTTGCATCATAATTCAGATTCAGCACAGAATGACCATTCTGCCATATACAGGACCCACCAATTTCTCTTTACTGCCTGTCATCCTAAGACTTCCCTTTTTCTCTTCTATCACAGTATTCATGTTCCTGACAACTAAATATGCTATCTCTTCACCAGAAACAAATCATGCCAGCAGCCTGAACTCCGACAGTGAGGGAGAAGCTAGCCCTAAAGATAGGATAAAAAAGACTGAATTATTGACTGAAACAAGAGCAATTCACCCTCAAATTCTTATTGTCTCTTGGAAGTTGTAATGGTGTCTCACAATTCACAGAAAAAATAGTCCAAGAGGCAGCAGTGGGGTAGGAACAATGATGTCTGTCCTCTACAAAGTGCAACTTTCCTTCACCAGTGACTCATTACAAGGTCAATCTGCACAGGAAAACTACAATACTAGTACCTAATACACCTGCATGGCAGTGTGTCTACTAACCATACCACTTCTAAATGAAGATACAGGGAAAACAGAGAGGAGGGGCCTTCACTTCCCTTCTCCTTTCTGGGATGAATTTGTGCTTCCAGATGTCAAATCTGGAATTAAATTAAATGTCTGGGACTGTTCTCTGAAGCCTACTTGAAATGGGCAGCCAATGTCCACATTAACCTACTCTCCTGCTCCCAAAAGAGGATGCCTACCTGTTCTAAGTCCTTATTAATGCCTGAACTGTGCCTGAAAACTAATCAAGAGAGATGATCATTGGCCTGCAACAAAATTGTATCAATGTCAGTGCTAACAATTTAGCCAACAATATCCCATTGCTTGGGAACACTCCCTTGACTTATTTAACTTACCAATGTAGGATGTGCCCACTGAGACTGAGGGCTGTGAGAGCAACTATTCCTTACACATGGGTTGTTCACTTTGCATGTTCCCTTTTGTAGGAAACCTTTTCTTAAGAGTTTGTCGTAACTTGACCTTATTACATGTGAAGATACTGTGTGAAGCTGCCGATACTCATCACCAGAAAGCAATATTTCTCTTTAAGTGGTTTGTGCTGTACATATTTCATTACTTCTATAAAAAAGCTAAATAGAAAGTGCTGGAGTGACTATGATTTTTTTTTAATTAAACTTCTAATGTATCAATTTTTATTATTTAATTAGGTCTTATATTTCTACAGGCAAGCCTAAGCAGAAATGTCATTAATCTGCATGTTAATTTACAGGGTGAATTAATACTAAATCCACCTGTGTCATATCTAAAGTTCATCCAGTGAGTGTCTATGTTTTGTTGTAGTCACATTTTTGTGTTATGATACTTGGAAAGCTGAAGATCTGTCTGTGTCATCACCCTCTATTTCATAGAATCATAGAATTATCTGGGTTGGAAGAGACCTCCAAGATTATCAAGTCCAACCCCTAATCCAACACTATCATGATTACTAGATCATAGCACTAAGTGTCACATCCAGTTTATTTGTTTCTCCCATTAGTCTCTTTCATTTCTCTGAATATTTCTCCTCATTTCTAATGAGCTGTGACCTCCTTTGCACCAATAGACATAGGACTGACAGGGCTGTTGGTATAACCCTCTATGGGATTATTTGACCTGGTTTCCTGCTTCTTCTTCTCCCTCTTGTATTTGCTTACATACAATGATGTCAAGTGAACACAAGGTGAGAGACGATAGAACAAGAGTTGCATGGGAAGACAGACCCTGTGGTATCACGGACAGCATGAAGAACTGTCGTTATGAAGCAAGGTTAGTGATCTTAGCCTGAATCTTTGTGGGCAGGTGACTACGTCACAGTAACTACTATTGTAGCTGGCACTAACTGTTGCTGGAAGTCTCCACTGTCCACCCAGGATTCTCTATTTGATCACACTCACTGAACAGCTTGAGATTGGACTTACATATTAATTTTTTCCCTGGACAAGACTGGGCTCTATTGTGAGAAGTTCAGTTATTTCCCACCATCATTGACTCTTTTTTTTCTTTATAAAAAAGAGTCCAATATTTAATGGCATATATTTATACATAATATAGAACATCTGACCCTTGACAACCATCTGGTTGCCAAGAGTAGATAGATCCAATTATTAGAGTTCCACTAGAATTTACTTAACTAGTATTTAGTCCTATGAATTATACTCGGCTGTAGAGCAACAGGCACATTTATCTCCCTGCTCACATTTTAAACATCATTTCCTGTCTATTGATTTTTTTGGCATTGGTTACTGATCATGTAACTCCCAAATGATGTAATCCAAGCTGTTCATATTATTTGGCTCAAACTTTATTTTGCAAATCTGTAGTAATCTAAGTTAAATAAACATAACATTAGAAAATATACTCTAGGGAATAAATCTGCATTGACAGGGAGATGGGTGAAATAGATCTTTTCCATCTCTGCATATGACTTTCTGATTAAAGAAAGTAATAGCAAAAGATGGATGACTGCCTAATTGTATAGTAGTAGGGAAAGAGTGATACGTGTTATAGGATATGTCTAGAGGATGACTCTGAGGGTTGCAAAGTGAAGTATTTAGGACAGATGAGTCTGTCACATTAGATAAAGCAAAAGAGACAGTCGGGTTTCCATGAGTATCTTTAACTCACAATTAAGAAGATATTCCCATGGGAATATGTGCTAAGCATAAAAAAAGATAACAGATACAATATGTTGAGGGCACTTAGCCACCTGAATGGAGGAAGCTGACTTTGAAAGGTGACCAGAAAACAGGAGGGACTAGGCTACTTCTTTCCCCTTTTGAGGTTTGTTTCTCACAATATATACCAGAAAGTATATCTGAAAAAAATTATTGGATGATTATTTTTAATATAAGGATGTAATTTTCCTATATGAATGTCTGATTTTACATGCAGAAAGTAAGACTTTGTTTGTGGTAAGAAAAAAATTACGAGAACTAGAGAAAGAAAAATATGTTGAAAACTGAGGAACTAAGTAATTGAGATGGGAAGGGTTTCCAGTGAGTAATTGTTGGCTCTTTGGGGTCATTTGTCGTCCCTCAATGCTTAAAATATGGAATTGGCAGAAAAATAAATCATTTGAAGCCAACATTTTCCCTATTCTTTTCCCCTACAATGTGATTTTTTATGGTCTTCAAAGAAATATATAGTTTTGTTGACTTATGAGATAAAAAAGGAGATGACAATTTTCACCATTTCACAATTTTTACACCCTGAGTTAGTCAACCACTTTGTACAGAATTTACAGGGTCCTATTCATTTCGGTGAGAGTATCCCACAGCATTTTTTATATACACTCTCCGAGCACAAGACCATTGAAGGGACAGGTTTTCTGAGTCTCACTACAATCCTTTCCTGTAGCCAATTAGCTGGAGACTCTGTAGACTCAACTTCTTAAAATTGTTACTAAAACAAGGGTGCTCGGTTTATTCAATACTGTTGAGCCTTCAGACAGGACAGTTTAGGGAACTGATCTCTTGGTTTCTTGCAGATGGCATCCTAAACCAATTTTCAAATGGAGTCATCCAAGTATTGACTTTATTCTCATTTGTTATAAGACATCTCCAAAACATTACTATCACCCCGAAAAAGTCGCAGTCCATACTCTTCACTCAGAGTGATACACCAGCACAATATGGAGACCCTTTGAAATTCAGTGTATTTTCAGACACTCCGTACAGCCCCTAGGCACTATTGGTTTCATTATCACTTGTACTAAAAGCTCTGACCACTCTTGGTCCTTCTAATCAGTGGATCCCACAGCTTCAGAAAATTCAAAGAACCTATGAGCCTAATTCTACCAAGTCATGAAATGAAGTAGGAGTTGAAAGATAGGTCACTTGAAATTGCGATCTATGGTAGTACAATAATCTAATGCTGTACTGCTTGTAGTACTAAAACAGAAGAACCAGTCTAGAAATGTTTAGGAAGAATGAAATGTCTCTTTAGTAGAAGATAAGGAGCTGGAAAAAGATGAATTTGAAAACTTGCACTGGATACCTTATTCCCCCAGTGTAATAAACAACCAATACAATCCTCTATCAGTACAGCTCAGGAAGAACATGTTCGCATTTTTTAAGGAAAAATGAGTTAATTATAGCACATCTCTATTAATCCAGTCAGAATTACTCTTTTACATTTTAAAAATTTAATATTTTTAAACTTATACTTTCATTTTTGTTTTCAAACTCTACAATTAATGTAAATAAATCATGAGAAGGCAAACAGCATATTTTTTTCTGAAACACATATGTAAAACTTGAGGGCTTCTGTAAAAATAACTTTTTAAATTCAAATAAAGTTGAAATAACTTGTGTGACATGGATATTTATCTGATATTCTCATTTATTCCTCCAAACAAGAGTTTGACATGACTTTCTGAAGTATATGGAATTTAGTAAGAACTGTTTTTTTAAAAAAAAAATTGATAGACATATAAAAAGGAGTGAGTTTTCTGAAGTAACATCTCCAGTATTTAGAGCAGAGGGCATGGGCCATATATAACTCACTATTGATCAGTAAAGTGGAAAGGCTTTTAGTTGGGAATGAGTATGGTTTTAAATTCATACAGATTATTATGTGATTGATACATGCCTGAAATGAAACTACATTTACAGTAACATGTCTTGGTGCCTTATGCTTCTACTGTGAAGGTGGCAACAAAAGCCATGACAGCTGAAAGTAATGTTTTTAATTTCAACTGCTGGGTCAGCATTACTAGGATGCCTGACCTTCAATGGCTACTGTGGACTGAAAATGAAGTGCAGCAATTTCAGTTTTCTCTTTGTAGAGATCCTAAATATTTTTCCAGAAATGCAAATATTTCAATTTTCCCCTGATAATTCCGACATTAAGTGATTTTTTTTTTCTTTTTCATTACTAGAAAGTGTAAGAAATGGGAAATATTCTTTACTTTATAAGCATTAAGGAAAATATAGTTGTGATGTGAAATTGTAGCAGTATGTGCAGTAAACGATGTCAGAGTATTTAGGGTTTTTTTATTATGAAAACAAAATAACTATGTTGGATCTTATTGTAGTAGGATGCATATCATCAAAGTGAACAAAATTTCTAAGCCGTTAAACGAAGAAAAAAAGTGAAGGTAAGGAATAGTATAAGAAATAATTGTTGGCAACCAGCAGACATTTCCATGTGGAAAAGTCATTACACTGATCGTTCTGTGTATATCATATAACTGTGTAGGCAAGACATTAGGCCCTATAGAATGTCACCTGCTAGTGTGCCACATAACGTCCTGGCAAGAATGCATGGAAAGCAGAAGAGGGAGAGAACTTCTTTCAGTTGATCTATCTGATTTAGGATCTGCTGTCTTTAGATGTTTCCTGAGGGGTGTATGCAGATATCTTTGTGGTATTAGATAAGTAAATTTTTAGTATATAAACCCATACCTGGAAACAAATTCTGCACCAGTATCCATTTTACTCTTTAAATTATTTTTACATACCATACATTTATTTTCCATGCACGTATTTTATTACACTGTAGGGTCTTATTTCTGTGCAAGTTACTGCATTTTGTATATGTGCCTTGGGACATGTTAGGGCACATTTTCTCAAACAGTCAATACGTAAATGAGACTGTTCAGCCATTACTGGTGAAGTATTGAGGTAGGTGTTACGTAAGGAGATTATTATCACTAGTTGGACAATGCTGATTTACACTCTTCAGTATTAAATATTCATAATTCTGGCAGTTGATTTGACCTCCTAATTAGTTAACAAACTGGCAGGTCAGACATTTGCTAATCAGATTAGTTAATGGCCAAATACTTCATGAGTTTGCCAGAAGATTTTAATAAATTTTAAAAGTTGAAAGGCCAAGTTTTTAGGACTAGAAACTGGTGTCTCTGACCTCCTGCTGTTTGCAAATACCGGGAAGAAAAACTACTATAAGTAAGCTGAAATTTGTTTGGAAACCAAATACCTGCATTAAACAACGAGTTTCTTCTTCCTCTGAAGTCATCTGTGTGTCCCATTAACATTTAAATGTTGACTTTGTTTTCTCCTACTTACCTTGTAACTATGAAGCAACTTATCACAGCAACAATTAGACAGTGTTTATGATATGTTGTTCTAACTGTGTTGCTTCTAGAAATAATCTTAAGACTATGTGCTACAATCAAGCTGTGTAAATCTGTCCCTTGACATTTAACTTATGTATAGGGTTCATTTTCATAACGTTTGTTAATGTTATACATTTAATGGCTATATCTTCACACATAAATGTTCTTAAAAAAGGAATCAGGTTAATTATATGTCACTTGTTATTTGTTGGTTGTGTCAGTTATTATTTAACATCTGACTTGTCAAAATTAAAATCTCAAGTTGTTGCAAAACTCTTTTATTAATTTCTTTATACCTTCCACTAAGATTTATCCATTAAATGATTAAAAAGAGTAGTGCTTAATTTTTTTTTATTTGTTTGTCAACTGAGTAGTAAAACCACATTAACTGAGGTTTAAAACATTCTTTGTGCACCTAATGTGTGGCTTTGAATCAACAAAATGCTTAAGCATGTGTTTAAGCCTGTAATAAAACACTTTGGCCCAAGATTCCATTCCAAATATTCATTAAAGACAAAGACAAAATGCCCTCTGATTTCAAGGAGTCAGCATTTTAATTCTTAAAAAACTGTAGTTGTGAGTTTGATTTTTATATAGATTAAACTTGTCTCTGTGTGTCCAGATCCAAAAGCTACACTGCAGAGAGTTCCAGTCATGAACTCTGCACAAATCAAACATCCTCTTAATCAGCAAACTCTACACATCTGGTTAGGTGCAGAAGCTTGTGCTACCACAGCGAAGGTATTTGTGGAATAGCAGCAATCTAGTATAAAGTCACTAAAAACACATGGTGCTGTGCAGGGGTGATGCATGCGGGGAGGAATGGGTGCAAATACACATACTCATAGTTTATCCACACAACCGGGCACACATCTGTTCATGCAGCAGCAGAGGCAAGCATTCTTCAGGAGATGACTTGTGCAGCATCACCCAAGACAGGTTCAAATTTACAAATAGTGTCTTGACATTAAATATGTTTTGCCAGGTGACATCAGATATCACCTTACCATGGACAGACTGTGGAAACATGTCAAAAAAAGGGAGAAATCCAGAGCAACTCATCAGACTTACTCAGTTCTGAGAGGTTTCCTTGGAAGAACGGTGATAGGGAAGGGGCCAGACAACTTGTTTTGGTGAGCCACAGGTTGTTTTCCATATGTGGAGCATCTCCTGCAACAACTCAGCAAAGAGTGTATGGCATCCAGTGGGATTTCAAGAAAGTGTTTGTTCTCACTTTTCTATTTCTTGCCACATAATAAACAAACCCCACACCTCCTTATTCTATGCCTCAGGATCTCACAAATTTGTAGGAAGTGGCAAATGCTTAGGTGTCACTCCTAAATAAATGCAACATCTTATTCCAGACAGTGCTAAAACCGCAAATGAGTATAAATGCCCTTCTGAGCAGCAAGCAAGCATATTAAAAAAGCATGATTTTTCAGATGCCCATTTAATTTGAGTAGTTGAATTGCTTCATTTGAGGGACTTTTGAATACTGTGAAATCCTGAGTGAGTTTTATAAAGTTTCATTCTAACTTGTAGAATTTTTAATGTGTAACTTTATCTAAACTTAAAGCATTGCCAGATAAAATATGCAGTGTTGCGGAACTGTTAACACATGTAATACAGTAGATGAAGTATGGGATGTAGAACTTAGTGAAGCTTGTTCACCAGACAAGTGTATAACACATGTAACTATGCAAGACACCAACTGAGGAAGCAAGCCAACTTTTGGAAGCTTGTTAAAATATTTCTTTCCACCTCAGAATCTACAGCAATTACATTAATCTAGAGGGTTTCTAAAGCTTAACTAAATTCTCACTATCCAACAACATGGTGAATGTAACTCTTTAATAACTTTTGATCTAATCTAATTTTTAACTATTAACTGGCTAGCCTGCCATTGCTGACCTTGTAATACTTTATTTGGACATCTAAAGCTTAATAAAATTTTCTAATAGAATAGGGATAGAGAATTCCAGAAAGTGTGAAAGAGCTCAGAGACTGTAATGTGAAAAGGTTTCACGCTGAGGAAGTGTATGTCACACTACCTCACCTGAAGATGGTTGTGGCTTGACAATGACACAAATCTGGCTTTGAAACATATGGCAGTGGAAAAGAAACAGCAGTACCATGGCAAACAGGTATTTAGCTGATAAAAAACTTTTTCTGTTAGTCCAAATCTGTTTAAAATGTAAACAAGTTTAACACCATGGAAGGACATGTGGACCATGTATTGTGGACCCTTCTGAGTCTGGTATAAAACTGACTCCATGCTATGTTCTCTTTGATTAATTTAACAGAAATGTGATCATGTCCTAAAGCCTGTTCCAGACTAAAAAATATTGCTGGGTTAGGACACAGGAAAGACTAAATAGAAAGAAAACATATCTTCTAATTTATCTACTGAAAGGACTTCTATCTGTTGATTAATCCTGTCTATCTATTTACTTTGTTTCTACAGAGAGGCTGGTTGGCTAGTTTTGTTGTCTACAGCTGGCCCCTATTTGATGATGATTGAAAATAAATATTAAACATATGTAGCATTAAAGTAAAACTGCATTATCCCAGAGGCATGTGATACACACCAAAAAATTGTTTTCAGGAATTGTATTTGAAATATTAAAACAAGTGGTGCATTCATATTTTAAAATACATCAGCCAAATTAATTTCCCTACCCTTTTTACAATTAGATATATCTTAACAAGAAATAAAGTTTACCAGAGTAAAACCATTACATGGTAGATTAGGAATTTGTTGGTTTTGCTGCCGTTCTAAATATTACAAGTCTCATAACATTTATCTTTCTTCACCCTTTACAGCAATGAGTAATTATCAAGAGAAAATTTAAAGATTAAGAGACACTTTTTCATATCGCTGAAACCAACGGAACTGTTACCTTTACTCTCTTATGTAAACAAGGTATTCTTAACCTGTCTAAAGTTTGTAGTTGTTTTATCTGATACACTAAACGGTGGGAAGTTTTCACAAATATTTTCTCTTTATAATTTGGTTAAATACTTCATTCATGTTCCCTTGATTCTTTTGTAGTTTAGTATAACATTTTTTCACGTTCCCTCATTCTACAGGAAAATTCAAGTTTTGTTTAGTACTCCACAAACCCTTTCTATAGTTATTTTTATGTTCTTTTAAAATTTATTTTATATATTTTTCACTAATCTACTGTTGCAGTAGAGTCCATGGCCATTTAAACACAGCAATGTAACTGTTAGCTTGGGTAAATTCCTCGTACTGAATAAAAAAAAAGTAGCAGAATAACAATTTTCATTATTCTTTTTTCTTTTAAGCTAGCTTTTTAGCATTAGTGATAAAAACCAGCATTCTTCTGTAAGGGATTTGATGATCAGTAACTGATAATCGGCATAGGATTTCTAGAAAACTGTTGACTGCTATAAAAATCTGAAAGTTGAATCTGAGATGGTCTTCACCTGCAGCTCTGGCATTGTGGCATTGCCACTAAACCACAAAGAAATTAAAACAGCAGTGAAAGAAAGTCAGTCTGCCAAGAGAGCGCCCAGAGTAGACTCTTCATCACTGTTCTCAGGCATGAGGAAATGTCCTCTGCAGATGGGCAGTAGCCTAACAAAGAAAGGGGCTAAGCAAAAAGTCCATAAGAAATTGATGAGACTTAAGCTAGGTCAAAGCCGTTCTAAAGAACAAAATCGTCAAAAGTTGCCTTTAAAGTATAGGGAGCAGTTTCTTCATCAGCTGTCTGGAGTTTGTACAGCATATAGTTAGCAAACAGGTCACAGCAGCTTTTAAGTTTTAGTAGAATATCAAAGTGTGATTCAAATCAGTGAAGCTAACTTTGTACTGTGGTGTCTTAGCTAATGCTTTTATACTTGTTACAGGTTCCTCCTGTCCTTACCCTTCATTTCAGTTGGTAAGAAACACTCATGCTGTTATTAGGGTTGACAGAGGTCTATAAGTATGTATGAAAAGAAGTGAATGCAGTGAAATCTGGACACAAACATTTCTTTCCACCTTTGCAAATTTGTTCAACCTACATTTTTAACATTCAATGTTAGCAAAAAGATTAGCTTGCACATTCAAGCTGGTCACAGGTTTGTCTCCAGGGTGAACTTTCCAGCTGTCCTCCACATGGATTGCTAACCTTTTCATTAGCCTTTGATTATAAAACTGGCCAGTTTGCCTGAGACACCTTCCCAGGTTTGATAGCCACAGTTCCAATTTCCAAAGAACAGCTGGAGGAGGAAGCTGAGATGACTGCACAGCAAGTAAAGATCTTTGTGACAAGACTCTTGTATGATACAGAGTATTTAATACCTGGGTAGCAGACTTGCAAATTTGTCTGACAGCATTGCTTTTGGATAATTTTTTAGACAGATAGTACAAGTGACACCCTAATGTCTTCATCAGTCTTGCCTCACTAAGGGGAAAGCTGAACTGTAGCATGTTATCCCTGATAATTTTTCTGCCAGTATCAAACTGAAACAGGAGGCATCCCTTGGCTTTACAAATACACTAGAATTTTTACTAAAATTACTTCCTATTACCTTTGAGTTTGCTCTGACCATAGCAGGAATACTTACATTCCAGAAGAAACCTGTGTAATCACACTGAAGTAGAAGATGAAGTTTCTGGCACCTGATAATGACTGAGAACCCTCAGGCTGCAGGCTGAAATCAAAATAACTCCTTAAGTACTTGTTACTGCAATGGCTTATATGTGATCTTTGCCACAGTCCCATATAGAAGGCATGCGCCCTTCTGAAATACTGGTGCCAGAGAGCTTCAGTGTTTGCATCTCTTCAGTGATGACAGCACTCAGTTCTGAGGTCATGCCTGGGCAGCAATTGCCTGCTGGGAGTTGGTTTTGAGCTGAAGAGCAGTAGGAATGATTGACAATAGAAAAAAAAGAAAGCCCAAACAACCCTATCAGTAATCATGGACTTACTGCTTGGAACAAAACCTGTTGAGGAACCTGATGGGAATTAGCAGGGGGTAAACTCTGTGTTCAAAGCTGGTAAGTTAGTAAAGTGCTAAAGCAAGAAAAGAAAGACAAGAAGGATGTGTTTTCTCCCCTTTATTCCCTCTGGGTCCTACTCATGGGACAAATGCAAATCTTCATGGTCAAGTGCAGTAATATTAGGTTTGAATCAAGGCGGTGTTCTTTAAAATTGGCTGAATACTGAAAATGTCTTTTGAAACAGGGTGGATGACAACTGTTGTTTCCATTTTTTGCATCAACATGGGTTTTACCAACACATAGTCTGAATAGGCTTCATTTCAGTTCCTTGATGCCACTTTTAATGACAAGGCGACTTTTTAACATCTTTGCCACCTACACTTCAGTCTACACTCTCAGTTTGAAGACTATTTCCCTTCTCCTTGAAATGCTTCACCCCACACTGACAGTTTAATAGACATACTTTGTCAAGTAGACTATGATAAAGAATTATAGGAATAGAAAATGATGGTGAGTAAACAAGTGCTAAAAGACATGGAAGGTTCAGCTGGGATTTTGAGTAGAAAATGATTACACTAACTTGAGTGAAGATATACTCGAAATGTGAAGGGTTTTTTTCTGCAGTTAGAAAGGGAGAAAGTAGCACAAGGCTTCCTAAAAGATGGATCAAAAATTCCTATGAAGGCGAACACAGAGGTGGATAATCCAAGAGGCATAGCCACTCCTCTGCGTGTTTGTGTGAGGAATTACACAGCCTCAAGACCTTCTGTGTTTCCCATGGTGCTTTCCCAGAGCGTGGACTGGGGTGCACAAGAGGCTGGGAGGGGACACAGCCAGGATAGCTGACCCCAGCTGACCAAGGGAATATCTCAGACAGTGTGATGCTGTGCCGAGCAATAAAAGCTGAGGAAAGAAAGAGGAAGAGGGCATGTTCAGAGTTATGGTAACTATTCCAAGTAATTATTCCACGTGACGGAGCCCTGCTTTCCTGCAAATAGCTATACACCTGCTTGCTGATGAGACATAGTGAATGCATTCCTTACTTTTCTTTACTTACACATGCAGCTTTTGCTTTACCTATTAAATTTGAATATTTACCTCAAGCCATGAATTTTCTCACTTTAGCCATCCAGTTCTCTCCCCTTTCCCACTGAGGGGAGTAGGCAAGGGAGTGTACGGGGCTGAGCTGCCTACTGGCGTGGAACTACAAGAGCAATGAACAGAAATGAGAGCTGCTAGCATCTGCATGAGTTTTTTAATATGGCAAAGCACTGAAAAGAGCTGGATGACCTTTTCTGGAAAAAAAAAAAAAGTACTAGCAATGGTGCTCTGTGTCTTTTTTTTTTTTGCAGACTATCTCCATTTTTTAGACACTTTGTCCCGGAAATAAGTCCAAGGCTTTAGTTCATTTGACATTGAATCTCCAGGTTGTTCAAAACCTCACAGACTTTAAGACATTTTGGAAAGTTAAAGTAAACTCCTCCTACACCTCTAACTTGAGCAGAAAGCAAAGCTGGAGGGCTGTATCAGTCAAGTAAAAGGGCATCTCATCTTCTCCTGGGTGAAGATAGATCTCCTATTCAAGCACCTGCCCTTGGTGTGGAGCACAGGCTCCTTCCTCCATCCCTTCCTCACTCTGTCCAAACATTTGCTTTCTGTATGTCTTGCAGAGCTTTTAGCATTTCCTGTGGCACCTGAGCAGAATGGCTGACATTCTCTGCTTGAACACAAACCTCAAGAACTGCTACAGAGTTTTTGAGCATAGCTGGGTATGTAATTTTAGGTGTCAATGGCATTTTATAGAAATGCCTAGAAACCACCAATGGGCCGTGTTCTGTCTTGCCGAAAAAGAAGGCTGACTTGTCTCTGGCCATCATGTAACAGCAGATGATGGGGGAAGCGCAAGGCTCTGAATTATTTATAATTTTTAAAATAACCTTCCTAATAATATTAATAATGCCTTTGCTTTATCTGAAAGCCAAATGAGAAATAATATTAATCATTGACTTGTAAACTATTGCTTAATAAATAGAGAAGTGAAATGAAAATCAATTTGTTTCACATCCTCAGGAATGAACTCAAACTTGAGACTTCAAAATAATGCATGAAAATAATTTTCATTTTCCAACCAGCTGTAATCCTAAGCAATTAAAATCTTTAATAACAACTGGTTTTAAAAAGAAAGTAGTTAGTTTTAGTCAGTATCTTTTGTTGGCCTGAAAGCCAGTTATGGCCTGATTTTCAGAAGTATTAACAGCTGTAGGTATTCAGAAATTCTGAATGCTGGGCTATGTTTTTCATATCTAATATTTATATCCAACTTGAAAAGTGTTAATCTTCATGATTGTGTCTCTTTTTATGCTTTTGCCTCTGAAATAATAGCCATTTTAAAAATATTTTGAGATTCTCTGATAAAAGGCACTATATAAATGCAAATTACAACACTTTTAACGTGTTGGCTTTCCGTTTATTCTTCTATGTGTGGGAGTTATCAAATCTGATTTTACTTTGGAAAGTCATAATTTTATTAATACAATAAAAATGAACTGAATGGAAGGAATGCTTAAGATCTGATGCAGTTCTGTAAGAGCAGGGACATTTTCACAATGAGGAAACCTATACTAAATTAGCACTTTAAATATCTTTGTGCATTTTTTTTCTTTTATGCTGAGGACCTGTAAACTGCTTTTGGAGGTTCACAAAACATGATTCTTGGTGTCAGTAATTGTATCTTTACTGAGTATTATCCAATTATGAGGCAAAGTCTGGTGACTTTCCCTGACCTCACTATTCACTGACTTTAAATACAAAACCTGACTAATATTTTGTGAATCTCTCATTTTTCCCTCCTCAATCACCTTCCAGAATGGTCAAAGGGACAAGTTGTGAAGGAGCTCGGATCCTCGTGCTTTGTGAACCGACTATGAAAGGTGAGTTTACACATCTGTTAATTTTTCATCTAGCTGTAAAAACTGGTACCAGCCAGGTGAGTGATTCTGTTGTTCTGTCTGAGGAATTAAGATCATCTAGATTCAATTTGTTTGTTTCACACTTCATCTGAAAGTATGAAGATTCTTCATACTTACAGCATCCATGATATCTAGCTTTGGAGATATTTATCCTATGTCTTAATTTGAATAAAAAAATGGGTTTAACATATGGCTGGACCAAAGCCCAGGCTGAGGCTTGAGATTATGGATGTGGAGTAAATAGATATTTTGACTATTTTGTACTATATGGTTTTGTGACACCTTCATTCAAACAGGTTCATTTTTACTGCCTATCTACAACAAAGAATGCTGTAAGCATTACGATTCCTTAATGCTTCCTCTCTGCTACTCGCTTCTATAATTTCCCCTTTTGTTTTCTTTTCTTTTTTTCATCCTCACTTCTCCTGAAATGTTGAGTGGATTTCTGTGTCTCCAGAATCTGTTTATTTATTTTTCTATTCTTCTCCCTTTCCTTTATCTTCCTTCTTGGCTTCTAACACCATCCTTATTACCAGGGGGAGAGGACATAGAAAGGCAAATCCCACTTACACCGTAGAGTTTTGCACCTAACTCTCCTAGTAGCAGTGGTCAGAGAGAGGATATTGGATTAAAGATAACCACATAGTACAACCACTGTACTCAATATTGTCGCACTGTTCGTATATCAGGCCACAAGTGACTTGACCCAAGTCAGGCAATGGGTTTATGGCAGGATGTAGGATTTGCCTGAGATGAGTGCTAGCACTGAGAAAGATAAGCAGCTCAATAGACCCGTAATGGGATATAAACACTGATGTGCTGCCAATCTTTTCACAATGGGTCCCAACAAAAATTTTTCCCACTGGCTTGTGACAGAATTCATATCAGGCACATACACTTGCAGAGGAGTGTCAAGGGAGTGGTAAATGTATTCCTTTGTTTTTTGCAAGCAAACAAAAATGCTCTTTAATAACCAAAAAAAGAGGCAATGTCTTTTGAAAGACTAGCAAGTGTGTTTCTATTTTGCATTGTATTCTAGTTGCATCACTTGACTGAGAAAGATATTGAAGGTATTTAAGGAAACAAGTAATGATAAAATCTGCTCTATTTCAGAACCAAGAAGAGGATTTCTATGATCTCTATAAATAAAAACCAGCCTGACTATTCTGGTTTAGTAGTAACTAGGAGGCCAGTGAAATACAAAAAGGTGGAAAATGTAACCCTGCTGTCCTTTAAATTTTGACATTAGCATCCAAAGGGCATTTATGACTGCATATAGACTTTCATATCTATGTAATGACTCTAAATTTTGAAGCTGTGACAAAATACTGGTAGGATCAGCTGGGTGGCTGAATCCAGTTTCCTCTCCACAGCAATAAATGGACATATAATTAATGTTTTATAGGGACCCACTAGAAGATCCTCTTGAAACCATCTTTTGTCTCCAAACACCTTATTATAAACCAAAGGCCTTAAGTAGAATTCTGCAAACACAGAAAGATAAATATTTAGGAACGAACAGAGTTCTTCCTGTCTCATCACTTTTGGAGTATTTTGTGTGAACAGTGCATTGGGCTTAGTATTTTGGTAGTTTGTATAAACTGATGTCATTCATGTGCTCTTGTTCATTCTGCACACTGACATCCCACTATATTTTCATGTACTGTAAGAACACAACAACAATACCCTGCTATATTTAAATTCAAAGTGTAAGATGAGATATAAAACTAGGCTCTCCACCATGAGAGCTGAAATGTTAGTGATCAGTACAACAAACAGGTTCCACTGTATCCCAAATGCTTAGCTAACCAAGGTCATTGCAGAAGTTAGGAGGCACATTTAAAAGAAAGGTTTGAAGAGAACATTTCTTTTGATGTTTGTTTTTTTTTCTGGAGAACCTAGTCACTGCCAGGCATCCTGTTCTTTTAAAGGGGAATAAATGGGCCTGTGACAGAACCCATCCTATCTTGACAGCTGGCTTAAGGGTCAGGACTGATAGACAATAGCTTATTGGGAGCACTTTGCTGTTGCTTGCCCAGATGGTATTTGTCTTAATCATCCATCAAAATCTCCAGTGGTGCCGATCTAAGGTCTTTAAACAGCAACTTTCTGTTTTAAAGGTATAGCCCTATTCCTAGACTTTTTTTCCATGCTGCTATAGTTAACGGCTCCTGAATAATGCTGACAAGAAAATTTTTCTTGTGAAACTCCAGAGATATTTTGACTGTTCTGAATCCTTGCAACCCCAACATTACATTAATAAAATGTACTGCTCAACAAGTATTCAGTAAAGAATGTAAAAATCTACTTAACTAAACAAGAATGTAGCTGGTCTGACTTTTGCGTTACATTATACTTTGTAGTTCAAGCATTTTTTTATGCCGTACAAGGTATTACAGGCAACACTTCAAATGCAGATCAGGGTTGCAGTAGCAGAACACAACATAACTAAACAGTTGATTTAATGAGGTAGGAATTTAACACAATGCTTTATTCATAGAATTTGAGCGTTGAAGACCAGATGGTGTCAGCAGTATTTCCCTCTGACTCTACATCCAGAATTAAAACAGACTTCTGTATTTTATTGAAATTTTCAGCCCAGATTTCACCTACTGCTTCCAGGTAACGCTGCTCTGGATTAATTTTTCCATTTGCATTTCTGAAATACATGCTGAGTAATTAGTTCATGAGCCACAAATATATCTGATATTCAGTACATCAAAGATCAACATAGTCAAGGGACTGTCATATGGACAGCACAGCATGTTAAACGAAGCAGATATTCACTCCTACCTGGTGAACCATTCAAGGACAAACAGAAATCAGAGCCTTCTTTCCATGCAGGGAATCTTATATAAGGCAGTCCTAAAAGCAGAAAAATATATTCTAGGAAACAGTTTTCATTGTAGAGAGCTGCAGCAAAAAAAAAAAAAAAACAACCCAGAAACTCCAAAGAACTAGCTCCTAATCATTTTGGCTGTGAAATAAAAATCAGTCACTGTGAGCAGGTCAAAGTTCCTCACAGTCTGCTGAAGACAGAAGACTTGCATTGACTAGATTCGATTTCAGCCAGAAACTGGATGACTCACTACTCACTGGAAGCTTAACAATCTTATTGCTATGACGCAAGAAGTCAGAGTATATTTCTCCTCATCCTGTATTGACTGCCTCTGACAAATCACTGCTGTGGTCAATTTTTTAAAAGTATATGTTTTCAAAAGAGCATTTAAACCTCAGAAAGTGTGTGAAGTTGTCAGGCAAGTGGGAAAAATGTCATGACCAACTTTCCTCACATACTGTGGCCTTAATTTTTTGTATCAGTAAATGTTTCCCCTCTCAACAGTGCTAATTTATCTGTTTTTGTTGTGGGAGATGGATGTTAAAGTCTGATTCTGGTAACTTTTATGGACTGCAGATAATTCCAGCAACATATTTCCCAGTGTCTGAGACCTGTTCTGGTAACTGAACTGGAAAGATCCAGAAAAAAAAATGAAGTCTCTGGAAATTCCCTCAAGACAGGTTTTGTCTTTGCAAAAATCTCCATTTTGCCCTCAGAGGCCTCAGTGGACAAGTTCTAATTATTTTTTCACCTGAGCTCTTACTCTGCCCCTTCTTATTTCCTCACACACTACCTTTTTATACTACAAAGCATTTCCCTACCTTCTTGTTTCAGAATCTGGGCATTCATTGCAAATCACAGAATGAGCAGTTCAATCAGGTTCTCAACTCAAAAGTCAAAGAACTGGAAAACAGTGTTTGTGTAATGGTTTTGGATAGAGATACACCAAGATGGAGGAAGGAGCTGGCCAGATATTTCTGGGGTGTTTCTTTCTGCCTGAATCAAATCACCATTTTTTGGTTTTGTTTTGATTTTTTTTTTTGGTTTTTGATTGGAGGGTTGTTGTGGGTTTATTTTTGGCTTTGTAGTTATTTCCCTGTTTCTATGTTCCAGCAGGGACAAGCAAAAAATATCATCTTGCCCTGAAGAGAAATGAGTGTGTTGCAAATGACTGTAGTGAAATTGCTTACCATTGCCAAGAACAGACCAAAATATGGGGGTCTGAGAATATGGTAATTTCCTGCAAGGTCAGAAGAGTAACAGTTTGTCAGCACATCTCCTAAAAGCATTACAAATGGGTGAGTAAGTATAAAGAGGCTGGGTGTGTGTGGGGTGTGTGTATGATAAATAACACTTTCAAATTATCTCAGTGCAAATCAGAAGAGTTGAAACATATTGAAGAAGTTAATTTTGGGGTTAGAATCTTTAAGTATTGAATTGTATTCAGATATATAAATACTAGAATCCTTGACAACTATCTCAGCACTACCAGTTCCTGATAACTGTGATTTACTAACTTATCCTACAATCATAGAATAGTCCAGATTGGAAGGGACTTCAAAAAATAACATGGTCTAAGATTTCACAGGAGAAGAAGCCCAGATGAAATTATCTAGCACTGTGTTCAACCGCGTCTTTAATACTTACAACAAAAGGGATTCTACTAGATCCCTGGGCAGGTTGTTCCAGCCAATGGTTTTCTTACAGTAAAAAAAATTTTTTCTTACATCAAGATGAAACCACTCCTAATGCACTTCCTTACCTTTCCTATGTAGCTTCTTGTGAAAAGAGAGCCTCTGTCCTCTCTGAAGCTTCCCTTGAAGTACTGGAATACTGTGATGAAATACTCCCGGGCTTTCTCTTCTCCAAGGAGAAATGACCTAACTTCTTCAGTTCTCCAGGCCTTTGAACATCTTTGTCACGGTCCTTTGGATCATCTCCAATATCCAACCACCCATATCTGATACTGGCTTTCTGTTTCTAGTAAGCCAGATAGATTCAAACTGGCATTCTAAGCAGGAAAGACCTAGCCTCCATTTAGCCATTGTTTGAGTCATCTAGACATACAATATAGAGCATAATTTTTTTCAGTAATCCTTTTGTAATGTCCGGAAATTAGTTATCTTGAAATTTGTATATTAATTTATTTTCAAAACATTAAATATTAAAAGTGCTAGCACATGACCTCTAGATGTAATTAATATAAGAAATGAGAAACCAGGCATATAATATAATATCCTTTCCAAAAATAGAATACTGAGGGAAACAGTCATTAACTAAGATTATATTACCAAAAGGAAAAACATTAACACAGTCAGTCATCATTGTGAACTGCAGCACAACAAGGTTCCTTCCTATGTCTGTGGATAGCTATTTATAGTATAACGACACGAGCTGGAAAGGCGCCATGATATCTTTTCCAGTAGCTGAGCTTGTGGATATCTATATCTGGAGAAAGAGCACAGTGAGCAATATATACATTCCCTACTCTTATTCAACCAAAAATCTGTGAAAAAATAAAAGTCTCAGAGAACAAGAATGCAGTTTTAATTTACTGCTTTGTTTAAAGGAGTATATTTTTAACTGACTCACCTGTTATCAAAACACTTTATTCTTCTACAAGAGAAATAGATATCTCTTATTAGAAGGCACGAAGAAAACAGAGAATATGCCAGCATGATCTAGCACAGAACAATCAATTCTGTCAGGAATTTGAATTTAATGTTGTCTAGTTTAAATTAATAACTTTCAAAGAGGGTAGCATTTGATTTAGTGCAATTGGCTTTAATAAAGATTGTATAATTAAAGTGCCTCATTATTCTGACAAACCTAGGAAAATAACTAGTTTTGTGTTGGAGAAGAGTGACAGGTAATAGATCCTGTCTTTACAATTATTTAAGTCTTTAGAACATTCTGTACAATATAGAACTGGTTTTGGGGAAGGGAAAAAAGGGAGACTAGACTAATCTGAATTTGGGTAAAATAAAGAAGAATGAATCCTTTAGGAACAAATTTGAAATCTCCTTTGAATTCAGCTGAGTTACATATGTGAGGTGGATAGATAAGAAGGCAAACAAATACAGCAAAGAAAAAATGAATGACAGAAATGGTCAGATGTAACTAGTAAGCAAGAAAATATCCTATCCTATGTGGTTTAGGGAAAAATATACATGTATACTCCAAATAAAATGAAAAAAACCCACTTCAGACGGTCTGCAATAAAAGGGCTGAGAGAGATTAATGTGGTAAAGGTGAGAGACAAGCTGTATCATTCTTTTTTTGTCCTACGTTACTTTTAATTTCCTGGGATCAGACAGCTGTGCATGTTAATGGAAGTGGGATCTGGGAGGCTTACTTCTGAGAGATGCTGTTTACTGCTCCCCTGCTGGGGAAAGGATACGTAATGTCATATATATTTGCATGGTGCATTTGCTCTCTGTTTCTTCTGTTGATAGACTGACTTGTCTTTTGGGGATTCCTTTTCTCTAGAAAACAAGCTAATAAAATTCACAAGCAATATTTCTTCCTGTTTGTTAGTTACTTCTAATCATTTTAATCCTGACCAGCTGAAAATACGCTGTTTCTTTGTTAATTTCACTGACTTTTCAAATTAGTATGTAGGTAATCTGTGGTATCGTACAGGTGTGCCTTACCTGGTCTAGCACCAACACAAGGACATCCATAACTTAGCAAATGATTCTTCAGCGAATCATCAGCATGCATGGACCAAATGGTTCAAATCCAGTCCACAAATGTCAGCATTATCTAAGAATATTATCACATTGTTCCTTTCATGAGAAGTTTCTTTAGGACCTTTAAAGCGCGCTGCCATCTTCCCTCCCTCCCTTCTGTCCAAGATTCTGTGTTTTTATTTCCAGACTTCACACTTTGCTTTAGTTGCTTTCTTATTTTTATACTTTTATAGATGTGGATAATCTCCACACTACAAGAATCTACCACTAATAATTTTGCATGGTTTTTCACATTTCACAGAGGGGCTTTTTCACATTTCGTTAAGGGCTAAGGTTGCAAATCCAACACTACCCACACATGTGCAGCGTAACTAAAATGCAATTGCTTGCAATGTATACATTCTGAACTGTCAAGTTTTTCAGCTTTCCTAACTAGCAGAGTGAGCACTTTTATCTTCTATTTACTGGAGATATGAACTATTCCTTGTAACAACCTCGGAAGATACACCATTACTTACACAGGCCTATTAATCTTACTTTTGCTTTAAATTTGAATATCTTCATACACCCAGTATTTGTCTCTATTTGAATAAAAAAGGAATGGAAATTCTATAAGCTGAGTGTAAGCTTACACTTCTATAACCTTAAGCTGTGCTTCCACTCAGACTAGTGATGTGTCTTCCTCCTGTATTGGCAGCTAAGCAACACAGATGTTTCCTCTTAAATTATAAAGACTCAAAATCACACAGAAATGATACGTTAGATACTTACTGCTTACTTGTGGACATGGCATTCAGATCTTTCAGCCTTTGTAGAGCTGAAAAAGTAGATTTGGTATTGTCCCAGAGGAACAAGCACTACCGATTTTTAAATGTGCAATATTGACTGAGGTTTCCATATGTCCAGAAAATGATAAATTACTTTCCAGAGCAGTAAGACACTATGTTGCTACTAACATTGATGATCTGCATCAATGCCAAGGTTACAATTTTGCTTTACACAGTTTAAATTCCACCAGCCTCCATGTTCACTTTGGTTTTTTTTAAATGAAAGTCCTTTTGTCAATAAATTCTAAGAAATTATAGATCTACTTGAGAATCTATTAGCTTCTTCACATAAGGCATGGAATTAAACTTTGAAAATTAGAGAAAGCCTAATATTAGAAAATCCACTATTTAGAAAAGATTTATTCTAATTGTAGATCTGAATGTTTCTCAGAAGGATTCCAGTCCTGATCCAATAATCTCTGTTTTTTATGCTCAAATATGTTCTTACAGGAACAAATCTGAGCCAAAGCAATAGATTTGTTTTTTTTTTTTCAATTCAGCTGTGTAGTACATGTAAAACTTGTTTAGAATTTTCTGGCAGACTTTAAGATCTTGCTTTGGTTTTTTTTTTTGGCTTTCAGTTGGTTCATTTTTTGTTTGTTTGTTTTTTAACTATGGCTTAGTCTCCTTTAGACATTAGGAAGAAATTCTTCATAATGAGGGTGGTAAGACACTGGCACAGGATGCCCAGGGAGGCTGTGGATGCCCCCTCCCTGGACATGTCCAAGGCCAGGTTGGATGGATCTTGAGCAGCCTGGTCTGGTAGGAGGTGTCCCTGCCCGTAGTAGGGGCGTTGGAACTTCATGATCTTTAAGGTCCCTTCCAACTCAAATCATTCCGTGATTCTATGATTCGATGATCCTTTCTCTTCTTCTCTGTAAGAATCCTGTAGTTCAGTGAAATTTGGAATCATAGAAAACTTCTATTTTGAACAAGTTATGCAAACAAATCTTATTGAAACTCTTAATTAGAGAAAGATCACTTAAGTCTTGAATGAAGGTCCTGCCTGACCAATCTGATCTCCTTTTACGACCATGTGACTCGCCTGGTGGATGAGAGGAAGGCTGTGGATGTGGTATACCTGGACTTCAGCAAGGCCTTTGACACTGTCTCCCACAGTAGACTCCTAGGGAAGCTGGCAGCCCGTGGCCTAGATGGGAGCACTCTGTGCTGGGTTAGGAATTGGCTGGATGGCCGAGCCCAAAGAGTGGTGGTGAATGGTGTTTCATCCAGTTGGCGGCCGGTCACCAGTGGTGTCCCCCAGGGATCAGTATTGGGTCCCGTCCTGTTTAATATCTTTATTGACGATCTGGATGAGGGGATTGAGTCCATCATCAGCAAATTTGCAGATGATACCAAGCTGGGAGGAAGGGTTGATCTGTTAGAGGGTAGGATGGCCCTACAGAGGGACCTGGACAGATTGGAGAGCTGGGCTGATTCTAATGGGATGATGTTTAATAAGTCCAAATGTCGGGTACTTCATTTTGGACACAACAATCCCATGCAGAGCTACAGGCTGGAGACAGAGTGGCTAGAGAGTAGTCAGGCAGAAAAGGACCTGGGAGTGCTGGTGGACAGGAAGCTCAACATGAGCCAGCAGTGTGCCCAGGTGGCCAAGAAGGCCAATGGCATCCTGGCCTGCATCAGGAATAGTGTAGTAAGCAGGACCAGAGAACTTATCGTCCCCCTGTACTCCGCACTGGTCAAGCCTCACCTTGAATACTGTGTCCAGTTCTGGGCCCCCCAATTTGGGAAAGATGTTAGGATACTGGAATATGTTCAGAGGAGGGCAACGAAGATGGTGAAGGGGCTGGAGCACAAGCCCTATGAGGAGCGACTGAGGGAATTGGGGCTGTTTAGTCTGGAGAAGAGGAGGCTCAGGGCTCCTACAACTACCTAAAAGGAGGTTGTAGTCGGGCAGGGATTGGTCTCTTCTCTCAGGTGACCAGTGGCAGAACCAGAGGGCATGGACTTAAGCTTCGTCAGGGAAAGTTTAGACTTGATATGAGGAAAAAGTTCTTCACTGAAAGGGTGATTGGCCATTGGAATGGGCTGCCCAGGGAGGTGGTGGAGTCACCGACCCTGGAGGTGTTTAAAAGGAGACTGGATGAGGCACTGAGTGCCATGGTTTAGATGATGGTTGGTGTTAGTGTTGGTGTTAGTGTCAGGTTATAGGTTGGACTTGATGATCTCAGAGGTCCTTTCCAACCTTGTGATACTGTAATGACAGTTTCTATAAAATGGCATAATTAGGTCAGGCCCAATTCTAATCCTCTAGGGTGCATGAATGCCAAAAGTCAAAGGCCACGGAAACAATAATTGCTTGAAACTTTCTGTTGCTCAACAACATAGTAAAGGTTTATTGTAGAAATGCATCTCTTAAAATAGTAAACAACTGCAGAATGTCTTTGGAATATGTTAAACATGGCATTTTCATCTTCATAATTTCCACTTATTCCATCAAATCTGTGAGTGTGAGATGTCAAAAAGACATTCCTTTTTTTTTCTCCTTCTTCTATTTGAATGTTATAAAAATAAACTCTACAGGAAATACATTGTTTATTTTATTTACCAGCTCTTGAATTGACTTTAAGAAGTTGTGGTCAAAAATTATCTCCCCTCAGAAAAAAAGAACAGAAACACATAATTATGTATGTGTTTTTTCATGAACATATACCTTCTTCAACTTTATCCTTGGCTATTGGATACATATAAGAGTTCTGTAAAACATCCTTGCACTAACGGCACTCAGACATCAGTGATGTGAAAGCAATGCCCTAGCCCAATATGGAGACTTTACCTTCATATCTGAGATACGTAAAGCAAAAAACATTCGTATGTTCAGAGTGTCCTTCAACAAGTTTTAAAGCATTTCAGACACTTTAAGTCTTTGAAAATTTTATATCAAGAAATTAATTAAGTCTACTCTGTGTCATCTTCCGACTGACACAATGCAGGTAAGAATAAGAGCTATTTTTGTGTTTGTGTAAGTAAGTCAGCAGCAACTGACTTAAAATATTTTACTATCTTATCTGAAAATATTCTGCTTGGACTCACCAGGAGCTCATTATCAGTCTGGTATTCTGGACTGTCTGAGAATTTGGATGACACACGTATATGAGGTTACAAGAGCTGTATATATATAGCTGAGAAAAATAGGACAGGTTCCTCATCTTTCCTGCCTGCAGCCAGACCTGATTTTGAGGGATGTTGCTCTCTGAACACACTTTAAACATCACTGTTTTGTCTCCTCAGTCATCAGATTTCTGGCATCCACGTACTTTTGCCACTGTTGTAATCAATATTAATTCAAATCCTGCAGATTTCTTCAGAATTCTTTGCTCAGCTTAGCAAGGTTGGCTGAAATACAACAGCTGAGCTCTTCCCTCCCTAAATTACCAAAATCTTATGCTTCCTTTTGCTCCTATGCTAGGCAAATCTGAGATTTATTAATTTTTCAAACCCCTGTCTCCCCACCGCTCACCAAGAAAAAAACCCATGTGCAGGACTTGTCTTGTTTTCTAGTGATCTAGGTAAATTTATCTGGATTTAAGTGACATACTGTAAAGTTAAAGAGTGGAAGATGTCAACTGCATTCCTGCATTTACCTTACTCTGCTGCATCTTTTATCTGACCTAGTGACCTAAAGCTCTCTTTACAGTCACTGGGGGAAGTAAGAATCTGGTCTCTTTTCAGTGTCTGATTTAAAGTGATGAACCGTGCTTGTTTTCATACTTTACACACAGGTGAACACTCTACACCATGTCATCTTAAGCAAAAATTTGACCTAAGTTTGATTAACATGTATTTCTACAAAATTTTTTTTTAATGACACTTCTGAGAGGATTTTATTTATATACTTGTAATCAATTTGGTCATTGTTAACCCTCATCTCTTTAAGGTAAAGCCTCTGACCTCCTAACTGGTTTACAAATACTTTTTTATCTCTGTATTAATTCTGGAATTCCTGTTTACCACAAGTGAACTTCTCAACTGATCATATAGTTATAAAAACATTCTAGGCTAGACACTGAAGTACGAAGAGGTGAAGCACTGATTAACAAAACAGAGGCAAGTCTGTGAGTAGTTATTTCTATTTGATCTTTGGTACTTTACGAGGGAAAAAAACCCTAGTATTTTCTCTTTGTGAGAAAATAAAGCTGACAAGTAAGCCTTCAACAAAACTTTCTTACTTTCTCTCACAATGTGGTCCTGAGACATGGAATATATTTTATACGCAGGAAGTAATACAAGGTTGAAGGTGAGTAAATTTATTATTTTTAGAGAAAACAAGACAGAACAGCAAGCAGTTTTTCCTGTGTAACCCAGTTTCTAATTTTCTCTCAAAAACAGTGGGTATCAGGATAAAGAGGTTCTTTAGGCTATGGAAATTATGCTTAAATTTATTTTGGGAAGACCCAAAGAAATACCTGCTATTCATTTTTCTTTCTAAAATCACTGTGCTGCAGAGTCCTAGAGCCTTTATGTTCCAGGAGGAATTAAAGGGATGACATTGAAAATGGTGCTGTACATCACTAATTTCCACCTTGCTTTGTTTTTGTTAGGGATAACTTCTCATAGCCATACTTAGTGTATCCCAAAGTACTGAAAGAATTGGTAATTTGTAATGTGACTCTTACAATACCCAACACAGCTCCTGAGAGTTTGTGGATGATACTGTCATAAAAAGCTTGTTAACACTTTGGTTTTTTTAAATTGTCCTTACTGGTGATTTTGCCGTCCTCAAACTTCTGCAGCTCCTGAGAAGTGATGCAGAGCCAAGGAAAGCCATTTCTGCCTTATCCTGTGAGTCTGGCAGAGGGAGTCTTGGGAACGCAGTATGGACTTCTCAGTAAAGTCACAAGAGTTGAAAGTGCAAAAAAAAATAATTTGAATTCCTTCCAGTTGTACAGTAAGGTCAGTTTTAAGCTGTTTTTGAAAAAAGTTTTTATGTAGCTGATGTATATGTTCCCATCTTTCCTTTTCTGCAGGAATAAGTAGGGGGAATGTCTCTACAAGGTGCACACTTAACTGACCCTTTCATTCCACTCAGCTAGTATCTTTTTTCTTTAGTCACACTGTTAACACCTTCCTCTGGTTATAAACAGTAAAGTCATTCTTCTTTTGACAGTATTTTGAGTTTAGATTTTAATCCAGTAGATGAAACATTTTTAGCATTGCCTGAATGACTTGTTTGTCCCCTTTCTGTTCCTGGCATCTGAAAGGAAATGTTAAGAGTGTTTTTAATCTGCCACCCCAGAAGGAGCACCTCTCTGCCTCAGGTGAATGGGATTCAGTGAATGCAAAGCCTGGACACTTTGTAAGTCTCTTCTGTCAGTCATTCTCAACATTTTCTTTTTTTATGTTCATGATTTCTGTATTTGAACATCTTTCCTTATTGTGGTGTATTGACCCTAGGTAGCAATGAAGTACCCATCAGTTTCTCACTCACTCTCCCTGCAGCGGGATTTGTGAGTTTCTACTTTTAATAAGTAGAAAAAGTTGTACGCACAAGCAAAACAAAAGCAGAAATTAATTCACAGCTTCCCATTGGTGGGAAATTTCCAACCTTTCCAGAAAAGCACAGCCTAAGCATACTTAACAGTTGCTGTGGAAGAAAAGTGCACTAATTTGAATGTCCCACCCCCTCCTTCCCTTGTTTTGTGAGTTTCTATGACTGATTACAATGTCATAGAATCACAGAATGGTTTGGAACGGAAAGGACTTTAAAGATCACTTAGTTCCACCACCCCCACCATGGGCAGGAACACCTTCAAGTAGATCAGATTGCTCAAGCTGGCCTTCCATCCAAGCTGGCCTTGAACACCTCCAAGGATGGGTCTTCTACAACTTCTCTGGGCAATCTGTTTCAGTGCCTCACCACCCTCACAGTAAAAAATTTTGTCCTAACACCTAATCTAAATCTTCACTCTTTCAGGTTAAAACTGCTACGCCTTGTCCTATCCCTGTACTCTCAGATTTCTTGTAGGCCCTCTATAAGTACTGGAAGGCTGCTATAAGGTCTCCCTGGAGCCTTCACTTCTCTAGGCTGAACAAGCCCAATTCTCCGCCTGTCCTCATGGCAGAGGTGCTCCAACCCTCTGATCATCTTTGTGGTCCTCCTCTGGACTTGCTCTTACAGATCCATGTCCTTCCTGTACTGATGACTCCAGGATTGAATTCAGTACTCCAGGTGAGTTCTCACAAGAGCAGAGTAGAGGGGGAGAATCACCTCCCTCAACCTGCTGGTCACACTTCTTCTGATGGAGCCCAGGATGTGACTGGTTTTCTGGGTTGGAAGTGCACATTGATGGGTCATGTTGGGCTTCTCATCCGCCAACATCGGTTCTTTACTTCAGGGCTGCTCTCAGTCTATTCACTTCTCAGTCTGTAATTGTGATTGGGGTTGCTCTGACCCAGGTGCAGGACCTTGCACTTGGCCTTGTTCAACTTCTTGAAGTTCACACAGACCCACCTCTCAAGCCTGTCAAGGTCCCTCTGGATGGCATCTCTTCCGTCCAGCACGTTGACCTTATCACCCAAGACCGACCCCTGCAGAACACCACTCGTCACCGGTCTCCACTTGGACATTGAGTGATTGACCACAACTCTTTGAGTGTGACCATACAGACAACTCCTTATCCACTGAGTTCATCCATCAAATCCATTTTTCTTCAATTTAGAGACAAAAATGTCATACAAGACAGTGTTGAACGCTTTGCATAAGTCCAAGTAGATGGCGATGGTCACCCTTCCCTTACCCACCAACACTGAGGTCCATTGGAGAAGACCATCAAATTCATCAGGCATGACTTGCCCTTTGTGAATCCATGTTGGTTGTTACCAATCACCTCCTTATTTTAAATGTGCCTCAGCAGATTTTCGAGGAGGATCTGCTCCATGATCTTGCTGGGCACAGAGGTGAGATTGGCTGACCTGTAGTTTCCTGGCGCTTCCTCTTTTTCTTTTAAAAAATGCTATAGAATATCTCTTTAGTCAGCTGGAGTCAGTTGTCTTGGTTGTGTCCTCTCCCAAACTCTTGTGCAACCCCAGCTTACTTGCCAGAGGAACTGGAGTGGGAAGAAGAGAAAGTCTTGATGCTGTTTGAGCACTGTTCAGCAATAGCCAATCAAAGGTAATCAATGCCTTTTTTAGTCACAACTCCATCATAAAACATGCTATGAAGGAAATTAATTCCATCTTAGCCAGACCCAGTCCATTTTCTCATAAGTGGACATGGATTCTCTTGAAGTTCTCCTTTTCAGTGATCCGTCCGCCATTTTTACTGAATAGATATGACCACTGAGATTTCTTCTCCACTTCTGTGAGGATAATAACTTTTACTTACTCATTTGTTATATTGAGTTGCCACTGCTGCTACTAAAATGTACAGTCTGTATTTGAGGGCTTAGTTTATCTGAAACTATGATCACTGAGGAAATGGATTATTTCCTAACAGATTTCAGTGATGTTATGTTTTGGACTATTTTAAGGAACTAAATCAGCACAGGATTTACTATTCTCTGAAAGTGTATCTACACCTGTTAGAAAGTAGTACCCGTACATATTGTAGTAAGAAAGGTAAAATTACATATGTTCACAAGCACACACTTTCAGAAGCTGCATATGATTGCTGAATATCAAGGTGAGATTATCTGCTGGGATAATTCTGGTCTAAGGTCAAAGAGTTTATGAAGAGACCAAAGAAAAATTTTGCAAGCTGGTATTCTCCTACCTTTGTTTACTGGTGCAATTACATTGAGTACCGGCCTTTTTCATAAACTATCCCTGCTACATCATGTGTAGCATTTTCTTAAGCAAGAATTTTAAGTTCTAATTAAGAATCTTTGCTAAATTAAAGCCACTGTATGTAAGCACCTACTGTTATGAGGTGCTATTCCAGTAAATCACAGTTGCTTGCATAGTTATTTATTGTTACCCACTTACTATTACTTTGTTACCTCAGTCTATTCAGTTAACAGTAGCTACGCTGATTATGGGCAGAAAAACAGCTATGGAATTGTGCAGTCTTTCAATTCATAAAATATGCTTTAATTTCACTGCAGATATTAATTGGACAGTCTGTGTCAGGATCAAAGGGAGCTGCTTCTGATAACCTTTTGTCTGTAGTAACCATCTGCAAAGTGATCCTCTTTTACTGTCCATAAATTGGGTACAAGATAACAGTAAGGAGAAAAATGTGAATCATTGATGGGCAGGAGAACGTTTGCCTGTACCACGCTGGTGTTCAGCAGTGCAAGTGTATAACTCTGGTCTGACATTCTGTGTTTGCTGATTTTGGTGCTTTTCACTAAATTTTGTTTGTTAGTTAGTTGTCAGTGGAGATCTGTAGAGTGTTTAGTTATAAAACACAGAATAAAAGCTTCCAGGTTCTACTTAAAGAGCTCCAGGAACACTGCTACTGAGAGGGTTGCTTAAGTCACAGGGCTTAAGAACAAGGTAATTAGGAGTGCAACAAACTCACAGATGTTGCTCCAGCAAAAGGTTTACTTCACCTGACAACTGATAAAAAAACATGTTAAATAACAGGATGGTTCAATACATATCTCAAGATCATTAGACAGGTCTACATGATATCTCATTTATGGTACTGGTATGTTGAAGCCGAGAAATTTTGCTTGGAAATCTGCAGGTGAGGTAGCACCCTCTTTGGCATTTACCAGAGCATAGTTATTCTTAATTCCTCCATTTAAATAAGGACAGTTTTAAAGTTTGATCTGCCGATAAGTGACTTAACTTTTTTGCCAACTGTAATATCTATCATTAGTATCATTCCAAAAGTGACTAAAATACTTTTTCCTTATTATTGCTATGTTACACATACAGCTTAATCTTTAAAGTGAAAGCCAATTGATGAGAACATTTGAAAATCCCATTCAACAATGACTAGGCTAAAACATCTGGACTTTCTTAGCTACAATACATCAATACAGTTTCACTGATAAAATGGAATAATGCTTATGAACCTCCTGCTGAGGATTTGTCTGACCACTAGTTTATAATCAACAATTTGCTGTGTGGGAAGACAGCTAAATAGTTCAGGAGACTAACAATGGCTAATAGATCCTTTGATATTACTTTAAATATGTCTTCCTTCTGCCACAAGAAGATCTAATTGAATAGTAGGAAGCTGATGGTCTTTTACTGCAGTTCTCATCAGAAATATTTCAGTTTCCTTACCCTCAAAATACAAAGAAAGGGCTGAATTGGCTTACACACTTTCCTATTCCTGTTACAGGTTCCGCTGAAGCTAACAAATCACCTAGGATCAACAACAGAAGAGGCAGCAGATCTTTCATCGTGTTTTGTTGGTAAAAATTGGATTCCAGTCTATTCGTTTATCACTAGCACCCATTTAAAAAGGTATGAGACAAAGCATCCTGTTCCATGCCAGTACCCCCCTATTTCACTCTCTGCCATTTTAACCCCGGATGTGGAATACAAACAGTAAAAGTCAAATTTGGAGCAATTGTTTTTAACTTGTTTTACTCCTTGTAGATTGTTACTTCAGTCTATGTCACACCCGCAGGAAGGCTTGTGGGTTTGAAAGTCTGTCTGTTTTGCAGCAACATCTTCCAACATAGTAAAATAAATACTACATCTCACACAGTAATAGATGCTGAAGTCTGACCCACTGTGTATCACGGGTCATTAAATTGCCCCAGATACCCTGTAGCTGAGCACAGTAACCTGTGTTTCAGCTGAAGCACACTGTGTCTGACTAAAACATAACTTTCTGAAAGGAATCTGATGTTGTTCTTGAGCCTGTAGGAGTTCAAGAACCTATCGATTCCTTCAGAGCTTGTTCCAGTGGTTTGCCTCCTTGTAGTTAAGAAATGGCACGCTTTATTTCCCATTTAATTTTCCTGACTTCAGTTTTCATCTCCCAGTTTTTTTGTTATGTCTATGTTAGATTAGAGAGCCCTTGTATTTTCTCCCTGTGAAGATGCTTGCATGCTGCAATCAAGTCACCTCTCAATCTTTTTGATAAGCTATGTATATCAAGATCTTTAAGTCACTTACGGCAAGGGTCAAGGGTGTTGTTAGCTCAAGTATTCAAGCCTGTTGTGGTCAAAGATTACTAATTAATGTCATTAGAAATGAGCTATTCTTTGTGAGAGAGTGAGTTTCACAAACAACTCTCAGCTGATAATTTTCATAATGCTGGCTGAAATACCTGTAAACCAGTTATCTATAATTATGCATATACTCATGAAGACAGTGAATGCCACTTCTTCATTTTCAAGTGGGTTGTATAAGGGAAGGTGAAAAGAATGAGAATAAGCAGCTCTACAGTATCACTATTTCTTTTTTTTTATTTTTTAAATGCCTGTTTCTGTCCTAACATTTCCTCTTCTCCTTAATTTTTTAAGTTCTACCTTCTGAAAAGACCAAACTGATGGCATAATTACTAGACATAAATTCTAGGTATCAAACACCTTCTTGAAATCACCTCCTCTCAGTTTTCTTGCAAGCTAGACTAACTGTGAATATATTTAATATTGAGAGATTGTTCAGCTTCTCATGTTTCTGCAAAAAATTTTGGTAGCAAAATATCCAAAGCTATATTTATACAGGAATAAATATACTTGTTTCACTGCTTCAATAGCAATGCACTGTGTCTGATTCTATTTCTACAGTAATTAGCAAACTACCCTTAAGGTATCATTCATCATGTGCAAATCCTAGAGCAATTTCTTTCTATTTGCAGACTGAAAGGATAGTTTCCTATGTTTTGGCTTCATGAATACCTTAATTCAGAAACTAACCCACCTATTGACAATCTGGCAAAGTCCTTATGATTAACATCTTGTGTCAATACAGAGCATCAATCTTGAGCCTGTGTGTGCTGCTTTTTTCTCTTCTCCAAGTTAAATATGTTTGTGTAGAGTCTGTGGTATAGGAACAACCATTCACATTGGGGCTTATTTATTCCTTTGTTCTAATCACTTGTGTTCACAGAGCCAAAAAATGTAATGTTATCCTATCCTATCCTATCCTATCCTATCCTATCCTATCCTATCCTATCCTATCCTATCCTATCCTATCCTATCCTATCCTATCCTATCCTATCCTATCCTATCCTATCCTATCCTATCCGGAAAGTTTCTTTTTTTTCACTCTAGCCCATTGTCCTTGTCTGTCAGCACCAACTTCTTCATTGTCAGCTTTGTCCAACATGACAGCACCTGAAGCAGGGGAAGAAGTGAACAAGATAGAATTTGAACAAAATGGCTTCACATTCTCTTTTAACAATGTCAGTTCCTCACCACACTTGGTACTTCAGGTTTGTTTGTTTCAAATTTGCCATTAGTATTGTCAATACATTCAAAGCAGAAGCTTTTAAATCACTGGACTGTTTCAGTGTAATTCCACCGAGTGCAGAACAATGTGTGGAGCTGCTCCACACAACTTTATTCAGACTGCAAGTGTGGAAAAAGCATGATGCAAAATGCTGGGTAGGATTATAGATGTTAGCTTGCTTTTTGGCTAACTGTCCTGCAAAGGGGTAGTAGGAGGGTGAAAACATTTTTTTTGTTTATTTCTCAGATCAAATTCAAACCAGAATTAGCATCAATAATGGTCTTTATACTGTAGTGACTAATGATAAAAAACGAATTTTTACTCTCAAATGAAATGTTCAGAGAGGATGCAAATATCACACTATTTTTATCATTGAGTTAAATGAGCTAGAGTGTGCCGTGTGTGTGCTTTTGGGTGTCCGTGATGAAGCAGCTTCTTATTCTCTGAGCTTGGGAGCAGGATGAAGACTGAAACTGCAGTGTTTTCCCAGACCTGGCACTAGTATGGTGTTGGGAGGATACCGTTCTCTACCAGAAAAGCCCCTCCCAATGGGCTAGGTCTGCATCCATCCCTCTCTCAGATAGGAAATTAGGCGTATGGAAGTATATTTTTTATTAGACAGCCAGCTCAACGTAGATAAAACTTTGCTGCTTTCTACAGTTTTATTTTGGTATCTTGATTAAAGTCTCAACTGATGGAATCCTGTGATTAAATAAGCAACTTTATTCTTCCCATTTTTCTCCTGTTTTTCCAAGTATGCCAAGTATAACATTGTGACTACATCATCAATGAACTGTTTCTGTATTTTTGTTTCAGTCTGAAGAGAAGCATATGAGCAGAGTATACCCTAAAGATATGAAAGGTATGCACAAGTGAAAAAGAAATACAATACAGCATCATTAAAAAGTATGTCCAAGAGTAGTCAAAATGTCATTATTCTTTTCTATCTGGTTCTATGATTTCTGAACTTTTGGGATTGCATTAGTTGGTACTGCAATAGTAACTATTTGAACTGGATATCTCGTCTTTTACAAAGCACGACACTTCTTGTTTCCATTCTTCGTTACACTCTTGAATCTCCTCAGTGTTTCTCTCATAGTTTGCAGAATGCTTTCAGGGCCAGATTATTCATTGAGACACACCCCACACCTCCCTCAAATGTATTAGGCATGCTTTCTTGACATTTTAAAATTTCTTTGGTCTGTCATATTTATATTCTGAATGAAGTTTGGGAGTATTTATATTTTCAAATCACTATTGGAAATGATGGTGCTGTGCATTTTGTTCCTAAACTAGGCTTTAGTGTATGTGTACATCGGCTAAGAATAGTACTACTGAGACATGATGTGTATGTTTACTTTTTCCCTTAAAGAAAAATATACCCTGGCAGTCAAGAAGAAAAAAAATGGATGAAAATATCTTTGTGAGGAATGGTTTAACTGTGTTCTAGGAAGTATGATGCTGAATGTATTGATGAAGTTTTACTTGCATATTTGGAAATGAGTGAGGCAGCAGGTTAACAGAACAAACTGGCAGGATTATGTCTGTCTTCTTTCATATCTCTTTAGAGGATATGAGTCCGAGAACACATCTGAAGAAGTACTTTTTTTCTCAGGCACACAGATAAATAGTTCCTGACATGAATGATTTAGCAAGACAGTGCAGTGATGAGCTTGCCAGAGGAAAGAAGTACATTCCATATTTTGCTTCAGTTTTGGGGTAGGAAGAATGTTGAAGCCAAGCATTTAGCCAAAGAGGCTTCCTAATAAGAAAGAGGATTACGTAAGGGGATGAGAACCCAAGGGCTGTGAGCAGCACTGAGAAGAAAAGCCTAGAAATGCTGTGGCAGAAAACAAGTTTTAAGCAGACACTCAGCTGCACCAGGGACAGAAGGTGAGCAAAAACATTATAAGTTAATATAGGTGGAACTACCTATCAACAAACTGTGGTCTTCTCCACACAGTGACAGGTGACTCTAAGGAAAGGTGGTATCTACAGTATTTAGTCAGTCTCCAGAGAAATCTGGGCTAAAAAGTGTTAACAGTGCCAAGGCAGAGAAGTCCAGTTAACAATTCTTTTCATTAGACTTTTCCAAAAGACTGATGCTGGAATACAGTTTTGATTATCTCTTGTTGCATTTGTTTTCAGTTCTCTACAGGATTTATAACTTCTACCAAATGTTAACCTCAGTTAAAGTCCTAACTTGCTCAATATCTGTGTTAATAAGATCTTTTTCCCCCATCTTACCTGGATACTGGACCCAATAGGATTTATAGGTTGCAAATGAAAATTTAAGAATCCACAAGCTTTATCCCCATGGTACTACAGAGGAAAATATGTTTCATTCACATTTTTATTTTATTCGGGTTATATGGAAACTTTATTACTTTATCCACTGTTTTTCAGGGCTAAGCAAGGCATTGTTCACAGCAATAAACTCCACATACTGCAACACAGACATTTTACGAACTGATGATGACCAGGTCTCTGTCGATTACTGAGTCAGACTGTTGTTTTGTATCCTTCTAGCTATGGAACTGCATCTTTGTTTCTTGTTAGGTGTATGATCTAGGCTGTAGTGAGTAGGCTATGTCTTATCCTCTTCCAAATTCATTCGGGAGGAGAAGTGGGGATGGTGAAATCTAAACTGGTGACATACCGAGTTTCTGCAGACACTTTGCCAAACGGGACCATAAAAGCTGAACAGGTCTGTGCTCAGAAGGAAGCAAACTGCCCTCTCTTGGCCAGAAAATGATTTGGCCCTTTTCCTTTCCTAAGGTAAATGAGTTATTAAGAATTTGAATCTAACCTTGTCTCTTTGTCAGAAAAAGCAGACACGTGTCTTTTTATAGGTTGTTATATTGAGAAGTGGTTGGAAAAAGATAAATAAATATGGAGGTGTCACCTTCACTCTATTTAAAATCTTTCTCTGAATTTCAGTCTTGTTACAAGACTGATAAACACAAAAATTCAAATTTTTGTTTAGGAGGATTTTCTATTGCGTGAACTTCAGTATTAACATTAGCAGTGTAGATAGAAATCCAGGAACATCAGAGAGAGAGAATACTGTGCTGGGCTAGTCAAGGTACACAAGCGTATGAGCTCCGTTGGTAGTGATTACATACAGTGTGAGGGTAAACCTGAACCCAAAACAAACCTGGGAACACCAGGACTGGGACCTTTTCATGCTCTGATTGTATATCAGTAATTTAGTGTACTTGTTGCTTCAAATCACCTCCCTGTGAGTTGAACTTCCTGCTAAATCCAGAGTAGGTAATACTGTTGGTTGACGTGTCCACTGAATATCGCAGTAGCTGGTATCTCTGAAAGAGGTGTGTGAACTGTTCACGTTTATTGTTCTTTGTAGATATAGCTAGAATTTACAGGAGTTTATAGAGCTTTGCTAAGCAAGCAGAAGTGCTAGATTCAAGTATTTGTATGTGTGATGTGTTCCAAGTCCATTAATATTACTGTTTAATTCAGCTTTATGCTCCTGTAACATATATCCTTTTCTCCAAATGCATTGTTCTGGTGGAAAACCCAAGCACTGAAGTGACTAAATAAATGAATCACATTATTGTGTCCAAAGGCATAATCAACCTAGATAATCCCATTATGTCCCACATTTCTCTCATGATTTAAGATAATCTTCAGCAGTGGGAAAAGGTCAGGCCAAGTACGTTTCTAGATGTATCTGCCTACGCATCTTTTCTGGATGACAGATAGTAACCAGCCATCCTGTATTGAGAGTTTTGGGATTTAGATCAGTGCTCTGGCAGCTTCAGATATGTTTCAGGACTCTGAAGGGATGAAACATATGCATAATCTGAGGGAAAGGGCAGATTCCTGAAAAGAAGAGAAATGCTTTAACTGCTTTGTTTTCACTTAAGATGGTCACCCTACCTTGATACACATGCTTGCCTACCAGTAACTGTCTGGGATTCTTTTCTGGCTAGAAATATCTGTATATATCCTTTTGTTTATATTTGGTGTTAGGATGGGGGTTTTTTGCTCCTAAAATTTCCTTGCAAACTGATATTGCCCAGGAGACTGTGGTGAGGAGGCTAGAAAAAATACAGAAGAATTATAATCAGAGGTGGTTCATGGTTTATTGACAAATGCTATGTTTCAAGTGCGTAACATGCAGTTCTCACTAAAATGTTGTCTTATATACCTAAATTACTTGCAAGTATTGCACAGTTGGAAGTAGTTGTTGCTATAGAAGCACTGGAGATGCTGACGGTGCTGGCAGCAGGAACAGCAGCAACAGCAGAAGGTGCATTGTTATCTTATGGGTTTGCGAATGAGAGTTTGCATTTTATATCCTCTTGCTTCTCATTGCATTGGGGAAATAATGGTTTATTAAGGAAAAGAGGAGAGAAGAGGAGAGGAGAGGAGAGGACAGGAATTTGCAAAATCAAACAGGTTGATGTTCATAAAAGTTTAGGTTTTTTTTCAAAACTGTTTACAAATATCTGTCAAATAATTCTGAAAATGATGGAAGTAAAGCCATCCTAACAGCAACTGTAAGAGACAGTAGCTCTGATGGGTCTCTGGTGGAAAAAAGGAAGAAAGAATCTTTGACAACAGTAAGAACTGCCTTCAGTTGTAAAGGAAATCGGATGGATCTGTGTACAGACAAGAACTGGTGTAGAAAAACACTCTTTAGTTTGTGCTTCTATGCCATGACTGCTTAAAAAATGAAATGTGTGCAACAGTTTTAAATGCTGCTCTTCAAAAAAGGTATACTTGCATGTCAGCAGAAATGGGTGGGAACAATACTGTAAAGGAGCAGATGAGATCTTGTGTTCCTCTCCAGATTTCAAGAAGCAGCCCCAAGAAGCCACTCTGTGCTCTCCAACTACAAGTTAAGCAGGAAGGTACTCTCCTTCCCCAAAATTTTGTTGTGGTCTATAGTTCCAGGCTGTGTCACTCCTTTTGACCTGCCTCTCTGCTGTATATCCCTGGCCCACCTTTTCAGGGCAGAAGGTTGGTTTGTTTTTTTTTTTTTGGTAACCATAATGTGAGGATGGAGATACTGTGAGTACTGAGTCTGAATAAAAGCTTATCTAGAACAAAAGTCTCAGTGGTCTCAGTGTAAGCTCAGGATAAACAGATAATGATAATTTTGCTGTACGTTCTCCTAGCCTCAAGCCATCTGTGTCCCAGTAAAGCTTTTAAACAAGAGGTGATAGTTTTGTGTTTATTATCCCCAGACTGAATAGTCTGCCTTCTCCAGATGACTTCCAAACCCTTGTAAATGTTTGAATCCACAAAGCTGCAAGCAGATTCAAGGCTTCAATATGTGCCGTGGGACAAAACGGTGCCTCCTGTTTGTGTAAGCCCCCTGACTGTAGGGAGTTATTTATTTGGCAGTTTTTGTGGCAGAAGAAACAAAAATATTGTGATGTAAGTCATGACTGAAGTGAACTCTGTAGCAAAGAGTAAGGAAAAGATAATGATCTGAGGATTTTGTGTGGTTAAAGAATATTTGATGCTTGTATGCATCTTAACTGTGTATATACTGTATTTATCTGTGTATACCTGAACTCTGTATATCTGAACTGTTATGGACTTTGCCATTACAAGATAACCTTTCAGAATACCTTAATCTTGCGTCTTGACAAATATTGCCATACGTATTTCTGTACAGATAAGACAGGAACTAAAGGCTACTGGAGTTTACCCAAATCATCCCATTCAAGACATGCTAAATAAGTTCAGTATAGAAAAGTGGTTTAAGATATCTTAATTTAATTCTTTGAGTGACTTGCAAGGTTTAAATGGCAGCATTCTACCTTTTGAAAATACTTCTCATTAGAAGAAAAATATCCAAGAATAAAAATATCCAAGATGGATACCCTCCCCTCCGTTTTTTTCTCCATTTGACCCTCCTTAAACAAGTATTTGTTATTATTAATGGGATTTTCTTTTTCTTTAGTGTCACTAAATAAACTCTACTTGGATAGCAACAACAACAAAAAAATGGAGCCGGAAGGGACAATCCTATTCCATATGACTAATGTAAATAGTCCGCTTGAAAATATTATATATCTTTTTCAAACGGTTAAAAGCATTGTAAGCATTTCTTATACTATCCTGTGTAGTTAACAAAATGCCTAGGAAAAAAATTAATTTGTTTAAAAAAGACTTTTGAGAAAGCAGAAAAAAAAGCCTTGTGTATAATAATAAAAATGCAGCTTCTAAGTGAGCAACACACAGCTCATTAGAAAGAATAAACTCCCAGGGTCCCTGAAGGTAAAATACAATAGAATGCAGCCTATTTCAAACTCCATTCAATGAGTATGACTTTTGCATACTAAAGCAAATCATATTTCATAACACAATGAAACACTCTTAAATGACTCATTTTTACTATTTAATGTTCTTATTATATAAGCTGCATTTTCTGCTAAACTGTCTTTAAGAAATCATATTTTTTCAAACATGGTTTACTAAGGAGCACATTTAAAAATGAATCATCAGGCAGTACTGAGACTTCTCTATTGTTTATTGAACATATAAATATTTGGTGATGTATTTAAGGTATAATGTCTCCCTGTAATATGCTGTAGTTATTTACAGCTGTCATGTTAAAAGACAAGTATTTCAAGATTATATGGAACTGGCAAACAACGGGCTACGTGGAAAAATACGAACATACCAATATGCCAATATTTAACTGTATTTCTCTAATTTTACAAGGCATTGTCTTTTAAACATTTATCCTGGACCATTTCATTCAGCTTCATTTTCAAACCACCAATATGTTCAGAGGGTTTAGGAGAGCAGATGACTCAAAGTCAAAGAACAGTATTTTCTTTTGAAGCCAGGTAAAACTGTAGATGAATTTTGTTGTTGGTCTAGAGCACAGAAGGAAGAGTCTCTTCGTGTCTATCATAACATAATAACAAATGGGTGATTTGTCCTGGAAGTGAAGTGTTTGGTTAATCTGTAGTTTGTAGCCAGTTCGGAATTCTTATTCCTATAGCATCATTGACACGATCACTGCAAAACAGTGGTCTTTTCTTTACTGCTGCCAGCCAGAAATTATTAAAGGTGTTTAAAGGCACAGTCCCTACTGACAGGTGGGTGAGCAGTGCCAGGTAAGACAGTAAGGCAGAGGTCCTCCTCCAGCTGATATACAGTAGTCAATGCTGACTGTGCTGATGATGTGTATATTTCCTGCTCATTTGATTTGCAGGTTAGTCTGCCTCACGTGTGCCATGAGTGTGGCTCCTGATGTGTTGGAGTGTTCTATCTAAGCAAGAACTGTGTGCTGTGAGGCCAGACTTCGAGGTGAGTTCTGCTGTTTTGCTTGAAGATAGATGATATTGCAAATACATTTGGCTATCAACACAGGAGACTATTCTCAATCAACCAGCAGCTGACATGCAGACTTAGTATTTTCGGAATAATTAATGGCATTGGCTTTCCTGTATTTCCATCTCATCTGACTTCTTTTTTTCTGTCTCTGAACAGTCCAGACTTACACAAAGAGGCTTTGGATTAATAAACATGCATTCTGAGACCTAGCTTGGATAATAAGGGGATGCAAACGTAACTCAATGAGAAGACATACTGTTTATTAAATTTGTTGGTAGTCTGGGATGGTCACCGAGTGTCCAGATATACCAACTGAACAGAAGTGTTCTTCAATAATTCTGAAAAGTTTTCTGTGGTAAGAAAGCTGTGACCTTTCCATTTTAACATTAGCAAAGTCTAAGTTATTTGCATATTGAATTATTTCAAAAAACTCTACATTGTGTTATGAACTTAAACAGACAAAGACTCATTTTCACCCAACACAGGAGGATCTGTACATGTCAGCAGTGGTCACAGATGGGTGTGTGATGTGTCATTGAACAAAGGATTTTCAGTTAACAAGTAATATTATATTAGTATTATATATTATTATACAGGTAGCATATTTCAGTTCTTAGGTAGTATTAGAGGTGTTGTACTCTCAAAATCTTATTGTATGTAATTATAGCTACCTTAAGCACCTTTCCTTTCTTTCTACTGAAAAACACAGCCATCTTGAGATGAAACTGGAAGACAATTGCTGCTCATCCTGTGTGCCTGGTTTTCTTATGTGCTTTTGGCATATCGGAGATTTTGGTCAGTGATTTCCACATTTTCGGTCCTTGTTGGCTTTATATACAGCTGTAGGTAAGAGGTTTGAGTGAACAATATGATACAAGAACGAACTAAGAGAAGTGTTTTTTAATCTGGAGAAAGTTACAGTTTGAATGTGTTTTACATACACTACTGTGCATACGTGCACAGTGAGCATTTTAAAGCACCATATCCTTCTCTATTGCATTCATACCTAGAACTCAATAATGGGTGCTTGAAAGTCTTTGATTTAAATGCAGTTTCTTGAAAACCATTTTTTTTTCTGTAACAATGGTGAGTTGGCTGAGCCCAAGGAAGCTTGTGTCCTGTTTCTTTGCAGAAAACGCACACATTTTTTGTTCTTGGCTGTCACTTCCCACCAGTAAATGAAAGATGACGTTGAACTCTCTCTCAGGTGGCAGCACATTGTCTGTTCACACTTACAGCTTGGATATTTCTCATGATACCAGAAACAGTGTTCAACTCTGGATAATAATGATAAGATTTGGGAAAAAATGTCTTTCCACTAGTCATTGGACTAAGTTCTACTTCATTTCACAGGTCATACTTATCACAGTATTGTGGGCTGCTATGCAGCCACTGGTACATCCTGCCCACTGGGGATGTGAAATTAGTACACAACATTGTATTTGCTCCTGAAAATGTGGTCAGGGTTCCTAACATTTTAAAATTTTTATTCTTAATAATTTTAATCAAACCAGTATTGTAGGAATGCTAACATTTTTAAAGCAAGATATATCGGGAGAACTAAAAAAAAAAAATATTGAGAGACCTGCGGAGATCTGCTTTTTTTGTTAATTTTTTTATTACCAAAATTTCGCCTAGAATGGAAAGAGTATATTCTGCTCAGTTTATGATGGGAACACCGGAAATGTTCAAACCTAGGCAAAGATTGAAACAATGCCTTAAAAGTGTGTGAAAAAAAAATGTTATGAAAATTATGGGATTCAGTTACATTTATTGTTTATAACTGTCATTTTTATGCTAAATGCACTCCTGAGATAATTGCTGTCCTTACCTGGTAAGCTTGTAGGCTATGCAATAAGTGTAAATTCTTAGGCATCATATGTATCTTTAATAGTCCAAATCTCTGGTCATCATCAAAGAAATGCTGTTTGGGCAGTTATTTTACCTGTTTTTTAAGTTGTTTTATTTCACTGGAAAATAAATGTGAGGTTTTCTCGTGTGAACAGTGTGTGTAAGACATGGCTAAAACTCAACTAACATCTATGGCCATTTATTGCAGTCCCTTGTAATTTACATGTTTAACACTGGATATTCTCAGTCCACTCTGCTATCCAATGAGTAGCCATAAGCCACTGTAAGGTGATGTGACTGGCTGAGTTGAAGGAAGGGCGTGTGTGTTTGGATGTAAAATTATGTGGCTGTCTTTTGGGTTAAAACATTATCCGCAGTTTTGTTGCAAGAGAGTTTCTATGCTATGTGCATGTCCACGCCACGTGACTAAACTAGCTGACCACTAGCAGCACTATGAGATGTCAGGCTAGTCCCAGTGCTGCAAGGAGGACAAGCTACTCTGTAGCTGGAAGGGTGGTGGCTGTAAGCATGCTACTCTGCCCAAGTTAATAAGCTTAGTGTTGCGTAACTCATTTGTGACTCCCTGTGCGTGACTAATGCAGCCATTATTTTCACACCACATTGCATACTACTTAACTTCTAACATATAAATCTGGGCCCCTCTAACTAGCATATGTATATAGTTAGAAGCTGACTTACACAGACTGCACAGAGAAGGGGAGGGTAGACATTTTGGAAGTGTCTGCTCCATTTCAGTACGCCAGAATGCAGTGCAGATTTCAGGAACTGGACATGTTGAGGTGGGTTGAAACCTGCCCAGCACGCAGGTTTGCCACTGATTTCAGGGACTCTGTGCTTAGGCTAAAAATATTTGAATTGATGAGCCTCTCCCTCATAGACACTGTATATAAAAGGGTTTGGGGACTAGAAAGTTTAGTAAATATTTATTTAACTGAAATATTATTAGAGTGCAATGAATAACTGCAACTTAACTTTTAGCTTCCACTCCTGCCACTACCTTTGCAGTGTGGGAGATGCAAATTGGTAAGGAGCCATGTGAGTTTCATCAGCGAGACTAGCTGTGACTTTTAAATGTATTGTGTAACACCCTAAGGGGAGCTTATAAAAACTTGAACGTGAAATCATTACACTGTTTTTTCATGCCCAAATGACAATAACAAGCATGAAATCTTTTCTGTAAAATGCCTTTGCATAGGCTAACTCGATTTGCAATGATTTAAATACTGAAGCAAATTCCTTCTATTTCCATCTTGCATTTAAACAAATGACAGCATATTGATACCATCATTGCCTCATCTTACTATAAATCAGCAGAAATGAACAATCTGTCAAGTTCCTTATCTGTAGTCTTTTTGGTGTTGTACAGTATGTGCATCTTCAGAAGAAAGATACCATAAATACTTCTGTGCTCCCCTTTTGTTTGCATGTTTCTAATGTCCTTGTTACAGCTAAAGCCCTAAAAAAACTAGACAAACTTAATGGGTAGAGGAATGGTCTTACTGGTGGAGAAAAAACTGGAAAGGTAAAGTAGTGATGCTAATACTTGTCAGGCAGTATTAGCAATGAGTAAGTATCATGTATTTGACTGAATATACTTCCTAGAACAAAAGGTGTTATAAAATTCAGCTCACACCAGTAAAGGACACAAAAGGGTTCTACTGTGAGGTGACCATTGTCCAGCAGTGCAAATAAAGAATGACTCTTCTGTATGAATATTCCTGTTGTTTTCAACAGAGAATAAGCAGGGAGCAAAGAGTTAATGTGTTGTGCCAGAATCTGGTCAAGTGAGAATATCTTATTCTGTCAAAAAGCTCACTCATAAATTGAATTTGAATTTAGATTTACCCAGGCTCTTTAGGTTTACTAAATTGCTTAGGCTGTTTTAGATTCAGAGGCATCAAAAATGACTTGCACAGCATTCAGTAGCATATAAACCATATGCATTGATGGATTGTTTCTGTAAAGAAATGGATGCAGGTTTTTGTTTTCCATGATGATATTTGAATATGATACAGTGCTTTAAATACAAAAGATGTAGTACTGAATATTGCATATAAATATATATGTAATCTCTATGTAAAATTAACTGAGAAATCTAATATAAAGTAGTCTATCACATCTACAATAAAAATATCTTCTATTATCTTTGTTGCGATGTTCACACTATGACTCTAAAGTGGCTGTTCAAACAATGATGAGGAAGAAATCTCGCATTTTCCAGGTAGGAACAAGTAAAGTAATCAAAGTGATAATATTCCCGAATTCAAACGGGAGGTGTAAAACTGATCCAGAAAGTGTCTGTACCAGTGTGAAAGTGGCAGAGTGAAGATAAGCATGTTCCGAGAAGATAAAGGTAACAAAAGGAGAAAATGAGAGGTATTTGCAATTGATTTTATAATTTCTTCCCAATAGGTTGCTCTTCTAAAGTATTTTGAAGTAATTACATCATTATGTCTGAATCTTTCACTTTTCTGCTTATAATTTATTCTTTGATAATTGGATATTATGGGTCTTAATGTATTGTTTTTATCTGGTTTATGTATGATATACTTCCCACCATTGTCTTGCTACATAAAAAGCCTACAAAGTAGAAAAATTAAAATAATTGTGCTACATAGAGTAACACAGTTGTAGAGGAGTAGCCTTCAGGTGCTGTGGAGAAATGAGAGAAGAGAGTCTATAGTTCCAGAACACTGTAGGAAAAAAGGCTGCACTAAGTTAATTGTGTAGACCTGTTAATAGAAAATATGGTGTTTGTTAGTAACAGCAAGAAGGAATATAGCAATTTGTTCATTCTAGGGTTACATGAGAGCACAGAAAGACACTGAAGATTCGGACTAACCCTTGAAAATAACATATGAATAGGCCCATTTGAACACTTGACAACAAGGTTTTGTTCTCTACTGTGAAAAAATAAAACACCAAAGATGAAAATTTCAGATTAGGAATGCAAGGAGCAGTCTGGCACATATGTATCTAGAATGAGAGAAGAAGTGGCCAAAGAACCAACAATTACAGTAATAAACGCATGGACAGATAAGGAAGAAATATCTTACAAGAAATGGTCAGTCTGGTGAAATGGTGCAGGAACTCACTAGTGTAAATAAAAATTCATGATTATTTTTTGAAGGAAAGTGGCATCTAAGGTTGTCACTGAGCATTAGGACTTCATTCAATTACATACTGCACTAATATGCAAGGGTTATTGCTGCAAAGGCTTTAAGATCTGTCAAAGCAAGATCTAATAGAGTGAAATACAGAACATACAGAAGGAGGATAAAAAAAACATGAAACCACATAACCTGTAAAAAAGATCATTTAAAAACAGAACATAGTTCTATATTATCCGCAACTGACTGTATTCTACTAACAATTCTCACCAAGTTGTTACCTAATTATTAGACTTTCACCTTTCTTTTCCCTCTTCGTCTCCCCTGCTGTGTCCTTTCCTCTCCCCCTAACCCTTCTCCCTTCCCTTTTCCCCTCGGCCTTTCCCCTTCTCTTTCTACTTCTCCATTCTACATTTTGTGATATACTTAAAAGAGTAGAAGATATGTTGGCTGCATTTTTCTTTGGACTAAATATGTTTGTTTGTTTTCCCTTTTTTCCCTTTACATTGAAGGTCTTTCTTTTCTCCTCTGATGTATGGAAATAACTTCACATTATATGAAATCCTGAGTAGTGTTGTAGATTCTGACAGTCCTTGAGAGTAACATATTGTAAATAATTTGTACTTAGGCTGATGACCAGTGTCAGTCCCATGCCTTACCAAAGGGCTCCACTTCACGTGGCTTATGCACATTATAGTGGAAAAACTAAAAGGATACTTACTGCAGTGTCAAGTATAATACACAACAAGCAAAAACTGTAAGACATGAAAGCAACTAGGAAACTATAACATTCTGAATTACTAAGTAAAATCTACAAAGAGCTTGACAGTCATGCAGTACATTTTCAAAATACTTGAGAGTCATGGAGAAAGATTTATTAATGGTTCATCATCCTGCCAACACTGACTAAGTTTCTGATATGCAAACAATACTGTTTAGGGAGGGAGTGGGTGGGATTTTCTGTGCATCAGAATGTAGCCATGAAAATGGCAGTATTTTTAAAGAGTAATTGAAGCATTACGAAGCAAGACAATGACTAATGGTGTCTTTAACAGTCTAAGAATGCTGCTTGGTTTTTTTTTACAATATGTTGCATGTATATGGAGAAGAAAAAGTGGTAGGGAAAAGATTAAAATACTAAAAAAATGCTACTCACAGTATTCAGTTGATTTTATTCATTACCCTTTTCATAAATCACTTGTTTGATTCCTTTTTTTTAAATATTCGAATCATTATACCATTTCCAGAATGCAAAATTAGTGCTTTGTAATCTATGTGACATAATTAATCGGGTACATTAATGTTTATGTCAGAGGCACTTCTTAAGTTTTTAAGAATACCGAGAGTAACATAGAAGTGTCTAAAATTGTCAAAACTAAACTGATTTTCTGTTGATACAATAAAAAGGAGATTGCCTATACTTCCTGTGTTTGATCAGATTCAAGTAATAAAGACGTGCAGATATGCTGATGTAATGCAGAGGACTATGCAAAGAGTGGTTCAGCATTATAACTAATTTACAATGTTAAAATTAGAAGAGAGTAGAAAAAATGGTACATGGCTTTTATGCTTTCTTCATCACAGGGTTAAATTTCCTTTGTGAAAAGGAGAATTTTAGGGAAGAGAGCGTAAGTATGGGGTAGATTATTTTCTCAAACTTAGTAATGCCATGTTACATGGCAAACTAATGTTTTTAAAAGAAAACACATATATGTTTCATAGTAAATTTTGTATTAATCATTTCTGAGATGACTAAGTAGGGAATCAAGACCAAAATATAGTATCATTTAAGGAATATTTTTTTAAATGTGTGAGCTTAGCGTACATAATTTTTTTCCAAGACGCAAATCTATTTTAAACACCTCTGAGATTGTCTGGTGTTATAGAATCAGAGAATCACAGAACGGTTGAGGCTGGAAGGGATCTCTGAAAGTCATCTGGTCTAACCCTTCTGCTCAAGTACAATTACCTAGACCTGGTTGCTCAGAACTACATCCAGATGGCTTTTGAATATCTTCAAGGAGGGACACTCCACAATCTCTCTGGACAGCCATTTTACACTCTATTTTGGTATTTATACATGACAATGAGATCCTGCCTGAGCTTTCTCTTCTCCAGGTTGAACTGTCCCAGCTCTCTCAGCTTCTTCTCATACGAGAACCTGCATTCCCTTAATCATCTTTGTGGCCCTTTGCTGAACTCTCCCCAGTATGTCTGCGTCCTGCGTGCTCTGAGTAGCCCAGAACTGAACACAGTACTCCAGATGTGACCTTACTAGTGCTGATTAGAGGGGAAGGATCTTACCCCTCAACCAGCTGGCAGCACTCCTCCTAATGTAGCACAGGATACTGCTAGTCATCTTTGCAGCAATATGTTCAACTTGGTGTCCATCACAACTGCCAGGCCCTTTTAAGCCAAGCTGCTTGCCAGCTAATCAGCCCCCAGCACGTACTGGTGCATGATGTTACTCTTCCCCAGGTGCCAGTTTTGTACTTTCCCCTGTTGATCTTCATGAGGCTCCTGTCAGCCCATTTATCCAGTATGTCAAGGTCCTCTGGATGGCAGCATGACCCTCTGATGTATCAGCTGCTCCTCACAGTTTTGTATAATCAGTAAACTTGCTGATTAATCAGCAAACTTACTCATTTTTTTTCTGGTTACTTATAAGCAGCAAACTTACTCCCTGCCCCATCATTCATAACATCAATGAAGGTGTAAACCAGGGTTGGACTAAGTATTGACCCCTGGTGTACACCACTAGTCACTGGCCTCCAACCAGACTTCATGCCACTGATCACCACACTCTGTGGGCCCAGACATTCAGATTTTCAATTTGCCTCACTGCCTCCTCCAGCCCATACAGCTTCTCTATGAAGATCTTACAGGAGACAGCATTGAAGTTCCTACTGAAATACAAGGTAAGATGGGTCAGTTGCATCTTGCAAGGGATAATCTTGGTTAGTGGCAGCTTAAGAGGTGAGGATTCCGCTGTGCATTGATGGAGAGAAGCTGTGCAGCAACATACCATTTTTCACCACAGCAGGGAGTGGCTAGTCACCTGGACAATGCTAAACAAAGCAGTTTTGGGTGTCAGGGAGTGCCTTGATAATCCACCACAGAAAAATACCTCTTCCTGCTGCTCAGGATTTTAGCTTGGAACTGTTGATTGTATGTCTTCTTGGCAGACAGCGTAGTAGTGCCTGAGCAGTATTAATGCTGATTTACAAGGACCATAAAAGCAGAATAAAAATAATCGCCAAGATGGCAGTAATGAATAGACAGCTCCTAAAACCAAACTCTTCTTCTCACCTCCTGCACTTTATCATCCTTTTAAAACAATTACAAATCCACAACATTTCTGTTTCCTATCCTTCTCCTTTTCCTACTTTCTTCTTTATGCTACCCTTCTCACTATTTTATATTTATTAATTTTTCCTCCTTTTACTTCTCCATCAGTCAGTTGCTTCCATGGTCTCTTAGGCTATAAACTTCCCCATATTCCATTTAACCTTTATGTAGAACTCACCACTGTATTAAGACATGATTTTTTTCTCAGCATCTACACCACTGTAAATCCTAAGTCATTCCTTTGTAGTCAGTGGAGTGACACAATAAAACAGATTCAATTGGGAAGATCAGGGATCCTAACATTTGCAATATACCTATGATAAAAATTTAGGCTTTGAATATTGATTCAGAGAGGTTAATAAGATTTACAGGATTAGGATACTAAGTCTGTCTGAGCGATATTAGGGTAATTCATTTAAAAGGACAAGAGTTGAGCAGACGGACAAAAACACCAAACCCAACCAATAATTATCAATTACAGATATGCAAAGAACCCCTCATTTTTCTAATCTGTGTGATTTCCCTGTATTTCTGCTGCCATGGGAAGGGTGAATACTTTCAGATGTAAGATATCACTGCTCTGAGGTTGCCAGGATAACTAGCTCTGTGTCTTTTCCAACTTCCCTTTGCAGCTTGCTACTCTTTTGTGTTTAAGTTTCGTTTTTTTGCTCTGTATTTAAGTCCACAAATCAGCCTTCAAACTGATTACAACTAGAACTGTATGAAGAACACTGTGTTCAAAGAGGGGGATAGATCCAAACTCTTCCACGTTATTTTCTTCAGCACCCTTAGAAACATCTTTTGTTTAATACTCTGGTTGTTGAGCTCTCCTTGCTTTCATGTTCAAAAGTGCATATATTTTGAACTAGAAAAAATACTTTGGAGAAAGAAAGCTTGCTAGATTTTTGCATTAACTAAGGTTCTGGAAAATTATTATTCTGTGAGGAATCAGAGACTTAGAGTTAATGATGACAACAAGGACCAAAAGCACTTTTCCCACAGTAGTATTTCAGGTGCCTTTAGGAAGGCAGTGCATCTCATTCATGTAGACACTCTTTATGTCACATGTGTATTTGACGTATGACTTTTTAACAAACTCAGGATATGTGCATCAGGATGAAGGTCTTGTCCATACTGAGGCTTATACTGACTACTTGTACTCAATATAAAAAAAATTATAAATAAATAAACCCATAAAAATAATGGGTTAAAATGCTGTTTTCTCCCTTTTCTTTTACATAACTAAATTAAAACTTTTCATTGACCTGCCAGTTGTTTACTTTCTCCCTAGAAGAAAAAGTGGAAAGGCAGTCACAGAAACAAAGGAAAATGGTTACAGAAACATGTACACAGGGAGTTTTAAGAAATTACATTTAGTTGGGTTTATGTCAGCCATCTTATCTACATGTTTTATGCTATAGGCCCAGTTTCCCTACTACACCACTGCACAGGTGGAAATATGTTTTTGTGGGACACTGAAGAGTAAATTTCCCCTATGTATCACAATTACAGAAACATCTCTGCAAAACAGCTTTGATCCAGTTCACTGAGAAAATATACATCATTCATGATGGTCTGGTGACTGCAGATTTCCCTGCACTGTAAAGCCAGAAACAATGGAAAATTCATTCAAGAAACACCAATAAAGAGTTTTCCTTCTGGCACCTGTACGTTCCAGCTGTTGTTTCTTGCTTATGCTGTAAGGGAGTAATTCTATTTAACATTAGAAGGAAGAAAAATACATTTTACATGCATTAATGAAATCACACAGACAGCATGTAAACACAGGCAGGAAAAGCATCTGAAAAGGTCACTTGAATAAAAATAGGTTGGACATATGAACCAGTCCTGGTAAAATAAAAATCACTTTATGCTTCTACTCAGCTCTTGATCCAAACCTCAATTAGACCTTGTTTGAAAAATTTATGATAAATCACTATTCCTCCCCTATTTTGAACAAATTGGTTCAGGATGAAAAGTAAATACCAACATATGATGAACAAACCTATTTTAGCTAAAGAAAATAAGATGATTCCTTTTTGTGATTCCTATCTGTCTCTCTCTGCCTCTAGAAACTTCATCTCTGATAGTTTCAACTAAATTTGAAAGATGTGCTCTAGAATCTTATTGTCAATGACTTCTCTCACTTTCATTGAAATATGTGACTGTAGACACAAGAGGCCCTACTGATGTCCCTTCTAAGGGAAATCCTGCCACATGAACTCATCCCTTCTTAGATACCAGAGAATACACAACTGGAAGAGACTCAATAAATACTCCTTCTGTGGAAAATCTTATTGGAACACCAATTAGCTAATAGAGGATCAAGCCATGAAAGTCAAAAGAAATCAGGTTTATTAATTTTCCAAACTGGTATATCTTTATTGTGAAATATCAAGGCTGGGTTCATAAACATAATATTTTTTATTGCATTAAATCCAGCTGAAGACATTGGTTGAAAATATAATGTTGCAGGTAAAGAAAGCACATAAGTTGTAGGCTCTGGCCATTTCATTCCTTCAAGATTTATTTGTAAATCTTATAAACACAAGGGCAGATAAAGATAGAATGATGGCTCCAAAGGGCAATTTTGATATTTTTTCTAAAGATCAACATGTTTATTAGTAATACTGCTTTGGAAGATATGGAATAGGTGTATGACAGTCACTGAAATTCTGATATTGTTTTTCCATCTATCTATTAATCTCTCAGTCTATCAAGGTGAATAGAAGCCTAACTGGTCTTTACCTCAGCAAACATTTTGCAAGTTTTAGAATACTCTGTTAGAGCATTTGTTTCCTTCGCTTTTATACCTTCCTCTTCCAAGAGTAACATTGCTGTTTACAGGACAAAAGTTAGTTGTCTTGGAGTACACACACTACAGGTGGGTAATCTATGCAAGGAAGTAGGCAAAGCAGACACCTTCAGTTTTCATTAGATCTTATTTACAGAAAAGGGTGAAAATCAACTGGTGTGCCTCAAAATGCAATAGACCAGATGACCCTGCAGAGCTTCTCTCGTTAGAAGTGAGCCGCAAGTGTATATCTTACTGCTTAATTCATTCACTTCCTTATAACCATTCTATTAGTAAACAGACCATCTTAAATCCCCTCCATATTAATTTCAGAAAAGTGCAGCATGACAGAGGTGTGTTATTATACTGCAAATTAAAACACAAATACAGTAATTACAGTTTATATGTCATTATCCTGAATCTACACAGGGTGACTTTAAACAGCAAAACAGCCGTTATTTTTACTGTTGAAAGAAATGCTCATAATCTTTTAGAAATGTCATATAAAATATTCATTTGGAAATGTCCTGCGGTGATTTCTGAATTTATTTAAAGTGGGCTGTTGATAGCTCTTTTATAAATAAGCAATTACAGTATACTAAATATATCATGGCCCATCACATTATACATTCTATAATTTCATGGATGAAAAGCCTACAGCTGATATGCATAAATGTGGTGCGTCTCACAGCAGGTGAAGAGTTTGATTACACAGGATAATCAGTGTTATTATTTATAGTAACCATTTATACCTGTTATTTATTAAAACCCAGTAAAGCAGATATTGGCTTCTTTAAGGAATTTGAATTAGACATAAAACTATTAAATTCATGTAAAATGCACTGTTACATAAGTAGAGTGAAGACTGCCAAGGTCAGAAGGGAATGAGAGTTGTTGCTACTTCATGGCAGTAGAGCAGGCTATCTTGAAGTAGCGGCTGGGTTCTGTCCAGATCCCCCTGGACAAATATCATCACTGCAAACATCATTGCCCTACTGGTGATATTAGATATCCTTGCTAGCACATTAGATGAAGAAACGAAGGGCTAATCAACTGCAGAAAGGTTGAAGCAACCTCTGATACTTTGTGGTAGGAAGAGAGGTAACAGTTTTAAGATGATAGAGGGTAGATTTAGATTATATATTAGAAAGAAATTTTTTGCTGTGAGGGCGGTGAGGCACTGGAACAGGTTGTTCGGAGAAGTTGTGGATGCCTTGTCCCTCGAGGTGTTCAAGGCCACCTAATTATCAGTTACTTACATGTTACAAAGCAGCGAACCAGAAATTGTTTGATGCTGGCATGACGTGGAGAAGACCTCTGGATATTCTGACACTGATTTACTGAATCTAAGGTTGCTTAGAAGCAGCCTTTGGCACATTTTGAACTGGAAACATTTCCTCTGTTCTTCTAATGCCCTGGGTTGACAAAATGGTAAAAGTCTTAGACTCCTAAAGAAAAGAAAGTTTTCAGTTGAGCTCTTTGGTGGCAATGCACAGGAATCACATTGGGACCAACCTGAGTTTCGGTGGGATTGTTTCTGGCTGAGAACAGTTCAAGTAGACTCCCAACTCTTTTCTATGGAAACATTTTAAGTGGCCGTTTTAGGAACGAGGGTCTCCATTCTGGCTAATACGTCATAGAATCATAGGATCATAGAATGGTTTGGGTTGGAAGGCATCTTGAAGATCACCTAGTTCTAACCCCTTTGCCATGGGCAGGGATGCCTCCCACTAGACCAGGCTGCTCAAGGCTCCATCCAGATTGGGTGGGGACATCCAAAACTAACCATCTCAATTACATTCACTTACATATAATAAGGCCAAAGAGACCGTTAGATTATGTATTCTCATCCCCTGTATTTTCTAGCCCATACAATGTTACATTTAAACAGTATGTCTTGCAGAGTAGCATCCACTCTTAGTAGGCAGGCATCAAGAGACCCCTTGGCAGTTCATGTTCATCGTTAATCACGTTCACCAGCAACAATCTGTGACACATTTAGGTTTGGATCTTTCAGGCTTTAGTTTCCAGCTGTTAAAATTTCTTCTATTTTTTTTTCAATCTTCCTTTACTCTGTTTAGGGGAAGGGCAGTAGAAATAGTCAATTTTTTGGTAAGTGATAGTTGATGCTGAAAAAAAGATTGGGAATGGTGTCAGGTAAGGATTTATTTCCTGTCTAATTAAACATTTCACTTAAAAACAAAGAACGTCCTTTCTGGAAAGTTTAAGAAAATAAATGAAAATGATGCCTTTAACTGATAAATAAGTCATGGTATTTCACCACTGTCCAGTAAGTGAGTCATTCACTAGGGTTATAGGGGATTTTGTTCAATTTATACCTTTGCCTGGAGGGGAAACGTGCACTCAGCAAAAAAGGAAGGAAAGATGAGAGATCTTCTTTTTCATGTTCTCAACCTAAGGCAGGACCTACTGCTCCTAAAAAACAATAAATACTTCCTGTAAAAGAGCTAAATCAACAAATTATCAGGTATTCTGGGACAGAATGATGTCATTTTTATCTATTGATGGTTTTCTACTTTAAAAAATAACCAACTAACCAACCAAATATCCATTAAACAAGGATTAAGGTAATATTTAGATATTTAATGAAAAGTGGAAGAGCTTGATGACAAAGAACTTGTCTTTCACAATATCTTCTGGGCTGAAAGTTAAGACGTATTTTCTGGAGACGCATTGATGACAATTCCCTTAGATAGAAAAGAGAACAGAATCTAGGTCTCGTTAGGTTTTTGTAACTACACTGACTAATTTTCTAGAAAACCAGGAAAAAAGTTCAGCAAAGTAGTGACAAACTTATTAAAAAAAAAAAGAATTACCTAAGGACATTGTGGGAGAAAATCTTTCACCCATTTTTATTACTTGCCAACCTAGTTTTAGTCCTGTAAGGGGAGATTTTGTGTACATTATAATATCATCTCTAGAAGTGCTTTTTTAGGTACTGTGTGCTTTGGTTTCTTTTTCTCCCTCTAAAATCTTTTCTTAATCAGTTTTAAATACTAACTTTTGCCATCTTCTCTCTATACAAAGAGGTCTTGTTTGTTCCAATGTTGTTGAAAATAAGCTGTTTACATACAAGTCTTCCATTCAAACGTTATTTTCATCTTAATAGATGGATGTGAAAACTTGAAAGCCAGCAGTGAAATAAACAGATATCTAAATGTGTAGAAAGCAAGTTCCTAATGAAAATTCTAGGTGTTAAATGGAATGGAGTTATAACAAATGTTAAAAGTCATCATTTATTGAATGAAACTTGAATATCTGCTCTGGCTGACAAGCCAGTCAACAAGAGCAATAATATGTATAAATGGCCAAAGAGAGAATCTTGCAATAAAACAAAAGCGAGAGAAGGGATACTTAACTTTAGAAAAAATAGGAAGATATCGCTGGGATAAACAGTGATGAGAAAAATCTGTCTGTACCAGTGTCCGTGGTGAAGAACAATCCAGATTCCAGTGAAAACACTGCCTTCAATTGAAAATAAAAAAAAATCCAAGTTATATCCATACCTTTCTGCTCTGATATTTTCCCTCATAGAAACCAGGTTCTGACGAGCTAGATTCTACACATGTATAATAAAAAAGACAGTGTCGTTTCAAATTGACAGGTTAACAAAGAAAATGACCAGGCATACGAGATGAAGTTAAGACACTTAGCTAAGATAAATCTCAGATGAAAACAGTGGCTATTGCTCTTTGGGCTAACTTTGCAGTTAGCTAGTCAGAAGATTTAGAGAAATGTACAGCAGGACATGCAACTATTAAGTGGAAAGACATTGAGAGGGATGTACAGCAGAGAAGTCATGGAGCTCCTGAAAGTTATGGGAGGACAGTGCAAGAGTATGAGGAAAAAGAAGAATGTGTATCATACTGAGCTATGAGGAAGCTAGAGTGATATTGGAAATTCAGCTGTAGGGAGTGCAATAGATACCTGTATGACCCAATATTGAAGAATAAATCATAAAGAGAATATGAGGAGACAGGAAAAGTAATACGCACCATGTTAATGTACTCAGACTTTTAGATAATATACATTCCTCCTGTAGATGACCCATAAAGATGTTTTAATTCTTTGTCTTTAAAATTTATCTTAGCAGGAAGACAAGTGTCACAATGCATAAATATTACCAGGAGAGATCAGAAAGCAAGGAAGGAAAGATACCTACTTTTCCTTGCAGGTCAGTAATTCTACAAAATATAATATATCGTAAGGATAGAAAGCATGTTGATGTAAGAATTTTCTGTCAAACCCCAGAATTAATCTGCTAAACAAATTTTAATAAAAAGTCAGCTTTATATAAGTAAGTTAAAAAAAGTGTCAGAAACAAGGCATTTTCATATACAGGAACAAAAAAAAAAAGAGAAAAAAACCCACTGGTGTATAAAGACTATATTTTTCCAAAAGAAGTGTTTAGAAAAATAAATTAGCTCTTTTTCTGGGAATTTTCTAAGCTGCCATTATCAAAAAGATGATGTGGATGATTTCCCCAGGGGTAAAAGAAGTACTCTAGCACAATAAATTTTGCTAGTGCTACCTGACACTTTATGGACAGTGAAGAGAAAAGATTGGAGAAGAGGTGGGAGATTATTTATGAAGAGGGTTTTTTAATAGACAAGAGGTAAGGTCTAGGTGTAAGGGGAATAATAACCAAGTGGAAGAGTTAATGCTCTCTAGTGAAACTAATGTTAAATGGAAACTGAAGAGATGGAAAAGGGAAAGTAAAGTTAGAGACTAAAGACGCCAATAAAAACGAGATTTAAATGCTGATTCTAGAATTTTTATTTGAATTAATATGTAAGAAAAATATAGGTTCTAAAAATTTGATAGTTTTCATAGAAAAGCTTCCAGTTAATTCTATATGCATAATTTCCATGGAAAAATCAAAATTTTTTTTCCTCCCTGTGAAAATCCCTTTTTTTTTTTTTTTTTTTCTTTTCTCTCCCAAGCAACAGAAAAAGGTTAGTGTATGAATTCTACCTGAATTGCAAAGAACTTTCTTTTTTGGACAGCCATAGTATATTTAGTAATTTAAAAAGGAAAAAAAATTCCACCAAATCCAACAGTAATCCACTGTGGGAAATATTGTATACTCTATGTATTATATATATAATATAAAAAAAGAAAACAAGCGAACAAAAAAACATAGCCTACCACAAGGTAAAATCGTAATGGTATTAGTGATTTTTATCACTATCAGAAGATATCACCATTTAGAAGAAAATCAGACCTGCTAGCATGTTAAGGTTGGTAGAACATTTGAATGGTGTTAAAAAAGAAAAAATCTAGTTGTATTTGTAAGGAGTTGGTGGTCACTGATAGAGTTAATGCGAAGTGAACGACAAATATACAATCTTACCTCAGCATCGCATAGAAATCATCTTTCATATTGATTCATTGCAAGATAGAAATATGCATACCGTATTTTTTAGAACAGCAGTTTTATTATTTCTACAGGAGTTTCCCAGGTTATGTAATATTGTGTAATACTGAACAAATTTAATCCTTTGTACTTTTGGCTTCTTTATTGTCTAGGAAAAAAATTCAAATCCTCCAATTGCATGAATTCATTGCATGAATGTTGCAAAAGGAAAACATTCTATTCACTGTTAGGGTTTATTTTTCTAATAGTTATAATAGTCTGTAATGTTATATACTGTATTAATTTCAGTGTCCTGTTGGATCAAGTCATTTGAGTCTTAAATCTCTATATCTCTTGTGTTAGGTCTTTATCTGCAGCCGTCAGACTCCACCTTGTCAGATTAAAGATAAAATATATAGCATAAGGAATCTCATAACTGAGAGACCAGGTGCCCGTAAATACAAATTTATATTTATTTTAATATTTTCGGTTCTAGAATTTTGCTATAAGATCATCTGAATTGGAGTTTTTGCAGCAAAGCAAAGAAGATAGGTTAGATCTTTTGAAAAGAAGCTAAAAGCAGAGTAGATTAGAATTAGTTTAACATAGGGAAAATTGTTCTTCCCATTGACAGTTTTACGTTCTCATTGTTAAATAAGTAGAACTTTTTAAAGAGTGGATGTTGGAGATGTTGAAAAGTAAGAATTTGGGGAATTTCTCTGATGAATGTTTTTATTTTTATTATGGTAAATTTTTATTTACCACATTTAAGTCATCAGCTAGAGACTGATGAAGCAAACTATGCAGTAGTGGATAATAGTCTAAAGTAGTCTGGCAAGTTTATCTTATGATTATCTCCTCATTAACTGTCTATGAATTAACATACATTATTTATGTACCATTGTTGCAGAGGTGTCGTAGTGTTTCTTTAGCTTTTGAACTAGACAAGGACAGAAAAATATTTGAGCAGGCTCTTCAAAATCTTTAAAAGGACAGATTACATAAGACATGGGATATTTTTATTTTTTCAAGGTCGACTCTAACACGTGGCTGGGTTTTTCAGGTCATGACATAGAGTTCTATGTATGCGTTTGTGAGAAACCATGGGAGTGGAAAGAGGAAAACATTATTTGATCTGCCATAACAGCAGTAATAGTGATGATGGATTTGAAAAACTGTAGTTTTCTTTTCAGTGCTTAGCTGCGACTCTTCTAGACAAAGAAGGAGGTTTCACTTAGCTTAAATAATGGTACTAAACTTCTGCCTAAAAAGAGGACAGGCCAAGGTAGCAGAGTTAGGGGAATATTTACTTTTCTCCTCTCTACTCATCCCTTAATCTACCATAATTACACTTCACGCTGACAGAAATGAAATAAGATGGTATCATAAACATAAAAAAAATTTATGCTGTGATGCTGGGCAGAAATCATGAGCTAGTGGGTGAAAGACTTTACAAAGGCTGCCACACCTTCATAAAAAAAGACATTTCTCCAGGTGATCTTGCAGGAAAAAAAAAGAAATAGTACAGAAAATACTCTTAAAGTTTGAGGAGGTGCATTAGCACTGTATAATCTTGCAGCAGTAAGATTAGTAGTGGGTAGAACCTGAGTGTGTTGCAACACAACCTAGCTAGGAGTTAGTGGGGAGGAAAATGGCAGACATTGGAGGATCTTCAAGAAAGCAACATTGTCAGACATAATATCATTAATCTGAGTCTATTAGGAATGAAAAATGAAATAGGAGATCTTCTGAAAAGAACGATGCCATTTTTAACTTGGATGGTGGCAAATGGTTGCATAAGAGAAGGAACAAAGCTAATTGCAGTAGCTGTGTAGGTCTGTCAATTACTCCTAAGATGGGGAAGAAACACAGAACAAGGATTCTTGTTAGAAATGTCTCTCCCATTGACTGGAAAATTTTTGTTTGGTTTCTTCCATCTTCAACTGGTCTAAAAATGAAAACCCTGACAGGACAGGCAGGATTAGCTATTTACCTCATAGTGTATGAACATATAGAGGCTCACTTTCTGTTTGTAAATTGTACTGAGTGTGCTTAGGTATTCACTCATTTCTCGCTGTTAAATAAATATCTTCTTATTTCAGTAAATAGATTTGAGTGAATTTTTTACTATTTTATGTATTCACTTCTTTAGTCACTGTTATTCTCACATTTACATATTTCTTACTTACTAAACTGACTCTCCAGACTGCACACATACTTAGTCTAGTAAGATTGTTATGTAGATGTTTTCTAGGTAAAACCTTCTGTATACTTCCCAACTGTTTAAAAACTATGTTTTCTGCAACATTTTAAAAAGACGGTGTCAGTTTCTTGAACACGTGTGAAGCTTTTCAGTTGTGACCACATATACTACTATTTTTTTTAAGTTGGTGATATTGCAAAGACAGATTTGTGGCTTTTGGCCTGTGAGGCAAAATACAGAGAATGTAAGTAATAATGTCAATGTAAGGATGAAATTAATACTTGTCTTGTTACGGCTACAACGTAGATGAGTATCTGGGTCATGTGCACTTGCACACTCAGAATGCATAGTAGTTCCCTGTTAGACCAGGAACCGCCCCAGTTACTACTCTGGGCTGACTTGAAACAAGGTAATGGACTGCCCTGGTAGTCAGCTTGACAATAAAGCATTTTACTCACTCTTACAGGAACTCTCCAGGTGGGAATTTCAGACAATTCAGGAGATTCTCCCAGGCAATTCCCGCTGCCCACAAATGAACTGATAGGCACAACCTTTATGCTTAAGATGCTTTGATTAATTCCCTGGGTGAATAATCTAGCTATGGCAAGTACTCCCCTGTCAGTCTCTGCTACAGAATTGGCCAAACTGCACACAGGTAATTTGCAACACTATAAACTGTTCCTGCAGATGCAATAATGGTTACATAGGACAATCTTTTCTACGTAGTTAAGACAGTTGGAAGATGTTTTATACATGACTTGTGTAGTCCAGGCTAACACAGGAATAAAAGAAACCTAAAAAAAATAGGGTGGCACAAGAGCAAAAAGGATGGAACAGAAACATAAGACATTTAGAAAGTGTGAGAATAGTTATGTTGCAATTCCTTGTACACATTTCCACCTGAGATGTAATATATATTGCCAAGTAACCTGGAAATGAACTGGGAAGTTATAGTGCTATCAGGACAGTTGAGGTTATTAATTTCATTTGGTTTGATTAATGGCTTCATTTTTCATGAACTATTAGGATTTAATTCGGACTTCAGTTACCCGTGAGTGAAAACCTACATTGAAGTTTCAGATTTCTTTAAGTTTTATATTCACTTGGCAAAGACATATGACAAACAGATGACTTTCCATGCAAATATTGATAATTATGTAAAGACAAAGTGTAGGAATAATAAATGTAGTAAGAAGAACACATTACTGCTTTGGAATTGCTTCTTCATATTTTTTTCTTCTATTATTTTCAGATTATTCAGTCTTCTTAGACATAGCAATATTTTGTGCTCTTTTTGAGTATATTTTTACATCTTTTCCTCCTCAAGATGTTGCTCAAATACCACAAATAATTAAAGAAAATTTAAGATTTCCTTAATATTTTCTTATATTTCTATATATTTTATAGTTTATTAAATAATGCTCTTTTAGGAGGGACATTGGTAGGAGCAAAAGAGACTCTGGTCCAGTTACATCAATCTCGTCTGCAAGGAGAGCTTACAATCCGCCATACGCACCACTGGGAAGTCCAATTCTTTATAGTGTCCAAATTTCTGTAACTAAATAAAAAATTCCTAAGGTAATGGTTTAAGATGAACTTCCGGAGCTCAATTATCACTGATATTCTTTTAACTCCCAGGAAAAAAAGTAGTTTTGGAAGATGTTAATTTGAAATAATCAAAGAATCATTGAATCATAGAACCCTAGAATCATAGAATGGTTTGTGTTGGAAGGGACCTTAAATATCATCTACTTCCAGCACCCTTGCAATGGACATGGACACCTGCCTCTAGATCAAGTTGCTCACAGCCTCAGTCAGCCTGACCTTGAATCCACAACTTCTCTGAGCAACCTGAGTACAGGACATTCCAGGTGCAAGATTGAAAGGCTCTGCAAATTTCTGAATGTTTTTATAATCTTTCAGAGACTCACCCTGCTCCATATAACATCATGGTCTGAAATGTTATCTTCTAGAGCAGTTTACACATGAAAGTGTTAAGAGAAGGCATTTTTTTTTACATAAGTAAAAACTAATGAATAAAAAATTAACAAGTACAAATCTATCCAAAATCCAAACGTTAAACTTCCAGTGCCATGTGCAGCTTTCTGAGAATACAGGAAGTTAGAAAAGGAAAGTAAGCATAATGAAGTAAAGAAAAAATTAGTATCAGATAAGTGAAGAACCCTAGGCCAAAATTTTTGTGTGATATTAAGGCTTTTATCCTAATGAAAACACACAGTAATAAGCTATCAAGAATATTACTGTCAAAATGGAGACATTCAGAAAAGAAATAAAAAGAAAATAAAGGTTGTTTAGGGATAATAACTATTTTTTTTTAAAAAAAATATATATACACAAATTCAAAGTCCCTGCTCTTTTAGACTGATGTGAAAACTACTATTTTTTATTCACTAAATTTTCTATTATATAGAAGCAGAGTCCTGCTGCAGCTGAGGTGACAGTTTCTAAACATAAATGTTCCACGTTGTACTGTGTGTCTCTCTCGCTTCCTCTGTCCCAGTGGAGGAAGATTGTTAAGCTGCTCTGTGACTCGTTTTTATTAAGTCACCCTCAGATGCACAGCGTTTAACTAGATGCTTTTTTCTTTTTTCCACTTTCCCCAAAGTGACGTTCTCATTTATCTGCCATTTAAGCACAAAGTAGTACTGTTGACTCAAGCGACCTCCTTTGGCTTCTGTGGGAATACTTACATGCTTAAAATTAAATTTCTTTAATGCTGTACCAGACTGATTCGTGGAAGATATGTTTTGTGCATCTTCTTCCATGAATGAGAACTAGTTAACTGAGATTAGCTGTCACTTTTCTTTTGCATGTTGCACCACTTTATAGTGTATTATTACTCTGCGTGTTGTTGATAGTCACAAAAATATATCTTTTCTCAATTGAAAACTTCAGAGTCAGTGTTGGGGAAACTGAATCTGAAAGGCCTGATACAGCAAAAGATCTTGCGATGGATGAATAACTCACCTCACAGGAAAAATTTTGGTATTCCAACTACAATTGTAAGTAATAGGCATTTTGGAGACAGATTTCAGGAGAAAATATGAAAGCTCTGGAACTGCTAACAGATATAGACCTGATGACAATAAAAGTCATAACCAAACAAATAACATAGGAAAAGGACAGCAATCCATTAATACTGATTTCAGTTCATGATCTTTAATGTTTAGTCTTTAGTGGCAGAGCAATTCCAAATCTAGTAGTGAAGGTAATGTTTCCGTCTCAGTTTCAATAAGAAAACCACAAAATATAAGAAATCATGAAGAAGTCAGTATTTTAGAAGAAAATTCCTCAAACACTGGATAGTTACTAAAGTCTTATGTTATTTTTAAGGCTTCATCACACCTTAACTATTGAAGCAATGCAGACACAAGCTATTTACGCTGCTTTTATTTTCCTTTCCAGACTATAATCTGTTGGTTTAGGGTTTATTTTTTTTTCCACAAAATCTCACAAATATAATATTCTGTCCTTTGTACAGTGATAATTTCTTGGTTTAATATATAATCTGGAAGTCAAACCTTATGAAATTGTAGCATACCATATTATAATAGAATTTTTAACTGATGTTATAATATATTAACTAATAAAACGAGTGCGTAATTACCTAATAATAATAATACCTCATTATTTTATTCTCTTCTAATGTACTAATATAAGTTATTAAAAGAGAACTAATACACTAGCAGATTGAAATGTGAGACTAACCTTGACAAACTCTATGATTAAGATCCCACTAGGTTAGTTGGGAGAAGAAAACTGCTCACAAAAATGTATTAGACATCTGAAGGTGTTAAAATGCTTCTGGTTGATTTGTCTGATGTGCTAAATTCAGTTTCTGACCTAACCACGACGGAGTTTACAGTTTAACTAATCCTGGAGAAAAAGCTTTACCTCTTAAGATGCTCTACTGTGTCATTGTTATCAAAGGTGATACACAATCATTATGAATAACTGCATCTGAAGAACAACAGAGTGTATTTTTTTGCATATGATTATTCTATTCCATGTAGCATTTTTAATAGGAGATTCTGAATAAGTAATTAGGAGTAAATTTCTCTTATTTCGTTTGGAGATTTAAATTCCTGCAAAACATTGCAAAGGTCATTTTCTGTGGATTTGCAATGAAGTCTGAATGTCACAAAGTATTTGTTATTCTCAAACAAATAGTTGTAGGCAACAGCTTTACTTTTTTATGCACTGACTAACGTTACTGATTTTTATCTCATCAAAATTACGGTAAGAGCAAATTAATTTATAAACTAAAAATAAACTGAACCTTATGCAAGTAGATCCGCTACCAAAATATTATACATATTTAACCATGTTTTTGTATTTGTGTTAATGTGTGACATATCTGAAACTAAGAGCCACATAGGGTAAAAATGAATTAATTTTTAAAGGAAGCAGAATTAACTGAAGTAATTTTACTCTGAAGGGTTTTGTAATACAAGCGTATTTCAACAGTCTGCAGATAACATCTGCTTAGTTTACAGGTAATGCATTATCTATTTGCATGACATTGCATTTCAGCAGCTTTAAAATTTTTCTAGGACTTGAAAAAGTAAAAAGTGATCTATGTCAGCATTAGTAGGGACTCGAGTATTAAACACAAAAAATCCAACTTCTCTTGTACTTGCCGTATAACGAAAATTAGTAAGGGTAGAATAATAGTGATCATCCACACACAAATGTTGCTGGATTGATGCACAGATCCCAGGTGACTCTACCGTTAGAAAAATATTTTAAATTACTCTTTATTAGTTAAAACAAAGGGAAAGGAACATAAATGTCTTCTCTAGTCTTCAGCCATCTTCAGCCATCTCACAGAAGTCCTAGCTGTCAATTCTAGTCACTGTAAGAATTCATTGTAAAAGATTAGTTACCTTCCAATTGCAATTTAAAGGTAAGCAAAATGCCACAAATTGAAAATCATAGTTCTTGACTTCATTGGCAGATTTTGGTATTGAGTATTAATGAGAACTTTGAAAGAAATGCCAGATTCTGTGAAATTCCAGTCAGTAATGATATTTTTCTCACTTGATTAGAAACGGAAAAAGTATTTATACTTTCTTGTTGCATTACTTCAAAAGGTGTATATAGATAGATAAGAATACACATTTATATATATTTAGATAACTGATACACAGGAAAAGAAACCCAGTATGAATAGTCACATACTTCGGTTGCATACTGACTTTGAGAATGTAAGACGGTTAGGGCAGTTATGTGAATCAGGGTAAATGTAATTAACACAAATTAATGTATCAGAAAATGGTAACAGAAAAATTATTTGAGGAAAAGACCACAGAGGCAGCTAATATGCAGTTCTCTGTGCTGTTCATGTATTCTGAAGTTTGCGTATGAATAAGAAGGGGAAAAAAATTTTTTCTTTTCTTGCGTAGGGAGGCTTATGATACAATGCTAGACTGGTTTAAGCCCATGGGAGTTTTGTTAGTGACCTTACTTAGTGCCAGGGTTACAGCTTCAGAACTGGCTTTTGGTAAAGTTCTTCATAAAAGCTTTTCATAAAGTTCAGAGTCAGAGAAATTTTGCTTCCAGTAAGGCAAAGGCAAATATTGCTGTTGCCTTCAAGGAGTAGAAAGTAACTGTCAATCTTTGATAAGTGCTGTAGAAAATCCCATCTGAACCACGTAGCTTTTCTTACTTCATTCTCAATTTTGAATAAATATAGTGTTGGCATCATTTACAGACCATGTCTGTCATACATTGCCCAGCTGTTCTGTATCAGTATAATTGTGGGCAAGAGGCTCAGGAAACCTCTCTGCTCATTCAGACTCTCGAGATTGTCAGCAGAAGTGCTTGTTTTGATGTGAACATCTGTGCCAGAGTAAGAAACACCAGCCTAACATTTCTGAGTAGCCATCAAATGGTAAAAATGTTTTTTTAGCCACTTCTGACCTTATCAAGATCTGCCTCTGCCAAGTGAAGGCTTTTACAGCTTTCCTCCAGTGTTTCACAGTCCACTCTCCGATTCATTCATAAAGGTTATCTATAATTTTTTAACTTACCACGCTCTCAAAGACACTCTATTCCAGTCATTAAATTTTTTTTCCCTGAGTAATTGCAACACTCTTCCCTGAATACTCCTTAGTTCATCTGAAGTATTGTGTATAGTCTGTAAAGGATTTAAGTACGCCTAAGCCAACACTTCCTCCCAGAGAATGGAGGAATAATCCCTTCAAAATTCAAGAAACTTTAAACCCTTCAGTTTGACAGCGGTAAAAGCAGCAACAGACATGTTAACTACAGATTTGAAAATAAAGCTATTTTTTTCCAAAATTTATAGCTTGAAATTTTGAAATATATTACCATTTTCCTCCCAGAAGCTTCACTGTCAGTTACTAAGTAAAACCATCATTAATCACAAGCAGCTATAGCCATGTGCTGATTGTAATTTGGTCACACTGAACAAAAGACGAATGATATAGAATACTCTCAGCAATGATGATTTTAATGTAGACATTTATCATTGATTCGGGTTCACTTGATATGACTTTGGGCTAAAAACAGGGAAAAATTGCCTTGCCGTTGAAAATTTTATTGCTATTAAATCACAATTTTGGCAAAGATGTGCAAATAAGACTGGCAGAGGTTTCCTCTCCCATTTTTCCTCTCCTAAAAGACACAATTACAGAGGACTCAGAAGAACCCAGATGCAGTGCAATTAGAAAAGTGAATGCTGATTAGTTGTCATCTATCTAATAGCTAATAATAGAAGCACAGTTTTTGGCAATCTATCTATTTTTAGGAGTCATTCGGCTTACCCTGCTCATCAGAGTAGGTAAGATCATATAGAAGAAGGGCAGATCTATAAACACTTCCTGCAAAAGCTGTATTCCTCACCTCATAAAACTCTTTAAAACAGCCTTGCACAACCAGGCCAGTGGCACTGAGAGAGATGACAAACTTAGGAAAATCTTCATTATCTAGCTTTATTCCAAAGTACCAGTCAGAAATGCAAGACAATGTTAAGTTTGTAACAGAAGAAAAGAAAAAATCATTATATGCTTTTCTTGTTATGCTGTGTGTGCTAAACATCATTTCTCTTCTCCGAAGTAACCTTATAGTTGTAAAACTGACAGGAATAACACAGCATATAAAATAATTTCTATTTCAAGCTTATCATTAAACCACAAACATGACCTAGACCTAGCTGTCTTCGTAAACACATACAGTCTTGGAACTGAATCTTGATTCTTCATCAAGAAATAAATATGCAATCTTACATGTAAAAAGACAGAAAACCAAAACTGTGTCATTCTTGTTTTGGCTTCAGCTCTGAGGATGGAATCCAGAAGGTCCATCTGTGACTGCAGGAGGGCCAAAACGTTATGGCCCGGAGTCAATCCATGCAGGCAAGTGGATACTAGGAAGATGTTACTGTATATTATAAACCTGAGGTGCATGATGGGACTCTCCAGGGAATTGTCTAAGGGAGATTTAAAACAGATTAGGAGGTGGGGAGGAGAGTCAGGGGGAAAGAGAATGCAGCACGTGTAACAGAATAATCTTCAAGCTTCTTACTAGCTGGCACTTAAATGAGTCTTCCTGTTCACTACTTTCAAGTTCTTGAAGGGCTTCCTGAGGATAGCATCAAAACCAATTCTGCCTGGATGTTTAACGTAGTTAATCTATCTTGAAACCATAGTGATATTGGTGAACTTCAGCAGTATAAGTGCACTAAGTAATTTTCTATATACTGCATATTAAGGAAGTCTGAAGAATTTAATCGTTTGCATACAGTTTTCTAAGATTATAAGCTGCCTCACTGAGTGGGCAAATGCTGCTAACTAGTGAGTGATGGCATAAGGCAGCATATGTTTTGGAGATTCAGTGTCTCTTGTCAGAAAATGGGGAGTGATTTGCTTCATTAGACCTTACAAAGTTGTAGGAAGTGTCCGTTAAGTCCAACTTGATCACGTTCAAAGGTGCCAACAATGGCCAAGTTTCATCCAGAAACCTTGGAATTTCTGAAGCAATTGAAACTGACTTCTACTTACGCTGTGAGAGATTGAGATATGAGTGAGCAGCCACCTCATTTTTGTTGTTATGTCTAATACATAAATGAAACAAGGGTCTCAAAAAATAAATTCTTCAAAGTTATTTAAATTTATAATTCTCAAAATGTGTGTGGTTCTTACTGCATATTCCTCAAGTGCTGTTCTGAACCTTGCTGCATTTTTTTGAAATCAGATTTTGTTGCCCTTTTTTGTTTGATTGGGGTTTTTTGTGTGGGAAAACACCATTATATTTCCCGTATTATTAGCTAATTCCTCTGACTGTGTTAGAGTAAGACTGTAGTTGTTGTTTTTCAGGAGTGATTCTTCTCTATTTGTGTCTGAGTACCATGTAATTGGAAGTGCAATTGAAGGTTTTTGTCCTTTAAAGTTCATGTTAGCCTGAATTTTAAATTACTTTCCCACAATTGACATTTCTATTGCTGCATTCATGGAAGGAGGTCTTTGGATTTCCAGTGATGCATGTAGGAAATCATGATTTTGGTAGATCCTTTGGAGAAAAACTTCCCTGTAAAGCATGTAACTGGCCAAAGTAGAAGCTACCCACAAGCATCCATATGATGCTTTAGCCCTGTGCTTGCTATTTGATTACAAGACAGTGAACAGTCATTAAAAGCACTGAGTTAAAATCCCCAAACAACTTCAAGATTTACTAAAACCTTTAACAACACAGTTTATACTTCTGTGTATTTTTCCTGTCAGTGCTGCAACTGTGATCTATATAAGGAATGCCTGTGCTCATTTTGGAAATATAGACTGTATTGTACAATCAGTTCTTAGCTGCTCTGTTTACTGTGTACTTTGATAAATAAAGAGACATTCACAGCAAGCTTGGAATTTGGAAAGGAGTGGAAAAATACAGCCTATTTCTATTTTTTTTTATCTTGTCTGGTGAAGGTAACCACCAATTTGTGTGTGGTGGCTTCCGTCCACTGAACACTTCAGACAGGTTTTGATAGCTGTGGCTTTTCCTAAGCCCACAACAAAAGGACATTTTACCGGTGCCTATATCTATAATACCGAAGGTTCTATTTAGATGCTAGATTAAAATATCCCTTGGGATAACATGAGTCTTAAGTGTATTTACAGTCCCTGGAATTTGATTGAGAGTCATTACCAATAGCCTTAACTTATGCCAAAATTTCTGCTTGAAGAGGAGCATTGCCTATACTAATGAAAGCCATGGAAAAGTTTTACCTATGTCTTAGATACTTATCAGTGGCTGTTGGACCCATACACTTGGAGATTTGTAGAAACTTTTTTTCTTCTTTATTATCTTTGCAGAATCCTTGTCCATATTCAGCTTGAATAAAATCATCCTAGCAAAGAAGCAACCTAACCCCTCTAATCCCCAGACTCCTCTAATCTTCAAACATAATCTTAATAGTGTTTCCTCTTGTAATGCCTCTTCATTTGAAGATGCTGCTCACGTCTCCAACTGTTTAATACTCTTATCTTACTTCATGTTGAATGAATCTAAAACATTAAGATTTGTGGTACCTTCCTTTCTTATCATCTCCAAGTTAGTAAAGGGAGCTGCTGTTCATAATTAATAATGGTGGCACATTATTATTTATCATTATGGTTACAATTTAAACAAATTTTTGTTTCAATTTTCAGCTTTTAGATAAAATCTGAATCTCAGATCAAGAACAAAAAACTTCTGATTTTCCAGAGCTTTAAGGGTTCTTTCATGTTTGTTGTCATAAGGAAGTGATTAGCTATTAATCTGTCACTGCTGAATTGTATGTAAGATGCAAGAGATCTTTCCTAATGGAGGAGTTAGGTTAAATATGACATCAGATACTACTGTGTATGGTATTGAAGACTGGCAAGAAAACAAAAATCTAGTTTTGCCAAATCACATAATTGTTTCTAGGCGTGGTTTTATTCGACATTGGACAAACCCCAGACTTTTTAAAGCCAGTGGATTGAGAAAGTGAAATTGAATTTCCTACATCCTTGTACTATGACCAATTTTTTTGTGGAGCCAATGGGGAAGTCATTTAATTATTGATTCTTCTGCATCCTAGGATAATATTCTTATGGCACTTTGCCTTCCACCAAAATCCTTACTGTGGAAGAACTGCAGACTAGTCTTAGTTTAACTACTTCTAAACATTATTTTTTCAATGATGGCAGCAAAGCGTCTACACAATGGCAGGCAGCAAAGAGTATATTCACCATGATAGACGGAAACGTAGGCGTGTTAACATGTATTTCCTATCATATGAATAATAAATTAGCCCTTCTTCTCCGTTCCTCCATAGCTTGCATGTTTGCCTTGTGGAAAAATTGCTTGGTATTTTGTGAAACTGCTTAATCAGGTACAGGCGATTCTATCTGTAAGTACCTTTTCAGGAGAGTTTCAAACTAGATGGCAAGCTATACCACCAAGACAAAATTAGCAGATTAAGTCCCAATTGTTCTTCTGAAAAGGATTCTTATTTACTGATCCTCAGAGTGAAAGTTGTATGTAAACGAAATGATGTGAGACACAAAAGGCAAAAAGTATCTTCCACGTTGAAATTAAAGCTTCCTGAAAGCCAGTGGGATTTTGTGTGAGTGATAAAGTTTACACAGTTAGAGCTTTCTGGAAACAAATCATTTGAGAGAATCTGCTGCTGTGATCATGATGTAGGCTAAACGTTTCTTTAAACCCTTGAATTCTAAAGTTGTTATTGAATCAAATACAGTTATATTTGTTTCTGGCAGTATCAATTTTTCTGCATCATGCTCTTTTAAGATAAACCCTATTGACTTATCTCATACAGGATAAATGTATTTTATTAACCAGAAAGGTCTTGTTTTGAGATGTTTTAGAAGTGATAGAACCGTTGTAATAATATTAAATGCCATTACATAATACAATTCCACAAAACCTAGTCAGAAAGAAGAAATCATCAATCTACAGCACAAGGGAAAAGTTCGGTGAAGTTACTGTGTCATAGTTACTGATTGTGTGACTGTCTTCTTATTGTAACTTACATGATAGCTACCATTAGCTACTAATTTCTTTAATTTTTTCAATATCTAACAATATGTAAGAAGACACTTTTGCTTCCGAATTCCTGATTTGTGAATTATGAAAAATCTGGAAGAGTTTTCCCTAAAGGCTCTTGGATTAAGCATTTCTCTGCCTAAATATTAGTTGGCTCTTTGCTATTCACTGGCTTTATCAATCATTTGCACTTATATAGCACTTTGCAAGCACTATTAAATTTGTATTTTGTCTCATTCTTGTGTGGAAGGTAAATATCATTCCATATTCATTAGAAAATGAAAACGGATTTATGTAGACACTTGAGGGAACACAGTGAAGCAGTAAGCTTTCTTACACATTTGTCTGTGTTTTTTCCCTCATTTTATATTTTCACAGAGAGTAGGATTGCTGTGTCATTTAATAGATGTGCATGCACCCGCAGATTGAGTCCATTCTATATGAATATATATAATATATGAATATATATATAACACCATGATGAATCTTGATTTTTGTTGGTGTAACCACTTTGAAATTATAATGCCATGGTAGGCCAGGTTCCTCATCCTCTGCCTGGGATATAATTAGCATTCCTACAGGAACTGGACTGGAACCTGTTACTTCCTTGCTTATGCATTGGCAGTTTATGTGGAATGTCAGAACTGCCCAGTCTTCATATATTTAAAATATATACTAGTCTTTGTAAGATATACGTAGATGTAAAGAGTGGTAGAGTGTGTGGCTACAGCTAGTTAAATATGTATGTGTATATGAAGGAATATATGCAATACATTCAACTTCATGTTTTTCTTTATGTACACTAAAGGACTTTTTTACTTAGAGAGTGCATTCCAGAATCAGTTTGTTACAAAAAAAGAAAGATTTATTTATTCATGTTTATTCTTAACAAATTAGAAAATTACTGAAGAAGCCTTTTTCCCCACCCCCACCAGTAATGCTGGTTTTGGGCTACATTGAAAGTGGTATGATATAAACTTTCCAGCAGAGAGAAGCATCAAAAGGGAGAGATAGGAACATGTAGTTAATCTGGTTAAACATTGCATCACTGCATCTTGTGCTGATTCCCACCAGCACACTGGAGCAGGCTTTTCCCTCCGGCAGTCTTTTTCCTCCTGCCCCCATGTGCAGCCTGGCATCCCCACACTTGTTCCTCAACAGCCCTACTGGTCCCAGGTTGGTCAAGGTGCTTCCACTGAAAAAGAGGAAATGCACATGGGGAGGGACGAGGCAGTTACTTTACGGTGCAGGATATATAAAGGTTGTATTATAGAAAGCCTCCCAGCTACTTAGATACATCTTTCTCCCCTTTGGGAAGGTTGAGGAGGTTCAGACAAGAGCACTCACCTTCTGTATACTATGGCTTTTTGTGTTGCTGCGAGTTTCTTTCCTATTCTAACCATGTTTGCTGGACTCGCTCTATTACCAAGTTTCAAAAGAATAAGTAAGGTAATAAGAGAAGCAAAACCATCTTACGCCAGACCTAAGCATTTTTGTCACGGTTCCGACTGCTATGTTTGACCTCTTCAATTGAATACTAAATGTAGCCAGGTAGGTCAGAAGTCCTGTTCTGTGCTTCTGGCTTCTGATTTAAAAGAAATGGTAGCTCTCTCAGACAAATTCACAATAACATTGCCATTCAGTAAAGGATGAAGAACTCTTTTCTTTAACCTGTTAGCAATTTGGGTTGTAATAGGTGATAATTACTAACCAAGATTTGAAAAGCACTGCTTAAAATTCCTCCCCTTTGTATTTAAAAAGATGGATTTTTTTAAAATGTTTTCCACATTAAACTAACACTTCAAGCAGTGTATGTACTTTTACTAGTATATATTCAATAGCAGACTATCCACTGACTACTATCTGCCTACAGGGTCTTTTTAAACTTCTGTCTGTGTAGATAACTCTTATCTCAATGGCTATCTACAACACGATTAATACTCAGGCAGGATTAAAAGAGAGGGATATCTGGACTTAATATCATTTAAGCTAAATGATGTGATTGAGTTTTAGCACTTGATTTATTGAAAATTAATATGAAATATTTGTTAATTTCACCGGGAATGGAACATCTCTTTTCATGAAGAAAACCAAGATGTTTTACTTTTGAGTTGAGCATTTTATTTTTCAGTTCTGCCAGCAAACTCCAAAGCAGTTTTTCAATAAGATCTTGTAGTGAGTATCCTGATCTTGCTTCAGAATCTGATTTTCTTGCTTATTTTTTGCAACATAATAAACTCCATTCTTCTCAGCCAATAAACTCTTTTCCCCATTCCAGCTGCTAAGAAGATATTTATGACTCAGGCTATTGTTGTTCATGCTCTACATGTTTAGTGTTGGACAACTGCTTTTTCTTTTTCATTTTTTAGCCTGCTGCACACTCCACAGTGGCTTTACAGAATAGACAATAGAAATTCCACACACCATTTATTTTCTGGGAGTTCCTTTCTCCTGTTGAAACACAAGACTAGGAAACTCATACAGTGGTTAAATATGCCCTTTATGGTGTTTTTTTTGGAAAGCTGCTTCAGACACCATATTCCTACCTCACTCTGTCCCCCAAATTTTGCATTGTTTCAGGGAGCATTTTGGTCTTTTTGAGAAGGAAACAATGCCAGTGTCATCTGTCAATGCTGTAAGAGCGAGGTAGAAGAAAGAAGTCTGAAGTAAAACCCCCTGATAGGAAAATGCAAGCTGAACATAAAACCTAACTGCTCCAGGTGTAAGGTACCACTTGTCCAGTTGTCACAGGCTTCATGATGATTGACACCTGGCAATTAATACTTGCACATCTCAAGACAGCTATCAAACAGGTAAGACTCATGAAATGGTTAGCAAAAGGGGAGGTTCATGTGATGAGTGAAATACATTCAGAAGAGGTAAAAGTCTGGTGGAACTGTTCAAGACGTGCAGCTGGGGAGGTGGGAGGTAGGGAAGGCTGTCCTTACCTAATATTGATATGGTAAGAACAGAAGGTACAAAATCACGAACTTCATGAATTTAGCTGCATCCTGAATCCAACTAGAAAAAGTCTGTTATTACAGATGTTAGAATCTGCTGTTAAATACATACTGCTATGTCCATCAATAAGTCTGTTCTGTACAAAAAAGTGCATAGCAAAATGGATTTTGCATTTATTTACTGTATAGGTTGTGCATATTATGAAATTAAGTGAACAAGTACAAGGAGGAGATGATTCTAATAGGAAGCATGGCAAGGCAGAAACACAGGTGTGTGTGGGTCAGAAATCTGATGAAATATAATTTTATATTTAATCATTTTATAGCTTCTCTTTGCATAAACTCCTGGTACCACTTTCATACATATCCTTTCTGGCAGACCACTTTCAATTATTTCCCTATCACTTTATTTCCATGTGTAACATGCACTGTTGCTTAGTCACCAATGAATCAGAGCACTCCAACAGGATTTACATCTACATAGCTCATGGATAAATTTGGCCCGCACCATCTATCCAGTTTGACATGGATAAATTCAGAGTAAATTTATTTTGTATAGATATCATAAAATACATGTGATTTTAAAACAGACTATGAATATTTAAAAAAAAAATCCCCAAATTCCTGATGAAAGCTGCAGGGGTAAATTTGCAAATATATGTGTGGGCATTTCCATGACTAAATTCTATTATTGTTAACAAGATTTGGGTGTTTATCTCTCCATATAACATTTAATATCTCTCAATAATAATCTAAAAATGCCAACTAATAGCATAAAAAGGGGAAAGAACCTGTTTGCAAAATTATTTCCTCTTCTACTTTCAGATTTGGGTTAACAGAGAGTGGGTTATTTGCAGTATTTTCCAAATTCAGGTAACAAACTATCATATATTTTCTCTTTTCCATCACAATTGATAACTTTTAACTTGCTATGTAACTTTGGAACAGATCTGTTCTGAATAACAGAGTCTGCTTAATTCCCATGATAACACCTGGGCCCTGATATTACCACCACATTTGTACAGGTGGACTCCTACATACAGATTGAGCCCACATATGCCAAAGAATCTCCACACAATGAAGGCATTGGCTCATAGAAATCCAAATGCAAGATCAAGACCTTAATTCCCTTCAGTTTTGTCTCTTCCTAATGAGAGCTGTCAATTACTTATAATAATTAGGTGGGCAATGGATGTTAATGGGATGAAATTTTAAATATGCAACTTCAAAATCATGTGAATAAATCATACAAATTTATTTGCCTGCCTTTTACCATATGTCCTCCTTCAAATCCATATCATTTGGTTTACATCTGTTAAAAAGTCACATAATGTACAAGTACCACAGTTGATTTTCAAGGACTTTAATGGTGATGCAACAACTTTTTAATAATAGTCACAAAAGATTTCTTTCAGCTAACAATGAAAAGTTATTGAAATGAAAAGAGCTCCACTTTATTCTTTCTCTTTATGTTGTAAGTACTCATTTGTGAAAGAAAAATTTCTACACTAAATTGCTGTTAATTTGTACATCAGAGGGAATGAGACTGTAATGGTTATTTTGGTTATAAGGTATGATTCACCTCTCTTTTCCTTATGTTTAGTGTTGGTGTCATTTATTAACATCAGAAGAAATTTCATGGAGTATCTATCATTTCCTCATAAGGTAGGTATCATGCAAACAGTTGGCTTTAAAATGCAGATTTTAATCAATTTTCCTGAATTTAATGCAACTTTATGCAAATGACATATTATAATATGCATCTTGGTATGCCAGACACTGAATATCTCCTGCAGAGAAAACAAGCTTAAGCTAAGCAGATATGCCTTCACACTGCGGAGTGCTCAGTTGCTGGATCTGGTCAGTGTTAGGCAGTTATGGGTACTGCTGTTTTAAACAGAGTCTTTGCAGAGAGCACCATTAAGTAACTGCACAGATCTACTAATTTTTCCAAGCAGAGGCAACAACTGGTAACTGTTAGCATTACGTATTAAAACACTGTGTTCCTCCAAGAATAGCCCAGTGTGATCAGGTCTCAGTAGATTTGACTGTTCTTTTATGAACTCTCGAGTGGCTTTTCATCTGTATGCATTTACAGATAAAGCCACTGTAACTGAGCACAGCTGATGAGTCACTCAGTTCTGTACATCTGTTCCAAAGCAGTTCATTGTTTTCTTGAAAATAAAGAACAAACTTCTATTTTTAAGAAAGTCTGGGTTCACAACATTGTTATTAGGAAAAAGCTCAGGCAGACATCTTATAATCTTAGCCTGTGACATGAAAAATGCTCCTGCTTCAATATAACAGTAATACTTACTTTAAAAATGCCTTTTTGACATTGTTTTTCAATAATCTGTTGACTTTTCTTTCTCTTACCTAAATGCAGAATCCAAACTGTGTTTTCCTCCCTAAATCACCTTTTAGTTCCAGGGATTAGGGATGATTCAAAAGTAATTGAAAGCAGAATGCAGCTGGAGTGCTCATCTAGTTTATGTATGATAAGGACTCTTACCTTCTGCCCATTCCTGGTCTTTTGAAATGCAATATTTCAGCAGACTATTTTGTTCATTCTCCTTCAGTCATGGATACACACAGCTAAAAGGCCACGAGTTTTACCTTTTATTTAAAAATAGACCACTGTATATCTCTGCACTATTGAGGAAAGTAGAGTGAAAATAAACATTTATACTGGAGCTAAATTATTTACTGTGTCTTAAAATTATAATTACACCTGATAAATTTATGTCTAAGGCTACTGGTATACTATAACAGAGTTCTTGAACTTGCAGCTATGGTGGGTAGTACTTAAGTTTCCAGCTTTAATACTGATTTAGCAATCATCGGAAGAGTTTTAACACTTAAATACTTTGTTTAAATATTTGTTTAACTCTTAGATACTAATGTGATCTTGATGATTCCTGGCTCAGTAGTTGAATAGGATCAAAATTTGGGAATTGAGGATATAAAACTCATCAGTCACAGCAAAACTGGAGTATAATTGATTGTGCCTTTGAGCTGGGAGAAATACTTGCTGGCTTCACAAAGTTCCTTGCACTGCTCTGCAAAGATCAGACTCTTAAACACTAAATCATAATACTTTTGCAAGCAGCAGCATTTTAATTTTCACAGAGAATGTATTATGGGTTTATTGAGGCTTTTACTTGCTTGGTAAAATGACAAAAGCGAGCATAAATGCAGAAGTGTAGGTATAATAATTAATTTGGAATAATAACTACAGTTGCAGGTGTTTTCTAAAAGATTAAACTGAGTTAAAGGAAAATTATAATGGTGGAAGGGAGAACTGGTCTGAAGAGTTGAATGGATTCATCTTTGCATCTCTTGAGGGGAGGTGTTAATTTTTTCTAACACAGACTTACAGGCAGAGTGAGTAGCGGATATTTTTTCTTCCTCTTTGGAGGTTAAAGTATGGAATAGTATTTTGATTGCTAAAATACTGCAAGAATCAGATGATTTCTTTTTCTGAAAATGTCCCATGAGCTTTCAGTTATGTCTTTGGCCTGCTGCACTTGGATACCAGTAATGCAAGAGTCCATAAGATTTCACAGGAAGATGAGTGGTGAATACCACCTGCATCTTCACATTTGGTCTCTTTTCCATGCAAGGATGTCATAAAATTTCATAAACTGATCAAATGTCAAGTAAAAGCTGACATTTAAGGATCGCTGTCTATATAGGGACACCACTGAGAATCTTAGTGTTCTTAAAGTTGGAAAACAGCAAGCTTGATTTTATTCATGAACGAATGTGCTTGTGTTGACCTTGTGCTTTAGCTTAAATAGCTGTCCATCTTGATACAGTTAAGGAAAAAAGGCTTGAGCTTTTTATCTTAATGAAGTGAACACTGAGTAGGGTCATGGCTACAATACATAACTGTATTTGTTTAATCTTTCTTCTGACAGTCTTATTTCCTCTTCTGAGATCAGAGCATGGTATTCCAGCTGGCTTCTTTGCAATGCCTCTCACACACAGTTCAATGATTTTCCGGTTCCCTTGGATGCTGAAAATGGTGAATGTGGTATTCATGTTGCTTCTGTTAAAATGGAGAATGCAATGCAGGTTTATTTATTGCAGAAAGCATCCACAGTATGTTTCTTTACATTATAAAACCTGCAGCAGTTAGATATTGTTTTGAGATGTAACACCTTGACCAGTTTGACACTCTCACACTTTTGCACAGCCAAGGGAACTAGACTGGAGTTTCCTCAGTGAAAGAGATGCTACTTGTGCCCAGGTGACAGCAAAGGAGTCTTGAACCTTGGATTTTTTTCCCTTTTCTGGATTGTCTTTCATCCTTCACAGTCTAGAATTATTAACCTTGCACACTGTGAGGTTTGTATTTCTTATCTGTCCAATCTCAGGGAAAGCTGCTTGTTGAAAGGTACAAGAACTATTAAACCCAGTTGGTCAGATATACATTTATTTTATACGCCAGTTTCATAGAAAAACAAGGGCTTACATGGTTATACCATTTGTGTGACTACATGTAACTGCATATACACATCAAAGCCACCTGTCCATTTGTCCCCTAAACCCGTACAACAACTTTTGAATTAGATTCCTCATTCAAACCAAACTTGACTGAAGGGTAAAGTTTGCACAAATTATTAAATTCCTGTAGGATTTTGTGAAAATAGGTAAGAGGGTAAAAATTTGGTATGATTTTCCTTCCCACTGCAGGAAAAAAAAATGCACTGTGTTCTCAGCCTTTATGAGACACCAAAGACTCCATGCACAAGAGAAATAAGAATATGCAACCTTGGAAAGCTTTCAAGAATAGTTTATGTCTTCATAGACTGTGATATTCATAAGAAACCTAATTTCCTTTGTCTTGGAGCTCAGGGAGCCACTTTGTCAACTGTGTTGTCTTTAAGTCAAACTGTAGGTCTTAAACATTTGACTGTATTCTGCTCTCCCATTGTGTAGGTATGTCTCTCTCACTTTGTCTGAACTCTTGCTACTTGTTAGTCTGAGTAGTCAGTCACAATATATATGTTAGTTATACAAAATCAAAACTTCTACATTGGGTTGCGTGCCTGTGTACCTGATGATTTCTCTGGAGGAACAATATAAATTAAAGACAGAGAACTAAAGGGTCTTGTAGAAGTAAAAGCATCACAAACATACTTAAAATACTTGCAGTTCAGAGGAAAAATGTACGGTCTTTACACTTGGGGCTCAGCTGAGGATTTATTTAAGGAGTCAGAGGAAAGCTAACAACAGTGTAAAAGGAACAGTAAAAAAGAGTCAGAGTTGTACAGTATGAACAGAAAAGTAAGAACGAATAAAAAAATCTGTCAAACTCCTTGACTTTTTGTGCCTCTGGAAAATGCTGAGGCCATGCTTCTTCCCCCAGGGTTGGTCATTAGCAAACTTTTTACCTGTGAAAACAGTAAAAGGCTGTATAGTTGCTGTGGTAAAGTGCAAGCCACAGAGTGAGGGAAGTAAGGCTTTTAGATCAGCTAGAAAGCAAGCATGTTGCTCTGTGTGATAGTCGTTATTTAAAGAATGTCTGAACTGTCATCACTAAAAAGTTTCTCCTGTCAGAGAATTGTGTCTCTGATTTCTCCCACCACATTTAGTGCTTTTGCTAGAGAAAGGAAACAAAGTTCAGATAAACAAACAGCTCTATGATATTTTAGTTGCACTGCTATGCATGGATTTGGGATTTTGCTTGTCGGTTGTAATGCAGTGTCTTGTATGGTATTGGGTTTCTTATTTTTTTCTTATTATGCTTTATTATTTTGCTGGAACCCAGATGGTAGGAATGTTGAAATGCCTCTTATGACTGAGTCGTATACAATGAACTGAGGACTGAACTTTTAATATTTCCTGTAGAAACTACTTGAAAAATATTCAAGAATATTTTTATACATATACGCATTTCTAGGACATGTACCCATCCTGTAGAAATCTTGCTCTGCAAACATATCCATTCTGTAAAATCTCTTTCCCACCTCTCTACAGCCCCTGTCCCAAGGTATATTTTGTTCACTTAAGATCTTCAGCAAATGCGGAGTCCTCCTGGAATCAGGAGATAAAAACCAAGAAACACGACAGACACTTCTTACAACAAGTTGTTTATTTAGCAAGAAATTGTCCTTTTATTACCTTCCCAGGAATGCTGCTTGAGCCCAAAAGCAGACTGGAACAGAATGTCAGTCACAGACATTTGTCTGTTTATTTTTACTGTTGAGGTTGAGTAGTCTGGTATGGTGCTGATATCTTCAACAATATCTTCAACATGAACTGCTATCTTACCTGTGGGAAGGAAGCAGGAAGAGAAGTTCCCAACTTTGCATGGTCTTATCCTCATATGGAAAAGAGATTCATTTATCTATATAAAGCACTGCCCAATTTAAAAATAGCTGGAGCTGGGAAGCAAAAGAAAGCTTTGCTTACTGCATTTGTGCATAGGTGAACCACTGCCTGGCCCATATTGATATATTTAATAGTCTTATCTACAAATGATTTGCTTCTGTTCTTCACTTTTATCCACGGTTATGTTATTTCGGTTTATGAATTAAATCACTAGATGTCAGCTTAAGATGACATAAAACTGGCTTGTAGAGAAATAATTCTTTCCTCTTTCACTTTTGAAGACAAGTTCTTCAGCCTTATCTGTCATTCGGAATAAAACTATTGTGTTCTTTGAGATTCGGATGCTAAAAGCATTTGTTGCCTGCTTGAACACAAAGACAGAACTCTTCTACAGGCCATAATAGTACCCTGGAATCAACATTTGCAATGTCTTTTATTTGCATGTGAATCTCAACTTGTGATGAACTGTGAGTGGACCTGTGTGCCTTCTCACAGCCTGTGGCAAACCCATGGGAACATGATATTGGGCTCCACTGTGGTATTGACACTTGGTAACTTGAATACAGTTCTGTTGCTGTTCCCATCCCATTTTAGACCTATCAGTGTCTATCAATATAATTGTGGAAATTATTGTTAAAGTGTTATTTGCTATTGACAATAGCTTTTTGTTCAAACCCAAACATTTGAAAGTGCTCATGAGTATATTGGTTAGATGCACACTACTGTTGAAGTTTATTGGAAACATTCTGGGTAGATACGGAATATTTCTTTTCCTCTTCCTAGTGAGGTGGTAACAGGCAAGACTGTGATTTTGGTAAATAACAATGTTGGGATTTGTTCAGCTTCCAGCTGGAGAATGTCTGCTTACAAACAGTATTCATTGTAGAGAGATCTCCACAAATAGCAGTCCTATTTGGAAATTTGTCAATGGGCAGGCATTTATAGCAATGCCTTATTTCCTTTACGGACCATGACCAGAATGGAATGGAGTAAGTAATCCATCAGTTCAGTCTGAACACTGACATTGGGCACCATTGTCAGGCTAATTCAAAAATACATCTTCAGCGATGGGAATGAAATGATCATTTTAACACCTTGTATATGGAAAGCATAGTAATAATTTGAGGTTTAAACAAAATATTTTCATTCAGAAAGCTGAGAGTCTTGCGAAGAACAGGAGGCACAGTGATAAGATTCCCAGATTTACTGTATCCTGTTGTTACTCCTGAATGTACACAAGCATATGCATGCACACTCACATACACATGCACATGCACAGAGCTTATGGTCACCCTACTCTTTTATATATGAAGACTTCAGAACCATCGGCTAGCCTTGACCTGGTGTTTAGCTGGTGGTTTGGCATACCTGATCAGAAGCTTGTTGTAGGTTGTAAAATGAATTTCAACAGTTTCTTCTGAAGCAAATTACTTCACAAGGCACAGATTTCTTTCAACACTTAAAACATTGTGGGGAAAAATATTATGACCGTGAGACTACTTGTCAAACACGTCTTGAGAGTTTTGTTATCATTGAAATACTTTATGCTTATATAATTCAATGTTTTAAAGAACCTAAATGACCTGTAAAATTGCGCCTCATTTTAGGAAGAATCCTAAGACCCAGGTGGTCTAACTTGCTCCTAGATTAAAAGATGTCAGAATCTTTAGAAATACACACTGATTTTAAATATGGTTTATTTTAACTTACTTTGACAATTCATTGTAGGGATGAGTAATAGAAAAAAGTATTAGTCCTTCCAGGTGTCCTATTTTGTCACAGTTCAGGCTGCTTCAAAGGCCACGTCTCCTCACTCTTCACCCAAACAGTGATTCATGCCTCAAACTCATGAGGTCTCCCTTGTTCACTGTCCTGGTTCAGGCCCTTCCTGTCAGTGCCATTTCCAGATCATAATTGTCCCTCAGGAAGATTTGACACTCCCAGGGGGATTTTTTTCATTCACCAAGATAGGTGAAGGGAGCTCACAGTGAAAAAGAAAGCGCAGTCCGCTTGTTGTGGCCCCTCATATTCTCTGGCAAGAGAGACAGGTATGGTTGAGATATGAGGGAAAAGGTCTGTATCTCCCTTAGAAAGAATTTTATATCTTAAAGAAAATCATAGAATCATAGAACCGTAGATACCTTAAGGTTGGAAAAGACTGTTAAGATCATCAAGTTCAAACATTAACCTAGAACTGCTAAGTCCACCACTAAACCATGTCCTGAAGTGCCACATCTAACTACTTTAAAATACCTCCAGGGATGGTGATTCAACCACCTTCCTGTTCCAATGCTTGGCCTTTCAGGGAAATAAATTTTCCTAATATATATCATAAACCTCCCTTGGAGCAATCTGAGGACGTTTCTTCTTGTCCTATTGCTTGGTGAGAAGATATTGACACCCACCTCATTACAGCCTCCTTTCAGGTAGCTGTACAGAGTGATAAGGTCTCCCCTCAATCTCCTTTTCTCCATACTAAACAGCTCCAGTTCCTTCAGCTGCTCCTCATAAGAGTTGTGCTCCAGACCCTTCACCAGCTTTCTTGCCCTTCTCTGGACATTCTCCAGCACCTAAATGCCTTTCTTGTAGTGAGGGGCCCAAAACTGAACACTGTACTGGAGGTGCAGCTTCACCAATGCTGAGAATAGGGGCACAATCACTTCCCTTCTCCTGCTGGCCACACTATTTCTGATGTAAGCCAGGATATTATTGCCTTTCTTGGCCACCTGGGTACACTGCTGGCTCATATTCAGCCAGCTGTTGACCATCACAGGTCCTTTTCTACCAGGCAGCTTTCCAATCATTATTGCCCAAACCTATAGAATTGCATGGGGTTGTTGTGATCCAAGTTACAGTATCCAGCAATTAGCCTTGTTGAATCTCACACATTTGGCCTTGGCCCATCAATCCAGCCTGTCCAGATCCACCTAGTGTCTTCCTACCCTCAAGCAGATCAACACTCCCACATAACATGATTCTGATTTGATTCAAACTTACTGAGGTTGCACTTGATCCCCTCATCCAGAAAATTGGTAAAGATATTAAACAGAATTAGTCCCAACACCTAGCCCTAGGGAACACCACTTATGATCAGACATCAACTGGATTTTAGTCCATTCACCACAACTCTTTGGATTCGGTCATCCAGCCAGTTTTTAATCAGCAAAGAGTACACTGGCCCAAGACATGAGCAGCCAGTTTCTGAAGGAGAATACTGTGGGAAATGGTGTCAAAGGCTTTATCGAAGCCCAGGCAGACAATATCTACAGCCTATCCCTATCTAGTAAGTAGGTTAACTTGTCATAGAGGGAGATCAGATTATTCAAGCAAGACCTACCTGTCAGAAGCCACACTTAGTGGCCCTGATAACCTGGTTTTCCTGTACATGCAATGTTGTGGCACTGAAGATGAATTGCTTCATAACTTTCCCCAGTGCCAAGATCAGACTGACAGTCTTGTACTTCCCTGGAGCTTCCTCCGGCCCATCCTGTAGATAGGCGCCACGTTAGCTGACCTCCAGGTAACTGGGACTACCCCAGTTAGCCGCTGCTGATAATGATTGAAAGTGGACTGGTGAGGACTTCTGCCAGCTCCCTCAGTACTCTTGGGTGGATCTCATCAAATCTCACAGACTTGTGTGTGTCTAGATGGAGTAGCAGGTCATTAACCCTTTCCTTTTGGATTATGGGGGTCCATTCCTTTCCCCACCCCTATACTGCAACTCAGGGGGCTGGGTACCCAGAGAACAAATGTTCTTACTACTAAAGACTGAAGCAAAGAAGGCATTAAGTACCTCAGCCTTTTCCTCAGCCTTTGGGACTGTGATTCCCTCCACATCCAATATCAGATGGAAGTTCTCCTTAGCCATCCTTTTGCTGTTAATATATATTTAGAAACTTTTTTTTCTTTTTTTTCCTTTTACGGTAGTAGTCAGATTAAGTTATAGTTTGGTTTTTGCTGTTCTAATTTTCTGCCTGCATAATCTCACATCATCCTATAGTCCCACTGACTTATCTGTTCCTTCTTTCAAAGATCCTAAACTTTCCTTTTCTTTCCTGAGTTTGAACCAAGTTTAAACTCTCTGAGTCAGACCAGTCTTCTTCCCCACTGGCTTGTGTTTCAGTATATGGGGATGGATTACTCCTTCACCTTTAAGATTTCCCTCTTGATGAATGCCCCGCCTTCTTGGATTATGCTTCAGGACTGCCTCCCAAGGGACTCTGTCAATGAGTCTCTTAAAACCTGCTCTCCAGAAGTCAAAGGTGGCAGTTCTGCTGACCCCCCCTCCTTACTTCTCCAAGAAGCAAAAACTCTTATCATTTTGTGATCGCTATGCAAAAGATAGCCTCCAACTATCATATCACTCACAAGTCCTTCCCTATTCACAAACAAGTCCATTGCAGTGCTTTCCTAATTGGCTCACTCACCAGCTGTGTCACACTCTCCAGGAATGTTCTGGACTCTCCAGGAATGTTCTGGACTGTTTCCTCTCTGTTGTATTGTATTTCCAGAAGACATTCCAGCAGACATTCAGTAGATTGGAGTCCTCCAAGAGAACAAGAGGTAGTGATTGTGAGGCTTTTCACTGCTGCTTACAAAATTATTCATCTGCCTTTTCATCCTGGTTGGTTGCTCTGTAACAGACTCCCACCATGACATCTGCCTTGTTGGACTTCCCCCTGACTCTTACTCATAAACACTTAATCCTACGGTCACCGTCATTAAGCCTTAGACAATGAAAACACTCCCTAACATACAGAGCTACACCACTGCCTCTTCTTCCTTGCATATCGCTTCTGAAGCATTTATAGCCATTCACTGCAGCACTACAGTTGTGTGAGTCATCCCACCGTGTTTCTGTGATAACAATTAGTTCACAGTTTTCTTGCTGCACAACGGCTTCCAGCTCCTCCTGTTTGTTGCCCATGCTGTGTGCAGTAATCTAAATGCACTTCAGTTGGTGGAAGAAGCTCTAATTCCTACATGACCATTCCCAGGAACTTCCTAACACATCAGTTACCCTTGTGTCTTTGCTGCTGTGTGGATCTCTATCCCTTACCTCCAGTGAGGTGGCAAACTGAAGGACTGACCTAGCACACTGCCCTTGAGACATTGGTGCTCTACCTGCAGGCTTATCTCTAGTGAGCCTGGTTTTATCCTTCCTCACCTTCAAATCTAGTTACAAGCTCTTTCAATGAGCCCTACTAACTCCTGTGCAAATATACTTTTTCCCCTTTGAGGCAGGTGTATGCCATCTGTTTCTAGCAGGCCTGGTGTCATGTAAACCGACACATAATAAAAAAAAAATATAATAAAAATTCTGCCAGTGACACCAAGCTTGGAGCCAGGTATTGATCTGCTGGCTTTTCCTGTTTCTTCTCTCATCATTTCCTACAATTGAAAGGAAAGATGAGAACACTGCTTATACTCCTGATCCTTTAACCAGCCATTCCAATGCCCTGAAGTTTCTCTTGATTGCCCTTGGACTTCTTACTGTAACTTTATCATTGCCTCTCTTAAAAATCTGCAATAGTTAATAATCAGAGGGCTATACCAGGGTAGGAAGCTTTCTCTTCACATCTCTAATGCAGGCCTCAGGGAGAGAGTAGACTCCCCTAAGAAGTGGATCTAGTCTGCATATTAGGCCTTCTGTTCCCTTCAGAAGGGAGTTTGCTATGACAACGACCCTCTTTTTTTCTTTATGGGAGCAGTTTTGACACATGACGTAGGCCGACTTAACCTTGGTGACACCTCCAAGTTTGCAGAGACTCATCACAGTATCACAGTATCACAGTATCACAGTATCACAGTATCACAAGGTTGGAAAGGACCTCTGAGATCATCAAGTCCAACCTATAACCTAACACTAACACCAACACTAACACCAACCATCATCTAAACCATGGCACTCAGTGCCTCATCCAGTCTCCTTTTAAACACCTCCAGGGTCGGTGACTCCACCACCTCCCTGGGCAGCCCATTCCAATGGCCAATCACCCTTTCAGTGAAGAATTTTTTCCTCATATCAAGTCTAAACTTTCCCTGACGAAGCTTAAGTCCATGCCCTCTGGTTCTGCCACTGGTCACCTGAGAGAAGAGACCAATCCCTGCTCGACTACAACCTCCTTTTAGGTAGTTGTAGAGAGCAATGAGGTCTCCCCTGAGCCTCCTCTTCTCCAGACTAAACAGCCATATTATGAAAGGGCAGCTGGGAAGGTGGGGTAGTCACAGAGGAGACCCACCAAAGTCCCCTATTCCTTAAGTCTCTGTGTTCAGACAAGCAGAGAGAGAATAGGAAATCTTCCATATCACAAGTCCTGTAGGCCTGTTGGATCTGTCTCAGGGAAGGTAGGGTGCAATTAGAATCACAGAATCATAGAATGACCCGAGTTGAAAAGGACCCACAAGGTTGATTGAGTCCAACCCCTATCCCTGCATAGGACAGTCGCAACATTCATCACTGTGTGGCTGAGGGCGTCATTCAAATGCTTTTTGAATATTTTCATGCTTGGTGCCATGACTATTTCCCTGGGGAACCTGTTCCAGTGTTCCAGCATCCTCTAAGTGAAGTGCCTTTTCCTAACATCTAACTGAAACCTCCCTTGGCACATCTCTCTTACACTCCCTGATCATCCTGCTGATGTACTTATGAGTTTGTTCCCTTCTACATTAAAGGATGTATCTATTAGTATATGACGTTCCTTGAAACTTATCAAGTAGATGTTTTGATTCCATTTACTCAGGTTTATAGTTTAACATACGCATTTACACATACCGCTTTAAAGACAGCAGGAGGGAAGCGCTTTTCATTTTATCCATCTTAAGCTTTCACATTTATTTTCATCTCTTCCCACTGTGCTAAGAACCTCAGAAACATTAACATTTTTGATCCTCTAGTATTAATGAATCACATCAACATCATGTTGTAAGTCAGTATTTCTCCACAGTACCTTGGCTTTCTCTGCATCCTATTAGCTTAACTCACACCCTCAGAGTTGCACAGATTTTATCAGTAATGTTTAAATATGCTACTGTTACTGAGGGGTTAAGCAGGTAGGATGATTGCGCTAATAAAAATTTATTAGTAGTCAGGTTATCCTTCCTAATTTATTGCCATGGCAACAGACAGCACATGTGGCTTGTTGCTGAAGAACAGAATGCTAATAATCAAATGTGTCTTACCCAAATGAATATATAACACAACTTACTAATACAGTGACTTGACATTGTATACATTACTGAGCAACAGAATGCATGAATTCTGCATATAAGTCACTTGATGCATATGCTCTGGAGAACAAGCAAAATGAAAAAGCACATTTGCTACATCAAAGCTGTTCATTAAGGTAATGTATTTTAAATAGCGTATACAGTGAAATATCCAATCCTCTAACACTCACCTTGTTTATTTCAGTAGTTGGTTGGTACGCTAGGAAAATGCAATACTGCATAGTCATTGTAAGATGGCATAAAAATAACCAACACAGCATAGGAGTTCAATTAAGTGATAATGTCTAGGAAAAAATGGTCATTACTAGCAGTTAATGGTTGGTTTGTTAGTTAATAGTCCAAGGAAAAGCTGAAAGCAGTTAAGCCTCTAAAAAACTTGTAGTGAATTATGGCAACAGTGGTTTTGCTGGGGATTTTCCCCTTATTATATATTACATACGATAGTTTATGATAGAAATAATGTATTTTTTAAAGACAGTAGTTGTTACACAAGATGTTATTGGGAATGTCAGTTTTGTCAGGGAAGGAAACAATTGATCTTCTACCAACCAGAAAGAAAAATATGCACTCGTTTACATATATAGTATACATATTATACATATATATTGTACATGTATTTAATTTTAAATAGAAAAATATGCTATACACATTATATATAATGTAATAGAGACTAAATATATTATGTGAGACAACTTGTCAACTTGGAAATTTCTCTATCATTGAAAGTCCACAGAGTATATATGTATGTAGATACACAGCCATACATACCCATATATATATATAGGAGCATGTACATACACACTGTATGTACTTTATACATACAGATACACACACCCCTTCAGGATTTTTCCCAATATCTTCTGCATATACTTCATAGAATTGGTAATGCGAGGAAAAGACATAAGAAAAATCTTTCAAAGTTGGCAAACCTGCTCATTCCAGTGTTTTACAAATATAAAACCTCTGTTCCATCTGAAATCCTCTCTACCATTATTAAGTTTCTTAACCTAAGATCTTGTACCACACTGTTTGTTTTGCTCCATAATCCCAGAATTAATTGCTTTATCAGCCATACTTTCTTTTAAAGCCCACAGGTCTTGCTATAACCAGAACAATCTACGGACCCAAACCTATGATTCCTGAAACGGTTATGCTAGAGAGTGTAATGTTGTGTTTATTTTAACCCAAAATTTTGTTGCATTGAAATGGATATTTTGCTCATGGAAGTTGTGGGGATGCAAGTGCAGTCTACGTCCAGAAAGCAAAATTGTGATGGGGTTTTAATCAACTTCCTGGAGATTTAGAAGTGTCTTGATGAACTGAAATCATTGGTGAAAATTGTCCTGATGTTATATTAAAACAGCTTCACAATGAATCTGAAGTGAGGCAATTTCAGATAAGGCAGGGGGCCATAAAACTGTCGTAAACATAAAGCAAACTATATTTGCAGTATGAGTACCACATATTCATTCAGAAAAGTTTCATGAATACAGTTCAGTGCTAGATCATTTATTTAGATTAAGTAGATTGCTAATTCTAGGAATGGCGGATTTGGACTAGATTGAGTTCTGGTTTTAGCTTTATTTGTACTCATAAAATAACTTTATGATGTTAGATATAAAAAAAAAAAAGATGACCTTTTTCCAAGGATTTACCAAGGGCGAAATTTTCCTATCAGAACTTCAAAGGATAGAAATTTATATATGAAGAATTTTCTTTCAGGCAGTTGTAGACAGTGATAAGGGCTCCCCTCAAGCCTCCTCTTCTCTAAGCCAAACAACCCCAGTTTCTTCAGCTTCTCCTTGTAGGACTTGTTCTCCAGCCCCCTCAGCAGCCTTGTTGCCCTCCTCTGGACACGCTCCAGTACCTCAATGTCCTTCTTGTAGAGAGAGGCCCAAAACTGAACACAGCGCTCGAGGTGTGACCTCACCAGTGCCAGGCAGAGAGGATGATCACTTCCCTTGTCCTGCTGGCCACACTGTTTCTAATACAGGTCAAGCTCCCTTAATACCTTTGGGCAGATGCCATCTGGCCCTATAAACTTGTGAATGTCTAATTGGCCAAGCAGGTCTCTAACTATTTCCTCTTGGAACACTGGAGCTTTGTTCTGCTCTCCCTGTCTACTGGCTTAGGAGACTGAGTACTCAGAGAACATCTTACCTTACTATTAAAGATAGAGGCAAAGAAGACACTAAGTATATGTATACATATGCATGCACACACATAAACACACAACACTACATAAGAAAAAATAATGCAAAGATGTTGTATCTTGATGAAATCCAAGAAATGAATTGGCAAACTTCAAACACACATATGCATTGTCTCAGCTTTGCCTTCTTTTTCCAATTTTTTCACAGGACTCCCAGCACCATATAGCAAAATAAGGAAGCACTGCATTGCATAGACACATTATAGTCTAGGCTTGTTTCTGAAAATTGGCAATATTCTCTTCTGCTTGTGACAAGATGTATAGCATAGCTTTCTACTTTAATTTTAGGATAGTTTTCTTCCTTTCTTATAAGGCACTTGAGCCCCACCAGTGAGATCTGCCTCTCTGAGGAGGAGGTACAGGGATTGCAAAGGAAATTGCTGTTTTGTAGGATCTCTCTAAAGTGTGAGAAACAGAATAATTGAGCTATGAGACACTGGAGGAAAAAGATTCTTTTTTTAAGCCACTGAATACCCTTATAAATACTTACAGCCAGGAAAGAATTCAAAGTTCCTCAAGATACCACACAAGTTCTAAAGATCAAGTTTAACTTGATCATACACTGTGGAGAAAAAGACAGGACCATTGGGCTGAGTCACAAAGCCAGGCAAGCACACTTAAAGAATAGAATCAAGGAGAGACCACTTCTAATATTTCCTATAAAACACACTGCAGCACTGCACGTTCATGCTGTATGAGGCTTTACATTTGGCTCAAATTGTCAAAAACTGTGATTGTTTAACTACTTGAAAATGTTAGAGGAAATATTGCCTGCAAGAATAGAAGGCCTATTATCTTTAGCAAATAGCCATACCAAAAGAGCACCTCATCCCAAAATAGGGTAGTTCTTAGTTTTTTAAAAATCCTTGAGGTTAGGTCAGACCCGTTAATAATCTTTCCATCTTATTTTTTCAGAAGAGCATTACCTATTCTAGTGCATCAAATCATCGCTGAATGAGGTTTTGTTTTAGCTATCTATGGGCTAAAAGGACAAATAACATTTAGTCTTATTGACATGGCTGATGACACATGCAGAAGGGTCTGCAAAATATGACCTATTAGACTAGAGCTTCCTCAGTACAGTATCCCAGGAAAGATCTCCATGCATCCTCCCAATGTTTTTGATGTAGGAAATTGATAATATGAAATCTACAGATTTAGATGAATTCTCTCATTACTCCCTGACAGTTGCCTTCCAAATCATCACAGTCAAGAGTTGCAATCATAAAATGACTATTAACTACCTCAGGGTTGCCTGTATAAGCATCTCAGGGTCAGATTGAAATGCTTTATCAGTTGTCAGTAACCTTTATAAATCCCTGATTCACTTACCTGAAAAGCCTTTCCTCTGTAATACTAAAGAAAGTATAGCCCTCTTCCAGAAAACAGATGCGGGATACAAGAAATTTAGATTATGTGGACTACACAAACTTGTACATGAACTATGGAGTTAAGTGGCTACTTGGCTCGGCTTAAGTGGGTTTTGGTGTTAGGAACTTTGAGTAATTGATATTTTCTGTTTACAGTATTACTTAGACATCAAGGGCTAAATCTGTGAGGGGTGTAGGCTTTACAAGGACGGCTGCCTAAAATGACGTGGCTATTCAAGTTCTCCACAATATACAGGAAGAGCTCAGAATTTGAAGTGGAGTACAGAAATCCAAGGAAATAAGGTGAGCACTGATGAAGCAAGGCAGAAGGAAATAATGAAGAGATCTTGGCGTATGGCAAGATGTATTGTATCAGACTGCAAGTAGAAAAGGGATTCTCTGTGAATGAGTGTGTGAAAACTCTCTTGGTATAAGTAAGCCAGAACAGGCTATTTTTTTTTCATGTAAAACAACATACAAGAAAATCTAACCCAGTTAGGAGCGTTCTTGTAAAATGTTAAAAGACCTGGGTTTAGCTCCTTGTTTGGAATTGGCTTCTTTACCTGCGAGGTTAAATGGTCATATAAATGCTTTCATTATACTGTCTGCTAGATGTCAAACCTCAGGAGTCAAACTAGAATAAGCGAGATCTCTCAAAATCCAGATGAGCACTCTAGCCATTGATATATTGAGTAAAAGCAGACAGTGGAGTTCATATTTGTCTTAGTTCTCCTCTGTATAAGGCTCAAAACCAACAACCAGTCCTGAATTTGCTATAAAAATGGAAGTGGAAAAAATCTAGGTAACAACATCTGCAGAAACTTAGATTTCAAGAAACTTCATGGACTTAGACACCTAACGTATTGGTTTGGGAGCTGAGCCCTTTTCTGCATACAGCCCCAGGGCCTTTCTGTCCAAGCACAGAATAAAAAAGCAGTCCTACAACACAACTCAATACATGTGGTGCTCTTCGTAGTTCTATTTTTCTATGTATAAAAAAAGTAGGTAGAGATTTTTTTGTCAACATTAAAAAGCTAATGAGATGAGTTCTCGTTTTCAGAAGCATTGAGGGATTACAAAAAAAACTAAAGCCACCGAGCAATGAGTGCACAATATCTCTGAAAAATCACCTCTTTAGTGACTGTAAAGCACTTTAATGACTAAAGATGTATAAATGCTTGGCATTATTAGTATTATGTGTACATTATGCTGCCTCAGTTGATTCAAATCATGTCTAATAAGAATTTTTCAAATAATACTTCTCTATGTCTGGAGAGGAAATTAAATCAGAAAGTCTTTGGCACATCTGAAAGTATTTTGTATTAGAGTTTGAGAGAAGGTAGAATCAGACATGAGGACGGGGTGGAAAGGGGAGAGTTGTATTTGTCAGGAGACAGCAGCCTTAGGCAGTGAACTGTTTGTTCAAACAGCAGCAAGAAACAAGAGCAGAGAGTGAGAGCCATGTGTACAGAAAGTATCAAAACAGGGGCAAGAGACAGAAACAGAGACAGAAGCATAATTCTATACATGGGCAGGGATGGATAAGAAAGAGGAAGCAGAGGAAACAGAATAATGGAGGCTGGGAGGGGGAATAGGATCTTTGGATGGGGAGAAAGCTAGGTGCTAAGGAGAAATTAAGCAATCAGAAACCATTACAGAACTACCTGCATGACCTTAATTCTGCCCTCTTGTGCATGCATATTATGAGTCTGTCTTTCATTACATAATCTCATGTTATTTTTTCCCTAGGACAGACTATATCCAGGGAGTACTCAGCTACATTGCAGAGGAGACAACTGTGACACTACTTGGGGCTGAAGCAAGAGCTGCCGTTCTTGGGAGTGGGGCTGGACAGACAGTTGTTTCTGAGCTACCAAATCCTTTCTTAATTAAAATAAAACAATGCCTTTTGAATGTAATCATGACAGTGTCACTGATGAGAATTTCAGACTAAAACCTGTGCATTCTTTCTCAGAAGAGACATATAAGAGGTATGGCTTCAAGCCTTTGGACTCCTTAATGGAGAAAAAACATTCTGAAATTCACAGGTCATGGAAATTCAGGGACTGATACTCAGAGCTGGGTTTCAGTACACTCCAGAGTGAAACAGCATGACATCCAACGTCACACATCGGCAGAAGAGGATAGATATGAATATTAAATAGCTATCCAACCAGCAGATATAATCTGCATACACAATACAAAGATTATGTCCAATCTGTTTTAAATGTTTTCGGAAACATAAGGATAAGCAGCAATTCCAGGTATACATTGGGGAAGCGGGGAGAGAAAGGCAACACAGCTGTTCCCTCATCACGTAGACAGGCTTTGTATCAAGTGGTGCTAATAAGGCCTCTAACCTTCCTTGCTCTTCTCCTAAGTTCAGTCCCTGAAAATGACAAATGATAAACTGTAAGGGGGAAAATGGCCTCATAGGCAGGCTAGGAGCTGGGAACTGGTGGGACAAAAAACAAAAGATGGAAAAGGGAAACAGATCTAACTAGACAAATAATTTAATATGAAATGTGTGTGGAAAAAACACAGCCTAAAGAGCTATGGTTGTTGAGTTGTGAACTCTCCATCCTGCTCTTTAGTCTTCCTTCAGTAATTGATGTCTGGTCTGCACGGATCAAGGTGTGCACAGTGAAAAAATGACTCTCAAGGGTCAGAGCTGATTTTAGTGACTATCCTCCTTTCTATATCTTTCCTTTCTCTGTTTCAGTCTGCTACCAGGGATACCAGTCGTTCTTATCCACCAACCTTTTTATTTTTTAACTTGTTTCCCATAATGATACTCATTTCCTTCTTCCAGTTCATGTGTCTTTCTGCCTTACTCAGGTGCCTATTTTTCCAAATTAAATTGGACAACTTCCCACTTTCTTCCCACTGCCCAGGAGCAACAGGTACAGTGTTATACTACCAGCACAAGAGACATGTTCTCAATCCTTCTATTTGACACAATGACAACTCTTCAGTTTTAGGCAGTCAGAACTGGAAGAGAAACTCTTCTTCACCCCTGCGCTCTTGACTGCAAGGTACATAGTGTGGGTGTAGTTGTCAAACAATTTATCTGCCACAATTGACTCTCTGAGTTGAGACTTAAGTACATTACTTGGTAGATTTGTGAAAAAATAGGTAGAAACATTGCTCTCTACAAATTTTCACTTCCCTGCTCCAAAGCTCTTATTTGTTAGAACTTACGTGTGCGTGTGTGTGTGCATGTATGTGTGCACATAGTTGTAGAAAGTGGTTGAAATAACAATCTGAGCAAAAATGTAGCCTCTTGATGACACTTGCAATTGCTAAATTTTATCAAAGTTTTAAGAAATTGAAGAAAACATCTTACAGTTGGTAGGGAAGATGTTGGTATCTATCTAATGCCACCTATAATTACAAAGTTACATAGCAATGAGTCAATGAAAGCACACTGATGAACATGGCATAAGCATCTACAGTATATAGGAAGATAGAAACAGTCACACAGCTGGGGAGTTAACAGCTAGTTTCTCCCTAAAGATGAATTGAGTTTATTTGCCAAGATTTTTGAGAGGTTTTAGTGGTATTTTACAGAGTATATTTTTTAAGACGGAAGAAAATCTCATTCACCTTTTGAAGATGTAGCATATTTAAGGCTAAGCTATAATTAATACGTGCATTGCTTTTGTAATAGAAGCCAATGCCTCCAAACATAAGCTGTAAGGTGGGATAGCGGAGAGGATGGAACTTAGCAGGAGAATCAAAATAATCATGGTATGTATTAAATTTGGAGACAACCATTGCTAGATGAGGGGAGAGAAAAAAGGTGATGAAGCTTGGAGGCCAGTTGGAACAAGGTGGTACTTGCTGGACAAGTTTTGACATTGGTTACATTAAAGTAGCAAAGTTGCACAATGAAAGGCTAGGAGATATGGAGAAGTAACCTGTGCAAACACGATTTGTTGTGGAATTCACTCTGTGGGAGCTCTACTGAGTGCAGAAAGCAGGACTGTGAGTGGGAGACCTGGGGAAATCATAGTGTTTGAGATCAGGTCATCAAATTAGCCTGTGCTCCTTGTGGTTGGAGTAATTTCACCCCTTAACTCCACCTTTCTTGAACCAGAGTCTAATCTTTTGCCCAGGCCATGATGTTAGATCAGTCTATCATGCTTAAGAGTAAGAAATCAGAGAAGCACTTGTTTGCACATCTTTAGTGGGTGATGTCTGGTAGTCTCAGTCCTTAAAATATTACTGTGTCAATTGTCTGATGCTGTGATGCTGTACCTGAAGCACTGGTCTAGTTTTGTAAGGGAAGTCCTTATTCAATTATCAGCCTCTACTGAGATAGTTCACATGATTTCAAGAGACAATTAAGACCACAGCTGGGTGTGATTTTTTGTAGCAGGAGCTGACAAATCCAGAAGCAACAAATGAAGGTCTAAAGGAGAGATGTATCTGTGTCCAGCATTTATTCTGAAGTATGGAAAGATGGCTTTGTCTGGCTTGGGCCAGGGAAGATAGTATGTCAGTAGTGCTGTTTAAAGCTACTCCCAGTCTCTATTTGTAGGTAGTACAGACAGTGAAACCAAGGAATACCTCCAGAGTATGCGTGATGCTAGGATGGGCATTAGTCTTGCTCCAATGGGCTATATAGAAATTTTATGTAATACAATCAGGTAAAGAGGCATAAGAGAAGGACCAAGGCATTTTGTGCATACAGGACTTATGCAGCCACTGGGCTAAAGGTGTTGCCTGGGCTGAAGAAGCAGAATATCATTTGTGTATAAGAAACTTAAATCACTGCTTTACAGAAAGTATTTTTTTTAAAAAAAGTTTACTGTTGTATTTGACTGAGGAAATGGAGAATCGATTTGTGATACAATGTGATGAGAATGTGGCCTTCAAAATTAATTGGAATGGGGAAAAATCTGAAGAGAAAAAATAATCCAAAGGACGAAGTTATTCGCGTGAAGAGGACTGTTGTTTTCACCTTCTCGTTTCATGAATTGATAAATCTCTTGTCATTGATAAGACTCTATAAATGAAAATAAAAAGAGGACCTATCCCACAGACTCAGCCCTCCCTACTGCCTAAAACAATAATAAAAAGAAAGAAAAAAGTAAGGCCTCTGAAGAGAAGAAATACAGCCTTTTGTAAAGGTGTACTCAGCATCTCTGTTGTTTTTTCTTTGATTTTTCTGAGAAGGAATTCATCTTCTGGAATGCAAGTAAATCTTCAAAAGCTGATTTTTTTTTTGGAATGCAAATTATTATAGTGATGCTTCCCACACCACTAAGAGAATATAGTAATGATACCATGCACTGTTCCAGCTATTTCCATTTATAGCTATCAAATACTCATAGCTTTATCTTCAGGCCCTCCAGTGAAGCAAGTAAACACTGCAATTGGAGTTTTAATACTGAGGAAACTGAGGCAAAGTTTAAGTTTACCATCCATGATTTTACAGTCGCTGGTGAACGTGTTGTGTTTCTGTGTAAACATACTCTTGGACAGTTAGCTGCTTACAGACGTTGACCCATGCTTTTATGGTATCAGTAAGTACATGAGCTACGGGTATGGGCATGCTTATGCCAGCATGAGCTTGTTATAAAGATCAAATCTGGTAACAATTCACATTACTTACCACTGCATCTGCCTGTGCAGGCTGGCAGGCATTGATCTTCCCCATGGTCAGCAGCACTATGGAGGAACAGAGCCTTAACATGCATTTCGCATGTCTGTAGGTTCATATTTTGGAGTTATGAATAGCCTCCCTTATCTATCTGAAGGTATCTTGGGGTCAGGTTTTCCTTAGAAAAATGTTTTTTGTGGGAATTTTTGTCTTGGCTTCACACCCCTCACCAATGTGAGTGGGATCAATAGGGAACCGAAGTTCACCGTGCTCAGGTATGGGCTTGAGCTCATGATTTATCAGTGAAAATACAGTCTTGTAGTATCGGGGCTAAGTCTTAAATCTACCCATCTCCTAACTTCCCATACCCTATCTTTGCTACAGAAATTTATGGCCTTCTTTCTGTTGAGCTTTTGGAGGGATCAGAGACCTTCTATCGGGGGACATTTTTTGCTCTACGACTTGTCGTATGTCTATGCCAAGGTTTGAGGCACTGCTGCCAATCATAAATACCTCCGGTTTAAGGTAGGAAGATGCAGGAATATCTGCTGAGATATATGTATTTGTTGTGTGAAATGAATGCTATGGAAGAACTACTTCACACATCGAATTTGTATCTGTAGTTTAAATAGGGAGTATGGCAGTGCAGCCAGTGGTACTCATCACTTTTTTTTTTTGTGAAGTGTGAGAAAAAATCAGACTTTGTGGGTGAAGTTCATTACTCAGTAGAAGTGCCAGTATTCTGGCACTAAAATCTTCTCATGTATAACCAATAAATGAACTATTGGAACTTTTTCAAGTTAAAAAACAGTTCGGACCTTAGAAACAGCAATGTAAAAATATTGGCCACAAACTTAGTTATTCAAAAAACTGTTTCGTTCAATCTGAAAGTGGGAGAAAAGTTCATGTTTTATTGATCTGTTGTTTGTTATGTTTTGGACTTAGTGGTTTGGTACCAACTCTTTATGCAGAAATTGATTATTTAGTAGGACAAGGAGCAAAAAAAAATGCAGAGGTAGGGGGTTGTTACAGGCAGGGCTGCTTAATGAAGTTAAAAAACTCACTGAGAAAATCTGAGATGCCCTATTCTATGGAAAGACCAAGGCATATTTACTTGGAAATGTGTATGATTGATTTGATACATTAATGTTGTGTGAATGAGAATTTACTAGAAAGGGAAGATTTAATGTTGAAAGAGATATAAACTCGAAGCAGAAATCCCTTTCAGTCATAAAGACACAGTAAAGTATGCTAAGTATTTTAAAGTATGTTAAGTACTACTTAAAGGGAGCCAATAGCTAAAGTACATTATCAACCTATTACAATAATTTTTCCCCTTTTTTTCAGCTGTCCTGTCTTTAATTGTGCTGTTCTGAATAGCACCTAAGATAATGAATTTTCAACCCTCAGATTTTCATAATGCTTTTACATAGGTAGAATTATTAATTTCTTTATTTATTGTCTTATTTTATTAAAAAGTAGAATGTCAACATAGAATGAAACTGTAGAACTCACTGCCACGAGTCGTCACAAGGCTTAGAGGGATTCAAAGAGTGATTATCCATTTAAATAGATAATGACAACTTTTGTAGTTTCGCTAGTTCATTAGAATGATCATATGATCACATTTTCTTTTCCTTAAAATTTACACATGGCACCTAAACTTCAGAACAAAGACCTGGTTTGCATTGTGAAGAGATTTTTCTACAGGGACAATAATCTTTCTCTTGATTTCTCACATTTTTCCTTGAAAGACCACTAGATTTAATTTATCACCAGTGTGATATGTTTATGAAAATTCTGGTATTGCTATCACATTACTGTGCATACTCTTTTTTTTTGAGATCAGTTTGGGTTTCTTTCTTTTGTCTCTGTTCCTGCTGGTGTTGTTTCTGGTATGTTTTCATAATGGCTTGTATTGAACCTTAATGCTCTTAATGTAGTCCTGTAACTCCAAACTCAGTACTCTACACTATACTCATTTTTGGAGTTGAATAATTCACACTGATCTTTCGCAAATTACATTATAGCACTTCATGAAAAATATCAGGACACACGTTTGTAATGGCTTGAGGGAAGGATATCATCTAGTGCCAGGTATGGAGATCCAGTGGTAAAATCCTCTATTGCCCATTTTTGGGGGTCTGATTTTCCCTTCCACTTCTTATAGTTGAGGATCTACATGTGGGAGGCAAGACTTCACATTTGACCACAGATTATTCACACCATATAAAACCTTATTTGAAGAAAAATAATGTAGGTGGTTGAACTTTATGGAACACAGTAGTACATACACCAACAATGATATTACAAGGAAAGCATTGTTGTCAATGTAAAAGTAAACCAATCTTTTTTTCCTTCCTTTTTTATCCCCTATTGACAGGTTTTTCTTTATAGACATTATGATTTGCTGTTTTCCTCCATATAGTTGGATGTACAATCAAATAATTGCTCTCATTCTTTGATTTGACGACACAAACATCCTCTAGAAAAGTCAGAGCTCCCAGCTGTACTTTTTCCTCTCTGATAAACACGTTTCCATCTTGTTTCTTTAATATGTGGAACAATTTCCTTTGCTTCTTTATCTGTGAGGTGTTTTTCCGTGTTTTCTTTTTTGTTCTGCCATCCCCAGAACAGAAACTCCTCTCTATATAATGTCCCTAGAGTTATTATGAAATCACACAGAAAAATAAATGTTAGCATGTTGTTCCTGATGATTGTTATCACTATAGGCACAGGTGAGCTTCATTACGCCAGGGAAGGGTGCTATGAAGAAATACTGGTGGAGGACATACCAGTGCAGCTGGTTCACCCCATTCTTTATTTTACAACTGGTCCACCCATTCATTTCTGCTTTGCACTCATGAAAGTGATCTGTGGAAGAATGGGGCTATACTACTCCCCACAGCTGCGTATGGGGTCCTTTCATCTTCTTTCTTCTTCCATACTCAGGAAGTAAGCTGCTCCTATGGATTGACTCACTGGCTTGTTCCCAGCTATCTGGAACAGACAAGCTCCTTGTGGTCATATCCCGATGAGGAAAGAACAGTTATGAAGCTGATGCTGAATTAAACAATAAATTCCAGTCACTGAAAATCAATATTTTTCTCAAGCTGCCATCTGCAGGTGTTTAGCTGCAGACTATTGATGCACTAACTGAATATTACATGTGAGATGCTGAGACACTGCTGGGAATTAATTGGTGAATTAATTAGAATAAAAATATAGCAAATAGAATGATGTTCTAGAAATAGGTCTATCTGTGTGGATATCTGTGGGCTCATGGTGCCAACCTATAACCACAGGGTAAGAAAGTTCAGAGCAGGTGGTCTTCTGAAATACCTGCCAACACTTTATGTAAACACAAAAGACTGGCATAACTGAATTATTTGCTTGCAAGGCATGATTCTCTTTCAGGCACACTAAATAAAGTTAATAGTCACTTACACAAAGGAAGTAGGTTGTTCTATAAAGCATAAACACCTATAAATACGCTTGTTAAATTCCTTTGCAGCTGGTTTACATTTCTTTGTAGAAGACAAAAGTAAAAATATATACTCATATGTCATGTTGCCAGTTATGTCTGAGAAATGTAGTATTACAACTATATATCTGCAGCTATTGATTACGTCATTAGCAGTGTAGATAAAGGAGTAGCAATAGAGTGATATTTGTAAATATTTATTGCAGCTAAATTACAGCTATTTCTTTACCAAGATGGTAATTCAGACTAAGCGGCATTTGAAGAGCTTGTGGAAAAGAAAGTTGCTTTTTTCAGTTTGCTATCATTCACGTGGTTTCTCTCTTTCACTTCCTTTTCCTGCATCTGCTTGTCACCTTAACTTACTGGTATATGGGCTTCATTTCTGACTGCCAGCAGAGGGATTCAATAAGGCTGTCATGCCAACTTCAGTGCTGTACTCTCTTCTGCTTCTTTCCAGGACGTGCCTCGTACCCTATAAGCAGGGAGCAATCAATAGGGTAAGGTAAAGTAGATGCTGCGAATCTACTTGCAATAGATGGAAATGTTTCACAATGCATCAGCAGCCGAACTACAGTTTTGGAGACAACTTAAATGCTGCTTGCAACCAAATGAAAAGCAGGTTGAAAGGATAAGATGAATAAGGAGAATAGGCCACAACTGCACTGTAACAATAAACACATAACAAAGTACCTTAGTGCAGCAGTGTCCAAAAAGATTTTAGAAAAGTAGAAAAAGTGGAGGAGTAGAGAATGTGAAAATCTAAAAAGCTATTTGCCAAAATGAAGAAAATTCTCAGCAATTTTTCCAAAGATGTCTTTTCTATCATCCCTGAAAGGCAAATTCTTCTAGCTGCCTGTGGACTACAGAAAACTTTTCCTTGGAGAGCAGGCTCTAGCTACCTAACATTCAACAACAGAAAATAGAAGAAAGAGTCGCTTTACAGGAAGAGGGAAAGATAAACCAACTTGAGGAGTTATTTCCAGACAAAAAAGTACCCTCAAGCACATAGCTCCTCCAGTCTTCTTTAGCTGTATTACTAAATGCACACACGTTTCTAGAGCCTGCTACTAACACAAGCCCCTGCAGAGGGAATACATCAGCCATATCAAGAAGACCTAGGGTAGGATAGGGACTTGGGAAAGAAATACTTTACTGCCTTTATAAATTGATTCACAAAGTGCTAGACACATTAAATATACAATTAGGTCCTCAAAATCCTGCACTTTGCTCAGGCTTGGCTATTTATCACACTCAGAATCTGAATCTGAAAAATAACTAAGTTTTGATGCCTCTACGTATCTGTGTTAGGCATACATCATGCATGTACTTAAGTTTAGCAACCTCTGTGACTGGCATGCAGCTGCATACAGTCTGCAGCTGCTGCCTCCAGCTCAGCAGTAACGAATCGGTTAGAGGAATTGGGTGCTGGGACACTTAACAACCAGTTTGCGCATGGTCTGTCATGATCAGTGAGGCAAGACTTTTTGAATAACCATTGGGAATTCTAGAACAACCTGTAAGAGAGAGAGAATATCTGAACTTATGCTGCACTGATGGCATTGAAACACCCTAGCAGGACCAGGATGGTTCTTCCTATAGAACACAGCCTGATGTAGGCTGATTCTCCCCCTGCCACACCTATCGGTTATCGTGCTCTTCACGTGAATCTCATGGGTTTGACTAACTCTTTTCATTAGACTTCCCCTCTATATAATGTAGATCCCCTTTGCTGCAGGAGCGTGCTGACAAATAAAGATCTCTTCCATTCACCCAAAAACTCCTGAGACGATCTTGCTGCCTAGATTCCTCCCAATTATTAGCTACTTCTGTCATACTGTAATCATCTTAAAGCTAGCAACAACAGTTAACAAGTTACATCTTTTAAGAAAAAACAATTTCTCTTTTGATTTATGACTTACTTATTGTATAGTTTCCTTAAGAATTCTGCTGTCTTCCTTACTATGTCTTTAAAATTTTTACACTGGATTTTTTGTAGCACAATACCTTTTTGTATTGTTAGTATCATGGTCAGTGCAGCAGATACTACTTTCCTGAGTTATATTCTGGTCTGGGCAGCGCAGGCAATGCCCCGCTAAACAGGCTCCTCAATACGTGTCATCAGCAATTTGAAAATGCTCTTTTTGGCTTCCAACTGACCTACTTTCACATGTTTCAAGTGAGGTTTCTTTACCATAATTACTACTACATAGGCATTGACACAACTACACTTCAAACACAGAATTTAAGAATTATTTCTATAATAGATTTCATACTTAAATCTATAACCACTTTTGATTTCTGACAAGAGAAAATATTTCATTTCCAAGCACAGCATAAAGATTAAGCTTTACTACTTATTACTCTGTTCTTTCTCTTTATCCTTTGCCACCCATATTAAAAAAAAAAGGAGAGATATCATCAGCCCTTTTTTTCTGGAAAACCTTCTCATCAGTCATCTAAATCACATATTTTCCTTTTTTTTTTAATTAAATGGTGATAGAAGCAATCTCAAAGAAAGATATTTCAGTGAGACAGGGAGGTGGGATGCGGCGTTACAAGATCCCAAATCATAGTGAAACAACATGAAAACTCCGGCAAAGCCATAACAACTACCAGGAGTTGTTTGCAAAGGAAACTCAAGAAAAGCAGGTAAAGATCAAATTAATCACCATGTTAAGTTCAATTCTCTAAATATCCCATCTACTAACTTGGTTAATTTGACTGCGTCTGTCTGCAAAACAGATTTTCATAATGTGCTGAGTGACAAAAAACAACCTGGCAAAACCTGAGCCTGCCGGTTATACCCTATAAAATAATTAAATAAAAATGGGGATCTATATCCATTTTCCTACGGGTTTCCACCTCAAATTTGTTCTGTTTGCCAGTTGGAGAAAAAAAACATGTTGTTGTTCCCACTGTCTCCTCCATCCTCAAGTAACCAGCACTGTGAACACCTTCTAGATTTGAGAATTACACCCAGATTTTTTGTTGGTTCTGGTTTAGATGTTGCATTCAACATTTTCAGTTATGCAGGTGCTGCTGACCAGCTTAGGTCTCTTCAGACACCTGCACAGTCCCCTGTATTTTTATTATGCTCTTAGTGACATCTCCATGAATACATAAACCCTTAGGGAGGGTATAAACTGAAGACCAGATTAGTGTGAATGTAGCCAATGATTCCATGCAGACGCCTCTTGTTCAAATGTTGTAAAGCATATGATAAAATGAACCAATCTTCACCACTAGATTCAGGGTTCATTGTAAAGGAAAAAGAAATGGAAGTCGAATCATCTTGAAATGGTACTTAGCCGAGTAAAAACTAAAGAAACTTTGTCTTCCTTTTTGTCACCTGTATCTGCCAGGTAGAAATACAGTTTGTATGAATGCTAAGAGATTATTTCTTCAGATCAATTCTTGCTGCATATAGTTTTTCTTATTCTACAGAAAAATATTTTTTAATTATTATTTCTAGATCTTAACTTCAAAAGTTTGGTTAGAATCATCTTCAGACTACAAGCTATCATTATATGTCAATATTTTCAAATTTTCTGATTAGAAATGCTCAATCTTTTAACAAATTTTGAAAAATTACACTCAGCCACATCAGTTCCATTTGTTTGTGATCATGGTCAGATTTCTGCAAGACTAATATCTGTAGTATCTGGTCACTTAAAATACCTAAAGACCTAGTCCCGTATTACGTGCATTGGTTTATGAATACCAATAATGTTAGTCTTCTAATGGATGTAATAAGATATCTCCTGAAGTCAAGTTAAAGAAGTCATAAATGCTGACAGAATGGAGAACCTTTAGCCAAAGAGCAGTGTCTTGTAAAACACAACCTGAAATTTTCGCTGCTTTGTGTTGATCATAAATGTAAAATTATTTGTAAACATATCTGTAAGAAGTAAAGACTTCAGTCACTCAAGGTAATTATATATTTTGTTTACCACTAGACTCCTCAAACTGCAAAATTTCTGCAAACATTTGTTCTTAATTATTCAAAGCATTATGCATAAGATCACTGAGCCAAGACATTGTGTTAACTGTCTATGCGTCATCAGCAGTTTAATTCAGATATTTCTGAGTTTTGATTTGCTTAAGTGTAGCAGATACTATCCAGTATCTCTGAATGCTTTCTGAATAGAGGATTCTTAATTCAAAAGACTGTTAACAGAACTGACATGAGTAGATCACATCAAGCATAATATGCTGTTCCTTATTTGGAACTGTACATATTGTTTTTCTTCCTCTGTGGATGTTTATTTGAAGGATGGATAGGTCACTCTTAGCAGGAGAGCTCGTCACATGAGTGCCAGATACAGAGACAGATGAGTCAGTTCCACACAGACTACAGATTATGCATGCAGGATAAAACTATATTCATATTTGCATTTGACCTAAACTTCAACTTTCAAAAATAGTTTTAAGAGAATTTACTCTGAAATTCAGAAATTGTTTTGCAGAAAGGAAGCAGTTTAAGCAACAGAGCTGAAGAACAAAGAAGTCTGTGCTGGTAGGAAAATGAAGAGAGAATAAAATAATGTGTGTCAGTCTGCATGAGCTCAAACCTGTATTTAATATACACTTTGAAATGTGTTTATCTGATGCATGATTGATTGATACTGCTGCAATGTTCAGATCTCAGCCACTGTCCAGTCATTGCTTGTCATGTTAAAATATGGCTTGGTGTAGAAATAACCCCACTCTTTTTGTGTTGAAAGCAGTACAAAACCTCTGTCTTCCCAGTGTTTTTCTTGTATATGGTAAAAAAAATATCTTTCATGGCTTCTTTTTTTTTAACCTGCATGATTTGGATGCAGGACTGTTACTGACTGCTTTTTTTCAATGTGTGCAAATGAACATGAGGTGGGAAAGTCACACAGCTCCTCACAGGAACTGCAGCAAAGCCTAAAAAAAGAAAGCTGCAGTGAACAAAAGCACAATGCTGAAACTGACAGTCATATTTTTATTCTCTTTTCACTGTCTTAAGAAATGGGACTTAATGGACAAGTGACCCAAAATATCTCTCTGTGGGGCTACTGTTTTGCAATAATAGAGACATTATATTATTTGCAACATGTGCACAGATTTCAGAAGCGTAAAAGATGATGAATAGCATAGCAAATAAAGATCGTGAAAATAGGCAAGGCATATTTGCAGCAGAGTTGCAGGGTGATGGATATTCTAATGCACACATCTTAAGCAATTAAAATGGAGCCACATGTACTGACAATCTCAGGAGAAAGGCTACTGATCTTGCAAACAGCCTCATGAAATAAAAATGTGTGCTTGAATGTTGGGGGAGGGTGTAGAGGAGAGCAAGTGAAGAGGAGAGAGTATTAGTCAGCCTAGCCTAGGTCAGCTAATTATACCCATTCTTATCCCATTCAAATGTAATTGAGAACGGAAACATGGGTTCCCTGAATGACCTACATTAACAGCAGATTTCTGTATTCCTCCTGGGCAGCAAGCATTGTAATAACTGCAGAAGTCCAAACAGAGCTGTGACTTCATTTGGTCCAGAGCTGTGATTGGGAGATGCCCCTAACATATTGACAGTGACCATAATTTCACGTAAGCACACAAGGATTTTTTTCTACTGACCCACTCGCCTAGCGTAAGTCAGACTGCTTCATCAACATGCCATGTAAATGCCCTTAGCTCACCATGCTGTCTTTTAATGATCCAGAATATTAGGGAGATGGTCTGACCTTCTGGTCAATGATAATTAGGAGCAACTCAGAAATGCTAGCACCTTCAAGAAAGAAGAGACCGGACGTTACGGGGCTTTTTTGAGTTGTTAGTAAAGCCAAATCTACCCTTTAAATGTGTACTTTCGATTTTTTGAGTAGCATGTGTAATCTTTCTTTGAAGCACGATGAGAACAGCAGCTGCCAATTATAGATGTGGTACTTTGGGGAAAAATATATTCCCCGGCCCTTTTTACAAGCAGTAGTGGAGTTAGCTACCATTCCAGAAAACAATTTATAAACCAGAAAAACACTCCTAGTGGGAGTTTTGGAAGAAGAGGTGTTGCTAAGAAAAAACAATTGAGAAAAGGAATGTATCCAGAGTGATTGCTCATGAATTGATGGTGCTATAAGAGCAAGAAATCCTTGCTGAATCCCATCTCTTTCTACTCCTGTTTCTAAAAAACTAGAAAAATTGAAGACTATGACTTCCCAGACTTTACATGACTAGTTAAATAGTTTTGCATGTCTTGTCTGCACTGTGGTCAGCAGCCTCTATAACAGGGGTGTCAAACTCACAGCTCCCACCATTCTCATTCTCCTGCTCCTGCAGCATAACACGTCACACGTGCTGCACACATGACCAGCGCTGGCAGGAGTGTAGGGGCAAGGAACTCAGCACTGCCACTGGGTAGAAAAAAGGATGCCAGGCTAGATAAAGCAAAGTGGAGGGCTAGATTTGGCCAATGGGCCATGAGTTTGGCACTCCCGCTCTATATTTTGTTCTGGTTTGGCTGTTTTCTTCTTTTTCCTTCATTCACACTCACATTCCTAGAGTGGTGTCATCTCTGTATACATAATTTTATTGTAATGATTACTATCTCTTTGCTGCCAAACAGCGTACCCATAGGGTGTTTACCACAACCTAGGCTACTTTAGTGATTGTATTACTTTAAAAGGAAAACTGAAGAAACCAGTGGGAAGAGTTATTTTCTGCCTTTCCTTTCTTTTGTACTTTTTCTCAACTGAATAACTTAAACTCCATTATGTGTTCTAATTTTAAGCACGTATGGGCATGACATATTTTTAATGAAAATTTCAGTGTCTGGATACCTGTTTCTGACACTTTCATACAACATCCCATAGAGAGGTAATAAACCTTAACATATGTCAAAAGCTGCATAATCCAAAGAGTAAATGTTACATTCTAAGTGATATAGCTCTGTTTTCCACAACCATAAACAAGTTGAGTGTAATTTTGAAGGAAAATACTTCTATCTCCTGCTTATTTTTGCCTCACTTACTGGTAAGGTTTGAGAAAACAGGCCTGGTAACTGCAAAGTAAGCTTATTCTGCTATAACTTGTCTTTGACCCCAGTGGTTTTCAGAATTTTTGTAAAAATAAAAAAAGAAAGGAAGGAGGTAAATTTCTTTTGACGCTGTGTGGAATAAGAATGTAAATAAATTTACGAGTCTTTTCAATTTCTGTGCATGCACAATCTTTCTACACTTCTTTAAGCTCCTTTTGGTGTCTTGTTCTAAATATTAAGTAGTTATGCAAGTGGATGTAGGACTGTCTGGTTTTGCAGTCCTTCAAGCTGTAGGAAAAGTAGTCCTTTTAAGTTTATGTTTTCAAGAAGAACTGAAACATCTGCTAAACTTGAATGTCTAGTTGGATGTGGCTAGTAGCAGAGACATTCAAAGTAAATAGTCTTCAGGACTGGTCAGTATTCATGCTTGTAGGTCACTTCTGTCACATAGTTCCTAATTAACACTAAGTCACAGCACCATTCAGCACAGAGATAGGAATACTTTCCCAGCATTAAAATGATTTTATTTGGAAATTACTACAAACCCCTTTTCAGAGAAGGGAGAAGACACTAAGACAATGTCTGTTTTTCTTCCCTTGCGTAACTGTCCCTGAATTGTCCAGATTCTCTGTGAAAGTCTCCTCATCTCACCTCCCTGCACAAATCTGGTGTGAATAACACTTTAACGAGGCCATGTAAGGAAATACTATATAGTGAACGTGGAGGTGACTTTCCTTAAAACAGATGGGTAGTTCCTGTGTTGGGTTTGACTAATGCATTCCCAGGGTCTTTGGAGTCTTGTCTGTCTTATAATATAAAGATGCCCCTTCTGGTTTGTCACCATTGGGCATCAAATGTAACACCTCTGCAAAGCTAATCTGGTAGAAAGAAATATAGATTGATGAGGATTCAATTCAGCAACTCAAAACACTTAGGATAAAACTCTACCATGTTTTTATACCTAGACTCATATTAAAGTAGGAACAAACCTTAAACTATTAGCTAGATAATGCATCTGTGGTAAACAAGTCATTCAAAGTATTTAAGCTGACTGCTGTTTGCTCAGTAGTTTGGTTTATATTGTTAGGCTCATGACAGCTAGTGAGCCTAAAGCAAGCAAGCAAACAAAATATTGTTCCCTAAACTAATAGTGAACTCCCATACACTGCTCTTGGCTGAATTGTTCACTACATAAAGTAATATCAGTTACAAGATCAATGAACTCAGCAATACTGGCAGCGCATTCCCAATTTTTAAAGATCTGTATCAAGTTTTTCAATTTCGTAGGCTTCGAGACATCTAGAAACACCACAGTGTTATTTCAGGCCTCCTGAGGTGAATTTGCATTGAAATGCAGCATCATAGTGTGATGATGTGCGTCAGAATGTGACTACATGACACAAAAATGCAAGGTCATCACCAGATGAGATGCTACAGGGCACATATGCAAATGTTATGATGCAGTAGTGCAGAGCTACAGTGCTTCCCCTCTCCCCATAAAATAAATCCAAAAGGTATCACTCATGTTTCATGCTGAGCACACTGCGTGGAGGATGATGTGGTGAGAGCAACAGAGAACAGAGTGGAGAAAAGAGCAGAGGCCCCATAACAGGTGGCTGATGTGTGTACAAATGTGTGTTGAAATGACTCACAATGGCTGTTCAACACTGAAGAACATATTTGAAATAGATGAGGCAGCATTTTAAAAAATGCTGAAATAACTATGCCCCATTTCCAATGAGTGCTTAATCCAAGTATGTCTAGCTTGCAGTTGCTGCTGCCAGTGAACTATGCTTACGCTGCTAAGTGCAAAGCAGACATCTGTAAGATTGTCTGCCTAAAGCCTTTGAACCATTGTTAGCCAGAGAGTAGCAACCAAGCTGCTTTAAAGCTAGCATAGATATAGCGAGTGTAACTGAACTACTCTTCTCTAGGTGTAAAGTACATGGACTTGTTCATAATCTCAGTCATTAGGGCAAACAGAACTGTAGTCAGTTGGTAAAACACTTGCAAAATTTTCCTTAAAATCCGTATTTGTAATGCTGTTGTGCTAACTGACCCATGGCAGATTAGAAAAAACAATTCTCTTGGGAATGTTTTGTATATGTGTTAAAGTCTACTCTAAAAGTTAAGAAAAATTCTGTTAAATAAGAATGTTTAAACATTTTGTGAATGCTACTACTGATAAAACAAGATCTTTAAAGGAGATAGCCCTTTGGAATATATAGTTAAACGTATTTTTGAAAAACTGCAAAAATTAGTTCTCAAATAAGCTTGCATTCTGGTATTACAACTCTAGTCAATGTGGAGGATATTTTCTTTCTTTCAGAGAAATCTCTGTACTCTCTTGAGTTTTCCCAAGGTCACCAATTCCAATTAATATGCAGTTTTCATAGTTGGTTGATATATCCGTGAATCATTAAAGTCTAAAAATGTGTAATATCATCCTTGGTAACTCTTGCCTTTGTATGTACTTCAAAAATAAGTCTTTCCCATTCTCCTACTGGATAAAAATAAGTATCAACATTATGATAAGGAAAGTGGATACCTGTGGGTATTTCTTTTTCTGTAATTTTGCTCCTGCCAAGATATTGAATAAAACTGATTTTTTTTTTTCCACTGGACATTAACATTCTGAACTAGCTTCATCTTACAGTCATGCTTATGGCATATCAAGCACAACCAAAGTTCCCAAAGAATATCACAGATTTTACCCCCAAAAGGAACAGTTGTTTAAGCATTTGGCCAGCTATTTAAATGTCATATATTTTGTCCTGTTCTTTTGTTCATTTCTTGATCTTTTTTCTTTTAGCATTTTCCAGAAGAAAATATGACTGTAAATGGGTTACAGTAAGTACTGTAGAGAATATCACTTTCTTCCTGATTGACAATAGTGCGTCATATGTGCTCAGGTAGAGGAAAGGCATTTTCAATTCTCAGGCATAATGTTGGTCAAGAGTGCTTGCTGATTCATTCTCAGGAAGGTGAGTCAGAGAAGTTAAATTAGGTTTCTGCTCTGAATCATCCTCTATAGAAGACTATCTCACCTCACTAACTATAGAAAGAGTCTGAAGAGACTTGCTATACTAGGTTAAAATTACGTTTTTGTCAATACCCATTTCCTAACTGTCTTTTCTTGAAGTCCATTCTGCTCTGAACCATGAGAGCTAATGGACAGGAATAGGTTGGTTGACACAACATTTTTTAGTTGTTCTTGAAGAAGGAATAAACGTGGAATTTATATAATCCTGAAAGTATCCTTCTCCCATATTTTTGCTATATTAACAAGTCTACTATTCTGGTAGAAGCACTAACACTATTGGCTTCAAGTAATTGTATGGTTAGGAAAGAAGTAGAATGGAGATAACAGCTTCAGAAAATGTGTGTGTTTTTCAACAATTAAAAAGTTCTTCAAAGTCGCAATTATATTTGCAACTCCTAGTGTTTATTTTCAAAAGAATTTATACAACTTTCTCTTGCTATCTAAGACTTTTTAAGTGGAGTTAAATAAACAGACCTGCCCTCAAAATATGAATACAGAATCCTTAACAAAACGGGCAAACATCTCCTTTGACTCTGGTAATAATGTCTTGGTATTCATGGCAGTTTTCTCTGGTTATTTTTCTTGGTTGTGTAGTCTGGATTCTGAAATGGCCAAAACTGATAGCATTGGAGGTGAACTACAAGTATTTATTAGTGCACAGAACAAATATTTCATGGAAAGTGTCTCTATACATCATATACCAGTTGTGCAGTCAAACACCAATTTTTGTTCCACTTGAACTTTATCTGGAACAGCTTACATTTATATCTGTATATTTCTATCTTTATCTCTAACTTTATATGTACCTTTTAAAATTAAACTTTCAAATGATTAGCAAAAACATCATAATTAACGTATTTTACTACTCCAAACCAAGCATATGTCTCTAACTTTTTGGTAAAATATCTCATCTTTTCCAGATAATGCTTTTCTGGTCTTTTTTGCCTAGCTTGGAAATTTAGAGTTGTTGGCAAATCCCTTTTCATTTTTCCTTAATGCATTTTTAAGGACTGTCTTTTTACCCTAGTCTAGGGGAACCTATTGAGTTCCCTTGTCCAATTTTCAAAAACAGGATCACATAAACAAGGCAGATCTGTTTGAAAGGTGCATGAAGAAATAGCCTTCATTAGCCCTGGCTCTGTGGAGCACATTTTGAATTCTGTGTACCAGCTGTGCTTCTTCTCAGCCTTCTTTCTCCACATTAACATTGCAGTTGCATTCAGCCTTGACAACTTCCATGTATTACCAGAGTTTTTACATGCGGCACCGTTTTTCAGACTTATTTCAGTTTGCTTTGATTTCATAGCTATTATTCTCCAGAGTTCAATTGCAAGTGAAAATACAGGGCAAATGTTTCTCATATGGTTGATATAGAACACATATTTGCAACCTGCCTTTCCAAGAGAATATTGTATGTAATAACCAACAAACACATAGTACCTTCCACAGCAAAACATGATGGAGGGCTTAGGAAGGCTAGTTTGTGTCTGTTCCATTTGACATTAGTAGTTGGAGATGTTTGATTTGTGCCACTTAAAATAACTGTTTATTTTAATCTGGCTAATGCCTTCAAACTTCACAAGAATGGTGCATTATAAATGTAGCATAAGAACTGCTACATTAAGCATTATCCAAGTTGCATTTAAATACTAGGAACTACTGAAATCCAAGGAGCCTATGCATCATTAATTTCATCCTTCTCTGCCTGGATGGGTTTAGTAACCCCATGCAATTTGCAAGGACATGAGACTTCCTTGTCCAAACTATTGTTGATCCATTCATAACAGTAGGGCTCATCTCCACTGAATTTCACCAGGAAAGCATCTCAGAGGTGTTATATTCTTATAAATTTAATTAAAATAATATGCTTGGTGAAATGAGGGAAGGACTCAAGATCAACACAAATCAAGTGCTTGAGATCCAGATTCGTAAAAAGACAGTTTTTACTCATCTCCTAACATGTTTCTACAAGAGTTGCTATGTCATTACATTGGATAGACCTTCCCTGGTTATGCACATGAGTTCTTACTTTGGTCTCCTTCTTCCTTCTTTCTCACCCAGCCTCGCTATGCTTTCCCTTTGGGATGTGAATCCTTGTGTGAGCTCAGTGTCCTGTGTCAACCAGAGCCCCCTATTGCTACATGCCAGCTTTGATTCTGCAAAGCCTTTTGAAGCAATGTGCTTTTCCTGTTCTATAGTTCCTCCTATTTTTTCTGGTTTGTGCCATACTAGGAAAAATACTTCTAGCTCAGAGGAAAAGAAGGTTCATACCTCTCTCCTAGCTACTGGTCTTGCACCAGCCCTGTGCATCAGCCCTATGGCCAACAACATCTGGCTGAATGCCAGTAGCTCCTTGCTTCAGGAGGTCTGGCTGGTTGCTCTATGAGAGTAAGGCACGCACAAACTCAACACCACCAGGGGCTTGATAACGTTAAGGGAGAATAACTTCCTCAGATGTGTACAGCTGTTAAAATTGAAAGCGTCTCTGCTAGGTATGTGTGAAACTGCAGTTTATCAAAAACATAAGAACCTACTAGACCTACATGGATTTTGAGGGCATGGTGCAAAGCACTTAAAATATATTTAAACGAAATTACATTTTGGGAAACTGTCCACGTCATCAGATCATATAAAGCAGGATATAATGAAAAGTAACTCAACACTCATCTTAATATTCAAACAAAATGGCTCACCTCGTTCTGGAACATCTCCCAGAATAGTTAGACCAGGTAGATGTATAACATGAGAAATTTAACTTCAAGTATACAAGCAAAATTAGGGTAAACAGGTTGTGACATTGGAAGTTTCGGGCCAGTTCTCTATGAGGCAAGTCCAGTTATATTGCTTATACAAATGACAGTACTTCATCTACAGCAATTAAATATTATAGGTGATGTCTTCAAATATTATTTTAAAGATGCCTGCTACTATATATATGCATTAATTTTACATCATGGTTTATTTGCTGAGGACAGATGTCATTACTTCTGCTTTACAGCAGTGTGAGTGCCAAAAGAGGTAGGAAGTAATCTGGAATGCAATAGTTTAAAAATAGTCAGTATAAATATTCCACATTTGGTCTACTGTGTTTTATTTATAATTATATCTTTTGTATCTATTGCATGGAGCAAGTGCAGGTAAAGGTAGTTATCTTGTCTCAAATATCTTAAAAAATTAGGAAATTTACAAACACAGAAAATTAATTTGCATTAACACAAGAAATACAAATATTTATCCTATGTTTTATACTCTGTTACTGTTTCTAGATTTAAAAAATCTATACGTTTTGCTTACTTAAAGGAAAGAATTAGTATTAACAACCTTTTGGAACAGGTAACTAATGAGACAGGTTCACCAAGAGCAGATCTCAATGCTTGCATGATAGGAAATGCAGAGAAAGACTCAGCTCTTATTAAAGAAAACATTGTCATCAGTGTTTATTTCCGGGAAAATGACATAGAATGAAGATATGAAAGGAAATTTGGGGACTATGGTGGATTTTTTCCTCCCACTATAAAGCCCCAGAAATGATAGTGTCAAGAAATGGTGGGATATTTAAATCCTAAAGAGACCCTGTAATTGTTTCAGTTGTATTGACTGACTTTAATTAACATTGAGTTATATTGTAAGTGTACAAAACTAACAACGAAAATAAGTGAACATTTTTAAGGTAATATGCACTGAACGATATCATGGTAGTAGAAAACAAGAGATTAAATGCTCTGAAAATTCAAGAAAAAAAAACCTTATCTTTTTTTAGCCGTTAGGATGTGAGCTTTCATAATATTTTATGAATTCATAAAAATGAATTCATTTTTATTTACTTTCCCATAACAGAGATGAATGAATTTTTAAAGTATGTATGATGCTGAGTTTAACACTTATATGCAATGGCTGAAAGAAACTCTTTTAATTCAGAAATACCTTCAAAGTACTTATGCTTTCTTGTCTATCCGCATTCGGACTCAGATTTGAAATCCACTAAGTCAACTGAAAAATCTCATGCTGAGTTTAATGGACAAGGACTTAGGCCCTTATCACATGGTCATTACAAGAGTCTCTGATTGTGCAACTGACTCCATGTGGGAGCCAATTGAAGTAAATGAGGCTTCAATAGGCAGCTGAATCTGTCTATGCAAAGACAATTTCAGGACTTTTGCCTTTGCAACTAAGCATTGTGTTTACATGAAAAATGCATTGATCTACTCCGTGAAGAACATAATAGGGGTCTCTGCTCTCAGAGTTTTATTTCCCTTATCCTATCATGTTTTATCTTGATTTTTCCAAATTCATATGTATGCACACTCTGTTTTTTAATATGATGCCAGTTACTACACTAATTTTCATCAGTACTTTGAAGATGATGTGCCTGTTTACTGAGATTTTTTAAAGAAAGTGGTATAAAAAGGACATTTGTAAGTATATTAGTAGTCAAAAACTCTATTACATACACTAACAATTTCAAAGGTAAATTCTCTGAATTTTAACTAATGCTTTGAGGTAAATGAAATGCAAGGGAGCTTTGATTTTTTTCCCCTAGTTTTTCTCCCTCCTGACTATGAGGAGAAGAAATCATTAAATCGTTATTTGTATTTTTGTCTAAACAATGGAGAAATATGTGTTTACCCAAAACTTTAAAGGATACTAAGGATGATAAAGGTTTATTTATACGACTGGACTGGGCAAGTATCTTTGGTGAATTGTTTTTTAATATTATGACTTCAGACCTTAGTTGTTGTACAGAGGTTTTTGTATTTTTCCTTTCAGATTTGTCTAACCCAGAAGTCATTAAACAATTTCCCATGTTACCAAAAAGGAGGTTCAAGCTCCTCAGCTGCCTGAAAAGGTTTAGAAAAAATGGACTGATGTTGGTTGCTTGGAAAATCAGAGCACTGGAAAAGAAGGAGAAGGCAAAAGGAACCTCCCTAACTTAGGTCTGCTGTACTGAACAGATATTCTTTAGACAAGTATTGAACATAACTATTAAAAATCATAAGACTATGTCTTGAAGTAGTTGCCTGTAATTAGGAAAAAACATATTACTAAATCAGTAATTGTGGATCTCCTATATTGAGATGCAAATATTTGTTAATTTTTAAGATTTTTATGGGTAAATATTATAAAAATTTCAATGAGAAATATGAGACCCCTGCCTATTTTCTGGTAAAGTTATCACAAACTCCTTCAACATCTCAGGTTAATGTCTAGATGATGTAAAAGGTTTTCTGTTTATTACTGGTCACTAACAGATTTTTTCCTCTATCCTTCCCACTCAGACATTTTTACTAGACTGTACAATTACTGTAATAGTAGACCTGCTATACTGTGGGTGCTTTGGGGTACTGTGCCAGGGGTGGCATTTTTGTAGAATCATATTTTGATTTATTGTACATTTTGTTGTGCATTTTTTATGTTACCCATTCATCATTAGATCTTTGTAAATTTAAAATGAGTTTAAAAACTTCCCAAAGTACTCATTATCCAAACTTCCAAAACAGTATGCAGAATTTTGAGTTCATACAAGATCTTAAAACAAAATAAAAATATTCATAAAAGATCTAGTGGAGCAAATAAAGACAACCATACCTCATGTACTTAAGGATGTCATGTGGTGGTTCGATAACATTAGTTGAAAAGATAACCAACCACTCTGGGAGGACAACAAGTGTTGAAAACTGACTTTCAAAGGCAGTTGAATGTTGTCAAGAGCATTTCATTGTGTTTGATATTGTCAGCTTTCATCAGTCCTGATGAGAACAGGATGACAACTTTTACCTGTTCTGATGTTTAGCTATTGTATTTCTGCATCTTTTTTCAGAAAACTATTTGTATGTATGAACATAATTTTCACAATTTTCCATTCTAGATTTGCTCTGTGGATGGACTTGGAGGTGTTAAACACACAATCTTTAACGACATGGCCTAGATTTTTCTTGCTGTTCGAGTCAGTCTGGAGTGTTACTCTGCAGTCTTCCTTCTGACCCCATTAATTATGAAGGGGTTGGTTTGTTTTTTTAGTTGGTTTGGTTGCATGTTTTTACTTGAAAATGCTTATTTATAGAATCAAATTTGTTCTGATTTTAGGACGGTTTCTCCCACATGCCACTGTTATTTCCTTCTTTTAAAAGCAACTACTAACTGAATTCTTCCTTTCCTTTTGTTAGCCACTGCCTTCAAGGTCTGAAGTTTTCAGTGCTGCATTCATGATGTCTTAAGGTCCCCATTTGTGCTTCATCATTGTTTTCAGATATAGTTCTTGTCTCTTCTGACTGTTCTCCACTACAAACTCTACCAAACAGTACTTTACACGCAAACACATTCCACAAAGTACTTGCTCACATACATAGCTGCTGAAGCAAGGGACTTTTCAGTGGGAGAGGAAAAGAGAAGATGGGGCTTACTCTCCTTGCTTCCTCTCCTACCTCAGTTGTCATCAGGAGAAGCAAGGGTGGGACAGACCCATGAAGAGGCCTGAGCTGGTAGCTAGGGCTGACCCCCAACACAGGCAGAGCCTTCACCTGCAGCACCCAAGAAAGGGTGAGGGAAGGGGCAGGATCAATCTACAATCTTGTGATCATCAAGCAAATTGCAGGTTACAAGTCTGGTCCAAGGTCAGGCTTAAAGCCCAAGGACTAAGTCAGGAACAACAGGGGACATATCTCTAGAAAGGCATGAGTGCTCTGATCTGAGCCTGAATGGAACCCCTCTTGGGTCATGGGCTGAGAGTCCCAGAGAGGCCAATCAGGACAATGATGCCTATGGATGCACTCAGGCACCTGACAGCAGTTATGGCTGTTTTCTTTTCTGAGGACTATGTTTCAAAGAGGAAGGAAAAAGATGATCCTTTTGCTAAAATCTGCAGTGCACTGGTTTCTGTGGCTAGGGCTGCTTAGATGCTGAGAACTCTGACTTGCTGTCCATCATCCATTTGATTTTGCATTAGTAGTTGGAGGTCCATCATTAGGTTTGTCATTTTATTTCCTTCTGCTCAATTATCTTTATAATACAGCCTTCAGACAAAAATCTTGCTGGTACAACAACAGCTAGCAAAGCACTAAACAACAACCTTATAGAATTCTTTCACCAGAACAAGGGTTGGTTCCTTCTTTAAGACAAGCCTCTCACAAACTCTTATCTCACTGTCATATTTTATTTGCCAGGTTGTTTGTGTGCTAATAAAGAAATTTGATTTTTTTTCCCAGTTCCTTTATTGGTGTCTTTCATTAAGTTTTTGCATTGACAAATGCTGCAAGAAGTAGAGGTGTGTAATGACTGTCCCTACTGCTCAGTCAGCTTCTGCTCTGCTCACTAGAGTGACAATATTCTTTCTGAATTTGAGAAAATTTTAGTTTGGATGTTTCAATGGATATATGCAGCTTTCTTTGCGTGTAATCAAAAGTTGTCTGTTGCAAAAGGGATATAGAGGAAGTTCTATTAGTCATAACCCACTGATACATCCAGCGTACTTGTGGTACAGCTTCTGATGTGACACAATAGCTTTTAGATATTTCTTTATCTGGAAGTGTGTTTTCCCAAATTCATATGGATGAAATTACAGGAAACTGGATGTTATATATCAAAATCGAATCGAACGGGCAAGAACGGATTATTTAAGTGCTTTGGGTAACCTAGTATGGCCTATGGCTAACAACAAACATCAAAATCTCCATCTGCATTCACAGTCTATTGATCGTTGTCTGCTGGGACACGAAGCACTGGGATACTGAAGTACTGGGTATGCTCAGATAGGAGAGCTGAATCTTTTTTAGTTCATTTCTAAGCAGATACCGAATTTGGTTTTGAGGACAACCTCAAGATGGCTTAGAAAAGTGGCTTATCCACTCAGACCCAAAGCATTATTCCCTTGCAGGAGACTTCACCCTTCCAGATGTCTGTTGGAAGTATAATATAGCAGAAAGGAAGTAGTCTAGGAGGTTCATTGGGTGTATGGAAGATAACTTCCTAACACACTAGTGAGTGAACCGACTAGAGAGGGTGCCCCACTGGATCTGCTGTTTGTGAACAGAGAAGGCTTTGTGGGAGAGGTGACTGTCAGAGAATGCCTGGGGCACAGTGGTCATAAGATGATAGAATCCTCAGTTCTTGGAGAAGTAAGGGTGACAACAGAACTGTCACCTTGGGCTTCCAGAGGGCAAACTTCAAACAGTTTAGAAGGCTGCTTGAAAAAGTTCATTGGGAGACAGTTCTAAATGACAAAGGAGCACTAGAGGGCTGGATGCTGCTCAAGAAGGAAAACCTGGCAGTGCAAGAGTAGATGTTACGGCCATCCCCATGTGCTGTAAAATGAGTCGACAGGGAAGAAAACCAGCTTGACTGAGTAGAGAACTTTGTATTGATCTCAGGAAGAAGAGGAAAGTATATGAGCTTTGGAAGACGGGACAGGCATCTGAAGAGGACTAAAAGGATGAAGTGAGATAACACAGAGATAAAATTAGAAGGGCTAAAGCCCAACTAGAACTTCAATTAGCTAGTTTGGTGAAAGATAATAAAAAGCTTCTACAAAGATAATAACAACAATAAGAAGACCAAGGAGAATCTCCATCCTTTACTGGATGCAGGGGGAACAACAGTGACAAAGGATGAGTATAACAATGAGGTCCTTAATATCTTCTTTGCCTCAGTCATTAATAGTAAGGTAAGATGTTCTCTGGGTACTTGGCCTCCTGAATCAGAAGAAAGGGAGAGAGAGCAGAACAAAACTCCAACAATCCAAGAATTGCTTAGAGACCTGCTCAGCCAATTAGACATCCACAAGTCTATAGGGCCAGATGGGATCCACCTAAGGGTATTAAGGTAGATGTCTAATACCAAACCCCTTTCCATCACCTACCAGCCATCCTGGCTGACTGGGGAAGTCCCACTTCACTGGAGGCTGGCAAGTGTTATGCCCATTTACAAGAAGGGTTGGAGGGAGGATCCAGAGAACTACAGACCTGTCAGTATGACCTGAGTACTGAGAAAGGTCATGGAGCAGATCACCTTGACTGCTATCACACAGCACACACAGGACAACAACCTGATCAGGCCCGGTCAACAAGGGTTTATGAAAAGCAGGTCCTGCCAAAGTAACCTGATCTCCTTACATGACAAGGTTATTTTTATTGGATGAGGGAAAGGCTGTGGATGTGGTACTTGGACTTTGCTAAAGCCTTTCACATCATTTCTCACAGTATTCTCCTTGAGAAACTGGTTGCCATTTTCTTGGACAGGCAAACCCTCTGCTGGGTGAAAAAATGGCTGGGTGGCCGGGCCCAAAGGGTAATGGTAATGGAGTAAAATCCAATTGGAAACCAGTCATGAGTGGTGTTCCCCAGGGTTCAGTGCTGGGTCCAGTCCTGCTCAAAATGTTCATTAATGATCTGGACGAGGTGATTGAGTGCATCCTGGGTAAGTTTGCAGATGATGCTAAGCTGAATGAAAGTGTCGATCTGCTGGAAGGAAGGGAGGCTCTGCAGAGGGATCTGGACAGGCTGGGTTGGTGGCCTGAGATCAATGGGATGAGGTTTAACTAGTCCAAGTGCTTGGTCTTGCACTTAGGGCACAACAACCCCATGCAGTGTTACAGACTTGGGCAAGAATGGATGGAGAGTTGCCTGGCAGAGAAGGCGCTGGGGGTGTTGGTTGAGAGCAACTGAATATGAGCCAGCAGTGTGTCGGCATCTTGGCAGGTATCAGAAAGAACTTGGCCAGCAGGACAAGGGAAGTGATCGTGCCCCTCTACTCCACATCGGTGAGGCTGAACCTCGAACACTGTGTTCAGCTTTGGGCTCTTCACTACAAGAAAAATGTGGAGGTTCTGGAGCACGTCCAGAGAAGGGCAACAAAGCTGGTGAAGGGGCTCAATAACAAGTCCTTTGAGGAGTGGCTTAAGGAAATAAGGTTATTTAGCCTGGAGAAGAGGAGGCTGAGGGGAGATGTTATCACTGTCCACAACTGCCTGAAAGGAGACTGTAGCAAGGTGGGTGCTGGTCTCTTCTCACAAGTGACAGATGATAGAGCGATAGGGAATGACCATCCCTGGAGATGTTTAAAAGAAAGGTAGATGACTTTCTCGGGGATATGGTTTAGTGGTGGACACGTACGGTTGGACTCAATGGTCTGAAAGGTCTTTTACAACTAGGCAGTTCTATGGTTCTATTATTTATACCTTCTTGGATAGGAGAAATAAGAAAAAGGAACAGTCTAAAGCACCAGGGCTTTTTTCATGAAAGTGTTTTTGTCCCTCTACCTTCACTGAAGAGCAACTGAATAAAGAACCACTTTCACCATCATCGAATCAACTTCAGCAGTATGTTGTTGGTCCACATCTATTAGTTCTTTTACCATGTAGGACCTAATCTGCCTAATCTTGCCTTTTGATACTTTCATTTCAAAAGACTGATCTACTCACTGGAAAATTCTCAACTTGTTTCTCAATTTGTCATTGTGCGACATGCCTGCACTAAAATGTGTACGTGTCAGTACATCCATGCCATAGACACACTCTTCCTTTGCCATGTCTTACTCTCCTCTTTCCCTTGTTTTTCAGCATGTAAATGCTGTTTCCTTTTTTCTTGGTACCTCTTGTGTTTCCTTACCGCTAATAATACCTATCTTACTTTTCATGACAGTTGAAAGGATATCTCAGCTTGCTAACTGGTAGAGAACAAAATGTCTGCTTATTTACAGACTCAGGTAATCAAATTTGTTTTGTTGTATAAGCACATCCTTTTTTAAAGTACATTACTAGACTGCACTGTTTCCCCGTTATCATTGATTGAATTGGTTATTTAGTGACAAATGTCATAATGATTCTACTGATGCTTACGAACCTGCAAAGGAATATTCAAGGGGTTTTTACTGCCTTTGAAAAAAGGTTTATTTTAATTTCACTGCACACTTTTCTTGACAAACTAATCAAGAAGGGAAAACAGTAGGAAATCTTTACTTGGTACTGGCAGGTCAACACAGTGAGATTATTCGTATGGACACTAGACTTGCCGTGTGTTTAAAGATAAAAGGTAAAATAATTGCATGAGGTTTTTTCATGGTCTTACTGTCGAGAGAGAATGTATTTTTGTAAATAAGGCAATTCTTTTCTGAATGGGACTGCAAGTGTTCTCAAAAATTGCAGCTGTAAAAAAATTTATGTACTGGCTTAAGGTTTTTTACAGATTTTCCGAAAATTGAGAGTCAACACTTTATTCTGCCACTAAAATTGATATGGTAATCTATATATTTTTTATTTCATCTCAATTTTCAGATCACTGAAGTCTCTGCCAACAAGATGCCTCTTTCTAGCAGGTAGAAAATTATTCTCTGAATAAAACAACATCATGCTGTGACACACATGGAATGCTTTGACAGTGAGAGAAAACTGTAATATTGTCATTAAAAACATTACCAGGATTCAGCAGTGGATTTACCAGTTTCCATTTAATTTTCTATAACTTTGATCTCACTGAAAATTACATTTGGATTGCCAGGATGTGCAGTTGTTTTATTCAGGTACAGATATTAGCTTTATCTTTTGGAACAGTCATCTGTGAGAAATTATAGTGCTTGCCAATGAAAATATGCATTTTGTTTTTACATGGGGTCTTTTACAACCATTTTAAAAACAGTAAGCTTTACTAGAGACTTTAATACAGTTTCAATTAGAACCTTTTTGGTGAATTTCCTGTACATTTGCTGATGATAAACATTTTTTTGACCTATCATTTTGTTGCAGATTGTCCTATGAAAAACCACTGCAGAACAAATCTGTTATTGGTAACAGTGATGTTGCAGCATTTCTTCTAAACAGAAGCATGTTTAATTGTCAATAAAATGAGATCTTGTCAGACTTTCAATTTGATGATTAAAGAATTCCTGCCTTTACAATAACAATGTTATAGTAGAAAATAGCATTAGGAAACTGACTGCACTAATTGGTCTGCAACAGGTCATAGCTATGTAATTATGGCTCTCTAATTGCCCAGGCATGACATCATAAAACAATCAGTCACAATACAGACTTAAAAATTATTTAAAAATATTATGGTTGTTTAGTTTAAAAAAGGCCAGTATCCAGTGAGTAACCTGCATGTAGCATGTCTTTTGCATGATTAGACATGGAGATGAGGTTCCCATTGTAAGCCTTTGCGGGTTGTTTTGCTGAAGTCACATTTATTGGAGTGAAAAGATAAAACAAAATAAAATAAAATAAAATATAGAACAGAAAAGAGCAATGGATGGGAGACAGTGGATGTGGACTTCATTGCAGTCACAATATTTTCTGTGGCTATTGCTTTTATCTGCTTTCTGTCAAAGGCCATGAAATCGCGAAGTATGTGGCTGGCTGTATCTGACTGCTTTTGCCATTGCTCTGTAATTTCAGAGCTCAGAGCACTGATAGATTTAACATTTGATGACATCTTCCAGCGTATTTCTGAACTCTTACATCAGGCTTCTAATTGCCAAACTACGGTGCTCAAAGTTCCTAGTCTCCTGTTGACTAAATTCAAAGGTGCTAAATAGTATTAGCACCATCATACTTCACCAACTTTTGAGTGTTTAACTGTTCCCTGGATATGTCCTATGACATTATAAAGATGGAAAGGGTTTAATTTTTCACAAATGAAAAAGGAAATACATTAGAATAAAAGGAAATACCACTGTCTCTTACCTGTTCTGTCCATCTTCAAAGAAGAACTTCTGCTTTACCCACTTCAGTCTCTTGCCTGTGTTTTTCTTCTTGTTTTAAGAAAATACTTTTAATAGGTTCACATTGCTGATCTGATATATTTCATATGGACATATATCAGCATTAGAGCCCTGGTGCTTCTTACTTTTCTACCCTATTCTGAGAAGCTTCATGATTTTTCCTGTAATTAATCCCTGAATTTTTTTTAAGTATCTTAAAGCTAGTTTAAGTGGACTGCACTAGCCAATGACAAGTCAAAAGAATATGAATACTATAGACAGTAGAACAAATGCCTAAGATTTACCTTAAATACCCTCTCTCTCTCCTGTCACTGATCCATGTAAAAATGTTAGCACTGCAGTATTTTTATTTTTTTTTTAGATTCAAAGGGAATCTAAAATTCAAAGGGAAGCAACTTCATAATTCAATGCATGATTTTGAGATTTTGGGAAGAAGGAGTTTTCAGTTTAACCCAAGCATGGAAGTGAATCTGACAAAGCTTTTTTTCCAAAAAATGTGAGAGGCAGACAGACAGATCAGCATCAAAACCATGCTGAAATCTCAATACTCTGCATTAAAAGCTTAGTGCTCTGAGGGGAAAGTATACTGAGTTTAATATCATGTATGAATGTCTTAACCACTAGGCTATGGAATTTGTATCTCTTTTAAATCACTTCTTAAAACACTAGTATAATGCAACACAAGCTGAGACAGAACTTGTGTTCAAGTTCTCTAGTTTTCACTCTGCTTATGAAAAAAATTCCCAACAGCGTTCATTAACAACTAGTTCAATTCTATAGAAGAGAAATGAAACTTGGAAAAATCTTTGTCATCCCTCATCAGTGGGATGTTTTTCAGTGCTTATCTCTAGCATCCAAAATGACCCCTTTCAGTTTTGATCAAACAGCACTGATTTCTTCACTCCTTTTGGATCCAAAAGCAGCTGAAGCAAAATATTGCTCTGAACTTCTTGTAACTAAATGATAGGACGGTAAAACCAGTCAGATGGTTTTGTTCAGTTTTCTTTTCTGGAAAAGCAACAAGAAAGAACTCCATAAACAGGATGTAAAGCAGGGTCCTAGCCTTCAAGACTTACTCCCTAACTTCAAGACTTATTCCCTAATTGCTATTAAGCAGAGCAAATCTTAAATGCTTGTGACCAATGAACATGTGTCTCTTTGTGCGGTGAGAGTTAGGGGGTAGATGAGAAGAGGCAGGAGGAAAGCGTTATGTCATGCTAGTGAGGTAGATTTCACAGGGCTAGTGGGCCTCAGAGTCCTGAATCTTTCATTTTGAGTCCTAATTAACAGTCTAGGTTTCTGACTTCTGGCATTTCTCCCTAGAAATTTTAGTTCTGGTAATAAATCCCTTACCTCAGGCTTCATGGACCTGTCAAAAGGCTGCAGTCAAATACCTGCTTTTCTACAGGTAAAGAGGTATCTGTATGCGCTTACACTGTTGAGATCACCATGTATTTTCTGGTTCGAACAGCATATTATTGCAGTGCATGCTCTACTTTGTCAGTACGTTTTTCCTTCCTCCTTTTTTGAGGTTTGTGAGGAGCTTGCTCTGGATCATGAAAGTTCATCCCTGATCTACCTGGATGATATTTTTATCACAGCCCTCCAAGTAACCTATCCCTTTTTTATGCTTTAGCCTTGGTTCATTAACTTTTCACCTGGGGAATGTAGTAAACAAAGAAAAATCAATTCTGACTCAATCCAGCTCTCTAACTTTCTGGAGTTCTTGTTCAACACTGAAACCATGACCCTAGAGACTCCTCTTTCATAGAGAATATATATTAACTTTGTCAGTCAGTCTGATTAAATCTCTCTCTTTCCCTTTCTCTCCCTCTCTCTCTCACACATCTCCTAAGCTCTTTTTAGCCCTTTTTTTTTAAGCCAGCTCTTACTGAAATGAGATATAACAGGACCACAGCAGTTTTACCCTTAGGAGATAGCTGCAGATATTACTTGATTGATGGCTACTCTGTTTTCCTTCTGAATTTGTTTTAGCTCCCATCACCTTCTTTTCTTTCCCTGAAACCAGTGCTATGTCCAAGCAAGAAAAGGGAGACAGTGAGTAGGTCCCATTAAAAATTCACGTTGTGCTCCTCTGCCCCAGCAAAAACTAAAGTATTCCTTATTCTAAAGTGTAAACTACCTGGGGCAGTGAGTACTAGGGTTTCAAGGGAAGTCTGAATAAGACAATACATAGGACCTTCAAGAGCAGAAGTAATTAAAGCTTCTCCCAGATACAGCACATCAGAATGGAATTTCTAAAACCCTCAGAGCAGAACAATAACCTTTTCTTGCATCTCTTTATAACCTACTCCACACAAAAAAGACACAAGACAAAAAAACCCAACAAAATAATGTTAACAAAGAATCTTCAACAAATATCTAAAACCGCTTATACTTGTAAGCAAAAAAAGTCTTGAAATACTGATTCCCTATACAGAACAAAATTATCTTTCAAATGGCAGTAACCTGTTCTCTGACAATAAGGAACACCACCTTACATTGTGTTGAAATACATATTCATTACAGTTCTTGTCCATATTCCTCATTTGACTTCCAGATGATAGACAAGATGCTAATATGCAAGTTTAGATATCAGCATAGCATAACCTGGAATAATTAATCCTTTCAGAGGTGCACCATAATAGTCCTTTATTTCTCCTAGAACTATATCTGGCTATGTAGTTCTTACATGGCAGTGTATTGGACAGTGCAAGTATACCCCTGATATGAAGATGACAGTTTGAAAATGTCTGTATTTATCACATAGCAAGCTTCTAGGAATTCCATACTGATCTAAATAGTATTGGGTGTTTACCTCATATAGAAATGGCCAAACTTTGAAAAATACTTATGAATACTCTGTATTAAAAGTTCAGTTCATGGGTAAACAGTGTCTCTGAATCACAGCTTAGGTGTTAAAAAAAAATCTATTAAATTATGCATTTACCTAAGACACAGGTCCTATCAACTTCACTCTCCCTTCTCCATTCATTTTTATGCTTGGCTTACTGATTCCTTAAAACATAAAAAATATGTCAAAATGGAAAATAAATATCTCAGTTTATCTGAGAGCAATTACAGGTGTAAAAGTGTAAAGGGAAACCAGATGAAAATTTTTGTGGTTTTGCTGAACTAGTAGAAAAAATATTGGGAATGCACAAGAGGAAAATTTGGTCAATGAGACATGCACCATCTTTAAACCTGCATTAGAGGGCAGGGTGAGGACCATTTTGCTAGAGATGATATTTCTGCACGCCGTAAATCATTCTATAATGAGATGCACGCACCAACTATTAGGTCCATCCAGTTGAGCTTATCTCTACCAGAGTTGAATGTCAAAAGCTTTGGAGGAGATAATAAGATCTGCATCATGCAACTAATTTTGCAATAATATACTATAAATTTCTTCATGATTCAAACACAATTAGGTTATGTCCTGAAACTGTGTCTGTGATTAGATTTGGCTTTTTTTTTTCACTCACAACATCTATTTATTAGAAATCAAATACACCCAGTAACATTAAAAGCACCTCTGAAACATTGCACAGCAAGTCTTGGAAAATTGGGGGGGGGGGTGGTTCTGTTGTTTGGTTTTTGGTTTGGTTTTTGGTTTGTTTTTTTAATAACATTAAAGATAGCACTAGTGTAGAATTTTCACAAGGTAAAGTCTGTTTTAATAAATATATAATATCAAAGTCAGCACTGGAAAGGGCAGGTGTAGCTTTTTATTTGCTGCTACTGTATCTTAATCATGACTCTCAGTCAGAGAGAGTAGCCACTGTGTTTAATACTATGAAGCAAGGAAGACAAAACACTGTGAATTATAGTTGGTAAACCTGTATTTACAATATAATACAATTTAATACAAATTAGTTATTACCCTCTCACAGGATGGAAATGTTAATATTGTGAAATGCTGTCTAGAATTGATGTTTCCTAATGAGGGCATTATTTTTACGTATTAGCAGTGTGGTACATCGTGAGTCCTCAGTAAATAAGTTGTTACCATTGTATTCATTAGTCTTATGACCTAACAGTTCATTCCACTGTAATTTAGCTTTAATTATTTCCTAAATAACAAAAAAAGAATGATTTGCAGAATGATTCATCAAACAAAAAAGGAACCAAATAATACTGGAAATCCAGAGACACTTCAAGATTGGTTATTACTCCTGGAAGTAATAACAGGTGCATATTTTTTTAAAACTTTGATTTCCAGAATCCTTCTTTTTGTTCCATTTACCCCTCACCACCATGTATTGTACACCTTCTCCTGAGGGAGATGGCATACGTTTATGTAGGGCATTATGAGATGACATACAGAATACATATTCCAGTGTTTTTCCCTTTTTTTTTTTTTAATCAACCAGCTTCCTAAGGAAGGTCCTTGCACGTGAAAGATCTTGGAAAAAAAATTATAGATGAAATGTTCAGAAGAAGAACCAATGAATCAGTCGATACGCTCTAAACTGGAAAGGCAGCATCAGCTGCAGAACTTATGTCGATGAGTTTACACTCTCTTTTCTACCATTGTTCTGTTTCTTGGTGTCTTTACCTATTATTTATTTAGCATATTAAATAAAATATGGTGCTAATGGGAAGTCTAGTGAGACACATATCAGAAAACAGGCTTAACATGGAAAGTCAACTGGGAAATGTGACTGAGTCTGTAAGTAGTGCAACTGGATGTGTGTTAGCATTTACTTTCTAGGCTTGCATAAGGATTGCAGACTTCAACATGAACTATAAGCCTGAAAAAATGGAGAAATTTTCATTTTATCTTGTGAAAGGTCAGTGAAAGGTAGGACAGAAAACGACATCAGAAACACTCTGGCAACTGACAAATCTTTTTTGATTGCTTTGATTTGGAGCGGGAAGGATTTTCTTTTTATTATTAAACAATCCAATGTTAAGATGAGAAATAGAAGATGAAATAGTTATTTATGTTATTGAACTGAGTAATCTGCCACTAACCTATAACTCATGAATATGACAAAGTATTCCTTTTCAATTTCAGAAACCAAAGCAGAGGGATGTTTTAACCACAGAAATGGATTGAGCCACGGGAAAACGCTTTTAGTCAGCAAGAACAGAAAACCTGTTTAGAGTCAAGGTCAGAAATCCATCCTAAGAACTCAGAATGAAAGTTAACAGTTGTATACGTGAACTAGAAAATGGCATGATCTTCTGTGATAATACTGTAGCTGCCTTACATTTGCACATAAAGTTTTTATGTCTGCATTTAAGAAAAAAATCTTCCATAAACTCAACAGATTCTGAGTACACCTGTACTTAAAAGGCTGACAGCTACTCATTGGTTGTATTTACAAACCTGCAATCGTCTCGTATATATAGTTGGAATAGTTCATTTGAGTTGGATTGTGGAGAAAACTGTGCTGCAATCCTAACAATACTAATAATCCTTTTAGATTGGAAAAATAGTTAACAAATGCTGATATTTTGCCATAAAAATCTGAGATTAGATATTGGTGGGGTACACTTACTGTCAAGAGATTTAAAAAACAACAACTAGTCTTTAGAGTTCGTAGTACCACAATTAGGAGCAAAATATAAACCTTTGGCAATAAAGCATGACAGAAGGAGGAGAACATGAACTGCAGGCCCCATGCTGTATTGTGGCCAAGTAAGGATTTACCACAGGGTGACAGTCCCACCCATTTGTCCTGGAGGATCTTATGCAAAAAAATGCTTTAGTAGCCCTCCACCTTTTGAAATCAGCATGCCTTAGAAAAGACAAGAACATCTTTTATCTGACATAAGAATTTGTGTAAGTTTGAATGTAAGATTCAAACAACTAGCGGCTGAGAAAACTCGTACTGAAACACAAGCTGTGAAAGTCAAGTGTTAACAAGAATGCAACTACTTAACTTTACAAAATGGAAACCTTTGTTTCTTCTGTAGTAGCATCTGACTAAGGCCAAGGAAGAGTCAGTCCAGGACCAAGAACATAAAGATGCTGCTTTCTGAAAACTACTAGGTAAGTTTTTGGGACTAGAACTTGAGATGAACTACAATCATTTTTGGGACTAGAACTTGAGATGAACTGCAATCAAACTGAAGCTGTCAAAAATAAAATTCTCTTACGCCAGTTGTTTGCTGACTAAAGCTATTCCTAAATCAAGTCTTTTAAGACATCTCCACATCAATATTGTGGGATATTGTGGGAATCCATTAATGTCTAATGACAGCTAGTTGTCATACCAGATTCAAATCTATCAAAAGTCTATGAATAGGAACGGTCAAGATTTGTGCAACAACGTTTTTTAGCAGCCCACACCTGTGCAACATTGGTATTTTCTAAGAATTACGAAAGAAGTCTATCAGCATGCCATGGTCCTTTTCTGTTTCTGAACAATGAGGGCTAATACATTCTGGTAATACATGAGGCAGGACCTGGTGGCTATCTTCCAAGAAGCAGCTGATTCTCTGGGCTAAGTCAGATTTAAAGAAGTAAGCACTGAAAGTACCCTTAGAGGATTATAAACTATATGTGCAAGTGCTAAGTGTCAAAAATCTAGTGAGAGTGAGTCAGTTCTGTTCATTTTAACATCAGGATAGTCACAATTAATTACTGCTTTCTTTTTTTTTTTTTTTCTGGGAAGGCAATTTGGCAAGGAGTGTGATCAGAAAATTGAAGGCGTGCTGTCTTCAGACAATGAGCCACAGTACACTTCAGGAAAACTCAGACAATTAATTACCAAATAACAGGAGAGAAGAACCAGCATTGAAGAAACAGAGAAATTGATGGAAAAGGTGAAACAAGAAGGGATGAAGTTACCTGATAACGCTTAACAGTTACAACCCTCCTTTCCATGCTCCTTCTGAGCTTGAAAATTTAGAGCAAAGATTGATGAGGTGGAGGATTAAATTATGCTTCGCATACAGGCAGTCTCATACATATTTGTTTCAGCACGAAAATAGTGAACAGTAAAGGCAACTGAGGGAATGCTTGTAAACAGCCCCTCAATGCTGCAGAAGCGCTAGCTGTCCATGTCTAAGCCTTACAACAGAGCAGGCCTCAGCACAGTTAAAAACAACTGCAAAAAACAATTTCAAAAGGCAAGGATCCATACCACACAGACGATTGACCACTGAAGATCTCTATTTGCAATCAGAGCTCAGATCAGTTCTGAAAAATATTCTGGGCAGCCATACAGAACCTACAGGTAAACAACATGCCCACATCAACATGAAAACAGCCTGTTGAACTAAAAGGCACATACATTTTGTCTCAGGTATCATTGTCTTCTCCAAATTAAGAAAGTCAGGAACTATATGAAACACGAGTCAGGCATCATGTAAGGCTGGAATGCCATAAGGAAGTCCCTTACAAAAGTGGCATTCTGGTCTGATTACTGTCATGTTTGAAGGGTATTAATTCCAGCAGAATTCAAAGGAGTTATAACAGAGATTGCAGCTCAGGTTTGGATATTGCTTTAGGTGCTACAGTGGTGTTCAATTGACAGAACCTCTGTTTCACATCCAGTGAAATTTCCTCAAATGTCCAGTGAATTTCACATGCACATTATTGCTTGGGAAAGGAAAGAACTGAAAATTTCAGTGCTTGGATTACCAGACCTTAGTTCCTATGTCAGTTATGTACTGACATCTCTAAACCCCCTTTAAAAAAATCTGGAGCCTTTTCACTGAATTAACCATGGTGCCACTGAAGTAATAAAATGCTTTTGTGAAAGATGTAACAGGAACAAGAATACCTAGAAGTGAAAAGTGGAAAAAAGTAACTGCAGGGGCTTCAAGAAATCTCCACGCTGCTGGCAGGGGTGACACAAAATCAGGGGTGATCTGCAACCACCTAGATGGAGACAAATCGAAACACAGAACCAAACTGAGAACACAAACATGATCCTGATCATTGACAATCAAGGCAACTCAGTACAAAACAATATCAATAAAATGGCCCTAAATCTTGCTTCCAACTTCAGGTATGTCTCCTTGGGGAGATGACAGACTCTTAAAAGGACACAGAAAAGCAGAGAATCAATGCCAAATGATTTTTTTTTTCTATATTTGTATATGTTGCCAGAAAGATTTCAATACAAAAAAATAGACAAGAAAGGCTACTTTGTGAAACCTTGGTGGTGAAATTTTGGCCATTTTTTAAACCATTTTTTAAATTAATTTAGCAGTTTTAAATACAGCTAGTAATTATTGGGGTTTTGAAACTATAAAGTCCTTCAGAGGACTAATGAAGGTGTTGAATTCAGTGTTGTGGAAAAGCATAAGATCATATAGGCTGTGAATATTTACTATTGTATTTCATCATACTTTCTATAACAATCTTATGAACAATTTCAATATTTCTGCTTTTATTCCTTTTGTTTCCTCTTCATCATATCAATATCTATTAATTATTTCTCAGTGTTAAAGGAAAGTTGATGTGATTGTTGCCTTAGTTGCCAAGTATTTGTTCACTATATTGTTTTTTGCTTTGAGGACTTGTAAGTGGCAAAGTAATAGACGCATTCCTATTCTGCTGACTAATTGACCAAATGCAAACCCAAAAATATTTTCAAAGCTCCTTTTCCCTCAAAATAAGAAACATTTGTAGTGCTATTGCCATTATCCAGTATTATGAAGAAAGAAAATCTAGGGTTTTTTTTTATTGTAGAAGTGCTTAATTTCTTGGATATTGTGGAAGCAGCAAACTAGTAAAAGAGCTGTTCTACATTATAGGGCTATGCTAAAACAATTTGGAGCTGTAAGCAGGATGTTATATAAGTATCCCTACTGGTTCTATTCCTGGCGAGTTGCCTTTCCTTTTTTTTTTCACCTAAGGGAACCATCAGTTTATCTCAGAAGTACCTCAGCAGTACACATGTGTATGCATTGTTGGGTAGAACACACCAACTGGCTGTCTTTGTGATGGAAAGGAAGGCCCGTTTTGGGTAGATACCAGCAGAGGTTCAGAGGGTAGATGCTAGCAAAAGTCCAGAATGTTAAAGCATCCTTTGAGATATATAGTGCAATTCACATATTCCTCGAATAGAGTTTCAAGTAGAATGTTGTATGTTTCACTGGTAGAAAACATTCCACACACACAAATACCTCAAAAAAAATTAACCTTTGGTAAAAAAGAAAAAAAAATCTTCATTGAAAATGAAAATATTCATTTCAGAATCTTTGTCCTCCTTCTGTTCACTCCAAAGTTACAAATCAAATGTCTCTTAACCTTATTCTCTTCTGCTGTTTGGTTATCCTGCCTGTATTGCATATCCTGTGAATCATTCTCTTAATCTTTACTTGCTAAAGTTGTAGCTAGTGAACTAGCAAAAATAATTATTTTTCTCTATGGCTGAATGTACTATGCTCAGTTTATGGTTACAATCAGTTTTTACTTTCTTTCATTCTAGGTCGTTCCGCTGTTTACTACTACTACTAAATGAAAACTTAAACTGTTAGCACAGATGGCTTTACAAAATGGAGCCTGAGATGTGGGGTCTTTATACAGATAAAGAATGGGCTTCTCTTTTGACAGACTTTTTAATGGTTGAATCGCCTTTCATTTTAAATTGTAGGAAAAACAACTTCCACTTCTGAAGTTGATTGGCATCATGACCGTTATAACTCTCTTTGAGTAAATTTAGGTTTTGTGACAGAGTATGGATTGATTCATGACTGATTAGAAATGTAAGGAGCTATCAGTTGGCTCTCTTGTATAAGACGATTTTTTTTTAGCTCTTGCAGGCCAGTGCTCAAAGAAGAATTCATGTTGATATTGAAGTGGATGCATGTAAAAAATGTCTTGTACAAACCACATTCTACTGACTCTAGCTCTTTCCCTTGGAAAAGGAAAATGTGTCTGAACTAAGGTTGCCAGCTTTTCCATACCTTAAGCCTGTGAGAAAAATGCTCTCAGTAGTGAATGCATCACCCTCTTCCTCTCTGCTGAAGGTGAAATTAATCCCATTCAAAAATGGTGTCTAGCAGCAAGCCATGGCTGCTCTATTGACTGTTAACGCACCTTTAAGTAGGGTTGAGAGAGTGAGGAAAAAATAGAAACATTATTGTGTAATCAATTTAGTCTGTTGCAAGGTGATAATAGAATTGTAACTTAGAGCAGCATTTTTTTCTCACAAATCATAAACTTTCTTAAGGGAACAAATAGTCCATGGACACTTTCATGATCTGAAATACTAGTTTTAAATTCCTTGGTCCTTCATTTTACACATGTTTACTTCGTTGTTGGCTCTGAGTGACTGCCAGATCTATGTTGATGCCTTGTCCTCAGTATATACTCTTCCCTGGGGCTAACATCCTTCCTGACACACCCGGTCAACTTTTGGGTTAGATCGACTTGGGATATGGATCTCTGTTGTCTTATCTCTGCCTATCAGACAGTTAATTAACCTCTCCAGTAAGGTTCTGTTCTTCTCAGTCTTTAATGGATCTTGTAGTTTATCAGAATTGCGACTAATATTGCAAAAACACTTTGGTTAAGACTGTACCCTCAAGACTCCAAGGTTTTTCTTGCACAGTGTATGCAAGAAAAAAGCGTGGTCCTTCTTTTCAAATCAGCAAGTAGTGAATCAATGTTCTTATCCTTTCTTGCATGCCTATTCCCTTATTTCCTTTTCTCTTTACTGCAGCTATTGATGTCTGTAACTGTACTGCCATGTATTTTTATCCTACTGTTCTTTTTATAGTGACTCTCCTGTAGAAAATATTCTCAGACTGTTGGCTCTTATTATGTATTTTTCTTAACTTTTATCAGAGTTTTGTATCCTCTCCCTAGGATTTATAAGCCTGAACTGCTGTTGTCTTTCGGACTCATGCTTATTGCAGGCTGGAATTTAGGTATATGTACTGAGAAGACTGAGATGACTATTCATCAGACAAATTTTCCAGTATAGATTAATAACTCTTAAAGCACTAGCTTTATCCTTACAGTTTAATGGTTTGAAGTAATTTTAGTGATGATTCTTAGTTTTGCAAGCCTGTTCTGCAAGGTCCTTTCTCACCTGAATTTACGTTTACATGGTGGTAGGAGCAGACATAAATATCAAATACTCTTCTATGAGAGGCAATAGCACATTGTCTACTGATTTGGAAAAATAAGCTACTGATTGTTACTTGAAAGAAGTCAAAATTTTTATTGATACAAAAAAGATTATTTTTTTGCTTTTACTTCTTTTGTTTGAAAAATTTCTCTTTTTTTAACATGTGTGTATTTTAGCAGATGTCAAATCCTTGATTCACACTATTTAATTTAACAGCTGGGCAGAGTTTCCAAACTATCTACTGGTATGCAGTGATATCAGTAGATGGCCAGGAATTTTAATAACCATGAATATCTACAATTGCAGCCCACTTAATATTCTCTGTATTCTTATGAGGAATGCAATGTTCTCAATTAAATTTAGCCTACTATTCACATTCAGAATTCTTTACATGTAATAAACCTGGATTGTACATTAAAATGTGCTATGAATCCCAGCTGTACACTGCCTATTTTTTTTGGCACTTGGAAGCACACAATATTTTCCTCTGGTTCAGATGACAGGCAGAGCCAATCTGAGGCAAAATGAAACAATTTCCAACTGGTGGGCTTGATAGCGCAGGTGACATTAAATAATTAACAAGTTCTCTTTCAGAACCATGCCTCATGTTTTAATTAATATCGCTTCTTAAAATAAGAAGTTGTTTACCATTGCTGCTTCTGCAGGCTGATTGCTGCTTGCAAAAAACATCTGAGACATGACTATGCCCAGGGGATTGCTTTCACTTCATTGTTTATAATAACTACAAACAAAGAGCTGCAAAAACTCATCTCGCCATGAGGCGTCCTGACAATCTGCCAGTTTAGTCACCAATAATAATGAGATTGGCACAAGCAATAAACTCAGCGCTAATCTAATGAGGGCCTGTTTCAATCGCCCATTGATATTACAGCAGCTGCTAAGCACTCAATGTTTGGGACACACAAACAAGAAGTATACCTCCAACCAGTTGAAGGGTAATTATCCCCTCAACATGGCTTTAATCCTATGTAGACTCTGAGTCATTTTTTTTTTCTTTAAAATATCTATCTCGCTTCTCAGAGACCTGATTCAGGCCAGGCAACAGGTGTAAATCAGGTGGTTCCCCAGGCCATGGACAAAACCAGAGAAGAGGCTGAGCTGGAGATGAAGCAAGCACCCAAGCAGAGCAGAAGACGTGTGATTTACAGAGCTGCCTGTGCTGAGCCTGGGTGATGTCACTTCCGTCACTTAGTTCCTGCGGTGAATGCAATTATGAACAGATGGGCAAATGACATGATTCCGCTGCTAATGAACTTCCCTACTGTGGAAGAGGACAGTGTATTACCCTTTTGTACTTCAGACTCTTAATTATCATTCTTAGGGTTTGGTGTGTTTTGGGGGAGGTGGGTGATTTTTTTTTGTTTTGTTTTGTTGTTGTGTTTGGTTTTTTTCCCCTAAACGTATTTATTATACATCTTTGAATTTTAAATTCTTTAGGAGATATTTAACTTGTTCCTTCCTGGTCAGAAAAGTTCTGAAGAAGAGGAAGAACAAAAGGGTCTTTTTTCTAAATGGAAACAATAATATATAAATGCACGTTAAGAGAAGAAGAAATCTGTGCTAGCCTGAGTTCTAAAATGCTACTTTCTTTTCTCAGCTCCCACTTCCCTGATTTCCAACAAGTTTTCTCAAAAAGGCTTTTCTAGGTGAAGAACTCATGGTAGTGTGGTTCAAAAAATCAGTTTAACCTGTCTAGAAGAATGGGTAAGAAGAGATTGATTTGGAAAGATTAATTAGCATTTCTACTAAGTCAAAGAACAAGTATAATGAAACCCAGGAAAGGTTTATGGTCAGGTTCTATATTTTGTATATCACAGAACTAAACTGACAAAAACACATTCTGTTGCCACTAAAATATGCATTTCAGCATCAACATATCAAGAAAGGAATGATGTTAAGAATCTAAATATAAATCTATTTTCCTTCATCTTCAGAAGTAGTGTTGAGGAAGAAGAAGGGACATCTTACACTTCTGAGTAAAAAAAAAAAATCAATAATTCCATCATCCTAGTTTGTATTTATTCTTCATTTTGAAAAAGGATGATCATCTTTTGGGTAAGCCATGTGGATGAAGTGGATCTATAGTCCAATTTGTAATATAACCCTAATGTAAATCTGAAAAGAGAATATTCATTTCAGAGACTCAGACAGCAGGATACTGTTCCCCTGCATTGTTTTTTATCAGAATTGTGAAGTATATTATCGAATATCTAAATTTCTCATCATTGGCATGGCAGCACTAATATGTTTGTGACAAACTTTAATAATTTATACAAGGCATCCGAGTAAGGAAGCTGATCTCTTCAGATTATCCCTCTTAGTCATAGTAAGAAGGAGAGTGAACAGGAGGGCACGAGCTTAGGCTCTGCCAGGGAAGGTTTAGGCTGGATATCAGAAAAAAGTTCTTCACAGAGTGAGTAATCAGGCATTGGAATGGTCTGCCCAGAGAGATGGTGGATTCACCATTCCTGGAGGTTTTTAAAATAAGACTGGATGTGGCACTTAGTGCCATGATCTAGTAATCAGGATAGTGTTGGATTAAGGGTTGGACTTGATGATCTTGGAGGTCTCTTCCAACCCAGATAATTCTATGATTCTATGAGTCTATGATTCCACAAAGTATTTCACAGCATTTAAGTTAGACTTCTTAAAGGTAAACACTATCAGTGACTTCATAAGGAAGGAGTAGAAAGGTCCGTTATGTCATAATGGAGGCTGTGAATGACTCTGTAATAGTGAGAAGTAATTGGAAGAGTTAATGCACTAATACATAAGGCAATTGCAACGACTTTTAAAATGTTTTTTTAAAAAAAAAGTGGGGTGGGACACAGAAGAATAAATAACCTTTAAGCTGTAGCTGTTAACTTTGGACTCACTTTTGTGAAACTGTTGAGTCCTGTAACTTTCCAGGAGCACAAAGAGTTTACATATTCAAAGAACAACAAACTGTTAATGGTTTCCACTGAAACAGATGGCAACATTATGATCATTTTTGCAATTAATGCTGACTGCAGATTGTTCTTGAGGCTACAGTCATAGTTCTCCATCTCCTGTGTTACCACAGTATTCATTAACACTACTTATTTTATAAATTTTCCTTCTTCCCAAATCTATTGAAGATTTCTAATATATCTGGAGATGGAAAGAACTGCCTTCTGCTACTTACATGCCAAGGATTTTGCAAATGAAGACGTCTTTCTCCTGTGACCCTGAAATTCACAGTAGAATGTGATCTCCTTTTTGTCCTGCATGATAAAATTGCTGATTAGAAAGCTAAGCACATCTTAAAGATACTCTTTCTGGAAAAAAACTATACATCTGCATATGTCTGGCATGATTGTTATTCTGATTTATCGAATAAGTGAATACTTTCTGTCCATTTATTTGGGTTTCTCATCATTCTTTTCATTCTCAGCTAACCTGAATAGGCATTTTTGTGGGTGTTTTTCTTTTTTTTAACTGAGTGTGATGCTCTCAAATGTTCACATGCATCACACAGACTGAAACTGTCATCTTTGTAACTTTTTTTCATATGTCCAGTGAACTCCGTATGGACAACAGATGTGCAGCAAAGAAGTCAGCATTGCCCTTGAAAATAAATACAGTAATGCTGGCAGAAACCTTTTCCCTCTTTGAAGTAGTATATTGTAAGATGAAAAGAGAGTGTATTGTTTTGCAATGAATCTAGGTAGAAATAGAACCAGTGCCACTGTCCTCCAAATAGCAATGAAGTGCCTTGTGCTCTTAAAGGGAGACATGGGGAAAGCAGGCACGACTGCTCTGCAGGTTGGGAGCACAATTTAACTTCTGCCATTGCAGTTAACGATCTGAAGATAAAGCAGTTCAAAAGGGAAGTTTTCCAGACTAGGTGAAGAATGATCATCTATAGTTTAGAACAAAATAAAGGAGAAAAGGTATTGTGGAGCACATCTGCATTGGCCCAGCTAGGGTTACAGCCAGTTAACTTTGTTAGTAAGCTGCAGTATCTCATCCCCATCCTCACATCTCCTGCCATGACACTCACACGTGAATGCTCACAGCAGGCAGTGGGGAAAGCTGCAGTTCTCTCCCTGAAGGAGTTGGGTTCAGGTGCCAAGGAGCTGTTGAGATCAGCAGGAGCTGGAACCAGAAACCCTCCAAGGGGCAGAATATTGCTGCAGAGCCTGGCAGATAGTCCTGCTCCATGAGATAGTGTGGGCCATCCCTTGCCAGGAGAGTTCCATGGTTGGTTTGCCCTGAGCTCAGCATCTAGAGGAGCAAGACATTGATCTGGGACCCTGTACCTCAGAAAAAGAAATATTCTGTCACATGAGTCACAGTGTTTCCCAGCTCAGTGTTTAGTGGGAATTTGGACCTAGGAGCAAGGCCTTCCAAAGAAAGAAATTGTGCTGCACCTTGCCACTATGAAAAACAACACACACTCTGTTGTGTTTTGGAAGGCATGCCTTCCAAAGGCAGCACGGAAAATAACACAGAGAGGAAAACCTGGCAGAAATCTGAGATGCGTCTTTAAAAAAAAATTGAAGAAGTTTTGAGAAATACAGTTCGTTAGAAAACCTAAGGTTGAGGACTGATTTCTATTTTCAGATCTTATGGAGGTGAACTGTTTAATGTGACAGGTTAGCAGAGTTCAGATGTTTGCTTTTCAAAGGTTGGCATTGTACAGATGCAATTGGAACTAGGAATCCTTCATTGCGTCATATCAGAATAATAAACCGATAATTGTACAATTTTTCTTGGTATGTAACCTCTGTCATTGGGAAAATACTCTCCCACCTCCCAAGTATTAATGTAAATTTTTAACTTACTTTGTTATGTAGATGAAGATTTTGTTTCCCGTGAATTTTTATAATAAAATATATAACTTATAACAATATTACAAGATTATTTTACAATTCAAGATCCATATAAGAGGTAATCATGCTGTGTATTTGTAAACAATGGATTTTTTAATAACAGGAAAATATTTTTAAGAGGATTTTATTATTACTGTAAGAGAACAACTGAGATTTAATCTACAGTAGTGAATATCAAATGTTGTAAATTTCAGAGTGAAACAAAGGTCACAGATAAACTCCAATTGAGCATCACTGAAATTATAAAAGATGTAATGTATTGAACTCTACCTTCAAGCCATCTGTTGAAAGATTTTGTTGATGGTTCAAAGTTAGCAGTTTCTGGTTTTCAGGAAATGTACTTATCTGGGGCCAAAAATTATATATTTTTCATTTTTATTTTTGCTAACTAAAAAGTATATTAGCTAAAATAAAGTAAGTAGAAACATTTCACAGCCAGAAATCTCATATAGGTCATGAAGACCTATTGTGACAACCATAGAAAACGCCAGCAAATGTTTATCTCAGTATCTAACTTCAGAAATCTGTGTAAATTAAACTTTAGATCATAGACTTGCAATTTAAGTGAGACAAAATAGAGTATTTGGAAAGATAGATCAAAATATAGAGGTGAAATTTGTTTAACTTAATATATTAATAAATATTTAAACTCTTATGGATTATGGAAAGAAGCTTGGGGATGCACAAGAAATGTCATTAACACATCCGTATTTTTCTCTTTAGAGAGACTGGCTAAAAAACCTTTTGTTGAGTCTGGATGTGACCTGATCACTGATACTGTACATAGTAACTGTATGTTCTGTGTAGAGCATACTTGGAATCATATGTATTTATTCAACATATACTCCAATAGGGTGTTCCATTTAAATAAAATCAACAAAATAAATCTTGAGTTATTAGAAGGGCAAATGCAAATGAGTAAAACGGACCATAAAAAAATTTACGTAATCAGATAGCATTAAGTCCACTTTTTTATGTAATGTGTGGATCTATACCTATCATATAACATTGTGATGCTCTTTTTATTAATATTTATAAAAAGCTGTTACATTCTCTAATTAAAGAGGGATGCAATTACCTTATGATATTATTTATCTGTCAGCAATTGACATTCATAAGGATTCAGTTTTCACCTTCCTCCTTGAAATGATGTCTTATTTATGACAGAAAAAAATAAAGTTGCATGCTAGGAATTCACCTAGCTCATCTCTCCAGGTGATGAAACAATCTGCTTTCTCCATGCCCAACAAAAATATGTTTGCCAGGATTATTGTTATAAATACTACAATCTCTCCAGCAAATCTGCTATAGTAATTATCTAACCTTATCAGTAGAATCTTATTCTTAATATCTGAATATTCATTGTGGCAAAAAAAAGAGGATTTTATTCTTCCTTCCTCATTTTTACCTTTCTTCTAGGGCTATCCATCCCTTGTTTCTTCCATTTTCACTTGTGTACCATCCTCTCAAGACAGAAACATGGTGGGACGACTCACATGACTGGAGTGCTCTTGTACGTGGCTACAAGCTCTTCAGAAAGGACAGGCAGGGTAGGAGAGGTGGAGGGGTGGCTCTGTATGTTAGAGAGACTCTTGATTCTGTTGAACTTGAGGTTTCCAATGATAGGGTTGAGTGCTTGTGGACCCAAATCAGGGGGAAGGACAACAAGACTGACATCCTGGTAGGAGTCTGTTATAGACCACCCAACCAGGATGATGAAGGGGACGAGTTATTCTACAAGCAGCTGGCAGATGTCTCAAAATCGTCAGCCCTTGTTCTTGTGGGTGACTTCAACCTACTGGATATCTGCTGGGAGCTCAACACAGCAGAGAAGAGGCAGTCTAGGAGATTCCTAGACTGTATAGAGGATAATTTCCTGCTCCAGCAGGTAAATGAACCCAGCAGGAGTGGGGCCCCACTAGATCTGCTGTTTACAAACAGAGAGGGACTGGTGGGAGATGTAGTGGTCAGAGGCCAACTGGGGCACAGTGACCATGAAATAATACAGTTTTCAATATTCAGGGATGTAAGGAGGACGGCAAATCAAACCTCTATGCTGGACTTCAGGAGGGCAGATTTTGACCTGTTCAGAAGATTCGTCCGGAGCACACCCTGGGATGCGCTCCTCAAAACCAGGGGTGTACAGGAGGGATGGATGTGCTTCAAGGAAAAAGTCTTGAGTGCACAGGAACAGGCTATACCAGTTAGCCAAAAGGCAAGCCGGCGGGGAAGACAACCACCTTGGTTGAATAGGGAGATACTGAAGGAAATCAGAGATAAAAAGAGAGCCTACCGACTGTGGAAGGCAGGGCTGGCCACTCAGGAAGAGTATAAGGATATAGTTAGAGCATGCAGAAGGAAAATTAGAGAAACAAAAGTGCAATTTGAAGTTAATTTGGCTACTTCTGTTAAGGATAACAAAAAGTGCTTCTATAAATACATTAATAACAAAAGGAGGGGCAAGGAAAACCTCCACTCCTTGTTTGACCTGGGGGGGAACATAGTTACTAGGGATGAAGAGAAGGCTGAGGTACTCAACACCTACTTTACCTCAGCCTTCACCAGTGGGCAAGGTAGCCCTCACGATGACTGGCCTCCGGACCTCACAGATAGGGACAGGAAACCAAATGGCTCCCCTGTATTCCAGGCAGAATTATTCTATGAATTACTGAGCCACCTGGATCCACACAAATCTATGGGACCTGATGGATTCCATCCTTGGGTGATGAGGGAGCTGGCAGAAGAGCTTGCCGAGCCACTCTCCATCATCTACCAACAGTCCAGACTCTCTGGGGAGGTCTCAGATGATTGGAAGTTGGCAAATGTCACGCCAATCCACAAAAAGGGCTGGAAGGAGGACCCGGGCAACTATAGGCCTGTCAGCCTGACCTCAGTGCCTGGCAAGGCTATGGAACAGATCATCACAATCATGCAATCACACAGCACCTTCAGGAGTCCATCCATGGGATCCGACCCAGCCAGCACGGCTTTATGAAAGGCAGGTCTTGTCTGACCAACCTGATTTCTTTCTATGATCAGGTAACACGCCTGGTGGATGAAGGGAAGCCTGTGGATGTAGTCTATTTGGACTTGAGCAAAGCCTTTGACACTGTCTCCCATGGCATACTCCTGGATAAACTGGTAGCCCGTGGCTTGGACAGGTGCACTCTCAGCTGGGTTGAGAACTGGCTGGATGACCGGGCCCAGAGAGTGCTGGTGAACGGGGCTGCGTCCAGGTGGCGGCCGGTCACCAGTGGTGTACCCCAGGGATCTGTGTTCGGTCCGGTTCTGTTTAACATCTTCATTGATGATTTAGATGAGGGGATTGAGTCCATCATAAGCAAATTTGCCAATGACACCAAGTTGGGAGGGAGTGTCGACCTGCTGGAAGGCAGGAGGGCTCTGCAGAGGGACCTTGATAGGCTGGAGAGATGGGCTGAGTCCAACGGGATGAAGTTTAACAAGGCCAAGTGCCGGGTCCTGCACTTTGGCCACAACAACCCCATGCAGCGCTACAGGCTGGGGACAGAGTGACTGGAGAGCAGTCAGGTGGAAAGGGACCTGGGAGTACTGATTGACAGGAGGCCAAGAAGGCCAATGGCATCCTGGCCTGCATCAAGAATGGTGTGGCCAGCAGGACTAGGGAAGTGATCCTTCCCCTGTACTCGGCATTGGTGAGGCCACGCCTTGAGTATTGTGTTCAGTTCTGGGCCCCTCAGTTCAAGAAAGATATTAAGGTGCTGGAGTGGGTCCAGAGAAGAGCGATGAAACTGGTGAAGGGACTTGAGCACAAGTCCTATGAAGAGAGGTTGAGCCAGCTGGAGTTGTTTAGCCTGGAGAAGAGGAGGCTCAGGGGTGACCTCATTGCTCTCTACAACTATCTGAAAGGAGGTTGTAGACAGGTGGGGGTCGGTCTGTTCTCCCAGGCAGCCAGCAACAGAACAAGAGGGCATGAGCTTAGACTCTGCCAGGGAAGGTTTAGGCTGGATATCAGGAAAAAGTTTTTCACAGAACGAGTATTCAGGCATTGGAATGGCCTGCCCAGAGAGGTGGTGGATTCACCATCCCTGGAGGTTTTTGAAATAAGACTGGATGTGGTACTCAGTGCCATGATCTAGCAATCACCAGGATGTTGGACAAAGGGTTGGCCTTGATGATCTTGGAGGTCTCTTTCAACCCAGATGATTCTATGATTCTATGATTCTATGATTCTATGATTCTATGATTCTATGATTCTATGATTGGAGTCTATCCAGTCGCTCAGCATCTTTCTTGACAAGAAATCTCCAAAACCGGAGGAGACATTTTAGTAGTTTTATTTATTTATTCATTTATTTGTTTGTTTGTTTATTATTCAGCTCACGATTGACCGTAAGAGCCAGTGCCTTTTACAAAACTTCTACCCAGCCAGCTGGTACACACAGTGTATTTGTAGCTGATTATTCCTGTCTAATAGTAGTATCCTACATTTGATCCTCAATATTGATTAATAAGAGAACACTGCAAGACAATGTTTTCTGCAAGGCAAAAATATTCAGTTCTGAGAAAAGGTCAGATATTCTTTTTCTTTTATAATAAGATTTTCTGTCAATTAGTATATAGTACTGTCTTTCATTACTTCTGCCAATGGAATAATTTTTATATATACATTCATTAACTCCAAAAAGATTTGGCTAAATAAAAATATTGAGTAGTGAGATAATTCAAACACTGATTAGCTTGAGAATACACAAAGAAGAAAGCTTGGTCAAAGGAGAGCAATGCAGACAGAGGCATTTGTGTGCTCTTGAACCTATATCCTAATTTAATATGTTCTTAAGTAAGAAAATTATTCTTTATGAACTGTTTTCCATTTCTTTTGACTTTTTTAACCAGCTGAACTCAATTTTGTACACGTCCAGCTTGAAGTGTTACTTGCCTTTCCTTAAGACTGAAGCAACTAACTACCGTGTTGTAAAATTATAGGAATGGACTGATTGTAAAGGAGACAGAGTCATCACAATCTTTAAAACAGCAGCTCTTGTATGATATATAGTACAATATAGTTTTATTTAGTGTTAGTGGATATCAGGAGACTAATAGTGCTAGAAAAAAAACCCCAAAATATAGAGTTTCAAAGGAATATTTTTAAGCATTTGGTTAGCTGGCAAAAAAACACTGAAATGAACATATATTTACATGGAAAATACACCAGTTAAGCCTACCATGTGAGGAAAGGATGTAACCAGAGAAGTCCATCAAAGATGAAATTAAGATGTACAATGAAAGAATTAATTCAGACACTAATAGACAGAGGAAAAAAAATCCTACATTCTGAAGCAGGAGATTACTAGCCATAGCAGCATACATTTCTTCTTCTTGCATTTGTTTTCCAGTTATATCAGATTATTTACCAAAGAGTGAAACACATGAGAATATAGATTACCTTATATTCGGCTTAAATTTAGAAACAATTTTTTTGGTTTTGTTGTTGATTTCTCTTCCAAATGACACTTTTTGATAAAACAAATGGTCCACGATTCAGTCGTGTATGTATACACAGTTAACAGACTCCTCACTGCTGGTCTTTTGTTCTGTCATAAATACTGTGCACTTGAAAAAACTAGACTGAGAAAAAGAAACCTATTGTAATACTTTTTCTCTGAATAGTGTTGTCAATATTATAAAACTGCTTCTTTTTACTGTGTATTCTTTACCTTTTTAAAATGGCCATCTCCTGCATGAACTCCGTTCTTAAATTTCACACAGTGCTGGTATTTGCAGCTGATGAAGCAGCAATCAAACTTGTGTGTACTTGTCAAATGCATTAATATGTTTTGCTAATTTCGAAAAATTACTGTTCCCCAGTGAATAGAAAGAATCCATGTCGATTAAGCAGCAACTAAAGGAACATTAGTTTTCAAGGAGAGATGATACTTGCTAGAGAAACTAAGAAACATGATGGTGTTGGTTTTGCCTGATCTACAGAAGAATGGCTTATCACTGGACTGGGAGGAATTCTGGAGACATTATATCTGCTGGAATGTGGTAGAAATTAATATCACAGAAAATGCACTCACAACAGTCATCATTCAAGATCATGACAAAGATTTTAACTTTTTCTTTGTAATCTACATATACTGTACTATTTATGAAAAACAAGTTAACATTTTTTCTGTGATCCTAACTTTCTAAAGCAAACAGAAACATTATCAGCTGCAGCTGGTGTACGGCCAAATGAATATAAGGTTCTGGTTTTCAATAACAAATGCTCAAGATAATTTTATGGAAAATTTTTAGCTATTCATCTGCGCTTTTAGTAATATTACATCTCTTGTGTTTTGTTTTTTTTAATATTAAGGAAATTGTAACTGTCCTGGAACATGTGATAGTAAGCAGTTTTTGATCTATTATCTCAGTTAGGCAAAACACTAAGTACAGACATGGTTTCATCTCCAGGGAAGCTCCTTTCTTCTCATTTGTTAACTCAGGGTCTTTATTACTTCATCATCCTAAAAACGCCACTTGTCATCTCAGAAGCTAAATATTCCTTTACTATGTGTGGCAGCGCTTCATAACCATTACAATATGTAGTCTTCCCTCCTTTCCAACTAATCTAGTGTCAGTCATTTTTTTTCTATAGGGGCACAATAGAATTACACATGGATTTTGAAGTCAGAATGCTGTATTATTAGGAATATAATGTTTTAACCTATCTAAGATAAATGAGAATAAAAGCTTGTTTGCCCTAGTTTTGAATTACCCAAAACCTCTCACATTCTGCATGTTTTAATGGTAACCCAGTTAGAAAGAATGAGAATGTATGGTTTCTAGTGTAGTTCTAACGCAGGGCAGGAATAGAATTAATATCCTTGAACATGTAAGTCTCATGATTTCAATATGTTTGCTTTTCTACATGGTCAAATTTGCTATTTTTTTAAATTTAATTGTAGACTACCTATATATATTTATAAATAAAATACATATACACACTTTGCATGTACTGTATATACACAGATAAAACATATACACATATTTATACACTTTATATACACTTTTAGTGTGCAGGTTTATATATGAAATCCAATACATACAAAACCATTGAGACTATACCTGTAAATTATCTTTTATTAGCTACGGACTGCTTCACAGACAAAGTGTTGTGTGTTGGCACATTGTCTTGATGTTTACTTGCTGTCACTCTCATATACTGACATTTTCCAAGAGAGGGTAAGAAAACAACTGTATTTGAACATGCGTCCAGTTGTACTGACTGAAGCGATCAAGGTGAGCCTTGTCTCACTGTGACAGGCTAGAACATGTTCTATAACCAACTCTTTCTCCCCTCTCACTCTTGGTTCCCAACCTATAGGGTTAGTTTTGGGTTTTTGTGTGGGACCTTGTATGTATAAAATTATGTATATGTATGTTTGCGGCTGCTTTTCATTCAGTTAAATTCTTTCAATCTTTGTTGATAACTAATATTCATTGCCAATATATCACAGTGTACAGGAACAAATTGTTAAGCATTTTGTTACTTTTTAGCATTGAGAAATACATTATGTTAAGTAAGAATTGAGACAGATCTAGAGCTAACATGGTGTGTCATCTTTCCATTGCATATCACTAGTGTACTTCTTGCAGCTCTCTGAAAGGATTTTGTGAAAAAAAACAACAAGTTCCTTCCAGTTCTGCAGGAAGTTTATGGTGTTACGTCAGGCAAGGTGTGTAAACATGGACAGTTTTCTTGTTTCTGAGATAAGTGCAATTTTCTTTCTTGAAGTCCCCAGACCTGATTTCCCCTTCAGCTGGGGTGGGAGTCATCCCTTTCCTCAGATCACTCACACAATGCTCTGCAGCAATGGTGCAGCTTTTTGATGTAGGAGGCTAAGGAGAAATCCACTGATGAGGTTGCCATGGCAAGAGGCAGTCCCTGTCTTGTGCTGTTTACACTGCATTGTGAATGCCATGCACGAGCTCCATGTTTTTTCTTCATTTGTATAATCAGTGATTAATTTACTGTGACTTAATTCTCAACAATGTATTTAGACTTTGCACACTTCATTTAAAGGCTACACCTTTAATATCTTCAAATCCATGTAAAGATACCTGCAGCGGAAGGAAAATTTAAAGGCATCTTTAGTAACAGGGGCATAGAAGGAGGATTTTTTTTTCTGTTAGCATTAAATCTCTCTGAGAGCAGAGCATTTTCTAAACATCTGCACTATGCAGCATACAGTAAAATTTAACCATGTGATTGGGAGTCAAAGGCAACTGTAGCTACTGTAAGTCCTGTTAGACTGCTGTTCCGTACCAATGGATTTCGGACCCTTCCTGTGGGCTGATAGAGGGTCTGGCTGTACTCCAAGGTGGCTCAATATCCAGAAGGAAAGATGAAAAGAAAATTCATTTTATCAATAGTCAGAAGGGTCTGTCTTTCAGCTGGTGATGCAGCACTGACAGCTCTACAGGGATATCTTTGTTGCTTTTGTACATGAAGGTGAGGTACCAGGAGGATTGTTGATGACAGGAATGTGGCAGAAGGGGATTTTTCATGTAGGTAAGACTAGTTGCAGTGGCTTCCCTTGACATCTAGGGAGAGTTAGATTTAGCAGACCTCAGTGAAACCAACATCACTGCCAATAGCAACAAAGAAGAAAGAAAATAGACTTTAGGATTCATACTGAATTATTTGAAAAGGAGGAAATCTAAGAATCAAGTAGTTTGTTTAAAAAGTAGTAAATGGAAAAAAAAATCCAACCACTTTATTAGCTGATTAGTTGAATCAACATTTATTAGCTCATAATAACTTCTATGCTTTCGGGCCCATGCACTAGACTTTGCAACATGTGGAGCAAAGGGATCATGGCTAGAGGTGGCTTGGAGTCTTCTGGTAACAGGAGAGATGTTAACATGATTTCAGTTGTGAGGGAGGAATTTAAAGCTTGAATCCATTCCCCACTTAGTCAGATAACACAAGCAATTATTGCACATTAGAATAACATTTTTAGTTCTTTTGCAGTGTTCTGATAACTGACAGTTTTATGCTAAGTTCTTTATCAAATGATAGTGCTTTATAGTCTTATTTAATTAAAAGGGACTTATATTTTTTCACACTTGAAACAGTACTGAGAGTTACTAGTAAAACGAAAATTTCTGACAGCAATATTTTACTGTATATGTTGTAGCTGTTCACATCTCCCTATCATTACAGAGGGAGTAGCTTTCTGCTGTACTACCCTATATAAAATGAGGATATACATAACTGGATATGCCACAGTGACTATAGGGTGAAGGTGATGAAATAACTCAAACGATATGCAGCACTCAGCACTACAGAAAAAGAAAGACAGTTTTGTTGATATGAAAACAACAAAAGACAACAGGGTATCTTAATTTAGATATCTAGTACATCTGGTTAACATTTTTCTTTACTCTCTCTTCTCAATCTGAGATTATTATGGAATGGAAAAAACCCTACGTCTGCAAAAGCAAATATCAGGTAAAGAACACGGAAATGCTTAAAAATCCTGTTGCTTCTATTTCCTGTCCATTTCTTCCTTTATTCATTTTCACGAATAAAAAGTCACTGCTGTAATTCTCAGTTTTTCAACACGTTTACTGGTTCAAGCTGATCCTTTTATTGTATCTACTTAGAGGCGTGGTTTCTTGGTGAACTTGGAAGTATGAGGTTAAGAGTTGGACTTCATGATCTTAAAAGTCTTTTCCAACCTAAACAATTTTGTGATTTTTCCTTCTGTGATTCTTGGGCTCTCCGAGCATGTGGCTGTCAATAGTTCCTTGGCTTTTGGACACAGAGGTTTTGGGCTGAAAATACAACTGTGTTTAACAGTCACCTCTGAATCTTATCCTCCTTTCTGTCAGTAAAATTCCTCATTAGCAGCAAAATTGCATATATTGAGATATCAATCACATAGACTGAGAATAAGGTAGCTAACTAATTCATCGGCAGCAACATCTCAAAACAAAGAACTTAGCTGCAGGGTGGATCGTGCTCAGACTATGTTAAAGGTAAGATAAAGTAACTAGAACAAAGCAGCCGTAGAGCAGGTGACAGTGGCATTCTTGCCTTTCCAGCCATGCATCATCTAAGTCTGTGCTGGAAGCATCACCTAACATTGCGCTAGTCCCAACTCTTCAAGAGTTAACAGCCTTTATGTGCAGCTTTGCAATTTTAATGCAGACACAGTCTGTAAAATAAAGACTTGAGATCTGCAAAGGTTGTTTAAATATGAAATTCTAGTTGAGAGCCTGTGTCTAGTTACACTTTGTTAGCAGATCTTGGAAGTTAGTGAGGGTTAAATTATTGTATTTCTCTGCTCTCTATCGTTTAAGCAGCTTCAACACTACACAGCTGTCAAGTAAGAATCATTTCAGCCTGCAGAACAGTGAAAGGGGAAAATTCATTCTGTATAATAAATGATCAATCCCTGTTTTGACATTTACTGTGCCTTCACTTATGAGGAGGTACTGAATAGTCCATGCTTGTCTTAACAGAAGGATTATCCATCACATATCTTCCTCCATACATAGCTGTGAAGTATTTAGGTCTATATTTGCATATCTGCATCCATACAAAGACGTGGCTCTCAAGGGATTTCTCAAGCCAACAAGACCATTCCTTACAATGTAGCAAGACAGTATATTATTCAACCCTGTTGACTGATGTTATCTATTTAGATATAAAGACCTCCAGTGAATGTGATCAAGCAGCCTGTGCTGGTGACTTATTCCCTAAAGCTTAGTCATATAAAGACTTTTTTTGTTTATCTAAAGTATACTTTCCTTGTAGCTACCTAGAAAACCTGCTAGTTGTCTGTCAACGTGGACTAAGCAGGAGTAATTGCTTGCTGTCTCTTTTGTTGCGTCTGCTAGCATATTTTGTCAGTTAGCATGTCTTCCATCAGCCTTTTTTTTTTGCCTAGATGTTGTCTTGTGGGACCTGCTTTTTAAATGCTTAATAATTTTTTTGGATTTCTCTGAACTCCCAGTTTTACCTGTCATTTTACAAATGTCGTGTTTAAAAGTGGATGGATGACTCTAATTGATGCTTAATAAGCACCAAGTAGAACAGGGTGACTAACTCATTTGGTTTTAGATTTATTACTCTTAATACAGTTTAATCCATTGTAGCATTTGTTTCCCTTTGACCTTTTTTTTGTTATGAAAGTGCTGTTTGTTTGACTCGTAAGTACTTCATCACTCAGCAGAACATCTTGTCGTTTTGGTGCATCTATCTTGTTACTCGCTTTGCCTTATACGTTTGGACATGTGATTATTCTTTCCCCTTTAAAAATTGTCCCTATTGGAGAGGACTCTTGTAAATTCTAGTTATTAAATAATTAAGATTTTATTAATACTAGTTGCAATCTATTAAGATGCCTGTGTAGGTACCCTCTAAAGAATTTATTGTCTTCCAGCTTCAAAGCAGATGTAAATCGGTTTAGTATGTGTTCTGTCATAGCCCATACAGAGTTTAATCAAAGTATTGAATGGTACAGGATGAACTCCATACAGAAGCTTGCTTGACATTCAAGTCAATATGTCACCAGAAGGGTTAATAATTGCTTTCAGTATTTGACTTGCTTTGACCAGCTGATTCCTTCAATCTTCCTGTTGACTTCAGCGGAACTACTTGTAGAATGCTCTAAGTTTAGTACTAGAAACGCATAATTTGCTTTATTGCTGCTGATGATGATCGACTGAATAAACAAAACTATTGGGTCTTTAAGGGTGCTGTTCTTTCAAAGCATCCCTACTATTCCTGATGGGTAGAATTCTGAGTCACACTGATATTTAAGTAGAATCAAAAGCTTGGGGGACTCTCTGGCTTGGGGAAGCAAGGCATGAAACAAGATTTCTCATTCGTTTGTGTGCTGAGTGTGACAGGGAGAAAGAGTGGAAACTTTGAGGAATGTGGGAAAAAAAGTACACACTGGCAAATTTTCAGCTGTCTGTGTTTTCAAAGGTGGCAGCTGTGTTACTTAGGAATTTCCATGTGGCCCAAAGGTAAAAATTTGATTGATTTCACTCCTTTGTGCTCATTTTCTTTTTATCAGATTGGTTAAAAACTTCAATCCTTGTGAGGAGTGATCAGCCATTCATCCTGTTGACAGATTTTTTTAATTTCTTTGAAGGAATGTTAGGAATACAGTCGGTTTTCCCCTTGGCCACCCAACAAAATATGCCATATTCTACTATCGTTATCAAATATTTTTTAAGCCAAAAATAAACAGAAGAAAATACGTCACAGTCACTTTCGGAATTCATTTAGTCTTCAGTTACCTCTGAAGAGTCCATATTGTGATACGTAAAATTTTATGGGTATTACAGTCAAACCTTTGGCATTCCAACCTTCTGTTCCATAACTGTATGTAAGTCCTATCAGATAAACATCTACAGAAAGGAAGACAAACCATAGGCATGGAAAAGATCCTAGGGAAGTTTACTCCATTCCTCTGATATGTTTATATTAGATTATGTTGTCTGATCAAAGCCACAAAAACTTAATATTATATTTATAAACAGTAAAATCTTAACTACTTATATTTCCAGTGGCCATAGAAGACAATTAACTAGTGACCGATAGTCATTTTTACTTGCTTGTATAAATATTAATTCAGGTTTATAATTTAAATGTCTATACTAAAAAAGGCCCTCAGCATCTTTCATGAAAGAAATGTGATGATAGAATTATTAGGTTGTGAATTTAATTTTCATTCCTTCGGGACCATAATCCAGTGATTCCGGTGACAAAGTATAATGCCATTCTTTGAGGTGTGAATATATACTTACCATGTCACTGCTGCTTATCTGCATAGTGCTGATCTTCTGTACAAGTCTTACACAGTAAACCAACCATAAAACTCCCTTATAAACCAGATGGAAAAGATACTGCTGTCTGCTTGGAAAAAAAAAAAGAAAAACAACCCCAAAGAGGTATTTCTTTTATCTTATTTTTCTCTGAGATTATTTTCAAGGCACAGGATTTTAATAGACAGTAAGCTTACGTGTGCATTCACTACAGTAGGAAAAAAGTCAGAAAACCATTTGACACACCCTAAATCTTACGCTGTTACAGGGTTTTCTTTTATTACTTTGGTTTTGATTTGGGTTTTGAAGGGTTTGGGTGTTTGTTGTTTTGGGGTTTTTTTAATAGATACTATAGAAAATCAGAAGAGAAATACTAAATCATTTTCTGTCTTTTGTTTTCTGTCTGATATGGAACAGACTGCAATTTTCAATCTGCTTTGCACACAGTGTTTAATCCCCCATCCCACTGAATTGAAGTTGTTGATATTGTCCTGAAAAGTATTGCAAGGGAGACAGTACTTCTGTTGAAATTTTCAAATTAGGAACTATTAGGGAGAAAGATTCAAGAAGTGAAGTCAAAGAAATGCAGCCACTTAACCAACCCCAAGGACTTGGTTTTCCTTCCTCTAAGACTCAGTGGAAAAGGTACTATCAACCCAAGCTCCTTCTGCCACACCTAGTTAAACTGTAAGCTCTGGCACTCAGCCTATAAAGCAGCAACTTACATTGTGAAATCATCATCTTTAAGTGGTGGCCTTTCAGTCTGTTGCTGTATTCTGAACAGCCACAGTATCTTATGCTGCTATTACTGTTTTCTAATTTTAAAGGAAAAAAAAATATTCTTATGGTAAATCTTTTATATTAAAAAAATTTAACCATAAAAAGAGAAAAGGATGTCTGATTCCTCCAAGTTTACTTGTATTTCCAAACTGGAAAGTTTGTCAGTTTCTGTGAATGCTGGTGGCTTTCCAATGATATCAATATCTGATCATCTCATCCTGAGAAGAAATATGAGTTATATAATGCTATTTGGTTTTATGAGTGTCAATAATAAATGATAAAAGAACTGGTGAACACTATAAAAATGAGAAGACAAATGTTGAGTTCAGCAGATGCTGAGGCCACCACTACTTTCTGAGCATGAATGTATCTGACTGGTACCAGGCTCACTTAAACAGCAAAAGAAATCAGTAGACATGTTGCTAAAGTTTGCACACCATTTTCCAACATTTGAAAGTGGAATTTTGGCTTCTAGAGTAAAAACAGAAACATAAATAAATTTGAAAAACTTATTCCCATGTCTTAAAATGTTTAACATAGCCATATTGGTATTTAAATATTAGATGCACTCAAAAAGAAAAATTTAAGTGGTTTATTATATAAATGTAGATTTGAAGTCTATTTCAGAGCCAAGACTTGGGCTTAAATAGCCTTAAAAACACAAGTTCTTTAACATAATCTGGCCTCCACTTTCCTGGCCACTTCTTTTATTAAAATACACATACTTGTATAAAACACATGGTTTGAGTTCTGTGGTATTGACAGGGTATTTGCGTTTCCAGTTAGCAGTCAAAGACCCTGACAGCAAAATCCTTAACTGCAGATATTTGCTAATGCTTGAATTTGGTTGTGTCTCTTCTTATGCAGCTTAAAGTGATCCATATTCTAGTTCCTAAGGCTTGTTGAATCTTGCAGCACATTCTTCAAAGAGTGAAAAAATATTAAAAAGAAGCAAAGTATAGAAGTATTTGAAAGTTTTCTCTGAATAGAAAAAAATAAAAATGTCATTTCTTGTGTGATGATCAACTTTTCTCTGAGATACATTTTCAAATTATTTACTAGTTTATCTATAATTGATGTAAAATACCACCAATCAGTCATTTCTCCCATGTCTTCTTGGTGTCTCCAGGCAGAATTTGCTGTGACCAAGATGCCTTTTTCTGTCTTATAAAACCACTTATTAAAATGTTAACAGTCAAATTAAAATAATATTGATTTTTAATTATTTTTTTACATAAATGAAAGCTTTCCAAGTCCTTCTCTTCACAGCTTTTCTACTAAGCTGCCATGTTATTTTTGCTGATATGTTAGCTATATCCAGTGCTGAACATCACTGTTGTCAAATGTGCTGATGATTCCTCTGATGTCAGTGACAGAAAGATTGTGTCTTGTCGGTAAGGAAAGCAGATGCCATGGGCATGTTGAAACTGAGAAATTAGATTCCCCTAGGAGAGCATCCATGTGAGAACTCTGATCAGTTACCTCCCAAGTAGAAAATGGTGAACGATATATAAAAAAAATGAAAATTGATGCCTTTGCTTGAAACTAAAATCAAGAATGCAGAATAGTTCGCAGAAGTGTAAATGCATCTTTTTGAACTTGTTTTTGTTTTTTTTTTCTTTTTGACAGGTTTAGCATGAACATGTATCAAGAAAGAAGGTCATAGTATGCATCTTCAAATATTGAAAGATTAAAGTGACCTTAAGGTCACTCTTGTGTTTTCTACCAAGAAATTTAATTAAATATGCAAGTGTTTACTGCTTTGCTAATCCACCAAGCTTTCTTAGACTCCTTGTAAAATTCTACCAAAATCAATTTAATATTTCAGGAATTGCTTGAATTGGTTCTGATCCAACAAAGTCCAGGACGTGGATGTAGCTTTCAGTTGCTCCCCTGGTATAACTTTCAAACCAGAGCTGAATGTGTGCTGAGGGTCTTTGCTGGAACAGATGTTGACACACTTGGCAGAATGAGGCTGCCAGGGTCATCAGTCCATTTGTGCAAGAGGGAAAATGCTATAAGAGACTGTGTGTCCTCTTCACATATTTTTTGGTTCAAAATCAGATTAATGACACATTCCTCCTGTTATCTACCCTGTGAACTTCCATTTTCCTGCTAAGCCTCTCCATTTCCAGAACTGCATTTGAATCAAATTAATTTGATTTAAGGTTAATAACACTTTTGTAGTAGTAGTAGAGTGACTCGGCACTATGAAAAATGGAAACACGTACACTTCTCAACTTAATTCCATGATATGGTAGACACGATTGCAACCAAATGATGGTTCTAATTTGAATGTAAACATTTTAATAAAAACTGCTGCTGGCTGGAGACAGTATATTTACTGGAATGGATCAACATTTTAAGTACTTTCAGAAAAGTGAGGAGTCTTCATTTAGAGGTAGAATCCAAAAGCAGAGATGGAAGTGCTTGCCAGATATAATGTGATGTTCCAGACTTAGGGATAGATTAGGAAAGATGTAAAGCATTGAGAAAGGAAAGAGATTACACCCATAGAGAAGGCAGAGTTTATCCCATAACCATTCATACATGAGTGTTGGGAAGAATATTCAAAGTAGGAGAACTTAAGACAGAATTTTCCCAAGAAAATAATATATTGAGGAGATAATATTATGCTGGATATAACTTAGGACAGAAACAAATCTGTTCTGATGATGAATATTTATTTACTATTACTATTATAAAATGTTTAGGATAAATGTCGTTTCTTATGTTCTATTTCTCAGATTTTGAAAACGAATATCAGAATAATTTTCCATGGCTTAATGTGTTTCTACATACCTGCACAGTACTCAATCCAAAGAACATCTATTTGTTTTATCAGCTGTAGAGCAAGACTTGTGAAAAATGTGGCTTCAGAGATAGTTCCATAAGTAACTGCTGAATTCAACTATGGGAAGTGTCTCTGTCATGGTTTAACCCCAGTAGGCGTCTAAGACTCAATCCCCCTCAGTGAGACAGGGAAAAGACCTGTAAGGGTCAAAATGAGAAAACTCATGGGTTGAGAAAAGCACAGTTTAATAGGTAAAGGAAAAGCTGTGTCCTCGAGCAAAGGAAAATAAGGAATTTATTCACTACTACCCATCAGCACACATGGATGTTCAGCCATTTCCAGGAAAGCAGGACTACATCAAACCTACCAGTTACTTGGGAAGACAAATGCCCTAACTCCGAAGATCCCCTTTTTCTTCCTTCTTCATCCATCTTTTATTGCTGAGCATGATGTCATATGGTATGTAATATCCCTTTGATCACTTGGGGTCATGCGTCCTGGCTGTGCCCCTCCCAACTTCTTGTGCACTCCTACCTGCTCTCTCATGGGACAGTAAGAAGAAAAAAAGTTTTGGATGCTGTGTAAGTACTGCTTAGTAATACCTAAAACATCCCTGTCAACAATGCTATTCTCGTCACAAATCTAAAACATAGGCCCATGCAAGCTCTTTGAATTCAGGGGAAAAGAACAGTTCGGGTGAGAAACCATAATGCAACAATAAAAGGGTATTCAGTTTCAGACATGAATAATAATGATGATGAAAGAATCTTGAACATTGAGATTGGAAAAAAAGAGGAATTAAAAGGTTAGTGTAGAATGAATCATTTTTTCCATCCTCACAAGCCTGGGATTCCTGTGCATATTGTTGGGTACAGTCTGTCAGAGAAAGTGTAACGCAAAGCAAAATGTCATGTGCAGTAAGGGCTAACAAATATAGAAAAAAATTAGAATTATGATCATACCTGTGATTCATAGAAATAGATGGGATTATTTTCTCCATCTGCAAATTATACAGGACTTAGTCCCATGTCTACAAAGGGCAATGTTTTTAAATGCAGTCTGGGAAATTATAGCTGGGAACATACAAGCTGACTGTCTCTTACCTCAGGAAATACAAACTCAGTTTAGAAAACACTTTAAAACTGTAGATTTTATCTTTGTAATACTAGTTCTGTTTTGACAAAATTACTGGGAAAAAATATCTCACAGTTTGTGCAGAGCTTAGGTTTACATTTCCATATTCTACCTTCTTTGCATTCTTTCTTTTCATTGCTTTGATTCTTTTTCAGAGCAACTACTTTGATTTTACATCTTGCATTCTTTTAGTTCTTAAACAGTGGCTAAAAATTATACAATCAGTCAAAGAGTTTATTTGGGCAAGAGTATTATTCAACTTATTTATTCCTTCCTTTACGTTTTGAAAATATATTTAAAAACCTTGAAGACTGATATAAAGAATCAAATATAGTACAGTTGGAATCTGAATGTGACTCTTCAGATTTTAACTGCTTAAGATCATCCATTTTCTTTGATGTAATTAATATTATAACAAGGCAAAAAAATACAGAATCACAGAATCATAGAATCACAGAATGACAGAATATTAAAGATAGGAAGGGATCTCTGGAGATAGTTTAGTCCAACCTCCCTGCTAAAGCAGGTTCACCTAGAGCAGGTTGCACAGGAATGAGTTCACCTCAATATCTCCAGAGAAGGAGACCCCACAGCCTCCCCGGGCAGCCCATTTCCATGCTCTGTCACCCTCAAAGACAAGAAGTTTTTCCTCATGTTCAGGTGGAATATCCTGTGTTCCAGCTTGTGCCCATTGCTCCTTTCCACCTGGGTTACTGCAGGAAACAAATACCCGAAATTAATCATGGTTTCTGTGACCAAGGTCAACATTTTTTTTCTCTGAATCTATGCTAATCTGAGCTGTCTGTAGCGAAAAACCAACGTTGAGCAGCTCATTGTACTAGTGAGTCTTGCCAGCTTAGGTTGTGATAAATGCTAGCCATTTTTCAGGTGCAGCTTCAGCTATACATGAGAAGGCAAAATATATCTTTGTTGCCTTCTTCCTTCAAGCTCTGTTGGCTGAGAGTCACAGGAGTCTTGGCTGAACCTCCTTTACCAACATCTCTGTTGTTCAGCTTTTCCCTAATATCAGACCTACCCTCAAGCCCATTCCCTCTCTCTATTGGCCTTTTGTTGTGCTTTGAGTAATCAGGTTTCCAGGAACTTTATGTGCTACAACATGGAGGCTGCTTTATTTTACTTCACAGTCTTGATTGCCCCACTGCAGAGAGACCTGCTCCCCTTCTCCGTTAACAGCTGTAATTGGGGATCTAATGGTCGGAGCGCGTATCACTGGGAAAATCCCTCAGGCAAACAGAGTAACATTCCGTCTCAGTCAGGAAGTAACTCACTGGTTTTACTGTTATTCACCATAATTGCATCAGCCTGTTACAGTCTGTTGATCCGTGACAACATGTTCCAGGAACAACATTGCTGTATGGCAACACTGTTATTAGCCCTGGCAATGTCAGATGCATTCTCCAAGCGTACAGAGTCAGGTATGTGCAGAAGAAAACCGAAGGGCAGAAAGTTAAAGAGGAATTTAATTTTCACAATTAGTGGAGTAGGAGAGATAATTCTCTTGGCAGCCCCTATTATACAGACCCCATCCTTCTCCTTTCTCTCATTTTGAAAAGAATCCAAATCAAGTTGGTAAACTAGAGATAGAGATGGTTAAAACAGTCTAGTCACATTTTTCTCCAAAACAGCAGCTGAAATATTTGTTTCATGAAAATTTTAAGGGATCTATTTTGTACTGAAGATATGAACCATTGCTTAGTAATGAATGCAATCAATAATGCATAAATTGACAGAACATATGAAAGTGGATGTACATATGGTTAAATTTGGAATGAGTATTTACAGCTGGAGAGCTATCCTTCCAAATGTTTCCTGAGGTCTTCTTCATAATAAATCAGGGTATGTGAATTTCTTATTCAGTTTAAGCCTGGGAACAAAACATGTTGTGCATGGTGTTATGAGTTTGTGGTTTTTTTAAGTTTTGTCTTTAAGCGCAGGTAATCACATGCGTGGGAGCACTTTAGCCATATACAGTCTCACAGATTTCACCACTGGTTCAGATACAGCAATATTAAACTTTGCCAAAGCGCAAAAGGCCCAAGTATGACAGAATAAGGCAGGAGAATACTGATTTGCCTTAGGCATTTTTTTTAAACTCCTTCAGTAGGCAGCACTTAGAGCATTTGAGGATTTCAAATGTTATCATTCAAAATATAGTTTATTTTGACTTTATCATGAGGAAGAAAGGATTCCTTTCTGTGACACTTTTTTGTGCATGGGAAGGAAGGAGATGAGACAGCTCCATGCTGTAACTTCTCTTCAAAATTATCTTTGGAAGAAGATCTTATGACCAATGAATTGGTTGGATGGTCAAATCCAGAGGGTAGCCATCACTGGCAGACTGTTCAAACGGAGATCAGTGATAAGTGGTGTCCCTTCAAGGGCCCACACTGGGACCGATGCTGTTTAATATTTTCATCGATGATATAGACAGTGAGATTGAGTACATCCTCAGCAAGTCTGCAGATGACACCAAGCTGAGTTGTGTGGTTGACTCTCCTGAAGGATGGGATGTTATCCAGAGGGACTCTAACAAGCTGGAGAAGTGGGCCTGTGTGAATATAATGAGGTTCAACAAGGCCAAGTGTAAGGTCCTACATCTGGGTCAGGGAAATCCTCGGTTTCAATACAGGCTGGAGGATGATGTGATTGACAGCAGTCCTGTGAAGAAGGACTTGAGGGTACTGATGGGTGAAAAACTGGACATGAGACAACAATATACGCTCACTGCCCAGAAGACCAGCTGTATCCTGGGCTGCATCAAAAGAAGCGTGACCCGCAGGCTGAGGGAAGTGATTCTACCACTCTACTTGGCTCTCGTGATACCTCACCTGGAGTCCTGGAGTGCTGTGTTTAGCTCTGGAGTCCTTGGCACATGAACAACATGGAATTGTTGGGTCCAGACGAGGATCACAAAAATTATCCAAGGGCTGGAGTGCCTCTGTTATGAGAGCAGGTAGAGAGAGTTGGGGTTGTTCAACACGGACAAAAGAAGGCCTCAGGGAGCCCTCCAGTACTTTAAGGGGGCCTACAGGAAAGATGGGGACAGATTCTATTACCATAGTTTCCGCTTAATTACTCTGTAATGTCGGTCTCATTGGTCATCATTATTTCTGTTAATTATTCTGACTCAGCAGACTAGAACTCAGAGCATTATTTCCTAATCATAGAAACTACAAATCTTTCTCATAAAAAGTGTTCTCATTTGAGGATTTCTTCTGTAATCACTGCTCTCAAAATCGACTGACTCATAACACTTTTTGACGGGATATTTCATAGGCTACTTAATTTCTTAATGTTCAACTAAGCTTTTTAACTTGCTACTGTTTGTTGATTGTATCAACGTTCCTGAGTTAAATTTAATAAGAACCTTGGAAGTTTAAATATGTCTTTCCCTAAAATTCAGCATATTTTACCAGAAAATTTAAGTGATTTTTAAGAAACATTTAAAGGTTATTTGGAATTGTATAAAAAGCAGAATCCTAGATTGCTTTTAAGAAAGAGAAAGAGAGCATTAAATATTTTCAGAATCTTGATCGCATGTTGAAATTAATAGCCTCCCAGTCCTATATACCTAATTCATCTTTGTAGACCTGCCAAGGTTTTCCTTTCAATTGGAAAGGGTTATTACTTCCTTTATTTTAGGAAACGCTTGGTTTTGAAGATGAGACCATAGTTATTGCCTTTTGGCCATTCAAAAAAACTATAAAGGCATAGCAAAAATTTATCAGAAACGTCTTCTTTCATGTCTATAAAGAAATACACATTGACTAATATATATTTTAGCTGAGATGCTAAAATAATGATTTAACTGGCACAAATATCATAGCCTGTATTCAGGCAGAAATTCTGAGCCAAAATTTAAACATCCACAGTTGTCATTTTTCAAGACACTACTTCTTCTGTAGTTGCTGTTGCTTTTTTAGACAGTAAATTTAGGGACAACATCAAGAAATAAATATGTTATTCATCTGCTACCCCACCTGGACACTCACAAGTCTATGGTATCAGATGAGATCATATAGGTACAGGACAATCAGGTGATCATTGTGGGCTTCTGAAAGGCATGTCCTGCTTGACCAAGCTGATCTCCTTCTACGACAAGGTGACCTGCCTAGAGGATGAGGGAAATGTTGTGGATGTTGTTTACCTTGACTTTAGTAAAGGCTTTGATACTGTCTCCCACAGCATTTTCCTAGAGAAGACAGTGTCTCATGGCTGAAACTTGTGCACCCTTCACTGGGTAAAAAACTGGCTGGATGGTCAATCCCAGAGAGTTATCGAGACGTGATATAGTTAAATCTGGCTGGAGGTTGGTCACAAATGGTATTTCCCAAAGCTCAGTGTTGGGACAAGTCTTGTTTAATGTCTTCGTCAATGATCTGGATGAAGAGATTGAGTGATCCCTCAGTAAGTCTACAGGTGACACCAAACTGGGAAGGAGAGTCCATCTGCTTGAGAGAAGAAAGGCACTTTAGAGGGATATGGACAGGCTGGATTGATGGGCTGAGGTTGCTTGTATGAGGTTTAAAAAGGCCAGGTGCTGAGTCTTGCAGCTGGGACACAACAATCCCATGTAATGCTACTGGCTTGGGCAAGAGTTGCTGGAAAGCTGCCTGGTAGGAAAGGACCTAGGGGTATTGGTTTACAACTGAACATAAGCCAGTAGTGTGCCCAGGAGGCCAAGAAGGCTAACAGGGAAGTGACTTTGCCCCTGTACTGGCAACTGGTGAGGCCTCACCTTTACTACTATGTTTAATTTTGTGCCCCTCAGTACAAGAAGGACATTGAGTTGCTGGAGCGCATCCAGAGAAGCACAATGAAGCTGGTAAGAGTTCTCAAGAACAAGTCTTTTGAGGAGCAGCTGAGGGAACTGGGATTGTTTATTCTGGACAAGAGGTGGCTGAGGAGAGACTTTATTGTTCTCTACAGCTATCTGAAAGGAGGTTTTAAAGAAGTGGGTATTGGTCTGTTCTCCCAAGTAACTAGTGATAGGACAAGAGGAAATGGTCGTAAGTTGTGCCAAGGGAGCTTTAGATTTGGTGTTAGGAAAAATGTCTTTACTGAAAGAATGGTTAAGGATTGGAAAAATGGCAAAAAGAATATCACACTAGAGCTTTCTGACTCCTAATATGTATTTCTAGATTATTTAAAACTGCAAATATTAGGGTTTGTTTTTTTTTTAGTGTATGAGACAGATAAGGAGGTTTAGTGTTAATGGATTTAGTGTTAATATGTCATACAGAGTAGAAGAGTAGAATAGAATGGGAAGGGTCTATTAGAAAATGTTCTCAAATACATGAAACAAATAAGTATACACAGTAAAAGATCATGTATCAAAATACTGCTGACATAGGAAAGCGAAAATGAGAAAGGGGATTAGGTAGGAATTACATTAATAAGATCCTGTAGCAGCTAATTGAGATGATACAGGAATAATAACTGAGGAGACGTCAAGAGAGAAACACCACAGTGCCACAGTACTTTATTAACATATGGGAGAGAATTTGCCTGAGCTATTAAGCTCCACTTGTGGTAAATTCCAAGGGCAGTGAATCCTCAATTAGTTTTTCCATACAGCTTTAGAGGCACTTCAGGGTTTGTCCAGATCATCAAGACTGCTTTACAGGCCCATAACAAAAGAAATTGTGAACAAGACAATTTTCCAAGTAATCCAAGACAAATTCAGTGCCAAATCAAGCAAGAGTTGAATATAAATTGCCCCAAAGTACCAAAAGAATTAATTTACTCCTTCCATCTAAGAAGCAGATCCAACATCATACATGCTTTAAAAACACAGGTTTTTTTCTTTTCTGGCTATAAAAAAGTAGCATGTTCAACTGTGAGAACTTTAATACATAGTAATGATAATGTATGGCTATCAGACAGCTGAATGTTTAAGTATCTTGTTATACCTTTAATAACTCATGTAAGTGTTCACCACTAACTATTCCTAGCTATGTATGCAACTGTTTGTCTACTGTGTTATAAAGTGACAGAACCTTTATTACTTTGACTGACCCTGCAACACTTAGTGTGCCACAGCTAATGACATGAAAACACAACTTGTAGTAATACTCTGCGTTATTATCTTAGATTACAGTCTGGAGAAAAGACTTCAGAAGAATTTAAGGTTTGTCTGAGTTGATGTTTTAAAAAGTAGTGAACTTTATTATGTATGATGACTATCCACAGTTTTCCAGTACTTTCTCTTCTATTTAAAGCAAAACCATGCCTTTCACACATTTCTAGACTTCCCAACAAATGCTCTGGGTTCTACCCTACAAATGCTCCGGGTTCAATGTTTTCAATGCTTCTCTTGTCCATGGATGTTCTCTTTTTAGTTATAAGTAATATCTATATCATCTAGATAATTTTTTTATATAATCTTCATGTTTTACAAGACTATATATTGTGTATTTTCCCCTCCTCAGTCCTTAAACAAGACATAGTGAACTCTGTTGGTATTTTCTGGAGAAGAGAATGGAATTAAACATTGGTGACAGGATAGCAAGAGTTTATATTATATTTCTTTAACAGAAGGAAACACTTTTCTTTAACTACAGTGTAGTGGATTGACTTTTGGATTTTTCAGATCTTCCTTAAAAAAAATGGCCTTTACAGGTCTTCCTTAACAACGGAGGTCAGGATCCATGGAAATATTCCATATCTTCCTTTAACGTAATACAACATATAAATAAGGTGTAGATAAGAGTGTACGCTCTCTTCTTCCAGCAAGCTGGAGAGCAGTAGCTCCATTGCTGCTGGCCCTGTCTAGAGCTGCAGCAGCTGCTGTTGTCTGCCCACGCGTTGGGGGAGAGTCCTGGGTCAGATTTAGCTGTTCTACTTTCCTCAAGGGAAGTGGTGAGATTTTGTTAGCTCTTTAATTTGTTAGTTACTGGTTGTTATAGTTGTATACAGGGTGTTATATAGATCGTTTTTGTCCTTTTTCCCATTTTCCCTTCCCCTTTCCTTTTCTTGGGAGTTTTGCATGATATCCTTACTGTATGTAATTCTTTGTATTTAGAAAAATATAGAAATATATATAGTGTGATTTTGGTTTTTCAATAGTTTTTTTCCTTTGAAAGGGGGGAAGCTTTGGGAGAGAGGCAGACTGAGTGGTTGGAGAGCTTGGGAAAGCTAACTCAAACCAGCTCAGATTTTGTGAAACTGGGGTCCAAGCACAACTTGAAGTTGAAAGCTGTCTCTACTAAGTCTACTAGAACTGGGACTCAAATTAAAAACGACGTAGAAGTCCATCTCCACAGCACGCTCGCTCTTCACCTCCTTGTGAGAGATACAGAGAGGAGGTGGGAACGGTTCTGCGTAAGAGCGGAAGAGTACAAAGAGAAATGGAAAAGATTCTACGCGGGAGACATGGACAAGAAATAATGCGAGAAAGTCAAATTACACAATCACTGACCACAAGAGATCTTCGAGATTTACGAAGAAATGACAGTCGTTTGCCTGGTGAACAAATCCTCACTTGGCTGGGGCAATGCTGGGACAATGGAGCTATTAGTCACGTGACTGAAGGTCATGAAGCACAACAATTGGGATATCTTGCCCGAGATCCTGTAATAGAACAAGAAATGGCAAGGGAGAGAATGGGTCTTTGGGTCCAAATCCTCCACGCTGTGAGGGTGAAATACCCATAAGGAATATATGTCGAACTCTCCAAGAAGGTGGAATACTGCGGAAGGAGGCATCCAATACCTACAGGAATTAGCCATGTTGGAGATCATCTATTCTGATCCAGACTATTGACATCCTAGCTTCAGAACGTGTCCCCTGCACACAGCCCATGTGGAAAAAGGTAATTAAAGGTGCCCCTAAACCATACACCTACTGTTTGGTAACCGTATATGATCGAAGGACAGGTGAACCAAGCATGGAAGCCATGTGTTGGTAGATAAGGCACATAGAGGAAAGTCTGGAAGACTCCTCCAATTCCCTATACCAACCTGCCTACGATAGGGAAAGAAGAGAGAGATTATGAATACTCCAGATATGAGGACTATCCTAGAGACTGAGGTGACAGACATTATAGAGATTACAGAGAAAGGTCAATGGAACAATCATGGCAGGATAGACCAAGATGACCTTGACCTAGACCTCGGTCTCGTTCATGATCTTCATCATCTCCACGCAGAGGGAAGGAAAACCCTAAGCGCCAGTCACGTAGCCAACTATGGGCATACCTATGCAGCAAGGGAGAGAACATGAGGAAGTGGGGTGGCCAACCCACTTACAAGCTCGAAGCTAGTGTGAAGGAGCTGAGACAGAAGGACACTGAGAAGAAAGTTGTCTACCTGATAGACGCAGAATCTTTAAACAAGAAACCGCAATTGCCAAAAGGCAGGAAGATGGAGATCCGTCTCCCTGATGATAAAAAAGCCTCCAAGAAACCAAAGTCAAAGTCCGACAACGATTGCTCTGATCAAGATCAATTGAGGGGCCCTGCCTTCTGCCAGGAGAAGGAGAGGGACCAAGAAGACAATCGGGTTTACTGGGCTGTGTGGGTTCGATGGCCTGGCACATGAGATCCTCAGAGATACCTAGCTTTGATAGATACTGGTGCCCAGTGTACTTTAATGCCATCAGAGCATAAGAGTACAGAGACTGTTTCTATTTCTGGAGTGACAGGAGGGTCTCAGGAGTTGTCAGTGGTAGAGGCTGACATAAGCTTGACAGGAGACCAATGGGAAAAGCATTCCATTGTTACGGGGCCAGAAGCCCCTTGCATTCTAGGAATGATGGTTACCTAAGAAAAGGGTACTTCAAGGACCCAAAGGGGTACGGTGGGCTTTTGGTGTAGCCACAGTGATTGAAGAGGAGTCCAAGCGCTTGTCTGCTCTTCCTGGCCTCTCAGAAGACCCTTCTGCCGTGGGATTACTGCAAGTTAAAGATCAAACAACAAAGCCACAACAACCGTACACCAGCGACAGTGTCGGATGAATCGAGATGCTGTGATCCCCATCTATAAGACGATTCGGAAGCTGGAAAGCCAAGGCGTGGTCAGCAGAACCCATTCACCCTTCAATAGCCCTATCTGGCCTGTATGCCAGTCCGATGGAGAATGGAGACTGACTGTGGACTATCATGGCTTAAATGAAGTGAGTGCACTGAGTGCAGCAGTACCAGATATGTTGGAGCTCCAGTACGAGCTGGAATCCAAGACAGCGAAGTGGTGATGCCACCATTGACATTGCCAATGCATTTTTCTCTATTCCCTTAGCAGTAGAGTGCAGGCCACAGTTTGCTTTCACCTGGAGGGGTGTTCAATACACCTGGAATCCGCTGCCCCAGGGGTGGAAGCACAGTCCAGCCATGTGTCATGGACTGATTCAGGCTACACTACAGAAGGGTAAGGCCCCACACCATATCCAGTATATCGATGACATCATTGTATGGGGGGACACAGCAGGAGAGGTCTTCGACAAAGGACAGAAGATTATCCAGATTCTCCTTGAGGCCGGTTTTGCCATAAAGAAGAGTAAAGTCAAGGGACCTGCCAGAGAGATCCAGTTCCTAGGGGTGAAATGGCAAGATGGAAGGCGCCAGATTCCAACTGACGTCATCAATAAGATCGTGGCAATGGTTCCACCGACAAATAAGAAAGAGACCCAAGCTTTTCAGGGAGCCATAGGCTTCTGGAGGATGCACATCCCAGAGTATAGCCAGATTGTGAGCCCTCTTTACTTTGTGACCCGTAAAAAGAATGATTTCCAATGGGGTCCTGAACAATGACAAGCTTTCAGGCAGATCAAGTAAGAAATTGCACATGCCGTGGCTCTTAGACCAGTCAGGACAGGACCAGATGTAAAGAATGTACTCTACTCTGCAGCTGGAGATAAAGGTCCCTCCTGGAGCCTCTGGCAAAAGGTGCCTAGCGAGACACAAGGGCGACCACTGGGTTTCTGGAGCCAAAGCTACAGAGGTTCTGAGGCCAATTACACCCCTATGGAAAAAGAAATCTTAGCAGTGTATGAGGGCATACGAGCAGCTTCAGAGGTAATTGGTACCAAAGCACAGCCCTTCCTGGCATCCCGATTACCAATGCTGAGCTGGATGTTCAAAGGGAAGGTGCCCTCTACGCATCATGCCACTGATGCCACGTGGAGCAAGTGGATTGCTTTGATTACACAATGCGTCTGAATCGGCAACTCGAATCGCGCTGGAATTTTGGAAATTATAACTAATTGGCCTGAAGGTGGGAACTTTAGTCTGGCAGATGAAGAGGAACCAACTCATACAGGAAACCTTCCCAAATATCACCTACTCATGGTATTTATTCAAAAGTCTACAGTCTGCAAAGTGCAAGTAGCTTACAGCTAGTTCCTGGATTGGAAAGTTGCTGACACGTAGGATAATCTTTCTCAGCCCTTGTCTTCAACTCCTTGTTCACTAGAGCTTCCTCCTATTTCAAAGAGCAAATCAGAGAAAAAAAAATGTACATAACTTATTTTAGTAGATACTGCTCCTAATAAGTGACATTGCTGCTGATCTTATTTTTTGGTACAGTGAAGTAAGGCTGCATTTTCTTTCTATCTACAATAAAAGTAAAGCAGACTGCAAAGAGGTGCTGTTCTCCTTCCTCAGTTCATTGGAAAACAGGGTAGAGAAGGCTTCCTACTCTTGCCTTCTCCCCCTTCCTTTGGTCCTCCTGGAGAAAGAAAGCCTGCAGGCAGGAAGAGGGAAGGAGATAGGAAGCTAAGCTTTTGATTACGAGCAATTATTCACATCTGTACTGTTACTCAGGGCTTATAGCAAAGTTACAACTGCAGTCTGACTTAGGAAGATCTTCCTATACATCAATGAAATCATGCTACTAAGAGTTTGAGCTGGAGTGGAAAAGGTAAGTTAATTTGATATATGATGGGCAGGTGAAATGTTAGAATTACCCAAGACAACAGAATTTCAGGTTTTGGAAACTTATAAGCTGATATACAATGATCAGCTCCTTCTAATTTGTAGAATTAAGTTTCCAGTATCATATTGCAGTTGTATCTCACAGTTCGTTTTCCTTAGGGTATAAGTGCCTATAAACATCTCTTAGATAGATAGTACTGCCAACAAACATACAAAAGTAATGAGAAGAAAAAGGAATATTAAAATAAAAAGCACATGTATCATTAATAATAGAAGCAGTTGGATATTTTCCAGTCAAATTTACCAAATTCTTCATAACTATACCTCCTTTAACTTCTCTGTCATGGCTGGGCAAGGATCAGTGACCTACTGGAGCTCTTTTAGTTCACAGAACACAGGGTGAATTTCTGGATATTTATTTTTGTTCTGAAATTTAAGTAATTTTTTTAGAAACTTAGCGAAGTGTCAGAAAGAGATGCTATTTCCACTTCCCCCCAGTTTTCTTGTTCAATAAAAAACCAAAGCACAGTACTTTTGAAGCTGAAGCATATTATGTTATTTTATAGTAAATTGCATCTTGCATGACAGAAAACAAGCAAAATACATAATGCATGCACTACATTTTAATGTATTTGCTCTGGTTTTACCAATAGTACAAATTATATTCACTGTTTTCTAGTTGTAGTGTACTTAAATCAAGTGTAATCTGTCTTTTTCTTTTCTGGTGTACTTAAGAAAAGGCAATTTTGAACTTCAAACTCTATTGCATAACCTAATGTAAGCAGAGAGAGAATGAATTAATGAAAGTATCATTTTCATTTTTTGTCTGAATACAATCTTCAAGTATTTGCTTTTATGCTATGTGTCAACCCATAAAGTCATAGCTATCTTCTTGGTAACTAGGAAGCATGCATGTTTTCACATTAATTTCTAATGCAGTACAATTCTGATTGTGGGTCCTGTTATCCTTATCTGCCCATAGGACCAAACTTTTATATATAGTTCTATAGGCTGCCTGGTTATACAATCCGTTAAGAAAGCCAGATGAGCCGAGAATAAATAGGTCATTCCTTTCCACAAGTCAGTTGCCATTACTGCATTCAGATTCTGCAGCTGCTGTAGAAAATAGATATTTACTCTGTGCAGATGTGGGCTTTCCCATCATAATACTACTCTAAAAATATAACTACTTGTCTCCTGGCTCTCCAGATCAGAGAACAAGAGGCCTTTTTAGTTTTGAAAGTAGGACAGATTTTGATCAAAATCTCTCAGTAAGGAAGGTCAACATTTTCACTGGAAAATGGGATAAAACACTTCTGTGTTATTGTTGGCAAAATCAGTTCTTCTAAGTATCTCTTCTTGAAGATACTGAGTTATCAATGTGTTGTGACTTGTTTGGAGGCTTTGTAACTAACAGAGGTTACAAACACGGGAAAACAGTGTTAAGGAAAATATAAATCCAAATCCAAGTCACGCTCTTAAATTATACTCTAAGTTTTATGGGCGGTCCTTTATGGGTAGAGGGTTTTTTCGGTGCACGCCAACATATGTTGTCTTTGCCTGCCTCTATGTATATATATCCATATATAAACATACATACATATATACATACATCTGTAGTTATGACCAAGCTGACCCCAAAAATGGTATATATAATACCAGCACTTAGTTAAACACACACTACTGAAGCTTTTACAACTCGATTTTGACTACACAGTTGAAGAAAACAGAGACTGACTCCATGTTATTTATTATAACCACAAGACAAGCTTATATGTGACATTATAATGCCCTGTGGTGTGTTAAAGAGCTGGTGAGCGTTTTCAAGAAAAAAGAAAAAAAGATTAATGAACAGCAAATACCGAATAAATGAAGCCGTGCTTTGATTCCAAATCTCAGTTTACACTTAGGATATACTGTAATAGTCTAAACTTGTCATGCAGTCATGAAAGTGCTAAAAGCTTTCAAAAAAAACCATATACAGATGACAGAAGCCACTTTATCCTCAGGGTAATGTGTGTCTATATTAAATACGGTAACATACGTATAATAAAACATATGGAATATGATATTTGCAGAACCACTTACAGAGCACTGTGTACAGGTTTTCAAGGAAGATATAAATACCTCAGTCCTGATAGATGAATTGTTACAGAATCAGGGTCACAATTATTGCTTCTGCTGTGAGTCTGTTTGTATCTGTAAACACACTGGGGAAGGAGGATATTCACATCTGAACTAATTGTAAGCTTGCCAAAAATGTTCTTTGGGAATTCAGATTTAATTGCTTTCTCGAATTCTTGTATAAGGAGTTGTTCTCACCTTGTTACTTGTGCGTTGTTGCCGTTAACTATTAATGGGAGTCCTGCACCTTGAGTGTGGGGAAAGCTTAAGTGCACCTCTCTTTGGGCGCCTTCTGCTCCTGGTAGAAGTACCATTCCTTTGGATACTGATTCTCAGCTTCTTTCTGCTTATGCGTTCACTTTTTATTCAAGAAAAGCTATGCTCAAAGAGTTCTGGTGATTTAAATTGCTCATTCTTCACATTGCTATGTGCATCATCTTTATATTTGAACTATTGTACTTCTGTGTAAAATGGCTATGTAAAAATAGCACTGCCTAACACATTTCTGCTCCTCCTAGGTATTTGGAGCTGCTGACCAACATAAAGGTATTTTTAGTTCTACTCCTTTTAGTCCTGCAAAATCAACACAGGTATAACTGTGGTCTGAAAGAATGTACTTATTCCATAGATCCACAGGAAATATTTCAGATGTTTCTCACTTAAGGTGTTTCCATCTCAAGCAAGAAGAAACTAAGCCAGTCTTCTTTGATCAAGAAAGGAGTAGGGAAATACTCTGAACAAGTATATATTAATACATTGTATTGTGCTAAAATTGCACTTGGTTCCTCCTTGCTCCCAACTGCATGATTATATAGAGGTTGATGGATCAGATATTTTTTTATTGCCTTTAGGTTGATCATTGTGTATCTTTTGGGGTTAGATCCTTGCTTTTTCTATTTGCAAATCAAAATTCCCCTTAAAAAGGAGCCTTCAGAGTTTCCAGTTATTCCTGTCTGCATTACAAATAAGAGCCTTTGTCAGTCTTTTGGGCACCCTCTATTTTGAAAGCGTTCACCTCTGAGCAGCTGGACACTCTCTGTTTGGCATATCTGTTTTGAAGTAAGAATTCTACTTTAGGATCCTTGGTCATGTCATTAATTAAAGTAAATTGAGAATTCTGTCTTCATGTCACTGAAGAATCTGACACAGAGACTTGATGCTTTTGTACAATTGTCATCATGTCACATAGTCAGATAATATTAAATAATGTCTGGATGTTACTGGAGAGAGTAGTAAGAGAAGTAAGTTGCAACAATCTGACTTGCCCAAATTCAGAGAAACTTTAGAAATACTTGCTCTTTATCATTAAACTTTTAGTTGCAGAATCCACATTTGTTCAGATCATCTTAACTTTCACCGACCTTGGCAATATTTTTCTGGGTGTGAGCTATTTGTGAATAAGCACTCCAGTGCATTGAGCACGTGATTTATAATAGCAGACTTACTGCTATACTTGCCATTTCTCTTCCTGCAATGTAGTCTTTAAAAAAACAACCACAGTTATTGTGGAAAATAGTGTATATGTAACAGTCAGAACACTCTTTTTTTCCATTCTTGCATTGTGAGTATACAAAATACTTTTCAATTTTGTCCTGATAACCTGGAACTCTATGGTATCATGGGTCATGGAGGTTGCAGAAATGCCCAGGCATCAAATGTGGTGGAAAACCATGAGCAAGCTCAGTTAGCAGACTCCTGTGCATGTAAGTGAGACTCCTTTTGCTCTGCCATCATTAAGACAAAGACATTTGTTTGGGAAAACAATGAAAAAACTTCTTCCCTCCCCATAGGTATGGATGAGGATCTTTCTGCTCTGTACTGCTGTGGGTGGATGATACACAGAAATACCTCCCAAGGCATATATGTATACATTACTGCACTGGAACCCTTAAAAGTGCCAATGTGTTTCTAGGCAAGTGCAGGATATGTGCCAAGAAAATCCTCTGCAAAGGCAGTGATTAGAATTATATTTACAGATTGGAATGAATTTTTAATTAATATCTTAGCACTTTCATCAGATGTTTTATAAAATCCTCTCCAGAAATCCTTACTGTTAAAGAACACTGAGTACCTTGAATATTAAAGCAGAATTGCACACGAAAACTTCTGACATCTTCTTGCACCCTAATATTACTGAAAATAACTCAATTTTTGGCAATCACAGTTGATGGTACAGTAGAGCACAAAAAAAAGCAATATATGGTAAGGAAAAAAAGAGAAGTAGAAGAGCTAGGAAAAAATAGAATCAAGATTTGAGGAAAGCCAAAGAGTGAAAAAAAAAACATGAAAGAGATAAATTTGGAAACCTGACAGGCCATCAACACAACACTACGGAAGAGTGAAAAATGACGCTTGCAAGATATAACTGCAACAGCCATAATAAAATGCACAAATGGGCATTCTTCCCATACAGTCTTTCTCCTTCCTACGCTCTAGCTCTATATGTTAAGGCCATGTAATTATGGTAGTTTAAAAAAAACAAAGAAGAAAGCCTGGTTAAACTAAAGTCTACTCAAGTATATGATATATCTCAAATAGAGAATTGTTCTATGTAGCAATTTCATCTGAGTGAGTGAGAGTCAAAAGGGAAAAAATGAAATGAGAAGGAAATGAACCTAAGTAATTGGAGGAAAAAGAGATGTCATGAATTGGAAATGAGTTTTGCTTTGAGGTGCTGACTCAGATGCATAGCTTTCCATAAAATCTACAGTAAGAATAAAAATAGACCAGAATTTTAGCTATGAATAATAATAAAAAAGACTTTGATTTTCTTCATGTGCTTCAGAAATACCCAGTGCTTCTGCTTATGAATAGGAAAATAGAAAATCTGTGCTATTCTTCTTTCAGACTTTGAGCCTTAATATCAAATCTGAAACCCAAAAATAGAAAATGAAAGATAAAATATCAAGATTTCTTTATTTCTTCTTTATTTATATTCATTCAGATGGATGGAAAAAAAAGAAATTTAGATGGAAAACAGGACATCACCTACAGAAAATTTTATAAAGATGATGAAATAGATAAGTCTCAGTCTCTTTCTTCAGGCTTCATTTAACAAATTTGTTTGAAAAACGTGCAATGCACATGGATAGTAAAGAAAATAATCGAATGAATTGTTAAGCATTAGTACTTGGTACTTTCGTTTGCTGTCATTAGAATATTAGGATTTTTAATACTGCCTTTACAATTGGAATATGTTTTCACACTATAGTTTCTCTGTTGCTGCTTTCTGAACCTTCTCTTCTGAAAGTTTGTTCTTACTCTTACATCGTCTGATATTGTGTCTCCACCTTTTTCTCCACTACTGTTCAAAATTCTTTTTAGTATCTCTTATCTACCATATTCTATCTCTTTGCCACTTTTACCATCATAATCGTAAGTTATATTGCACAAAGAGTGTTGGGACGGATTCATTTACACAGAGATATATGAATAGGGCTCATAGCTGATGTACACATGGATTGTTAACAGTGAAAGATACAAAGGGGAGAAAGAGAGGGGAAAAAAGGAGCGTGCTAGAGATGGAGGAATTAAGTGGGGAAGGAGGGGTGCAGAGAAGGCAAAGGGGAGAAGAAAGAGTTTTTAAAAAAAAAAAAGAAAAAAAGAAAAAAGAGAAAATAAACACTCTCCCTAGCAGCCAGTCAGGAAGTGCAGTGATGGGGTCCTCTGTCACAGTGGAGATGAACATCCTTATCTGCATCTGGATCTACTTTCCCACACGGTAGGTAATGATGGCTAAGGAAGTAGAGTGCCTAAGAATTTTGCAATAGTCCTTCATCATTCTTACCAAAATATTTAAACCATTTATTGTCAGAGGCTTTGGTCTTCCTCACAACTGCTCAGCCAAAGAGCAAATTGCTCCAAGAGATACTTATTTGTTCTTGTGGTTGCCAAGAAGGCTTGACTTTAGGAGGCTGCAAGGGTCTACAGTCCTACTGATGAAGTCAGGTAAAGCAGACTGTCTTCCAGGTATTGTTATCTTTCCTTATTTCTGGTGGTCTTAGTAGAGATATTCAAAAGTCGCTTTGTTCCATCAGCTCCCATTGCATATTTTCATTGTCTCAGTGATTAGAGAATGAGGTCCACTGTAGAAACATAGCTCTGTTGCACTAGGTGCAGCACAAACACAAGTGCAGACAATTGCCTTGAATTATATAGAAGCATTAGTCAAACTGCCAGAAAGTACATACCTTGGAAGTTTTCTTAAAGCTATGTTCTTCAAACATTACTTCAGACCTTTGCTGCAAGACAATTTTGAAATCACCTCTTTGAAATAGAATCGGTGTTGGATGTGATCATGAGGATTTTTCCTTCCTGACATTTCTATAAAATAACATGTAAGGGGAAAAAATAAAAAGTAAACTAGAGTACTAATTGACTAGAATGAGAAACATTTTAGTGTTCTCAAGTTCTAATGTTGTCTGGTAAGCGAAGATAGCTTCTGAATTCGATTATGTCATTTTCTTTTCAGTATGTGTGTTTTGTATTAGATATCCAGTATATCTGGGTATTATGTTGTCAACAAATCAGTCATTCACTGGAAACACAACTCAGAGAGAAATCTACTGAATTGTTATTGTTTCAAACAAGAGTGACAGAGCATTCTGAAATGTGAAGACAACTTATAAGCATTTGCCATAAAATCCAGTTAGTCAAAGTCGCTTTTCCCCACAAGTGAGATGCTGGAACACTATGAACTTGCAGTTCTATTTTTGGCTGGCTCAGAGCAGGGATTTGAATTAATGCATCCTGCCCAGAAGAATACCTGAAAAAGCAGGCCACGTACTCATTTTTATGCTTTCCTCTTGCCCAATGAATATTTAAATAGTCTGTGCAGAATATTGTGGGTCTGACAGAAAAGACTGAGGGAAATCGACCTCTATCAAAATATTTGAGACTGCTTTAGTAACCTCTATGTGCTGTAACTGGTCAGATCCCTACATCAGGAAAGGTCTTGACTCTGTGCATTCATACCTTTACATGAATCCCCTGACTACTAAGTTATTAAATAAAAATGTAAAATCAGGATATATTTTGCTTATCTAAAATGTGGCTTCTCTTGCCTTTTATTTCAAGTGTGCCAAAATAAAATATTCTGGTTTAGACTGAACAAAATATTTTGCATGAACTCCAAGTGACTGGGTGTTCTTTTCAAGAAAAAGGAAAAATAACTACACCTGCCAGAATGAAAAGAATGACCCAAAATGAAATATTTATATTTCAATCCACCCTTAAGATAAAAGGTTAAATCTTTTGAATGGCTGTGATGCTTAAGTCTGAATTGAAGAGCTGTTGAATATCTCCTTTCTAATTGACTTTAACTCAGGTGCACCGGTAAAAGCTGAGATACACTGTAGCTCTGAGAATCACCTCTGGAACATTAAAAAGGTGGAGACACAAATGTCAGCAAGTTTAAGTAAACAAAGAGAGAGTTAATTTACACTAGAAAGAGCTCACATAGTGACACATAGTGTTTGTTGCCCAGCTCAGGAAGGCTAGCAAGGTTTTGTTACCTCTTGTTTTCATTTTACATAGTAAAGGAACAAGGTTAATAATACTCAAGTTAAGCCATGGTTAGTACTCATATAGTAAAGTGAAAGAGAAAAAGGCACTGTGGCTTTTGCAATTCTAAAGTGATTACTCAGTGTTAATAATCCCACAGGTATCTGAGATAGGTGCCTTGTACAGAAAAAAAAGAGTGTGCTGTAACTATTATAGAGGAATTTGACTGTTCAATATACTGTAGGATAAATTCTGCCTTCAATTATAACTAAGTCAAAATTTGAAGCTCTTGCTTTGAATTTATATCTGTACAGAAATAGAAATAAATTACTGTGTCTGTCAATGCAGTTTATCGCCAATTAGTAAGTCTGATTAGAGGGAGAAAAGTATCTATCCAAGTCTAATCTACTGGACCTCTCAAAATCACAACAACGGTATGAATGGCATTGAAGAATACAACCCAAACCAGCAATGAAATATGGAGAAATTCATATAATGGGAAAATTAATAATACTGACACAAGAGGTGTTGCAGCAGAATGAGGGACCAGGCATAAGTGCTAGGCATGATTTTAAAATTCAGGCTGTAAAAAGCAGAATTTTAGCTTTTATGCAGGCTCATATACTATACTGATAGGACATGTATGTCTCTCTGTATGATGCTTTGACCACCATAACATAGAGAAGAAAGACTGAAGCGTACAGAGGATATTAGCTAGGATCTAGTCCTGGAAGCACTAGTCTACCCGTTTATGTAACGAAAAATTGTTCATCTGTGGGGAGCACTGGGTGTACCTGCTCCTGAAAAAAAGATGTTGGGGTTCAGGAACACTAGAGAATTGATGCTAATGAAGATGACAGCTTGAGTGTCTGGCTGCTGCATAAAAGCAGAGCATTACTGGGATGATGTTTAATAAGTCCAAATGTCAGGTACTTCATTTTGGACACAACAATCCCATGCAGAGCTGTAGACTGGGGACAGAGTGGCTGGAGAGTAGTCAGGCAGAAAAGGACCTGGGAGTGCTGGTTGACAGGAAGCTCAACATGAGCCAGCAGTGTGCCCAGGTGGCCAAGAAGGCCAATGGCATCCTGGCCTGCATCAGGAATAGTGTAGTAAGCAGGACCAGAGACGTTATTGTCCCCCCTGTACTCAGCACTGGTCAGGCCTCATCTTGAATATTGTGTCCAGTTCTGGGCCCCCCAGTTTGGGAAAGATGTTAGGATACTGGAATGTGTTCAGAGGAGGGCAATGAAGATGGTGAGGGGGCTGGAGCACAAGCCCTATGAGGAGCGACTGAGGGAGTTGGGGCTGTTTAGTCTAGAGAAGAGGAGGCTCAGGGGAGACCTCATTGCTCTCTACAACTACCTAAAAGGAGGTTGTAGTCAGGCAGGGGTTGGTCTCTTCTCTCAGGTGGCCAGTGGCAGAACTAGAGGGCATGGACTTAAGCTTCGTCAGGGAAAGTTTAGGCTTGATGTGAGGAAAAAGTTCTTCACTGAAAGGGTGATTGGTCATTGGAATGGGCTGCCCAGGGAGGTGGTGGAGTCGCCGACCCTGGAGGTGTTTAAGGAGAGACTGCATGAGGCACTGAGGCACATGGTTTAGATGATGGGTTGGTGTTAGTATTGGTGTTAGTGTTAGGTTATAGGTTGGACTTGATGATCTCAGAGGTCCTTTCCAACCTTGTAATACTGTGATACTGTGTGATACTGTGTGATACTGTGATACTGCTTAAATGTCCTGGGTTAAAGCCCTATATTATAAACTGTATTGGACAAATATGAGACAGACTTTGCATGTGATGCAATGCTAACATCTACAGAAAAAAAAGTCTGAATAATTGAATCTAAAACATCAGAAGAGAAATGCTTTAAAGCACTCATGACTTTCTGAACGACTTTGAAATGCAATCTGTTAGGACACAAAGCTGCATAAATACTTCTAATCAAATAGAGTCTGTGTATCTCTTCCTTGATTTTTCTTAATTAACAAAGGAAAATTGAATGAGGATTTTAATAAACCCCAGACTGTCTCAGCTCTTTCCTTTATCCCAAAAAGGTAATAAAGGATAAATGGAGAAAATCAAGACCTTTGCCTTCCCAATATTATTTTCAGTAGCAAAAGGAAGACTATGGAAAATGTGGGGTCACTGTAGGAAGAAGTGGGTGCCCTGGAAATAGAGATAAGGCAGAGTTACTGAATGCCTTCTTTACTTCAGTCTTTACTGCTAAGGCCAGCCCTCAGGAGTCCCAGATCTTGGAGGAAAGGCAGAAAGTCTTGAGAACAGAAGATCCTCCTTGGTTGAAGAGGATCAGGTTAGAGATGATCTAGGCAAACTGGACGCCCACAAGTCCATGGGCCCTGATGAGATGCACCCACAGTGCTGAGAGAGCTGGCAGATGTTATTGCTAAGCCACTTTCCATTATCTTTGAAAGATCATGGAGAACAGGAGAGGTGCCTGAGTAGTAAAGAAAAGCCAGTATTGTTCCAATTTTCAAAAGCGGCAAGATGGAGGACCTAGGAAACTACAGACCAGTCAGCCTCACCCCCATCCCTGGAAAGGTGATGGAACAGCTCATCCTGGATGTCATCTCTAATCATCTGGAAGAAAAGAAGGTTATTGTGAGTGGTCAACATAGATTCACTGAGGGGAAATCATGCTTGGCCAATCTGATATCTTTCTGTGGTAGCATAACTGGCTGGGTAGATGAGGGGAGACAGTGGAAGTTGTCTACCTTGACTGCAACAAGGCTTTTGACACTGTCTCTCATGATATCCTCATAGGTAAGTCTAGGAAGTGTGGGTTAAAAGAGTGGATAGGGAGGTGGACTGAGAATTGGCTGGATGGCAAAGCTCAGAGGGTTGTCATCAGTGACACAAAGTCTAATTGGAAGCCTGTTGCCAGCAGTGTTCCCCAGTTTTGTTCAACATACTCATCATTGATCTAGATGAAGGGATTGAGTGTATTCTCAGCAAGTTTGCTGATGACAGAAAACCAGGAGGAATGGCTGATACACCAGAAGGCTGTGCTGCCATCCAGTGAGACCTGGTCAGGCTGAAAAGTTGGACAAAGATTAATCTAATAAAGTTCAACAAAGACAGATGTGGAGTTCTGCACCTCAGGAGGAATAACCCCATGCACCAATCCAGGTAAGGGGCTAATCAGCTGGAAAGCAGCTCTGCAGAAAAGAACCAGGGAGAGCTGGTGTACAAGAAATTAATCACGAGCCAGCAATGTGCCCAAGGATGCCAATAGTATCCTGGGGTCCATTAGGAAGAGTGTGGCTAGCAGGTTGAGATCTACTCTGCCTTAGTGAGGCTGTATCTGGAGTATTGCATCCAGTTCTGGGCTTCCCAGCTGAAGAAATATAAGGAACTACTGGAGACAATCCGTTAGAGGGCCATGAAGATGACTAGGGGATGAGAGTATCTCTCTAGTGAGGAAGGTCTGAGAGATCTAGGTCTGTTTTAGCCTGGAGAAGGGAAGACTGAGAGGGGACCTTATCAATGCTTATGAATGTCTAAAGAGTGAGTGTCAAGAGGATGGGGCGAGACTGTTTTCAATGGTGCCCAGTGACAGGGCAAAGGGAAGAGGGCAGAAGTAGGAAGACAGGGAGTTCCACCTGAACATAATGAAAAAATTCTTGGCTTTAAGGGTCACAGAGAACTGAAACAGGCTACCTGGGGAGGTTGTGAAATCTCCTTTTCTGGAAAAATTCATAACCTACCTGGACATTATCCTGTGCAATCTGCTCTACGTGAACTTGTTTTAACGGCGGGAGGGGGGGGGGGGAGGGGCAGTTGAACTAAATGACCAACTTTACTATTCTATGATTCTGTGGTTTTGTAATTAATTGTATCTTATTTGGTTCTGAATGTTTGCATACGGATATTTTTCCAGTGCTCTGTGTTATACTTTTGTTTGCTACTTTTTTCTTCCTTTTAACTGTTCCACTACAAAGTTGCTTGTAGGCATCCCTGAACACAAAAGATATTTGTTGCTAGTTTCAGTTTGCAATAGAGCTACCAGTTAGTTTTTCCAGAAAAAAATACTCTTGCAGCTTAGCATTGCAGGTGCTAGGCATTACCTGAGGCATTGCTGGTCCTCAGACTCACTTGTTGTGAAAGACGGTGAGAAAACATGACCTGAATCTTGAGACTATCAAATGACATTTCGAGTGTATGGACCACTGGGAAGATTATGTCTGAACATAACTCCATGCATTCACCTCTCAGTTAGCAATGAAATATTCAATTCCTATGAGATCTCCCTTGAAGTGCTCATTACCAGGCAAAGGTAATGACGAAAATTATGTACAGTTATTATAGAGAAATAAAATATTATGTTCTTGGTTGCAAAATGGTAAATTTAGTGTGAAAAAAACGAAGCCAAACTTAATCTCCATAGTCTTGTATAATGCTTCCATGGTAGATGATATGTGTCTCCTATAACGCCATCTCATCATTTTCAAGGGTAGGGTAACCTTAGTGAGTCAATTTAAATTCTATTTCTTTGTCTTTAATTGACATTTTATTTCTTATCTCTCCTATTGCCCACACATGTACAATTGAAGCATCATTTGAACTGGGAAGTATTCTAACACTTCATCTGTTTTTATTAAAGTTGCACCCTCTTGGGGCCCTCTCTTTCTTCTGGACTGAGTGAAATCAGAATATCTCCTGGTTTCCCTCATGATTTCTCATCAGAGCTCCTATTCCCATCTCTCTCTCTCTGTTTCTCTCTTTCTCACACTAGGAACTTCACTTTAGCTTTTAGACCAAGTACATATATTATAATTCTTCCTTTCTTCCTTCACTTGGAGTAGCTGCATTACCAGTTCCAGTTCCTCATTTGTTCCTGCTTTTTCTTTTTTTTTTTCCCCCTTAAAAAAAAGTACATGAAGGAAGGAAGAAACTGAATCTCTGGAGTTTACATGACTGTGACTGGTTTTAATTACCATGTTTTTTGTCATTCCATATTTGCTTACTATCACAATATTTTCAAGAATCTAGAAAGATGAGTCAAACCCACATTCTTTAGGAGTAGTCATTTTATACATATATTTGACTGTCTTGGAAATTCTGAGTTTCTATATACTTCTCAGGGTGGACTCTAAATTACAGAACTTAGCAATGTCTTTCAGAAATTGGACAAGACTTAGAAATCACTTTCTGAGCTGCATTCATGTCCCAGATACATATTGATTGCATGTGAGAATGATGTGCTTAATTATATATCATGCCAAACATTTTGCCTTTTCCACTCCCCAGTCTCCTCTGCAGCCCAGTTTCTCTCAATATACAGAGAAATACAACATTGTCTACTTGATCCCCGGGATGGAGGACTCAGGATTGCTGAGAACATTTAGGTATAACCAGAGAAACCATGCTCGATTTATTCCTAACAAAAATGACACTGTTACCGCTTTGTATGCCGTTTCTAGAGTTGTTAACTTTATTTGTACTCTTGGAGACCTATACAAAACAGTCATTCTAGTCCAGTTGTTCTTTCCCATTGCCATAATCCTTTCTCCTCTTTTAGGCTTTCTGAAATAATCTGGGTTTTGGCAATAAAATCACTACATTTTTTTGTAGGACATGAGTTTTCAGTTTCAGATGCTGATGAGGCATACCACTACTGTTGAATATGCTGCTATTGCAATATTGTTTATTTTGGATTTCTGGTTGTTTCACTGGAAACTTCAAAAGGTCAGCTTTTGAGGGGTAAGCGAAAAGGAAACTTTTGAAATCACAGTCTGGAAAAAATTTTCTTGCTCATTTCTATTTTTACATAATATTTCTTCTTTTCTTAAGGTTTTGAGGACAGCTAATCTGAGGTCAAAGGCTCAAATAATCCATTGCCACAACTACTGCCAGCTGCCTCTTCTGCTAAGCCTACCAGATGCGAAGCTGAAGTCATATGAGTGAAGATCCAAATGAAGATTTAGATTCTAAGTGAATATAAGAAAACAAACATCCCACTGACGAATCTGGATTATGCATTGTTCACCTTGACTTCCTCTTCCTCAGAGGTGAGGTGATTAATCACAATAATTCAAGGAGCTCATCACAATGAGTGGAAGAACCCATAGTCTTTTGTAATCACAGATGCAGAATTTTACTTGAACAGTTAAAACAAGAACTGAAAGACAATGCCTACCTGATATACATGACAAATCATTTGCTATGGCAATGTATGTAAACAAAATCGTTATGTTTTCACGTATGTAGATACAGAATGAAATAAATAACTCATTACACATGAAATGCATATATGTAATATCAAAAGTAAAATTTAAAAAACCACTAACAAGGACGTTTCTATTAGGGTAGGAACTTTACCTATTTTACTGAAGTTCAGCAATGAAGTTTTAAGAACAAATCAGGCCTATTTAGGTGTGAACTTGTGCCTCGTTTGTTCTGTTTTTACTTTTAATCTAGTTGTGACTAAGCTTTTAAGATTTTGTCATCATCTGAACAAAGGAAAAACTATTTTGGCTACTTGGACTATTTCTTTTAATCTTTTGCCCTTGGAAGGCTCTGACTCTTCTGATTTCTGCTTTGTCTAATTAGAGCTCATATATCAAAGCTGCTTATAAGAGTGACTCATACACTAAATTGCTGCTCATATTCAATACTTACTCTGTCTCTAATGGCTATCATATATTATCTTATATTAAGTAATGTACCTAGACATACTGAAAGAGTATTACTGCTGATCAAGAAAAGCAAAGATAGTCAGCCATACAAAATGTATATCCTGACTGCTGAGGTATGAATTCACTGCAGAATTAACTTTCCCGTAATGTCAGAGAGGGAAATCAGCCCTTTCGCTTAGAGGTGGGGAAGGGAGAGACAGATGGAAATTAAGAGTGGAAACCTGGAACCTGTCTAGGTTCAACAGAAGTATTTCATATTTGTACTAAAAGTGCATAAAGAAGAGTGAGTACCTTCACTCAGATCATTCTTTACAGGTAAAACTTGCCTTCAGCTGTTCGAGGCCCATGGGGCCAGTGAGGAAGCCTGTCAAGGAAGACTCAGTCTCAGTGGAGGATTATTTCAGGGAACACTTAAATAAACTAGACATACATGAGTACAAGGGACTTAATGGGATGCACACATGAGAACTGAGGAATCTGATCATTGTTATTGCAAGACTATACTTGATTATCTTAGAAAGGTCTGAGGAACTATGGGCTGGTAAACATTATCTCTGCGCCTGGAAGGTGATAAAGAAAATCTTCCTGGAAACCATCTCCAAATATATGAAGAGCAAAAAGGAAACTGGAAATCATCAGCATGAATTTAGGAATTATTGACCAGCTCCATACCTGTCTATGATGAAGTGACTAGTTCTGTGAACAAGGGGAGAATAACTGACATTTTTTATCTTGACTTCAGCAAGGCTTTCAGCATTGGCTCCAGTAACCCTCTCACAAATAACCTGATGAAGTACAGACTGGATAAATGGACAGAGATGGACTGAAAGTCGTCTGAATCAGACAAGAAAAACAAACCCAGCTACCAAAGTGTGCAAGATGGTAAGGTGGTTAAATCACACCTCCATAAACCGTGCTTTTAAACAAAAAAGCACTCGTTAATTTGTCAGGCTCAAATGTTTTCAAACAGCAGCACAAACTCCAGCTGTAGGCCAGTCACTAGTGTTGTACCCCAGGGATCCAAAATAGGGAAACACTATTTATCCTAGGTCAGCAGGTTTGCAGACGATATAGATCTGGGAGGAGTGATTGATATGTCAGATGGCTGTGCTGCTTTTCAGAGGGACCTGAACCATCTGGAAAAGAAGGCGGAAAAAAAACTTCATGAAGTTTGCAAAAGGAAGTGCAGAGTCTGGCATCTAAAGAGGGATAATCCTATGCAGCAGTACATGTTCAGGGCTATCTGGCTAAAAATCAGCTTTGCAGAAGAAGCCCAGGGATCTGAATGGACACTAAGTTGGCCAAAAGCCAGCAACGTACCACTGCATCAGAGAATGTCAACAGCCTCATCAGCTTTGTTAAGAGGAATCATGCCAGCAAGTCAAAGAAAATGGTCATTCCAATTTGTTAGCCTAGTGAGAGCTATCTGGAGAGCTTGATCCAGTTCTGAGCTCCTCAGTGCAAGACAGACATGGATATGGACTGGAGTGAGTCCAGTAAAGGGCCACAGAAGTTAAGGTACCAGAGCATCTGACACACAAAGCGAAACAGAGAGCTGGCACTGTTCAGCCTGAAGAAGCTCACTGTTCAGTCAGGGGGATTGTGTCAATGTATATAAAAGCCTGACTGGTGCAAGTCAAGAGACAATGGGCCTAAATGAAAATGAAGGAACCTCCCATAAAACATTAGAAAAAATGTTTTATGACGTTCAAATTAGAAAATGTTTACTGAGAGGGTGGTCAAACACACATTTCCCAGAGAGGTTTTAAAGTTTCTATCCTTAGAGTTGTTAAAAAAACAACTGGACATGTCCTTGAAGAACCTTTGAGAGGGGCTTGGACTAGAAAATCTCTGTAAGTTCCTTCCTCTCTCAGATATTTTGTGATTCTGTGATACAATAAAGTCAGTTTTAAACAGGACACTGACTCTTATAGGACTTGTTCGTACACATATACTAGATTTTGATCCCAGTTAGTAAAACAGTTACAATCAAAACCTTATTCAGTCTGTATTTTAAAAACAAGCTTTTTCCAGGAAGTTTTTAGAATGCACTATAAGCAGTTTGCAAATTCTTGGAACAGATTAGCAAAATTACACAGGAAATTCAGAGAAACAATGCAACAGATATTGCTCTATGATGTTGCTTCTGTCTCCTAATTTGGTGTTAAACACTGCTTGAGAACTCTTCAATACATGTTAGGAGACCATCTTCATCTTCTGTTTTCTTTTAGTGAACAATATCAGCTTTCAAAACTGTTGAAGCTGAGAGCCTTTCTTCATTTCTCAGAGTGTCCTTCCCCATTTCCCAGGACTTAGTAATCTTTACCAAAGTTCCATGGCATAGGAAAGTTTTAACAACTTATTTATATGTCATATATATTCCTCTCTTTCACTTTTTTTTGTTCTTTCCCTGAATTAACATATTTTCTTTATATATAAAGCATAATATGTAATCCAGTCTATTCCCTACACACACACACACACACACAGAACATAGTCTTGCTTCCTTTCTATTCTGTTTACAAACCAAAAGTAATGTATTCATATGAACAGCTGGGTAACCTTCATACTACACGTAAATCAGCTTAAAAAAATAACACACCTCAGGAAAATGAACAAAAACCTTCAATAGATCAAATTATGGAAACAATACAAATCTCACTTTTCAGAAAACTGTGTTCATTGCCCTTTATTTTTAGAAAATTCATTACATTAACTTAAAAAGGAGACGGGTTCTTTTGCATTGTGCCATATTCAGGAATTCCATTTATCCTGTAACTCTATTCATTTGGGAACATGCAGTGAATCAGCAGGGCAAGGTTTGTTTCAGAAACTTGGCAAAGTAGGACAGCATCCTATCAATGTTAAAGAATAAAAAAAATAAAGAATTTAAAAAAAGACATGCTTCCAGTTTCCTATTTACTGTCTCCTCATTTTCATAATGCTTTAAGAGATGTAAATTTGAGATGAGTGCTGGCTAGGAAAAAACAAACAAACAAACACAAAAACCCTGAACATGTAAATACTGCATTTTAATAACGAAAGCTCATTTCACATGTGAAAACACGCATGCAGTACGGACTTTCTCTTTGTTGGAAAACCAAATGATAGGACATTAAAAGTTACATATAGAACAGTTTGGAATGGTGGATTTGAATATGCTTTCGTTATAGCATTGAAATGGAGGAATTTTCCTGAGTTAATTCCAGTGTAATTTGAATACGGATTAAAATCATGGCAGGTAAAAGAACTGAATCTAATCTGCCAGAGTGTCATTACTATTAGGTAAAGATTTTGCTAGGCATGCAGAGCAATCAGTTATTCTTGAAAATCTTCGTATTACTCTATAAAAAAATCCAGAGACTAGAAAATGTTAACCTTTCCATATACTAGTTTCAAGGAAGGCATATTTTCCTTCTCCTCTTCTCTCAGAAAGTAGCATGAAGAATTCTGAATAAGAAATCAAGATAATCCGATCCAAGAGATCAACGTCCAAACATATACCCAGGAGCGTAAATTACATGGTGAGCTGCTTCTGTTTTGTCTAATCAGAAAGTGACTAACCATTGCAAATGGGGCAGTGCTCACCAGTACAGCTCTGTTCTTCTAGTTAGCCTTTAAAAATGCAACACATGTTTCTGTAGTTGTTATTGGGACCAGTAAACAGCAGTGGTAAGAATGGGGAACTGAACATGCTTGGGTCTTTTGGAATTTGATTAGCTGTATTTTAAAGAAATGTGTGGATTTATGTTTGATGAACAAATATCTTTATCAATGTCATTAGGTTTCGGCAGGTCTATAGGCATGAAGAAACAAACTTCTTCAGTTTAATTTAGCTCGTTGAAATGATCAGCTGTAATATCTTCAGGACTATAACCTTTCAAAAAATCTCAAACATTACCTAGTAATCCAGCCAAAATAAAGAGGCAGGGACATTGGTAGGAACTTTCTTATTGACATTGAAATAATTATTTAAATGTAGGTTAATCATTATCACTTATACTGAGTGCTGTGTTTTATCCAGTAAAACTAGATTAATAAATATTCATTGTGCAGGCTGTTCTGTCTGTGAGCTTAAAAGTGATACTGCATTTGAGTTGTAAAATTGCAGAACTATACTATTTTGTTCAATCAGAAGTCACAGAAAATTCTGAATTATGTTATGTTACTGTAAATTTTTTTACTCAAGTTTAGTTTTATTAATACATTAAATTTAGTGGATAACATAATATTTAGTTTTCATAAATGGAGTAGAAGCATTTTCAAGAATTATACCTGCAGCTGATCGCTCTTTTCATTGCTTTATGATTTTACAAACTGTTCCTGCTACCTCGATGTGTCTGAAAAGCTTTTGATTGCATCTCTCATTTCTCTGTAAGACTGCCAGTCTGATTGTCACAGCTACCAAATACAGGTAGAGGCTCTAATTCCATCAGTTTTATTCTCAAGCAGATAGACTTAACTTTGACCTCATCAGCACTGATATCAACACATCACATCTGCAGGGTCACACATCCCATGCATTTAGGAAGTTATCCTCAGTTAACACCACTGATCTGCCAGTTAAGATTTTTTGTTAGAGGTCAAGTCTCTAACTGAGTGTTGTCATAGATTGACAGCCTCTGTGGAGCAGACATAGAGTTCCATAACATGTACATGAACTCAGGCAAGCGGAAACACCAGTGAGTTTTTAAACAAAATCCAAAACAGTGGAAGAAATTTAGTTCAATTTTCATCATTTGCTCTGTAGTTTAATCAGCTTAGTATAGTTTTTGTAAAGGTCTTGTTTATGGAATTCTCGATTAACCATTTTATTATCTTATATGTTTTGGCAGCTTGCTTTGTTTTTCTTGTCTGATTCCTGAGATTGATGCTCAGCCTAGGTCCACTCCACTCCGGTTCCACCATTTTAATAAATCCTATTAGGAACCTAGGTACCATCCAGCAGAAGAGAAAACTGTTCTGGCTCAATTAATGTTTTTTGACTGCATTTGTATACTGAAGGAAATTGTTTAGATTCACTGTGTATTGAAACATTTCAGATTAATGCTTACCTTGTTCCTTTTTTATAACACAAAGTACACCAAGTGCATGCAACAGTTTTCTTTATAACAGCAGCACAAATCTCTCTGGGGTTTTCTGATTCCACACTAATGTGGGAATTTGGAAACAAATAGTGGATAAAAACGTCGAGGGAGTTCCAACAAAATGAATTTATATCTTTGAAATATAAAAAAATTTAAACCACACCTAAATAATGGAAATTGGCCATATATCAGAAACTTCATTTAGAACCAAATACAAAATGGCTTGTCAATAAATATTAGCAATATACTGATGGGAGTGATAATGGATTAATACAGTATTTAATTAATATGGAATTTGAGTCAGTAGACAGAGGCATATATAGATGAGTGCTGAAGATCAGTAAACCAATTAATTGATTTAATAAGTGTCCCGGAGTCTCATAAAAGCTCAGAAAGCTGATACAGTCTTTGACTTTCTGCTTGGTTATGGCATATTAATAAACAAACATAGAATCTTTCTGTTCTAAATCTGAAGAGAAGTTCACGTGAATGCTGGAGGTGGCTCCTGCTGATTCTTTTGACACTAAAACATTTAGAGTTAGGCCAACCTTCTTTTTGCTTTGCAATGCAAACTGAATGGGAAAATTAAGGGTAAATTACCACCAACATGCATGATATTGTAGGCAGTCTCAAAATCTACTCCTAGATGCAACATCAAAGCATTTTACTTTCAGCAGATGTAACAGGAGGCCATTATGAACACTTGTCTAATGAACCATGTCCAGCTCCATGAACCATATCCAATCATAAGTGTTTTGAAAATAGTGTGCAGAAGAGTCTGCCACTAAGACATGTTCAAGATGAGATTTTTCTCTTGGTAATCTTCCTTTTTATTTCTGGAATCCTCACCAGCCCAAACCTTGCTGAATTAGTCCAACAAACTGTACAAATATTGCCAACTCTGAGTGTGGGGATACACTATGACACACACATAGTGGACAGCTTTATCTGAAACACTGTGTATCTGCTCCGTATTCCTCCTCAGGGGATGGCACCTCCAATTTATCAAAACCATGGTGGGAATGTGGGAGCCACTGGCCAAATATTTTTGTTGTTATGATATGGAATTACCTTCTTGCAGTACCCTGTTTCTACAGTAGGTACTTGTTAAAGCTTACCTCCTCTACAAAGCAGATAAAATAGTTTTGAAACGTGCAGCTGTGTTCTCACAGAAAGCTTTTACACAGATAACACACACAAGACTGTATTGTGTGGATTGTGCTGCTTTCTGAGGCTACATCAGACATTTTTGGGTTTTTACCCCAGCAGGAGGGACTGTTAATCAGTTTTTCTTCCCTAAGAAATATGATCAAAGTTCAGAGTTAATTTCTCCAAACAGTTGAATGGGTAAGGCTGGTTGTTCTGAAAGAGACCAACATTTGCTCTCCTTGTACCAATTTCAGGTTCACCGCACACTGACAGGCCCAAATCTGCATGAGAATGTGGCTGCTGTGGCATAATCTTGGCTCTGCAACCAGGGTATTGTTCTGGGCTGGAAAAATTCCTCCCTCCTGCTGAGGAGAGGTTCCATGGCAGCCCCATGAATATCGTTCCACCAGCCAAGCCGTATTTGCAAATCACATCCTGTGCTACTGTGGTCTCTGAAGGTCCGTGATTCCCAGGAGGTGCACCTGTGTACCCATGTAAACTACTTCAGGCTGAGTATCAGTCTTGGCAAGGCCAACCCACTCTGAGTGGCCACGTACTCGAATTAGCTACAGTCAGATGTTGGTTCTACCACAAGCGATAGGACTCTACTGAAAGTTCCACGTTTCTTCCACTAAGTGCCATAGACTAGAGGGCTTTTCAGAAGACACTGCTGTATGTGGAATTGTGCAAATATTCTCCTCTGTGACAGTAAAACCTCATTTTTAATCACATAAATGTTTGTTTCTTGCAGTGAAGTCTAAGGCCCTACACCTGCAGCCTGTTGAAGTCTTGGTAGATTTGAATGTAAAGAGAGGCAGACAATGCCATCATACATTGACTGATTTAAAGACAGCATTGCCATTTTTTATAGATTTATCAGATGACACATTTTATATTAATAAAATTGAGAGTATTATTTCATTATTTCTTTACAGTTCGGTTGTTAGTTTCAGTATAATTTGTAGTTAAGACATAGACCCCTATTTATTTCTGTAGAAGAGACCACTGTTGCTGCAAAGGGGCCGTCCTTCTCGAGTAGAAAAACTTACAAGCCCTATGTATACTACAGAAACTGGAAAAAAAATAGGCCTTTAATATTTCTTCTGTGTTGGTTTTTTGATTGTTTCCTTGTTTTCTTAAGTTACCTAAGTTTTAGGAAATGCTGGTAAAATATCTATAATGAGTACACTTTTTAAATAGTCTGGTGACATGTGAAGGATAAGCAAGACTACAAGGAGCAATTCTACATCCATGGCAAGGTGGTGAGAATAAGAGAAGGAAAGGGAGAAACCAATGGAGATTTTTTCTAAGCTTGGGGTTCTTTGAGAATTACTCTTTTAAGATATAGACAAATCTGTAGTTCTAGAATATATTACATTATGTGTATGTAAGTTGGTATGCATTTGTGCATTTGTACACATATACGTATGTATAAAGAACATCTGTGTCAATGTATGGCACTGGATGCATAACATGAATATATGATACAATCTGTTATGGCCCACAATCATATACATAAAAAAGGTGTAGTTTGTTTGATGATTTTCTGATGAATTAAATTGGATTTTTAGGAAAAAAAAAAGCTGGATGAAGACATATGATTTTATTTTGAATTTAATTTATTTCAGTCTTAAAAGGATGACAAATACCCAGATGTCAAATGTCCTCCAACTAAAACTATGTGAGTAATTTGTTATTGATCAAGAATAGCTTGCAGAAATAAGAGGTTTTCATTTTGAAAAGTAATAAAATGTATCAACTTGCTTGCAAGGTGAAGATTGAGCAGGTCATAAAGGTGATATTGACATGAAAATCCTTTTGTTGACTCTGATATTTCTGCAGAAAAAAATCATACTACTCCTTTGTACTAAGTGCTTTCTTTTCCATATTTGTGTTCAAAACCTGGAACAGAGAACTGACTTTTTGCTGATGTCCAGGACACAACTTTAAAAAAAAAAAAAAAAAAAATATTTGCATGGGAAAGTTGGTTTTAGAGAATGTAAATATTTATGAATATCTAGAAAATCATAGCTTTAGAATGCCTTCGGTTTCATACAGACATATGTTAATATTTTAAATTAAACAACTCTATTAAATTTATGATAAGTCTGTGCCAGAACATTTAACTTGGATATCCTTCACATTTAGATCTTCAGGAGGACAAATATTAATTCCATATCGAAATGCAATATGACACCATCAATCTGTCTGTGCAGAACTTTTGATTTCTGTTTTGTACTGGAGATGCTCTACAAGTCTGTCTTGTAAGACTGTAAATTGCATCTTTATGTGGGATCTGTATCACACTTCATCATCATTTTATCTTTTTGGAGTGTTTTCCTTGCTGCAATTTCAAAAGAGGGTGATCCAGGATGACATAAGAGGGTTTTTAAATCTTGATGATCCTCTTTTCAAGTTGAAGCCACTTTGGACAAAATTGACTTCTATTCAGGGCAAAGCAGTTTGTCAAGTCATAAATCCACAGTTGGTAACCAAGCAACAGATCGACTGTTGGAAAACTTTGATCTCCTAATCATGCTCATTTGGGAACCTTCTGAATGGGAATTCTCTGAGGGCTGGAAAGTATAGAATGAAGAATCTAGCATTAGAAAACTTAAAGTCTGGCAGAAGAGATAAGAGGAAAGAAGGTTCTGTGGGGGTGTTTGGTTTGGTATTTTGGGGGGGGGGGGATTTTTTGTTTGGTTGATTTTTTGTTTGATTGTTTTGGGGTTTATGATGTTTATTTTACACTAAAGGTAACCTTTTAACTTGTATGACTAAGTAAGGAAGAGAAAAATTGTTTGAACATACTGTAGATAGACCCCACTTTTGAAATGAATCACATGTGCAGGATCATGAATACCTGGAGGAGTCTGATTTATGGGCTATAGTTATAATTCTTAAAGACTTGAGAGAAACAGATATTGAGTGTATTTCTTTGAACTCTGTCAGCTCCATTCAACTGCCTCAATATATACAATTAGTGCCACTGGAGACACGCTGTTTTAAGAGTAACATCTACCTGGGCCTGGCATGCATGACACAGGATCTACAGGGTACTATTTTGTTCCCCTTTTTCAGGAACAGCGACTTGACAGCTCACAGGATGTGCAAGGATATTTCAAATTACTCTAAACACCTATTTAGGTAGTTGAGTCCTGCCTGGTATTTCATGTTCTAGTTCAAACAAAACGTGAAAAGCTTTAGCTCCATAGAACTTATGAATCTGTCTGCCTCTGCTACGAGGTCTGTTCTACCTCCTTGAGGAGATAACCTGTACAACAGTGTCCCTCAAAGGGATGGGTCTTAGTGAAAAATGTGGCTTTGATTCAGGACACAAGGGTACGTGGGTCTCATTGTCCCACTTCGACAAAGAGAAAACAATCCAGGTAGTGTGTGAAATGAGCCACTCATGAAACTTAGAGCTATGAAATCTAGATATTGCACACATCTGTAATTCAGTCTAAGCACAATTTTACTTTAAACCCAATGCAGCTATGTAAGTAGCAGCTTGCTGAATTATTAAACATAATGTTCTTTTGCATAGAATTGTACAGTAATATATATATATTCTATAGTTTGGGGAATGAAGCTTAATGTTTTTCCAGTATGAATGTCCCAGACACATTCTGGTTCTCTATTTGTTTTATTTTATATTTATTAGTTTTGTTATATTTCTTTATTTTCTCTAAAATATAACTTAGTCTTGACAGCAGGTAATGAACAAAATCATCATGTAGGATTTTAGATATGCAGTATAAAATTATCTCAGACATTTACATGATTTCTTCCTAAGGATGAATAATAATTTAAAAAAGAGAGGAGAATACAGTAGAAGGCAACAGATTGGCTTATGCAAAAATATATTCTCAAAAGATACCTTTAAAAGTATATTAAATAATTCAAGCTTGCAGATAGACCAGAAAGATGAAAACTATGACTGTTGAAAATTCCAAGTTATAAAGTTAGTCCCCAAATTTATCTTTTTTTTTTCCAGAAATGTCAATGATATAACAGAGATGTCAATGATCTAACAGAAATATCAACTCTCTGGACACAATATTCCTTGTCTGCATCCTTATATCATCACTGCTGTAACAGCTGTACTATATTAATATTGCAATTAAAGATGTAGTAATCATTTAAACATCTTGTGGAAAACTATGAAAGCTAGAGAAAGAAATTTTGGAAATACAGGACTAAAGGACGCTTTATGACTGCAAGAATGATTAATTTCTACAATCTTAATAACCTTGAAAGATCAAGAGACCTCCTAGTCTTATTCACTGAATAATTCAGAAAATGTGCTTTAAAATGCATAAGTGTTTTAATGAACATTAGGTATACACCTGCATATAAGGTAATGCAAATAGCTGATCTTCAAAATATTAATCTCTGTAGGATGACTTTTGGCTTATACAGAAAGCTAGTAAAGAATTGGGTCACTATATATGAAAAATCTTATGAGATTGCTTGTGCATTCCTATATGTAAAATACTACTTCTAAATTTATTAATGAATATTTTTCTGCATAGATACCATCAGAAGCAGCTATACCTTATCATCTGGTACAGAATAAACTGGATAATAAATTTATATGGCTCTTTTATAAAAATTAAGGCCTGAAAAGTCTATTAGCAAAGTGAGTCTCATTTTTAGTTCAATATCAGTTGGATAACCTTACTGAATAAATTTTGAAACACGTCTATAACTTGAGAGCAGAATATTTTTATCAAGATAAGCAGTCCTGATTTAAATTTATAGAGATGCCATTACAATTTTTGATAGTTTATACCAGACTTTAACTGTCTTCCAGGTGGAAAAACACATCTCCTTCTACTAAGTCTGACCTCATAGTACTGTTTAGTTTCATATTTATTTCACTCTCTCTTACCATAAATCCTCTTTTAAGGGAAACCTTTTTTTTGGGGGGGAAGAATAGATGGATTTGTTTAATTTTTACCCTTGAAGTCATATTTTATTTGAGTTCTATTTTTTTCTTGCCATGTTCTGTTGAGTTTTATGTCATTTTTTCGGAATTCATTCAGAATTCTCATTAACTTCATTTTCCGAAGTAGACGAAAGAAGTAAGTACACTGCCTAAATATGGAAGGTCTCAATTCCTTTGTAGCAAAAGCGTTGCTTCGAAAGTCTTGTGACTATAGGCAGTTGATGCCCTCCAAAGCAGAATTTCCTTTTCTGCTTTCAGATGTATGACACTGGCTGCACAAGAGCCTATTGTTCACAAAGCCTAAGGAATTCAGTTTGGTCTATCAAAATGAACCAAATTAATCATTACTTATCACTCCCTTCTCCTGTCATACATGTTGAGCAACAATATAACCTATTATTCATTGCTAGAGAGTAATGTGCAATTTGACAAGAGACAGATAGCTGAAAAGTCACTTCAGGAAGTGATATTTCCAAAACTTTCTTACTGATTTCATAGAATATAAATATCTTTGGTAGATGACCAGGTGCTCATTTAATAAGAAGGTGTAATTTAAGAACAGAAAGATGGACTGTATTTCTTCTTAAATGAGTACAATACAAGGAGGTCGTATAAGACTGTTCTTTTTGCTCCTGGAGGAACAGAAGCATCATGTAGGAAACAAAGAACACAGTGAGCCTTGGCTCCATTGAATTATGTATTAATAAATGTCTTTGGGAAAAACAGAATAATTGGCAGTGAACAGAGGTTGCTCAGCTCCATATGACTGAGTTGCTCCAGGAAATGTTTCTGTGTCTCAGCTCAGTCTCAGACAGTTCTATCTGGTACAGTATAACCTTGCTAATTTATTACTTTTTCTTTTTTCTAAACTGTAAAATACAGTAACACACAGTAAATCAGCCTAATCTTAACTGTGGCATTCTGCTCTAAAATGGATGTTTGCTTGATGAAATAATATCTATGTAAAAACAGGAGAGCATCCTGTTCCAAAAACTACAAGAGAGAAAGAAAGAATGGAAGATGACAAATATTTCTTTATAAAAATAGGAATAGAGATACCAGATTTATTCTCTTTTATGATCTCAGAGACCTTGGCCTCAAAGCCCTCTTCCATCTGTTATGTCTCGACAAGCCTGCAAACTCTGTGTGAAAGAGGAGCAGTCATGGAAAACAAAGGCCGAAAAATGGACTTCCACAAGGAAATAAATATTAAAAGATTAATTTTTCTGTGGTTTTTTTTACAGATAGATGTGGTCTGTTTGTGTGTATTCCAAACAGACACACTAATTCATCTTGCTGATGGTAGTAGAGTGAAGTTGCTGCCCATGAAAACAGAGGAGGTCATCAGCAGGAGAGAAATCTAGGTGAGTGAATAGTAACAAAGCCATATCTGAACCTCAAAGTGCTGCAGAGGCTTTCAGTTTTGTGTATCTGATGCACTAACATCACGAGTGTAGGCCCAGCGGCTCACCCCACACCAGTGTGCTAATCTGAAACAGAAAAGGAAGAGTACTCAGGACCAAAAGCATTCCTGCAGCAGCCCAATACATCCATGGATTTTCAGCTGTGACACAAGGAATGACCAAGTTGCTGTTGTACAGCTGTTTCACTCTTTCACTGTGAGCAGTAGTATAGCTCAAATTTATCTGGATGTCTAGCAATGCCACTCTGTGGGATTTTTAATGGTTTGTTTCCCAGTAGTTCTCCAGCTATGAGAGACACTAGGAACTAAATCTGTCAGAGGCCCAGAGTATGCTCAAAATATCTTTTTTTGGTGTTTAAAAAAGACATTAAAGTTCTCCATGAATAAAGAGCTATGTTTTGGTAAGAGAAGATGATCTTGCTTTCTAGATCTTGCTGAATTTGGACTAAACCACTGCTTACATCTTCAGCAGCATGCTGCTTTTTCATTTTTCTCTTTGTATACCTGTTATATTTGCTTGTTTTGCTGGAGATTGTATTGCATTGCTTTGCTGTTATATACTGTAACTCTTCCTTGTTCTATTGCTAACTCCAGCACTGCACATAAAGGACTACTGCACAATGAATAATTAATCTGACACAATTAGACTCCTCAAAATAGATTTCTGTTAATGCCTTTGTTTCACAAATATATTTTTGGAATGTGACTGAATTGTACTCTGCATTAAATCTGGACCTATGTGACTATTTGCTATTTGTAATCAGAACGTATTCCTTATGTATGAGGACCTAGCTGACATAGGTGTTATTGTTTCCATTCTGCATTTCATAGAATCATGGAATGGTTTGGGTTGGAAGAGACCTTAAAAATCATCTAGGTCTACCCCCCCACCATGGGCAGGGACACCTTCTCTTAGACCAGGTTACTTGAAGTCCCATCCAAACTGACCTTGAACACTTCCAGAGACCCATGACTTCTCAAGGCAACCTGTTCTAGTGCCTCATCATCCTCATAGTGAAGACTTCTTTTCCTTATATCTGATCTAAATCTACCTTCTTCCAGTTTAAAGCCATTACTCCTCATCCTATCACTACATGCTCTTGTTAAAAGTCTCTCTCCAGCTTTCCTGTAGGTACTGAAAGGTTGCCGTAATATGTTCCTGGAGACTTCTGTTCTCCAGGCTGAACAACCCCAGCTCTCTCAGCCTGTCTTCATAGTAGAGGTTCTCTAGTCCTCTTATGATCCTCATGGATGTCCTCTGGACCCACTTCAACAGGTAACAGATATAGGTCTAATCATAATATCTGTTGACTGCCTCTGCACTCATGGGTCCATGAATTTCTAGGTGTTGAGTTTGCCTAAATGATCTCTAACGCGATCTTCCTTGACCAAAGGGATTTTTGCTTTTTCTAGATGTTCTCTCTTTCCTACATGGCCTTGAGGGCCAACATTAGCAGTAAAGGCTGAACCTTCTTCTATATCCTCCATCACCAGGGCACCCATCTCATTCAGCAGTGGGCCTACATTTTCCCTAGTCTTCCCTTCAATACTGATGTACTCGAGCAAGCCGTTCTTATTGTTTTTAATATCCCCTGCCAGATTTCATTCCAAGTGTGCCTCAGCCACAAGACAAATCCATGTCCTTCTTATGTCTGTTGTCCCACAGCTGAACACAGTACTCCAGGTGGCATGCCACGAGAGCTGAGTAGAGGGATAGAATCACCTCCCTCAACCTGCTGGTCACACTTTTCATGCAGCCCAGGATATGGTTGGCTTTCTGAGTTCACATTGCCAGATTATGTTGATCTTCTCATTAATCAACATCCCCAAGTCCTTCTTCTCAGGACTGCCCTCATACCATCTTTTGCCCAGCCTTAGGATTGCCCTGACCTTGAACTTGGCCTTGTTGAACTTCTTGAGATTTGCATGGGCCCACCTCTCATACCTATCAAGGTCCCTCTGAATGGCTTCCCTTCTCTGTTGACCATATCACGCAGCTTGGAGTTGTTGGCAAGCTTCCTGAGGGTGTACTCAATCTCACTGTCCATGTCACTGACAATGAAGTTTAAAAGTGTCAGTCCTAATATCAACACCTGAGGAAGGTCACTTGTCACTGGTCTCCACTTGGACATTGAAATATTGAATGAAATTCTTTGAGTGTGATCACCCACCCATTTCCTTATCCACCAAGTTGTTTATCCATCAAATCCATGCTTCTCCAATTTAGAGACAAGAATGCTATGGGGTACAATGTGAAATGCTTTGCATGAGTCCAGGTAGATGATGTCAGTTACTATGCTAGGCAGGAGCACAGGTGGTGTTCTGTTCAGTTCCCCCACTGGCAGGGATGGATACAGACAGGAATAAGAGAATATATGCAGTTAATAGATGGCTTAGGGGCTGGTGCCGGCAGAGGAATTTTGGATTCTTTGATCATGGGGAAACCTTTATGGCACCTGGCCTGTTTGACCCCGATGGGTCTCGTCTAACTCCGAAGGGTAGGAGAATTCTAGCTCATGAGCTGGCAGGGCTTGTTGAGAGGGCTTTAAACTAGGCATGACAGGGGAGGGGGGAGTTACTAGGCTCGCCAAAGATGTCCCCGTGGAGGATGAGCCATCCCAAAAGGGGTTGTCAGTAACCCAACTGAAGTGCATGTACACAAATGCACGCAGTATGGGAAACAAGCAGGAGGAGCTAGAAGTCCTGGTCCAGCGGGAGAGATACGATATAGTTGCCATCACGGAAACGTGGTGGAACGACTGTCATAACTGGAGTGCTGCCATGGAAGGCTACAGGCTCTTCAGGAGAGACAGGCGTGAGAAGAGGGGTGGAGGGGTGGCCCTCTACACTAGGGAAACCCTGGATACTGTTGAAGTTGAGATCGGTGATGACCAGGTTGAGTGCCTATGGGTAAGAGTCAGAGGGGCAGTCAAGTCTGACCTTCTGGTTGGAGTGTGCTACAGACCGCCTGACCAGGAGGAGGATTTGGATCTTCTGTTGTTTAAACAGCTGGAGGCTGCCTCTAGATCGGCTGCCCTTATTCTTTTAGGAGACTTTAACCTTCCAGATATCTGCTGGAAACTTAATACTGCTGAGAGGAGGCAGTCCAGGAGGTTTTTAGAGTGTATTGAGGACTGCTTTTTGTCACAGCTGGTGAGTGAGCCTACCAGGGGTGAGGCTCTGCTTGACTTGCTGTTTACAAACAAAGATGGGTTGGTGAGTGATGTTGTTGTCGGAGGATGTCTAGGGTCTAGTGATCATGAAATAATTGAGTTCTCTCTGAACAATGTAATAGGAAAAGCCAGGAACAGAACATCCATGCTGGACTTCCGGCGGGCAGATTTTGGATTATTTAAGGAACTGGTCAGGAAAGTACCCTGGGAAATAGCTCTTAGTGGCAAGGGGGTCCAGGAAGCTTGGATATACTTCAAGAATGAAGTTTTGCAGGCGCAGGAGCGGGCTGTCCCCGTGTGTTGTAAGAAGAGTCGTAGGGGCAGACGACCGCCCTGGATGAGTAGGGAACTTCTGAAGGAACTAAGTAAGAAAAAGAGGATGTATCATCGTTGGAAGGAAGGGGATGTAAGTCAGGTCATGTTCAAGGATATTGTTAAGTCGTGTAGGAGAAAAATCAGGGAAGCAAAAGCCCAGCTGGAGCTCAAATTGGCCATTTCTGTTAAGGACAATAAGAAGAGTTTTTATAAATACATCAATGGCAGAAAGAAGGGCGGCAGCGACCTCCACTCCTTGTTGGATGTGGAGGGAAATATAGTAACCAGAGATGCAGAGAAGGCTGAGGTACTTAATGCTTTCTTTGCCTCAGTTTTTAACAACAAGGATGTCAGCTCGCTTGACAGTTGGCCCTCTGAAGTGGTTAATGGGGGCAGGGTGAAATATGGCCCTCCTACAATCCAGGAGGAGGAGGTTAGAGACCTGCTGAGCCGCTTGGACCCTCATAAGTCTATGGGGCCGGATGGGTTCCATCCTAGGGTGTTGAGAGAGCTGGCGGATGAGCTTGCTAAGCCGCTCTCCATCATCTTTCAGCAGTCCTGGCTCTCTGGAAAGGTCCCGGAAGACTGGAAGTTGGCCAATGTGACGCCCATCCACAAGAAGGGCCGTAAGGATGATCCAGGTAATTACAGACCTGTCACCTGACCTCGGTCCCAGGTAAAATCATGGAGAAGATAATCCTGGGTGAAATCATGCACCACCTGCAGAACGGTCAAGAAATCAGGCCCAGCCAGCATGGATTTAGGAGGGGTAGGTCCTGTCTGACCAACCTGATCTCCTTTTACGACCATGTGACTCGCCTGGTGGATGAGAGGAAGGCTGTGGATGTGGTATACCTGGACTTCAGTAAGGCCTTTGACACGGTCCCCCACAGTAGACTCCTAGGGAAGCTGGCAGCCCGTGGCCTAGATGGGAGCACTTTGTGCTGGGTTAGGAATTGGCTGGATGGCCGAGCCCAAAGAGTGATGGTAAATGGTGTTTCATCCAGTTGGCGGCCGGTCATCAGTGGTGTCCCCCAGGGATCGGTATTGGGTCCCGTCCTGTTTAATATCTTTATTGACGATTTGGATGAGGGGATTGAGTCCATCATCAGCAAATTTGCAGATGATACCAAGCTGGGAGGAAGAGTTGATCTGTTAGAGAGTAGGATGGCCCTACAGAGGGACCTGGACAGATTGGAGAGCTGGGCTGATTCTAATGGGATGATGTTTAATAAGTCCAAATGTCGGGTACTTCATTTTGGACACAACAATCCCATGCAGAGCTACAGACTGGGGACAGAGTGGCTAGAGAGTAGTCAGGTAGAAAAGGACCTGGGAGTGCTGGTGGACAGGAAGCTCAACATGAGCCAGCAGTGTGCCCAGGTGGCCAAGAAGGCCAATGGAATCCTGGCCTGCATCAGGAATAGTGTAGTGAGAAGGACCAGAGAAGTTATCGTCCCCCTGTACTCGGCACTGGTCAGGCCTCACCTTGAATATTGTGTCCAGTTCTGGGCCCCTCAGTATGGGAAAGATGTTAGGATACTGGAATGTGTTCAGAGGAGGGCAACGAAGATGGTGAGGGGGCTGGAGCACAAGCCCTATGAGGAGCAACTGAGGGAATTGGGGCTGTTTAGCCTGGAGAAGAGGAGGCTCAGGGGAGACCTCATTGCTCTCTACAACTACCTAAAAGGAGGCTGTAGTCGGGCAGGGGTTGGTCTCTTCTCTCAGGTGACCAGTGGCAGAACCAGAGGGCATGGACTTAAGCTTCGTCAGGGAAAGTTTAGACTTGATGTGAGGAAAAAATTCTTCACTGAAAGGGTGATTGGTCATTGGAATGGGCTGCCCAGGGAGGTGGTGGAGTCACCTACCCTGGAGGTGTTTAAAGGGAGACTGGATGAGGCACTGAGTGCCATGGTCTAGATGATGGTTGGTGTTAGTGTTAGGTTATAGGTTGGACTTGATGATCTCAGAGGTCCTTTCCAACCTTGTGATACTGTGATACTGTGATGCTCTTATGCACCAGTGCTGTAGCTCCATCATAGCAGGCCACTAAATTTGTCAGGCACAATTTGCCCTTAGTGAATCTATGTTGGCTGTCACTGATCACCTCCTTATTTTCCATGTGCCTTAGCATGGTTTCCAGGAGCATCTGCTCCATGATCTTGATGGGCCCCTCTTCCCTCCAGGGGTTTATCCCGTGGTATTCTACCAAGCAGAACCCTGAAGAGGTCAAAATCTGCTTCCTGAAGTCCAGTGCAGTGAGTCTGCTGTGCACCCTCCTTGCTGGCTTAAGGATCTTGAAATATATCATTTTATGTTCACTGCAGTCAATACTTCCCTTGAGCTTCACATTCCCCACCAGCCCCTCCTTGTTGATGAGAACAAGATCCAGCATAGCACCACTCCTCTTTGGTTCCTCTGTCATTAGAAGAATGAAGCTATCATCAACAAATTCCAGGACATCTTGGATTGCTTATGCCCTGCTGTGCTGTCCCTCCAACAGATATCAGTGTGGTTGAAGTCCACCTTGAGGAACAGGGCTTATGAACATGAGGCTGCTCCTATGTCTCTATAGAAGGCTTCATCTGCACGTTTTTTTCCTGGTCAGGTGGCCTATAGTATACCCTTATGTCTGCTACATATGTCCCTGCCCTCCCTTTAATCCTGACCCATAAGTTCTCAGTTTGCTCCTCATCCATTCCCAGCTGGAGCTCCATGCACCCCAGCTGGTCATTGATGTTGAGAGCAATGTCCCTTCCTCATCTCCCTGGCCTGTCCTTCCTAGAAAGCGTGTATCCTTCCATTCCAGTGCTCCTGTCATGGGAGCCATCCCACCACATCCCCATGCCAGTAAGATCATCAACCTGCAGGCATGCACACATCTCTAACTCCTCTTGCTTATTCCCCATGCTACATACTACATTCCCATTTGCCTGCATGCACAAAAAATGGCAGCCAACTGTTTCTGTGCATGTGTGTAAAGTCAAATTTCTATGCTGACAGAATTCTACGGTTGCACCATCAGAGAACTGGGTCCTTTGCATTCAGTTTCTGTGACTCTTTGTACAGGCTTTAACATTTACTCTCAGGGGAAAGATTGCCCAATATATTGAAAAAGAAGTGACTGGTGGTTTTCAGATAGAGTTGGAGAGGTTTGGTTCTCACTAGGTGAAAGCTTAGTATTTCCTAAAGATCTTACAAAGTTCTGAATCCCCAGAAGAAAATCCAATATTAGAAAACTATGGTATTCAGCTATCTTTTTATCTATTCTATCTATTCTATCTGTTCTATCTGTTCTACTTCTGTGGGACATACAGATACTGTCTGAATTGTCTTGGTCTGACTGACTGCTCTGACACAGTCACTTTAAGACCTACCAATATGAGGAGTGGTAAAGCTATAATTGAGTCGGGTTTTATGTTCTTTGTGTATCATCATAATAATGCTGTGCTCATAAAAATTCTCATACTTCTGTTGAACCCAGCCCTATAAAAGCACTTCCTTCGGAAACCAACAAACAAATGTAATTTTCTCCTTGCTTATTTTCTTTCTTTTACTTCCCTGAGTACAGTTCACATACTCCACCCTCCTTTTCTTTTCATTTTCAGATATTGATGTTTAACTTTTCTTCTTCCATGTGTATTTTCAGCCAAGTTAGAGATGATTTGTTCCATTACACTTTCTCCATAAAATACTTATGAACTTTGTTTAGCCTTACAGACTTTACCAGCCTCATGGAAGGTAAGAGCAAAAAGTCAGGCACAAGCATATGCTGGTTTAGTATTGAATGTTAATCGGTTATCTTAAATTTATCAATTCATCCTCTTGTTGTTGTTCTTTAAATAAAATTCTGGTAATATGAAATCTTTGCTTATTCTATTTGATATTGGTTAACTAAAGACCAAGAAAACCCTCTAGTCATCTGCCTAATAACAGAATGTCTTTGAAATAGCCTTTGCTTTGTACGTACCCGATAAAAATAACTTTGCTTTCTGCTATAATCCATATATGCTCTGTTGTGTTGAGAACAAGAAAGACAACTTCTCATATAATAGAACAGCCTTAAGTCAACAGCTTGAAAAACTCTTTTAATGATATCTAGAAGAAAAGGAGTTGTGTAAGATGGTTGTGTGTAAGAAGTAAGTCTTGAAATACCAGCTGAAGACAAAAGGAACTTGTTAGTCTGGAATCCACTGGAACTGACTAGGTTTGTCTCTACTAAAATAAAATTCTGATCAGAAAAAAAAATGCATGTTATAAATGACATTCACCACTTCTTTCAAAACCTTGTTAGTGGCAAGATTTCGGTGGGAAGAATCTTTAGCACTTGTTCAATCTCCAGTTCTTCAGATTTTAAGGTCAAGAGAAAGTAGGTACAAATCTGTTGACTTCCAAATTAAGATATGTTCAATAACTTATAAGGAGGATAATTTTATCTTGATCTGCCTAGAGCCTGAGATACAAATAACAAGCAATGAGAACCTATCCAATAAAAACTGCTTCCACCTATAAAAATTTTACTGTAAATCAGGGTATATTTATTTATGTGTAAAATGTTCATACTTCAATCTGAAACAACAGAAAAGAGTGCTGGAGGAATAGTCTAACTTGCCACAATGTTCCATTACATTCTTAAGAAAGAAGGGATTGATTTTTAGAGCTAAAATATACAAAATTTCACAGTTCTTTATGATATCATATAAAAAGATATCACTTTCATGGATACTTTCTGCAGTTAAAAATAACTAAAATTCAACATTGAAAAATCAGAAAAATATTTGGAAATGTCATAGAGCTGTACTTGCCATATCATAGTGTTCTCCATTGTAAAACATTGTTATTTAGTGCACAGTACTGTCCTGTTCTGTTTACAGAGATCTTAGGTCTCTAGTTCTGCAAAGATTAAAGGATGTGTAAAATTTTTGTACACTCTGAGGAGTGTCACTGATGTCAATAGAGCTGATTTCAGCACAGAAAGTTAAGACAGGCATTAGCCTTTTCAGTATCAACCTCTAAGCCTATTACATCAGGGCAGAAAATTAGGTTAGATTGCCTCTTAGCAAGTTTAGTGAAACCTTGTTGCCTAAACCATTGTGATGCAGTTGAAAAGAATTTGACACAAAAAGTGAAACACTTTAAGGAAAGAGTGCAATAAGAAGACTTACAGTGTTCTTTTGCAGTATAATGCAGGTTAAGCAATTAAGTAATCTTTTTGGTGAAAGCCATTATTCTTTTGAGTGATTCTGTGCCAGAAACAAATCTTAATGGTTTATACTGTATATTTGAAAATGGCTTGACTCATTTCAGCCAAGAACATTCTGTTTATTTTTTCAGTTCCAACATTATTGGATACTGAAAAAAAAAAGATGACCTTTAAGCGTTCCCCAGTACACTCATACTCTTTGTTCTAGGAATACAAGGAATCTTGTGTATTGTCAGTTGAAACACTTTTTTTATGTACTTTATTTTTAGCAACACCTGAAGTTCATCCTTCTCTCATTGAGAATCGAGATTACAGGAAGATCAAAAGCTAAGGCAGAGAAAACTTAGGAGTGAATCAAAATTGAAATCTAACATTGTATATATTTTAAGCTGCCATTCAAGTTGCACTTATTTATACTGTGGTTTCTAGATGTGGTTATTATGAGAAGAGTAATGCATTTAATTTTCTTGCAAATTATTTTATAGTACATCTTATCTCTGAGAAGTTTGAATAATCAGAGAGGGAAGTAGTTATTCTTAAAAAAAAAAAAATTACAGTCTCCTATAAAGTTTAGAAGAGGAATGTTTTCCCCAAAATGTACTGTTCAAAGTAAAACTAGGAACACATTTGCCAGAATTAATTTCTCTACAAACTCTCATCTGTATTCTTCACCCAAAATGTCAGTGTTGACTGCTGGCAAAGACCATTCAAGCTGCTGTGGGCCTGGCTCGGTCCCTGTCCTTTGCAACTCTCCTAGGTACATGATTTCTCTTGTCCAAGGGTCAGTTTTCCTAGGGAAAACACAGAGTAAACACACAAACTTTGTTTTTCAAATGTTTTTAAATCAACTGATTAAATATTTTATACAATAATTAGGTGATATTATGCAATTTGTGTCTCAACCAATGTCTTCATAACACTCCTGAGAGCTATAGTAGTTATAGAAAGGGAGCCGGTTCCGCCAATTCATCCATTTCATTTTAGAGCTACACATCAGGTTCAGATAAAACTGGGAGATTTTTTCTTTTAATTGACTCCAAAGGGAGTGTAGATAACCACCTCAGATAGAACTATCTGCACTGTTTATCAGTAGGTAGACCATCTATTGGTAGATAGTATCTGTGCTGGTTTTCAAACTGGGACCGGGAAAAGAAAGAATTGCGCAAATAGAGTACAACTGGGGAACAACTGAGAGAACAGTTTACTTACAGAGGGTATCTAAACGACATAAAGAATGCAGCTTTTTCAGGCCTTTCTCATCACTCACAAAACTATCCTTTCTTTGCCTTGTTCCTTTCACTTTGGTTATAAATAAAATCTTGTGATTGCATTGTGTGCTTTGGTTTTGTTTCATAAAACAGATTAGCTTTTTCTCTGCTTAAACAAAGTTTTGCCCTCTCACAAGGGAAATCCACAGACAAATTAGACACCACAGTGTTGTCCTATGCCATGTGCTTTTACTGTTACATTCAATACCTGGATTTAGAGTGAAATTTGCTGCAGGTTTTTAGCTTCCACCAAACAACTCTTCTGAAATTGCTATTAGCACAGTAGAGGTATCCTGGGACTTATCAATCTCTCTAAGAGGTAGCTACTAGATAGCAAAGATCTGTTTAAATCCCTTTTAATCCTCATAGGCTGTTTTAAATATAATAAATTTGTGTTACATTAACTGAATCTAACCTTTCAGCTCAATATAACTCAGTACCAACATTCTCCTTATGTGTTCCATGAGATATCATGGTTTTTTTTCTATCAACAGTGGAGAAACTACTAAACAACTCTTGTAAGGTCTTTACCCTTATGAATTGAAAATAACTGATTTCTGCATTTATCTTTTATTTTACAGTCTTGCTCTAACTGAGCAAGAGTCCTGTGTTTTAGATTTCTGTATTATGGATAGAATAAGACAAAAAAACATGGATAATAGCCAATTGTTCTTTAAGTCTGTGTGTATATACTTCCTTTTAGCCAATAAGTTTTCATGTAACTAAAACGTAAAATGTTATGGAAAATACTGTACAAAAAGAAATACAGAATATTTTAATGTTTAATACCTGGCTGTTGGTGGGGATTTCATTGAACTTTGCTATCAGATTTTACATTTTTGTTGGTATGTTGCCCATCTCTACCCATTATCAGACACTTAAAGAATAATTTATTATGCTCTAAAGAGCATGCACTTCAAGCAAAGAGGCTAATAACATCGTTAACATGGTAGAAGGTGTCAAAATTTAATGAGTGAAAAGGTCCAATGACTATTTGAAGTGCATTAGGCAGAAGCAAACAGCATGTTATAGCAATTTAAAGTATTTCAGATACAAAAAATATTCTATTCCTTAATTTAAATTCTGAAGAGGGTGTGTTATGACTCATATAATTGATTAACTAATACCAGTAAATGTATATTTGTGTTGTCAAAGTTGGAATCTTTACTATACATAGTTTATGAGGTATATGTACTTGGATAAAACTAGTCACTGTTTTTCTGTATAAGATTAATACTTCTGGTCTATACTTGGAAAAATTCTATGCATTTGTAATTATTTTGGTCAGTAATCAATCTGTAAAATTATGAGATAAATATTTTGTTTTTGTTTTTATCAAAAGAGAAATCCTAGTGCATTCCTCTTCAGAAAGACATCCATAATAAAGTAAATTCTGTATCTTGAATAGAACATACACTGCTGATTTTACTCAGTAACAATTACAGTAACCACTCCCAGTTTTCATTTGAGTCTTCCCACTTCAATCTCCCATTTCTATCGATGTGTCCGTTGACTATCACTTGTCTGGTTTTGCCCATATTTGGATCTGCTTCCATGAACGTTCTATAGGAATACCAATGCCTTTCTCATATTTAAATTTTGAAAAATAAAAAAAAAAGGGTATTCTTAAAAAATATGAGAAACGTGACTGTCAGAAGCACAGCTGGCAGATTGCTATTTGAGATGACGTCAACTGCTGGAGCAAAAATTGATGAGAATATTTAACCTATAGTAGTAGCACACATATGAAAAGTTCTCATAAAATGATGGGGAGCTGCTCTTTTTAAATGCTATCCACAGCAGGACAAGTTGAAGGTGTAAGAGCTAACAGTAGTGATGTGTGGCTGAAGCACTTACCAAGTCTCAACGGACTGAAACGCACATCCCACTCCGTAGGTGAATGCATCAGTAGCTGAGGCAGCTTTTAAGTGCTGCCTCATTTAAGGTCACTTAGGCCTTGGAGGCAGGTTATCAAGGCTCAGACTTGATTGCTTTTGGTAGATTTCTAAATTTGACTATAAGCAACTGTCAAATGAGGATTTATGTCAGACAAACGCACATCAAAGATCTGGCCTACCAAAACTGATTTTACCTGTAAAGTGATGAAGACCCCAGAGATGGAAATCAACCTTTTCATATTTATTATTTGCTGTCTAACGAATTGGTTACATTCAACACTACAACAATAGTAAAAAGTAACTATAGATGAATTTCCTATAGGTGATTTTTATCTTTAAAGACAATGTATACAAGAAAAATATGGAGCAATAAAGACATTGGTATTGAGACACATGTGGAAGGCGATTGTTTCTTAACGTTGCTGATTCTAAGTTCCATAGTACTGTAGGTGTTTGTCAATGTGCGTAGTTGTCACATTATGGCAACCATTATGGCAAAGGGATTCTCATATGATTTCATATCTGTAAAACAGGCGATTACGTTAAAATAAGGTTTCAAACTTATTTTATTGCTTATTATTTAAGAGTTTATTGAGAGATATTGATAGAAATACTGGCATTTTAAATTATTTCTATACATACTGTTAATTATGAATATTAAAATAATTTGCTAAATGGTGATTTGATATGATCTCACCAGAGGCCATGACAAATCCTGAATTAATTACCAAACTGTGATGTTTCACCTAGTGTCTGCTGAGTGCTGGCTGGATTTTGTATTTCAATTTCATAAAGATATATTAATTATTTGTATTATTTTGCTGCATATTGTGTAAACTTTTCTAATTTTGTACACCCTTACAGAAACACACAAAATCATCTATTTTAATTATCACACCATTATTAGTTTATTAAGTTTGTATTATCTGCATCAGTGAAGTTCATAATTAGTTTAAAAGCCATACAACTTCTTTTCCTTATTATCTAAATTGTATACACTTTTAAAATAAGAAATCTTACTCTGTAGCTAAGTGGAATTGTGTTTATCTATTCTGTGATCAAAGTTTATATATGTGAAATGCATAACCAGAGTACATTCATTTACTGTAGGTAAAGTACAATAAAAGCACAGTGGTTTCAAAGTAGTTTCATGCTTATTGAGTCAAAGGGAAAACCTGCTACATTCACTAAGATTTAAGTTTAGTTTCTGATAGGACTGAATATAATTGATTTCTTACATAGACTGAATATTGCTTTTATTTCTCCCCTTGTTTGGTTCTTTTTGGTTTTCTTTTTTGTATTTTTCCCTTCATCTAATGTCATTTCCAATGCTGACATGAGATCACATCTTTTGAACATTATTTTAAGAATAATACTTCCTGTTCAGTTGTTAGAAATGTAAATGGCTATCTTTTATTTTTGCTTCTGTAGGTACATAGGTATAGGTAGAACAATAACTATTCATCATTCTTAAGTGAAAGCAAAAAAGAAGGAAAAACCCCCACAATTCATATCATTTAGTCCTTAAACCTTCAATTCCGGTTTTCAAGTGAATCTCCTACACATAGTTGTCATTGAAATGGAAAACATCCTTGCAGCGAGCATTCATTTCTTTCACTTTAAATAGCCATTCATTTGAAATCCCATAGGTTAAAACACTGTGAAAATTGATTTGTGACTTTGAAATACAGTAGGCTTAATCCTAATCTAGTAACAACAACATATTGCTTGACTACCTGACGACAGAAAGAAAAAGAGCATCTCTTAGAAATTATGTCACTGGGTGTTAGTAGCTGTCATTCCAGACCCTTTAGTCATGCTACATTTTTACTCTTTAAAAAAAAAAGTCACAGTCCTGCACTTAGAAACACAGTGTAAGTATTAACTAATGATAGTTCAACAACTGGACTTAGAGACACTTCACTGATTAAAAAAATATTCAGAGCTGTTCTAGGAATCATTTTTTAGATTTTCTATAAGATTTTCATTAAATTTCTTCTAATTTTGAATTTTGTCATCTTCTAGTACAGTTTCTAAATGTCTATAACAGCTCTCTTCCTTTGTTTTGTCCTTATTAATCACTGCAAGGTCTTCAAGAACATCGTCTAGCATGAGCACAATATTGCAGAAGTAAATATGTACCAAGACAGATGTTCTGCATATGACTTTTAATTAAGAAATATTTAAGCAATTCCATGACCTCCTCAATGTTAATAAAGAAAATTTTACCTGAGGCTTAATTAGCAACCAAGAGCATTTATGACGTTACAGCTATTCATTTTGTTGGATTCTTTCTAAAAGTAAGAACTATTTCATATTTAGGTTTATAATTAATTTTAATTCACTTAAAAGATCTCAGGCATTCTGTTTTACCCTGCTAATACACACACTGTCATAGAAGACACAAAAATACACTAGAGTTAGGGTTACATAATGACTTTCACTCTATGTTTTGTACTCACAGTAGTCAAAAAATTCTTTTTTTTTCAGAAGTAAATGTCTAGACTTGGTGTATGTGTGTACTTTTATATTTAAAGTTAAGAAATTTTTCGTTCTGGTAATCTTATATCATTTAAATGAAACTATTTATATAAGGATAAATAATATCCAGATATATGCACACAAGAGAAGAAAAATATATGCATTCAGAGACAGCAATAGAGTTACTAAAATTGTTTGAATGTATATAGTTATTTATTGTACATAGTTCACAAGCTGCTTTACAATAATCCAGACCAATTTTTTATTTTCTTTTTTCCTGTTGAGTGGTGGATAACTGATCATATTTAATAAAAACTTGCGTTAGATTTGATACAATGTTCCTACAGCTACATTCTTCTTTCTGAAGGTCATACTTCTTTAAATATGCACATTGTTCATTCAACATTAAATAATACACAAGTAGAGACACACATCAAATATGGTGTACAGGTTTCTTTAAAGTTTTATAATATACTGTATGTGGTGGGTTGACTGTGACTGGATGCTGGCTGCCCACCAAAGCCATTCTATCACTTCCCTCCTCACCTGGGGAGGAGAGAGAAAATGTAATTAAATGCTCACGGGTCGAGATAAGGACAGGGCATTCACTCACCAATTACTGCCACAGGTGACAGTAATTTACTGCCAATCAAAATCAGAGTAGAGTAATGAGAAATAAAAACAAATCTTAAAACACCTTCTATCCAGCCCCCCTTTACCCCCAGTTTTCTCTACCTCCTCCCTACTAGCAGCACAGGGGAACAGAGGGTGTGGATTGTGGTCAGGTCATCACACATTTCTCCTTCATCCTCACTCTCTTTCTCTGCTCCACTGCAGGATCCTTCTTACAGTCAATGGCTCTCCATGAAATTATCCAACGTGAGTCCTTCCCATGAGCTGTGCCAGTGTGGGTCCATTCCACAGGGTGCAGTCCTTCAGGAACAGTCCTACCAGAAAACCTGCTCCAGCCTGAGGTCCTCTCTCCATGGGTCCACGGGTTCTGCCTGAAACCTGCTCCACTGTGGGCTTACCAGAGGGTCTCAACCTCTTTTGGTCATCCATCTCCTCTGGTGTGAGGTCCCCCATGGGCTGCATATTGTTCCTCTTTCTTCACTGACCTTGGTGTCTGCAGAGTGGTTTCTCCCATATATTCCCATTCCTCCCTCTTGCTGTAACTACTGTTACACATTTTCCTCCTCTTCTTCTTCTTACTCCCTTCAATATGTTATCACAGAGGTGCTACCACTGTCACTGTTGGGCTCGGCCTTGGCCAGCGGTTGGTCTGACTTGGAGCTGGCTGCCACTGGCTCTACTGGACACAGGGGAGAACTCCAGAAGCTTCTCACAGAAGCCATCCCTGTAGCCCCCCTACTACCAAAACCTTGCCACCCAAAACAAATATATTGTAACTTCAGCGTCCGTCATCTTATTTTCCATTTAAAAGCTGCTTTCTCCCATTCCTTAGACAGCTGTTGCATTAAGGTAGTTTGCACATATGTTCATAAAACGGAAAAACCACAGCAATCATGATATCTATTTTAGGATTTAGATCCAGTCTAAGATATACAAATAAAAGGTAAGTGACTACCTCTCTTCTCATGTATGCATCTACAGGTAGGTGTCTGTGCATGGGTGTTATAAGTCTTCCGGTAGTCAAGGGAGAGCTGATCAATTCACAGAACAGACAGTGACCTAATCAATCCTGAACTAAATGAATAGCCAGGACACCTCATTTTCATGCAGATGGCTACATTGAGATGTCCTAATCTCCAAGTAAGTCCTACTTCAGTTGCCTAAGCACAGGGCTTAGTGTGATTTAAAAAACCCTAGGTAAGGCCATGAAACCTCCATCCGCTGCTTCAGAAGGTGTGACTCCTCCCTATTTCCTGTGCCATGACCACTAGTTCTGTGGAAACACTCTGGGAGTGCTTCAAATGGTGCTACATCCTAGGCAGGAGCAATGAGGCCTTACTCTTCTCCCAGTCAAGCTGCTTGCTGGTTTGAGCAAGTCCTTTAAATCTGACATCTGCAAAGAGAGATTTATAATACCAAGATCTAATCAGAAAAAAAAAAAAAGCTTTAGAAATATATTCTAATTTCTTTACTGTAAACTTCAAGAAACTGCCACGTGATAAAATGTTTTTAGCAACCCAGACTTGGCTAGGGTATTGGATCCGATGTCCATGCAACAACAAAATGTTGTTTTGGGGAAAACAAATAATATCTATTATTATATATTTTGATATACTTAGTCATTGATGCCCCAACCCTGGAGGTGTTCAAGGCCAGTCTGGATGAGGCTTTGGACAACTTGGTGTAGGGGGAGGTGTCCCTGCCCATGGCAGAGTGTTTGGAATTAGTTGATCTTTAAGGTCCCATGTAACCCAAATCATTGTATGATTCTTTGATTCTACCTTATATCTCCACATACAATAATCTCTAATATATAGAATGCTTGAAGGTTTTTCAATCCCTAGCTAGGTAACAACCTCAGTAAAATAGCTTTGAAAAAAGACTTGATTTTAATTGAGAAAAGTTGTGAGTGTTGTCTCATACAGGTATCCAGGCGGTGTGAGAGGTAAGTTGAAATGTCAAAAGAGGCTTCAGGCTTTCTTACAAAATTACCACTTTTATAACTGCTCATAAAAAAGCTTAGTCCAAAAAACAGGTATGAGATCACTCCCAGAACTGAAAGCATTTACATTTTACCTGACCCTCAAGACATAATCTTTGCTACCCGTGGGACAGGAAACAGGTCAGCGTTTCATTCCATCATTTGGCCTCAATGTTGAGGCTGCTGTTAGACTGAAAAGTTCCTGCCATTTCCTAGCACATTTATTGATGTATTGATGCTTACTAATGAAAAAAGGATATAAGGTCAATTTATTTTATGCAGACCAGAAAACAGTTACTAAGGATAACTACTTTTGATCATGTTCTCTAGATTTTATAGCTACCTCATAGCAGTCAATGATTCTGTATTCATGGCTCATAAAAAATAACATCACCCTTAACATAGCTGGAGAGGTCAGGTGAACTGTACTTAAGAATGTTTCTTATGTATATCTTCAAGAATGCTAATCACTCAACACTGATTAAAATCAGAGAAGTTGCCCACTTTGGAAAAATAATATGACCTAATAACCTTTAAATATACGTGCAAAATAGTTGCGTTAGAACAAACCACTGTTAACTGGAATTGAGATGAAATCATTGCATTTGCAGTATTTATTTCTTTTAGGCCTGTCAGGTTATACGGCTCAGCACTCAAAAATTAGAAATAAACAAAGCAAAAGATCCAAATTTTTCTTCCATTTAGACATTTATTACCTGATCATGCACTACTTTTTTAGGTAAACTTTTGCCGTCATGCATAAGGAGGGCGCTTTATGTTTTCTTTCAGTAAAGTCACGAGAAATCCACAATCCCAGTGCAGGATAGTGTTCTATTATGCGCACTTCTTCTTTTACTTTCTACATACAGTTCCCTCAGACTTCTATTCAACACTGTATTCACGCTGACACTGTACAGCGTGTTGCAGTATGTCCCCATGTGAGGGACCTGAAAGCGTTAATAGATCTGAATGGCCTCACCAGTCCCACGTGGATCCCCTGTCCTTGGGCCCAGAAACCCCATTTCAGTTCAGCCCGGGACCTCTAATCCCTGCCTGAGATAACCTGAAAGTGGTTCCAGCTCTCTTTATAGCTCCTGAATGGGCCACTGGAACGTATACTCTGGTCATGTCTCTGTCACTGTCTTTTTACTTTTACTGCAGTAAAGACAGAAACACCTCTAAATTCCGATTGCAGCAGGAAGAGTCAAAGGAGCTATGTGAATGAAGCATTAAAAATAGTCATCTAAGCCTTCCTTACTTAACTTAAAGATTATTATGTTACATTTAATACAGATTATTTTAATTTGAGGAGTTGAGAGATAGTAAGAGACTAAGTCTTGAGAACTTCGTTTATTTATGTATGGAAAACCTACAGGGAGTTTGGTTCATTATAAAAGAAAATTCATAAAACTTTTCTTCTCCCTTTTTAAAGAACTTCTTTTAAAGCGTATATCATGAAGAATATTATTGTAAGACATGATATAGAAGTATGACTTCAGATGCTGCTTAATTCCCTTGCTAGCAGGCACAGAGCTCCTAGTTTGAATACTCTTGTGACCATTACAAATAAAAAGTTTTGACTAACTGCCTCTCCACTTCCAAGATAAGCAAGATTCCCTCAGGCTCTTGAAGGGTTTGGAATCATTAATTAGTGAATGCTACTCAAAAATTAATCCCAAACCAGTGTTATTTCTTGTTTTCGCACAATCATTTTTAAAATGATGTCTGAAGTGATAGAGCTGCAGTTTCAGATCTCATTTGGTATTGAACATTTTTATTTACTGGTAGGCTGTTGCTTCAAAAGAGAACACAAACTGACTAGGGAGTTACCTAAGGCAGCATAATGTGCATAACAGAAAACAATACAGAAAACAATAAAAATATTTTAAAATAGACCCAATGAGGAAAGACTTCATTAGGATACCAGAAAAGCTATTAGTCAGGGGGGACTGTTCTCATGAGACAAGGAGAAAGCTCAGGCCTTTTTTTTTTTTGTGGATAAGAGCTTAAAACCCTTTTACTTTCAGCATATTTAATAGAGTTTTCTGAAAGCATGTGTGTAAACAGTGTTCTGAAGTTTTCTCTATTTAGAGTGGGATTTCAAAGTATATTTTAAATGCTATATTTCTCTTTAAATACACTTTTGTGTCACTGTGGTACTATGTTATCTGTTTGGTTTAAATTTCTGATGCTGTGCCTGTTGCAGCTACAAACCATGAGCATTGCTGGTTCTACGCCAGGGTCTCAGCTGTGGACACAGTGAGTTATGCCTCGGTAAATCAAGTTTCCAAGGATGACCATGAAGCCCTTCCTTATGACATATCAAGAGAGACAAGTCAGTAAACGGATTACATGGGAAAGTTGGAGAGAAAAGCAAGAGATGATCCTTAGCACATATGAAGCTAGAATTGCTGAGCAATTGAAACAGAAAACAAGAAACACTTTGAAATATGTCTGGTTCAACTACTGTGAAAGAGAGAAAGTCATCTAACTTTCCATTGTACATTACTTTTCTCTAGTACTGAGCTTATAAATAGCACTTAACTGAAGAAACAGATCTTAGACTGACAACAGTCTGAAATAAATTGATTGGCATGCAGTGGCAGCAATAAATAAATAAATAAAACCTCAAAGGTGCTTAGCATCATCAAAAACGCTAGTAAGAGCAAGTCAGAGAAAGACATTTGCTACACAAGACTTTAATGTGTGTGTGTTTTGAGTATGATGGACTGTTCTGGTCTCTGCATCTCAGGAAGGACAGTGGAGAAGGCAAAGAGACAATCAAAATTAAGGAGGTGGTGTAACAGCTGGTTTATGAGAAGAGAATAAAATGTCAGAGATTTTCCAGCTAAGAATAAGTTGTGAGTGAAGTTTACAAAATGATTAAGGTGACATGAAACAGCAAAGAAAAATCTTGGTACAAGAGCTTGCAGTAATAAAACTAGGTGATAATTCAAGAAAATTGTAGGAGTTAAATTTAAAAGAGATTAAAGAGCATGCTTGTACTTACTGGTAGTGAGATTCTGTAATCTTTCGCTAGAGGAGGTTCTGGTTGAAGATGATACAGATACCTGCAAAAAGGAAGTAGATAAATCATTGGACAGCAGGTCCATGAAAATATACTGAAAATAAGAGGCACCCTCCAGCAAATGTACCTTCCAGCAAACTTACTGCAACTATTACAGGTGATGGGGGCATAGGTATTCAAAGTAGAGCAGGAAGTTGTCAGACTTGTATGTGTTCCTTAAATAACTTCTCTTACCGACACAATCTTTATCAGATTTAACTCAGACAAAAGTTAAAAAAAAAATCTGCAAGTAGTCTTAAGGAACGGAAGGAGGAAGGTTACAGAAAAAAGAATGGGGGATCATAGCTGTCTACTACTAAAACATATCCCTGAGCACTTCATCTGTCTTTTAAACACCTCCAGGGATGGTGACTCAATCACCTCCCTAGGCAGTTTGTTCCAGTGACTGATAACCCTTTTGGTGGAGAAGTCCTTCCTGATGTCTAATCTGAACCTCCCATGGTGCAACTTGAGGCCATTACGTCTTGTCCTATTGCCTGTCATGTGGGAGAAGAGACCAACACCCACCTCACTACAACCTCCTTTCAGGCAGCTGTAAACAGTGATAAGGTCTCCCCTCAGCCTCATTTTCGCCAGGCTAAACAATCCCAGTTCCCTCAGCCACTTCTCATAAGGCCTTTTCTCCAGCCCCTTTTTTAAAATTACTTTTGTTTGAAATCATTGAATTTGAGAAGAGGAAAAGAAAGCAGTGAAGAGTAGAGCAGTGTGGCTAGATGTGTGTAATACTGTTCTGCCTTCTCCTGCCTGCTTTCAGAAAACTGTTCTGTGAAAGGGCTGTGATGCATTCAGGGCAGTAGAATCCAATTTTCTAGAGCAGGGGTGTAAAACTCATGGTTCATGGGCCAAATCCAGCCCTCCACCTTGTTTTATCTGGCCTGGCACCTTGTTTCTACCTTGTAGCAGCACCGAGCTCCTTGCTCCTACGCTCCTGCCAGCTCTGGTCATGTGTGTACTGTATGTGATGTGCACTACGCTGTAGGAGAAGGAGAATGGCAGGAGCCAAGAGTTTGCCACTCCTCTTCTAGAGGCAAAACTGTTGATGACATACTGTAAAAAGCTATAGCCTTTTGCTGCAGCTGCATGAGTCCAGTCTGAACACACTAGACAATGCTGTGTGGATGTTTTACTGCGGAACAAGCATCAATGTAACTACTGACATAGTTCTGGTGTTACAGACAGGTGTTGTCCATTGTGGTGGTTGTGGCAGTCTGAATGTAAAATAAATATTACAACAGTCTACCTCAGATTTACTGTAAAGTGGTCTAGGATCAAAGAGCAAGCAGACATTTTCATAAGTTCAAAGGCACTTTTCTGTAAGGAAAGGAAAAATAAAAACTTTAATTTTTTTTTAATGAGGAATGAGTTGCAGGTGAAGAAATAGTAATTATCATACTTGACAAAAATTCCAATCTCAACTTGACAGAAGGGTTTTCTTTTTAGGATTCAGTCATAATTGAAGTTCTGAGGCTGCTGCACTGCACTTGGCCTAATACTCACAAAACATTCGGTATTTACATCTACTGAAGAACATATCAGCTTCTTTAACATACATTTGTATTCATTTCTAAGGCATCTCACCAGTGTTCTTTACTCTTGTCTTGGATTTTTATGAGATCATGACACTGATGACAAATGTCCTCCTAATATTATTTGCTTCTCTGACCGCACTGTGGAGCTCCCTGTACAAATCTTGGCTTCTCACCTTTCTTTTCTGCTTTTTTTCCAGAAACTGGAAGATCAGCATTAAAAAAATAAAGGACTTGTTTTGCATATTTGAGGTATTTAGATACTTCCTGATACAGAGAAACATTAGGTTACCTTTTCAGGAGTTTTTATTTTAAGAAATGGTTTGTGTGATAAATACACAGTTTAAAATTATACTATGCACATATAATATTGTCCTAGCTTGATATCATAACTTAAAAATATATAAACACATCTGAATTACAAAAATTTCCTGGTTTGAGGGACTGTTTTGATGATCTAGATAACTATATGGGAGCCTGTCCCATGTCCTGATTTCAATATATTTTTCCATATATTCTTTCAATGCTTTTCCTCTGTACACGATAGCTATGGGGCTCAGCTGCTTCAGACTATCTGCCATTGAGTTTAATTAAAATCCTCACTAGCACAGTGTACATCAAGATATACAAAACTGTGGAGCATCCTGGCTTGTGCAAATTCATCTGGATGAGTGTAGGGGCTGACAGTCTCCATCCCCAACGCTCCTTGTGGATGTTCAGGGGAGAGGATAAGAAAAATTATTAGTGGACAGGAAGTGAAGTTCCAGTGGTTACAGACAAAAAAGAATCTGTTAAATTTTCACTGCATTGCATAACTGTTCCTCTCCTCAGAATTTATGTTCCTGACTATGTCAGTGCCTTGACTAAAATCTGATACTTGTTAGAAGGAACATCAATTCTTCAGCTTTCCCAAAAGTTCTGAGAAAGGTGATGAGTAAAATTGGGAATACGACATCTAGCAGTCTGTAGACATCTTTTACTGTAGCCAGTTTTATATGCAGAAATGGTGGAGTCTGTGGGTTTCATTTCATCAAGTCTTGCTGATGGTAATTTTTTCCATGATATTGTTCAGAGTCCATTGACATAGGTCATTGCTTGCACAGGCAGCAATGCATTCCTGAATGTCTCCACTCTCTCATCAAGAAGCCTTAAGATATCAGAGTGGACAATTTCCTCCTGTTGGGCATTGCAAAATTCCGTACATGTACAAGTGCCAATATTACAGACAGTGATGCTGTTGATAAAGACGGATGTGGATGGGCCCTAAAATTTAGCCAGTGGCAAACTAACAAACAACAACTGAATTTTCTGAGTTAAAAGAGAGAGAAAAAAAGTCTTGGGAAACCATTAAATACTAGAAATTAGATGTAAAGAGAAATCATGGAAATAAAATCACTTAGAGTAGTTGAACAGATAAATGGAAATGAATAGTGTGGAAAACAATTTCTTAAACTACCCTGTAGGTTACAAACTATTTACTTAGAATGTAAGGTGATTTAACTTATTCTGACATTACAGTTTCAGAGAGGAATAAGTATAGAATTGGGTTAAAGTATGTGAAAACACAGCTAGTCTGTGTAGTTTTATACCAATTTAATTAATTTAGAGAAAGATCTATGAGTGTGTATGCTGGCCAGTGGTCTAAATGTAGATGTGGCTCACAGTATAATTCTACATGGTAAGGGAATAACTGTGGCTAATACCTGTGAAAAACAGTTTCATGAAAGTTCTCAGCAGCAGTGGTAAATGCAACTGAAGTTTGCTTTTCTTTATAAATTATTACAGGCAGAAAGAAGGAAAGGAGCAATAATGAATGAATTGAAGCTGTAATGGGTACTGACAGTTTGGAATGAAAGATAGAAAGGTGGCTATATGCCGTAACTAAGCTATGAGTTCACATTCTTTAGCTTTTATACCAATGCTTGTGTGACTTCTGATATCTGTAAAATCTACCCTTACTGTATCTTTCTTTTTTTCCTTTGCCAAAGATAATGTAGTTATTTTATTTATGCTGATTGACTGACATTAGCTATTAAGACAAAGTTGAAGCTGCTGAGTGAAAGGAGGAGAAATTATTCAGAAAGTATTTGGTGCAGTTTCCAGTAATGATCTTTTTAGTTAGAAATGTACACGTGGCCAGAGTGTCACTGCAGTGGGATGGAGATTGCCACAGCACGGTATAGCATTGAGGGAAGACGGCAAACTCTGGTTTTGGGTTCACGTGCTTTTCTACTGTTCTGAAAATATGAGGAAAAAGCAGTAAAATACTTATGTTTTAATATATGTATTTGTGCACACAAACATACATATACACATTATATGCGTACTATCACATACAAAATATATGGGACTCATCAATTAATAAGACGCAATGAATCGCATTTGAAGTTGGATAAAATTTTATCCAATCCAAAACTTATTTAAAAATAAAGTGAGTTTCAAAATATTATATAATAAAGTGTCAAAAAATGAGAGATGTTCAACTATTTCAATTTTTCTTGAAATAGTATAATAAAGTTGCCATAAATTCATGAACATTTTTTAAAACATTTTCATCTGATGTTTTCTGGTGTATTTTTATGACTGTCTATGGAGGACAGAGAAGAGCAAGGCTCAGAAGAAGGGAAGAGATTCCATATGAAAAAGCTTCCTGATTTCTAGCTTTGACTGTCAATGAGACATGACCGTGGAAGAAGATGACACTGTGTTTTGCTTTTTTCTGTGACAGTGTTGAATATGCTTTTAGTAATGTCTGACAAATATATCCACTGGGTTTTATGTTTGTGAATTGTCTGTCAAAAGTTCATGACTTCCTTAAATATATTGGTAATTTCTAAGCAGATGGTTGTTAAAAGACAAATGAAGAAACAAATCAAAAAAATTCAAGTCTATTTTTTTTCAGTTTGCAAAGTGGCAGTTCAATTGTGTTGCTTTCAGGCATGCTATGAGGTAAAATGGTATGGTTTCTTACTGCAGTTTGATGGACCTTTTAAAAAATTGCTAGATTGCTGGAGCTTACAAAGTCTATCTGATAATTCAGTACTGAAATATTTGAAGTCATAAGCTGAAAATTTTTGTTTTTCTTGGTAAAACTACTAATTAAATACAAGCAAGTGAATAGTCATAAAAGATATGGCTGAAAATAGTTCTTTCCAATAGTCAAGAGAATAACTTACAGAAAACATTTATGTTTGTTATTTCTCTAGTTTAATGTTTTATTAAATTAAAGTTTATTACAAGTTAAATACTGTTTTCTACACAGCTTTTACATGATGTAATATATTCTCTCATAGAAATAAAAGTGGCTTGTGTTATGAATTATGTTTTTGGCTTTCTGTAGGCATCAAATCATTATCTACAAAATAGTCCTCTCCATTTGTACATGTCAGAAACCTATGAATGTAAAATCAATCACGATTCCTATCATACTGTCCTGAATCATATCTTTATTAGATTACTTCAGAACGGGATAAGTCATAGCGCAAGACAATCACTGCGGGGTGGGAGAGTTGCACCTCATGACTTTGACTGGATGCCCTGTTTAGAGCTGTTCTCGCTTCTGCTTTCTCCAGAGGTTGGTATAGCTACTTCAGGTGATCCTGCCTTCTAGACAGAGCAGCAAACCTACTGAACTAATTTCAGTTTGGTAAAACACTGTCTTTGGTTGTCTTTTTACATATTGTATCACCTCATAATGAGGTAACTGCCCACAGCGATTGGTTTCTTGATTTCTTTTTTGAGTGATTTTTAAAAGTGCATAAGGATTTTGTAGTCATAACTTGATAAGCTTCATTTTAACACTTGAAAACTGTGAATTCTACAAAAGGTATTAGAGGATCTAGTTATGAGAGGACTCACAAACTCAGTCATGTTGCAAATAAAAACCAAATAAAAGCCATGGAAATAGATGGAGACCAAATTTCAAACACATTATATGAAATGAGTGCAAATTTTTAGACATGTTATGATAAGTGGAACCAAGCTTTCCCATAGACAGTACTTAACCCACTGCACATTCTTTATGTGGTAATTTTTAAAAACAGAAAATAAACCCAGCAGTATTCACAAGATCAGATGTCATATTTTCTGAGTGTCTACCACTAAAGCATCAAGAAAGTCCAGCATGTGGAGCGTGCTATCCTCTTAAGATATAAAAGTGCTAACTATAGAATTTTAATTGTGTTTTTTAAAGATTACTGGCCTTGTTCCAAGATTTGTCTTTGATAAGTGAGGTACCGATCTTTCACAGTCATCAAATACATGTCATAAAATATTTCTATCAGTGCTGTAGACTTTTCATGTTCTTCTTGTATGAAAGTCAGGATGTCTGGTGTATTTAACTTAAAGCCTTGTTTGCATAACATGGATTTAAACACCTTCTATTTACATCTATTGTGTCTCACCCTTCACAACTGCTGTATTTTTATAATTTTTCTTGAGGAAGGTATCTTTAGGGTTTGAGATGTTGTCTTTAGTTAAACTAGAGCTTGCTTTAGATAAATAGGATTTACTTTTCCTTTCAAACTTAATTACTTTTCATAATCATGATCAATTTCCCGCCTTACTTGCTTGAGGGGAGTGACACTGTAGGAGACCCTTACACATTTGTTTTGTAATAAGCCTTTATTCATACACTTCAGGCTATACAATCAGCTCCTCCGCACCACAGTGTGTGCCTGTGTGTGTGTGGCTGCAGCCGGAGGCCTGCAGATTGGAATGCTGATGAAGGGGAGCAGAAGTGCTGAGGAATGAATCTCTGTTCAAGAAAAGCAATAATCTGGCTGTGAGTATTCACAGCTCTAATTGTATAAAATTCATCTACCTTTGATGTTTTGGATTTTTTTTTTAAATAGAGATTTCATACATAATACCCTACCTGAAAGAGTTTCATTCTAGTGTTCTCTTTTTCATTTGTTTTAAAAATGCTGCTGAACAGGAATGTAATCATTTTGTCCTCTCATAAAAAGACATAATAATTTGAGTTCCTAATAGTTGAAGTAGGGCATTTTCTTGTTGAAACAATCAATCAGTCTCATGTCTCAGCTTCTGGCTTGTCATCTTTGTCTGGTTTAAAACAAAGTAATTATTGAAGCATAAATTTAATTCCTAAACTCATATTAATAGAAAAGCCATTTTTTTTATAGGGGAAAAGCGTGAAGACTTCCCTGGGGTAGAGGATAGGAGGCAGCATTAAAGATATTGCAGTCTCTCTGGAAAACAAATTATTTTGCACATTACTGTTTCTTAAAAGTCAGCTCCTTCTCAATTTTATTTGTTATCCGGAGTGATTTTCATGGTTGGACTTCTTTAAATGGACCATAGCGTAATTATTTAGTAGAAAAAAATAGTCTTTGCATTTTCACGAGTGTCATCTAAAAGACACCTTTAAAACAGAGAGACCCGTATTCAAAGGTCTCTTTGTGAACACAGGAAAAGTTTTCAGCCTTATCTAAGCATGGTGTATTGTAGACATCTTGATTTAAATGCTAAAGTATAAGTAAAAATGTGTAAATAGTTAGAGTAAATGATCCTTCAGTGTCTCTTCCAATCCTATTTAAATCTCCTTTCTGTAAATTTAGCTGCTTGTCTTCACAGTAGGATAGTAGGAGAATATTTTTTATGGAATTCTAGCCTTGCATAATCCATACGCTAAAAGAAAAGACTGGATAAAATGAAATTTCCACTGGGATTTCCTTCTTAACAACTGTAGCGTCTTAACTTATGTAACACAACTTAAAAGCTTGGGTTTGGATCTTTCCTGTAATCTATCTTGAATCTCTCCTGTAATCAGTTATTACAAATGTATTAAAGGAGGGGCTTCTGACAATCTAGAGATGGAAAAAGAATATTTACTAATTACAAAGGGTTTTTATCCTATGGAGCCATTTACACTCATCAAATGTTTTAAAGCTGAATTTTTTATCTATTTAACAATGAGTTTTCTATTGCTTCCCTTCAACTAACTGAGTGCACTCTGAGAGGAAACATTTCCTTTTGACTTGATCTAAATTTAAATTACTCCTTGCCTCAAACCATGGGGTATGATGTCCCAAAAGATATAACATTTCTGTCCAGTAATAGGGTACCTTTGTGAAACTGGATGAGTTGTTTTATTCTCCAGAGAAGGGTTGGGGTTGCATAACAAATTTACTCCTTGTCCCTTGAAAAGTATGCCAACTTCAAAGGAACAAAGAATTCTGCAGGAGGATTAAATAGGAATAGACACTCAAGATCAAATTGACTTACTGATATAACTTGTTTTGTCCATTTATTTCCAGTGCCTTTTAAGCTTCACATAGTTTCTTACTAGTATCTTTTTTGTAACTCAAATACAGTAACTCCTCCATATTTTCCAACACCAGATCTTCTGATGTTTATGACAGATCTTACAGTCTTTAGCCTATTAATCTCCATTTTCATTGCAGTTGTGTATGTGAGATCAGATCTGGTCTTTGCTGAGAATACTGTTTCTCTAAAGCAAAGAAGGACTCTGGTCTTCGTATAAAAAAGAAGTGGATCGTAATCCAAGAGACACGTATAAACTATTGTTCATTTACATTATAACATCCTATTTTTCACACACGCATAAAGCCTAGTGAAGGTACCCATTTTTTAGTTCAGAATAAGTAGTTCTTATTTACCTTAAGACAAACTTAACTCTTTGACTTAAAACAAATCAGTATAAAACAGACTCAGGGATTTTTTTCTTGCAGGTCCTTTAAATTTTTCCTGGGTATAACAACATTGGTGTTTGCATTTGATAAATTTATGCAGCTTCACAGATAGTGTGCTACTATTCCTTTTTTGTGACAAGATTAAAAAGGCTTTTCATGAAGCTAATAGTTACAGAGAGGGGGTTTTAAATATGATAATGAAACAATAGTGGAAATGTCTTGTTCACAGTGACAGCAACAGAATGAGCCACAATCTGCAAAATAGAATGATATATGAAATATTCTTGTGATATGGACATAGCACAAAAACTTGTCTTGCATTGTTTTGCCTTTAGATCTGTTTGTGATTGTGGCTTCTTTTCACTTTTGTGCAAACTCTTTTAATTTCTATTAAGGTAAGTCAGGCAGACTATAAAACCATACTGGAAATCAGTGCCAAGACGTACTGGCTCCAGTTGTTATTAGGCATCCATCAATGACATTTAAGTCCAGCTCCCATCCAGAAAAAAAAAGATAAAAAAAAGAAAAGCATAAAAAGAAAGAAAAATGTTTTTCAGATTTTCAAAGAGAAGGAGCTCTTGCTTTCCATTTTTCAGTCATTTAAATTATTGTCTTGGAACAATGAATCTTGCTATATTTTGAAAAGAAGGTAACGAAACTTGTATAAATGAAAATCCCTGACTCTGTGATAGTGACTCAAGCTACCTTTACAGGAAGATTCAGATCATGAGAACTGCAAGAAAATATCTATGTCTGTAATTCTAAAATTGATATATTGTATTATTGTGAATATAGTAAGAAAAACTTAAGACCAAAACAAACTCCTAGTATTTCTATTAAGTACTGATTTCTTTTTTATTTTTGTTTTCAGAGCAAATGTTTTTATTTGCCACTGGTTATTTCACTTTCCCTTCTGTGACTTAGTGGGGCAAGTAGGAAGGCAAGAGAAAAGAGGTAGTTTTATTTCCTCAACCTCATCACTGCAGTGTAGGAATTAATCAAATTCCCTTTTCCTCTTGTATGGATGTTACCTTTTCAACATTACTGTTCACATTATAATTACATAAAGCTCCTATTATAATTTTGACTCAAATAGAGGATCACCTTTCTCTGTGATATGTATAGGAGGCCTAAACGAGATACTCAATGAGCGCTTTGTCTCTGGGTTTTATCAGTGGGCCCAAGATTCCATGTAAGAAAATTTTTTAGTGAGAAGGACGGGGAAAAATATGCCAAAAATCATTTTGGCAAGGATGTTGGAAGAATTGGTAAACTGACCAATTATGCATCAGGACACTACATATACTTTCAAGTTTGAGCCTTGATGTTTCTGGAAAATATGCTTTTTATTAAATGCTATAGTATAGTGGAGGAAAGATTGCGAATTAGTCTCTTCTTTGTTGACTGTTTCCAATGTATTTATTTTAATAATATAATAGGACTAGAAAGGAATGATTTTTCTTGTATGCTTATTATTACATCTAAATTCTCAAGTCCATAGATTTCCTATTTTCAACATTTCTGTCACTCAGAAAATTTGACACATGGCCTTATAACTTCACTATTTATAACTTTTTCAGTTGTAAGTCAAATTGTAAAATACTTTGTACCATTACAATTTAAACTATATGCCTGATATCTTTTTCTCAGTAAGACCTGAACTTTTTATTTCTGAATAATGAGGATGAAAAAATATGCATTTTTACAGATTATTTATAAAGACAGAGGTTTATATGAAAAATATGACAAACCTGCACGTCTCTTCAGTAGCAAAAGAGAAAATATTTTTGAAATTCCAGTTCATCTCTATTGACAAATTTCAGTGTTCACATTTTTTTCTGTGAAATATCTCATAACATATCTTTTCTTTTTTTCAGTCATTCTGTTCCTTAATATTCAGACTCTGATGTCTCTGTTTATACTGAAAAGCTCATGCTAATTTTGGGGACTGGGAAAAAAACCCAACAAGATACAATGAACACCATAGATGGAAATCATCCAGGTGAACTCAAATATTCAGGAGTTCTTAAATGCTTAAATCGTAGCTAATCATCAGAGTTAAGGGAGAGAAACAGGAATCTTTTCATCTGAACCATTTTTTCGATTTTTCATACCTATTTTAGGATGAGATTTTTCATTCCCCTGAAGTTCACACATTTCTGCGCACTTAATATAAAGGCTGTGTCAGACAACAAATACTAAGACATCTAACTTTTGGACACTTGAAAATTAGGCATGATGAACTACATCTAAAATTGATTAGAGTGGGAATTATTTGGAACTTAAGAGCCAAAATATGTTAAATTTTCAGTCTCCCTATAGGCCACTACAGGAAAGAATGGAAAACCTGTCCTTCCAGTAAATTGGTCAGACTGCTAAAGAATGGTAGATTTATTCTTCACAGAAGTGACAACAAGGAAATGTGAAGAAATGTGATGTTGATTTCTCTGAACAGTTTAAATGGACTTCAATTGAGTGCAGTTTGAAATCACTGTGGCTTACACCAACAGAAATCTCCACAAGAGAAACTGTCCATCCCTAGTCATGTACTATATAAAACTGGAAATATTTCAGACAGAGTAGCAAAGGATCTCCAACACAGTGAAGGCACATTGTACTTTTCTAGACAGGACTTGGAATGATTGGTCAGATTTTTGTGTGTGTTTGTATATATGTGTATACACATAGATACACATTCTGTACATATATATCCACATATGTATAAACTATAGTGCCTCTGGAATTTTGGACAGTATTCTGAGACTAATGTGTTACTTTACACTGCGTTAAATTATTGATGACATAACTTGGCCATTATACTGAAGATAAAAATTGCCATTTATGTACAGTTAGTCTTACTGAAAGAATAACACCATTGAAAATAAGCAAACACAGGTTTGATGTTCAGGAGCCAATTTAGTAATTTTACACGATACTGCAGACTGGTTTTCCATGTGCAGAGACTTATTAGCATTCACAGATATCTCTTACACAGTGTTAAGTGGGCTTTGACACTCACTATGGTGAGGTTGAAGTGTTTCAAAAGAAAAGATTTATCAACTTGCTGAATGCCACTTCAGTCTAAACACGAAGTAAAATTGTCAGTGTGTTAGTTATGGCAAATTACAAGTTGCTTTATTTTTCTTGCCATATTTTACCATTCATATGATTTTATAAGTACTAGGAAAAAAGTCTCAATTTCTTCATCTTCTTGAGAAAGTCTGAGATTTGCACATACTCCAGCTGCCAAAAGATAGCTGCCTAAATTAACCTTTGGAAAAAGCAACATGAAATTTGTTGTAAATTTAAACTCCTGACTTCAAGAAAGCAAAGTCTTATGGCAAACATCCGAAAGGAAAGGAAAATCCTGGTCTCTGACAATGGATAGGCAGGACAAGACACGGGCTCTTATGGAGACCAGAGCAGCAGTGTGGGAAGGGCAAAAGAAAACACTATGTGGGAAATGTTTTACCTTAAAAATTTAAAAGTTAAATGCCTTCTGTTTCTGTTCTGGTCTGTGTAAAAAACTAGTTATAGTACAGAACAAAACAGCAACATAATCCATACCAGTCTTGACTGTCAATTTTTCTTTTTTTGGTCTTTATGATATACCCCGAGCCCCAGTATACTCTGTAGTGTGCCGTTGTCTCTTTAAGAAAGAAGGACAGGCAACAGACGTAGGGGTTGACAGTAATAAAGTATTATGTGGAGAGGATACAGCTGCTTCTACTTTAGTATCTGCCAGCTGAAAGCATCTCTATCACACAGAAAAAAAAAGCAGAAATGAGAAAGGTTATCTCTGGGCAGCATAACAACACTCTTTCTAGTAAATAATTTGTAAATCTAGACATAAATTATAAAACTGATAAACCTGCTTTACTTATTTTCCTGAACACACTTACTTATTCGATTTTGATCTATTCCGGAAGTCTAACTACTTGATTTAATCTTTTGTAACTAAACTCAGCAGACTGAACCAAGAAATCAAAGAGATGCCTAAGGTACTTGTCTGAAATATATGTTTTTTATAATCTAATTCTAACTCTGTGATATTTTCCACCCTTACGTCCTTCTCTTGAAGGGACTTATGGTGCTTCAGATCTGGGATCTTCCCCTCAGTAACTGATATATTATAAAGGACATCTGTCGTTCTCTTGATCCTAACCGCTGCTAGTGGCTGCTAGCCAAACAGACATCAAAACCAGTAATTTGTCATTACCTCGTTATCCTCTTTGAATGCTGAAGAAGTCCTGCTCAAAGGCATGTATTTGGAAGATGTGAACTAAATTGTAAAAGGAGCATTTCACATATTTTTACAATTATCATGTTTTCAGATAATTCTGTTGTTCAGTGTTAGGTAGGACTGGGTCAGTTGAAGTCTTTTATGCCTAAGATCTATAGGAAGAGGGCTGGAGAGCAGTTTGTAAGATTTTTCAGCTCTATAGGAAAAGTCAGGTGCCTCAGAAAAAAAATGTAAGGAGTTGCAATGTCAATATCGTACCTAGCCTAGAGATCAGTAATGCAGGGCCTCTGGGTGAAATCCTACCCAAACTTGCAACCTTAGTACTTCTTTCAGAGATGAGGGAAATGTTGGTATCAGGTAATTGTTCAGATGTTTCAACAGTCTCCCAGGATGTTTGAGTCCTGTTCGGCCATGGAGAGCACAAACCAATCTCCCCCATGTTACATGAAAGCACTACATCTTTAAAGCAACAGCACTGTCTGAAGTGGAAAAGACAGTGCTCCCCCTTTTGAATCTGGATGTCTCTCTTCCTGAATGAACATACTAATAGTAAGTCATTGCATATTGGGGGAAGGATGAGTAGAAGTAAGATGATGCTAGACTTACAGATGCAAAAGCCTTCCTCACCTCCCATCCACTACAGTTGTAACTTGCACTCAACTTTATCTAGTGGGGCTCTCCTGTATCTGGGAGTCCAGTCCATATGCTTGTTGCTTCTTTGATGGCTGTAAAGGTTAAGTAGACTCATTTCTCAGAGAGTGATGAATCCTCCTGTCAGCTAAGGCAGAAAAAATTGCTTGTTCCAGCTCTTAAACAGGAGATGACCGTCTCTCTGAGGACCATTCTCCTGTCAAAAGTCAAGGCCATTCTTAGAACGGATATCTGCTTCAGCTTTTGAAAACATAGAAGGTAGGCAACTCTGTGCAGGGCTCTTTCTGAGGTAAGAGAATAGAACTTATCAGGTTAGTCACACTTCAGATTTGGGCTTTAAAACTCTCCATTAGATGCTTAAATATTGTTATTAGCCAACTTCATTGATTTGAAGGGTGCTATCCATTAGAAATATTTTAAGTAAATGTTATTTCCTTTCCTGACCATTTGTCACATTTTGTTTGGCCTTTTAGAACACCATAATATTTTTTCTTTTTCTTTCTGCTTTTTTGGTATTTTTTCTCTTTCTTTCTGTTTTTTCCTTTTTATTTCTTTTTGTGCCTTTTCCTTTTTGTTTCCACTTTTGAATACTTCATTTAAAAGTATTTTGATTTTTTATGGCACTTGAAATCAGCAGTTAGTTGCATTTAGGTCAAACTAGTCTCAATGAGAAATTACAGCCGTCTTTACAGTCAGAAATGTTATTGGTGAAAGCAACACACTCACTCAGAAATGTTATTGATAAAAGCAACACACAAGGGTATTGCTATAAAAATGTTCCAACTGATTATCATTGATTCAGGTTCATTGCAATGACTTCAGCTATATTGGCGTCATACTGCACCTGCGCAGACACGTAACTCTCCCAGTGAAAACTCACAGAAGATTCTGATAGAGTTAAGCTGATAAATGCTATAAATAGACAATATCCAGTTTGTATTCAGCCCTCAGTGAAGAGAGAAGGGCTTGTAAAATACTGGAAGGCAGTAAGATCCAATATGGCAGAATCACAGAATCATAGAATGGTTTGGGTTGGAAGGTACTTTAAAGATCATCTAGTTTCAACCTTTCTGCCATGGGCAGGGACAACTCCCACTAGATCAAGCTGCCCAAGACCCCATCCAACCTGACCCTGAACACTTCCAGGGAGTTGGAAACCACACCTTCCCTGGGCAACCTGTCCAATGCCTATTATTGTGAATAATATCTTCTTAATGTTTAATTGAACTCTCGCCCCTTCCAGTTTAAAGCTGTTCCTCCTCATCCTATCACTACTTGCCCTTGTAAAACGTCCCTCCACAGTCTTCTTGTAGGCCTCCTTCAGGTACTGGAAGACCACTAGGAGATCTCTCTAGAGCCTGCTGTTTTCCAGGCTGAACAACCCCAACTCTCTCAGCCTGTTCTCGTAGCAGAGGTGCTTCAGCCCCATGATCAGTCTTCTCTCCTTTGGACACATTCCAACAGTTCCATATACTTCTTATGCTGGGGATTCCAGAACTGGACACAATATTCCGCATGGGGTATCGTAAGAGTGGAGTAGAAGGGGAGAATCACCTCCCTTGAACTGCTGGCCACACTTCTGATGCAGCCCAGGACGCAGTTGGCCTACTGGATTGCAAACACACAGTGTGGGCTCATGTTGAGCTTCTCATCAACCAGCATCCCCAAGTTCTTCTCCGACACATTGTTCTCAATCAAGTAGTCCCCCATGCTGTGTTGAAAGTGCAGATTGCCCTGACTCAGGTGTAGGACCTTACAACTGACCTTGTTGAACATCATGAGCTTCACCCAGTCTCACTTTTCCAGCTTGTCCAGGTTCCACTGGATGACATCCCATCCTTCTAGTGGGACCATTGCCTCACCCACTATGGTGTCATCCACAAACTTGCTGAGGGAGCACTCAATATAACAGTCTATATCATCGATGAAAATATTAAACAGCTCTGGACCTACTAGGGACCCTTGGGGGGTACTGCTTGTCATGGGTCTCTATCTCGACATCGAGTCATTGATGACTACTCTCTGAGTGCAACCATCCAACCAATTCCTTGTGCACCGAATAGTTCACACATCAAATCCATATCTCTCCAATATAGAGAGAAGGATATTGTGGAGGACTGTGTCAAAGGCTTTACAGAAGGCTTGAAGGAGGATATGTTCCATGATCTTCCCAGGCACAGAGACTGACAGGTCAGTAGTTCCCAGTGTCCTCCTTTGTACCTTTTTTAAAAATGACTTTTCAAATATTATGGAGAGTGGCTTGGCAACCACGTCAGCCAATTCCCTCAGGACTCTGTGATGTACCTCATCAGGTCCCATAGACTTACATATGTTCAGATTCCTCAGGTGGTCACAAACCTGATCTTCCCCTACAGTGGCAGGGACTATAGCCCCCTGATCCCCATCTTGTTCTTCCTTGATCCTGGAGGGGTGAGGAGAGTGGTTGTCAGTGAACGCTGAGGCAAAAAAAGTTGAGTACCTCAGCCTTCTCCTCATCTGTTGATACAAGGTCACCGTTTTTGTTCATCACTGGGATTACACTTTCTTTAACCTTCCTTTTCTAGTTGATATACCCATAGAAGCCCTTCTTGTTATTCTTTGCTTCTCTTCACAAGTTCAGCTCCAGATGCACCTTGGCCTTCCTGACACCATCCCTACACAACCAGGCAGCATCCTTATACTCTTCCCAGGTAACCTGTCCCTGCTTGCACCGCCTGTGCAGTTCCCTCTTGCTTTTCTGTTTGACCAGCAGGTCTTGACCCAGCCATGCTGGTCACTTCCCTTCCCTACCTGATTTCCTACATCTGGGGACTGAATGCTCTTGCACTTTATGGAAACATCCCTAAATATTTTTCAGCTCTGTTCTGCTCCTTTATCCCTAAGAACCATTTCCCAGGGGGTCCTACTGACTAACTCTTTGAAGAGCTGGAAGTTTTCTTTCCTAAAATTTAAGGTTCTTGCTATACTCCTCACCTGTCCCATATCCCTCAGGACCTTGAACTCCACCAGTGCATGATCACTGCAGCCAAGGATGCCTCTGATCTTGACATCACTGATGAGCTCACTTGCACTGACGACATTCAAGTCCAGTATTGCATTCCCTTGGGTAGGGGTGTCTAGTATCTGTGTTATCATCTATGCACTCTAGGAGTCTCCTGGATTGCCTACAGCTTGCAGTGCTACTTTTCCAGCATCTATCAAGGTGGTTGAAGTCCCCCAGTAGGACAAGAGCTTGCAAGCATGAAGCCTCCCGTAGGCGAAGGAAGGCGGCTTCATCAGTAGGCTCTCCTGGATCAGGTGGCCTGTAGTAGACACCAACCACAAGGTTCCTTTTGTTGCCTTGGTCGTTTATTCTCACCCATAAGCTTTTGACTTATTCGTGGCTATTCTTCAGGGACAGCTTTTCACACTCAATCAGTTTCCTTATATAGAGGGCAAAGCCTCCACCCCTCCTTTCTGGCCTGTCCTTTCTGAACAGCCTGTAGCCATCAAAAGTCGGTCATCGTCCCATCAAGTTTCAGTAACTGCAACCAGATCGTAGTTTTCTAGCAGCACAGTAGCTTCCAAATCCTACTATTTGTTGTCCAAGCTGCGTGCATTTATGTAGAAGCACTTGAGATGGGTAGTTGGCCATATCAGCTTCTTAGTGGAATACCTTTTATTTCTCTTAAGGTGTTCCTTGGAGGTTTTCTTGTTGGTTCTTACTACCCCAGGATCCCTTAGCTCATCGCCACAAGACTCCAGATGTGTTGCAGCATCCCAGCACATCCCAGCACATCCCAGGGGAACAGGTCAAGGGTCCATTCTAGCATCCTGTGATTCTAATTATGTGTTCACCCACAGCTTGTCATAGGCAAGCCTGATATTATCACTATCGGCCTTCACATCTAGTTTAAAACCCCATAAATGAGCCCTACAAGCTCCTGAGCAAAGACCCTCCTACTCCCATTTTATATCTGTAAACCCAGTGCTATGTAGGCCACTTCATTATCAAAAAAAACCCAAAGTCATTGCAGTGACACCAGCCACAGAGCCTTGTATTAATAGACTGGGCCTGTCTGTTCTTTCCAATGTCATTGCCCGCAACTGGAAGGATGGAGGAAAAAAATCTCGTGGACAAATGTCTCTGTGTTTATTTGAATTTACTTCTCTCTAATAACTGTCAGTTTTGAAAATTAACCAAGAAAATGCTTTGGTTTTGCATGTTTAACTCTGAGAGCTTATATATTTCATATCTGCTTGGGGAGTATGAGAAAATGAACTCCAGTTTCTCTACCAAGGCTAAATGATACGGGTGATGGGTTTTTACTGGAAAGAGACACGTAGGAGAAAGAGACCGATGACCTGAATATTCAACACAGGGGCTATAGATTTTCCTTGTGAAAGGTAAAATATTAGTTTCATTTCTAATGGGACATGCTGAAATGCAGCTAATAATATTTAATTATTTGAGCTTTGACAAGTGGGTAACTCCTCTTCTCGCATTGCCAGTCAATCACTCTGTTCCCATAAGACTGTCAAATATTGATTTATTACATCTTTTGGCCTGATTTCATAGCTGACGCAGTTGCCAATAACTTGTGTTTGACTACATTACACCTCTTGAGAACAGGTTGCTTTTGTATTTGAGTGAACACACAGCAGGCAGCTCTTGCTGTCCTTGGCCAATCCCTTCCATTCCCATGCTGGAGACCATTTTTCCCTCTGTAGGACCCACACAACTTCTGGCAGGATCCAGGCAGGAAATAGTGCCCTCCATATTATTTTTTCGTTTTCTTTCTAACCTGCATAATTTCAGAGATTCTTAGTGAAGAATGTGGTCCATCAGCTGTTGATATTGGAAGTGACAGCAGGCTGCAATACAGGGATAGTGAAAGCTGTTGACAGATGAAAGATAAGGGGAATACAGGAGGGGAGATAAAGAAAGGTTTATTTTATAGAAAATACAGTATAAAATGACAACACCATACATCCGGGTCTTCTCTTGAAGCAGAAAATAGGAAACTCAAGCTCTTCTCTTGCTTGGCTGCTCCTCAGGTTAATTGTTGCCACTGTTGAAGGAGTATGACTTATTTCTAAGTTTAACTGCTCCATATGATAAAGCTGCTTACTAGCAGTGTAGGGTTTCTGTTGTTTTTGAAGTTCATGGATAATATAGGTTAATAAAAATCAATAATTTTTAAACACTCTTTTCATTATCTCAGAGATAGAGAGAAGATATACTGTATGAAAGTTTAGACAGGAAAGCAAAGTTATTGATCTACTATTATTCTCCTGTCACGAACTATTCTAGGTTGTGTCTCTGAGTTAATGTTACTTCATTTTCTAGCACTTTCTAGATTTACATCAGAAACAATGACCTGTATGTCTATTTTATTCTATACTTTATACTTTCCTTTTTTATAATATCTGCACCATAGGTGGCAAACACAACACCCACAGGTCAAATCCGGCCCTCCCCATCTTGTTTTATCCAGCCTGGCACATTGTTTCTACCTGGCGGTGTGTGACATGCGTTACGCTGCAGGAGCAGGCTGATGTGGCCCTAGATGAAAATGAATTTGACATCTTTGATCTATACCAATGTTTTTTGTGTCCATTTCATTGATAGAAGTTTAATAATATTGTTTCAAAAGCTTTCAGCTTTACATAACTGATTGCTATGCTGTGATAAAAACAAAATACAGTCGGAGGAAAATATTGCAATACTTCTAAAGTGCCCCTAGTAATGAATAGGCATTTGATATAACTGAAAACAAAAAGTACATATATAAGCATAAACATACAATGGCATTTCAATCTGAGATACTATTGAAACATTTAATTCTGACTTTGGATTTTGCTTCAAATTATATTGACTTTACTTAGTGTAATATAAATCATTAGTGTTCTGTATTGAGTAAAGACTTATCTATATTGATGTATGCTAGACTGATCATGATTAAAAAATGCAATCTGTAGTTTCTTAGGGGAGTGGTATTGTATCAGAATGTCAATTCTTCTTTATAGTCTCATGTTAAATCTTTGGATTTTAATTCATGATAAATGGACATTTAGAAATGTGTATTTTCATTTGGAAAGAGTTTTGCTTTCTATTGAGCAGTAAATAAATAATCAAATTAAAAAGGAAAGAAAAATAAGAACACTTTCCATAAGGCTTTGAGATTACAATGTTCTATGGCAAGACTTTCATGGGAAAAAAAATATTATACTGGTATACCATTAAAGATATTTTTTAATTTAAATACATCCAGTTAAATTAAACTTATGGAAATTAAATTTGGACACTTCCTGAAATCCTTTAGCACTTTACTATTGCAGACATAGTGATCTTGTGACATAGGACTATCTAATTTTAAATAAGTTTTGGAATACGATAAATAGCTTGAAAAAGAATGTCATAAATCCACTAATTAAGTGGAAATTCAAACCAACATCCACAGAAATTGAGAAACTTCCCTAATTCTCATCTGACATCATCTCCAAATTTCATGTTCATTCTCCAAAGCATAAGCACAAGATTTTCCTTAAAAATTTAATTGCTTATATATTGACAAGATGATTCTTACTCTAATCAAATTTTCAGAAGCATCTGAGCCATCTTAACAGAAATTATTTTAAAAGTTTAACAGTAGCAGGGTTCCAAATATTTCTAACAGAGTTACTAGCAAAGCTGCATAACTGTACAAAGAGAACAATACTTTCCTTTCTGCCTTATTCCTTTATACTGACACAGGAACCACGCACTTCCACATCATTCAAATATATTTTGGGGGAAAAAAATGTGTCATTTCCTCCTTTGGGTTCCCCCTCTACACGCTGCAGAGGATAATTTTTGTAGACATCATTCTCCAAAATATTATATTAAATTACTCTAGCACAGGATTTTCTTGTTATTTGTCATTCATCAACACACCTAGATATGATGGGGACTAAATCCTGGTCATGCATGTGCTTGTATACTTGGGTGGTGCTTTTAAGATCTATTTCCTCATTTCTACTCCATGCCAACTCTGGTCTCCATCGCAGTTTTCTATAGATGTCTTTCACAGAAAAAGCATAAGAATAAGTTGGGAAAGACAATTAGTCTTTGCTGAGAGTCACCAAAGAAGGCGTTTCTGAAAAAAACTACAAAACGTGGGTACCACATTTTTCCTTTCTCCCTTCAAGAAATTCAGTAAGATTGAGACTCCTTAATCTCTTAGGTTTTTGGTGGAAAAAAAAGTGTATCCCATCTCTACTAGTTTTTAAAGCATCCAAGTTGTACAAAGAGAAGAACTAAATAGAAGTGAAAAAGGGCTGCCCACAGAGTACCTCATTCTAATGCTAGGAAGGCTGCATACTGAACATACTGTAAATTGATTAACTATCAGAATGAGCTGTATAAACATCCTTCACTAGTTTGCAATTAAATATGCTTGACCATCGATCTGCCAACAGTAGCCTGGATCTTAAATACTCTGTTAGGAACTGCGTGATTTAATTTGTATGATTTGTTTTGTATATTCTTATTTACTTGTGTACTCTTGCAATTTATCACAGGAAAGCCATATGGTAGCCATAAACTCGAACAGTTCATGTTCAAGATTTTTCAACTCCAACACAAAGAAAAGTAAGTTTCTATTTCACACAGATGTATTCTCGAAGCTGTTAGACTGCTTTCTAAGAAACACAATATATATATTCCACATAATAAACATTTTTGTCTTCTAGCTAGATATACTGGTAAACTAAACAGACACCTTTTTATACTGCCACTGAAGAATCCTTTTTAAGTGCTCTCTGAAATTCTACTCATACATGAGATATGAGATAAAGCATATCACCTCAGCCCTCCTGAAACAATGGATTTCCTTTTTAGGTATCTACTTTGAGTATGTGGGTACTCTTGAGCAATAACGCACAGTTGCTGACATTATGCCTCTTGAAGAGTAAAAACACCTTTCTCCTTGCTCTTTATTATTTATGTTAATGTAGATAATGTTGGTTTTATACTAGTATGCCTTATGTTGTCACCTTTGCAAAACGACTATGATGTAGACTGATTTTGTACTCAACACAGTCTGAAAATCGTTCAGTTTATCTTTTAGCCACAAAGTAATCTTTTTCATATGAGACTCTTCTTACAAGATCTGCCAAAAATTCTTACCACAGATAAATCTTTTATATTTTTCCTGTGCCAGAGTATCATCCTTTTAGCAATCATTAACTTGTATATATATCCATTTTGATGATGCTTTTGGGATGCCTTTTATTCCCAAAATGTAAGACAAAATGCAAACAGAAGGTTCTAAGCATATTTTACTTCCAATTATTTGACATTATGGACTAAAATAGTTTACTTTTTCATTCTGAGAAGATGGTTATGGCCTCTGCTAGAAGTTAAGCATGTAGTGAGTTAGCTTTTTGATGTTTTGTCCAGAATATGTACTTCCTTTTCCAATTTGAGAAGCAAATTCCAGCCCAACTTCCAAAGGATGATAACTGCCTAGAAGAAAAACAATATGACTATAATACAATAGCATGAAATTTATGCTAGAGTATCTCCATGAATTACAATTATTCTAGGTGGACAGATTAGGTAAAATATTAGAAATTTAGTATAAAGTGTATTTATATTTTACTTTCTTTTTCGTACAGTTTTCTAATAAAGAAAAGTAAGTATCTGCCTTCAAAGGACTTCCAATTCTCCAGGGGGAAAAATGCAAGGTATAACTCCTTTCTATAAAGAGCACATTAGGGATAATGTACCTCCTCCTTTGAAAAATCCTGTAGTATTTTTAACAAGAAAATAGAATTTATTTCATAAAGGATCATAGATTCAGCACAATATGCCATATAAGAAACAATATTTGACATATTTTAAGCATACATCAGATAACTGCTAATATTCCACCTATATAATTTCCCTGCCTTACCTGTGTTCATATATTGATACTGCTCTATGAAAAATGCGCTGGTGTAGCACAGTGCATACACTTCATATAGGATTCATCTGACTAAAGGCAGCTTTTTATTTGAACTAGTCATTTTTGTCTTCCACAGAGATACAGCCTATCTATTTAAGGGGTCTCATCTGTTTAATGTATCTCACCAATGTGTATATCTAAACTAGATAATTCAATCAATCACACAGACCGACAGTGTTTGTCTTTCTTTGCAGGGAACCTAAGGAGTGAAGAGATGGATAGGTTAGCTGAATCTTAGCTGTATTCACTAGGGTTATAACTTACAGTAACTTTATCTGTCCTCTGACTTCTAATAACAAAACCAACTATTTGTGAAAGCTGTGGAAAACAACAAAGACAATGGAAAAAAAATAAATGTTTGGGGAAACTTCCTGATTTAGAAGCTGTGAAGGACAATGAACAATGGAATTGGCCAACAGGAATTGAATAATCCATGTTGTTTAAATCTTCTACTAGACAAAATACTAAACTAATGTTGAAAATAGACTTGGAAATGAACCCATTATTTATCTCTAACTGCTACGTACCTGAGCAAGAATGAGTGACAGTGGGCTGTAAAGCATTTAACAGAGATAAGCTCTTATAGCTCAATAGACTCAAGAATCTTGAAAATTTAGTTTCTTTTTTTGTAAGGTAATTTCTAGATATGTGAAATTAAATCAAAGACTAAACAAGTGTCTTTGTTTTTCTTACAAACACCACAAAGATTACTGACTGGATTTAGCATGGATACACTTCCAGTCACAGCCCAGATTTCCCAAACATTGCACGGCTGAAATGCAACCCTGAATTTTTCACTGTACAAAAAAATTCCTTTTACACTCAATAAAATACAGATTCTAATGTCCAACTAAGACAAATGGTCTAAAATAGTCAGAGAAGAATTTTCTAATAAAAGCATGCAAACGAACATCGTGAGTATATATGTCATTGAAGTTTGCTGTGTACAATATGAAAGTTTGTTGCAAAGGTATGCGAATGTCTGAATGTCTGCATTTAATGGTAAGTGATAAATTAACAGAGATGTTAGTACTACTTCATTTCATGATCTAGTATTTGTGCATATTCTTGGTAGCATGTGTCAAGCTGAAATTGCAAGTGTCTTAGCATGAATGGAATAGGGAGCTGATGATTTTTTCTCATGAAAGCAAGTGGAAATATTTTGTGTAAGTGAAGAACAGAAAGTCTGCAGGACTGCAGATTGTGTTGAGAACTTTAAAATAAACTATGTTTTTTTCTGGCTTAATTACAAGACGCACTCTCTGCACTGAAAGTCAGAAAACTGTAGAGAAGGACAGTAAAATGTTACTGTATAGGAAATAGAGATGTGGAATTCAAAGTACAAAGGCAGAATAGCACCTTCACAGGAAGTGCTCTGCTGAAACTAAAGTAGTGTGTCCGCCAGCAATGTAGGGGTTCTTGGCCTCGTAGATTTCAAAATTAAGGGAAGAAAAAAAAAATGAAGCTGACAGATGGGATATTTAACATCTGTAAGGTGATGTATCATTGTGTTTGAGTTAATTAAAAGTTATGTTAGAAGAAAGATGTGCTTTGAAAGATTTTGGCATTTAATATGATGATACGTTTTTTCATTGACAAACTTAGCTTTGTATGATACATTCTGCTCAAAACATTATTTCAGGGCAAAATACCATGTGCAATTAAATTTGGTTTTTTAAATAATTCACTCAAGAAAACAAAGATGCTAAATTATATAAGAATAGGTGTGTCTTTTTCTCTTGGCAATAAATGAATGGGATTTGTAAATGGAAAAAAAGCATTTAGCTTTGAAAATGGAGAGTTCAATTCACAAAAGCTTTTTATATCATTTGTGCAAGTGTACTTAGTCTGCTGAGAAAGTGTGCTGAAAGCGATTGTGGTCACAGTCCTAGTGCAACTTATATACTGATTTCTAGGGCTCAGCTCAAATGTGTAGGCATATTTTTGTTTTTTCTTCCAGCTAATGCCAGACAAAATTTATCAGGGTAGCTGACACACTTCAGAAAAGTGCAGGTCTCTGCTCACTTCAGTGTCATATCTGCTTCCATTGCTAAATGTCTTAGTCACACTAAAGCCTCTGGAAAGCAATCTTTAGGCAACTGAATTAAGTTCTGTGTCTTTTTGGCTCTTCCGGGAACTGAGGTTCATTCCTGTGTAATGGGCCCTCCTAGAGCTTAAACTGTATGTAGACCCTCAGATCCAGATGCAGGCGGTACTCAAGATGCATATTATGCTTTTTGGATACAGGGAAAAAATTATGGCCTGTCTTGACTAGCATGTCTAGTTCAGAACTGTGCCTCACTACAGCGCTCGCAGACTTCGTGGATTTCAGCCAAACTTGGATCTACGCTGTGCATCCCAGGAGTCAGCCTGGCATCAGACTTAGGCCTAAAATTGAGTCTTCAAGTGACTGTGCTGTTTCTAACTCAGGATGGCTGTAAGGATCTGCTATCCTTATATATATAGTTTGGGGCTTATAACATTTGTAATGGACAAATTTGTGGTGGCTGGTAGCCTTATGATTGTATTTTGACTGGAATAGTCATAGATTAAATTTTTACTCTAAGTGTAATTCTTGCCTTGTCTTGGATGTAGATATTTTGAATTAATTTATGACAGTTCTAAGAGAATGCAAGCTTAATATTTTGTTCTGATTTGGTAGCAACTTTGTAACCACGTGAAAATTACTTGAGCCATCGCAAATGACATGTGGAAGTAGCAAAACAAAGAGTTCATTCTGATGGATTTGCTGGGGATTTGTGTTTTATTTTATTTTAATTACTTTTTTATAATGATGCACCTGAACTTCAGTCATACATAAAGGCTACTTTTATATTAGACAACTAAGAAGTGTTAAGGAACATTCCTGGGCACTGGAACTTGGTTATTTACATCATCGAGTTGTTAGAAAAGTCCTTGACTATGTTTTTGCCTACAAAAACTAGAACTCTGGACTAACTATCAGGATGTGGTTTGAGATTTAGCAGAGAATATTCAATAGAAAATTTAGATGCTGTTCTTTTTTAGAGTCTGTGAAAATTTAATAGGAAGGACATAGGTGCTTGGCAGATACTGGCCTCAATGACACTGAATAGGTTCCAGGAATTGGTTAGCTCAGAAACTGGAAAAAAATAACTAAACATACAGTGGGATTGGTCTTTTGTTACTGATCGTTATTGACTTTTTGGCTGTTTTAGAGTCATTGCCTTTTAAAATTTATCTTACAGCATGATGAATATAGCGACAATCATGAGGCTTGCAATTTTGTTTGTATATTTCTGTGTTTGCAGAACTTTTTTTATGCAGTTCTAAAACTGATTGACCAAAAACAATAACAAATGCAGAGATCTATCACTTCTCTAGATAATAGCATAATATTTCCAATATTGATTTCTATCAATTTTGTTATATTTGAAAATATTTACTTTTAATACCCACTATATCTTTCAAATTTGTGCTTTCCTGTCAGTACACTTGTCAAATGTTACACTTTACTCCAGGACTACCTTCTCCTCCTGCTAGCATCTTTGGGCTAGACTTTTTCCAGAGAGCTTTTCAGAAGTCCAACTAATTCATGTTTAATAATTCTTTATCAATTTTTGTTTCATTTCTTTTAAACAAAATGAGGTGTAAGAAGTACGATTGCATTTTAGAGAAGCTCTGCCTATTTCTGTTCTGTTATCCTCATTTTTGTGTTTTGTAAGTCCCTTTGAATGTGTTTTCAGCTAATTTACCTAATACAAAAGTCATGTTCACTCGTCTAATTTTCAGGCTTATATGTAACACATCGTTTAATGATGGCTGCAATACTGCCTACCCTCCAGTCTGCCATCACAACAGTGGAGATTAGTGAGAAATTCTGTATTTTTTATTTGCAATTCAGTTACTTTGGTAAGGAATTTCAAAGGTCACTAATGCACTTAGGTACCCAAATCCCATTAACACAGTGAAAAATGTGCATTGTACTCCCAGAGTATATTTGAAAAAGTCCTAACTTTCAGTCATACATGTTCCTTGGTGAATACTGTTTCTTCCTAGTTACACAATTATATGTAATCAGAGTTTGGCATAATACCTTTCTTTTTAATACAGCATCACTTTAGTTACATCAGCAGTGAAGCGTAATGCAGAAATCACTAATTTCTTTTTGTGTAAAACATAAAGTTGTAACAAAAATGTGGTAAGTTTAACCCAATTTTGAACGACCCATGAACACAAACCCTTTCACTTCATGCAAATTACTCTTTTCTATTCAATATATCTGCAAATGCCATTGACTTCATTAATCTTTCACATGTTCCTTACCTATCAAGGACTTCCTTTCATCCTTTGGAATCTGTTATTCTTTGTTCATTTGTTACCATATGATGCCTATATGGTACCACAGCATTTCTAACCTGTTGCTTTCCACAGATTGCTTTAATTTGATGCCTATTTGTGTTGACTTAAATTCTGAAGAATTGGACTAGACCTATAAATGTGAAGCTCCCATTCCACTGTGGGTTCTGAAAAGTTTATTGATAGTTATCTGAGTTCATCTATGTACAACACCTTTTCTAAAGAAGCCAGGACATACTTGAACATTGCAAGAGGCCATATTTATCTATATTGAATAATAAAGTACAGCAGATAAAATTGGGGTTGGTTTTAAACTAACTTTTACAATTAAGAAATTAAAAAAAAAAAAAAGAGCCCTCTAAGAATAAAAGAGAAAAGAGTACATTTTCACCTAAAAGAGCACCTTGCTTCTTCAAAGGAGTTCAAAATCATTTGAAGAAATTCTTTCACACACACAGTAGTATGTGACCACTATAGCTATAAGACATAGAAAGTGTTGGTCAACACATATAGATGAAGTCGATACTGAAGTTAACATTGGCATTCCTAAGACTACATGAGAAAAACCTTTTTAGGTTTGCATCTTACAATCAACACAATGCCAGAAGACAAAGTTAAACATGAAATAATCATTAATAAATCTTGTGACCGTTAATAAATCACACAGAAAATTGCAACTTCTACATTCCAGCCTGTATAGTCAGAAGTAGAATTGGAAAATGTCCTTGTTTTTTTTCCTTAAAATTATCAGTTCTGACACAGAGATTCTAAAATGACTTTTCTAGAGGCAAGGAAGAACTGACTTTAATACTGTAACTAGTATGATGTACAATAAGCAGTGTTTAAAATGCAAGCTGATATTCTTTAAAATATCATATAGCTTTTTGCTAGTTACATAACCAAGAAACATAAAATGACTATTTTCTGCAAATGAAAATTCAGTGACTTCTACTCCAACAATCTTATCTTTGAGTGTTTGCTAGTTTGATAAACAATTACTTTATTGTATTTGAATATAATATTGTAATTTTTTTCTCTATTTTACATCCAGTTTGTTTTGGTGGGAGAAAGGAGGATCAGGACTTTTTGGTTTTTGAACAGGAATGAAGAACAAGCTCTCTTGAACGATACGCAAGATAATGCGTTTATGCAAGTGTTCTTCTCGGAAAGAGTTGACATAATTAAAAAATAATGTTTCGCCACAGAATATTTAACATTGAATGTTTGAAAAAGACTCCTCAGAAAGTTCAGAGTGTCTGTAGATAGAAGTTCTTGATCAAAATTTATATTTTTAATATTTTTATGATCTTGTTTTGTAATATAGTCAGAAGTATCCCTGCAACTAGTTTACTAGTTTCAGTACAAACAGGGGAAAAAGCCAAGGAAATACCTTTTATAACATGGCTGGTAAAAACTGCGACTACTGTATTTGCAAGTGTTTCACAGAAAATTTCTGCCTACATTTATCGTGAGTACATGTTAGAAAACTAAAATCCACTGAGGTCAAGAGGAGGGGGTTTTGCTGTAGAATTTATTAGAACCAGGATTTGCACCTTATCAAGACAGAGAACATGTAAGAGTAAAAATGTGCTACATTGAGGACCAGACGTTTTACCAAAAAGGTTTATTTTTTAAATTTTCTGATTTTTGTGACTCAACAATTTTGCATATGTTAAGCTGCATGTGAAACACTGAGGGACAGTAGTCGTCAGTTTGAAGTATTTTGCAAAATGTTTGTAAAACATTCGTCCGTCTTGATTAGTTTTATGGATCTTGCTAAAAAGTCTATGACTTATCCTATAGCCATTATGTACAGTATTACAGTACTGATTTTTTTATGAGACCCTTGTGATTTCTAACATTGGAAGATCTACATTCTACAGAACACCTTTTATTGAAGTAAATGAGGCTTCTAAAAATTGTTATGGTTTTAGAGGTGTGAGAAGCAAAGTAACTCTTCGTTCCCTAATTTTTTAGTTTATATTTGTTCTGCTCCAACAGGAGCACACTTGCTAAAGAAAGGAGATACAAAAAAAAACCCTATGTGCATTCATTATTGATGAAATGAAAACTTAAATAGGGACAAAGTAGCAAAATGAAATTCCATGTTAAAATGTTATTTCTCTGCATCGGCTTCCCCATTTTAATTTTAAATTTTAGTTGAAGAAGCCAAAGAACATATACATCTGCTTTCCATTGCAAACTGACTTGACACATTGAGTAGAGTGTTTAGTCTATTTTGGACACACAGAATGCCAATTACCATAATACCTAGGTACTGTAGTAATGCCTAAGAGTATTGAAGGTTTGTGCTATGGTGTTTAACCTGCTGTGTGTTGAATTTGTATTGTGAAGTCATTTCATTAAATACTGGATTGTGTCATATACTAGAGCCTCAGTACTATGATTTCTATGCCCAGCACCTACATAATTCTTTAGGTTTGTAAATGCATATGTAGCCACATTATTATGTCCCTGTTTTGGACATACAAATAGCATAGCATAGTGGTCAGACAAAATGGATAGGATAGATAACAAATGAGAAAAGATAAAGCTCCAAAGGTAGCTGAAGAGACACTTTAGGGGAGTAAAGCCTTGTGAAGCCAATAGCATCTGTGTAATAGAATCTGTTTTACCATGTAAGTCTGAAATGACCTAGGAAAAGGTATCAGTAATATTGAACTTGGATATGGATGCAGTAAAAGTGGAATTAATGGGAAAACATTTTGTTTATTTAAGAGGACGCTGGGACAAAGAAAAGATGGCAGAAAGCTGGATCAAGAAACAGGAAGAAGGGTAACGAGTTATGTGAATAGCGTGATCAGTGCTGGAAGGGTGCCTGTGGGCAGCCTCAAGCTTGATCACCACAGTCTCATCAGGACAATAGCCCATTCTATTGTTCTGACAATACCAGAAGAGTCAAACTTACTTTAACACTTACAGTGACTCAGGTGGTGGTGGTGGTTTCCCTGGCTAAGAAAGAAATCACCCAAGCAGGTGGATTGAGCCTCCTGGTATCACCATGCTGGTACTCACTTCAGACCTGGGAACATGAACAGATGCCTTTTCTTCCAAAGAGCAAAGATAAGTATTTTAATTTCCCCCTCTGTCATAAACTTCCTGTACGATTTTTGATATGCTGTTATCTGGACTGTTATCTTTCTCATGCCTTTTCTATAATATCTTCTTTCACTCAACAGCACTTGAGTGCATGAACTGATTTCTTTCTAAGCATACAGTCATATGGATCATTTATCCCCAGTGGCTCACCAAGCTCATTTTCTTCATGGGTTTATTTAACACATGTACTGATAAAGTATATTCTCATTTATGTCTACAAATCTCTGTCACTCCAAATCTTCATGTCAGGTCAATGTTTCAGCCTCATTGTGTTAGATGTTTCTGGGCAGTTAGAATCTGCCAAAATCTAGCAAACAGATCCTCTTCTACAAATAAAGAAAATAAAAACATACTTTTATGCATTTTTCAGCATCTCAATAATTAGATCGTCAACACACTTTTCTTGAAAACACTTGTATTTGTCAGAAATGTTGATTTTCAAACTTTGAAAATCAGGGCTTTAAGTAATATATCAAATTAGTCACCCAAAGTGGAGTTACATAGTCGCTCGTTGCTTTGTTATATAATTCAGCTCAATAGTAAACAAAAAATAAAATAAAATGGATTGAGCCACATACTCACAGAATGACAGGTAGGGGTTGGAAGGGACCTCTGGAGATCATCTAGTCCAACTTCCCTGCTAAAGCAGATTCAACTACAGGTCTGCTGTCTCAGCTATATTCTCTTTAAGGTGCAAATAAGATTTAAAAACTAATGAAGTACACACTTGTGAAGAGCATAAAAAGCTATGACCTTTATTCTGAATGCAGATATAGAATTAACTCTTTGAGGTAGCCATGAGACTTTTTTGCACTACCAATCTCTAAAATATAATTGAGACTGGACTAGAACTGAAATCATAAGTGAATTTATGCTTTAAAACTCAGATTTTTTACTACGATGCAAAGAAATATTTCAGGGTCTCAGTCAGCAGAAAAAAGTAAATTTGGAAACTGGTGCTATCTTTTGATCTCATAGAACCAAAGAACCACAGAATTATTTGGGTTGGGACGGATGTTAAAGACCATCTAGTTCCAACTTCCCTGCCATAGGTAGGGACACCTTCAACTGGATCAGGTTGCTGAAAGCCCCATCGAAACTGTCCTTGAACAATTCCAGGGACTGGGCATCCACCACTTCTCTGAGCTACCTGTTCCAGTGCCTCACCATCCTCATAGTGAAGACTTTTTTCCTTGTATCTGATCTAAACCTACCCTCTTTCAGTTTAAAGCCATTACCCCTCATCCTATCACTACATGTTCTTGCAAAAAGTCCCTTTCCAGCTTTCCTATAGGCCCCCTTTAAGTACTGAAAGGCTGCTATAAGGTGTTCCTGGAGCCTTCTGTTCTCTATGCTGAACAATCCCAACTCTCTCAGTCTGTCTTCATGGGAAATGTGCTCCAGTCATCTTTGTGGCCCTTCTCTGGACCCAACCCAACAAGTCCATCCAACTGGTCCATGACTTTCTTATGTTGGGGACCCAAGAGTCGAACGCAGTAGTCCAAGTTGGGTCTCACGAGAGTGGAGTAGAGGGGCGGAATCACCTCCTTTGACCGGTTGGTCACTCTTCTTTTGATGTAGCCCAGGATATGGTTAGTTTTCTGGGCTGAATGGACACATTTCTGGGTCATGTTGAGCTTCTCCTCAACCAACACCACCAAGTCCCTCTTCTCAGGCTTACTTTCAATCCATTTTCTGCCCAGCCTGTATTTGTGCTTGGGATTGCCCTGAACCATGTGCAGGATATTGCACTTGGCCTTGTTGAACTTTCTGAAGTTCTCACAGGCCCACCTCTTAAAACTGCCAAGGTCCCTCTGGATGGCAACCCTTCCCTCAAGCATGTCAACCACAACACGCAGCTTGTGTTGTCAGCAAATTTGCTACGGGTGCACTCAATCCCATCATCCATGTCACCAACAAAGATGTCAAACAGCACTGGTACCAGTAGTGACCCCTGAGGAAGGCCAATAGTCATATGGATATTGAGCCATTGAGCAAAACCCTTTGACTATCACCATCCAGCCTATTCCTTACCTACCAAGTAGTCCATCCATTGAATCTATGTATCTCCAATTTAGAGACAAGGATGTCATGTTGGGCAGTGTCTAATGCTTTGAATAAGTCCAGATAAATGACACAAATATCTTTTTTACTTAGATCAGCTTCTCAGAGGTAATGAAGAAGATCATTCCGGTTGTCTGATATTCTCCACAGGCTTTTTATGGCTCTGATTAATTTACTTGGGAGCATTATGCTATGCTTGAAAGGGTAAACTGACTCTTTCTTGAAATAGTTTCATTAATTAAACCTGTTAGAAATCTTTTACTGTATCGGGATTGTTTGTAAATACTTCAATTTATTTGAATGTGTGTATGTTTTCAATGTAAACTTTGTTGCATTTCCCCCTTTAATCCTAAAACAGGCTTTGCTTCTAGGAAATAAAATGCAAAAATGGAGAGCCTAGCTTTCTGGTTCAATAAACTGTTTGCATAAGTTTATGCAAACTGTCCTTCTTCAGCTGGTTCAATTTGGAACACTAATTTGAAACATCTTGGAGAAAATATGTGGATATTTCCTGTTTGTGGAAAGTCAGATTCAGAAATCCGTAAGTTTACGTATTTAAAATATTTTCTGACATATTTTAACACAAATTTTTAACTTGAAATTGTCATATAGAAAATTGCATGACAGCTAAAGCTGGAGAGTCTCCAATGGATTATTTTCCATCCAAAATTCTACTTAAATTGAAAACTTTTGAGAGGTGGACTAACCTCAGCATGAATTACATTTCTCACTAAACTGAAAGTCTCACTCAGCACAGATCTCTTAAGCAGATCTGTGTGCTTGTATAGGATCTAAAAAGGCAAAATTCAAGTCTCTGATTCTGCCTGGAAATCTAAATCACTTTTTCTTGATTTGGCTGTACAGAGGTAAATCATTCTGAATACTTTGCATTGGAACTTTTTGCATGTGCAACTAAATAATTATAGCAGGATCCATACTGACTTTAATTCTCACAGATATTGCACTTTTGAGTAATGGACAATTGCGTTGTTGATGAGGACAAGACTTTGGGTTTTATTGAGTGTGTGTGAGACCTTTTTACTTATTCTGAGAATATTCATAGAAAGGAAAAGCTATGCTATGTTTAATTCTAATGAAAATATGTTAGATTTTATGCTAAAACAGAGTGGTATCTTATTGGTAATTTTGTTTTTGTTTTCCTCCCTGTCAAATCAGGACCTATTTGAGCAATTATGAATTAAATCCAGTCATAAAAACACGCCACTTTAAAATAATGATTAATATTCCTATAAAATAAAGATAACCAAAAAAGAGGAAAAAATACAGATGTGACACTCTGTGGATAAGAACAAGTGCAGCATAATTTTTGAAAACACGTTTACATAACGTGGAAATAATAGTATAAGGAACAGATATGTTCTTTAAGAAAAGATGCTGTGATTCCATTCCCACGGGATGTTAAACTTATGCACTTTAAGACTCCTGTATACAACTGACCTGAAATAAAATGCCATATAGTAAATGTTGAACAGGTGTCTTATCCTGTAACTAAAACCCTAAGCTTCTAATGGTATTTCCTTTAATTTTTCCTCTTTTTTCACAGAAGAAATTCATTTTAACAACCTTATTTTTAACTTCATTCAAAGTGGAAAAAGACTTAGCCCTCCTAGGGAATTACCAATTTAAAAGTTAAATCTTATAAAAAGGAGGAATGAATTAGACATCCCTCTAACATCTGGTACTAGTCAAATGTCTCTGCACCAGTTCAAAAGTGATTACTACAGTAACAGAGTCAGTGTATAGTATTCTGATAAAGAATACACTTCAGGAGTTATTTTTATTAAGTTCTATGTATAATTACAGCCTGAAATGTTGGGTTTGGGGTTTGAAGTTTTTTACTTTCTTCTATAAATAAAAAGTACTTCAAGAGAATTTCCAGCTAATTTGAGTACTTGATGTCTTAGAAATTCTCTGCATAAACTTGGAGCTAGTTGTGGAAGCGACAAGCCTGGATGAAAGGAATAACCAAGTGGTCTGCTAACAGTTTTTTTGCTTTACTTCACCTTCTCCTGGTAGCCACTACTTCAGTAACTGAGTCTTATCTATAGTTTGGGGCTTTTATTACCACTCTGAGCAACACATTCCAGTGTTTCACAACCATCATTGTAAAAACTTTCTTCCTTATATCTAGTCTAAATCTACCCTTATTTAGTTTAAAACCATTATTCCTTGTCCTATCACAACAGGCCCTACTAAGATTTCTATCCCCATCTTTCTTGCAGGCTTCCTTTAAGTACTAAAAGGCCTCAATAAGCTCTCCCTGGAGACTTCTCTTTTCCAGGTTGAACAATCCCAGCTCTCTCTCAGCCTTTCTTCATAGGAGAGGTGCTCCAGCCCTTTGATCATTTTTGTGGCCACCCTCTGCACCCTCTCTAAGAAGCCCATGAGTTTCTTGTGCTGAGGACTCCAGATCTGGACACACTACTCCAGGTAGGGTCTCATGAGAGAAGAGCAGAGGGGCAGAACTACCTCTCTCAACCTGCTGGTTACACTCCTTTTGATCCAGCCCAGGATAAAGTTGGCCTCCTGGGCTGCACATTGCTGTGTTATGTCCAGCTTTTCACCTACCAGTACCCTCAAGTCCTTCTTGACAGGGCTGCTCTCAATTCCTTCATCCCTTAGTCTATATTGATACCATGGATTGTACTTCTTTTTCTAGTCTGTACTTCTCTTACAGTGGGAGGGATGTTGCTCTCACAGTCCTGGCCTTGTGACCCATCTGCTTGAGAGGTGTGGGAACAGAGGTAGGCAGAGAAAACTAAGGCAGAAAATCTGTTGAGTATCTCAGCTTTCTCTTTGTATGTTGCTACCAGTATACCAGTCTTACTCATCAGTGGTGGTATGGATTTTTGACCTTCATTTTCTGGCTGACATATCTGCAGAAGCCTTTCTTATCACTCTTTGCGTCCCTTGCCATGTTCAGTTCCAGCCACACCAACTTGCCTCTCTTTCTTGATTTCTTACACCTGGGGAATGAGAACTCTTGCACTATATGGAAAGAATACTTAAAAATCTGCCAACTCTGTTCTGATCCCTTTACCCTCAGGGCAGTTTCCTGGGGAGTCCTGTTGACTAACTTCTTAAAGAGCTGGAATTCTGTTTTCCTAAAATTTTACTCATTGCCTGGGCTATATCTCTCAAGACTGTGAACTTCACCGGCGCATGATCATTGCAGCCCAGAGTACTTCCAATCTTGAGATCACCAATTAGCTCATTTGCATTGGTGATCATAAGGTCTAGTATCACATCCCATCTGTTAGTGTTGTCTATTACCTGGCTTAAGAAGTCAATCTCCTGGATTGGAAGGAATCTCTTGGATTGCCTCTAGCTCACCCTGCTACTTTTCCAGCAGATGTCACAGTGGCTTAAGTCCCCCAGCAGGGCAAGAGCCTGTGGGTGTGATGCCTCCTGTAGCTGGAGTCAGAAGGCTTTGTCAATAGGTTCCACCTGATAGGGCGGCCTGTAGTAGACACCAACCATAAGGCTCCCTTTTTTGCCCTGATCTCTAATTCTTACCCATATGCTTTCAACCTGCTCGTGGGTATTCTTCAGCTCTTCACACCTTGTCTGTTTCTTGACGTGGAGGGTAATCCTTCCCTCCATCCTTACTTGCCTGTCCCTTCTGAATAGCCTGTATCCATACATAGCTGAACTCCAGCCATGGAATTTGTCCACCAAGTTTCAGTAACAGCAACGGTAATTTTCTAGAAGCATAGTGGCTTCCAGCTCCTCTGGTCTGTTGTCTGTGTTGTGTGCATTAGTGTAGAGGCACTATGGCTGGGCTGCTGGCTATGCCACCTTCTTAGAGGAACCCCCTTTAACTCCAGTAGTTCAGTTCAAGCACTCTTCAAATAAAAATGGTTCTTTAACTCTGGCATGTAAGATACAGGAGTTTTTTAGCTGCCCTCCAGCCTGCCCTGCTCCCGGGGTGGGGGGTGCTCTTCAAAGGTAGTGGAATGGGTCACGACCAGCAGGTCCTTTCTCTACTGCCCCTACTAAGGACCACCCCCACACTTCTTCCTCAAATACCCCTCAAATCAAAGTAATTTGGGGAAAGAAATCTTACCTACTCCAACATAGAAAATGCATTATCATACTGCGCACATATTTCAATTTAAAAGAAAAAAATCTGTAATCCACACAACATGTGTTCACTTAGTAGCTTTGTTTCAATGAAGTCAGAGATGATAGTTCCATCTTTTGTTTCCTTTTTCATTGTTTGCATTCTACCTCACAAGGACACACACATCAGTAATTGTCTCAGTCTTCTGGCAAGCTAGTCATATGAAGAACATTCTCCTTTTCTTAAGGGACTGAACATTTTCACTTCTCTTTGAGTGCTGTTTAAATGAATTGCTGCACTCATTCAATCATGTTGAAATAATTTGTAGGAGATTTCCTTCTTTCCTCAAATCTGATGCTCCTTCCTTGGACAAAAATAACTTCATTACTTCCTATTTTATTTTCCTGTTCTTAAGAACCATAGTAAGAAAATAAGGCACACAACAAAATCTTGGGTGCAGTACGTGAAGCCTGTAATTAAAGAAACTGAAAAAAAATCCATGCATTTACAATGTTACTCAGACTAAAAGAAAAAAAAATATAAATTGTAATTTCAACAACACAGGCAAACTTAAACAACATGAGTTATGTGTATTGTATTAACATCTTTAACTTTTTGTGATATTGGAGTTAAAAGGAAGATAATATTTGCTCTCTATCAGATGTTACTTCTTCCCCACATAGAGGTAAGGGTGTCTGTCATTTTGAATTTTGTAACCATCCTTCACCCTCTAAGTTAGATTCATAAATCTTACAATGAATTTTAAATCACCAGCAATGACATCTATTAAGTCTTCTTATTTGAGAAATGAGCTAACAGTTGGACTTATAGTAACAAGAAAAATGAATGAGTATTACTTGTTACAACAGACCTTCAGAAAGACTTCTGTTTTCAATACAGGATTACTTCTACGAAATTCCAAATCCTTCGCATTTGTGAGGTCACTGTGTTTCATCAATAATTATCCCATATTCTACCCTGCTGAGAACAGGTCTCTCACTGAATTCAGTTAACGTCAGAAATGTTTATAAATAAGGTTTTCTTAGACAAATTCATAAGTGTCGAAGGAAAGTTGAAAAAAGTGTCTCCTAAAATGTAAGCATCTGTTCAGCCATTGCAGTAAACTCTCTCGGAGTGTAAAAGAGATGCCAGGTTTGTTGTGCAATCCTGTACACCATTGTAAAATCAATTTTGACAAACTATAAAAGGAATGAGAAAAGTATGAAAACATAGTGAATTTTTTGTGAATCGATGGTGATTCTCTTCAATACAGACCACCAGAGAGAATACTAGTATGCAATATAAGTTATAATGATGTTGCTGACAGCATTTACAATGGGTTGACTTCAGTACTAATGGACAATCACTCTAAGCCAGTAAATCAGTTCAATTGTTATTTATTGCTAGGATATATTAAACAGCAAATTCTTCTCCCTTATTAAACCATAGTGCCAGAACTTTGTAGTAATATTTTTATTATTATTTCAGTAATTTTATCTTAGATCAGAAATTTCACTTGCCGAATAAAAGAACCTTTATTAAAAGTAAGATTTATTTTAAAAATAAGAAAATAAGAAAATTAGGCAGCAGTTTGAACCTATGTGCCATTTTACAAAGTTTCTTCAGTACAAGAAGTACTAAACTGACAATCTGTAAAACATCATTTTCTAATGACTAAACTGTTGTGTGAACGTAGCAGTTATTTTCCTTGCAGTATGGAATGAGAGATGTAATATTTTCCTTTTTTTTTTCTATAGTGGTGAAGAATCATTATTTCTTGGGGTTTGTTCATGCTAACCTTTTAACATCAGACAGAGTAGCCTTCTGTATTATGTCAATAAACAATCTCCAGCATAAAGTACTTACTCAAAGAGCCTGATCACACACTGAATCTAGGTGAAAAGCTAAGTTCGAAATAAGTATACTTTATTCGTTGCCTTTAGCTAAAAAAAAAAAAAATCCTAAGATTTTGTGGCTTTGCAAGACTAGAGGAGGTCTCCTGAATATGGTTCTTCTTTTATCAGTATTTTCATTCACCCTTACGACCTGTTGGTACACACTGTGTGATTTCTGAGTAGCCAGCTGGTTTCTACTGTAAAATTAAAGCTATCAGAGATTATTTACTAACAATATTTTATAGCTTGTCAGGAAAATGCCTTTTTATCTTGATATAATTTATATAATTCCAAATGAGTTTCATGTACTGAATAAGGAGGAAAAATAAAAAAGTTCAAAATATTCTAGTAAGTGAAATCAATATATCTTATTTCAATTTTTCCCTTTTTATTTGTCTTTTTTTTATTTAAAACACTTCTACATGAAAAATAATTTTCATATTAGCTATGACTTTTTCCTTTTTTCTACAATTTCCAAATAGTACATTTCAAAGCTTAAGAACATCCTTTATTTCAGTCTATTCAAAATAACGTATTTATCAAAAGCAATACTTTCCTGCAATATATATTAATATATACATGAAAAGATGTGTATGCATATGTATATACATATATCTTGGATCAAAAGCATACACATTTTCCTGAATAGTCATGAAAATTATTGAAGTTATTTACTACTCCATTATTTCCTAGTGACACAATATTTCCGCCTCATTTGTGAATCATCTTAACCATTCTCCAGCTGTCTTCATCTAGAGGCTCTGTGCATGTAATTAAACATAGGGAACATAGGAAAGATCTCCCAGAAACATTACCTTAGCTGGGACTGTGAATGATGGAGAGAAATGGATATCTCTAGACAGCAATTTATTCAATCTAAGAATTATTGTTTTAGGATTGTATATATCACTCCCTGGAGATTTCCATCTCAATCCACTCGCAATTAAGACTATATTCTCTTTACTGATTAGATCAGGTTAGAAAAGTTATCTAATCTTATTAGATAAATTCTATGAAGTGATGTGAACTCCACCTTATACTGAAATGTCAACAATCTGCCAAGCAGACTGAGAATTCATACACAGAATCCACTGGGTTTATTGTATACATCTAGGCAGTTTTTAATCCTGCCCTGTGGCCACCTTTGTCAACAAAACTTCTGGAAAAGTCATTAGCAGTCAGTAAACACTTGGCAACAGATCAGTGCAGGTATAGTCTATTTCAAGTACAGTCAGCACAATTTACATCTAATTTCTGCTTTTTTGAATCAAATCATGACCCTGCAGAAGCATCTTTTCTTCTCAGCTGTTATTTATTCCTAGGTCAGGAGTATTCATACAGAGTTCTTCAAATAGCTTTTGTCCTCTTCAGTTTCCAGGAGCTACACTGTATGTCTGAGTGTGTTCTGAAGTAGAAATTTGTATTTCAAAACTAGCTATAGAATTTTGGTGTAAATTCTTCAGGTATCTGTACTGACATATTACTTCCAATATTATTTATTTTACGCTGAGTACATTATTTTAGTAAGAGATGTCACTGGAACCTGCATTCACTGGAGCTCATTGAATGATTCAGGCATATATTATGTATGTGCATTAGTGAATCATTCTGCATTTGACCCTTATTTACTTATGAAGAGCATTAAAAACTGTTGAACAGGAATTCAGATTGCAAGCCTTGATTATTCATATACTGCTAGTAGGCAAAGAAACATTATACTGTTTCCACTGATTCTATGACTGTAAGATTTCTAAGAGAAGATTAAAGAACAAATTTCTCATTATGTCTTTCTGGTAAATACATTGGCCTCAGAATGAGTTCATATGGTGTTCAGGAAGCTTCTTGTATTGTGAATGTTTTCAAGAGTTCTCAGAGAACATTCATTTGGTATTACAAATCTCACAATATATTGGACTGGGAATTTTATTCAGGGGAAAAAAAATCACAAAGAGGGGTTTCTTCACTCTCTAATAAAGCCAGTACTGATGCTGTTGACATTTATTCTCAGGATTAGAAGTTAGCTATCTGAGCTGCGTCGTGGGACTGCTAGATTCACTGTGGAGCTCTGTCTAGGGACAGCCAGAATCAAGGATGATCAGATGGCATTAGAGGCTGATAGCCAAGTTGCCAAAAGTCAGTGGTATTAAGTTCTTCTTCAGTTCTGTTAACATTGTCTTTCAAGAGATCTTGTAATGAAGTCTAGATGTTAACTTTTAATTTTGTATTGTATTGAAAGAGTTAGAAAGGGTACATCTGTTCCTTTGCCAAGTTAAATGAGTAAAAAATTGAAAAATAAAGAAAGCAGTAAAAACTTAAAAGCATAATATTCTCATAAAGTTTGAATAAAGTTTACTTTGCTGTGTGGTGTGCTGTTCTTTTTCCATTTTTATAAATTTTATTTACTTATTATTTTTTTCTTCTTTTTCTTTCCTATTATTGTAGTATTTAATAATGAAAAGTCTACTGCACCACTACAAAAGACACAAAGAAAACCCAAAAATCAATCAATTCTTCTCTAAATAAACCTAATTAATCAATTAATTATGCAAATTAGGTAAAAAATTTTCCACCCACTACCAGTTTACACAACCAAAATGAAACAAAAAACCACCGAAACACTCAAGCCCATGACACACAAAACATCTTCAATACCACTCCACATCACTCAGAACAAAATATGCAAATGAGCAACCAATAAACAAACAAAAAAACCCACTAATACAAATACATAAAACACCATGCTCCACCACCTACCACCAAACGCTTAATCACTAACCTAATAATCACATCACTACATTAACATTAACACACACAACCACACTCTACACCTACACACTACATTACACAACTACCAATGCAACTAACATCTAAAAATCAATACCTCACAATCTCAAAACTAACTACATACAAGATAACAACACCACAAATATCACACAATAAACTCCCAAAACTAAAACACCACAAAAACATCAAAACTCACCAACACACAAAACATTACATAACACCAGCACACAGCTAATTCTCAAAGGTCACCCCGGGGTCAAATGTCACCACGCGGTCAAATGTCAGCCCCGGGGTTAAATGTCAAAGCTCACCACCGAGGTCAAATGTCAAAGGTCACCCCGGGGTCAAATGTCACCGCAAAATCAAATTTCACCCCCGGGGTCAAAGGTCAACGGTCACGGGGGGGGGGGTGGTGGTGTCAAAAGTCAAAGGCCGTCCCTGAGGTCAAAGGTCACACTGGGATCAAATGTCATGCTGGGATCAAAGGTCAAAGGTCACTCTGGGGTCAAAAGTCACTCAGTGTCACGGGTTAGACTTAGGGTTAGGGTTACACTTAGGGTTACACTTAGACTTGGGGTTACACTTAGACTTAGACTTGCTTAAACTTAGACTTGCTTGGTTAGGGTTAGGGTTAGGGCCATTAAGGTTAGGGTTAGGGTTAGGGTTAGGGTTAGGGTTAGGGTTAGGGTTACGATTAGGGACATTAGGGTTAGGGTTAGGGACATTAGGGTTAGGGTTAGGGTTAGGGCCATTAGGGTTACGGTTAGGGCCATTAGGGTTACGGTTAGGGTTAGGGCCATTAGGGTTAGGGCCATTAGGGTTAGGGTGAGGGTTAGGGTTAGGGCCATTAGAGTTAGGGCCATTAGGGTTAGGGTTAGGGTTAGGGTTATGGCTATTAGGGTTAGGGTTAGGGTTCGGATTAGGGCCATTAGGGTTACGGTTACGGTTAGGGCCATTAGGATTAGAGTTAGGGCCTTTAGTGTTTCGGTTAGGGTTACGGTTAGGGTTAGGGACATTAGGGTTAGGGTTAGGTTTAGGGTCAGGGTTATGGCCACTAGGGTTAGGGTTAGGGTTAGGATTAGGGCCATTAGGGTTAGGGTTAGGGCCATTTGGGTTAGGGATAGGGTTAGAGTTAGGGCCTTTACGGTGAGGGTTAGGGCCCTTAGGGTTAGGGTAAGGGACATTAGGGTTAGGGTTAGGGTTAGGGTTAGGGTTAGGGCCATTAGGGTTAGGGCCATTGGGATTAGGGTTATGGTTAGGGACATTGGGGTTAGTGTTAGGGTTAGGGTTAAAGTTAGGTTAGGGTTAGGGTTAGGGCCATTAGGGTTAGGGTTAGTGTTAAGGACATTAGGGTTAGGGCCATTAGGGTTACGGTTAGGGTCAGTGTTATGGTTAGGGTTAGGGCCATTACGGTTAGGGTTAGGGTTAGGGTTAGGGTTAGGGTTAGGGTTATGTTAGGGCAATTAGGGATAGGGTTCGGATTAGGGTTAGGATTAGGGCCATTAGGGTTACGGTTAGGGTTAGGGTTTAGGGTTAGGGTTAGCGTTAGGATTAGGGTTAGGGGCATTAGAGTTAAGGTTAGGGACGTTTGGGTTAGGACCATTATGGTTAGGGTTAGGGCCATTAGGATTAGGATTAGGGCCATTATGGTTAGGGTTAGGGTTAGGGACATTAGGGTTAGAGTTAGGTTTAGGGTTAGGGTTATGGCCATTAGGGTTTGGGTTAGGATTCGGGCCATTAGGCTTAGGGTTAGGGTCATTAGGCTTAGGGATATGGTTAGGGTTAGGGCCTCTAGGGTTAGGGCCCTTAGGGTTGGGGTTAGGGTTAGTGACATTAGGCTTAGGGTCAGGGTTGGTTAGGGTTTAGGGTTCGAGTTAGGGTTAGAGTTAGGGTTAGGGCCATTAGGGTTAGGGTTAGGGTTAGGGTTAGGGTCATTAGGATTAGCGTTAGGGTTAGGCCATTAGGGTTAGGGTTAGGGTTAGTGTTAGGGCCATTAGGGTTAGGGTTAGGGCCATTAGGGTTAGGGTTATGGTTTGGGCCATTGGGGTTAGTGTTAGGGTTAGGGTTAATGTTAGGTAAGGGTTAGTGTTAGGGTTGCTAGGGTTAGGGCCGTTAGGGTTAGCATTAGTGTTAGGGTTAGGGACATTAGGGTTAGGATTAGGGACATTAGGGTTAGGGTTATGGTTAGTGTTAGGGATAAGGCCATTAGGGTTATGGTTAGAGTTAGGGTTAGGGCATTTGGGTTAGGGCCGTTAGGGTTAGGGTTAAGGCCATTAGGGTTAGGTTTAGAGTTAGGGTTAGGGTTGGTTAGGGTTTAGGGTTAGGGTTACGGTTAGGGCCATTAGGGTTACGGTTAGGGTTAGGGTTAGTGTTAGGGTTTAGGGTTAGGGTTAGGGTTAGGGTTAGGGCCATTAGTGTTATGGTTAGGGTTAGGGTTAGGATTAGGGACATTAGTGTTAGGGTTACGGACATTAGGTTTAGGGTTAGGGTTAGGGCCATTAGGGTTACGGTTAGGGTTAGGGTTACGGTTAGGGCCATTAGGGTTAGGGTTAGGGTTGCTTAGGGTTTAGGGTTAGGGTTAGGATTAGGGTTAGGTTTAGGGCCATTAGGATTGCGGTTAGGGTTAGGGTTAGAGTTAGGGCCATTAGGGTTAGGGTTACAGTTTGGGTTGGGGCCAGAGGGTTAGGGTGAGGGCCATTAGGGTTAGGGTTAGGGTTAGGACATTAGTGCTAGGGTTATGGTCATTAGGCTTAGGGTTAGGGTTAGGGCCATTAGGGTTACGGTTAGGGTTAGAGTTAGGGTTAGGGTTACGGTTAGGGCCATTAGGGTTAGGGTTAGGGTTAGGGTTGCTTAGGGTTTAGGGTTAGGGTTAGGGCGAGGATTAGGGTTAGGTTTAGGGCCATTAGGGTTGCAGTTAGGGTTAGGGTTAGCGTTAGGGCCATTAGGGTTAGGGTTACGGTTTGGGTTGGGGCCATTAGGGTTAGGGTTAGGGTTAGGGTTAGGGCCATTAGAGTTAGGGTTAGGGCCATTAGGGTTAGGGCCATTGGGATTAGGGTTATGGTTAGGGACATTGGGGTTAGTGTTAGGGTTAGGGTTAATGTTAGGTTAGGGTTAGGGCCATTAGGGTTACTGTTAGTGACATTAGGCTTAGGGTCAGGGTTGTTTAGGGCTTAGGGTTCGAGTTAGGGTTAGAGTTAGGGCCATTAGGGTTAGGGTTAGGGTTAGGGTTAGTGTTAGGGCCATTAGGGTTAGCGTTAGGGTTAGGCCATTAGGGTTAGGGTTAGGGTTAGTGTTAGGGCCATTAGGGTTAGGGTTAGGGCCAGTAGGATTAGGGTTATGGTTTGGGCCATTGGGGTTAGTGTTAGGGTTAATGTTAGGTAAGGGTTAGTGTTAGGGTTGTTAGGGTTAGGGTTGTTAGGGTTAGGGCCGTTAGGGTTAGGGTTAGTGTTAGGGTTAGGGACATTAGGGTTAGGATTAGGGACATTAGGGTTAGGGTTATGGTTAGTGTTAGGGTTACGGCCATTAGGGTTACGGTTAGGGTTAGGGTTAAGGTTAGGGTTAGGGCCATTAGGGTTAGGGCTGTTAGGGTTAGGGTTAAGGCCATTAGGGTTATGGTTAGAGTTAGGGTTAGGGTGGGTTAGGGTTAGGGCCTTTAGGGTTACAGTTAGGGTTAGGGTTAGTGTTAGGGTTTAGGGTTAGGGTTAGGGCCATTAGGGTTAGGGTTAGGGCCATTAGTGTTATGGTTAGGGTTAGGGTTAGGGACATTAGTGTTAGGGTTACGGACATTAGGTTTAGGGTTAGGGTTAGGGCCATTAGGGTTACGGTTAGGGTTAGGGTTACGGTTACGGTTAGGGCCATTAGGGTTAGGGTTAGGGTTAGGGTTAGGGTTAGGGTTAGGGTTAGGGTTAGGGTTAGGGTTAGGGTTAGGGTTAGGGTTGCTTAGGGTTTAGGGTTAGGGTTAGGATTAGGGTTAGGTTTAGGGCCATTAGGATTGCGGTTAGGGTTAGGGTTAGAGTTAGGGCCATTAGGGTTAGGGTTAGGGTTAGGGTTAGGGTTGCTTAGGGTTTAGGGTTAGGGTTAGGATTAGGGTTAGGTTTAGGGCCATTAGGATTGCGGTTAGGGTTAGGGTTAGAGTTAGGGCCATTAGGGTTAGGGTTACGGTTTGGGTTGGGGCCATTAGGGTTAGGGTTAGGGCCATTAGGGTTAGGGTTAGGGCCATTAAGGATTAGGGTTGGGTCCATTAGGGTTAGGGTTAGGTTTAGCCCATTACGGTTAGGGCCATTAGGGTTAAGGTTAGGGTTAGGGTTAGGGTTTAGGGTTAGAGTTAGGGTTAGGGTTAGTGTTAGGGCAGTTAGGGTTAGGGTTAGGGTTAGGCCATTAGGGTTAGGGTTTAGGCTTGCAGTTAGGGTTATGGACATCAGGGTTTGGGTTAGGGACATTAGGGTTAGGGTTAGGGCCATTAGGTTTAGGATTAGGGACATTAGGGTTAGGGACATTAGGGTTAGGGCCATTGGGATTAGGGTTATGGTTAGGGCCATTGGGGTTAGTGTTATTGTTAGGGTTAATGTTAGGTTACGGTTATGGTTAGGGCCCTTAGGGTTAAGGCCATTAGGGTTAGGTTTAGAGTTAGGATTAGGGTTAGTGTTGGTTAGGGTTTAGGGTTAGGCTTAGGCTTAGGGTTAGTGTTAGGGCCATTAGGATTACGGTTAGGGGTAGGGTTAGGGTTAGGGTTTAGGTTTAGGGTTATGGTTAGGGCCATTAGGGTTAGGGTCATTAGGGTTATGGTTAGGGTTAGGACATTAGTGTTAGGGTTACGGACATTAGTTTTAGGGTTAGGGTTAGGGCCATTAGGGTTACAGTTAGGGTTCGGGTTAGGGTTAGGGTTACGGTTAGGGCCATTAGGGTTACGGTTAGGGTTAGGGTTAAGGTTACGGTTAGGGCCATTAGGGTTAGGGTTAGGGTTGCTTAGGGTTTAGGGTCAGGGTTAGGGTGAGGATTAGGGTTAGGTTTAGGGCCATTAGGGTTGCGGTTAGGGTTAGGGTTAGGGTTAGAGTTAGGGCCGTTAGGGTTAGGGTTACGGTTTGGGTTGGGGCCATTAGGGTTAGGGTTAGGGCCATTAGGGTTAGGGTTAGGGTTATGGCCATTAGGGTTACGGTTTGGGTTAGGGTTAGGGCCATTAGGGTTACTGTTACGGTTAGGGCCATTAGGGTTAGAGTTAGGGTAGTTGGCTTGAAACAATTAGTCCCTTGATTTGTTTCCTGAAAGTAGCCTATGCATAGTGGCTGGATAACTCAGACACTTCTCTATCTGTCCTGAAGAGTCAAATAGTTTTGATAAGAAGACTCAAAACAAAAGGTATTTTCCCTCTAGTAAGTGTCCCAGTAAAGAAGTCCCACATGACTGGACATGAACTACAAACAAGCCAGGCTCACATGTGGCTCTCTGTAGAAACTGGTGTTTCTTCATCAGGATATCCCAATGGGCCAAGATAACTGAATATGGCACGTGTCATATGCATGTAAATACTTTGTGTCTAAATGCCCCTCTTATTGTGGTAACTGCTCTTAAATCTTTCTTAACCATTTACCCAGGAGACCAGCAAAAATTGACTGTGTAGTAGCAATGATCTTTAACTAAAGGTTGAACAAGAATACATTGAAAATCTCAGGAATAATGAAAGGCATGGGAAGTGTTGCATATTAGATTATGTCCTTACTGCATATGCCATTGTATTAATATAAGCTATAATTCAGAGGGAAAGAAATAAAATGCTTTCATCTTTCAGTAACTTCCTGGCAGGTTTGAAAATATATCCTTGATTTGTCTTTGTGTTTCTCACAAAAGTACAACAGACCAAGACAGTGATGTTCTTATTGATTTTTTTTCTGTTTGACAGAACAGCTGTGTTTTGATGACTTTTTGAACACACCTTCAATTAATCATTCAGGTAGGTGGAGTCCAGCTGAATGTAACCTTATACCAAGGTATTTGTCCACTGTTTCCTACCATGTGACATTTCTCTGATTTGCGATAAAAACAGGTATAGACCTCAGTGACAACAAAGAGAATCAGAAGAGAATCAACTGTTGTACATACAGTAATATTAAATGATGTAACAAGCATCCAGCTCTATTTCATTATCATTTCTATTCAAATCATCTTTATTAGATACTTCTCTTAGCAACTGCATAAGTTGAAGTCTCCAGGCAAATTGCTCTGTTGTACCATCTTGTTAGTTATTACAGACACTTCTTTACAGCATTAACATGAAAAAGGCAAAGTTTGCAGTGCAGCTCTAACACTAATTAGATATAAATGTGCTCATCTGTTTCATCAATGCAAATGATATTACAGAGTAAGGAGCCAATTTGATCTGACAAGAAACAGTTTTGACACGGATGGATATGGTGAAAGGCCTGCAGTGGAAGCAGAAATCTTTTAAATCTACTCTTCTGTCACAATCAACACAATCCTTCCAGCCCACAGTCAATGTGACAGGGGACACAAAGCTTTAAATCTTACCTATATACCTTGTCATCTCCTTTGTGGTGGTGAGAATTAGGGCCAAGATGGTCAGGAGGATAGTGTTTAATGTGTCTAAAAAAGATCACACTGAGTTTGTCAATGGATGTCTTGGCTCTCTGAACCCTAAGGTGGTATTCTGAAATCCTGCTTATATAAGGTAACACTTCCTCTGCTGAATTACTGTTGGGTTTGGGCCTTTTACCAAGCCATGCAGAGCTTACAAGTGTACAGCAACACTTTGTCGGTTAATGTACTTATTAGATACGTCTGTTGGCTGATACCTAAGATGAATGTGTCACTAGACCAATCATTAGCATTTGAGTACTTGACAAGTGTCTGCTGCCCACACACACTTCAGACAGAGGGAAGAGTGTCAGCCTTCAAACAAGGCTCTTGCTGAGTTCTACCTTTCAGTTCTCTATGGTTTTTTTGTCAGTATTTCATACTGTTTCACATTGCTATTTTTTTCTTTTTATTACCTAAGATGGTAACTAGTATTGTCTCAAAAATTTCTCCTCTCTCTTTGTTTTTTCTTTTCTTTACTTATCATGCACATCTTCAGTGTAGGAACTCTCCCACAGCGCAGCAACAATTTTTACAGCACAACTGAGCCAAGGTCACATAGCTGTGTTTCATGGCACTGAACCTTGGACTGCAGATGGCTGGATCCCTGGGCTGTGGATTACAGGAAGTAGACTTTTATAACTGTGAGCATATGAGACCTGATCATGGGGAGGGAGAAATGTGCAAACACACTTTACTTACCTTTTGGTCACTATGTTGGTATCTCCCCAAATCGTTTGAGTGCTTCAGCACCCCAGAGGAGTGCTGAGTTTTTCAAGAGCAAGGTAATGTAATCCTCACTTGAATCTAAAGAGATCCAGTTCAATATTGGGATTTTCAAAGGAAAAAAGGCAGAAATTAGAGATTTAATTAACTTCTTTTCCACACCTAGTTCCTTTAACCTTATTTTGAAATTCTGCTAGGGTTTTTCAGCTGTGGCAAATCAAAATAAATAAATATATCCATTAAAAAATCCCAAGAATGGAAGGCTGGGGAAAGTCTTTGAAATACTTTAATATATTTCTTCACCTTTCAGAAAACTCATTCATTAATAACTTCTATCTTCAAAGCTATTATTTTGGATTTTTTCCTATCTTTTCCTATTGGAAGGGTCTATTCCAGAAACTGACAACTCTAAGAGTTGGGACTCTTCTTCTGATTTCCTACTAAGTTTATTTGCAGCTGTTCACAATCATTTGTTCTTGTGACAACACCGGTGTTTCACTTAAATGGTTCTTTTCTCTCCTTATCTTTACTCTGCTGATGTATTTATAGACTAGCTTCTATTTCTTCTCAGCCTTTGTTTCACTAGGCTAAACAGATTTTTTCTAATGCTCTGGCAACCTAGCTTTCATATCACCCCAATATTACATCTCTACCTAAAGTCTTTAGCTTCATAGCAAACCAAAGTCTACATTTGAAGACAACTTTCAGAGAGCAGAAATTTAAGTAATCTCTACGTTTTTGGGGAATTGTGCAATAAAAAGAAAATGTAGTTACAATAAAAATTAGTA